>JAVTVJ010000030.1:4881250-6296875 GCA_034509425.1 Eopsaltria australis
AACATTAAGGTTTTCAATAGAATCAACTGGCTTTTCTAACTAGAAATAGTTAATTCTTTGTGCTTTAAATTGTAGATCTTTATCCTGTGTTAGTCACATCTTTACTGGTCATACTTACCTTCCTTCTTCAGATGTTTTTCAGCCACTGGAGGGGGAAGTAAAAATCTATCAAACTGGGACAGATTTAAATCTGAGTGACTAAGCCAGTTAGGTAAATACTAGGAAGAACAGTACTGAAGATCCCAGCCATTAAGTAATTTACATCACCTTCTTAATAGAAGAAAAATCCAAATCACTTGTGTCACAAATGAAGCCAAAGTTTTCAAAATAATCACACTCTGCCTTTTCTGTTGTGTTAAACAATAGTTTTATTATGAAATTTTCAAGTAGAATTGAAATAATGTTCTTCATAATTTCCCATTAACATCTGTTCATACTGAGGATCCTGCTGATTAAATCTAGAACTTGTTACAAACACTTACCAAGCCAGAAATGTCCAATTTCTGTTTCTCGCCCCAACAATAAGCCATTTTGTTATGTTTCACACTCTTTATCTGCAATTGCTAGAAGAAAATGTGTTGATTTACAGCTGAATCAGACGATGTCAGATAAACAAGCCTTGTAAAAAGGTGCAGTCCAGATCTGTGTTATTGTTAAGGGTTAATAATACATTGAAATGACAGCAGACTGCTGAGTAGTCAGATTTAACCCATTTCTATGTGGAATGTTAATTTTGTTTCAGAAAACGTAAATTGCCAAACAAAAGTTGACATATTGAGTAAGTTCTCTTAAGAATTCAAACAATATCTTTGATAATTGGCGGTCACAGATTTTGAGTGAGTACACATATGGAATATTTTCTACCTTTAGGAATGTCTACAAGGTTTGGGAATGCCAGTAAAGAAACTTGTGCTATAATTGCTCACTATAGTTGTTCTTCAGATTAGCAAGGGATTTAAGTTTCTTTTGTTAATGTGCAAGTATTGTCATCACTTTAAAAAGTGCTTATTAAAAACATTATATATTATATGTTACTACTGGAAATTAGTAATAACTATCCAATTAAACCTGCCAGTCTCTGAGAAAGAACTGAAATTCAGTAATGATAAAGGTTGCTTATAATCATTCATATAGGAAAATCTTACAAAGACTAAGAAAAGTATCTGCAGAGTATTTTTAGGCAGCTTTATCCAGATATATTGACTGATATTTTCTGATGTCTTAATGAATTAAAATCACTTCTCTGTTTTGTTCCAAGTAGGAGTTTTAGTTATTTGCTATGTCTAGCTTTAGCGGAAGTTTTTTGTGTAAGATTGTTTGTTGAACTTGTTCTTCAAAATCCATCTGTTGGTGAAGAGATCTTCAAATGTCTTAGTCTGGGAGCTGTCACTGTACTTGTATTGTATGGAGAAAGATGCCATACATGAGAATTTGAAACTGTTCTGACGTTAAATATTAGGAAAATAATTTGTGGCCATCTTATATCATAGTGAGTTAGTTGGATTTTAGGGGGCATGGGGGGAGGGAGGCCTGGGGATGGGGAAGGAATTCCAGGGATAATTCACAGAACATAATTTTTACCCATTACTGAATTTGTAGTCTCAGAAATTCATCAAAATAATTTAAATAACTGTTATCAAAAAGGTGATTGAATCTTCGTTGCCTCTAGTCTTTTCAAGACAGCAGTCTGTAAGGTGAAAGTTCTTATAAAAATATTATAGGGTGTCTGATGAGGGAATTACTATCCACAGTAGTAAAATGGTTACATTTACTTAATTAAATACTATAGTGTTCAAGAACTCAGGTTGCTGGTAAAAATGCACTGATCTTGCATAGCGTAAATGGTAAACTGAATATAGATTTTTCTAATCATCTGTGAAAATTATCCAAATTATCATCCCTTATTGCAATGTTAACATTGTGTTGTTCTAATTACTGCATTTGACATCTGCTGAAATGGTCATGTATAGTGTGAGGGTGTCAGTATTCTGTCAAGTGTTTAGAATGCCAAGTTGTGTTCATATACAAACACCTTTCTGTTTCCTACTGTTTATTACAACATAATAGCTGATTTCTAGCAGATCAGGATTAGAAAGAAGCAGGAGCAAGAAGTGACATCACTCTCCAGTTTTGTGACTGCTATATTTTATGACTTGTGTCAATATTGCACTTTCATCTAAAAAAGTCTTGGAGAAGTTAAGTATAGAACCTGATCATTTTTCTCAAATGTAGATCTGAAGTGGGAGAATATGCTGTCTAAAACACACATATGGAAAGGGGCTGGAGGGAAGCTCATTGGCATTCTTCATCCTCTCTGATAACTTCACTCTTCAGAAGGCTTTGGGAGCAGTTGTAGGGGGCCTGGCAGAAACTTCTGATAGGGTCCTTTGCTGCTGCCAGTGCTGTGATTGTCTTGTTGTCCTTCCCTTTTCCCAGAAAAAGCAGTTTGCTGAGTTGGTAGGGCCTGTAGTATTCCTGGTGTCTTTTTGTCCTCAATAGTGGCTTAAAATAATTTTTTAAAAAGTGGAAATGTGCTGTGCTTACAGTCAAGATGTGCAATAAGTTGCTTATTGTAGTTACTTTAATTGTTGCCTTCTTGGCTCTTCCAGTAGGAAGAACAATTTGCTCCCCAAAGAAAAGCTTGAAGTAGAGCTTGTTGCTTGATACATGGGTAGATTTCATCTTGATACAAATTCTGTCATCATGTTCCCACTTTTCTGCCTTAAGAACAGCCATCTGTAGCACAGAAAAGGTAGTTTATTCCATGTCATCATAGTCTTAATGTTTGTATGTGGTTACAGACTCCTGGTAAAATTGCTCCCCCAAACTAAAACTGTTGTTGAGCAAGTGTCTACTTCTGCGATTGAACACTTCAGTGACTTGTGAAAAATTCTGCTGGTTCTTCAAGGAAGTACTGTAAACTCATCAAGGATTACTCTGTGCAAAATTATACTTCATTTTCTGAAATCCAGTTGGTCATGGTAAAAGGAAAAATGTTTTCAGAAATGTCCAAAAGACTTAATTATGAACCTTACTTAACTTGTATTTGGCAAATTTGCATTACCTGCTTGTAAAATTGTATTTTAAAGGCTGTATCATTGAATAGTGTTAGAAGTGCGTATAACGAATGTGTATCTAGCATCGATGAGAAAATAGCCCCATCTCAAATGGTTGAATTCTTACTCTGATATCACGTTTGCAGTTAAACTCTTTCAGTATATGTAATTAAATTGCCTGCTAAGTGAACAGTAACTGTTGAATAAGTTACTGCATAATGTGAAAAATGCTAACTTTACAACATAGAACTCATATTGTGGGGGGTTTTGTGTATGTACAATTTTATTCTTCTTGCAGTTTAGACATTATGCTAAGACAGTTTTGCCCAACTGTGTTGCTTCAGTCAGTGACGGAAAAAGACCTAGTCCTTTTTTGATGTCTGTGGGTTTCTTTTAAATAGTTCCATTGATTATTATGGTAAAATATTCTGTCTAAAATGCTGATTTGATTGGTTTGATCACTGGGAAAGTCTGTTGAAACAATGTTGGACAGATTTTTCTCTCTGTCAGAAGTCCTGTAGATTTGTAGTGGTGGTATTATGTTTAACTGTGAAGTTGCTGAATTGATCCTTGTGGTACACCAGTAGTGAAAAGATGTGGGTGGTATCACCACAGATTCGGAGTTACTATAGAAGATAGCATTAGCAAAACAAACATGCACGTTCTTTGTTTATATACTTGTTCCAGTCATTAATCTCTGTACAAGTGCATTTGCTAAGCCTGGAATAGTCCCTGTTTGCATCTCTGATAGTGCTGATCCAATCTCAAGAACTCTGTGTTCCACTCAGTGGACTTCTTCTTTCCTTGTAGGCTCCTTAAAGAGATGGTATTAGTAAGAGCAGAAGAGAAGCAGTGGAGCCTAGAGAAATTTTTCCCCTCTTACACTTTTCTTGACAGAATTATCCTTAGGTAGCTTTAGAAATCACTAAACTATAGTGCATTAAAAATACTGATTAAAAAAACAGAGATGGACAAGATTAAATCCATGTAAATTCTCTGATCCAGTTAACAGCATAATCCACAGCATGCCAAAATTATAAAATTGAAGAGGTGATGTGTTGGGAGCTGCTGAAAGAAGAGAAGCTACATCCTTCTGTCTGTCTTCCTAGATCATGATTATATATTGTTTTGCAGAATTCAAGATTCTTCTAAGATTTGAAAGCATTTTAAAAAATAAGGACAAATTCCTTTCCAGGTTGTTCTTTGCGTCTTATGAGTATAAAAAGGCATCTGTCCAGGCTTTCAGAATTTTTTGTAGGAAATTCTTTGCCCCATGGTTTTGTAAATAATTTCATTTTCATATCTAGATTACTACTGTTATCTATGCTTATTTAGACAAAATTCTTTACAAAACTGGGATGCGTTCTAGCTCAGTATTGAAAACAGTAAGTTTTCAGCATGCTTTCAAACATCTTAGGAACAAGACTGATTTTTGCAGCCTAATGATGATCTTCCAGAGGTGAAATTGCCATGGGAAGCTTATTAGCTTTGCAGAAATACTCTGCTTGCATACTTATTGCCTTAATTTTAATCCCATTGGATTTTTTTCTACTTTTGTCTGAGCTCATTGCTTGTTACTCTTTTATAATTTAGAACAAGAAGTATTGAATTAGGTAGGAAGAGAAGTACTCCAACAAATGTGAAACCATTTGATTATGACTATGACAGTGTTCTCTCAGGTTTTCTCATATTATTGCTGGAGAGTACATAAAGATAAGATCTGAAGTTCTTAAATTTGTGTTAATTCTGAGACTCTGTGTCTACGAGAACAAGACACCCTGTGTAAAATAAGTGCAATATCTACTCTAGGTTCCTGCAGAAGCAAGGACAGTGTTCACTGCTCAGGGAGATTTGTCACAATTGTTTTGTGGGAGGTACAATACTTATGGATTGTATCTGTACTTAAAGCCTCAGTCTTTGGTATTGCACTGTTGGCTGTTCCTAAGTAGCTTCTTGCTCGTGTATGGTTGTTCTTGATTTCATCCTGTCTTGCCTGGTTCATGCCTGTATAGTGATGGGGCATCTCACATAGGATTTTTGATTCTATGCCAGAAGCCAGGCATTCCAAGCTGTCTTTATTTATAGAATCGTTTAGGTTGGAAAAGACCTTTAAGATTGAGTCCAACCATTAACCTAGTACTGCCAAGTCTACCACTAGACTGCCAAGTCTACCACTAGCCATGCTTGAGATGATTTTGTATATATAAAGGTCGTTGGAGTCTAGATGTAAGAAAAACATGCAGAAAACCCCCAAACCAACATGCTAAACATCTACTTATCCTTACGTTACTAATTTTGCTTCTTGCTCTGCTCCTTGCTTAAAGGATCACTGTGAACTTGTTTCACTGCTTAACATTGAGTTAATCATTGTTAGAATCTGTTTTAATACACCAATGCAAGTTTGGACTTCCAAGATGTCAGTAATCATTCTTCTTCACAGGTGACTAAAGACTTAGCACAAATGTGGTTTATAGCACATTTTTAAAAAAATCCCTGTCATGAAAAATCTCATTAGGTTGTTCAAAGCCTTTAAATAAAAATGCCATACAGACCTCTGTTCTCCAAGGAAGTTGTCACTTAGATCTTTAATGCGTGACTCAAGAGCATGACCTTTTACTTGAACGTGTGGGTCTGAGTGGCTTTGACGGAAACATGGGTAGTTGCATGCTGTTCCTGGAAAAGTGTTCTGCAAGTTGTGTGTATCAGTGCACGTTTCTGGTACTTTGGAGTTTAGTCAATAGTAGTTGTGTCTGATAGTTCTTCTGTCTATTAAATAGGGCATTTTATTTAGGGGTGGAGAACGGAAGTCAGTAATTTTCAGTCACCAATAACCTTGCAAAGCAATAACACTGGATAAAACTTCATGCGTATCTCAGCATGTCACAGGTCAGGAGAACAGTTCTACTGAAGCTGGCTAAGAGAAGATCACTTTTTCTTTCACCTCTACTCTGTTGTGTCTATTAATAAGTAACTTAGTGATATGATCAGTTCTGTGGAACTGAAAAGCTGTTTGTCAAATTGGTGTGAGTGCCACAAATAAATTCGTGCCCAGGGTAGAAGGAAAGAATTATTTTCATGAGGAAATGTTCAGTTGTTCTGGATTAGACACCTCTGAGATACTTTCTAAAAAGCACAGCAAAAATGAGAAGTCTCATTTTCAGCAATTACTTGAAAGGAAGAGGGTCCCATGAAAAGTGTGAGTGTTTCTTCCTTTCTGGCAGCTTGCAGAGCAGAAAATGGAAACAGTAGGAAATGGGTGAAATTTTCGAGAGGAACCACAATATCCACATCACAGTTGTTACAGCGAAACATACAGCATCTTATGAAGAATGCTGGGTTAACTGCTGTCCAGTTCATAGTGCAGCATTCAACTTAACCTTCTGTGCTTCCTATCCCAATTAGTGAAAATCAGAGATGTTCTAGTTAAAAATAAAAGAGAAAGTAAATGCCCCAA
Organism: Eopsaltria australis; assembly: GCA_034509425.1. Lineage (NCBI taxonomy): Eukaryota > Metazoa > Chordata > Aves > Passeriformes > Petroicidae > Eopsaltria > Eopsaltria australis. The sequence continues at coordinate 4,887,761 of JAVTVJ010000030.1, forward strand.
AAGTACTGTCCTTGTAATTAGCTTAAATGAAACTTTCTGGTTTGATACTGTATATATTCGTTCAGCTTGAATGTGTGCAAAAACATCAGAATGTTCTCAAAACCAACAAGTTTAAAAAAAAAAAAGCCCTTGGGATTAGTTATTACTACTTTATAATGAATCTTAAATTATCTTTTATCAACTGGAATGGAATATTTCTGGAATGACTGGCGTGTATTGTGAAGTTGAAAGTCCAGCACAGAGTAAACAAAGTATTTTCAGACTATGCACTTTAAACATCAGTGGTGTTTCATTTTTGAACTGTGATGACTTGAGTGCCTCTCTTTTTGCAAAGAGGTGTCAGTCTTCATTCTCTTGAAGGATCAGGTAGTTAATATATTTCCAGGTACCATGTAGGAAGTTAGCTTGGATAGACTGTGAGGCCTGAAATCTTAGGGAGTGATTTTATGTGTCTATTATTTTTCTAGATCATTTAAACATCTGTTAGCTTTGTGTGGCCTTTAGATTTAAAATAGGCATAGTATAAGAAAAAAAACATTCACTTGATGCAAATTACTTTGATTTAATGTGCATGCAGTCTTGCTATCCCTGTCATGGAAAGAGTTTAAATTGAACCTGTTGTGGTTGCTTTATGGCCTAAAGATTGATCTGAGTACAGTACATAAGGCAAGTTATGGTATTATCTTTCACTTTTTAAATTATTCCTCATTATTTAGAACTTCTGATGATTAATGTTTTCCAGCAATTCTTGTGAAGTGTATACTTTTTGATTTTGAGTATGGCAATGCAAATTTTGTCCTCTATAATGTGACCATGGGCCAACCTCATGTCTTTTTACACTTTAGTGTAAAAGATGCATTAACCAGTAATAAAATAGAACTGTATTTACAAAACAGGAGAATATACTTTAAAGCAATGTCTTCCTAAATCTTTATCTAGTGTCTTTATTTTGTATAGGTTAATGTAACCCCTTCTGAGCTTGAATTCCACCTGCGTTATTTTTCTAATCCTGAAGGTATATTTTCTTCCTTTTGTTTAGAATGTACATCACCTGAAACTAGGAGACCAGAATTTTTTTTTTTTTTTTAGTTATGCTCATTATTAACTTTCTGAGATAAGGTTAATCTGGCATGCTCTTTAATACAACTCTTGATGGGCTGTGAGCATTTGAGAACAACATTTCTATACATATGATCTGATGAAACACGATAAAGTGCTACAAGATATTGATGTGTGTTGTGTAGTACATTGTTCTAGTTAAAGCTGCCTAAATCTTTTTTTTTTTCTATTTTAGAGTGAGTTGAAAAGCAAGATAAAGGATCAGTTGTTCTCTTATGAAAGTGTAAAAATTGCAGCTGACCTTATGTTGTCTGCATTCTTTTTGCCTTCCAATGTGGATTTAAATATTTGAGTTTACAACTGCGCATGCCTTCACTATATTACGATGTGCCCATAAGAGCTGAGAAGCCATAGCCTGCTGATAGATTCAGCAGCTGCTGCTTCATTCCTGAAATGACTTCTGCTGAATTGCGATGAACCGTTGGTATTTTAGCATGATTCAGGCAGTATTATTGACAGGAATATTGAACGAACATATTTTCAAAAGTAGGGCTTTTCTTGATTTTGCAATATGACTAAATATTTTGTATCTGGATACTGTGCATCATAAATCATTGTCTTTTATTGTGTCTGTTTATTCCAAACATTCATAATGAAATATCAAACTTTTTGGAGTATAGTAATAATCATTGTTTGGAATGGTGGTATGTACAGTATGAAGTTGTTTTAGTTTTTTAGTAGAATTTGGAATATGTAGATGGTTAACTATTTAAAATACTGTACACATTAAATTACTGTAAACATTAGTTTACTTTTTGAAAAGAAAACTTAAAATTTTGCCTGACATGACTCATTGTGAAGAGATGTAATACTGTGATGGAATCATCTATTAAACTGAACACAGCTCTGTGAGGAAATTGAAGGTGCAGTGAAAATTTACTTAATATTTCTGCCATAATTTCTGAAGTTCTGCTTGCTCTGTAATGTGAGGAGTAACATTTCCTTGGGGAGGGTAGCAGCAGTCTGGTTCTGTGTGCATCAAGAATCATCTGTGTAGCTACATGGAACTAGTTTGAATGTAGGCTTGTATTTCCACAGCAGTAAATAGTGATGATCTTTCTGTCATTAGCCGTGCATGCAGAAACCTGGTATTCAATGGCATACAGATAGGCAACTGTGTAGTTTTCATATTTTTATTGCCACCGTACTGCCAATATATTTTACAGCTTGTATTTAGAAAGTATGTTTGTAGGTAACTGTGATCTGTTACTTTTCAAAGATGATCTAAGTAAGCACTGAAATAATATCCATGACTTTGCATTCTGCAAAAAATCGATTTGTGCCCTCTCTGTATTGCTGAGCATTTATAGTGTCTTGAGGAACAGGACAGTATTTTGAAAGAGGAAGTTAGGTCTGCCACAGAGGAAGCATTATATTATGGATTAAATGCTGTCCTTGTCATCTTTGAAACACTTTTTCTGCTCTCATTGCATGCATCTTTTTTTTTCTTGATATAGTCTTCCAGTTCTTTAGTTGAGTTGCAAATGAGTAGTTTTGAAAGTTATCTGTGTAGCTGTCTTGTCCTCTTTTTGGAAATTGCTCTTGGAATGTTTGCTTCTGAAATACTTCTTGGTTTGAAACTGGATAGGTAGAAAAATACTTTTTTCTGTGTTCAGATACTTTCTGCACTTGGGTTTGTATTTGTGTGCATGCTCTTAGATGTTGGCTAGAACTATCCCACAGGAAATATTCTCTCCATTGAGAACTGGGCAGGATATTGTTCTTGGTGTTCCCCATCTCAAAATGCACATGGTGGGAGGTTGGATAATATTTATGAACTGTGCTAGTCCTGTGCTTTGTGCATATTCTCCTCAGCTGGGATGAATTCTTTGATGCAGAGGAATGAAAAAGGGGCTGAGAACTTGGTTCTTGTGACTTGATTGAATTTTTTAAAATAGGGCTTTTTAGCTGTTAGGAATAATAGAGCTGGAAAGAGGTGCTGTTAGAATTGACCTTATTACTTAGTGCAAGGGCTGTGAATGAGTCCACAGATATGTTGCTCTTTTAATTGTTTTCTTCTGAGAGAAGGTTGTGACATCAGATAACAAGTTGAGACCAGGAACAAATAAGGTCTTAGGATGCATCCCATTTGGTTTTTAAAGGTACTGCTTCTTGAATGATGTTGTGGGGCACACTCTGGCTTGGTGGTCAAGCTGTTTCATTTCCAGAGCTCGTTGCACTGAACAGAAAAAGACAGTGACAGTGAAACAGTGCTGGCAGTCAAGCATGGATTCCTGTAGGCATTTTCAATGTTATTCCATGGGACCATAGCCAGGCAGTTCCTTAATAAGCATGAAGGTCCACTGGCAGCCCTGACAGAGCAAATGCTACTTATAGCATACCAGCACCTCACTGGTGAGTCATTCACTGCTGATTGTTCTAGCTGCTGTCCATTCAGTAATGAGTTCTGGCTAGTTTCTTGACTAAAATTGCCATGTGCATGTTTGTTCATGGCCAGGCTTTCAAAGAGTGCTTATTGCACTAACTTTTCACTGGTCAGGCTTTTGCTATACTGCTGTATAATCAGACAGTATCAGAATGTGAGCTTAAGATTCTAGAATAGTGTTGAACAATAAAAGGACAGCAAAGCAACATGATCAATATCTGTGGCTTTCTCCAAGCTTAGTAAAATAGAATTGTTTTTAAGACTTCCTTCAATATTATGGGGAAATTGCCCATGTAATTGCTTCCTTATTTATTCTATTTATATGTATCATCCTTCAAAGTGTGCTACAAGATTTCTGTTAGATGCAAAAGAGCGTTTTCAGCTGCGTGTCAAATCCAGCTGTATGAAAATAGAAGTTATTGGAGCTTCACCAGCACAATAAAAATATACCTTGTATAAATAGTTTAGTAAAAAAAAAAAAAAGCCCAAGCCAACCCTAAAATCTGACTTAAAGACTTTAGTGGGACTTAAGTATCCGAGGAGTCTCGTAGTGAAATATGTTGGTAATACTGTACGCCTCTTTACTAGTGCTGTTTATGAACAAGTGTGTAAAAAGTATATTGGTGTAAATAAAATGGTTTTTTCTTTTCTAACTTTCTGTACTTAATACATTTGCAGCTAGAAAATGATAGCAGAGAGTACCAGGAACGTGTTCTTGGTCTATGCAACTAGTAGAGTTTAGCATTGCAACAACAGCAGTGTGTGTGGAAATCATTCCCAACTTTCTTCCACTGATTTTTGGGCATGATTTTCCTTTTTCCTGCAGAAAGTGGACTTACCTCATTTGCTTCCCTTTACTTGCAAAGGGATGGAGAGTCTTGTGGTTGGGTGTTTTTTGGTGTTAGTGGTGTCTTGACTTTTTTAAGACAAAGCCATTGAGGTCTTCCTTCTAGTCTTTGACTTGTAAAATTATTATTTAAATAGTATCTGCTGTCTTTCATATGTGTGTAATACGTACGAATTGTCCAGTCCCAAGTACACAAACCTTTCTTGACTTCTTAACACTGTCTTTCTTCTTTCTGCTATCACTTCCTCTTACAAAAAAAAGACCTTACTTGCTTAAGATGAATCAGAAGATTTGTGTAGAGAAACTTGGACTTTCTGACTTTGCATATACAAGTTGCTTAGATTGTCTGCTGTGCCCAGCAGATAGTTTAGTTTTAATCTTTTTCTTATGCAAGGAAGGAGAGGTCTTCCTGCCCCATTCAGTACTTGATTATGAGAGGGGAGTGATGTTGTATTTAAACTTAGGTGGGAGCTTTGCATCAAGAAATCTCAAGTACCATAAAGAAGAGATTGGAATTAATCACTTTTTAAACAGTTTTATCAGTATCTTTCATCTCGTTTTTATACAGCATGACCTGTGAGCTGAACTTCTGGGTGATTTCTGTGTTATTCAGAACATTATTAACTATTTTTTGTTTGGTTGTTCTTTATTTGTACCCTGAGGTTATTTTGGTCACAGCATCTGAAATATTTTGCATAGTAGTGTCAAAAAGCATAGGGGTTTTTTCTAAAAAAACCCCACCTTTTCCTTTGCACTTTATTAAATGTTTGGTTGTCCTTGATCTGGTTTTAAGTCTGATATTTGTCCCACCCCAGCCTCCAAAATCAATTTGACAATTAACTTCTTGATCTTCCATTCTATACAAATGTATATAGAGGCTATGTGCACTCAGATTGTTGAGCCTGAATACCTAACTCGGGTGGTGTGGATGTTTTTATAAAATGGCTTGTGATCATGTGCCTTGTTTAAAAAACTGTTACTTTGACTGATGTCAAATCTTGTCAGCCACTGAGTCACAAATAACATAATTTGGTCTCTTGTTTCCTAATATACCTGTGTGCTATGAAAATTCAAATGTCTTGTCTGTTTCTGGGTGGACTCTGTTACGGTACTCTATTACTTTGTTTTAAAGGCCCAAACATAACTTCCCTCCTTTATGCTAGAAACAGCCAACTTGTCTTTTATCAGACTGTGGTATGAAAAAATCTTTTCTCATTAAAGATTTACATCTGAAGTCTAATGTGGCACAATTCCTGTCACATTACTAGAAGTCTTCCTGAAAAGCATTGATGAAAGTGTTCTTGGATGCTAGACTTAGAAGGCAGTGATCATGTTTTACTGAAGTTAGACTACCCATTTTAAAATTAGATTTCATTGTTTGTTGGCTTTACTTGTTGGAGAGCTGTTCTATCTTGCCCTAATTTTCCAGCTTTTAAAAAGATCCTTCTTTATTTTTACAGTCATAAACCAGAAGGTTTTGTTAGTGTTAATTCTGTTTCTACTACTGAATAGAAGGAGAGGGGAGATTAATGTCATGGCATATATGACGAAAGAGCTTCATTTTTGGCAACTGGACCGTGTTCTCTACCCATCCCTCTTGTATGTTCTAGAGTTAGTAAGGGAACTGCTTGCTGTGATGTAAATGAACAACAGGAGATATCAAATATGAATACACTTTAACATAGTTCTTATGGAGGAAAAGGAGGAAGCAGAAGGTGAGGATTTAATAGGAGGAGCTGTAACACCTCATTTTTGTGATGGAGTAACATCTCCAGTTCTGAAGGGTGAAGGTGGATGAAGGTCCTCACCTATATTTTCAGGACCTCTGAAGAAGGAGTTTTGTTTCATTCCAGTGTTCCCCTCCTGCTGATGGAAACGGATGTGTGGCACTGTCAAATGCAACATTCCTTTACAGTCTGGACCTGGACCCTGGCATAAGTTACTCATAAATAAATACACATAAGGAATTCAGGTACATGTTTTAGTAGTTATAAGCTACTTTTACTGCAGATATGTGCTGGGTTGAAGGAGAATGTGCAGAAAGCTCACTGTGGAATGAAGTTTATAACTCTGCAAAAATTATTTTTTATTTTCTTTTTTGGCTTTTAAGCCTGTTCTGATTTATTACAAGCTGGCCCTTCTGAGTATGTTAGGGTGTAGCTGCTATCAGCAAAACCTTTAAAATCCTTTGGAAAGGTAATAGGAAGAAAGGGCCAGCAAGACTTAGATCTGAATGGGCATTTAAAGGTCTGAAGGAAGATAGAAAGATGATAAAAGCCATGAAATAATTCTTCTTTTTTAAGCTTCATTGTAAATCCTTTCATGGTGCTGCTGCTTTGATTTGATTCAGTGTGAGATAGAGATTTAAGATTGAAGCGTAAAAATCTTTTCTGCAAAAAATGTAACTATAAAAACCTTCCAGCCACTTCGCACTGTACTGTTAGCAGTCCAAGGAAATGAGGCTGTAGGCTAATGGAATGTGCTACAAACTTCTGCATCTGCATAAACTTTTTCATAGTGCAGTAGACAAACACAACTAGGAAATTATTTTCATTTTAAATTTTGAGGTGGTACTGAATTAAGGGATTCATTTTTACGTAGCGTTTAAACTGATCACTGTCACCTACATTTTAAATTGCTACTCTTGCTGCTTTATGCCTCAAGTTGGTCACAGCAAATTATTGCCAGATCAGTTCGTTCTTGCCAGCCCTTGTGCTTATGAAGACATGAATGTGGTCCAAATAATTAGCATTTCTAGTGTCACAAATTACATTCCTTATACAGTGTGGTCAACTCAGCTGCTTTAGCAGTAAAAATAGTCGTTGTGGTGCACATTCCACTTTCAGTGTTGTATTCTGTAGTTTATTCATCTGGCTCAATCCTTAGAGAGGTCTTTATACCAAAGAAGATATGTTCCAGGAAACAAAAATAATTGTTCTTTTGGGATGTTTGGAAAAAACTTTACTCAGAGGCTTGCCAAATTCTTACACAGCTGCTAAGATGATATAATGGTTTTTTTTTTGTTTGACTAAGATTGTAAATATGAACTTCCTTCCTCCTGCATTTATAATTATTCCAGCTCTATGCAGCATTTGTGATAAATCTTGTCCAAATTTCTGTGAAGGGAGAGTATGTATAAAATGCTTAGAGACTTCAACATGCAGTTTATGTTTGCCTATGAAATGGGTGACCTAATTTTCTGTGAGCTAGATATAACCTCTTCCAGTACTCCTGCCAAAAGAATGTATGTCTAGAATAAGAGTTTGTCCTGGTTTTATGTAGCAGAAGGCTCTTCAGCTGTGAGAATTCCTGACCGGAATACCCTTAATCCTGGGAGGTGTTCACTTTGGTTAAGTTGCAGATTTGGTCAGACTTCAAAAATAGGCTCAGAGTGGACAGTAGGTTCTGTTTTGTTTGTGTGTGTCCGGTATTCCTGCGTTTGTTGTAAGCCACATTTCCTGCTGCTTTCCAAATCCCGCTGAAGGAAATGACAGCACTGGCAATTGGCCTTGTGGACACAGGCTTGAGTATTTTGGAAAGGAACTGGTCCTGGCTCCCCTAATACTGTAAACTGAGGTTGGATTTGCCTTAGGAAGGGACATGGCTCTTGGGGCATGATGCGAATTCAGTATGCAGTATGGTATTGAGCTCATTTTTAGCCCTGGTTTTCTAACTCAATTTTAATGCTTGAAATTGTATCCTTTTTCATATGAAGACATGAATTTTTATGTTCTATAGATAAAACTGAAATAGTGTGTGTTAATAATATAACACATCTACAAAAGTTTTGAGTTTTTTAAACAGTCTTGTAATATCAATGTCTCTAAACGATGTTACGTTTTGTTGGGTTTTATTGTTTAAACAATGTCTTGGTAATATCATATTTCTCTCACGGAAAGATGAAGGAATTAAAATACCTGGTTAGTTAAAAGGTCATCTATTCAGACTTCCTGCAAACTTTACATTTTCCCATTGAGTTCAGGAAAGATTCAGCCTTGATGGCATCTGATATTAAGACGTGATGGCAAAAAAAGTAGGAACATTTGTTTCTTGACAAACTGTTGTTTGCTTGAAATTTTCTGAACTATGTGTGTTGGGCTCTCAATTGTATAACAAAATAATAATAAATACAGTATATATGTTTCGTGATGCTCTTTAGAGCCAGATGATTTCAACAGCAGCAAGCTGTGCAGTATATCATGAGGAGATGTAGCCACAGCCAAGAGTGTAGTTGGCTGGTAGCTTTGTTTGATTACTGAACTCTGTAGACCTCTTGAAACCAAAAATTTTTAAGATACCATTTGCATTAGGAAAACCTTTAAAGTGTCCTAGGGAGGCATATCTCTGCTGGACAAGGACAATGGAAAGCAGTTGTTTTCCCTTTTCCAGAAAACAGAATATAAAAGTCCCTCTTCATCTTTCTGTAAGAGAAAAATAATTGCAAACATTGAAAAACAAAAATTGGGTGTAGTTGCAATTAGAGTTCTATTAAAAAACTTAGAATTAAGGTATTAGGAATATACAGCAGAGTAGCAGGGTTCTTGTGAGTACTTTTTACACCAAGTAAAGGTGTAGCAGAAAATATTTTAAAAGTGTCATTCCAAAGGAATTTTACAGTCTTGCCTCTGGCAATGTGGTGGAAAGATGAAAAAATTTTTACTTTGACTGAGTTACTCCAGGCTTAGTTTGGCACTTTAACTTTCTGGTCATTTCACAGAATTTTGTGAGCCGTTACTATTCCTTGCCTGGAATATGAGTGATTCCAGTATTCTTATCAAAGTATTTGAATTGGGCCCTTTTTGAATATATTGTGGTATAACATTAACCTTTCACTCTCCCACCCAAAATGGTGCAAACCCCCAAACCAGAGAGAGTTTTACTGGCATATAAGGGTTTCAAAAGTGCACGGTGTAGTCTGGAGGGCTGTGAAGAAATGTAGGAGGAAGGGTGCTCTGTTGCTTCTGCCTGAAGCTGGTCACCCCATTTCTTTGTTCAGTCAGAGGCGCTCAGCTGGGTGCTGGTGGTGCCAGCTGGTTGTGAACACTCATCTGAATGAAGCCACATAAAAACATTAAAACAAATGTGAACTCGAGTATTATGACTTAATAATTTTTGTGTGAAGGCTGCAGAATATTTCTTACGCTGCCAGGAGAAGCAGCCTCTATCAGCTGGTTAATGTATATGGTTCAGACTACAAGAAATTGAAGTGACTTTAACTTCATGCACTAGTAAACCACACAGTTGTAGCTGCATCCAAAGGAGATATTCATAGAGTCACAGTTTATCTCAAGTTGGAAGGGACCCAGGAAGGATCACCGAGTCCAACTCCCTGTTCCTCACAGGACTGCCTAAACCAAAACCATATGACATGACTTAAGACCATCATCCAGCTGCTCCTTGAACTCTGGCAGGCTTGGTGATGTGACCATGCCCTGGGGAGCCTGTTTGGTGCCCGGCCATCCTTTTGTAAAGAACCTTCTCCTAATGTTCAGTCTGAACTTCCCCTGGTGCTGCTTCATGCTACTTCATACCTTTTCATGTGGCAAAGAAATGTTTGCACCCAAGGGAAGGACGTCTTGTTTGTTCCTGATAACTTGGGAAAACAGCGCTACAAATACAGGCCTGTTAAACTGTAAGCCTGTTCCAGTTGTACTGTTTAGTGGAATTTGTGTTGCAGCAGCTATTCAATTGTACCTTTATGTCATCAGTTCTATGATGCTTTTTAACAGAGCTGTGCCTTTGCTCATGCAGAAACATTTAAATGTTATAAATACCTAGAGACTACTCTAGTGACTACTTTGTTGACAAGGCTTTTATATAATAAATAATATATATTTTTAATTACATGTATCTATGTAGACTTACTTTCAAGCAGACATGTCACCTTTGGGTTGGTTCTGAGACAATTCTACAGATATATGCAAGGTTCTGTGCTTGTGGAATAAATTTTTAGCTTGCAGAAATGTCTGACCCATGCTTATAAACATTAAATGAAAAAGTGCTTAAAGGTAAGATGCCGTTTTTTTGTTTAGCCACTAATTTGAAAACTAATAGCATGGGCATGCTATGTTTTAATATCTTGTGCCTCAGTGCTACAGTTTAAACAGGAAGTTTTCTGAATTCAGAATTATAAATGTATTTATGGATAGTAGTGCTTTGTGATTTTTTTTTCTTGTTCCAACTTTTGTTTAAATGTAGTCTTCTCTAGGGTTTAACTTGGTATCTGAAAAGTACTGAAACATTAAGTGCTTGTAATAAAAAGTACAGGCTTTAAATGTTTTTATAGAGAAAGTAGTTTATTAAGTCTTGTCATTTTACTTATTTGGTAAAACTGATCCAATTTTAACATAAATGCAAATTCAGCAAAATGATATTATTTTTCAGTGTCATACATATGTGTTTGCATGTTCTCTACAGCAGGTAGCATTTGAAATTTTCTGTGTACTAATGGGAAAGGTAGGCTTTTCTGTTTATTATGAGCTTAAGAACATAAACAAAATGCTTGAATCTTACAGTACACTCTGAGCTAGAAGTGGAGTTGCAGGTTATAGGTGAGCTTGTTACAGGTGAACTTGGTGCTGCCAAAAAGGGGAAGTCCCACTTGTTTCTTTCCCTGTCCCTTCTCCCAGCTGTCTGGTATGAACCAAAAAGAATGTTGGCTCTAATATTTGTCCAGTCACAGGGCAATGCACTACTGCTTCCTACCTCAGCAGAAAGACTGTTCTGGTGTTTGGAGAGTTGAGTGGGTTTTCTGATGGTTTAGAAGGCTGAGCATGCTCAGTGATGTTCTGGAGCAACATGCTAACGGATGGAGCGGTAAGAGATTTTTTCCTTTTCGCAACAGCAATGCGCTGCTAGCCTGGCTCTAGCTTTAATGTGTAAGTTGTTGTTTTAAACTGAAGGAGGGGAACTTATTAAAAAAATGAGAAGACATCAGGAAAGCTTATAGAGACATTTTTCCAAAAACTCCTTTGAAAACAACTGTAGGAAGTTTACCCTGGAATAGAGAGAAAGATAACTTTTTTATTAAAAGAATTTTATTAAATAATTTTATTGCTTCTGAGCCAGTTGTGTCAGTGTTTTCTAAATGAAAGGAAAACCTCCATCCAAACTGTGTTGTGGTCCGTTTTGTTTTTTTTTAATATTCTGCAGCACTTAAATGCTGATAACAATAGGAATGTGACTGATTTTCACAAATGCACTGCTAAAAATAAGTGTGTGTAGATTTAATCAGCTGCTAATAGTTGGGGGCATGTTTGATGAATGCATTGATGGTGTTGAGCAGTGCAGAGAGGAGGTAGGCTGCTCCTTTGCCATTAGCATGTTTCTGAGAATAGGGCAAATGGAAAGATTATTTGCTGGAAGTACTATAACATTTTGGTGCTCTGTGCTAACACCCATGAACTGTCCTGCGGAGTGCCCTTCTTCTTAACTGCTTGTAAGCTGCCAGACCCTTGAGGTCCACAATTCAGCAGTGAGAGGAGGGTATCTGTCCCCACATTGGTGACTGCCATGAAGTATCTCATTCCTGTCCCTTTGAACTTGTGTCTCTCAGCATGGAAATAAGGATAGTATATAGTATTTTTCAGTCAGTGTGACCCTTGCTAAGAAGTCCTGATGTTGAAAAAAGTTCATTCATTCATGTTGGATTTAAAAAGAAGGAAGTAACTTGCACGTAAAACAAGTTCCCATGTTATTTTAAGATGGTTTTGTATCAATTTGATCTAAGAAATGTTACTTTTAAAAATCTGTTATGTAAACTTTAGGATTATTTTAGTCAGCCCATGCTGTTATTTTTTCTTTTCATCCAAATCTGCCCTACCTTTACCACAGCATCAGACTTGGGTAGGAGACATGAATAATTGAATACTAAATGACAGAATTTCCAAGCATGTTTGTAAGCAAAACATAAAGCGAAACAAAATGCACAGCATATATGTGTGTGTATAATAGCTGCTCTCAGCCACCTGCTTCATCCTTGACTGAATTAAAAATCTCTTTTTTTTAAATATTTGGGGAAAGATGATTTTTTGGGAAGAAAATTTGAAACTTATGGTTATTAGTGGCAGTATGGAGTCTGCTGTCTTACTTGATTATTTCCTCCTTCCCCCTCCCTTCCTGCCCATTCCAGTAGCAAAACACTGTCTTTAGTTTTCATATGCAAGAAAAGCTTCATTCACAAAGCTCCCAAGTGTGGTGGCAGACTTTACAGTAGTTGTTTATGTGACTCAGTTGCTGAGCTGCTTAGACAAGGTCTCTGCAGCTTAAGATCTGAATAGCATTTCTTAGGAATGCTGGCCTAATCCCATGAGTTTAAATACTTCTGCTTAAACTCCTCCTTTAACAAGACCCAGCTGTCAGCCCCATCTTCCATGATTCTTCTACTGTATAGAAATTTCATGTTTGCTTCCTCAGTGGCATAACTTACACTTTTTTTCCTTTTGCTATGGAACGTCATTTCCTTACTTTCTCAGGAATGTGTGCTTTAAAACATTGATTCTGTGTTAAATATTTACATTTGGTCTTAATCTTGAGGCGATTAAGTTCTCGATAAAGTCTTTTGGTATGCATCAGTTGGTGTTAACTGGCTTTTAGACTTCTTTAACCTTTGACATAGCAAAACTTTTTTATATTGAGGCTGCTTTCTTGTTTTAAATGCTTTTTTTTCCAGGGAGTGGTACCCAGTAGTAGTGTTCCTCCCTGCTTCCCTCCCTCACTTTCTGGTGCCAAGGTTTATTTAGAAACTGAAGTAATGTAGCTTTTCAGTATGAACATATATCTTTAGAGAATATCTTAAGTAGACAAAACTAATTTTACAAATTCTAAAATAGTTTCAGAAGGCTTATAAGCTAGAGACTAAGGTCAGTGCTCAGTAGACAGTGTTTAGACTCCTATTGGCAGCCTGTGACAAATTTCCTAGCTCTATACCTCCAATTGCTGATGCTGGTTTGAGCTATTGTGTAGACTTCTTGCTTTAAGATCATTAAACCACCCTTGAGAGAAAGGATGTTGAATAAACAGTAGAAGAAGAATCCCAAGAGAAGGAAGTATTAAAAAGAAAAAATGCCGTGAGAACTAATGTCAGTTTTCTCTGGGTTTTTTGTTTGGTTTAATTTTTTGGGGGGTGGGGTGGTGTTTACTTTGTTTTCTTTTGCTGGGGTTGTTTTTGGGGGAAGGGGTCAGAAGCTTTGGAGAGAGTTTTTCAGTGACATTCTGCTAAAATGACAAATAAGAATTAAGCTATATTTTCAGCTTTTATCAGTGATGAGCATGTCTTTCTAAATCTGCTCAAGACTTCTTCCTCTTCAGCAATTCGTGCAGCCTTTAGTAGGGAAACTGGTGGTATCCAGCTTTGGCATCTTTCTCAACCAGCTGTCACTCAAAAATTGCTTTGTGGATTGACTTCACTTCTGGAGTGGCTTCTCTTTTACTTTTTGAGGAGAAAAACAGAAGAAGAGTTGAGCAAGTGTAGGACTTCCTTCAGGTGAGTATTTTTTTCCTCTCACCTGGTGGCATTTCCAAAATACAGCTTGGATTCCTACAGTATCACCAAGGAAAACAGTGAATTGAAGTTTATGCAGGAGGATTTGGCTTTCTGTCTTACTATTGCATGTGAGGCTTATGGATATCTGAAATTTTGCTTGATCACCTGCAAGACCCAAGGGAAGATGCTGATAACATACTCTCTTGAAACAGTGATTCTCCTGCAGTTTTGATGTTCATAAACATTTTTTTTCACCTATATCCATATCATGAAGAACTTGTTTAGACTTCCTCCTTTTCATACCACATAGTTGCTGCCACATTTCATTGTGTGGCAAGGACCCCTTCAGCCTACATGTCTTACATCACTACCTAGTGAGCAGTGTTGATTTACTGCCAAATGATCCCCTCCCCTTTGCTTTCATAGAAAACTGCCCCATTTTTGCTGGCTTCCAGCCTTTCCTTCCAGGTTTGACTGCTGGGGCTCATCTCTGTCCAGAGCACCACGTCACTCTTTCTTCTAGATACACAAGGCTCTCTGGAGCCCTGCTCTCACAGCTCTGCTCCCTCAGTGCACTCCTTCCAAGCCTCCACAAGACACAGCTCTTGCTCATTTAAGCTCTCCTTAAATAGCAGTTCAATTTCTCATGGTAACCTCATGGTGCAGTACTGTACTTCCTCTTTTTTTCCCCCCTTCATCTACCTCTCACACTTCAATAAACACATGTCCTTCTGTGTAGAGGTTGGTGATGCAAAAGAGTGACTGGGATAGAGAGGGAGTTTATGTCTCTCCTTACAGTTTTCTATGAGGTTGGAGGATGAAAGCTGACTGCCAGTTGCGGTATTTAAATCTGGTCTTATTAGTGGCTTGAAACATAAAATTAGTTGAGCCGGGGTAGCCTGCTTATGTGTGTTTATTTTTGGTTTAAGGCAGTGTTCTGCTCACTTTGTTAGAAGTGGGTTTAAAGTATATCAAATGTCTTCTAAATTGAATATACTTTCTCCTTCTTCAGCCAAGAGATTATTTCCCTATTCATCCTCTAAATATTTTTCTATGTGGGGTCTCTTAAGGTCATGCTGTTTTGTCATGGCTAGCTATAAACAACAAAATGTGTTGACTCATAAATGCTAAGAATGAAACACCTATGTACTTTGGATGTATCAAACATTCATTTGTGGGTCTTCTGAAAAATATGCAATTGTGGTTTTGTTTTTTTTTTTCCATTTTTTTCTGGAGATGGTAGTGAAGCTGTAGTGAAATGCACCTCTTCAAAATGTAAGTCTTAATTCTTACCAGGAAACCTAAGTTGCCTTCCAGCCTACTGCAGCTGAGGTTAGTGTAAAGAATGTATACCCTGACATAAAAGCAACCTGTGAAGAATGTTGTTTATTTATCATTGCTAAAGCATTACTCATTCATTTTTTTGAGCCATGGTTCATGGAGTGTCACTAGGTCCTTGTGGAAAGGGATTTGGCAATGACTTCTGAGTCTAGATAGTGCCCACATCATACAGTTTGCCAGTGTCTGCTGTGGTATCTTAAGTGAGCATTGCCATAATGCTTATTTTTAACCTTTGAGAGGGTCCCTTGAACAAAAATTGGTTCTTAACTGTACAGAGTACAGTTAATTTTCTTAACAGCACAGAGTAGCTCAGTCGTACAAGGAAGTACTCTCACCTGCACTGTAATTTGACCTGCGACCTAAGTGATTTTCTTACGCGTCCCTTCTCCTGGTTGGCTTGATCATTCATTTACACCATTTATAACAGTAGGCACTGTTGAGATGTTCAGCTGTTATGGGTAGTTTGACAGTTACTTGCTTTATTTTGCTTTCGTATAGTTGAGACACAACTTAGTGTATGTGTAAAAATTAGTTTCTTTGAATATTTATTCCTGGTGGAAAATGACCCTGTATAGGCACAAGAGACCGGTCAGTAAAATGATGTGAATTTTTGAGTGATTGGTTGGCTAATGCTTCTTCTCAAGCGCAGGGTGATCGTGAGAGTGCTGCTGTTAGCCTGGTGATTGTTATTATTGGGCCACAGCTGCGGGAATATTTGGGTATTCCCTGAGATCTGTGATTGAGGCCAAATATTACAACAAAATTCATACCTATTCTTGGTCTGCTTGTTCATATTTATTACTCTTTTTTGGGCATGGTTCCAAAGGTAAAAGTGAATGCAAAGAGATGCTGCAGCATATTTGCGTTACAATAACCACATGATGAAGATTCTAGAAAATTGGCACTAATGTAGTTTCTAAGTATGTATCTGCCTACTGAAGACAGGCTATGCACTGAAAATTCCCTAGTCTCAGCTGGTAAATCTAAGATGTTGGCTCCTGCTACTAATGAGTGTTGTTTTACAGAGCACCCGTATTTTATCCTCTACTTGAGAAATACTTCAGCTAAATCAAAATATTTTTTATAGGTATCTTCAGGTTGACTTCATAAAGACTGTTCAGTGAAACAAGATGTAATCTAGGATGCTCTTTTTATGGGAATTAATTTAATGTCCATTTGGGTACTCTGGCTGGAATCTCGGTTCAGGAAATGGTATACAACGATTGATAAAGCCCCTTCTTTTCAAGGCAGCATCTGTTTGGCTAGATGTGAGTCAGGCACTGAAATATATTGGAGGGAATAAAGGTTTTACTGTGTGCTTTCCCAACAGTGCAAATTTCAAATGGAGTTAGATTCTTGTAGTGACGTTTCTGTAATTTTGGTGCTTCCCTTTCATACAGAAAACAAGATCTTATAAATGTCATTCAATATACAAGGAGGCACTCTTTGAAGACTAAAGTTTCAGGTGACAGTGATGGAAAGGTAGAGTCAATATTAAGCAATAATAATACAAACACAGCTTAAAACCAGAAACCAGCCCTGTGGAATACAGGATATTCTACTTGATGCACTTTTCATTTTGCCTCTCAAAGCTTTCAGGCAAAGAAGGGGTGAATGAGTGGGTATTTTGTGGGTGGTTTTGCTGTGGCACATCAGAATGATTTCCCACTGTTAGAAATCAAGAGGATGAAGTAAACATTCTTGTATCTTCAGTGTGTTTATTTCAGGAAATTGTGTGTGCTAGTGTCAACTAAAGTTAGAGGGGAAGTGTACAAATTCTACTTAAATACAAAGGGAGCTGCAAAGGATGTGAATATGGAGAATTATGTTTTGCTATTTCTTCATGCTGCTAGCCAAAAAGAGCTTGATTCTTTCATATTGTCTGTGAAGAATATTGAGTTGCCATATCTGTATCTGCTTTGTTCTAAAGATTTGGTGTTAAATCTGTAGAAGAGCAGGGAGCAACTGTGATGTTAGAATCTCTGGGGGTGGTTGTTGAACAGTCTGTTAGAATCTGAAAGGGGTTAAGAGTGCTTTCATGAACAGCACCAAGTTTTAGAAAACCTGTATTTGCTGTATACAGCATTGATGTGTTTTGGGGGATTCCAGAAGCAGTGAGACAATTTGCTTTGATGTTACGATCTGGTATCTGATGTAGATTTTTTTTCTTCTTCCAGTTACTTTTTCAAACAATTGTTTCATTAGCAGTTGTTAAAATGTAAGTTACGTGTTCATTTGTGTGCTATAAATATTTATATAACATACTTATAAATAATGTAAAGAGAAATATTTTTATGAGCTTAGTGAAAAGGTTGTTGTTTGACTGGGCTTGAAATACAAACAGCTAGAGGCACAGACAAGTTCTTGTACAGGCATGTACTTAATTTTAAGAGGAGTATTAGAAATCACACTGTGTATGTTTGAATAACTGTTACTTTCAGCAGCCTTAGTTGATCTTTTATTAAAACTGTAGCCTGTATGCAGTTCAAAACATGCATTTTCAGACAGCAGATTTCTTTTCTGTGGTTTCAAAGCTACATTTTTGCATGTTGCACAGATCAGCGGGCAAAGGAGGGAGTATTGTGGGCTGTCCAGTTTTGCCACTCCCAGTTAAACCTGAAAATGAGGCTGTAAAGTGAGGATGCCTGGTTTTCAGACTTGCTGGAGTTCTGCATGTAGACTAACTGCCTGATATAAAGTGAAAGACTTGAAAAAGAAATGCTCTCAAACTGTATATAGCTTTTAAATTCTTTCAGGGTATTCTGGAATTGTCTTTCTTCTCCCAGTTGCTCTGAATAAGTCTTGTACATTGCATTCTGTTCTTGACTTCCTCTGGCTGAAGAATAGTAGTTATTGCTAAAGTACAATGACCTATTTTAATTTTAAAGAACCTATGTGTGTAAACATTTGTTTCTTTTTTTTGCCAACGCTATTTCTGAATTGCTATGAGTTTGTTTTAAAAAATAAGTGTGGAATTAAATAAAAATAATTTTCTAGAGCAATGCAGAGTCCCTTCCTTCCTTAATAGTTGGAATGTAGCTGAGTTGGACAGCTACATTCAGATCAATTGAATTGTGGCAGAGAATATGTTAATGTAAAGAACAGCACCCTTTACCAGCTGGGGAATAAGGGAACAAAGGCAGGCAATAGATAGTAGACTTAAATCCAGGGTTGTCACAGTAATGATGAATGCTTTATACGTCTTAATTATATCTGTAATCTATTGATGTGTGTCTGGTTTTTTTTTGGAACTTATACTAATGCCCAGGATTTCAAGAGGTCGCCCACAGTATTTCAGAATATTGGTTATGAAAGGTCTCTTTGCTTTTAATGAAGTGTCTGAAGATTTATCTTTTATCAGACGTGCAGTGTGTTTTCACCTTTTGTTGTTACTGCCAAGTCTGGAAAACTATTGCCTGAAGCATGGTTTAAAAAAAAAAAAAAGCAACTCAAAGTTGGCTAAAAATAGCATATTGAAACAGACTTTCACTTGACATGAGATTTTTTTCATTTGGAACGTTCTGAAATTGAATTTTTTGGCTGACAGATTGGTATATCAGTTTTTGAATTTGAGAGGCATTGGAATGTCTGTGCTGCAGAAGCCTTGGGATGTATTCAGCTATTACTATGCTATTTGAAGCTTAAAGAAAACAAATGCTCTTTTGTTGAGGTTTTCATCTAGATTACTTTTAACATAAACTGGGTTATAGAACATTGGATAATACACAAAGAGCTTCTTATAACTTTCTAATCCCCCTCCAAATATCTTTTTCAGGAATAATTATTTTCAGAACACTTTATGCTTATTAAGAAGAATCACAGAAATACTAAAGCAAATGATCTGCACTGTCATTGGCCTAGTGTGCTGCAGTATTAAATTCAGAGGAATGTTAGTGTCATTTATAGCATAAGAATCTCTGATTGAAAAATGTGCCAGATCTGATTGATCCCTGTCACATGGACAGAATATTAATATGATACAAATAATTGTGCTCAAAGTACCTATTATTTACCATGACTTTAATTATGGAAATATCTAGAAACGTGGAACAGGGATGTGAGCTTTGGCTATCAGTTTTGTGAAAGCATTTAAAATTTTTTTTTAGTTCAAGTAGCCTTATTTCTTTAAGCAGTCAGGTGAATGAATATTAGAGATGAAAACCTGCTAGAATCTTACTCTGATATTTATGTATGCACTGTGTTTATGGGCTCATATAGGATATTACTGTAGTGTTCTGTCACATACAACTTTTTAACAGAAATGGATGTTGGCATAACACAGGAATGATCACAAATCAGGGAACTTGGATGTCCTGATGAGGTCTAGAGAGAGTATATTTCCCAAACCAGGGTACACTATATAGTTCTTGAGGCTAGATTTTAAAATGCAGAAAACCAGTTATTTCTTGAGATGGTGTTTTAAACATTTGTGTCTTGATTACTGCATCCCTAAAATAACAAATTCAATAGTTGATTTTAGAAGGCAAATTGTTATTTCAGAAACAAGCAGGACCTTGTACAAGCTTGTCCTTAAATAATAAGAAAGGTTGGAGGTAGAAACATCCGTTGCCTGAAAGATGGTATGTTTTCATTTTGAGGTTTTATGTTGTCAGTTGGTTTTGAACTTATTTAAGCATCTCTGGTTTAAAATTCTTATTACAGAGCTTCTGAAATTATAGTGAATAGACACATTCTTGTTGCAGACCCTTAATGCACATTGGCATTTCCAGCTGGACTCAGAATTCTATTTCTCTTTCTCTTACAGTCTTTGTTTGCATCATCAGTGAATCATGGTATAGACAAAACCTGCAACTTAATTATTTTAAAACTGCTTTTTTTCCAGTGCAGAGTGTTTTCTTTATAAGGAGATATTATTAATATAATAACAAGTTCATTTGTCCCATTCAGCTTGGTTGAACTCCTGTCTCAACATGCAAGTGTGCAGGATAGGGTCTCAGTGCAAGACACTTCCCGCATTCCAGGGTCTCAGTGAAAGACACTTTCAATAACTCTGTCCTAAAGCTGTTGCTTTCAAATGACAACCGTTTCTTAGTTTCAGAATTCTGCAGTGGTGCCTTTTCTTCAAAATGTTGAAGTGGTATATTTGAAGCATTGTGCTTGGGCTTTCCATCTTTCCTCATGTGTTTTAATATCTCATGCTTGTCCTGGCATACTAAGAATATAAAAATCATCTTGAAGGTGTAAATCTTTCTGGTTTTTTTACCCCAAAGTCTTGGTGAGTTTTGTTTCTTTACACTGTAATTTAAAATAGTAGGTTATGATTAAATGTTACAACTAGTAGCTTCTAATGAAAGCCTTAATAATTTTTCATACACTAGTATTAGAATACTGTGCTTCATGCATTTAAAGGTGAAATCTAATGAACTGTTTTGGAAACTAGATAGTTGACTTTGATTGATTATGATGCCAGTTTAAATAACATTTCAGACAGGTAGAATAGACTGTCACAGTCCATAGTGGATAATGAAATTATTCATAAGCCACGCTTTAGTACAGAAACCTCACTTCCATATGAAAGACTACTCTGTGTTGGTACCATGTTTTATCTAGGTATCCCAGAATGATGCTCTCATTTTCTTTATGTTCTACTCTGACATACACTTGAACAGAATAGAAGGTAAAGAATTGAAAAATAACTTGAATTCTGAATTTACATTGGCATGTCATCTGTCTATGAGCTGGGCAGAAATAAAAGTTATTTAAAATCTGCTCCCCTGCAAATGTTTTAGGAATGTAAGTGGCTCACTTTATGGCATCACATCAGAACCATTATACTTTTTCCAATTTTTACATCTAATTCAATTCTCATTTAACAAAAAAACCCCAACTCAACTAAACAAGACACACACAGCCCCTCACCCCTAATGCTGGTTTTCTTTCTTGCTATAAATAAATACGTTGTATCCTTAGAAAGGTGTGATAACTCCCACTTAGATCATAATGTGCTAAAGTGCAGTGCATGTTTGCTATGATCAACAACAGTGAGAAAGAAAATGGCTGTAAAAAGGAAAACTTGAAGTTTTTAATTGGAATTGCACTCTTTTTTGAAGTGGTTAATGTTTTGAGTTCTTATGCCAGGAAGTTCGTATACTGCTTTCTGAGCATCTTGTCTCTGCCGTATTTTATTGAATTAATTTTTTAATTAATGTCCTTTGAGATATCTTCTGGTTGTGGAAATTGTACTCAGATTTCATTTTTCAGAACTTGCAACTTAGTATTAGCTGTTTCTGAAGCGAGACACTGACTTCTGTGTGCCTTTTGCAAGTCAATGTTGACAGGCTTGTAGGAAATGCAGCTGACGTTAGGAAGCTTGGGTGGGGACTACAAGGAGCTGGCAAATACTACAGGGTTTAGTGCCAGACATGCTGACACAACAGTACTTCACTTGTAAAAGTTTTCTTTAGGCTGCTAATTCTGTCTTCAGAGTAACTGGAACCAAAGCAGTGTCTCTGATGCCAAGTTAAAATAGCTAAAGTAACAGTTTATGGGAAATTGAGAATGCTTTCCATGGCTTTGATCCTCAGGAAATATTAGTAAAAAGAGCAAGTTTCTCTCTTAATGAAAAGGTGAGTTATGAACAGTGCCATGTAATGAATACACTGCAAAACAAGACCATCTAACTAGAGTGAGTGTCAAAAACAGCACAAAGAGGGAAAGGCTAGCAGTGTAAAGTATCTGTAAATACATTTTGTAAATGTTCTCTGAGTGGTTTAGATCACAGTTTCCATTTATTTGATTTGCCAGTTCATAGTCATATTTCGTAAGGCACCCTTTTAATAGCTTCCTTTAGCTTTCAAATACAAATTCTTTTCTTCAGATGTCTCTAGACATTGAGAAATGCTATGTTGTCAAATACGAGCTCTTTTACAGCAGTTTGACCATGTCACCTTAAGTATAATGTGTTTTGTCTCAAGTTTACAGTATTTCTGGTCCATGTAAGAGCCTAAGGAGTCGTAAGGCAAAGCTTTGAAGGGGAATAAAAGTGGAATACAGCTTAGGTTTGCTTTGCAGAAGTTCAGGCAGAGTATGAGTTGCTGCTACCATGCCATCTCCAGTTTTGTATGTGGGAGGACTTGGAGGAGGCATCATGGAGAGGAATCTTGCAGGGGAAGGCATGCCTGGCTTACAGAATATAAAAACTGCTGCAGTCTTGGTGGAATGATACAGCGATATTACATAAGAATATTGTGAGTTTTTTCAATTTCATCGTCACCCTTAGATTTTAGAAAGCGCTTCCTTTCATTCCTTGGAGTACAGGATTCAAAGCAAGTGTTGGAAGAAAGGAGATTCAGATGGTGAATTTAATGTGTTCAGTGTTTGCGCAGTGAAGTGTGCCATGAAAAGTTAGCTTTAGTATTACTGCTCTTTTCAGGTAGGCCACATGCATTGTGTGCTCCCACAAAAGTAGAAGCTCAGGTAGTAAGACTGAAACAGCTTTGCCTAGAGCAACTGGATGGCAGTATTTGCATCCATGGGAGACATCGGCTTTTGCTGACCTCAGAATGTCAGATCACCTCTGAAATCTCCTCTGACCTGTTTTATCAAGGTAAAATGAAATAAAAACTATATAAATATAAGGAAAGACTATTTTTAAATCTTGGAGGGGTCATATAAAATAAAAAGTGGATTGAGCAGTTTTTTCTCTGAGATCACCTTAATAATTTTTCATAACATCCCTCATCAGTTTGACTGGGCGATGTTGGACATTGGTGTCTTTCAGACAAAGATTTGTCTTTTCCTGAAGAGTAGCACTCAGTTAATTTTTAAATCTACCAAATGTAATTGGTGCTTTCAGAACTGTAGCAAGTAACTATGTAGCCCATGACTTGACTAAATCAAGCTGTACAACCATTGATTTTTTGTGTAGCTCTTGCTGGGGATCTATTCTCATGTGTCTCTGGATATTGTGTAGCACATCTTTGGAATTTACCCTTCTGTACTGCCTCATTGCTTCCAAATTATTACCTGGATTGTTGCCCCCCCCAAGTTTGTAAATTCTCTTTCTGAACCAGGTCCTATCTTTGCCACTGTGGGTGTACATAGAAAGGCATATGTGTCTTAGCTCCATAAAAGGGGCTGGAGGACATGTTTGGAAAAGAGGTTTAAACAAAAGGTTATTTTTCTTTGAGATAATAGCAGATGAACTTTGGAGAACATTGTCTTTATCTTGGTCACAAATTTGTTGAATGAAGGAGAATCTGAGAGATTTTACGGTGACTTTGCTTCCAGAGAGAAGTTCCTTTGCTGAATAAAAATTGTGCAGTATCACTGAAGTGATCTGGTCAGTGTCCAACATTTGAACTGTCTCAGGGGATGTATTGCTGACATTCTCTATGGCCTGTTTAAGCATTTCTGTTTACAGATTTGTAGAGTGATCTATTTGCAGTGCAGTGAGACTGCACTTCCTGTGATTGAATGGTGTTGCTTAACTGTGGTCAGCTGAATTCCTTGGACAAGAGTTGGATTTTTCTAATGTAATGTCAATAGATTTTGCCAACAATAGCTGGCAATAAGGCACTTGCAAGGCTAGCATGAATTTCAGATGGTATATTAGATATTGTGAACTCTGTTCTTAATCTTTTTCTGCATCATTCAGACAACAGTGAGCTGCAAAAATGGCTTTGGAATTATCCATTGCAACTTCCATCCTAAGTCTTTGCTAGTAAGCAGGAGTTTTTTGAAGTTTATGGATGGATATTTGCTTTGATTTAGGAATACTGTCAGAAACATAGTAGCTGACACCAGTTTTCTTAGACAGTGATAAGAAAGTTTGAGTATCAAACCTTTTTTTTGTTTTTGTTTTTGTTTTTCAGATGGAGCAATTATCAGATGAAGAGCTTGACCATGGTGCAGAAGAAGATAGTGATAAGGAAGATCAGGATCTTGACAAGATGTTTGGGGCCTGGCTGGGTGAGCTGGACAAACTCACACAGGTGAGGGAGGTTTCAATCATCTCAGGGAATAACTTTTTGTTAATATTGTTTCTTTTCAGTTGGATGCCAGCGGCTTAGCACTGCCACTTGCAGCAAGGTAGACCGTAGCCTGTGAACAGTTCAGTAAAGGTTTATAAATTGGCTTATTTTCCCCATCCTGATGTTGTTACGTTCATTTTGCACAACCTGCTGGTTTGGCCTATCCCAAAGGGTATAGTTCCTTCTGAAAATTATGGAATTGGTATTTTGTCCTTATGTATGTAGAGCAACACAGACTTTAGCTGACAAGAGATGGGCTGTGTTTCAGAACATATGGTTTGACATTGTCCACCTGTGACAGCATTTATTTGTTGCACCTGAACAGCAATAAGAAAAAATTGTGAATGTTACCACTGATGATAATAAGATAGCCTGATACACCCTCAAGGACTCACCATGGTTCCAGTGCATCACAGAAGCAGCTGATAGGACATCTTTTTGTCCTTCTTTCCTTCTAGTGCTTTTCCTTTGCTTCACAAGCAGATACTGCATTTTGCATGGT
Organism: Eopsaltria australis; assembly: GCA_034509425.1. Taxonomy (NCBI): domain Eukaryota; kingdom Metazoa; phylum Chordata; class Aves; order Passeriformes; family Petroicidae; genus Eopsaltria; species Eopsaltria australis. The sequence continues at coordinate 4,912,433 of JAVTVJ010000030.1, forward strand.
GTGCTGCACTCCGGGGTGATGGGCCATTCCTCTGTGACTGCCTGCAGGGGGGTTTTCAGCTGTGTGAGCTGGCCTTCCTCAAGAGCAGATTTAATCTTCTCCCGGTTTGTCATGTAGAATTAAGCAAAGGTATGATAACTGAAGGTTCATTAAGCTAGAGAAGAGGCAGTTTTTCTCATCTTCATCTTACCTGAAGACTGAAGGAAAATTGAGCTAATCATGTAATTGGATTTCAAATTCAGGCTCGTCTCTATTACTGTCTCTGTCAGCAAGTTCTAAATGTATATACCACTGTAGGAGAAAATGATTTTTTTTTCCTGAGCTCATACATGCAGGGCAGTAAAGAATCCTGCTTAGTGAGGTGAATGGAAGAGTGTGACTTGAATCTGTGTATGCTAATTCTTGCTGGTTTTTAACTTACTTTGAAGGATTTTTAATGGTATGAACCATTTTGAAGGCATAGGCTTTAAAAATCACCTTGGGTGAGGATATTCACAGGGAAGCACAATGGGTCTTACACCCATTAGGCATTGCCTAATTTCAGATGTTCTGCAGACCTGTTGATCTTCAGTGACAGCAAGATTCCCCATGTAACACATTCCACTCCAGGGGCAGCAACTCCTGACCCTGTCATGTACTTCTTGGGTCAGCAGCTGGATCACAGTGCCCTGCTACTTGCTACTTACAAAAATCCTGCTATTTATTATAGCCATCTTACTAGCTGTCATAACAGTTCAACAGGTCTTAGACTTTTTGTTCTCTGCCCCACTTTTAAAGGTATGAGCAGCCTAGAAATATAAGTATACTTGGGGGTTATAGCTACACTACTGACATACAGACTTCAGGATGATGTCTCAGTTGGTTGTCAGTCCGTGCAAATTTCTTAAAATCTACTAACAGGTACTTGGTGGTAGGATCTGCATAATTTGTTTCTTACCTTCTTATTGCTGTTCAAGGCAGTCTGCAACATGGCCTGACAGTTGCCCTTCTATCTTTCACAACTACTGAGAAATGACATTTCCCCCAAAACTTTGAATGACCTCAAATTGTTCTGTATAGACAAGTTAACGGAGTTGGTTGTATCTCAGTTCATTTATTTGGCCAATCATCAAGTCTTGATGTGGCTGTTCCAGTGAAGTCCCAATAAAGGGAGGTGATTAGAGTTAGTGAGATCCAAAGTGCATTCTCCTGTAGTTTCAGCATTTGTTGCTATTTATTAACTGAACTTCAAGAGCACTAGGAGGAAAGGCTTTTGTCCCTGAGATCCTTGGTCTTTAACCTCCTTTTAGATTTCCTAAATGTTTACTTTGAGGAGATTTAAAGTAAGACTCAGATGTAAGTGGTTTTTAAAAGATCTGAAATTGTTAAAATGCTCATGGGAATCATTTGAATTCACTTTCCCTCTTTAACTCTTGGTCTAACAAAAGCATTATAAAATGAAGTCACAAAATCTGCAGCATGTGTGAACAATGTTTTACATTGATGAAGGGTGTCTTAACATTTATTCTGCATAAGTTTTCCTGCTGTATGGTGTAGGTTAAATGAAAAAAAAATTACCTTGCTTCTCATGATTATTTAGTTAAGCTTCTGGTGCTGTTGCAGTTTTTAACAGTTCTCCAAACTGCTGATCAGATAATAGCGAGAGCATATCACATGGGTGTCCAATGATCTGAAATAACTTTATTAAAGCCAGTAGAACATGATTGAGGTGCTTTTAACCAATAATATATTTGCTTCACAGGAAATCTTTTGTAACAGTCTGTGGATTCAGGCTGAAGGAACAGGGCCTAACTTGCCGCTCCTGCCTCCAGTTTCACTGTTGTCTCTAGAGTTACTGATTTTTATGTTTTTAAAGTCCAGGCCAAGCTGAGGAGAGAAGGGAGCTCAGGAAGAATAAATATTGGGGAAAAAAGAGTGCATTTAATTTTTTTAACAAAGGCTTGAGTAAAGATGTAGAAAATGAACATAAAAAGTTTAGGTGAGAAACTTTATTCTGTTGGAACCAGAAGACTCTTTTCCTTCAGGCAGGCATATCTCCAGGAACTCTTTATCAGTACAAGCATTGCCTAATTTCAGATGTTCTGCAGGCCTGTTGAGCTTCAGTGACAGCAAGAGCTGGATTCCCCATGTAGCACATTCCACTCCAGGGGCAGCAGCTCCTGACCCTGTCATGTACTTCTTGGGTCAGCAGCTGGATCACAGTGCCCTACTGCTTGCTACGTACAAAAATCCTGCTATTTATTGTAGTTTTACACCCGTATTAGCCATCATAACTTAACAACTCAGTGTATTGGTTAGAAAGAGTTTCTTTTTCTAACCTATGCTAGTTTTTCTAAAAAAATGTGTCCTACATAAACTGGCCACGGTTGGTTTTCACAACTTTATATTATTATTCAAAGGAAAACCTATTGAAAAAAAATGTGAATGTAAGTCCCTGCTAATAAAATAGGATTCTTCGTTGAATGTTTTTATGCACTTATGCCATGATTATGCTCATAAGCTAATGATGGGTATCTCAGACCATATCTTAGACTCTTACCCAAGTTTGAATCTGTTCAGATACTTGTGCAGTTTGCTGCAGAGAAATAGTTACAGGTAAGTCAGCTCTCTGTTTCAAAATGAGCTAGTGTGTAACACCACTTAAAAAACATTTGGAAAATCTTTTGATTCTGAAAAAAGCAGAATGTGTCTAACAACTTTTCTTCCCTGCTTATCTGAAGTTAAATCTCTTGTGGTATGATGCTGTTTGCTTTCTGTCTAAAGCTTGAAAAACAGGGGTCGTTTTATATATACCAGTAACTTTTGAAAAATTTCTCTTAGAGAAAATCAGTTCTCATTTGTCTGAAAGATTTGCTTGTCCAATTCTTTGTCAAATTTTATTTTGCCTTTTTTTTAAATCTTTTTCAGAGTTTGGATGCAGACAAGCCTGTGGCACCAGTGAAGAGGTCACCTCTCCGCCAGGAAACCAATCTTGCCAACTTCTCATATCGCTTCTCCATGTACAATTTGAATGGTTTGTGGAATTGTTTACCACATATAGTTTAAGAAAAATACTAGTTTAAGAAAAAAACCTATTCCAACTAAAAATTAAAATATTGTAAAATATAAGAACATTTGAATACACTTAGAGCTGAGGTGAGAGCATATTTGCTGAAGGCATTGCTTTCTGGTGTCCTTTGTTTTCGAGCATTTGAGTCTCCCAAAGCAGGTTCTTTTACAGCACCTAATATCTGAGAACTGTAGTGTAGTATTTGTAGAAAAAAATCTTGTTCTGGGATCTGGTCTCATGAAAGAATGAATTAATGTGTTTTTGTTAAACAGAAAGAAAGAGCATCTTGTTTTATGGAACAGGATGCAGGAATATAGCTGCAGAATGCTTTCAGGGTAAACAGAAGGAAACCTTAATTTAAAGAAAGGTTTGAGTATGTATATAGTATTTTTGTTTTGATTTTTTTTTTTAAAGCAGTTGCATTACTTCAGGAGAAAATGCTTAGCAAAACAGCTGCACTGTTTCAAAAAGTGAGGCATGATACTATGCAAATATATTTTTACATTCTGTTCACAGGAAAGCAGTTTAAACTTTTCAGATGAAATCTGAACATTCATAGACTTCTTTTGCTGACTAATGAGTTTAATGTAAATAGTGTGAAAGTTGCACTGGTGAAGAGTAGTAGTGCAAATGAATTTCTGTTAAGCAGTGCACAGATATTTTGCAATACAGATGGGAAAAGAAAATACTGCTTCCTTTGCTCTCTTAACCATTAGATTTGATGACACAGAGTGAGGAGTTGGAAATGAAATAACTCTGCATGTACTGACCACTCTTGTTTATTGCAGAAGCCCTGAATCAGGGGGAGACTGTGGATCTGGATGCCCTCATGGCTGATCTCTGTTCCATAGAGCAGGAGCTGAGCAGCATAGGATCTCATTCAGCAAACAATGCAGCAGTGAAACGCCTTGCCACAGAACCCAAAACTCAGAAACCACCTGCTGGTCGGCCTTCCACTAAGCACGGCAGCGTGAAAGGATTATCATCCTCCTCTGCTAAGGTGACTAAACCACCACATGCCAACGTGTCTCTGGATGACATCACTGCACAGTTAGAGAAGGCCTCTCTGAGCATGGATGAGGCAGCCCAGCAGTCTGTTGCAGAAGACACCAAGCCAGTGGTTACTGCCCAGCACAGGAGGACAGCGTCTGCTGGCACGGTGAGCGATGCTGAGGTGCGCTCCATCAGTAACTCCTCCCGTTCCAGTGTCACCTCTGCAGCTTCCAGCATGGACTCCTTGGATATTGATAAGGTGACAAGACCTCAGGAACTGGACTTGACATCACAAGGGCAGCCAATCACTGAGGTAGGATGTCACTAACTTGAGATTTTTGTTTGGTTTGGGTTTTTCTCTCCAAATTTACACCCACTGTACCACCTCATTCCCCATGCTGACACTCGTACCTAAATGTCTGAAGTGCATCAGGGTTGATTGAAGACTTGCTTTTACAGGAACTGCATATGTTGTAGCTACTTCTTTCTCTGTTTTTGGTTCTGTCTGTAAGGAAACTTCATACAAAGAATGTTTTTTAGTTCTGTTTTTTTTAAGAGCTTTCCCCATCTCTTCCTCCTCTTAAGCCAATCATGCATTTTAATGTTTTTATAGTTAATATTTTTATTTGAAGTAAATATCACATATTGCTTTTAATTTGAAATCTGAGGAGTGCACAGCTGTGGAAAAAAGAAAGCACAACTGGCAAAACTCCATTCCTGTTACGGTATAGTTAATACCTGAGACACGTGGAGCAATCCATGGGTGTCTAGCTGGAGCTGTACTATACCAGTAATTTGCTGCTACTTAATATTCTTGTTTACTATATGACAGGATGAACTTGTCAAAGCAATACACAACACAGAAAAATAACTGGGCTGCAATACAATATTAGCAGATATTCGTTTGGGATTTTGGTGCTTTCACATTGATTAATCAGAGAGGAAACTTCAGTAGGAACAACTGGTTCAGTAAACATTGCAAGTGCTGGTGACTTGTGAGAGAAAATGTGGCAAATGTTCCAGTGAATTTTGAGAACCTAAACTTCGAAGCTCTCTTGTAGAAATACTCTCTCAAACAGAAATCTGACCTGCTAAAATGGCAGTTGTACTAATATATGTGTTCTCTTACGTGAGAGAAAACTGGAACAAGCTGAGTTTATTCTGATCAATAATTAAAACTAATCTGGGTGAGCTCTGCTGAAAGCATGGTTCTGCACATCTGCAACAGAAGTTCATCTGATGTAAAGTGAATGATGCAGGCTTGTCAGTCTAATATCAACTCAGTTGGGTCACACTTTGATTTAAGTCTTTATTTGAAATGGTGAGAAATGAATGAATGACAGTTTCTTTTGGTATAAAAAGTTTATGTTCAGTATGCTTTTATTGGAGATTTCATATTGAGTGAAGCAAAACAGATAGATAGAAATGTGCTCTTTGCTCTTTGGAAAGCTAAAGTGCAAACCTTTGCATTATTGCTGTAGGCCTAAGCGTTCAAGCCCAGCCTATGACAGTCATTGATTGTATTGCTGTTTGTTTGTCAATAATTTTCTTTTTATGATATGAAAAGGCTTATTTTTGGTTTGGTTTTTTGTTTTTTTTTTTTCATCTCCAGCTGTTATTCATGATTATAGCTGTGTCTTTTTGATGTCAAAAGTTAGGCAGTCTTGCATTTTGGTGTCTTCTCAGGCTAAAAAGATGACTTTTGTGAATTAGTTGATCTAGCTTGCATAGCATAAGAAAAGCATGAATGTTGCATTTTTATATTTTTAACACAAGGTGTTTTCTGCAGTTGATCTTGCAGGTCTCCCTCTAGATTCTCTCTTTTACTTGGAGAGTTATATGCTTGAGGCATCAGTAAAATTGCCCTTCTTGTCTCCCAGGTTTTTTCAACTCTTTGTGTCATGAGTTATCAACAAACCACTTGCTGCCCTTAATTAACTTGATGTTGGTGAATCAAGAGACAGAAGTCAAGAAGTTGCTTTGTCTTCACAGGAAGCTAATCTATATTGCTGCAAGTGTTGCAGTTGCTTTTTCAGTTGCTTTCTGAGCTCCTGGCCACTGACTGCAAAGCTCAAAATCATCCCCAAAAGATTTTCTCAAAGGCATGTGAAGGCTGCCTTTTTACAAAGCCAGTGATTGCTTCTCATATAAGAATGTGGCTATTGTTTCTGTGCTCAGATAAGTTGATAAGAATGATTGATTCCATTGAAGGAGGTAACCAGAAAGTGTTACTAATTTGAGATCCAGATGCTGCTCTTCCCTTGAGAATAGAAACCTCTGCACTCATTAACCATACTGTTTGCTTTGGCTCTGTCTATTCTGTTTAATTTCAGTAGCCTGAGGAAGGTATTCAACTGAGAAATTGTCCCTAGGTTTACAGAATTGGTATTCAGCTATTCAGTATTAAAATTGGTATGTGATGGGATGAAACTTCTTACTGAGAAGTAAGTTACTTTTCTCATCACTGGTGAACAGAGAAAGGGAAATCACTTGTTTTTTGAGTTTGTGACAGGTTCTGTGGTGGTGTTTTTAAATGAATTTGGCTTTTAAATTGATTCTTTGGAAGGATCATTGGGTATCAGCAAAGCAGTTTATTTCCTATTTCATTCATTTGGTGCCCAAAACCTAGTTTAAGGGTTTATTAATCCTCTTGGTTAGGTTGTGAACCAAAGCACCTTTTACTAGTAGGGCTGAATTGTACCTTCCCACCCACACAGTTGACTCAATGGTGCTGTTTCTAATAGTAAACATCCCTCTGAGGAAATAGCCTTTGAAGAAATCCTAATATCCATATAGGGAAAAAGCCCAACAGTTTTTATGCAGAAAGTGGGAGGGGCTAGTTATTCATAGTCACAGCAGATCTGTTTTGAGATTTGTTATTCTGAAGTAGTGCTTCAAGTTAGCTCCTTTCTTTTGTCTGTCATCCTAGAGACTGCCTGTAGGTGAGCTGACCTTTAAAATTTTTCTTTGCTGCTGTGGCTCTTCTGAAAGAGGTCAGTGTCTTGGCAGCTCTGCCCTTTTGACCGATACTTTCTGTCTTCTCCAGGCAGAATAGATACTTTCAAAAGTCATCCCTTCTGCTGCAACTGCATGTTATGCTCTTCCTAAGTAGCATGGAAGACAGATTTTATGGGAGGAAATGCTTCTCTGAAAAAGGAAATTAGGCTTTGCAGTTATAAACTTCAGTATTCTATCTTAAAAAATAGTGCTGCTCTGTGTTTAAGAGCTCCCTGACCTAGAAGTGCAGGAAAATCCTGTCAAAGAACAGCCATGCACTGGCCCACTGAAGATGTGTGTGGTGTGGGATCCTCTCTGGCTGGTAGTAGGGACCAGTGTTACAGAAAAAGGCTGCAATTCTACAACCACCAGAAATGGGAGGATATGACTTCCCTTTCCTCTCATCCTCCCTTCCTTACAGTTCTTCCTTACACTCCCATCTCCCTTCTCCCAGCTTTGGCACTTAACTGGTACTTAGTACACCAAAGCTTTGTGCTTCTATTCTGGGTCTCACTCTGTGTTATTTAGGTGAACTGCAGAGGCTCAGAGGACTGATGCACATTAGCAGGGTTGTAACCAAGGACGGGAGGCTGGAAGGGAGAGCAGAAACTCACTCATTGGTGGTTATTGATTATTCAGAACTTCTTGCCTGAGAATTTGGACAGGCAAATTCTTAGTGTTTTATCTTCCTCTTCCTCCTTAGCAGCCTGTGCTGTAGGAAGTTCCTGGGTTTGAAGATATATCAGCGCGATGACAGATGATAACTCTCAGTGGTCGTATTGGCCAGCACCATCCTTGTACTCATTCTGAATTTGTCTTTATGTCACTTCCAGGGGAGTTGACTGGAGTCCCTTGGTTGTCTAAAATTGCGGGTTCATTAGTTGTCATCATGATCTAATTTTCTTCCTTTCTTCCTTTCCTTAGTACTACCTCTTTAGACATTGTGAATGTTGATGTTTTCAAAGACTATAGCTTTGTAGTCTTGACACCTTGTTTTGGTGGTACTAAGTGTTTTCTGACTGCACTTATGTTCTTATCTTCAGTCTCCCATTAAGCATTGTTGAATAAAAAGAAAAGTTGTTTCCAACCCACCCCAACCCCCATATTTTTTTGCTAAATTGAAATTTGTCTTTGACAAAATGACTTCACAGATCCTTGCTTGAACAGTATTCTTTCTTAAATTGGTAGCTTGCATTTCATTTTCTTTGCTTTTAGTTGTATAATGAGTGGCATACACTTTAAAATATTCTGTGGGGGGTTTATTTTACTTGTGTGTAGACCAAATTAGTGAAGTAATAGCATGAGTTAAAGGTAGGGGAAATTATGACTCCATAACTAACTTGTTGCCTCCACCCACATTATCTTTTTCCTTTGGTCCTTCTGCCAGCAAGATGTTGTCTCTGTTTTCAGTGAGCTGTACTAGAGTAGAAGCAGAAGAAAGCTGAGGGGGAAGATACAAGAACTGTGTTGATGATGCTTATGTAGCTGTTTGTGTCTGGTGGGTGAAAGACTCCATTCATGGGCCGTCATTGTTACTGTCCTGCACACACTCAGTGAAGAGGCTGCAGATAAGTTTGAAGTCTGCCATCTGGTCTGGCACAGTTCAGCATCACCCCTCACCCTCCCAATATGACGGAGTTCTTTATGTCTGTAACCCAGTTTGCACAGCTGAGAGATTCTGGACATACAAAGATAATGCACAATTTAGCAGTCAGTAACACTACATGATTTAATTGCATTTTATTTTTTAGCTTCTAGTTAAACTCATTGTAGATTTATACTTGTTGCATGAGGGGTAAAAATCATGAGAACGGAGTGCCAGTGCAATAAAGCTCCATGGTTTTTGCTTCACTTGACAGAGAAGGCAGTGTCGGGTAAACATTAATGTTTCTTTCAGGGTAAACAAGGGAGCTTTGGAGGCATGACAGTTAGTAGCAATTGTCATGTAAGCTCAGCACACATAAATCTGTACTGGCTAAAAGATCCTGTGGAATTAAATGGAAAACTTGAAACAGATGGAAGGGATAATAAAGTTTGTGTTTCATAGCGATTTTGCCATAGTTCTTCCATGGGCATGCTAGCATTTCATTTGCCTGTGCAGTGGTATAACACAGAAGTTTTGGTACCCATTTAAAATTATGGAGGGTCGTGTTTTATGTGGGATTGCTAAACGTTGCATTGTATGAAAATGCAGTTAACTCTTAATATATGTAGTGAAATAAACTGATGATATATATGGTCTTTGTTAGGCAATGGTGTCTTAAAATAGAGTTGAACTGCTCAATCTCATCTGTTAGTTGTAGGTGGTTTAAAGTAGAGTTGTGGTCTATTTTAGCTCTTGCAGGAATAGAGCAGTATTGACTTTTGTATTTTGGGAGCTTAAAGTTTGAGTAGTTTTCCTTGTGGCACATGTGTTGCATGGTTAGCAGATGTGAAGGATGTTAGACTCCAACGTGTGAGAGTAGTCACAGATAAGCAACAAACAAGGCATGGCAGAGGTTTGGTTTGTGTTTCTTCTGAAGACTTAAAAAAAAAAAATCATTTCATTTGCTGCCAGTTGTGTTATGTCCTTAGTTTAGTACACAAAGTCTATTCTGGAGCATTTCCAGTTCCCCTTTTCCTAAGCTGAAAATAGTCAATGGAAAGACTTAATTTGAAACACAATTAGACCATTTCTTCCTCTTTCTCTTTTTCCAATTATTAGTCACAAAGTGTTCTTTAATAAGTCAACAGTAAGGGAAAATTGTGCATATCTGTCATCCTGAAACATTACTTTGGCTTCCAGTTTTGTTGGCATAAGAAGTGTGAGCCATCCAGTTTTCAAATGTTCTTGAAATACATGTAAAATGACTCCTCATTTGCCAGATTTTTGGAAGCTTTCAAAGCATTTTCCAAGATAAACATGATTTTATAAAATATAAACAATATTTATGTATTTCAAATAAATAATCAAATGTGCTTGGCTATGCATAATCATTATATGATGCACTAGAATACAAGGATTGTTAATGCATTCTTCCCAATGCCTGCAAAACCAGCATGTAAACTTTTTTTCACATTATACTTACGGAATCTGCAAAGCAAATGATGGGAAGGGATAATTTTAATTTTTTTAAAGAATTTTCAGTTGGGATCCAAAGGAGGCATTCTAAAAGTTTTGTTTACTGCACATGCGTGGAATGGTAGGTTTGAAAAATTGGGGTATATAGATTTGAAATACGTGAATTTAAACATTATCCTTGCATTGGTAAATCTTCATCCTTCACTCAGTATATCTGACTTGTTTTATAGATAGGGATTTAAAATTTATTCCGTAACTTTCCACATAGGAGATAACTAATTGAGGTGTAACAAAAATCATAAAACATAAGAATAGTTTCTCTTCTGTCAGCTTTGCCTCATGCTGATGAATAAGCTTAAAAGTTCCCTCCCTGGAAGGAACAGGAAAATGGACAGTGTAATACATAATATATGTCTTGTTTGACACTGCTGACTGGCAAGGCTGGTATCCACCTGTTAAAAACAGGTCCAGGAAAAATTTTAGCAAAAAATTACAGCTGGGGTGTACTCTGTTAATGTTAGTGTGAACACCAAAGGCATTGTGTCTACCTAAATATACTGTTCTTTTGGGTTCTCTGTGAGGTTGGAGACTTCTATGGACATGCAACTGCATGACTCACTCTGCTATGCCAAATGCTGGGTAAATGAGAACACTTTAAAATTAATCTCTTTGCTTTTATGCCTATTCCACAGCACTTCAGAAAAATACTGTGTTTATGAAAGAGTTTCATGGGGAAAAAATTCTATCATTAATACAGACAAGCCAAGAAAATGGTTTTTCAGATTCATCTGCAAGAGAAAAAATACCACAGATAAATGACCAAATAAATCTAGGCAGCACACTCTTGGAACTACCCACCACACCTGAGTTGAGAAATCAGAAGTCTTGCCTTATGATGTTACCAAACTCTGCTGTAAGTGTGCTACAGGGGAGTTGTATGCATTGGTTGCAGTTTCCAGTAAAGATATCACTCTACTAATTATGATTAATTTTGGAGCTTTTAAAACAGCCAATTTCTTTTTGGATACACCATTTTGCTTAAAACAGATACAAATTTCTTTACTTTTTCTGCAACATTTGATTAGATTAGGGATGTGAAATGCTAAATCTGTAGGAAGTTAGGAACAGATTACTTGTTTGTCCTTTTTTCAAGTTGCCAAAAAAGAAATTTGGGACAGATGACAAAAATTAAGAACACAGCCGCCAGTTGTGGAACATTAAACTCTTAAGAGGAGAAAAGAATTTGTTGTTTTCCTCAGTTATGTATATTCCTAAACTATAGCATGAAAACTAGGGTTTGCTAGGTTTGTAAAGGACTTTGAACCCCCAAAAAATAGGACTTCATGTTTTGAAGAATCAATTGAGAATTGGCCTTTTAGCTGTGTCAGTTTTGAGCATACTGCTTTAGTTTAGTTTGTTGTACTGTAATATAGTATTTATTTTATAGTTTGTTATAATAAAAGTTGTCTGCAAATACAAAGAAAAGCCTTCGTTTTTAGTTAACCAAGTGTACGACTTTGGTTAGTTTCCTGTGTTGGACACTGACTAGTCTTATTTTTGTAAAAGTTACTCAAAATGTTAGACCAGCCACATCAGTGCCTTGCTTTATGAATGCAGGTTTTATTTCATTCATGTGGCTTATCTGCTTTTAACAAATAGGGTAGATTTGTGACTTTGAACTCCCAGCTGTGTATACCTATTCTTTTATAGTGTTTGATCTTCAGATGGTTTTATGTCTGCAGTCATTTTGGGGTAAATTTATAGTTTAGAAGTCAACAGCTCTATAATCCAATTTTTCTTAATACAGTTACTTCTTAGAGTATAAGGCAGTAGATTCAGACAAAACCAGTTAAAGCTATATGTATTCCTTAAGTTTCTTAGCTGCTTTGATGTCTTGTTTTCTGTGCTACAGGTAGAGCCCTTCACAGAATGAAGTCTCTGATATTCTGTAAGTAATGCAGTTAGGAATCAATTAGTCATAGTTTGGGGTTTTTTTTCCACTTTCTTGCTTAGGTCTTCTACTTGATGCACCTTTTTTAGACTGATCAGACAACCATTTTCTGTGAAATTATACTCCATCTTATTTTTTCTTGGAGTTTTCTTGAAACTTCCTCCCTGCAGACAAACTTAAATTGGTTTATGCAGTTTAGATCCATGCTACTGATGAATTGGGCAACCTTGCCCCATCTTGTGTTGAAGCTGTTTATGCAGCTGCCTAATGATTTGGAGCAGCTTTCCCTGGAAAATAATCCTTGTGAATTAGTTGTTCATTGATCCATTGCACCACATGGTCAAAATTATTGCTGTTCACACAGGAGATGTGAGAACACATGGTTGGGGGAATGGCAGGACGCCCTCTTTCTTGCAGCAGTTTAGTCCTAAATTTCTAAAAAGCAATAGTGAAATGAAGTTGAACTGACTGTTCACCGGCTTTTGTGATCCTTTCTGTCCTGCTCTGTCTTTAGTAACTTGTGTTCAGCAGGGGAGCATCCCAGGCTGCCCTGGGAAGTGATGAACTAGCACAGAGTGCACCTCATGCACACAGAGCAGCAGTTTGTTCATGTGAAATGGCCACAGATGTGTTACTTATATTACAGTGAATTTCAACAGGGTTAGTCTGTGAGGACTGGCATGAAGCTATGAACATCCCTAGTATTTAATAAATACTTACTGTAAGTTAAGATTTAAAATATATTTTTTATTCCAGTTGCCTGCAGTGAAATGGAGTCGCAGGAGTCCTCAGAGGGAGGGTTGGCTACTCTTGAGCACAGAGTTATTGCACCAGGTTCTCCCTTCCCTTGTCTGGCTCCAATATGTTTTGCAGCAGTCAGGCACTGCAGCTTAAAGAAGACTGCTGTACTCTCAGACCAGGGACCCAGGCATTCTTGATCTTGGCCTGTCTTTGATTTGAGAGTAGCAGTGTGCAATCCAGCTCAAGGGCTGGCCAGTGCTCTCTGAGAGGTTGCAGCCTCGAGGTTTTTTTAATTGTGACACTCCAGGCTTCACTGAGACTTACAGACTGCAGTTTTAATTCTGACAAGTTTAGCTATCTTCTCATGGGAAAGCACAAAACAAGACTTAGATTACACTCCTGCCAATAATCTATTTCATGGTCAGATATGCAGAGGTCTCTAAAAACATCTGTTTTTAAATGGCACATACCTTCCTTTCCTTTCTAGGGAATACTTCGTCTGATGTAGATGACTAGTAATCGCCCTGTAACAGTAAGCAATCATGGAAAATTTCTCTTAATAGTATTATTTGACAAAATTTTTTTAAGCAGCTCTAGGATGACCCTGCTTGAGCAAGGGAGGTTGAACCAGATGACCAACTGTGATCCCTTCCAGCCTTACCCGCTCTCTAATTCTGTGAAAACACATGCTGTGTGTGAAGGGTCAGGCAGCTCTGTTACCCAATCTGCTGCTTCAGTTTCTCAGTGCCTGTTTTCCTTTTCTGAGGTTTTAATAAGAATAAACTGTAACCCCTTTTGCAACAAATTTTTTCTGATATCTAATCTAAACCTCCTCTGCTGCAACTTAAGGGCTTTTATCTTGTCCTATCTCTTCTTACTTGCAAGAAGAGGCTGTCCACCCCCCTGTCTACACCTCCTTTTAGGTGGTTGTAGGGAGTGATGAGGTGTCCCCTGAACCTCTTTTTTCTACGCTAAACAACCCCCTTTGCCAAGGAAAGTAGAAAAAGCATACTTCTAGTTAGATCTTTATCATATTCTGTCCATATGAATAAATTCCATATGAGTACATAATCTCAAAGAGGTTGGAAAAAAGAAATTCAGTTCTTCTTCCCTATCTTTGGGTCAAAATTACAAAAATTATATTTAATCTTTAATTCTAGAGTTCTCTTTTGAAAACAGTGGATTCTAATTCTTGAAGCTGGAATCTAAAGAATTCAGTGTAGGGATGTAGTTGAAATGGAAGCTATAGTAATCTTTTCAACAAAGTTCTGCAAGCATATAGCTCACTATTGAACACTGTATACTGAGTTTCCCTGATTTTTAGTTTGTTTCTTAGGGATAGAGAATGTCTTTAAAAAAGATTTTGTAGTGTTTCTCAACTCTGATATTAAATCCAGAATAGTGGCACGAGAGTGCCACCAGCTGGTTCCATTAAATGTGTGTATTTATTGTTAAACTATTAAAGAGGTTTGTGAGAAACATGATAATAACATGCACAAGTCCTCAGTGTGCACTTATTGCCTTCTTTTTTAATGTACTAAGGAAAGTTATTCTGCTGTACATACCTTGAGCGAATGTTGTCTTAAATGTACAGAACTTATTTGAGGCATTAGAACAGTAAGATAAAATACTTCAGAAGATCACCAGGTCGTCTTTTTCTTACAATTCTCACCCCACGTTTTGACCATTATTTGTAAACTGTCAGTGTAGAGAACACATTTGACACCTTTCAGACTGTATTCTACTGTTTTTAAGCTCTGTATGCCTGTATTCTCAGAGGAATTAGATACAACTCAGTCTCTTAGCAATGAGACTGAATCTTTCTAAATTGATCCCACTTTTCTGTACTAACTGATAATCAAACATAACAAGAAAATAGATCAGTGTTCAGATTTTGGAAAAATATGCAAGTAGAATTGAAGGAAGGAGGCCATGTGTAATACAGCATCTTACTTGTGACCCAGTGGGCTGCTACCATGGCAAGATGGTCTACACGGCCTTCATGCTTCAGACCCTAGCTAACAGCTCAGTTTGTCACCTCCTCTTAAATGCTTCTCTGAAAATCCTGTCTCAACTATTGTCTTTAAAAAATAAATCTAATATGCTCGGTAATTCAGTGATAGTTTAGAAATCATTTCAGTTTTGGGGTTTTTTTGAAACTGACTTTCAGCTCAAGATCTCTTAGAATTAAAGAAGAATTAAAACAACACAGTGAATGTTATATACAGGAGCTGACAGGGATAATAGGTGAAAAAATCTTGAGGTTTTGGCCATGTGGAGCATTGCTGGTCATTTAGTTTAGTGCAACAAATTATATTCTGAAAATCTGAAAGGTATTTTCAGTTTACTGGTAGCCTGTCTGTTCTGTCATGTTTAGCAAACTTGATTTGTATGTATAGGATTGGTGATGGGTATAAAAATATTTCAGTATTGAAAAAACTGTCTGGCATAAGCAGCTGCTGTGTATTTAAGTACTGTGTTGAGTTTTCTGAAAACACTGAAATACAATTTTCAACAGCTGGTCCATGAACGTCTGGTATTTAGCTCTGAAGGTAGTGGATGTTACATTTCTGGCTTCAAAGAAAGGATATAGGAAATCTTTGAAGTCCAGAACATAATTTGGAACAAGACTACAGTCCATGCTCTTACAAACATCAAGGCTAGCTGTCTTTGCTGAATGAACTGCACATGAACACTATTATTTTTTTGTCCTAACACCATCTAGAACTCTTAAGTGTTAATGCTAATTATACTCAAATCTAGTTTTCTCTGTTGTTGATTATCCACAGCAGCTAAAGTTTGTTACGGAGACATTAGTAGGCTTATTTATTTGGTTTTATTACTTCAGATATTTTAATCATCATATCTGAATTTTTTTAAGTAAAATTGTTTTTGCACAACATATTTTTGTGCACAGCTGTTTTGGCATCCCTTGACAAAGGTATGTGTTTAATTTTATAAAAAGTTAATTTTCCAATCAGCATATCTGTTGTAGCATTTTGAGGATTATTTATTATTAATAAAAATCCATGGTTTTCAGTGTGACTTGGAATAATTGCTGCTGGGAGTTAAAATATGGCGCGGTTTGAAACAATCATTGTCTGCTTCTACTTCTTGTATAAAATGGTTTTCTTGTTTTGATAAGTTTTCTTTCTATATTTCTCACTTTCTTATAACTAGGTTGAGTTCCTACAACTTAGTTTGAAGTCTGTTCCATATTATGAAGAAGGACTAAACCAGAAGTGAATAGCTTCCTATGTATTGTGTTAAAGTCGCCACAAAAGTGATTTTGGCACAGAAAAATTGTAAACATATTTGATACCTGATGGTAGGCTTCACCTTTGCTTGTTTTAGGGAAAGAAGAGTACCTTTCGAAGATTATATAACAAAACAAACTTAGTGAATTTTGGGCTACAGTGTTACTGCATGTCCCAGCTTCCTGGTGTTAAGTCTTGTAGCAGGGTTTGTATTGACACACTCCATGTGACAAAAGGAAACACCCTATTGCCTCTTAAGAGTCCTCTTTAAATCACTTTTTCCTTCCTGTATGCTCACTGGCCTATGGTATTTTGAGTTCTGCCTGAGTAGTAGTGATGCTGGATTAACTGGGAATCCCGAGTGGAGTTTGGCTCCCTAACAATTATTTAAAATATCAAAGTATAAGTCTTGATTTTAAAATTCTGTTAGTGACAGATAGATTCCCTTTTAGTAGAAAATTTTAACAGCTGCTAATGTCTGTTAAGTGAATGGGGTTTTGTATATATAATGGAAATAACTTTAACAAACTTTCATTTTTGCTGCATTTGCAGTAATAATTTTGTACAAAAACTTATAACAAGGTATAGCTGTTATTAATGGCTGGATTTTAATGCTGACCTAGAGATATGTGATGTTTCAAAGAACTTGGTAAATTAGGCATCAAATCTTTGACTTGGTGTTAGTCATGTTGAATTATCTGCACTGAGTATTTTAGTGGCTGCAGGAATTAAATACTCTTCCAGCACTGTTACAATCTGCTTCTACAATTTCATGCTTAGTATTAAGAACTGCATGGTTTTGTCTTCTCTGAAGCTTTTTTGAAGTCAAGTTTTGATGCTTCTGTTGTGTTTCAGACTACTTTTACCTTCCAACTGCATTTAATTCTGGTTGTGTGACAATTTGAAAAAAAATCTTTTAAACTGCAAATAGCCCTTAAGAGAAATGGTGGCCTTGTACTGGGGAAACAGTCAGCTTACTGCAACACGATAGAAAAATGCAGGAGTGGGAGGGACACATACTGGTTTATGGAATTGGAATTGGTTTTCTATCCTAAATGAATCTAAGGTGGGACACTGGGGGAGAGATGACTGTGTTGCCAGAGCTTGAGTTCTAGTTGTTGTGATGGGAGCAGGTGGAAGAACAGATGCTTTCCATGGTGGAAGACTAGAAATGTCTCCCTAGGAGTAATTAATGTTTTGGTTTTCCTGGATATCATTGCTATTCTTTTTAGTCTAGTGAAGTACTTGGGGCAGAAAAATAGGCTAATTTGTTTGGCAAGGTCAGGCGTTTATATTGTCAGAGCTTTGATACATATTTCAAGTCCTTAAGCAGAGAGGAAGAGTGGGCTGTTTAGGTCCTCTGTGTGGTCCATTGTGATTGTACTATCTAGAGAAAAATAATACTTATCTTCCCCTGAGCAATGGGGTAGTCTAGGAGCAACATCTGTTTACCTCAAAGCTTGATGTTTGAGCTGAAGTCTTTCTTTGAAATATACTAAATGCTTTAAAACTGAATTGTGAAAGTAACACATTGTTCTAAAATGAAATTTAATTTTTCTACTGCTTTGTGCATGCCAAATATTTAAAAAATTTTATGTGCGTATAGTTACTGTTTAGCTGAGCTATAATTTCTAGAACTTGGGCTTTCCTGTTGCTTTGCTACTTCTACTTGTTCTAACTTTTGGCTTTGTGCAGTACTTCAGAATTTGTCACAGAGTAGGAAGAAGCCATGCACAAAAAATGTCTGGAAAAGAGCTGTTACCTTCCTGTTTCTAGGTGTGTTAGCTGTGTAGCTCCACCTCACACAGGTAGTTGTCATCACACTGATGATACATTTTACTGGCCAACCCCTATTCCTGTAAAATATCATCATCAAAGTTTCAAGTGGCTGTTACGTTGTAAGAAGGATATGGCATTTCCATTCTTGGATAGAAGTTCCTTAGTGGAGAAAATGTAGTTAAGTGCAAGGTAGCAGCAGCCAACTACACCAAGATAGGAAGAAGGTAAATTGGCCTACCTTGACCTTTCTGTAAGAGAAATATTCTCCAGCAAAGAGTATTTCATTTAAGGAGAGGTTCAATATCCTCTCTTTATCCTGTCACTATTGTTGCTAATACAGAAGGTGACTAAGGAAGAGGCTGCAAGTGTACATCGTAATGTTCCTTCTACTGCAGTGCTCAATTCACCAAGAAAGCAATCCGTATTAATCAGTCCATGATGACTGACAAGAACACTATGAAGAAACTCTTAAAAGAATTTCCTTGAACTTGTCACTGGATTTTTATGTATACTTTTAGGGTTTGGATTGAGCCAACCATTTTATTCTGCAAGTTGTGTAGCAATATGTTGTAATGAGACCATCCTAAACTGACTGTGGGAAGTTAGACCCTCTGTGTAAGAAAGGATACAATTCAGTATGACTGTAAATAATTATACCAGGTTTTACAAACCCTCATAAATAATTATACCAGGTTTTACAAACCCTCAGCAGTGTGGCCTGAGCTAGGCAGCACTGCAGTGCTTCTAAAACATACGATGTAAATACAGACAGTAATTAATATACGAACAGAAAAATCTTCATTTACTCTGTAACATAACCCGTGTCTATATTAGTGGCTAAATATCCAGATGGAGCTTTGGCTGGAGCCTGGGTTTAATTTCAAATGCTGTGTAGAGTCTTTCCTGAAGTGTAACTTGCAAAGCCTCCTTGAGATCCTTAATTGCTCATCCCAGCATGGGGCAGTCACATAAAGTAAATTCTCCCTGCAGGAACTGTATTCGCCAAACCATTTGATACTGCCTTGCATGAAGTTGTAGACATGGGCTTTGCATTTTTTTCATTCTATACCTTACTGTGGCACTGAAGAAAAGGTGGGATTCTGTATTGCTAATTACTAAACAAAAGTACAGTTGGCATGTATAGTTGTCATGCCTTGTTCTGTATAGCGTTGAAACAAATAAGGCTGAGACAATTGTAACCACATGGGACAAAACTTGCAGTACACTGGTGGTACGCTGGAGGTGTACTTCATGCTCTTCTAAGTTGTTTAAATGCTCTTGTTAAGTGCCACAGTATTGGTCTAATTTCCTTAGCAGACTTGACTATGTGGTTCTGCAAATCGCTGCATGATGATGGTTTTGTTGTCTGCAGCAGGTGCTGGAGAAGATAATCACTCTGGGATCTGTCATCAACTGATTTCTGTCTTTCTCTACTGGTTGCTTCCCCTTTGCTGATTTTGGTTCCCATTTTGAAAACAGATGAAAATATACTTTCTGCTAATTTATCTTCCCAAGAGAAGCACAGGGATTTGTAATTTTATAATTTGGACTATACAAGTGAAGAGAGACTTACATATTTTGAAAAAAAGAACGTGAATTTTAAGTCAAGTTGGTTTATTGTTATGGTAATATCTTTCTTCTTTAAGAATGAAGCAGCAACCCATGTAGAAAGCATAAAACCAGGATGTCTCCCAGATGACCAGTTTATAGTGGCTCTGTATTTGTGTAGTGGAAGTAGAATGTTTAGTTTTAGAAGACTGGAGAGGATTTTGAAAAACATTGGAAGTGCATATTTTCTTACTTTTATAGTTCTACATGTGTTTACAAATAAGTTTTCTCTTGCAGAAAAGAAACCAGTGGCAGGTAAGCAAAAGTTTTCTTAATTCTATTGTGTGACATTTTGTACAGGAGAAGATTAAAGTAGTGTCTTCTATTATCACAATTGCTTTTACATCAGGGTATCAGGCCCGTAGTATTTGGGAATTGTCATGTTTTTATGGGAGGGGAAAAAAGTCTTTATGTAGGGGTTTTTTTCTTTTGAACTCTGCTTTGTCTTCTGTAATCAAAACACCATAAAATTACTATACTGACTTCCTTTGACTTATGTTCTTTCTCTTTCT
This sequence comes from Eopsaltria australis, assembly GCA_034509425.1. Classification (NCBI taxonomy): domain Eukaryota; kingdom Metazoa; phylum Chordata; class Aves; order Passeriformes; family Petroicidae; genus Eopsaltria; species Eopsaltria australis. The sequence continues at coordinate 4,932,381 of JAVTVJ010000030.1, forward strand.
TTCTGCACAAGCACTCCTATTTGGACAGGGAAACCTCCCTTCTTCTGAGAAACATTGCAGGAAAGCCTTCTCATTTGCTGACCAAGGTGATGATGCTTCTTTCTACTGTATGTGACTATTTCTATGTAGAAAGAATGCTTTTGGTGTGTGCTATGCTTCTCCACCCCTGCCTTTCCAGGAACTTCTGCCTTTACTTTACATGATTTTTCCTGATTATCCAAGGTGCTTTTAAAGGCTGAATTGTATTGTTTGTATCTGCAGATTTATCAAAGTGTTCAAGTTCTTAACAAATACTTAATAGCCATTTTAGCAGATAAAACGCCTTTGTTGAAAAGGAAATGTACTGAGCTAGAAGTTTTGTTCCTATTGTGATTCACTAGATAAAGAAAAGATCCTAACTGTGAAAAATGTGTGAGTGTTCAGTAGTTCTAAAAGGCATTAGTACCCTGAAAATAAGTTCTCTTGCTGTATCAAAGGCAAACTAGTAAGTAATGGGATATTTTCTTAAAACATCTTGAATGTTGACTGAATGTAATGTGGGGAGAATATCCTAGTAAGACAGTGGTCTAATGAGCCGGGTATGTACAGATCTTGATTATAAATTTATTTTCTTTACAGGAAAGAGGTCAGTAGTGTATTAAGAGATCAAAAATTGTCATTCAATTTGCTAAGAATTATATCTTCTCTATGTATTTCCTTTTGAAACTAGAGGACAATGGATGGAGCTAGCTGTAAATCTCTTTGATAGAAATACAGGCTGGGATGAAGGACAGCTTCATGTAGCTCAGAACTCTGAATATTTGATAGCTGAGGTGTCATGTGTCTCTGATGCTAGTACATACTGCAAAATCATTTCTGTGGGTTATTTTTTTATTCACAGAAGTTCTAGTAGAGAGACCTCAGACAAGCCTGAAATAACAAAATGCAACTTGGTGACCTCGAAACAATAAGGATAATGTTCATTGGGCATAAGTAGTCTGTATTTAGCAATAGAAGTTTAGAACTAGTTTACTGCTTCTTCTTAAATACTTTAATATTCTTCTCAAAATGCTCAGCATGTGTCATGACAACAAATTTTCAGGCTGTCTTCCAGAGGAATACAAACAGCCAAAAGCAAGCAATCTTCTGCTCTTGTGATTGCTTTGCTTAAGTTTTAAGTCCATACCTCTGCCTTGACCCATCCCCAATAGCTGCTGGCCCCACTGCACTGCCCAACAAAGCAAACAGCCACCAAAACAGCAATTAGCTTGATTGCACATAGATTAACAACAGCTGTGGCACCAACAGAAACCACAATTTTCTTTCATCTCCATGTGTCTTCAGATCCTCCCTTCTGGTTGTTTATATGTGAGATGAGTGTTAGTTACCATACAGGAACTTAATTTTAAAAAGTGCATTAAATTATTGCTTTGTGTCATATGACCATGGAGTAGCTCATATCAGGCATTCTAATACACTCCAAAGTTAAATGTTAGTATTTATGAATCTTTGTGTTGGCTAATTAGGCTTCATAGCTCTTCGACTCAGGTGCTTTTGGAGAGCCTTCTGATTTTTTGAGGATTAATGTTGGTCAGCTTGTGACTGTTTCAGGACAGCTGTGCCTTCCACTTCTGACTCCTGAGCACACAAGCCTGGCATGGAACTTACCAGTTCTCTTCTGACCTTCTGCAGGCAGAATTACCTTTAGCAAAATGATGAACTGGAAGTGCACTTTGCTGCTTAGATCTCTTCAGCTTGCTGTAACATTGGATAAGCCTCTGTATGAGTGAAGCAATCTCAAGAAATGGGACATTTCCTTGTAGCAAGGTGTTAGATCAGCTGACTGTAGGATGATGTTGCAGGTCTATGCTGGTATCCCTGGTGTGTCAACTATTTTTTTACTGTCCTTACCTGTTTCTGTTTCTTCCCCTTCTCTGGTGTATCTACATCTTACATTGAGACTAGAACCACTTTTGTCCTGATATAACTAGTTGTAAAAATTCTAGCCATGGACTAGATCCCTTCTGCATCACAACTCTGCACACACATAGTTCCTGTCGCAGCATAGGGCAGATCTCAGCACAGAAAATAGTGTATTTGTTTCGGTGAGCTCTTCACTTTTAGATATAATTCCAGGTGTTACTGTTCACATACCATTCAAACCTTTGCTTGAAAACAGAAAGAAGTGAAAGCGTATCTGTAAAGTAAGTTATTATATATTGAAAATAAAGCAATGTAGCTTTATTGTCAAATCTGCAAGCTTGTTTTCCTGTAATGAATATTGAAAAGTAAGCCTCGTACTGTGAAATTAGAGCACATGCAAATAATTTTGAGAGAGTATTCAGGGCTCAAATACATCTCAGTTTTGGCCATGAAAACAGAAATGTAACATGCTGGATTTTGAATTGAGCATTTCTTCTACTGTTCTGATGCATGTGAAGCTGAAACTACATCCAGGAAGACAGGTGATAGTGATTTAATGATGTAATGATTCAGGTAGTATGTCAGCATCTGCAGGTAAAGGAACCATGTTATACCTTTTCTTCCCAAATAGCAGGTATGTCATTCTTTTCTTGTCAACCTGAAAGACAAAAATTCTTCTTATGAAAGTTGATTTCCTTGCTTTTAGATTTTGGTTCCTGCACACTGTAATTCCATCAGACTTTTGATTAAATAAGTTGTGATGTTGGCTTCATGCATCTTTGAGCACATCTGAATTAGAGTGGCCTTCCTTGAATTGAGCATCTGTTTGAGATTTCTTTTAATGCAGTTTAAAAATACAGCAATTGATTTCTAATCTGCAAAGAATGTAAGGACAATCTAAAATCTCCAACTTCCTACAGACTTTCTGAGGAAGTTGTGATGTCCTGTATAATTTTAATGTCACCTTTTGTATTTTTATTATGGTAGTGATATTATATACTTTGTCATTGTAATAAAAATATTATTTATAATACTCTCTTGTGGTTGCATTGTTAGATAATCAGCCAGTGTTCTGAAATTTTTCTGCCCTGTTCCGCATAGCAGTTGAACTTTTTGTCCTACTAAAACTCCTTGCTAGTTAGTTGTAGTGTCTCCTCTGTTACATTTTAGTTGTCTTTTCACTCTCCGAATTCCTTACTGTGGTTTCTAGGACTTGTTTTTCCACCTGGTTTGTTTGAGTTTCTTCCCATCCCCTTTGCTGTTTTTCTCCTGGTCCCAATCCCAGTACTGTTTCTTGTGTAACTGTTTGCCCTGGTGAGAAGCCTGGCCTAGAGCTGTTCCTAGGCAGGTGGGATGATAACGTCGTGCAGATGGTTGCTTCAAGGCTTAAAGAGCCAGTGGAATTCCTTTGGATTTTTTTATTTCACTGCCACCAGCTTTGTCAAATCTAGTCTGAGTAGTCTTTCAGGCAGACAGCAGAATGTACATCTCTGCTGATTAAGGTTCTGTTCTGCCATACCTTGAAGCAGAACTTCAAAAGGACACAGGTCTGCTTGGAGGCATTAACCAGTGGTGCAGCTGAGAGGTCAATACCAGATGCAGTACTTTTCAGTATCTTCTGTAATGATGTGGGGCCTTCTTTGCCCTTACAGACTGCGAGGAAGAAGATTGCTTCTGTGGGAAATTCTGACAAGAGCCAGTGTGACTCTGAGATACGTTTAAAATGTAACTGCTGCTTTCCAATTTCCATTCAGAAGCCATCTTCTGTGTTTGAGATAGGCTTCTAGTAGCAAAAAGTGTGAATGGTGAACAAAGTAGAGCAAAGGAAAATACAGCACTACCCCAGTGTAGTGTCACTGTAATATCTGAGACCTTTTCAGGTGGGTAATTCTCAGACACGACCCCTAAAACAATACTACCACTTCACAGCCATTTCCATATTTAGTAGCATAATGCAATATGGTGACAATGTCAGGAATATTTCAGAAGTATAGAAAAGTCTGTACTAAACTAGGAAGGAAGAAGGAGGAGATGTGTGGTGAGTCTGCATTAGGGAGGATGAAGCCCTCACCAGGGTGAATGCACACACACATTTAGTGAGCTTTCACATACTCATGTCTTGCTTCCCTTTCTGCTTTACGCAGAGAGAGGTTATTTAGAGTTATTGTGAGACGAAATGCAATAAACAAACATTTTGAGAATGACCATGAACTAGTACTGTAAACACAAGTTCACTGTTTATAAATGGACTGTGCCACAACTGCAACACATTTTTAGGGTAGGAGTATTCTGCTTGTTGTAATGAGTTTATCAAGAAATACGGAAGAACTTCTCTTAATATTCACACCTATGGTTTTAGTGCTGATCACAAACACTCTTGTTCTAGTGTTTTTTTTAATAATAAATGAAAGCAATCAACAGAAAAACTTCATTAATGTGATTAATATTCAGACTGGTATACATTAAACATGAGGCTAATAAAGATGTCTTGAAGTTTTGGGTAATTAGGTACAAATGGAGACGTTAATATGGTGTTCTCTGGTAATAGGAACCTTTATTTCAGTACAAGCTCTGCAAGAAGGAGAGGCATTGCAAAACAGATGACTGCCTTTCTACCCAAGGCTAGACTGTAGCTGGAAAAATAAACAGTACATACCTGCTTTTAGTCCTTCAGAAGTCAATGCTACTTGTGTATTTAGTTATCTTCTTGTCTGCATCCACAGAAAAAAATCAGAGAGAAAAAGTAAATATTAAATAAAGAAGACATTTCTTATTTTATGCATTTTGTAGTAACTTGCTAACTTAAGTAAAATATGGAGTTTGTTACTTACCTCTTACCATTTAACTACTGGCTTTTCTAAGTACCTTTCTTAAATGATGCCACTCCCCCTTTTTTTTCCATTCTATTTGTGATCTACGTAAAAGAGATTAGTTAATAACACTTAAAAAATATAAAATGAAAGAAAAAATAAAACTCCAGCCTAGAAATGTCTGAGCAAGGTCAGCTCTGTCATTGCATGCATCTTGCATCTTTAATGCTAAAACCCAGCTGGAATATCCTATAACTGCATATTTAATTGGAAACTGGGGGAGGAAACTGTGTTTCTCATTACATTACGGAAATCTTAACTTTATATTTGTGTTATTCTTTACCATATTTCGCTGTAGGCTAAAATTATTCAAAACATAGTTCTGGTATTTAAATGCAAAGAAGAAGATCATTAATTTAAGATCATTGCACTGAAGAGATACACATTTTCCATTTTGGTTCACATTATGTTTGAATATTTTGGATTAACAGGTTCTATACATAAATATGTTGCCAAGTATTCTTTATATCAGATGCAATGTTTTCCATAACCAAAAGTAATCTTAGCTCAAAGCTTTTAAAATGCAAGTGTAACAACAGTCCCCAAACAGTCTTGTTAAGTGAGGAATTTGTTGCAAATTGACAGTGATACGTATTGCTGTTATAAGATAATATCCTTTTCCTGCCAGAGGTGGAAATGACTCTCCACTGTGTTTTGTGTTTTTACAAAGTGTGTGTGTGTGTCTCCTTGGTGCTTTTCCAAGGCTTGCCTGTGCCTGTAAAGGTAGTCTAACCAGGGAGTGGGCTCTGCAGAATCTTTTCTGCTGTGTCAGTTCTCCAGATCAGTGTGTGAGGAGCTGTGTGTGTGGCCCCAGCAGCGCAATGACTGCTCTGTGAGCAGTAATGAGTACAGGGGAGGCAGCTGTACAGCTAAGGCAGGGACTGGCATTGTCTGGGTGCCTGTGAAACCATGGCAGCACAACAGTCCTGCTCTTTGCCTGCATCTTTATAACCCTTTAGCAGCTCTAGCACTGCTGCCAGTATTTGCTAGCAAAGGGGAAATAAATACCTGAGTTAAATGTGGTTGGACTGGATGTGCTGGCCTTGGTAGTTGGTGGCATTGAACAGTTTCCAGTTGCAGTCGGGTATTTTTGCCATCTGTCACCAATCTCCCTGTGCAGTGAAAAGGGTTGTTAGCTTGTTAGTACAAGCTGATGGGACTGCACGTGCTTCCTCCTGGATAGAAGTTGTGTTGCTTTCATGTACAGGGGGAAGCGAGAGCCTGTGGCTGTGTCTAAGTGCTGCTCTCGGGTGGCTTTGATGGGCAGGATACTGTTTTCTTGGGCCATTAGGGAGAGAAACAGAATAAACAGTTGTGAGTTTTACTGAGTTATTAAATTACTTTATTAAGGAATCAAAATACATAGTTCTTCCTTGTTCTCCCATAAAACATCGTTTGCCACATCAGCAGTGATGCAGCAGTGGCCTGAGCTTAGTTTATAACTGCTCAAAATAGCTTAAAATCTTTGACTACTATATGCTTTCAGAAATTTCGAATTCTTGCTTTCTTGTCCTCGCTGTGTTTTCCAGTTAGTAAATTCAGACCTCTTTTTATAGTTTGTTACTGGTTAAAACAAGTTCTTATTTTGATAATTATAATTCTGGTTTTTTGGGTTTTTTAAAATTTCAACTGATATTGTTAAATTCTAATAAAGTATAAGGAGTCCTAATCTCTGGACCCACATTAAATTGAGTAGGAAATTAAATGTAATTGGTACACATTAAAATAGTAGATCCTTAAAATCTTCTTTGGTCTACATATTTATTTAATTTCAAAAGCATTTTAGGGAATGATGGATTATAAACTTTGAGGTCACCAAAGGTATTTTAGCTGTGTTGGCACAGGTATATGAGAGGGCACAGCTGCTTGTTGCTTGCCCTGGTGTTGCTGCCTGTGCACTGTGGCAGGCAGGTGCTCCTGGTGCTTTGCACAGGTGCACAGTGAAACGGGCTGGAAAGTTGTGCTGCTTAACTTGAATGAAGAGCAAGCCCAAACATGCTGACAACTTTTGTGCGGCAGTAAATGTTTATGGTTGGATTAATGAGCAGCTTTTTTAAACTATGAAGTACAGTTTCTACAAATAGATGGTAAAATAAGTATTTTGCTTTTGCGGATTTCCTGATGAACAGGTGCACAGCATCACTTTTAGAAACTTACCTTTCACAGAATCACTGAATAAGCTCCATTGGAAGGGATCCACAAGGGTCATTGAGTCCAACTGCTGCCCCTGCACAAGACATCCCCAAGAATCACCCCATGTGCCTGAGTGCATTGTCCAAACGCTTCTTGAGCTCTGTCAGGCTTGGTGCTGTCAAGCCTCATTTTTTAGTAACAATTTATTTCTACTCATTAAAATGGTTAATGTTAAGGAATAGGAAGAATAAGTGATTCTTGGTATCATGGCATGGTTTGCCTTTCATAGAATGCTGATCTGATTTAATCTTTCTAAGCTATAGGCCACCATTGCTGTTGTGAATAAAGAGCTGTAGTTCCCTGTAGACTAATAAAAGCAATGTTCCTGAGTAATTCAGAGCCCAGATAAGGTTTCAGGCTCACATTATTTCTGCTCGTGTCAACTTACTGGTTCATTTTATTGAAAAGAGTTATGTTTCTCACAAGGCAGCATTCTGTCCTGCCCAACTGATGTTTTTTTCTGGTGCACAGGATGGTCATAGATGTGAAGGACCAAAAGCTGCTAAGAGTGCAATAAAAAACAAGGAAATGTTCTTCAGCAGTGGGCAGGAATATTACTAACTTATTGAAAAGTCAAAAACTTAAGCTCTGTGGATTTCAGAATAGCTGAATCTTGACTTTTACAAGAAAAGCAACCATCTGAACACATGGTAAAGAAACCATGAATTATATTCATAGAAGAAAACAATAGGGAATTAAATGTTTGTGGCATGCTGAATGTTGTGATGGGATATGGTACTTTTGCTCTGGGAAAAATATTAATTATCCTTTTTTAAGGGTACTGAATATTTTGGAAGGGATTTTAATAGGCTTGTGGTTTTTAATAGACTTGTTTGTGCTAGAGATTTTAAAATAATTATGATGTTTTTAGATATTAATCACAATGAAGATCCACACTGAAGATTTTGAAAGTCTGAAAACTGCATATGTCATTTTCAAAACAGGGGTTGCTTTTTTAGCTGCATGTTTCAAATGCAATTTCAGCAATATCTATAATCTCCAGAATTTAGGAATCTGTATTGCTAGTCTTAACAATATACAGTTTTCTTTACCATCAGCAGATAGATTTCAGTTGCCTGAATTTTTAATGCGTTTCCAATTGTAATAAAAAGAGATTACTTAGAAGAGCAAAAGAATGCTTATTTGCTTTGTGTCTTAAAATACTTAAAGCAAGGAGAAATACAGCTTGGATTTAGTAAAGACAAAGGGAGTGTTCAAGCCTCTTACTGCAAAGGGATTTAATAGTTTAAAATCTTTCCAACTAATGCATGTAGTATGGAATCCTAGTTATAGGATTTGTTTCCATGCTTTCTGTGTGCAGTTAAATTCAGATACTTCTTGGCATGCTGTTTGTGTTTTATGTTGATCAACCAAAACTCTGTTGGGTGTACTCCATTGTGTACTCTTGTTGAATATGTATTGTCCCAACCTATGACTGTAAATATATAATATGCTAAAATATTTGGTAGCATAAGGTAATTTATAGTACAGGAGAACAGAGAAATGCCTAATGTCTATACAGAATATATACCTCCAGTATGTTCCTTTGGAGATAATGGCAGTTGTATTTCTAAATATTAGATAGGAACACTTTTTGTCTTAAAAAGTAATTGTTTTCATCATCACTAAGAAATAGATATTTATAGGTGAGCAAATCAGCATTTCAGTTCATGTTTTAAAACACAGTAGCCTCAAACTTAAACCCCCTGAAACTTGACTGAAGTTTGTGTTAACTGGAATTGTGTGTTGTGTCCCCCTAGGAGGAACAGGCTGCTAAACTAAAAGCTGAGAAGATTAGGGTTGCATTAGAGAAGATTAAAGAAGCACAAGTGAAAAAGGTAAGTTAGTTATACCAATTTATAAGATCCTATTTTATTTTTTTTCACCTGGAAAATGTGGGCAAACTTCTTTTCATTTGTGTCTATTACCCTTAAGGTTCCCTTTATAAAATAGGAAAACTGTAGTGTTCTAGAGTGGTGATGTGCTTTCCCATCTAGACTGGACCTAATCAGGAAAATCCTAGGATGTGGAATAACATTATATTTTTCTTAAGGAATAGCTTGTTTTTCAGCTGGTGCTCATTGAGAAGATTTTACCAGTTTTCACCCAGAACTGAAGGTCCAGCCTCCTGAGATTGTTCATGTATATTCTGCAGTCACATGTTTAAAATTTGTGCCTGTTTTCTTCACAAACCTTTTCCCATTATGCACAGCAGGATTTGCCAGTGCTAAATGGAAGAGAAGTATTCCAGACTAAAGACAGAGATTACCAAATGGACAAAGTCTACTGCCATTACTTGAAGTACTCTCAAAGAATATAGAGTGTCCTTAAAATTTAGCATTTTTATTTTATGACTGGAGTTTTTCAGTAGCTTAAAATGCCTTTTGCATTAATTGTTTGTAGATCAAAAGCTGAAAAACTGTCCTGGCTGGAAGATGGAAATTAACAAGCCAACGAGCATATAACAACTAGTAGATTTTATCTTTTCCTGCAGAACAAGATGTAAAAATGGAAATAATAATGATTGGCAAAAGGAATCTGTTGTCTTAAGTCTTTTGATTGGTTTAAAAAAATGGCTGGATTTTTGTTCCTGGACAGTGACCTCTTTAAAATGCCTATGAAAAGCCATTGTGTTTTAAAAGCAGATTTTTTTCCCACTACTACTTCATATTCCCCAGAAAAATAAGAGTTAGTATTGCTATATTGTTTATGTAATGATCATTTTTAGAAAATACCATAGGAAGCAGTCAGAAAGCTTCAACTGCACATCTGAAAAATTCTGATTCTTTGTAACCTTGTGCAGAGCTCTATATCTAGTTTGTTCCACCTAGATATGTGAGAAAAATTATCTGAACAATACTTTATTAATGAGAACAGGACACTTTGGCAGGAAGGGTTTTTTCCTCCTTAACACACAATTGAAGGACATTTTCACTGTGTTGGAAAGACCTTTATATTTACTTTCTTATGCTGAAGGAGGACAGTATGTTGTTAAGTGTCCATGATACAAATATCTAGCCATCATTTACGACATTTTACATTTTGAATGAGTGTTTTGATTGAATTTTATGCTACTGTAAGAAAACCCTAGAAGAATAAAAAAGATCTTAAAAGCCTTATTTTTATTTGAAATGTGGTAGATCAATTCTTTCGTTTTCTTAATTTTCTGCTTAACAGTTGGTGATCAGAGTCCATATGTCTGATGACAGCTCAAAAACAATGATGGTGGATGAGAGGCAAACAGTGAGACAAGTATTAGACAATCTGATGGACAAATCACATTGTGGCTACAGCTTAGACTGGTCATTGGTGGAAACCATCTCTGAATTGCAAATGGGTAAGTAATAATTATAAACATTTCTAATTCTTATCCATTGATGCAGCAGTAGTCTATATCTTCAGAATGATTTAAATATTAGCCTTCATAATGTTCATCATCCCATTCATTAGTGTAGTAAGTGCTAATTCATGTAGTAAAGGTCATGATTGACCTTGTTTCAGAATGATCTGAAAATGATTTTTTATTTTATATTAAAAGCATGGCTGCATTCTATAGTGTAATATAGAAATCTTACTAATGTGTGGTTACTGAGCCTCTTGGTTTTGATGTGTTTTTCACAGAAGAAAGAAGTAAGAGATAAAAAACTTACTGTGGTTCTTCCTCTTTGTAAATAGTATTTTGAGCTGATCCTAGTAACTCCTATTGCATAAAACTACTTACATTTTTTCCTGTTAAATATTTTAATGCAATTAGCAGTATTCCTCTAAAAGCAGTTAAAGCTCCTTTGCATTGCATTGCACATACCACATTGTTTATTTACCCAAAGGATATAGCATCTTAATGGAAAATATGGGGAATGGACAAGGTGCATCTTATCTACTGACTTTGATTAAAGAAAAACCCAGAACTGAAGCCAAATACCTTGGTTTCAAATTACAATGAAAATTATTTTTCCTCTCTCTTTTGGTGAAACCTTGTCTGTTTTAGGTAGTGTAGCATGCCAAACGGTTGTTGTGGGCTGACAGGGTATTCTTTGAATCTTCTACCTATCATGTGAAAACTAGTATCTTACTAGCTCAAAAACTTAAAATTTTAATAAACTGTGTTCTTGTAATGGGAGTTAATTTGTTTTGAAAGCTATCCAGTTTCACTAATGAAGCTGCAGTGAGGTGTAAACTTTTGTATCACAGTCATCTGAAGCTTCTTTGTTTTGTTCTTCTGTTGTCTAATAATGACTTTTTTACTTTATTGGAAGACATTATTGCTGTGCTGTTACAGAGCTTGATGGAAGTCATGAATTGAAACTCAGAAGCTTCTTAGAACGCACTGATACCTCAGTAATGTGTTGCCATCTGACACTCCCTGCAGATGACATTTTGTTGCATTCACCCTAAGATGTTGAGAAGTCATTTGTCATTTGAGTCTTCATTAGCAAAAGCTTCTAGGTTGTGATCAGCCATATACCCTCTGGAAGAATGTAGGGGAATTGATTTTGTGGGAAAAAAAATCATGTTCTACTTTCAGGTGCAATTGAAAGGTCAAGCAGGTCCCAGAGGATTCTGAAAAAATTCAGTTCCTGAAAAGCCACTGTGTGGCCTCTTTGAAGGAGCAAATTGTAAACAGCTGGATTCTACTTCATTGTGTTTAAAAGGATGAGAAAGTTGGTCTAGTGGTTTCCCAAAAATTTCTTCTTACTTATTTTAGAATGAGGATTCTCAGCTATTTTCCACCATTTCAGTAAATTTTCCTCTTTTTCCTTACTGTTCTCTTTTCAGTATTCTGAAGTGCTAGTATTAGTGCACTAATGGTAACTATTTCAAGGGAGAGTCAAAGCTCAGACCTTTGACTGAGAACCAAAGTTCACAGAAGCCGTTGTTGATACAACATTTATTGAGCAACAGAGATCGCAGGAAGTAGACAGTGTCAGTTTTCAGACTTCATTACAATTCCCCTTACTAGCCATGAGTATTCTGCATTTCAGAAGCATTTTATTTTTCCTTCTGATCATTGGCCATTATTTTTTTATATGAGTGAGATAGTCACTGGGGACATAGAAACAAGTTTTGTGCCGAAAAAGCTGCCCAGTACATTCCTCTGGGAATTGTGTAGACCAGAAAACACATAAATGTGATGATAACCTTCTTATTTGTGCTTATGAACTTTGCAATGTTATCATTTGAGTCTGCAGCGTTCCTGTGGGATGGTAGGCCTTCTCAGATTAAAAAAATAAATACTTCATATGTTGATGGAACTATAAGCTTGAAGATACAGAAGTCCATGTTGAGTGATTGTATGTATAAAATTAAACCAGGATGTCTGGAAGTGGACTCTGTTCTTTTAGTCTCTTAGCATAAATTTCTTCCCCATTGTAGTAGATCTTGAATTCTGTTTTCTCTGCATATGTGCCTTGTCTCTTAGACATGACTACAGATTAGTTTCTATCCCAAAATGCGATAGACACCAATGTATTTGCTCTCTTGTTATTGCTGCAGAAAGAATCTTTGAGGATCATGAAAATTTAGTGGAAAATCTCCTGAACTGGACAAGAGACAGTCAAAACAAACTAATGTTTGTGGAACGTATAGAGAAATACGCACTTTTCAAGAATCCACAGGTAAGCCTGAGATTCATACTGAGTGCTGTGTGGCTGATTGCAGTTTCTTACTTTTTTGGTAGCATTCATTTCCATTCATTTTGGTACTTGTGAACATGTTAAAATGCCAGGCAACTTTACACTTCAGCACTACATACATCCACAGAGTTGTTGGCACAAAGTCAATCCCTGAGAGACAACCATGAGCTGAAGCAATCTGTTTGCTAATGCATGTGTGAGTAATTTTAATGCACACGAAGGCAGGCAGTTTCCAGGGATTTACACCCATACTTAGTGCTGCTCAATTATGTAAATATACAAGAAAGGTGTTGACAGATATTGCTAATAGTAATGTCTCTCCACTGTGCATTCTTACATTGCTGGCAAGAAGGGGAAGATAAAATCTAAGAGAATAGCTGCTCCATGGTCAGATGGCAAGTGAAGAGAGCGTGTGCCCCTTCCCGTGGAAGTTGGGACCTGCCTGTATTCACCTGTGTTTCCTGCTCCTTGGCTAAGAAACCAAAGCCCCCTCTTCCTCTCAAATGGCCTCAAAGACCTCTCTTCTCTCCAATAGTAGCTACAGCCTTGGTATCTGTCAGCAGCTCAGTATTGATGGGGAGTGGAGGAAAAGAAAAGCAGAAGGTGGCTCTTTGAACAATTTGCATTGAAAGGAACTGGATGTAATAACACTTGATCTCTATCTTAACTCTTACTTACTATATTTCCTTTTGAGCTTATAGATTATTTTTATGTCTGTATGGCATCTATATGCTAATTAATTGTATTTAAACTGGGTATCAGTTTTGCATACTCATCCTTTATGACAACATCAATTTTTCTTGATTTTAGGTATTTTTAAGCAAGATACGAAAACCAGGTCTCATGCAAGTGCTTTGCACGGTAGCACCAGAACTCTACATGCTTTTTAAAAGTCTGTAGCTTATAAGTTTCATATCAGTACATATAGTAGGCACTGTCACAGGAGTGAGGTACCAGCATAAACCAAGTATTTCTCCTTGGTTTAAAATATTGAACTGGCTAAACTATGTGAATATTTGGGTTTTTTCCAATATTAGAGATAGGGGTTAGGAAGAAGATGTTTTCATTGTCCCTGTCTTTTCCAAACTGAATAAGAGTACAAAACTTATTTAATAAGATATAGTGCCTGTGCATAATTAAGTTCCTTTTAAGAAGTCGACAAGTATTTTATTTAGTAATTATTTGTGAAAATAAGTATTTCTGTTCAGCAAAACTCAGAGCAGTGTGGAAAGAAGTACATTGCTTCTATGTGTGCTTCTTTGAACATAGAAATAATGACAGTGTATAACAGATCTCTGGGGTTTTTTATCTTTTGATTGTAGTATTTACAAGTTCATAATATTTTTATTTCTGGATGCATTGTAACAGAGCTGTTTGATCCGTGGAAAGGCAGGAGGATGTTATGAGGCTGTTGAGTAAGAGTATGGACTGATTGATATTTTTAAGTTTTGTTCTTACTGCTACAGAAAAGTAAACCAGAAATGCCATTTGGCTTGATTTCAGAATGCCTATAGCAATACTAAACTTCCTTTTGTTACAGAACTATCTTCTGGGGAAGAAAGAAACCTCTGAGATGGCAGACAGAAATAAAGAGGTGCTGCTAGAGGTAAGCATGTTAACCAGGAAAGGACATAGTGGTCATTTTGGAGCCTGAAGATAAACTGCAAAAGGTTGTGGTGATTGAAATTGATGGACAGAGCTGAATGTAATTCAGGAAGACTGTGAATGGAATGTGTTACATTTGAGGTAAATGGGTGTTTTAATGTAACACTGTTTCAGATGTGATCGGTTAAAAAAAGTTTTTGTATTTAGTTTAATATCTAAAATACAATACACAGTGATAATCAAATTGAGGTTGCCTGTAGCTATGGCTAAAACCATTAATTTCAAGTTGAAATTTGCAGAACTGTCACCTGGTTTTTCACCTGTGATGGTAGAGATTTTTTTACTAGCACTTTCCAAATTTCTATTTCTACAGAATTCTGGAGCCTGGGTGTGGTGACTGGTCTAAGTTAATATTTCAAATTTTGATAATAAGCAAAGCAGTAAAAAAAAATTTAATTACATTTTAAAATAAAAAAAACAAATACTGAATTTTAAGAAATGCGTCACAGAAAACTAATTAGTATCAAACACATTAAGCAGTTTACAGAACTAAGGGCATAAAAGTGTGGAGCAAATAAAGCAAACAGTAAATATAGCCTTCATAAGATGAAAACAAAATACTTTTATGACATGGCTGAAGTGCCGTAGGTTCAACTTGATTTTCAGAGTAATGATTATGATTTACATGGTTACCCAAAAGTAAAATTTGGAGTATTTAATTTTGGATTAACCTTAATACAGTTTAATTTACAAGCAGAATATGCATGTTATTAGTATATTGTTAGTATGGGTTTTAATAAATGTTTGTGTGGATACTCTGGATGAAAAATTGTTTGAAGCCCCAATGTGCAGGGAGTTGTAATTCTGCTTAATTCTTTCTGCCTTCTAGGATTATTCAAAAGTCTCTGTGCTGCATATTAATCTGGAGTGCATTTAAAGCATTTGGTTTTCTCTGCTAGTTCTTTATAAATAGAAGCTTAGCAGAAGTTGCAGTGTTGGGGGCAGTTAGTAGCAGCAAAGTACTCCTGGAATGAATTGCAGCTGTGTCTGATGGATGCACAGTTAGGTTTGTGTGTGCTTAGACATATGAGGCTAAAAGGTGACCTTAAAGCCAGTAAAGCATTGGGGGATCTATTACTGAGAAGCAGTGGTTAGAAAATCTTTACCGTAGCTGCTAATGATTTTTTGTCATTGTTGCACGGAGCAAATGCTCAGACACCCTACCAGGTTTGTTGGAATTACCTTATTGCTTCTGTGATTAATCTGCAGTTCATATCACATGTGAAAAAAGAGCTGTCCCTGCTACGAGTGCGTTCCTTGGATAAAGAATTTCAATCATTCCAAACAAATCACTGCATGCTCTCTGTTCTGTTTCCCAAACCACTGTGTTTATTGGCAGGAATGCTTTTGTGGAAGTTCTGTAACTGTGCCAGAGATTGAGGGAGTTTTGTGGCTGAAAGAGGATGGTAAGAAGTCTTGGAAGAAACGTTACTTCCTTCTTCGGGCTTCTGGAATCTACTATGTCCCTAAAGGGAAGGCGAAGGTATGCTGCTTAAAGCAATTGCTCTGAATTGTTTAACGCTGGTAAACAGTACACACAAGCTTTAAGTTTTGGCTTAGCTGTGCCTTCCCAAGTGCCACATCCCTTAATTAAGAGGCTAGCTTTATCATGGAAATATTGGGTGAATTATTGTGGCAGCACTTGATGTGAACGGTGTAAACCCAGTTTAAAAATGCAAGAATACAGGGGTCTGCTGCTTGAGTTAGCTTAGGGTTAGGTGTTCAGAAATACTTGAGGTGGAGCTGAATTCAGTACTTGAGTTTTTGGTGGAGCTGAGAAGCTGTCTTTGCTCAAGCAGAATTCAGATGGAGGACCAAATTGCACTGCAGATGTTGATCATGAAGTATCAGACCAACTCCACAATCAGTCTGGATAATTTCATTGTGTTTAGTTAGTTCATGTAAATGGGATTCTTTTTGGACCAATTTGTGCTATGTTTTTTGAAACTGGTAAATGTAATTCAATTTATTCAGGATCACTTACTCCTGTTCTCTGTATCAGTAATGTAAAATAAGTAGAAAGCCACTACAAAACATTACAGCTTCAAGGCTGAACTACTGTGAGTTCAAGTCATCCATGAATCCATCAGTCTTGACAGCATCAATTGATACCCAGTACAGGAAGTCCACCTCCCACACATCTGAGAATGAAGAGGAAATCTCTATCAGCACAACAGCTCCGTTTAGAGTTGAATGCATATCAGATGTTCTTTCCATAATCCTTTGCTTCATTAAAACAATCTTGTATGCAAGTAGCCTGTTGAAATTCTTTGCCCTACACTCACTGCCAAACATCTTTAGAATTCTACTCCCAGTCATGCTGGAATTTGGACACCTTGATTATTACCAAGGTGAAATGTAACCAGTGGCTGTTAACGTCCTGATCAGCCAATGACACTTACTTTCTCCTGATACTTGCTCTGAGTAAACATTAATAGTCCGGTGTAAAATGTTGTCAAAAGGCAAAATGCAGACAAAACACAAAAATCAGACAGAATTCGAAAAAGGATATTCTGGTTAAAAATGAAGGTGTGATGCAAGAGTTTATGCATAGTTGTATCTCCTTCTTGTGTCGGTAGTTTTTGAATCAAGTTGAAACTAATATTTGGCTATAAGTAGACTTTACATTAGTATTGGATCTTAGCATTAGACTGATTGTGTCAATTTGTGTAGATTTTTTTATAAAGACACTTTGTAAATGCCTGTTTTTGTATTTAATAGGTCTCACGGGATCTCGTGTGCTTTCTACAGCTCGACCATGTCAGTGTTTACTATGGGCAGGACTATCGGAACAAATACAAGGCACCCACAGACTATTGTTTAGTGCTAAAGGTAACACTGCAGCAGTTGGCTATACCTTGAATACACTCTCACTTGCTCTGAAACATCAGCTGCTTTTCATTTCATTTTCCTCTAGTTCTGGTATACAGTGTGAACGGTTAGTGAACAGTTGCTGCCTATTCTCTGTGCTGATCATGACTTCATAAACGTTTTCATATTGCCCTGAATTGTTTTATTTCCAGACTGATAAGTGCCAGTCTCTTTAATTGTTCATCATACTCTAAAGAATACACTAAGTCCTCTTTTCCATTTGGCAACTCTATACCTTATAACTGTTCAGGTTCAAAGAGATAATACCCCTTGAAATGCTAATTCCAGGGACTTGTTGCCTTCTCAGTGTAGGCCCAGAGTAGTGTGGAAATTAATATATAAAATTCAAGTCTACCCTTTATGCACCAACCTGAGGGAAAGGGGATGCTGTAAAGGAGGCAGCTTCTGAGTATAAAGGACAGGTAGGAAGAACAAGTAGCAAAAAATGTTATAAAACCAGTGACCTGATCTTAAACTGATCTAATAACTTGAGTGCATCAAGTTATTTTAATTGCATCAACACATCTCCTAGTTTCTGTTGACTCCCACACAGTGTTCAGAATGGTGTCAGTTCCTGCGAGATAGCTGGGTACCAAGCTATTTTAAAACAGGCTTTCACACTGTGCTCACAGCAAGTGAAGTGTCTTCATGGATTTGAAATGGTGCCAGTAACAAGAGATGGTTATAGTTGCACTTTTCCCCTCCCTGCTCTGTAGCTCATGTGGTGCTGTATGTGTCAGTACATTAGACCGTTCACTGTGCCTGGAGTGTGTGGCTGCCTGTCCACTGCCTGAAAAAGCATTTCATCTTCCAGTGGGCAGGGCAACATGGCTTTGAGCCCACTGAGGAAACACTGATTATTAAATATGGGACATAATATTAGTGGAGAAATTACACAGCTGGAAAGTATTTCCCATGTTCCTATAGGTCATTGAATGCAATCAAAAATATCAGTATTTGCAGGTATATATAAATTCCTTGAAGTAAATAGATTTTTTTCTGCTTATATGTCACTTTTGTCTATATCGTTTGGACAGGTTAATAGTAAATTGTTTTTTCAGACTTTTTGACCACACAGAGTAAGTAGATTTTTTTAAAAAAAAATTATTGCCATTCTGAGCATAAAATTTGAAGGTGACGTTAATGAAGACACGTGTCATTTGGTGAGTGTCTCACTTAAGCCTGCAAAGGCAGAGAAGACCAGAGTGTTTGTATTCCTCTAGTTTGGGGGATTTTTATGTGAGAGAAAGGTGAAGCACCGTTTTTTTCTGTCAAGTGGTGAGTCAGTCCATAGGTACAGAAGACTCTTGGTAGGTAGAAAGTACTAGAGACCTAAAATAGTGTTTAAAACTTGAAATCAGTGCATGCTGGACACACTGCCAGTCTTCGTGTGAAGCAATCCCCATGAAATTCACCTACTGAAATACTCTGGAACATTTTTAAGTGGTCTTAAATACAGACTACTGTTGAAAAGCTTCCAGCATTAGGTTTATCTGTATAGACCTCAACAAATAAATGCTTTCCTTGCATTCCTAGCTACTAAACCATTGATGAGAATGTACAATTTTTTTGCAGCATCCTCAGATCCAGAAGAAATCCCAGTATATCAAATATCTTTGCTGTGATGATGTAAGAACTCTCCACCAGTGGATCAATGGCATCCGCATTGCGAAGGTAACCCCCTGGCAGTCCTACACTGCTGTCACGAGTAGTTGTCATCACCTGCTTACAACCATTCACAGTTACTTGGCAAAATACATGGTTAATCTAACTTCCCTCTGTTTAACTATTCTGAACATGAACTGTAAAATCTTCTTACATTCTTCGTTCCTTAGCAGAATTATTAGGCTTTGTTATAATAATGCAGTAATTGGGCCTTTTCTTCTTGTTTCTGCTGCACCCCTGTCACATGACACAGTTCTGATATACAGTATGGATAGATTTTAGCCAGCTCCTTTCAGATTTTAAAAAAGAAGGCTTATGGGAAAAGAGAATTTAGAAAACAGAGTTGATTTCCAAGATCCTCAGCTTGTCTTAGTTTATTCATTGGGCCATTTCTTGCTTGACACTATCTCTTCTAGCACAAATAAATTGCTTTTCCTTTCAGCAATTCACTAATATAATTAATATTGCCTGAACTCCTTAACATAGAGCCTGTGTTACTTTGGGAGGGCTGGCAGGAGGAAAGATGCCATAGAGAAACCAGAGGTGGAGCTCAGCAGTCTGAAAAGGATGCACAGCCTATATAGAGCTGTTAAACTTGTTTGTCATTTTGCTTAGTATGGGAAGCAACTCTACATGAACTATCAGGAAGCACTAAAGAGAACAGAATCAGCGTATGACTGGACCTCCTTGTCTAGCTCCAGCATCAAGTCAGGCTCCAGCTCATCTAGTTTGCCAGGTAACGATGTGATCTGTCTCATAATAGAAAGATTCAATTGCCCTTGTTATCATCTGCTATCTGGATGCCTCAAGAGAGACTATTGCAGGAAATGGACAGTTTCTCCAAAGTCTTTTATGCTGTGTTTAGTCTAAAACATAGGCTTTATCTATAATATACATCTGTGTATATACACAAACAGTTAAAAACCTATTCTGCCGTATTACTTGCAGTGGTTTATGTATTTAAATATGTAGTACTTTTTTGTTCACCTCAAAAAAAAAGTTTTCCTGATACTGGGAGGAGGAAACATAACTTCAAATTCCTGATGCCTCTATGTTCACCTATTTGAAAAATCAAATTTATGTTGTAATGATGCATAGAATATATATGCGTAGTTCTTAAGCTGCTTTATTGACTGAAATATCTGAAATTGGAAAATGAGAAATAGCCCCTGCCCAAAGGCAAAGATCCATACAATCTCTTTAGAGAAAACTTTGAAAATACTGTTTCTGTTCCTATGTCAAATTGTGCATGCCTGCATTAATGTGCTGTTTATCTCTCAGTAGAACTGGGGCTGGTCTCTTGTTGCATGTAACAGTTTAAAAACTGATAAATGGTTTATACAGTGTAATTTCACTGTTCAGAGCTGACTGATGCTTTGGTGAGTTCTGAACCTTCAGGGGCTTGGTTCTTTATTGAAAATGTGCTATTGTGTGAAGGTGTTTTGTCCACCAGATGTGGGTCAGGATGCAATGCTACTGAATTGGACAGGTTCAGAAAGTAGCCTGTAAGAATGAGCTAAGCAAATGCAGCCTAACTGGGCAGGTACCTTCTTGTTTCAACTGCATGACATAGCCGTAAATTCTTGGTTACTGACAATCTCTCTACCCAAGCTGGGGGTTTTTCTGAGAAAGTGTCAGTTCTTGTAGGGAGCTGAGCCACAGCCCACCAGCCATGCATGTTCTGCCAAAGCTGCATTCCAACCTGTGCCAGGACAGGTTGGGATTACACAGAAAGCAGGTGCCAGGCTGAATAAATTGGTCTGGCAGTGCCTGCTGCTGTCTTGTTGAGACACCCTGTGGTCCCAGAGCATCATCTGTGTTGGCTACTTGCAGGATGCACACCAGTCCCTCTCTTGTGTTGAGGAATGGGTTGTTGTTGGAAGCAGTGTCCTGCCTTGGCTGGTGTAGTTTGCCTGTCCTTGGCTGTTCCCAGGGTCTCTTTCTAAGATTGTGCTGGGAGGGAGTGCTGGAGAGAGCAGGCTGCAGACACTGCATGAAATGGGGCTTTTCCCAAAGTGTAGGGACTGTGGCTTGGTTCAGAACCCAGACAGCTGCAGTGTGTTTTTACTTGGAAACATACCTGACATGCTTGCATCCTTGTGCAGCTTCAGGTTTGGTTAATACCAGGCATCTGTTGCACTGTTTTATTTTCCAAGTAATGGCCTGGATGTGAGCTAGAGCTTATGCAGTTGTTGCTGGAAGCAGTATCCTCTGGGGGATAACATGTTTAACAAGTCACACAGAGCTGCACTAAAAATGTACTGACACTGCTCTTACATTCAGAAACATATGCTAACTGTTCCTTAACTTTTTCCTTGAACAGAATCTCAATCAAATCATTCGAATCAGTCTGACAGTGGAGTTTCTGACACGCAGCCAGCTGGACATGTCCGTTCCCAAAGCATTGTCAGCTCCATGTTCTCTGAGGCCTGGAAACGAGGCACTCAACTGGAAGAATCCAGCAAGGTAACAAGAAGACTTTAGTTTGAAAACCAACACCCAACAAAACGTATGAGACAGGGTGTTGTACCTCTTCCATCTCTGTCTTGAGTGGCATTTCTTCTCTGTTTTACGTGGTTGATTTACACTGCTATATAATTGTTTTTTTAGGATTCCCTTTTTCAGGTAATTCAGTCCTGCATCTTTCTGTTCTTTCTTTTATTTGTGTGCATAGGAGGAGCCTTTTGTTCTTTGAAGGCATTATACAGCCCCTCTCACAGAGTCCTATTAACTAATGTTGAATGAAGACAAAATAAAAAGATAAGCTGTTAATAAGTTGAATGAAATTCTTTGACTAAGATCTTTCTCCAGTTAAGCAGCCACATCTTTCCATTGTAAAGATGTGAATAACTAAGGCCTGAAAGCAGATATATATTTTTTTAAGTACTTCAGTAGTTTTTACTCAAAAGTTTTCTGTTATGTTAGGTGGAAATGGAACTAGTAACCTCAGATATGGTCAAAACAAAAGCACTGACATTGTCAGCAGTTGTGGATTAAGGCAAATATTGCTGTAGAGAGTTACAAAAGATTTTTAAGCTATTGAGGCTGGGGCTCAGGTCTGTTGTGTTTTGGTTAGTTTTCTGTTCTTTGTGTGGTAAACTGGTGTAGTTCCTGGGGAACATTTCCAAGCACAGCAGAAATTCCACTGAGGCTGGTTTGTTGTCAGGTTTGAAGGAATCTCCAGGTTCCTGAACAGCCTTGATGTCATTAACTGTAGCAGCTACATGTGGAAGTGCACTATGCAAAACTGTCATGACTTCTGTCAGTTCTGAATCTTCCCCAGACCCCAGCTTCAAGCTAGAGAAGCAAGCTTTTTAAAACTAAAACCATGGGTCAATATACCTGGCACTGGTGCTTCAGATAAATAACAAAAATAAGATAACATCACCTTTTCAAATGAGAAAGCATATGACAGTGTGAAAGCTGACATGGCTGCGTCCTTTGGGATTCATAACTTTTCTGCAGTGCCTGCTGCCTTGGAAGTTGTCTGATTCTAGTAGTAATGTAGTACTCAGTCCAGGAATGTAGCTTGCTAAATTGTGGTCCAAGTTTTCTACTGCATGAGTGCAACACATGGTGCATGTCCATCAGCAGATGGCTTCTGTGTGGGTATAGGATGCATCATTTCTGTAGGAATGAGAGAGCTGCACGAGAGGGGCATTTGCTAGCAGGTATACAACAGAGGGGGGACAGAGTACTCCTGCAAGAATGATAATGGTACTGTTCCCCCAAGTTCTGGGTTCAGTGTAAATCCTGCTTACATACACTGTGAGATTTTAAGCAGAAGTTTAAAGTTCACTACCTTGGGGTTACTGTTGTTCTTCATCAAGTCTGTAGTGCTGCTGGTGACTGCTCATCTAAATAAACCCCAAGAATTTTGTTTTTAAGCCATGTTAAAAATAAAATATTCAGAATGCTTCCTGTTGAGGGATATCCATGTATCAAGATTTCATCAATTTGAATTCCTTTCTGCAAATCCAAGAAAAGGTATATTTCTTCACATCATGCATAGCACAGGTAAATGGATTGCCCTAAAACTTCCAAAGAATCAAAATAAAAGGAACTGTGTAAACTCATAGAAGCTGTGTTAAACAACTCTGAGTGAATTGGTGACAAATTTACTTTCAGTGAAACTACAGTGTAAGTCTGGCCTGGGAGACTTCAGTAACTAGGAAATCTGCCTGACAGTGGAAAATGTTAAACTGTGTGGCAAGAAAGGCAACAGCAGTGTTAAAGAATTGTCGTTTACATGAGAGGGTGTTAACGGTGATACTGGGACGTGCTTGAGGCAGATGAGTCTCCAGTTACCTCAAAGGCAGCTTTGCTGCAGTGCTTTGGTATCAGAGCTTAAGTTCTTATGGGCAGGTTGCTGCCAAGTGTCAGAACTTTCCTGCATGTCCCCTCCCCTTGTGCAACAGCTCTGTCCCACCTTGTCAGCCTTGGCTCATCCCCCTGGGCAGGCAGGGCAGAGCAGAGCACGCTGTGGCTCAGCAGGGACATGACATTGGTTCTCTTTCCAGCCAGGGTGCTGTACTAGTGCCTCAGCAAGTTAATAATGGGTGAGTTCTGCCCACTTTTCCCTCGTTTACCAGTTGCCAATAACTTTGCAATGATTTCTTGAAGTCAAAAACATTGAAATCTCAGTCAAAACTGAGATGGCAAATAGCTCAATTCCAAAAGTTTGTTTTCTTAGGAAAAAATAGCTTTAAAAAGGCACAGTTGATATTTTAAAAGGATTGTTTTGTTAAGTTTGTTAATTGTTAAAACTATTGTTTTTACAGCATTTTTTTTAGAATTCCAGATAGTCATGAAAATGCATGTTACAAATAGGAATTGCATGCAATAAGTAAATTCTCAATATACACAGAAGGACATCAAATAATTACAAGGACAAAAAAAAGACAATTAATCTCTCTCAAGGTTCTTCTGTAAACAAAGTATCACCGAATATGTTTCTGGATGTTGAAATTTAATTTGATTCTGTGGAGATGAGTGGGGCTCCCCCTCCTGAGATGCACAATAGTCTTTTCTCTGTCCTGAGGGTTTAATTTGTTCACTGTAAAAATGACTGTCTTCAATGGGTAGGAGGAAAACACCTCCCTCTTTCAAATATATCTAAGATTAAGAAAAACTTTTCCCAAAATGCAGATAATCCATCTACTTCATGTTTTGAAAGATTGCTCTTTGCCCAAAGAATACTTTATTCATTTGTTCACAGTTAAGCAGTAAAGATCTCATTAAATCTCATTTTGCTTGTTAGATTTTGGACACATTATTTCAAATGGGATGCTACAACAAATGCCCAAATGCATATTTACTGTGTCTGCTTTAAGGGACAAATTCAACATTCTCCAAGGTCTTGCCATTCAGGGATAGCTATTCTGTTATGCCTTCATCTCCCTCTCTGTCTGTTTTATGCCACCTTCATTTTCCTGTTGCCTTTTGCTGTCTCAGGTGTCAAAAGTGAAGCTCAGCACAACTAAGGGCACCACACCCATGATACCTTATACAGGGCACAATTAAGGTCAGGTGGTGCTAATTGAAAATTCATTAACCTGGGTGATTGGGAGAATGGTAATTTACAGACTAACACTTGCAAGAGATCAAGATTTCTCTGTTTTGTAATGTGAACACCTTGATTTAGATCCAGACTTGTTAATATTCTTGCTTTCCAGACCTTATGTGACAGGTAGAGGCACATCCCGTATTTGTTGTAAAATCACTATTTATTGCTTCTGACTCTAATCCTTTTGGTGGAGTTCTGCACATACAGACACTGTGCACCTGTGTTTAGAACAAAGCAATATGCAAATGTGTGTTCCCATGCAGATGAGCATAATTGGGCTAACTTATTGCAAAGTATGTACTAATAAGGTGTAGGTACCCAGTGTGGTGAGTTGCCATGGTGGTGGTGTATTTCTAATGCATGATTCTATGCTGTGCTCTGTGAAATTCACAACTTGGCTTGCAGCCAAAACACTTTGTATTAGGAGGATGTTTATAAATCGGAGTAATGCAATTATTAATTTTTAAGAGGAATGTTAAGTTTTTGAGAAACAACCTAACTTGAGCAAAATCCAACCAGTAGACTAAAACACTGCCTGGTGCTTTCCCATTGATCCTTCCATTAGTCAGCTTTTCCCTGTTTTTCCTTATTTTTTCTGCTTAACATGATAGTTGCATGTGTAACTTTTCTTTCCCAAGTTTACTTTGTTTTCCAGATGTCTAAACATTTCCTTCTGGGGAAGTTTTCCTAGGAAAACTTGGTTCTCCTTCTTTTTCTCTATTTTTTCCTTGCCAGTCTTGGATAGAGGAGAAATATCTCAGTACTATTCCTGTGCAGAGCTTGCTCTCAATGTGTTTTAGAGCAGTTCAGGATTTCTGCATTTTGTAACACTGAACAGTGTAAGGCCTGAACTAACAGGTGTAAGGATTTGACATGCTCTGAGAGGCCGTGTGTGGTTTGATACCAGTCGCACTGAGCTGAGATGTACAGAGTTTGTGGCTCTGCCTCTGTCCTCTGTCATGGCCTGTGGTGCTCTGGAGGCTCTGTTTGGGTCATTACGCTTGCCCAAAGGAGGCCAGTGACTCTCGCTGGGTCCCACTGCCTGCCCCAAGGCAGTACCAAGGCTGGTGTATTTTCCCTGTGACTGTCAGCCTCGCTTGGAGCAGACCTGGCTCCGCTGATCTCTGCCAGCTCCCCTCCCGGCCTGCCCCATCCCCTTGCATGGTCCAGACTTGTCACTGTATGGAATTGTCTCTTGCTCCAGTGTTTTGCTAATAATTCTTGCATGCTGTTATCTGACACTTAATTTTTAATGTTGGGCACATTTAGACCTTGACTTTATAATATCTTTGTCTCTTTCCCTCTCTCCCTCCTTCCCTCTCTCTTCTTTTTCTCCCTTTCCACTTTCACTAAAAATCCCTTCCCCGTAGGCCCGAGTGGAGCCTGCAGGTCGGCCCTTCGTGTCTGTCGCAGCTCCCGTGTCCCCGCAGGCGAAAGCGGTGACGGCCTACGCGGCATCGCAGCCCTACACGGCATCGCAGCCGTCCCCACCGCTGCCACCGCCCCCGCCACCACCCCCTCCGCCCCCGCCGCCGCCGCCCCCGCCGCCGCCGCCCCCGCCGCCCCCGCCCCTGCCCAGCCAGGCCGCCCCGTCCGCGGGCTCGCCTGCCACCATGTTCGTCAAGTACAGCACCATCACCCGGCTGCAGAACGCGGCCCAGCACGGCGGCCCTTTTTCTAAAGCTCCCGCTGCTCCGCAGGCCCCGCCGCCGCCCCCGGCCTCGGCAAAGCCGCAGATCCTGGTGCCCCCGAATGGGGTCATGCCGCCTCCCCCGCCCCCGCCGCCGCCGCCCACACCGGGCTCGGCCATGGCACAGCTGAAGCCGGCACCTTGTGCCCCCTCTGTGCCACAGTTCACGCCACCACCACCGCCCCCGAAGATACATCAAGTTCAACCAAGTTTAAGCCAGGCCACTGTTGCTTCCTCGTTGCCACCACCGCCTCCTCCTGTGCCTGCCCCACCGCCCCCCCAGGCACCCCCAAAGCCCATCATGGCAGCTCTGCCCCCTCAGCCTAGTGGGAAGGCAGCGTCACCAGGGGTCCCACATGTCTCTCCCCCTGTGACTGCGCCCTTGCCCCTTGCAATAAAGAAGCAACCAAGTGTCACTTCTCCCCAGGTGCCTCCTCTGCCCCCAGCCCCTCCTGGCCCCACTCCCCCTGCAACGTTCCCAAAGCAGCAGAGTTTCTCAGTAAAGCCTCCTCCATCCCCTCAGTCCCCAGTGCCGTCGGTGGTGAAGCAGATAGTCAGCCAGTTCCCCCCTCCTCCCATGCCACCTGCCACTGAGCCCCAGCCTCTGAAACCCCTTCCACTGAGCGTGGCTCCACAGTCACCTCCAGCAGTGAAGGCAAAGCCCAAATGGCAGCCTGCTGCTGCTCCCTCACCAGATTTCCCCCCTCCTCCACCAGAGAGCAGTTTAGTGTTTCCTCCTCCACCTCCTTCCCCAGCTTCCTCTGCAGGTTCTCCCCCTCCTGACAAATCAGGGTCTCCAGTCAAAAAGGCCGGCAAGACATCAAGCCCTGGAGGGAAGAAACCGCCTCCGACACCTCAGCGCAACTCCAGCATCAAGTCCACAAGCTCCGCTGAGTACCATGAGTCCAAGAGGCCTTCAGTGGACCGCCTTGTCAGCAAATTTGCACACTCACCAGAGCCGTCAGGATCTCCTTCCAAGGAGTCATCGCCTCCGCCAGCCCCTCCAAAGCCAGGAAAACTCAACCTTTCTGGTGTGAGCCTGCCCATTGTCCTTCCGCAAGGTGGGATCCCAGCCAAGGCTTCTGCTCCGAGTGTGTCTGGGAAGGAACCCGTGGTTGAATTCCCTTCACCACCATCAGATTCAGACTTCCCACCACCACCACCTGAAATAGATCTTCCTCCCCCTCCAGTAGAAATCCCATCTGTGTTTTCAGGCAGCACCTCCCCAAAAGTTGCTGTTGTGAATCCCCAGCCACAGGCCTGGTCAAAACCATCTGTGAAAAAAGCCCCACCACCCACACGCCCCAAGCGGAACGACAGCACCCGACTGACACAGGCAGAGGTCGCGGAGCCCCCGGGGTCAGCTGCCCCACAAGTGCCCACGTCACCCAAGTCCAGCCTTAGCGTTCAGCCGGGATTCCTGGCAGACCTCAACCGGACGCTGCAGCGGAAGTCCATCACCCGGCACGGCTCCCTGTCCTCCACGCGCGTGTCCAGAACAGAGCCCACCGCCACCATGGACGACATGGCCCTGCCTCCGCCCCCGCCAGAGCTGCTGGCTGACCAGCAGAAGACCAGCAGCTTTGGGGGCAGTCACATATCTGGCTATGCAACGTTACGGAGGGGGCCACCCCCCGCGCCCCCCAAAAGGGATCAGAACACCAAGCTGTCACGGGACTGGTAGTCAGTCCCCAGGGCCAGTGCTCTCCATGACTCGTGGGCTGCTCTGCCATCGGCCAGCCCGTGATCTTGCACGCTTGGAGAGAATGTGGGGATGTGGATGATAACCCCATTAAAAGAGGTGATTTCAAACTTCAGCTAAGGCTAACTGTAAAGACATTCCCCTTTCATGGCTAGGTTAAAAAAGTTGGGGGCTTAGGGGTGTTGATACTTTATTGGGAAAAGTGGGTAGAGAGGTGTTGGCTTCATTCTTTCAGTTTCTTTTACCCTTCTTAAGGATTGGACCAAACCCCCATTTTCTTACTTTTTCTGCATTTAGGGGAGGGGGAGGGAGATAATTTTTTTGTAGTGTCTGTCCACGTGAGACATGTTTGTGCATGTATTATAAGTGTAGGTATATAATATATTGTGATATATTTCGTCGCAATTATAGAAGATAACCAGAATGTTTTTGTAGAACCGTATTTATTGTTTCAGTCAGTATATTATCTGGAATCAGACTCGAATTAGTCAAATCTTACCATAAAGATGGAGATGTAGGGGGCACTTTAAAGAAAGGAAATAAAAAACTCAGACCCACAAACTTTTCAGCAGTTTGTGGTGGGTAAATTCTGCAAAGCTGAGGTGTTTGGCTGGTAACTGTACATTGTCCATTGATTGAAAAGTACAGATGCAACATACCAAAACATTCTGGTCATAATACTACTGAAAATGAGTATGTTCAGAGGAAAGAAATAGATTTTATATATAGTGGGCTGGAGTGAAATATATTTATACTATAAAGAGCCTCCCCCTCCTTTCAAATAGTTTAAAAATACACACTGATACAAATTATTTCAAACTTATTTGTCCATGCAGTTAAGTAGGATAAATATATATTATTCCAAACCATTATGCATTCTAACTGATAGTAGGTTCAATCATTTGTTTCTGTGGCTCAAGATGAATATATTTGTGTTAACCCCTTCTGAAAGCTGCCAGGACTCCTGCAGTCAAAAATCCTGCCAACTCCCAAGGCTGAGCCATGCTGATCCATGAGCTGTCCGTGTAATTCTTACCCTGAATGCACAGGTAGGTTTCTGTAGAAAGCACTCTGTGCTCACACAGGCATGTACAGCGTCCAGTCTCACCTGGTCTGGGCCTGGTAAGATGTATTGTCTTCACAAAAACAACTGTCTGCAAATGTGTAAAGAAAGTATTGTTTGTAATTGATTAGAAATTGTCAGGAAGCTTTCCCTTCTGGAAAGAGAGAAGGGAGCGGCAATTTCAGGACAAGCAGAGTAGGAATTCTCTCTTTTCTTTGGCCTGCCAGAGACTGTGACCAGTGCATTCACCTGTTTATTACCAAGTTGCACGTCTAACAGTCAAGGAAGAAGACCGGAAATAAAACAACCTTAAGAGGCAATAACATTTGCTAGGAATTCATCTAAGGGCCCATATGAGTAGAAAATAGACTATTGATTTGCTTGGATTTTTGTTAGTCACCGATTTACAATCGATCACCAGATCAAGTATGGCAGTCCTTTTTCTTCAGTAGATTGATTGTACAGGCTTACCCACATACTCAGACCTTGTGATAAGGTAGCGTAAGTGGTCTTACGTATCATTGCACATTCATTGCAGGGTTGTAGGACACAGCCTTTGTAAAACAACTAAAATATTTGGACTGCACCTACCCTATCTTCAGCTGTTGCAGCTTCCCTTGTCACCATGGGGATACTGACAATAGGCTCAAAGGGCAAATAATTTGACTGTTTGCGTACTTTTTCTCCAAAAGCAAACTTTAAATGCTTTCCTTTTCCCAAAGAATGAAACGAAGACAGCAGCTTGACCTGGCAGTATCCTTGCATGTGTAAAACCAATATAAACTAATCTCTCATCAGAGTAATTCAGGATGATAGATTTAAGAAATATTGTGACAGTGTCCCCCCATTCCTTTTTTTTATAAAGCTTTTTTTTTTAAATCCAAATAATGAAGTAAATGTCTTTGAGAATATTTTATGAATAGGGAAAAAAAATTTGCTAATTTTAGGTGAAAAATTACACGTCTATAACTATATAATTTTAAATAGGTGCATCATGAAAAGAGAAAAATTAGTGGTGCTGTCTCTGTTGACCTGTTTCATATGATTTTTTTAAAATCTGTTTCAGCACCTCTGGAAATTGTTTTGATATTTCAGACTAGATTTTTTGAGCAATAAGAGTATATACCATTGTGTGCATTTTTAAAGCACTGCTATGGAAAGGCACTTTTTTGTATCTTTCAAATTGTTCACCAAGTTTTGTTTCTACTATTTTTGTGCTTACAAAGTGTCCTTAAAAGCATTTGCATTGTTGATTTTAAGCATGCTCAGTGTAGCTGGTGAATAACTTCACAGGAGGGTTGTTAAGCTATACTGCAGTTGATAGGTGCTGTAATTGTTCCTCTTGCTGCTTTGTGCGGCGTGCAGCTCCTGGGGCTCAGACACACCAGTGGGCACAGCGTGCTCGCTACAGCCACAACTGCTCGGCCCTGAGCCACGACGGGGCAGTGGGCACCTTCTGCTCCATGGCAAGATGATCTGGGCTGAGGCAGCGTGTGCTCCCAGGTGAGAGCAGTCAGGGAATTCTGCTTGCCCCACCTGCTTTTCTTTTCCCCAAGACAGCCTCACTAGTGTGTGTCAGTTCCAGCCCCTTTTACTTCAGTTCATTCAGTGCGGGTACCTCTGGGCTTTGGACTCGGCACATCAATGTTCTGAGTGCAATTTCTTCAGAGGCATTTGAGCTTTGTTCATGTTTTCCTGTGCCCATATTCATTTCCCCAGTATCTCTCCCTGGGCAATGAATCCATGCTTACTACTGCAGGCTGCCAGCAGCTTGCTGGGAGACAGCTGTGTAACTCCTACATCTGCAGCAAAATGAATGTCAGCAAAGGTGGGACCCTCTATTCCTTCTAGTTACAGTTTCCTTCCTAAGGCAGTAGTGATTCAGTGAGTGGCTGCAGCTTGCTTTCTCTCAGCTGAGTGTGGAAATTTGGCTACAGTGTGGTTCAGACAACCTGGTTGCCTTTTCAGGTTATGAGATACACCCCCCCCCCCCCCCATTGTAACTTGCTTTTCCGGCATGTTTAGTGGTTTTATGACAGTAAATATTTACACCTTATTTTGCAATTAAGTTATTTTCCCCCGTGTGTAGTCTTCTCATAATTGCACCATTGTATTTATTAAATCAGACAATTAAGGGGCTGGATTTCAGACACGCAGGAAGAGGCTTCCTGCTACAAACAGGGGCAGTAATCCTTCTGGCACTGTCAACACGGGCATGTGAAGGCTGACTGTTCATCCTCCGGACACAAAGGTGCTTTGATCCCAGAATAGCCGGAGTGTACGGCTGCAGTTGCATTACGTGAGGAAGTGCATGGGCTGGGCACTTGCTAAGGTGGTTGTCAGGGAAGCCCTGCTGCTGCAAGGGCAGCTGACAGCACAGCTGTGTTTGTTAATCGGTTCCACATTTGGTCTTCATTTCCCCTCTGCCATGCAGCTAGCATCCACCTCTGAGTAGCAGAGGCTTGTTCAGCCACGTTTCTGTGCCTGCAGCCCAGGTGTAGAAAACAGGGAGCTATTCTCAGATGCATCGTAATTCAGGTGTTGGGGAGTGGCTTTGAAAGGGAAAACTAGGCTCTTCTGGCAGCACTATGCTTAGATGAGAAATTATTTTTAAAACCAAAATAACCACAGGTTCTAAATAAACCATACGTAACATGTTGCAGGTGGCTATGCTAGGGGCCCTGTTTAGTCTTTTAACACCTGTAGCTGGGAGAGGACATTGGGCATAAGTGTCTCAATAATTCTGTTGTTTTCTATGGAAGAGGAAGGTCCCTGC
Organism: Eopsaltria australis; assembly: GCA_034509425.1. Taxonomy (NCBI): domain Eukaryota; kingdom Metazoa; phylum Chordata; class Aves; order Passeriformes; family Petroicidae; genus Eopsaltria; species Eopsaltria australis. The sequence goes on from JAVTVJ010000030.1 coordinate 4,963,977, forward strand.
TTCACCCTGCACAGTGGTTTCCTCCTGCGGCAAACCACCACTGGCTGCTCCGACTTGGTGATGACCTCAAAGCCAAAGAGCTCCTCTCCTGAGCTTACTCTGCAGTTGCCTGCAGGGCAACAGTGAGAGACACATCAGGGAAACAAAGTGCAGGTACCTGGATCATTCGGTTTCAGGTCTGATGGGAGAGGAAGTAGTTTTTTCAACAAGTGCATTTTAACATTTACTGTTCTGGGCTTGCACATTTAAAGGTTTTCTGATTCCTTCTTTTCTGTGCCATTAAGCAACCAGATAAATCATATCAGGTCAGAGATAAAGTGTGGCCAGTCTTTCTCTCAGTTAATTTTTTTTTCCCACAGTTTAAGGAACCAAAAGTGCCGTTTCAACAGCAGAAGGGCAAAAGAGAAATTTTCTGCTTTTTACAGAAAACAGCATAGAACCAAATTGTTTTGCTACAGTGGTACCATCAAAGGTAAATTTGTTTCTTGTTAGAAATAAGATTATGAGTCTCAATATGAGTATTACTTCAACTAGTGTTATGTTAAAATCAGTTGCACTCCAGAAAAGCAGTATAAATTCCTGGCAGAAGGTAGTGAGGATGCAGCCAGAACGTGGGAGTTTGGTTGGTTGCTGGGTTTTTTTTTTTTTCCTTTTACATTGTTAAGGTGTAGATTCCATACTCAGTCACACAGTGCTCCTCAGCTGCAGGTGAGTCTTACTACTTTGGGGCCCATTTGTGGCACCTGGTGTTGAGCTTTGCATTCATTCCCTTGCATCAATGGGGCAGACTCCAAACCAGAGAGGATTTAACACTACAAGGAATAGTTTCTCTTGGATATTTTTTGCCATGTGCTGCTGGGGTTTTAAGCTTTATTTTCGAATTGTGAGTTTGTCTAAGTTGAGTAATTTTCCTTTCTGAATTTTCTTTCCTTCAATTAAAAAATGCCTGTGAAGACTGACCAAACCAGGGTTTTGTTGCAGGGGGCAGCACTCACTAATACTGTGACACAGGCTTGGTCTCGTTTTGGGAAGTTTAAGACACTAAACTGCAAATGAGATGACAGACACATGCTTATCCCGCACAATGTCAATTAATTGCTATTAACCAACCATGGGGAAAACAGTGACTTGGGTAATGATCATTTGGTGCTCTGAGGCACTCAGTGGGGCAAGGACTCGGTGAGCTCTCTGCTCAGCAGATGGATCTTGGGTAAAGGGGAGTTAGAGAAGGTGGGAAACCAGGAGGAACAGGAACTAGTGCTGCAGAAATGAGTGAGAAGGACCTTCAGTAACAGATTCTGGACACTACCCCCTTATTTAAATGCTTGAAGGCAACTTGTCTTTTAGGAGATTTTGGAATTCAACCATTTGCTATGGTGGAAAATAATTTCCTCCCAGCTTTCCCAAGATGCCAAAGATGCATTCAGAGCTAAATTCCAGGTATGCAGATATGTGTTCACCAATCTCTTGTTGCCAGGGGATCTCTAGCACACGTCTGGTGAGAGAACAGGGTGCCACTCTTAGATATTGTGTGTCCCGTGCCTTTAACCAACACTGGGAACTGGGTACACACTTTCCAAGGACAGTTTAGCAAACAAAGCTGTGCCCGTGGCACCCTGCTGCTGATTTGGTGCAGCACAATAGCACTTGTACTTCTAAAAGAAAAACTAAATGTTTTGTCACAAGTTGTAATTGGAAATCTTAGGCCTCCTAGTGGACTGCAGTGGACCAGAAATGAACTGGAGCAGCAGTTTGGTTTATGGCTTACACTAATTGTTACCAGTCACTGGGAACATTCTGTAGAATACTGGAGATGCAAGTGTAAGAAGTGTCATTGCAATGATGATTTGTCTGTGCAGCAAACTTGTGCTGAGTGCTGTAAATACATTCATGTTTACTGCTTTAAAAAGAAAATTGCACATTTTATCTTTCAATGGGATTGCCTCCCCTCTTCCCTTTCCAAAAAGAAAATAAAAATAAAAATCAAAGCTCTTTTAGACTGATAGCTTCAGGTTGGGGGGAGCTTTGCCATATTATAAATATATATAAATATATGTATAAATATACTTTTTTAAGCATGAGAGAGGACAAAAGAAATACTACATTATAGAGTACCCAATATAGATCATTATACAATGGAATATGCACAATTCAATAAAGATGTAGTTAAATTTAATACTCTGTTTTAATCCTCTGTCTTGCAATTTTCCTTTTTCATGAGCTCAGAACCTACTGTGTGTTTTCAGGTCATGAGTGGTTCCCCTCGGTAGGGATCAGGCAGCTGATGGCATTCGGCTGTAACCCATTTCTGTGCTCACTCCCAGTGAAACTGCTTTTATTCCTTTGCACAGTTCTTTCTGCTGGGTCAGAGCTGGCTGCACCAGCCACGTACTGCACACCATTTACAGGTCTAAAGAGGACTCCATGTGAAGGCTCACCTTTTCCAACTGCTCCTTCCTGTCCAGCTCTGCTCCCACAGAACAGCTGCTGGCTGGTAAGTGCTGCTGCAGAGCCCCTCTCTGGCGGCTGTGGGGAACACAGCTGGGAAATGCTCTCAGCCCCATCCTGCAGCCCTCAGCAGCAAAGGCTGGAGAATTACATGAGCGAGTGCAGGAAAGGGGGAGTCCCACAGAGGTCCAGGAGCTGCTGAAGACAGCAGGCTCGATCCCAAGGTCTGTACCTTTGCTGTGGGGAGTGCTGTGCTCAGAGATGCTCAGGGCCAGGGCTCCTGCACCCACAGGCCCCGATCCCTGGCCCTAGCACGTTGAAAAGTCTGTAGCCAAAGACAAGGAATGTGACACGGCTGTGGCACGCTCACAGAACACAAGGGGTGTGCTTCGTTCTTTTTATTTAGGGCTCATAACAAGAGGGTTTAGTACACAGCAACAGTTAATTCCAAGTACAATTAAAAAAATTTAAAAATTGGGTTTTGCACTCACTGGAAGGTGGTTCAAATGGCACACACACTAAAACGTTACTGGCGGCATACAGCTCCCCAGAGTCCTGCAGGCTTGGTCATTTACAGTGGGCTCTGCATCCGTCCACTGCATCAGCAGTGCCAAAAGCAAAAGCACGGCGTGCTGCTCCAACTGCAAACCGAAGGGGGGGGTATCTGCTTTCAGAAAATAGTGCATGGATAAAATCCATGTTAGACACTGACATCTCCAGAGAATTCATAGAAACTACTTGTCCATGCAAGTTGCAAAAGACACTTTTTCAAATGTGAAAAGAAGCACTTGTTCTTTACAAAAAAATCTCGGACATGTCAGCACTTACCGAGGCATTGTAATGGAAATAAATTTGTACATAGCTCTTCCTATTAGTCAATAGTGGTAGGATTCTTCAAAGGTGTAAAGAGAAACTGGAACAAACATACTGCACCCAGTTGAGCAGGGTCCTGATGTAGGCTTACAGTGACACAGCTGCTGCAATCACTGTCTTGTAATATGTCTTGTAATAAGCACAGGTGCTAATAAAATTAGTCTATTTAGAGTACCAAAAAAAACCCCAAACCTCTTCCTGCATGGGCTGGAGATTGCACAAAACACATGGGTGGGGTTTTATTTTTTAATGAAAGCAGCAGGAAAACATGACCTGTGAATTATTCTTTCAACAGCAGTTGTCAAACCTTGGCTGCACTGCAGCACACTCCCATGGATGTGAGGTGGGGTCCCACTATGCTTGAAGTTTTAACATCAAAATAGGTAAATAGGTCTGTTACTACAGATTGACTTCAGCTACTTCGGGGGAAAAACCCCAAAGCAAACCACACATTGTTCCCTTCTTGTATTGTTCTGACTTCTGTGTAATAACCATTTTATCCACAAAATGCAGCAGTGTCAAATACTGGGAGGTGCCAGAAGCTGGGGAAGGTGAATATACCTGCAAGCACAGTAAATCCTTGTAACTGGCACCCTAGAAGCTGTAGCCCACCATCCTGCTGGTGCTCAGTTTCCACCACCACCTTAGTGGTGTAAATACTTGCCTTAGTGAATGCAACAGTGCTGTACGTTTTCCACTGCCACAGTTGCCAACACAGGTACTGAAGTCTCTGCATGGGGTCTGTAATGCTGCCTGAAATGCTGCAGTGCTTCATCAGTGACTCTTTATACTCTGAATGCAACTACTGCTCCTAGGAAAGCCACAGCACCATGGTCTTTTCAACAGCATCCTCTAAGCAGCTTCCAAAAAGGGCCTGCAGAGAATACAAATGTCACCTGTCTTACAAAATGTCCTGTTGCACCTCTGGGAGAAGCTCTGTAAATGCTCCCAGTTTAGTAGACCACATAAAGTTCCATCCTTTCCAGAAAGGAAAACGGAAGTTTTGTTTTTTGCCTGCAGCCCACAGACATAACTAATAAAAAAGCAAGCTCATTTCCAGCAGAGAGACGCATCCACAGCATTTTCTAGGAAGTGGTGGTGGAAGTTGCTAGGAAGGGCCCAGCATTAAGTCACCGTCAAGCACAGGTGGGAGACACCACAGAAGCACAACAGTCTCAGTGCACAGTCCTCTTCCACCTCTAGTCAACAATGTGCACATCCCACAGCAGTCAGGCAGCCCACACCCTTTGCTGGAAAAGGCTCCTCAGTCCTGCTGCTGCCTCGCTTTCTTCTCATGATCAACTGAAATACCCCAGATACCTTCAGCACTTTTCAGAAGCTGAATTACTGCCACTGTCAACTTTGGCTGTCACCAAGAACCCTCAGCAGCAAGAAAAGAAAATGCCCAGCAGCTGTGAAAGGAGAACAAACTGCTCTAGCAAGAACTAGCTGGGTCTAAGCCTTTCTGGCATCCACGGGTAAGCCACCCAGCCACACACCACAGGACCTGTGGGGCCCCATGGTTGACACCAGCAGACATCATCTAACACTTCCATGACATCCAGCTCTATCTGCATGGATAAGCTGAATTCCAGGAACACGGTCAGCCTCCTCGTAACGCACACCAATCTACCTCAGGGCCACGCCACACTTGTCCTCCAGTGAGAGCAATGGCTCTTCAGTGCCTCAGTGTCTGCCTGTGTCTCACCAGTCAGACCAGCAAGTGATCCAGCATTGCTTCAGCTCTCTGGTGCCTCTTCCAGACAGTGCACATGGACATACCCTTGGCACACTTCAGGCACAGAATTTGCTGTTTGCACCTCTTGCCCCTCTGAGCCCTCTGCTACACAAGCTGGGGGAAGGGGAAGAGGAGGGGAAAGAATGGGTGAGACACATGCAACCTCAGGTATCCCTCATCGGCTGGAACGAAGGCACCAAAATGAACCTGCTTCAGCACTAGATGTGGACAGACTCAGCCAGACCTGCTCTCATGCAAGCATGTGACGGGGAGGCAGCTGCAGTTAATAGCTTCTCCCAGGCACCAAGAGGAAGCAAGAAACCTTTGATACACAGCAAACCAAGGCAAAATACACCGCTAGAGGATGCTGAACAATTTCTGTGCACAATGAAAAAACAGCTGGCTGGGCTAAGGCAGTTCTCACAAAGGGAGAAACATATACATTTTGGCCATTCAGCACTCTTTGGGCTATGCTGGAATGTCTCCTTCCCCCACCTCCCATGCATACACACTCCTGCTTCAACAGCCTGTGATGCAGAACACCATGAGCTGTGGCAGCAAAACTCAGCAGTGGAGAGATGTTGTGCACCTTATTTAAAATACTGAGGTGTTTCTCCCCCACCCCCCATTTGCCACCCCCTTTTAAAGTAAACCTGTAAATTAAAAAGGGGTGGGGAAGAGAAGGTTTTGGACAAGGGAGAAGTACAAGGGACAAAACTGGAAACACAACCCTCACTGACTTTACTAGCATGCAATCTATGTAACATTAATATACAAAGCCTGTTTACCTTGGCCTGGTCTATGACCATTACATCACATCATCCCCAAACAAGCAACAGAATTAAGATCTGTACAAAATAAAAATATGCAGAAAACTCAACAAATTTCTTTACATTAGTACTGCATAATAAAGCATGAAACCAGCAGGAGGTGACCCAGAAATTCCATTCACAGCAGTTCTTGCAGGATAAACAATTCCATGTACTATCAGCAGGGACCAAACTAACCCCTGGCCCATCAGACCAAAGCCAGTTCTTCAGGAGCAGTCACACATTCCACTTTCAAGGTTTTGCAGCCTCATCTTCTGTGCTGGGCTCTGGCAAGTGTTCATCTCACACTGCTCTGCTTTCACAACACAGAAAACTTGCAAGATGAAAAACAGGCTGATGAAGATTAAGTATCACACACAGTGGGAGTACACACTACCCCACCCACCTGCCAGAAGCATTCAAGCACAAGCTCTTGCTCAGACTGGGTTAAAACAAGTTTCACTAAAGTGTGACGTGCCAGCTGCAGCTTGGGTGCACAGGCAGAGGTTCAGCTCTCACTCAAGAACTCATTAAGCTGCCCTAACGATGCACTTAAACAGTGTGGGCTCAGTTTTTGCCACAAACATATCCAAGGCAAGAGAAGCCAGGAAAGCTCTGATATTCCTGGGAAACACAGCCACCCTGTAAGCACCAAAGGCTTGTGACTGCTGCTGTTCAGTCATCTTCGCAACAAGCACCACCACTCTGTGCCAAAAGCTTAGACCTGCCTAATGAAACCAGAAACAGTTATTCCAGTGACTGCACAACTAGTGGTTCTGGACTTGCTCCCACAGAAATGATGGGCTGAGGGAACTGAACATGGCTGCTTCTCGTCTTGCTGCAAGAAAACTTTTCACAGAGTAAAAGGCTTAAAGGGTATCTGTTCTGACTAACACTCATCCCAAACAATGCTGTCAGCTCCCAGAAGGAAGACAGCAGTGCCTTGGCTACATGTGGATTAGCAAAGGAGAAAGCGACTTCTATCTGCACACAAGTTTCTTCAAGGTCATCCTTCCTGCAGACTTCAACCAAACCAGTTTCTTGTGCGCTGTCACAGGAGCTCCACAAGCTCACAGCAGGGGATCACATTCCTCCATGGCCTACAAACACACCTCGCCTATTTGTTTCTTCCCTCCTCCCCTCTGAGCAGCTATGGCACCTCCCTGCCCAGGCTGGCACCAAACCTGCACCTCCATGCTAGTACTGCACTACTTACCAAGCAAGGGGCTGGGTCAGTTAACTGTACTGGTGCCAATGCCATCACACAGCCAGCCCCACTCTCCTGTGCACTGCTGTTTTACACACTAGCTTCTCTGACTGCAGCTACTCTTGGTACCAGCTAGAACTTGGCCAGGTGACAGTCTAAAGTTGCCCAGGAAGATGCCCCAGCTCAGGCAGCTCTCGCAATACAGGATCAGCTCAATTTGCAGGCTAACGAGACTTAACAGGAAATGTAATTAGTTAATGCATGATATTTACCCAAAGGTAACATTCAGATGTTCCTAAAGGGCAGACGAGTACAACCATCCCTTACAGTGGATCTGCTGTGTACAATCACTGGAGCAGAATTTTTATCTGAGACTAGATTAGAAAGCCAAGTATCATCACAAGAGGCTACAGAGCCTTCACTTGGTATTACTCCACCCCAAGCCACCAGTACAGCTCAAAATATCTATTATAATAAACAATGGAGAGGGCTAGGGGAAGAGCTAGGACTACTACTAGTTACTGCTTGGATTTCCATGGGAAACCAGTACACACAACAGCCCTTTTTGCTTCCACTGAAGAGATTTTGGCAACAGACATGAAGACGACAATTGCCGTTTGTCCTGCCTCTGCACAGGGCTCTCACAGTACATATGCAAATCTAGTCATCAAGTACAAAATAGCCAATTTACAATACCTGATTGGATTTTTAAGATTATATTGTGCATAAAACTAAAGTTGGGGGCAAGTTTCTCTAGTGCAAGCAGGCATGAGCAGATTTGAACCTTAGATCACACCCCCTAGAGTTAATCCTCAGACCCCAGAAAGGACCTGTAAACTTTTGTTTCGCCTTCACCATCAACTGCATCTGTGAGTTCTGTTTGAACCAGCAGCAACCGTGGCAAGGAGCTCGCTGTGGAGAGGAGCAGAGTTACATCAGTGCAGAACACAAAACAAATATGTGGCATTCAGAAGATGAGAAATGGGGGTGGGGGTCCTCTGGGCTGCAGCCATCTGAATTGTCTAAACTGAAAGGTGAGTGAATGAAAACAGGCTCTGTGGTCCCTGTGTCAGCCTACGTGTGCAGAGCAGCTGCAGAAATGTTGATGCTAAAGATGCATCCAGCTATCTGGAAGTCAGTTACAGGAATGTCTCTGTGCAGAAATCCCAGTGTTTGCTAGCACATGACTGTTCTTTCAGCAGCACAGGAGTGTAGTGTAGAAACAGGAGGGATGTCCACTGGCCAGTAACCTTCACCACAAGCATCCAGGACATCCCCAGTGCCAAGCACTGCTTCCAACGGTAATACCATGAGGGCACACAGGATTCCTGAGATCCCAAGGCCTGTCAGAAGTCAGAATTTGAGTGAAGTATGAGCTACTCAGCAAGTTTGTTACATCTGAATGGGTCAGCTTAATTCAAAGTCAGATAGCTCAGGATAGCCTCTGCTGGCAGCTGAAGAGCCATTTGTTCAAACAACTCAAATCACTATTGTCTTATCATGAGGGGGAAAAGAAAAAAAAAAACCAAACCAAACCCAAAAGAGTGGTTGATACAATTATCCTTCATTCAGTTATACTGGATGGGGCCCCAGAGGTTGGTGGAGATCTGGGAAGCCCTGACAGCTCCTGCAGCAGGAGATGCAGCGTTCTGTCCTCTGGTCTTCACTCTGAGTAATGCATGATCGACTCCACGTAGTTCCCTGGGAACAGCCCCGTCACTCCGTTCATGACCCCCTCATACCAGCCATCATCATTTTTCTTGATGACGTAAATGATGGCACCTTCCTGAAATGAGAGCTCATCTTCCTTGTCCTTAGTGTAGTCATAGATTGCCACCACTAGGAAAGAACAGAACGTGACTGTTAGGAGAGGTAGGGGAGAAGGAGGAAAACCCAATCACCCTCCTTTGTCCAGGCACTGCTTCACCTCTGTGTGCAGAATGATCTGCTGAGAGAAACAGTTCCTTCCCCCGCTTTTTGTACAAGCTCACGCTTTGAAGCACACGAGCCAGGACTCCTTAACTCTTCTGTTCTTACTGTTTCCAGACCCACCAGAGCAAGTGTCCAACTGTATGATAAACTTTTGGTGTGGAATGATACAGGGAGGTGGTCGTGAATCCCCATGGCTATGACCACTCAGAACTATTTCTACATGTGCTAAACCAGATCTCAGCACAGCTAAGAGCAGGAAAACATGAAAGAGGGAGTGCAGCAAGAGCTCTCTTCAGACCACAGTAAGAATGAGCCAAGGCTGATGTCCCAGACTTCCATCTACCTTAGCTACTTCCACATTTAAATCTCTAAAGGTGCAAGTGCATCTCAATATCCAGCAGTCACTCCCAGGGCAAACAGCACCAAGGTGGGCAAATCCCTGTTAGGAGCCAGGAAGAAGAAAGGTGGAAGCAAAACGTGCACATACTGTATCAGGACATTTTTCTTACAGCTGCAGAATATTTTACTGATGTCACAAAAGTTGTTAGGAAAGGCAAAGAAACTGGACAAAGCACTTGGGAATATTAAATAGAACAGTCCTGAAATGCCAGAAAATAGACATCAAATTGATAGATTTTTCCAATCTCGGTGCTATCATTATGTGTTTCATAGAGAAGGTTAGTTATGCCAGACTCTGAGTACTTTAACAAATAGCATCAATCACTGCTTCGAGCACTTGGCAATGAAACATGCAGTGCTGCCACTAAGGCAAAAGAAAGAAGTATGTTAGACAGGAATCCTAAAATCTTGTACTGGAGATAGATGGAAAGATACTCTAAACTAAAGCAAGGATTAAAAATTAACAGCATGTGTTCATAAACCTGCTGTCCAAGAGTCCTAGTAAACTCATCATTCTTTTCAAAAGAAAAGAAGTAATTTCCTTTTGAGGGAGCAAAGGAATCAACACAAATCAACACTAGGGAAACCTGGATCCAGAAGAGACTATAAAATATACAGATCAATCCCAGTGGAAAATCAGAGTACATATGGAATTTTTTTTAATCACTAGAGCATATTTAGAAAACACATGTTGTTAGCTCTATAATTGTGCCAGCAGTTGTTAGTTGTTAAGTAACTTATTCTGTACAGTTTTAGACATATAATTCTAAGCAAACAAAACACAAAAGGAGAAACAAGTACATTTTTAGCTTGACAAACAAGTGTATGAACACGTGATGCATTCAATTTAAGTCCTTCAAAATTGCTTTCTACAAGTTTTGAAACTTCTTCCTAGAGTCACTGTGCTATTTTTCTTCATTCTCTTGATGACAATCATCATCATCATCATTCAAGGATCATGGTAACTTCCAATTCCCTTCTTTCTCACTTTTGAGTGTACTCTAGTCCCTTTGGATAATGAATTCATTATTTCAGTCACAAGAAAGAAACTCCTCCTTAAGTTTATGAAGAAAATTTGCTTCTTAAGCCTCATAAAATTTACCTGAAACCTGGTTTTGTTTTTGCATCACCACTGCTTCCTCCACCATGTTATTTGTGTACTGGCAACACTCCTGTCTCTAAAAGGCTGTTTAATCTTTCTGTCTGTAGTCCCACCAGTTCAAGCTGTGAGCTTGTCACATGCCCTGAGTTATGAGGAGTCCAGCCCAGAATTGCAAGAAAGGCTCCAGATGAGACAGGAAGCAGCAATATTGACTCAGGAGGTGGCATCCTTCCCTGTCTGCCTGAGCCAGGGCCTCTTTTAGTTTCTGTCTGAATACATTTCAATGCAGTTATGAAAAACAGAATTACCCATTTAGGTTGATATTCTTCCAATCAGTCATCTTTTGTTCTTCAACAATTACACAGTTTGGCTGAACTCTGTTATATCCAACTGACCACAAATGTAGGCTAGGCTGATTATCTAACTGCAATCTGTGAACATAGACTTTCTCCAAGTGGTGTAAGTGCAATTTTTCCTTCTGCATACCCATTTCCATTCATCTGATCTGCAGAGCCAGGTCATTTTATCTTTTCCTGCCACACGTCCAGACACAGAGCTCAGTGGAAAACTGCAGTGCACATCCCTGGACCCTGCAGGTTGGCTGTTGCTATTACAGTCACATGGCAGTGTCCTCAAGTTTAACATCCCCAGTAACTACACTCTACTTAAGAATTTCTCCATCTGTTCAAAAGGGATCTGCAATTCACTGCCATCCTCAGCTGTAGGCTAGAGCCTATCTTAATGTTAAAGGTACCTCCCACAGAACGGGGTCATATTGAATCCCATTCCAATGCACAGCAATTGTCTGTATTTGACACTTTTGGTGTCCCAGCTTCTATTGCAAAGGCCATCTACCCTAAGCCCGTTAGAAGTGCTCTCATATGAACTTAAACAGGAGAATGGGCATATCAAAACCACAAGTACAAATCCTATGAATTGATACTCTACTTACTGGGGGTAAATGTGTTGGAACAGCTGCTTACTTTCATCTGTTTTGTCCACTTTGAATCACGTGGCACAGAATACTATTTATAGGAACTTAAGGAGGTGCCATAGGATAAATTATTTTGCTGAATAAAGCATTATAATTCCTGGCAGTATAAGTATATACGTTCTTTGAGTATTAGAGTCCTCATTAATTTTACAGCTTCAAAGCTTGCTACAAAGAACTCCCAGCCAAGCACTTCTCTCCCAACTTCAGCAAAGCAGTCAAATCTCAAGACATGGGCTGAGTAGAGCTATTCATGTAACTACAACACAATTCACACCTAAGTCAATATCTCATTTTTTCTGGTACCCAAAAATTACTATTTAATAGTTCTTCATACATTGAAAACAATTCCATTTTCTATTACTTTTAAGAGTGTTTCTAAAAACAGACCAACCTTTCAGATGTTTTGGTCATCTAGTTTTAAAAATACAGCTCAAAATTATGTTTTTGCATGGGTCTCTCCATCAAGAGGAGGTAATGTTTGGCTTCTTATACTTCTGTTCTCTACAAGAAACATTTTCTAACTAAAAGCCTGACTTTCTCCAGCTTATCTTTAAAGACTCCCCTCTACAGTTTGCTAACCCATTCTGCTATCCCATGTGAGATGGAACACATCTGTGCATATATGCACCTATATAAACTATTTTAGTTCCTAAGCTCATGAAGTCCTACAGGAAAGCAGAATAGAACTATCATTCAAATATCATTATCTCCTCAAACAGGAAGTTGTTTCCCAAGGCACAAAGACACACATACACACACACCCTGCCTTGCATTAGTATGAGACACTATAAACACACATCAGGGTCCTCTTCTTTCTCTTTTGCTCCTGACTGAAATGCTGTAACACCAAATACTGGCTCTGAAGGAGTCTAGGCAGACTCCATGACCAAAAGCAGGATGGCAGGAGTACATACAGAAAGTTGTTACAAATACAACCCTGCTGTCTCTTCCAGCTCCAAACCTACCCTTCTCTAAGTATGTCCTCGGTGCCCAAGGAGGGTCCTCCTCTGCGTAGGGATCGCTGTACTCCACCACAGCTGCTTCCTCCTCCTCATAATCCTCTGGAGGTGGGGGTGGAGGTGGAGACTCATCAAACACTGGCTCATCCACAGGCGGTGGGGGGGGAGGAGTATCTGAAACTGAAAACAAATAACATTGCAACCATGAAAATGTCTCTATAACCACGGTAGTTGCTTGACTATCCCAATTAATTGCAGTGGGAGCAACAGTTATAACTTGTGAAAATACACTAGAGACAGGAAAATTCAGAGAAGGAAGGACCAGGTACCTCCAATTTGATTATTTCTTTTTCCCCACCCTTCACAATTTCAGACAAACTTGCAGAAGCAGTAGAGAAGGCAGAATTCTGGCTATATACAGACAAATCTTTCATCAACTCAATCCACAAGCCACATCCAGTTATAAAACATAGCACAAGGAAGCAGCAAACTTACTGTTTTCTTGAACTCTGGCCACAAATCCCATTAGTGGTAACTGTGGAGTTACCTGTAGGATGGAGGGGGGAGGAGGAGCAAGGGATGCTGCCACAGAAATTAAAAAGAGAGAGGCATCCAGTTAGAAACACAACAAAGCAGCAAACAGGAAAGTAGACATCATCACACTCAGACAGTGCAGCAGGCTGCCAAGAAGCTGAGATTAAGACTGACATTCAAAGAAAAATGGCTCAGGTGGTTTAGGCATATTCCTAATGCTTTCTTCAAGGCTATTTCTCTATTTTTAAAATTTCCAACCCAGCTCTTTTTCATAACATTAAGAAAAAATGCTGAAGTATTTTTCTGATTTGACTAGGAGATTCCTTTAAGATGAAGTTTCTTAGTACAGAATACAGCACTTTATGAACAGACCTAACTAACAAATATATCAAAGAGGACTCTCTGCCTATAATCCTCCTCCTTTCAAATCTAATTGATATTTATAGAGGTGACTAATAGCATCCACAAATCCCTAGCAATGAAAATGGATATAGCTCTTTTTTCCAAGATGTAGGCCAAAAAACTCCCATTGAATGAGGCAGCTATTTTAGACAAAACAGAAAAAGATGCCTTTTGAGAACTGTGCAGATCTGAAAGATGCAACACTTCTGATCTTATTGGGAGAACAGAGCACACTGTGCTGCTGCCAAACCACACAGCCTATTCCAGATGTGCTGCCTCCCCACCTGACTTCACTGCACTGAACTCTGAACAGCCCTTTCACTGGTACCAGAAGAGCTCTCTTTGTACAACAAGAGCTGCCTTTGTACAATATATCTGAATTCACAGTTAAAGAAGACACTTTCAGCCAGTTGCAAATGCTGTAGCACTGAACTGTGGTTTAAGCCTGGAATGCAAGTTGCAGTTATCTAGTTAAAAATCAGCTAACTAGTTTTATGTGGGTTTAGTATCACTTTGAATAACGCAGCAATATTCTTTAAGCAAGTCACAAGATGATTTTTCAGACAGCACACCTCAGGAGAAGCACAAATAATAAATTTCTTGTTAGTATGTGGCATCCAAAAAACATTTAATCATGTCCAAAGGGATTAAGGGAAAAAGAAGTCTATACTTCATGTACCAGTACATTTATTTAGCTACCAGACAGAACTCAATAAATTTCAGACTAATTCCAGAGGTAGTAAGAAAACTGCAAGGTATGATATAGCATTTTTTAGAATTAATTCACATTTTCATAGCAAGAGAAAATAGTTCTACAGCATTTACAACTTGTGTCTCAAAATTTCTTCTGTTTGCTTATTCCAGTAACAACTATCTTAAGTGCTTTGAATTTCTTCTGTCACTCACACTCACATCCTTTCAAAACCACATACAATAAATGAAAAGACTAACAGCAACTATCCTTTTTGTTGCAAAAATATCTTGTACCTCCATATAAAGTAAGTTCCATTATCTCACCTTTTAATTGATATCTCTTGAGAATAAAATGAAATAAATTTCTGATTACAGTTTCTTTGACTCAAATGACGGGACCTCAGAGTATTTATTCCTTCAAGTGTAACCATGACTGCTGTGAAAAGATTTGGCCTTGCATTTTTTCAAAGTAGAAAAAGGGAACTTAAAGTCCTACTGAAAAGCAGTAATATTCATCAATTCAGCATTCTTGTCCCTGCTTTTTCAATTATATATGCTAGAGAAGTGTTTCATTTCAAAATGATTCCTGTTCAACATCATATGGATTCAGACAATCCATACCTATCACATGAGAGCGGCTTCAGCTTCCTTGGTCTCTTGGTGTGCTTTGTTCATGTGCTATATTTATTTCTTTGAAAGAAATAACAGGGTTTTCCATGGAGAAAAATAAATCACTCCAGACAAGCACGCCAAGCAAACACAAAAAAATCCCCTGGTTCGGTTTGGGTTGTGTAGTTTAATCACAATGGTGATGCTAACACTAGCTGACATCATTCCTTGTGTATCTTAACCCCTCAGTTTGTGCTTCATTCTCTGCACTGTGCAGGGACTATCATAATATTGTCTCTATATGCTATGTAGTGACTCTGGTTTTGACCTTTAGGAGCCAATAGAATAAATATTTTATTACTAATTATTTATTACATGCATCAGAACAACTTTACCTCTGCTGTCTAAACATCATCCTAAATGTTCTCTCCCATCTTCCTTCCATACTGATCACTGACAGATTTAATACAGAGTTGCTGTAAATTAATTCAGAAATGCTCAAGAGCATCTTCCACTAGGCTGCTTCAGACTGGTAAGAATTCAGCTGTATGAATAGGTGGGGTGCAATCACCACCTCAGGACTTGCCCAGATTCTCCCACAGGGCTTTTAAGCCTGTGCTGAGCTCCATACAGCTTAGATAATGATATCCAAAGTTGCAAGGTTAAAGCTCTTGTTAGGTGGCTTGGCTGGCAAGAGTGGCTTTGGGACAGAGATATGATGAGATCACTTAGAGTCTGCAATTCTTAGTATTTTCTTTTCAGTTGTTAAAAAGCTCTCACCATGAAGTAGAAAAATTGTATTATCCTCAAGTGGCATTTAACAGAACAGGGCAATGCAAGTACCTTTCATCCTCTTGTCAAATGAATAAACAAAACAACTATGCCACCATTTTAAGAAATGGCAATGGAAATAACAGCACAGTGTTATTGCCAACAGCCTACAAACAACAAGAAGCCATAGCTCTTGTTGTTCGTGTCTTCTCCCTCTCCTCAGGAATGCTGAGATATAATTGTGGCCTCTGTCCTATCACTATTAAACCTGTTCCTTAAGGAGACATCAGTGCCTCTGTTCTTAGGGCCTTTATCACTTATGCATGCTTGAGCATCCTCTCCTTTCAAGGTTTAGTGTAACTGCAAAGCTAATAAATTCTGTATTCTGCTAGGTATATAAAAGAAAGGTCTCTTACTACAACTGCTTACTTATATTGTCTCAGATATGCCAGTATAACAGAAATATTTAGTTTGTGATTTACAGTTCAAGTGACTAATCACCATAATCATTACTTTCTTTCTGGGTACACAGACTGAACTGTGGTTATGCAATTTATTTAAAGTCTATTTGGCATTTTCTATGATTACCTATTACCAATGCAATGACAGCTTGCAGAGAATTATCCCCTAGCTAAAGCAAAAAACGCACAGCAGTTGTCAAAAACTGCTGGATATACTGAAAACCTTCTTTATTGCAAAGGAAATCTTGAAAGGTTTCTTTTGTTGTTACTACCCTTTCCTTCTTGACTACCCCCCCCTTCAGCCTTCAATATGCACATAATGCGCTTACAAAATACAACATATTTCAGGCAACTGGGCTACAATTTAGCCCTATAACCTCCTCCACTCCCTGTGCCCAGCAGGACCATCCATTTCCTGCTCAAGCTCAGCACACACCTCACTCTGCAGGGTAGCCCACAAACAGTAACAGCTGAACCTGATCAAATCCCTTAAATGCAGATTGCACCATTTGACCTAATTCCAAGTTCAGTGCTCAATTTAAAAAAACAAAGCAAACCTACCAAAAAACAAACAAACAAAAAAAACCCAAAATCAAAAAACCCACACCCCTCAAATCCCACCACCACCACGAAACAGCAACATACTGTAGTGCTTGCAAGTCCACAATCTTCCTGATATTAGGGCATTTATGACAAGTGTGTCCCCTGCATCTCTCCATAGCTATGTCAACAGAGAAACTCTCCCCTGGTATAAAACCCTCCTGTCCCACCAGAAGCACAGGAAAGACTCTTTAGGTAAAAGGCTACTGTGTTATGCTGACACATAGGACTCTCACTCCCTGGTAAGGTCTCCTCTTGCTTTGTAAGGCAGGTCACCCAAAAAATAACATCACTTGTGGGCTTAGCAGATGACACAGCTGCCTCGCATCCCAAACACCACTGGTGTCTCCAAGGTGTCTGATTCTTATCCCTGCATAACAAGTACAATTGCTTGAACTGTACATTACCCAGAAGGAAAAAGCACACAAAATAAAGACTGATTAATGAAGAATCAGCCTTCTGGTGCCAAATCAAATACCCATCCCATACCAAAGCAGGTCCATGACACATGGTGCAGTCAAGGAGTAAAGCTTGTCAGATAGGGACTGTGATATAAAAAGTAAATTATTTGGCAACAAAGCCAGTATTTTTTAAGCTGCTTGCCATAATGGAAGCTGAACAGTTTGCACTTACACTGCAGCTTTGGCACAGCTACCAGCAACATACTGAAAATGCAAGATCTGCAATGGAGACAGAATATACAATTTCAGAGAGCTGAAGGTCACTGTGTTCACCAGTGCTGAGCTCAATGGAGCAGCCAAACTTTCTTACCTGGGTTCTGGTTGTAGAAGGGGCCCCCATTCATCTGGTTCTGAAGGCTGGTCTGGGAGGTGATGGAAGGAGGCCGCCGATAGGGCAAAGAGCCCCCGATGGTCGGGGGTGTGTGCCGAGCTGCAGGCCTGTTCATGCTGTAGAACTGAACTGGGTGACCTGGGGCAGAGAGAGAAATGCATTAGCAAAGAGAGGGATGATGCCTGCCTTCTCTCTACCTGCATTC
Organism: Eopsaltria australis; assembly: GCA_034509425.1. NCBI lineage: Eukaryota > Metazoa > Chordata > Aves > Passeriformes > Petroicidae > Eopsaltria > Eopsaltria australis. The sequence continues at coordinate 4,981,505 of JAVTVJ010000030.1, forward strand.
AGTTCCACAGGTTTGGAAAGGTTTCTGGCTCTTTATTTTAAGACAGGCTGCATCCTAGGTGGAGACAGCCACTTCAGCTGCCACACTGGCAGGACACCGAGTATCTCAAGAGCAACACAAAACACAACTCTCCAACTGCCTGCAAAAGCCACTAGGAAAATATAAAGGTATTTCAGCTACAAAACTTCAAAATGGAAGAAAATAATACCTGGTTGTCTATTTCAAATAATGTATTACAATAACCTCTTGTGAATTCAGTTATTTCTAAACCTGCAAAAAACTCCCCAAAACATCACAGTTGTACAATTAAGGAACATACACGTAAAAAATAACTGTAGGCCATTCCAGGATTCAAAACTGTTACCTTCTGTAACTGAAAAACACAGTACTACCTATCTTAGTGCTATTTGGAAGATATTCAGAGAATCATCTAGGGAGAAGAAAGTGTTGGAAACTGCTTGAAGGATGGAATAAATGAAGTCTAACTCAAAGACCCTCTTTCAGGGAGCTGTCAATTAAAACAACTCCTTAAAAACTTGCTCTATTTTCCTTACTTCTGTATTCAAGACATTGATCATGAATCCCAGCAAGCAATAAATGAAGCAAGGTATCTTCTGTGCTCATGTAAAATTCTCTGGATTTTATACTCTATATAATAAGCTGGATTTATTATTCCCACATGGGTTATTGCCTCCCACAAACTATTCTCCCTCCACCATTTGTCCTAGAAGCAAATCTGAAACAAAAGATTGTACAAATTTAAAAAAACCTGCATTGTTCTTCACGCAAAAATAATAGAATTATAAAATTAAGTAACTGCTGTTAATAAAATCAGCACACCTTCAATTGTCTACTATAACCATGACCTTATAGTTGGGTATTAGCAGATATTTTCTAGTTAAAATTAATTTTTTTAAAATTACAAATCACTGCTGCTGAAGTAACTTTGCAAAGCCTTGGATCATGATCACATCTGGGTTCATCTGCCCAGCAGCTGGAGCAGACACTCACCTGCAGAGGGTGTGGAAGAAACAGCAGGGGGAGTTGGAGAGGTGAAGCCATCAGCAAGGGGCTGAGCTCCTGCAGCAGCAGCAGCATCTGGGGCAGCAGAGGAAGGGGCAGGAGGAGCAGGAGGAGTGGGGGCAGGAGCAGAGGTAGCAGGAAGGGGAGAAGTGCCAGCTGAGCCAGCAGGGGCTAAATGAAGAGAGGAGGAAGAGGTGGAGTTAATAAGGAGATATGTTAGCAAGGATTAGAGAAAGCCTCTGACTATTCAGTGTTAGCTATTTATTAGCTGCATAGTATTTCAGAATGCACGAGATGAGAAAACAATGGAGCTGTTAAAGAAAGGCTCATTCTTATGTAGATGGTAAATGAGGGTCAAGCCAATCCACTTCTTTCCAGGTCTGAAGGGAACACAACCCAAAACTTTTCAGTGAAAGCCATTACTTTTGAAAGGTGTCTTTTCATAGTTATTTATACTCCAATCTCTAGCATGGCTGTCTTTAGCTTTTGTATTAATTAGAAAATATAAAGAGGAAACCAAAAAATTTCCAGCTGTTTATTTTAGAAGCATCATGTATTTTGCTACAAGCCAACTACAGACTCTTCTTCACTGAAAAGGCTGAGCAAAGGAAAAAGAAGTACTAATAACACTTCCTACTTCTGGAAAGTCTGGGGCCATTACACTGAGCAAGTATCTCTTTGTGACAACTCAGGCTTGCATTGATGTACTCAAGATTTACTCTGTGCCTGTCTCATTCAGTCTAATTTTCTAAAAACATGCTTCTATGTATCTGCATAAACAGCCAATGAAAACACATTTATTTGCTTAAAAGGACAAGGGAGAAGTGTCCCTCAGCCCACTGAAAAAGGTGCTGTGTCCTACCTTGTCACATGCAGGCAGCCAGGCAAAAAATTCTGATAAACAAATTAATACATAAAAGGAACATTACAGCACATCAGACACTCTCAGAGAAGATACTACTTGATTCAAACTCATATTATCAATAGCAATGAACTCTGGGCTTCCCTTGGAGTTTGGAAAACTGCAAATGCTCAAGGTTAACAATGAGGCAGAAAGAGGAAGAGCAAGTTTCCATTTACCTGGATAGACACTAGGAGGAGATGGTGTGGGAACAGCAATGGGAACACCTACACTTCCACTTCCACTGTTCTCTCGACTGCTGCTCCGACTGCTTGGGTGGCTTCCTCCACTACTCCCACTGCTGCTGTAAGAAAGCAAAGTAACCAGGCTATGAATATGCTGCTGTTCATGCTGAAACAAAAGATTCCTCACAGAGCATCTTACAAAATCAGAGAAGTAGTGGGGAATGAGAAAAGAAACAAGGATGATATAAACCTATACAATGCTGGGTTTTCCTGAAACTCTTCACTTTGACTACAAGAGGTTGTTCACTAAGTCAGCCTTAGTGAACTTTCCCAAAAATGAAACACTTCCAGAACCTTGTTCAAAGCACATCATTCCAGGGCTGTTAAGCCCCTACAGAGCAAATATAAACCTTTTTCATGTAACTTTAAAACTTGTAGAGTGCTTAGACTGTGATTCGTATGCTTTCATATGAGACTACTAAAGCCTAGAAGTTGTAAGGTAGTAAAATTCAGATTTCTTATCTTTTAAGTACACTTGTCTAGCCATCCTCAAGTACTTACTACGTGTAAAAAGTAAAGATTTCAAAGGAAGTATTTAGATATATCACATCATGAAACTAATTACCCTAGAGAAAAAGCTAGTCTTCTGCAGAGCCTCTGCAGTTTAGCTTTATTCTTTGTTTGAAGTTATCAATATCCGCAAAATACTATGCTACAATTTCAGCTACTCAATTTATAAACATCAAAGACTGTTCAAAAATGTCAAGTATAAGCATCTATGCAGCCCTTCAGCATGTAGAAGGCAAGTTGTGTAGAAAGTCTTCCCCCCCACTTTGGTAACCATTTAGGAAAACAGTGTCATGATCTACCTCCTTGAAAGACTTCACAATCTTAGCAATTCATTAAGTGTTTTAAGTGATAGCACTAAAACCAAGGTGAATAGGGAATTAAGTGAATAATCTTAACATGATTCCCTATTCTGGTTTTATTAGTGCTCATTCCCGCCATGCCAGCGAGAGTCCCAGTCCATAGGATGACTGAGGGAGGTGCAGGTGTGTTTGCTGTTGGGCTCAGCAGTGTGTGTGTCCCCGTGCCCCAGGCCAGGCCCCCAGCAGGTACCTGTAGGTGCGGTTGCGCTGGTTGACCGAGGCCGTTCTGACGGGGCTCTGCTGGGCCGGGGCCATGGTGCGCGTCGGGCTCGGCACGTAATCGTTGGGCACCACCGGGGGCCGCACCGGCTCCAGCGTGCGGTACGGGGAGTGCCGCCTGCCACAAGCACACACCACGAGCAGTTAGCACAATGCACACAAACCAGAGACTTTCACTCTTTGAAAGACAGCTACATCCTGATCAGTAATGACAGCTTAAAAATGGGGTTTTTCTATAACTTTGCAGTATTTATTTCGTAGGATGAGGCAAACAAACAATTAAGGATGTTCTTCAGGTACTTCAGTCTTTGTATCAGTAAAATCTGAGTTGCACATCCCATTCTTGTTTTAAAGTAAGCCATTCTCTTGCATTAAAATAAAGCACTATGTCATATATACATAATCACACACCAGCAAACATCATTCTTCCCACTTGTAACACATTTTCCTAAGGCCAAAATCAGGTTCATAAACTTAGCAGGAAAGTACTTTCATCAAGCACAGCACAAATAATTAATGAACAGTGCCATGTACTCATTTTTCAGTTGTTTAGCACCACCTGCGAAAGCCACAGCTAATGACATTTTACTCTAAAGCATGCAAAACATTGTAAGTGGTGTGCACCGAGAAAAAGGCTCCTGTTGGGAAGGGATGATGATGTCCACTGTCTTCTGGCAGCAGCACACCAACATACAAAACATGATCAGTATAAGAGGATGCAGGTATAACACCTTTGTTATTTGTGAATGGTTAAAATAAAATGGTTAAAATAAAACCATGAAACCCCTTCCACTACAGAACAAGAAAGACTCTTTCCTCTTTTCCCTTCTGTTCATCCACTGAGTAACTGCACTTACCCAATAGTTCCTTTTCCTGACATGGGTGGACTTGGTGGCTTCTGGGTGGGTGGTGTTGTGCGAGGCAGCCCACCCATCTTCATATTCTGGGTGCTGACCTGCAGGAAAGAACGGGGAGAGAAACGGCCTTCACTGAGCTCAGGGTCGAGGGGAGAGACACTGAGATGCCTTTAGCAATTAACTCTAAGTAGGGGAAGGTTTAAACAAACAAAAAAATTGAGAGGCCATGCGTTTTATATGCAATTTCCACTCTGCTAGAAGTCAAGAGTTGTGCTCAAAGGACTCTTTATTACACAGAGTTTTTAGAAATTGTACAAAAAAGTGAATTTGCCTTCAGGCTATGACAAACATTAAATCTCTGACAATACAGACACTGTACCTAACTTGGCTGAATCGCCCAGTCATCTGTTGAGATTAAGGCAGTTATTTCACATGGCACTACTGAATGGCAAATTTGCAAGAATATTTTTTAAAGATGTTTCAAATTATCTATTTTTATCTATCTAGACTCATCTAATAGGCCACAATCTAACATGATTTATACAGAGATGAAGAAGTCAAAGTAACCTATAGATATGATTCATGAATGTTTTAATGTTTTTGCAGCATATAAAAATTTTAAAGATATTTAATTTAAATTTCAGTTACATATATGCAAACGTACAAAGAATTTGAGAGAAATACAAAGGTGTATTTTTCCCCCCATTAAATCTGTAGCAATTTCATCTCAGAGTTTATAAGTAGATGGACAGGGAGAAAAATATTTAGCAGTGATGTGATATAACTGCAGTTGTCCACCTCCCCTCTGTCAGGTTAAAATACTAATGAAGTAAATTTTACATAAAATAATTTACTCTAACTTCTTTCAAAAACTCATTTGCATTCCTGATGATTGATCAATGTAGGAATAGTAAACAATTGTTACCAATGTGCATTTTGCTTCTCGGTAGTCTGCCAGCCAAGTAGAATCCCCTCAATGCACACACCCTTACAGGAGTCAGTACACGATCTGCTTACAACACAGCTCGGATTCACAGACACCTGAGCTACTGCTTGGGCACAGAAATACTCAGCAAGCCTGAACAAGTGTGCTTACATCCCTCTCTCTGTCCTTCCTGTCATGCTCTACCTCCCAGAGTTTCTTCTTTCCAAAACCTAGGTCTTGGCTACTGCCCCCACCTCCCACAGGAAAATGAAACAGTGATCAAGGCACTCAAGAGTATTTGTAAACACTGTTGAAGGCAAATTACTCCTTCAAAATTTGACTGTAACAACACACTTAAAACCTTTGCAATGTTTAGATTTGTGAAATGATAAATATTGACAACACTGTAAAGAGTAATATATTCAGTATTCTAATCCACTGAAACTTGGTTCTCTGGCTCTAAATAATCCCAGTGCTATAATATTTTCAATCTGCAGGGAGGAAAAGAGAACCCAAGCACTGGAAGGGGTATTTTGTCAGATTCAAAACCAGATGTTTGGATTTAATTAGTGCAAGAGTGCTCTGTAATGTCAATTTAAGACAAAATTATTTTGCACGGCATTGTAAAGTCCTTTAAGCCAACTCTAAGCAACAAGAAATCTAAAGTTAATTTAAGTGAGGGATGAGGTAAGCACTGAACTACAACTACTTGAAGGGAAAAGGGAAAGTGTAAAATGAAATACATTTTATTCTATACACGGAACATTTAAGAAATAGCAAAATCTGAATTTTTTTTTTTAAAGTTGCAGCACCCCCTGTATTTCCACTTTCATTAAACACGCCTGTTTCACTCACCTACCTATTTGAGTTTCCAAAAAAAAAAAAAAAACCAAAACCCACAAACAAACTCACTCCACCTTAATTAAACGCTCACTGAATTGTCACATGCTGTATTTCAAACAGCCCACTCAGCCTCTGCTTTTGGATGTCTTTAGATGACCAATCTGTGTGTCCCTCAATAATCCATTTAGGGGTTTCAACTGGTTACACTATTGTTTCTGATGAGATGATGTAACCACTGGCTATCACTTTACAGTTAATATAAAATCCTATATATTCAATACAAATAATCTTATTATTTTATATACAATGACTGCAAGAACAAAAATTAACTTCTAGGCATCTCCAGGGCTACAGCTACATGAAAAGAAAGGATGGCTGAGGTGGAAGATGCCAGAACATCACACCAGGTACAGCCAAAATGGAGGTAACACTCACCTCACTAACACAGAATTCCAGAATGACTGCTGGATACTTTCACTAACACTGCAAATGAGCACATCCTTGGCAAAGGGTGAGAAGAAAACTTTAGAAAGTGTGGCCAAACAAAAAATTATCAAATTTTAGCCCAGGAATTTAGCAAAAAGAAACCATCCTCAAAAAACTACTAACCTGAAAGACAGAGAAATTTACTGATATTAGGTTTAGTTTCAGGGTCTTGGAAAGGACTTTTCAACATTGAAACTGAAATGTTCAAAGAGCAAGCAATTAAACTGTACAGAGTTGTCTTCAAATCTGACAGGACTGATGGCTTTAAGATCAGTTACTCTAAGTTAAACAATCCTGTGCAAGTAATTTCCCCTTTGACTTAGTGCCAAATAATCACAGAAGAGAAATTAAAAATATACAATTATTTCAACAGTTCTGATCAAAATGGGCAGACCCTTGGAAATAAAAGCATGCAAGATGCTAAAAGAATCTAAAACTGCACAAGTTGCAGCTATAGGGGAGATACAAACACTGTAATATATCCAGTTCTTTCTATGATAATTTCTACTGGGGGGCATGGGGGGTGGGGAAGGAAGGTGACTAATGCCCCCTTTCTTCCAAACTTCACTCTACTGCCTTTTCTATTTTGCACATATGGTTGTAAATACAGTTTCCATACACAAATCCTCACCCACACACATCCCTCTTACAAACATCTAAAATCTGAAGCAACCACCAGAACTCAAGGTCACATTTGCATTTGCTGTCAAGTTTAAAAAAATCCTTTTTCTGGAGTAGGCTGGTATTTGCCAGAAGTTGCACTGTTTCAGGCATCATTTCCCCTGGTTCTGCACAGCTGGAACTACCCAGATGCAGCTGATTTAGTAAGAGGGTGAAAGCAGAGGAATGCATCTGTCTGATGGTGGTTTGTTTGACTGCAGGACCCCACAGGTCTGGGGCTGATCTCTAGTGTAAATCTTGCAAATCATTTTAAGGCAATGCATGGCAAAAGAGAGCCTGCAACCAGAAAGACAAAGGAGTATCTGTCTCTGCCTTTGCTCACAACCGCACAGTTAACCAGCCAACCACTGTGTTTAGAACAGGAAAAAAATAAGAGAGGCAGTAATGACTTGGGCACAAAGCTCAGGAAAAAAACACAGCTGACTGATGTAAAAGCAGGAAGACAACCCTGTAAACAGACAAGTAGGGCAACAGGGTCTGTGCAGAATGCATGCAAGGATTTTTCAAATAATTTTTTTTTCTCTTTCACAGAAGGAAAAAAAAAAAGTAAAAAATATTACCAACAGAAGTTGTGGAACACCAAATAATTCTAAGTGAGATCTTGGGGTTTTTTTTTTCACTGGGTACCTTGCAGAAGGTTTTTATAGATGAATTAGCAAGCACATCCACCACAGAAAAATATCTTTTACCAAAGCTGTAACTTTGTCAGTACTGGAGCTGGAATTTGAAGTGCTGCTGAGGAAGAAACTACAGAAACTACTTAAAAAGCAGATCCTTGGTAAGAAACACATCTTGGAAAATACTCTGGGATCCAGCCCCACAGGAACAGTTACAAAATGAACTGTAAAGAAATGGATCCCTATGGACCATTCCATTTCAAAAGGGTACAACAGTATTTATTCCAATATTTTCTATTATTGAGCTACAGTTTTAGAAAGGTACCAGCTGATGACTTCAAGACACAATACAGCACTCACTAGGGCACTCAGAAAAACTATCCTCTTAGGTTTAATTTTTTTAATAATTATGACTTATTTGGCCAATTTCTGGTTTTGGCAACTAGTTTTTCATAGATTCCAGTGATTAGAACACCATCTTATGGTCCTACATATGATCAGGTTTCCTTCACAGTTACATTTCTATCAGCATTTAACATACTGAGTTTCTTTAGCATTTCACTGTATAAGGAATTTGTACTGAAATAAACTGGTTTAAACTAATAAATCCTGCTGTTCATTCAATTTAATTCTTGGGAATGTTTTCAAGAGCAAAAAAAACATTCACTGAACAGGAAGTGCAGAAATACATAGTTGGTCAGATATGAGAGCTGGTCAAGAGACTGCAAAAACTATTGTATTTATACAGACATGAGGCACTTACCTGCAAGAAAGCAAGCAAGCTGGGCTTTTTGGGGACTTGGGTTATTTTTGGTTGGTTGGTTGTTTTTATTCCCCAAAATCCTGAATACCAGATATTCAGCACAATCAAACTTCAGGAGTAGCTACTTTCTAAAGCTGGACACAGCCAGAAATTTTTAAGTGATGCTTTACATTCACTGTATTTTCTACAACTTTCAGGATGTCAAAAGAATAATTTTTGCTCAAAATCTAGTAAGAAAAAGTGTCCCATCAGTGATGTTTCACGGATTATATTCAGAAACTTCAGGCAGTTCCTCAACCTTCTTGAGCAATTTTATACGCAATTACAGGAAAAAAACAACCCAAGGCTGAATGAAAACTACCTTCCCATGCCTTGCTTCATCTTGTTAACAGACGATCCATAGATTTGTGGCCCATCATCTGCTATCTCAAAGCAAATTCCAGGCTGTGCTCAGCCACTCAAATACTTACTGTGCATGTCTAATCAAACCATTTGCTTATCAGCTCATTAACCAGTTTATACAGAGGTGAAATGTATAAATTTCAGCCCTGTTTTGGCAAATGACCACAAGTAGAAGCTTCAGCAAGTGAGCTTTCTTGTTTTTTCCATATCCACCCATGTAAAGTAATGGAAGAACCAAGTCTGGTAAACACAAAAAAGGCTTTAACAATGTCATTTTCAATTGATTTTCCCCTGCCTTGTAACTGGAATTTTCTTCAAAATCTGTTTAAAATTTAAGTTACTCAGACACAAATCCAGTGCTACAGTCAGTGAATTTAATATTATAGCTGTTAGGTAAGGCTAAAGGCTTTTTGTGGTCACGAAAAAGAAATGCAGGCTAAACTCTTCATATCCAATTACTTCTAAGTGAAGTAAAATAGCCACTCACACAGAACTGGGGTTACTAACAGCTTTTCAGTCTTCTTTCAGCCTGATGCACAATGACTATAGTGAGACAAAGAATAACTCAGGTCTACTGAGAGATGCTGAGCTGCTTTCTGCCGTTTTTGTTTTCTCTTTTAAACCCTCATGTTTTGGCAATGAGAAGCTGACATTTTTGGTTCCTCAAATCAAATTTCTAATTGGTTCACTCTAGTAAATAAAGAAATAGTGCTATAACAACAAATGTTATTTTCTATAAACAGAAAAAATATTTTCTCTGAAAAGCTGAAGAGGCTCTTATTGCCACTGCAGATAATGCACAGATATGTCAGTTCACATATAATCTATAATTACACAATTTTAAAACTTTTCTTAGGATAATTATTACTTTTTTATAAACTGCAACTGCAGAGAGCAACAAAGAAAATTGAGTTTGCAAATTGTTTTTTAAGAACACTGAGAAAACCATCATCCAATATTAAGTGTGTCCAGAATAAGACATATTCAGCATCAAAAGTATTTATTTTATGTAAACAGACAATAAAAAACCAGGGAGGAGACGTATTTTGCCATTCTCAAATCAAAAGCATGTAAACACTAAGTGAGTTGAAGTACTGTTCACCTCACACACCTTTGTAAAAATAAATTTCGAATGACTTGGGAGAATTCTCCCCTAAATTAAAAATTTTCCATTGTTACCAGAGATGCTACATACACTGACTAAAAGTACCATCTGTCCTATTTCACAGGGGCATCATGGAAATATCTACAGAAGTAGCTGGTTTTACCAGCAGTCTCAGGAATTTGCAGGATTTTCTTTTAGCTTTTTTCAAGCACAGAAAATACTTAAAAATAATTCAGGTCAACTTGGAATTTCCTTTAATTGGTAATACTGATTCTACATATTAGCATTCTCAGTTCTGAAATACAGTTCCCTCATTACAATGGTGGCACCTGCTACTAAAAAACTTCCATTCCCTCTTTCCCCAAACCAGCTGCACTTCAGGAGGAGGACAATGTAATACTAAACAAAGGCAATAACCTACTAATTAATGTACTATGAACTCCACCATAATATCATGTAACTTAATTTAACTGCCTAATTGATTTGATACTTTTTATTGTTGCTTCTACTAACTAGACTATTAACATTTAAAGAATTTGACATACTTCAGCCTGAGTTATTTGATGCACTATTCATTTAATATTCAACTAAATAAATCACTTATCTTGTTGTTTAACAGTTATGAAGTATTTTACACAATTATCAAATTTCTGGAAGTTTCTACAGATGAGTGCCTCTGAGTAGTTAAGCAGTGCTATCAAGTTTCTGAAAAAATTAAGAATACTGCAACTTTAAAAAATAATATACAGATTTGAATTTGTTACACACCTTTGGAGCCCATTATCTGAGCAATCTCACACTGAAACATTAATCCCAATCAAACCGTAACTTATACCGTATATAGGATAAAAAGAATATTACACAGGGGGAGGCTCATATTCAGCTGCTATCTAGTCTGTGTATATTTTTGTCTACACAAGGCTAGCACAACATCTTTCCTTCATAAATTATCTGCTAGATATGCTGTGGGCAACTAATATTTTACCACAAAGCTTTTAAAATTAACTGTGTTAACTTCCTTTCATACACACATCAATTTACATTACAAAATGCTTATCCACAATGAACACTCAACAGAAGTTCTGTGACACAGAAGGGAGGGCGGGTGTTGTTTTAAACAATCAGTAGCATTGATGACAATCATCTCCCCGTGTGTAATAATCTCAGAAGAAGAATGGAAATCCAGCCCTGGGGTTTCTTACCTTAAATCTAAGCAACCACTTAATGCATAAATGGAGCAAATAAAAGAGGTAAGGAAAAAAAGCATTGAAAGGTTAGTTGGAACTTCAGGATATGAAGAGAAAGGAAAAAGAAAGAAAAAAGTTAAGCATTCAGCATTAACAAAATAATGTATCAGTAGATCATAGAAAGAGTGGTTAAAGCAGAATGTCATGAACAAAAGATCTTCAAGCTGAAACTTTTCATATATATTGACCACAAACCTTTAAATTGTTACTTTAAAATTAACACTTAAATGCTTGCACACTGTGTACTCAAGTTCTTACAGTGCTAACAAAAAGGCAGCTTCTTTCAAAATGTATCAGGAGATCTAGATGGATTAACTTCAGAGATTAATTTATTTGAGCTGTCAAATACTAGCCTTATCAATGAGCCTGAGCTCATTAAATTGTCTACATGTATTAACATATTTACAAGTAGCTGAAGTGGAAGCTTCTAACATATTAAGCTAATACATGTTCTTTTCTAGAGAATGCTTTTAGTTAACTTGATGCCATGAGATCTCTCTTGAACAAAGATCAAGAGCAAATCATTATGTCTTGTAAGAAGTACAGCACTCTCTATGGATAGTGCACCACACATTCACATTTTCAAAAGTATAAATTAAGACATCAACAGCAAATCTTACTTTAAAGCCTAAGTGTTAGTTTTTTGACACTAAGATCTGCATCTTACTGGCACAACATCATACATCTTTCTTTTTCCGTAATAATTTCTTTTAAAATTACTTGTCTTTCCATTTGAATCACCTGTTTTCAGTTAATTCACGTAAATGTATCATTACATTTCTTACACTTTCTGCAACACTGAACATTACATATTCAGGTAAATATTTAAATATTCAACTAAATAATTATTTAAATATTTGGATAAATAGTAGAGCATCCAGAGTGATTAATTTGTTTTATCCATTTAGGAGAGACCCTGCTCTATTAAAAAGAAACATAATCTGACTTAGTAGAAAATCTCCTGTTTTGAGTTTAAAGTTCTGCTGCTCGATTAACCAATATGGTCTCTGCCTCACACAGCTACACTGCAAATCCAGGTCCCCCTGTACTGGTCACAGTGGTCAGGCACACTGCAAGGTCCATCAGCAGAGACCTCAGCAGCACTGTCTGATAACCACAATGCCTTAATACACACCTCTCTGAAGGGAGCACTTTTTTTTCTCCATTCTCTTGACTAAAGAACTCTTTGGCAGGAACAATAGGTTGGAAGACTTCGTAACTTGGGAAACACTTGAAAAAAATTGAAAGCAAGTCTTTTTCACACAAAAGGCTCTTTAGATTTTTGCAGCATTGTGGCTTCAGGGAGGGAAGATGAGGAGGAACTGCTGGGATGATAGAGAGGCACTTGAATTGTCTCACATCTATTTAGAAACCATACTATAGAGCAACCCTTCCTGAACATCATCTCCACTATGCTTCACATTTCTGAATGGAAGGAGTAAGATGCTCAAGGGCCTATACTACCTCTCTCAGCATGGCACCCTGAATTTCTTGGCCAAGAAAACTCCCTTTTATTCCTGTATTATTCTGTACAGATTGCCATCTTTCTCAGGGGTTACGACAAATGTCTGCTGCATCAGCACTGTGCCTGAAAATACGTAATTCTGGGTCCAAGTACTGGAGCAGGAGCCCTTCAGCAGAGAAAGGACAAAGAACGCAGACTGAGAGCCCTGATCCTAACTGGAACTTCAACATTGTTTATGCAACAACTCCTTCTGAATGCTTGTTTGAAGGGAAAAGTATCACAGCTCAAACAATAAAGAGCTATATACAGGCAAATTTAAAGCGTCTACCTATTTTTTTCTCTCTGTTCTACTGCCAGAGATCTAATAAACTGATCTGTAGTTAATCAAACAGAACAAAAACAACAGGTTCATAAGCACAACTGGCCACCTTTTCCCCCATCAGCAAGAGAGCTGTTCTTTCTTCTGCCCTAAACACAGGATTAACTTCATTGGAACACATTTACAATCTTAAGGCTAGCATGACTACAGGTTCTCTGATTATTGTTTCACAAGTACACAATACTTTTTCATTTTCTAGATAAACATAGTGCATGGTAAATATAATTTAAATCTATCACAAGCATAACAAATGGATGCAAACACACTCGAGTCATCATCCATTCGCTGAACTATGTTCTTTCAGAAGAACATAATTCATTGCATCTTAGTATGACTCTGCTACATTGAGGTAAGTGGGATACCAATTATAACGATTTAGAGGCAGTGCTAAATAAGATTGTGCTGCAGAGCAATTAAAAACTGTTCTTTAATGAGTTCTAAAACAATCTCCCTAAAACAAAAAGTGATGATTAAAATATTAGCAACAGCAATCCTACAGGTTAATATGCTCCATCCATATCCAGAAGGAGATCTGCTGACCTGCATAAATTCCAAACTGGTGGCAGATTTTAACACAAGACTGCTAATAATTTCCTGTTCAAAACTGTAGTTATTAAAGTTGGGTATGGTGTTTTGTTTAGCTTTTTAAAAATCTGTTCAGAAGTTGATTCTTTGGGTAAGAAATAGGGGGAAGGAGACTTTCCATTAACAAATAGGATGTTGAAAACATCTTATGTAAAATTGCTTGGGAAAGATATTTATATCAAACTGCTCAGAATTTGAATTGTAAAAGCTAGGTTAAACAAACTAGTGCCATTTAAATGGCTGCCCAAGCAGACAAATCAAATAGAACAACAGAGATAACCTAATGCAGTTACAAGTCAAGCAAAAGAAATTCTGGTGTACTTTGACTGGAAGAAGCATCTTACCTTACTGCTACTTAGCAGGTTTATAGATTTGTTAGTTTGCCTTGTAAAAAATGACATCACTGTGTTATTTACCTTTCATTTCCTGGAACTTTAATACTGTCAGTGTTCTCATTTCCGTACTTGTTTTCCTGGCAGCACAAGTTAACAATGAGCTCACACCTTCTAAGACCGTGTTTACATTCAGGATGTTCTTTTAAAAATGCGTATCTATGCATGATATTACTGCTGCTGTGTGCATTCATCAAACAGCCACCAGTTGTGTCTCAGCCTGATCTCTGCTCTGAAATTCCTACTTTTTTCCTAATCTTAAAAGGGAAAACCAGCTGGCTTTAAACTTGGGAGTAACGTTCCCATCCCAAAACCCCCTATGGCACACAAGTTGTAGAGATCTCACTTTAACAAAGCCCATCACTGGGTTTGCGTATAACTGACCCTGGCAGAAAGAAGAATGGGGAGCCCATAATACTTCTCATGCAAACCCTTCCTTTGCAGTGAGCTTCAAAGTAAACCAGTGGCAATCACAGCTGGATCACACTTTGTGGTGCTAATTCAGGCAGAAAAGTGGTGGTCATTAGCCCTTCAGTCCCCACGTACACCCCTGGCAACTGATCCAAACAATAGTAGCAGTATCACACAAGTGGATATTCAGAAGCATTTTAAAAGGTGAGACTCACAGTCCCGATAAGAAATAAGATTCAGTGAGTTTGCAACATTTAGAAACACTGGGGCAAGAGAAGGGGAAGGGACAGGACTCCTTTCATGTTTATAGACACATCATCCAGGCAAGGAGAAACTGGTATATTACCATGAAAAGCATCAGGTTATTTTGAAAATATACAAAGACAATGAATTTGCAGTTTGGCTGTTTTAACAATATCACCTACCTTCACTCCATGTCCAATATCATCTAGAATTGTATAATCAATAGGTTTCCTGATGTAGCGAACTGGTCGCTCCAAGTTAGCTGGTGCAATGATTTTGTGAGTTCTTGAGGTGTTTTTGTTTGTAGTCAAGATACCAATTTCTCTTCTAGCAACTTTCTCTTTGTGAATGTCCACCGTCTACAAAAGACGCAGTGTATTTACTAACAGTGGTATGCATTGGAATACAGAGTCAGTATTAAAAAAAAAATTAAACCAGTTCTAATGTTTCGAAGATCTCTACACTGTACTAAACATATCACTACCATGTAATTGATTACACCATCTTTTTTCAATTTACTGCTGAATCTGCCACTTCTAAAGCCACACTAAGAGCTGGGGGTTCTTTGGGTTTTCTGTAATCCTCATTCGCTCAATTTCACAAAACTCCTTCTCCTTTCCAGTC
Organism: Eopsaltria australis; assembly: GCA_034509425.1. NCBI lineage: Eukaryota > Metazoa > Chordata > Aves > Passeriformes > Petroicidae > Eopsaltria > Eopsaltria australis. The sequence goes on from JAVTVJ010000030.1 coordinate 4,996,787, forward strand.
TTAGTAGCTCACATCAATTTACTGGTACTGTTTTATAAGATTCCTTCACTTAGCCTTTTATACTTCACAACTGTTCTCTAAGCTTGTCTTTCACATAGGCTCCAACTAGATGAAGTGTAAAGATGCCTTCCCAAACCTTAATTTTAGGACCTGAAAAAAGAAACCATAGACAGGTTTTCTTATACTGTAAAAGTTTGCTAAACTAGGACTGGTAATCATACAATAGAAGAAAATTTCATTCAGACAAATCAGGAAAGCATTTTGGTCATTACAACTCACTCATCACAAAGCAATGGTTAGATTTTAGAAGGTGTTCCATACTAATTTGCCCACAATAAAGCTGGAAGTTAAGCCCACTGCCTTCCCTTTGGATGCCTAGGGCCAACACTGGAAATCCCTCCCTTTATATATTAAAATCAGTACCACAGGAGAATCTTTGGTGCAAGACAAAGTCCTGGTGAAAATTCATTGCCTAAAAACATGTACATGAATCATGTTAGGTAGCAAGAGTAAGAAAATGCTAGCAAAAAGTCCACTTATGTCTTCCAGGAAAATATCATCTCTTAAACCATGGGGTGTGGAATTCCTTGCCTTATTAAAACAAAAATAATTGCTTGATCACAAAACAGCTTTCCTTATAGGAAATTTGCTAAACTGTGAACAAACAGTTTTAGCTACAGGATAAAAAACAAAAGTAAGAAAACAACCAGAATCACTACCATAAAGATTTCTAAACACTCATAGATTTCTTGTTACCGCTTCAGTGATCATTACTTGCACCAGAAACACTTTTCACAGTTTTGAATCAGGCTTTGTAGTAACTGGGGAACAGGTACAAACGAGAACTCATTTTTATAACAAATATTTTTGCCCGTTTTATTTTTCAGTGGGCAGTGGGGTTGGCTACACTGTTTTACCCTTCAGTTTGTGCTACTGATAGCAAAACAAGCTAATGGAACCTGTGCTACCTTTAAAGTTACAAAAAAAATTTTAGACATCCCAACCAACCCCCAAACTACTTCCAAGAAGTTATTTCTTTGCATTACTTCCAGAGAAAGATTTCCACAACGACCTGGGGCATTATATATGAGCTTACAATGCAAACATGAAGATTTCCTAGTATTTCCCAGCAACGTGTTTTCAGGATCTTGCAATTTTACTAAAATTAAGCACTGACTACGGCTTTGTCATGTATGTTCTGCCACCTCTAGTTCCACCTGCCTAGAACTGTTAGGTTTTCACTAAAGGTGCACACCCATTTCTTAAAATAAAGCTAAAGAACAAATTTTTCAAGGTCAAAATGTATTGGCAAACTTCTTTTTGGAAAGCTTCTGTTTGTTGAGTAATGATTTGAAATTTAATAGGGGTAATTAAACTACTTGGGACACCCCCACAAAAACCCACCCAGATTCAGTCAATATATAAATTCTGCAGAAATTCATGGTTCACACAAGTGTAACAGAAACACATGTATTTTTGCAACTACTTAACAACTAAACACCCCCTAATCAATTTGCCAAAGTCCTTTCTGAAGCTCCCCAAAATGACCAGGACTATACACCAACCCCCAGTACAGCAGTGCAGATCAGATCTTCACAACTCCAACAGTACTGTATTCATGGTACAAGCACAAGCGCAAACAGAGCACACCAACATTTTCCAGGCCAGAGTACCTAAAAGTACACCATTCTCCATCAGGATTAAGATGGATGACTTCATCTTCCACCTCAGGCTTTTATCCCTTCCCTGTGTTAAATCTTTGCTTTTGCAGCATAGGGAACAAGAGCACACATTCTGGATAAGATGGGCTACAGACACCTCACCAGTCAGAGGGCACATACATTCTTAAGAAGCTGAAGACATGTGATGGCAACAGCTTGGGAGGACAGTCTCATGTTTGATACCACTGACAAAGTCAGTCTCTACTGCAGACTACTGGTGGTCTAGACATGTCACTGGAGCACTGCAGTAACTCTGACTCTTGTATGTTCTTTGTCTCACAGGCCCCAGATACCATTTGCTAGAATGTTAGAAAACTTCAGCTGCAATAGCAGCTGCACTTCAGGTGTACTGGAACATCAAAATCTTATGGGGCTGAATCTGGTCATTCAAACCAGTTTCATGCCTTGGATACTATACTCAGAGCCTTAATTTCAATCAAGAAATCAAAAAGAAAGTTATTAATGCAGGGTTGGCAAGATGATTTCTCAATTCCTATTTCAAGTGCTAGTGCTCTGCAACTTTGAATATGTTCTTTCAGTACTTTCTTATGTAATTATCTAATACAATGCGAGTACAGATATTTAATGCTCATGTTACTGTAGCAATGGTATCCTCGCACCGTGCAAAGCTGATTCCGTGAATGAAGAGTGGGTTTTCAATAGGAGCCATGAGTACAACCAGTTTCCATAAGGACTATGGTGATCATGAGGCATGACTACAGAAACAAATAATGAAGTGCATAAAACCTAATTAAAACCTGAAGCTCATCTGGTGGGATTTCTCTTGCATTATGATTCAGAACATCTCTTTCAACTTGCATAGCTATGGAATGACTGAGTATAAAAACTGCACCTAATTCTGGTCCACACCAGAATGGTATTGAAAAGCATTTTCCTGGCAGCTTTCCAAACATTTCATTTTCTTGTTTAGTAGACTATGGAAGTCATGAGATCCTAATACACCTATAAAATAGCACAAAGGAACACTGCAGTATTCCATTAGTAGCAGAGGTAACAAAGATCAACCTGCTCCTGAAGAAAATGAAAACATTTATCTTCAACACACAGGTAATTATTACCTCCAGTACTAACATAAATCCCTTCCAAAGGCAGGAGAATGCTACTACAATGTTTATGCAGCACTTTAGAAAGTTCTAACGGGAAGTTTTTGAGGTTAGAGCTGGACTAACAAAACACCTGGCTTGAAAACTCTTAGGAAAAGCAGATGGGATACACTGCGCCCCTCTACAACTTAAAACCCTGTTTTCTAACAAGAAATTTTGGACTCCTGACAGCATTATTATACTTTTAAAATTCTTTTCACATAGCTCCATTAGCTTTGGCAAAAGTTTTTAAGTGACAGTTTGTTAGAGGTTAGGCTTATTACTATCATCTTTTCATATGCTTTCCAAGATCCCTGCAATAGCCAAGGGACAGCTTAAGGGGAAAAGTAAGTATGAACCACTGCACCTTTTTCTGTTAGGAATTTTCTGGCCACTTTGAAACATCAGGTTCTCAAACTGAATTCTCAAGCTCTGCAAATATTAAAACAAACAAACAAAAAAAGAAATAATTTCTGGGAAAGTTAACCCTACTTACAACTTCACTTAAAAGCCACTGAACTCAGGAGTTTTGGGAAATATTCTCTTCTACCAGTAAACAAAATTTCTCAAATTATTAAGTTAGCATTTAACTAACTTAAGTTAGTTTTGGCTGGGACAGAGTTAATTTTCTTCACAGTATGGGGTGATATTTTGGATTTGTGCTGTAAACAGAGCTGATAACTCCAGGATGTTTTAGTTATTGCTGAGCTGTGATTGCACAGAGTCAAGGCCTCTTCTGCTCCCCATCCCAGCCACCACTGAGCAGCCTGGGGCGCACGAGAGCTGGGAAGGGACACAGCTGGGACAGCTGCTGGCCCCACTGACCCCAGGGCCATCGCCCCACACGGCCTCATGGCCAGCAGCACCGGGCTGGGGGAGCCTGGCTGGGCACTGCTGCCTGGGACTGCCTGGGCACTGCTCAGCTGCTGCTGAGCTACTGCTTCCATTTGCATCAGTGCTTCTTGGGTTTTATTCACCTCTTTGTTGTTTTCATTTCAGTAATTTTCTACATTATTACCATCATTGTCATTATTAAACTGTACATACATCAACCAACAAGTTTTCCCACTTTTACCCTTCTGATTTTCTACCCATAGCCTGGTAGGGGGCAGTGAGTGAACAGCCACATGGTGCTTAGTTGCCAGCAGAGGTTAAACCACAACAGCATGCTGAAGGTCTGAACTATAGTAAAATTTCAGAGATAAGAGTCTCCAAAAGCCTTAATTTCTTCTTCTTCTCAAAAGATTCTAATTTATATTTATTAATTAACTGTCAGTCTGTTAGTCTGGGCTTTTAAAATTCAGTTTCAAAAATCTTAGAAGAAAATGTAGCTTAAATATAGTATTGCTGGACTTTTATTTCTTATTAATCTTATTAATTTAATGTAATTCAAACTAATTGCAAATTACCTTGAAAACTGGATTATTACTTTAAAATTAGTAACTGCCTAATTTTGACATGTTAGAAACGTGACACTAATTGTCTCAAGTTGCATGTAATTTATACACAAATGGGATCATAACGCTACAAAAATGCTGAAAAGCTACTTGTTCCATAAACAGGTAACAAGCACTGTGCAGAACTGGCCTTGCATTATCATTTTTGAAAGTGTTTTGCTATTCTTATACCTTGCAAGAATAAGACAACTGAGAAAAGTCAGAAAGCTTTACTGACTTTTCAGTGGAAATTCCAAGTGAACGTCCCTGCAGAGAGCGAGCAGCCCACAGACGTTGCTGCAGCCCACAGATGTTGCTACAGCCCAGGCAAGCAGCACCTGCTGCCTGCAGAGAATCCAGGCCTGCAGTGCATTCCTTGCCTGTTCTCACAGCTAAGAGCACGGCAGGCAGTTCTGTGAGGGCAGGATGTAGCAGACCTCCCCACCACACAGAGCCACTGGAGAAAACTCATCACTACTACTCATCTCTGTGAGATCATGCTTGTTTATATAATTAGCAGCACAGCTTCAAAAATGACCCTGCTAAGTAAGAGATTCTGTAACTAAACCTGAAAATACATTTCTCATCATACAAATAATAAAATCTGAAAATCTGCCAGATTAATTTAAAGAATCTGGATGTTAGCAACATTTCACAGTGGCTGCTAACTTGAAAGCCGCAAGATAATTTTTTTTAACAAGTATAAATATTTTTACATATGATCTGTATTTAAGATTTAAATTCGTAGTCAAATATAAAACACTCTGTATCATCTAGTTCTGGACAAGGTTCAAGAAGGCAAGTAAGAATAGATTCATCAGCTTTCAGAATTACCAAAGTAATTCTAATTTTCAAACCAATACGATTTAATCACTTGCATAAAAATAGTTTCAATAGTAACGATTTCCTTATTCACAACCTATATATAATTTGAAAAAGCACAAATGATTATCAGCTTCCTTTTCAGCTCTTTGATTAAGCTGGCATTAAGAAGGAAACAGAAAGAGATGTAAACTGGCGTTCTACCAATGAACAGAGAACCAGAGCATTTTATCTTACCAAGTTAACCACACCTCTCCCAGTCTGAGCTACTTGTACAAAACAAGCACAAGCTTTTGTACTGAGCACCAAATGATTCTGCTCCCTTCTTTGGAGAATATGTGGAATCCCAAAGCAGAATTAAAAGAAGGATTCCATCCAGGTATCACAATTTGCAGAGAGTGTTTTCTAAACTTAAATACCAAGACCTACTGATCAAAGCATTAATGCAAAAAATAATTTACCATCTGTAATTACCAACCTGTTTTCTGTTCTAAGTTACTGACTTCATTTCAAGTCAGGCTGACTGAAATCCTAATTTGGCAGTGAGATATTACACCACAAAGCTATTTCAGTACTATTAGAAAAAGTCCACTAAACTTTACACCCAACATGAAGAGCAAGAAAGCCTTCTGCAGGTTAGGCTAATTTCAGAAGTATAATCAAATTTCTTGAAAATAGATAATTTATTTACAGAGAAACTGTGTAAATTGGTTTTTTAAGAAAAAAAAATAACCATGGAAATTAAGACAGATAACACAATAATCTACAACACTGGTATTATGGGAGGAAGCCATTTCCAAACACATTAATTCAACTTAATAAAGTTCCTTGAATCAAGACACTTCATGTATGCAATATCCAAAATTCAAATACTGTCTGCTCCTCTGATATTATTTCTTCCGTGAAGTTTAGGGGATCACCCTACATACAAACGATGCAGGCTCAAAAAACCCAAAACAAACCACACAAAAAATCCCCCAAAACAAGCCAGATTTTCAATTTTACAGCAATATTTAAAAAAAAAGGCCATCACAGGTTTTTTTTGGTTGTTCAAGCTCAACCTATGAAATTTTGCAGATAGATCTTCATTAGATGTTGGAGTACTGCTAATTTAGAGCTGTATTTTAAATAACAAGCTGTATTGTATAAAGGTCAAAGACAATCTAACCTAGCCCTCAATATGCATAAATGTCACCTTCTCAGGAGGAAAAAATGTAAAATGCTATGGCCCTTTCCCCAAAAGCTACTTTACAGAAGCTGTGTGACAAAATGAATTTTCCACATTCATGAAATGCAAAATATACTGTCTTTTGCATCAGGCTCTCAAACAGCTGAAACACATGTGAGCTGGCACTAGCCTGTGAGGAAGCACATACACACAGTCATATACACACACAGCATATAGATATAGCACACAGACACATACAGAGTAATTAATGACACACACAGAGTAATTTTCTGAGGAAAAAAATTAATTTACTTGTCCATGTAATGACTAACAAGGAGTATTTAGCAGAAGAAATAAAACTTCCAGCTTATTTCTGATGCAGATCCATGAGACAACTGAGGCAATCTAAAAGCACAGCACTATCAAAAGAGAAAATCCTCCCCATCCCTTTCTTTGTACTTGTCCCAGGATTCCTCTGACCCAATCGGAGCCAACTCAGCCCACGAAGCCAGCATAAAATTATTCACTCCTTTTGCTGGTTCAAACCTCTACTAGCTTAGTAACCCTTTCAGCATCAGCAAGTTAATAGATCCAATCCATCTACTTATTTCCTACCTTACACAGCCTCTACTTTCAAATGTTTTTCTAAATAGCATAATATTCTTTATTTTAATTTATGTTATCACATGGACATCAAGAAACCCTAGTAGCCAAAATGTACTGGTCAACTAAGACACAAAGTATACATTAAACAGAAACTACTGTATCATTGTTTTTAACCTCACTTTTAATCCATCAGTGGCTGGTAAATCTCCACTTTCATCTATCATTCATTCTCAGCCCATTCTGGCAGCCAAAATTCTCTCATCAATGTGGTGATTGAACCTGGGCTCCCGATTATAGTAGCTTAGTTTATTGCTGCTCAGAAAAACTGTAAACAATGGCAGGAGTTCTGCAGCCATACACAAATTGAACCATTAATTTTAGCTTTTGTTCATGTCACTGCAAAGTACATTTTATTAAGAAAAGCCAGGAGCAAACTATTTTTGTCATCTATGCTGTTGTCATTAGATGCCAGTATTACAGCAGCAGAAAAAGTAAAAAGATGACGGGTACTGTTTTCCACCATCTGTATCACATTTCTTAATATAATAGTCTCATTTTACCATTAGCAATTTTTCTGTCCTTTTCACTTATGCAGAATGACCCCCTCCCCAAACAATAAACAGGCTGAGAATGCATTTAATTTGCTTTGGTATGTAAAATACTCATACTAACCCTGGTATTGAGCCACATGATGAGACCCAATCCCAGAATGAGTATGAGAAGAAATGCATCCCTCGGTTTTAAACTCTTCTCATTCACAAGATGTCAGTTCAGAGTTTTACTTGCTATGTAATAATAAAGGCAAAAGAAAGAAGTCTCACTTGTGAAATATGGTTGATTGAGGATTCCATGCGCCGAAGCTGGGATGCCTGGATATCCAGCATTTGGAGAACATTGTTGGCCAAAGTGTTGATCAGATAGGCTACGCTCGCTAATGACTGCGTTGTGTAGGCTTTGGTTTCTTCCAGGGCTCGCTGCTTATCTGCTGACTGAAAAACACAGAGAAAAGGTTTATTAAGTAGAAAGTCTTTCAAGCAAAGATTCTTGGAATGAACTCTTTTTGCCTGTCTTTATAGACAAAGAATTATACAGGTCAAACTAATTCTAAATAAAAGTTACTATTTTTCCTCCTTTCCATTCACTCCATAAAAGATACTACCTTTCTATTTCCAGAGTTTCTACACTTTCTAGGAAGAATCAAGCTCCCTTTTTTTTTGAAATATACTCTATTCATTCTTGAAAAAAATCCAACTTCTTATTCAGTATTTTAGGAATTAAATTGCAAAGCACTCTGAGACACCTATTATTTATTTTTCCTAGACTTCATATGATTTAGAACTGTTTAGTTTTTCTAAACTTGGTACTTCATTTATAACTCCTAACAGCCTCCAAGGAGCTGCCAAATACCACAGTCCTCATCTCTCCCAATCATTTAGACCTCATTCTTGTCACAAATGGTCATTCACAGTGAATGAACTATAATTATTCCCCTAAGACGGTAGCTGAATAAAATGCAAGAGGAGTAATTTCAAAAAGAGCAAGTCCATGTTTTCTTCTTAAACAGGTTTTGTACTTTTTCACATTGTCAATAGTTTCTTCTATGAAAAATTAATATGATCCATTTTTCTAGCAGTAGAGCACCTGAAAGTATTTAGGCTATAAACAGACAAGATATCCATTAGAAGTTTAAAAACATACATAAATTTCAAACAGCATTAAAAATAATAAGCTAAGAATCTAATTGTTAGAGTTCTGTTTTTCTCCTTGAAAAATAGTTAATACCACTAAGATGTCACTCAGTACAAAGAATACAGATTAAAGCACTGCTATAAACATACAACTAAGATGCTAAGAAACTTTCCAGTTTCCAAGGCTTCAGTATAAAATGATATCTCACTTTTAGGTGATCTTTAGCCATCTCACAGGCTGATGGTGCTGTTTCTAAAGCAACGGTTGATATATGTTCTCTACTCCCACCTGTCATTATAGTATTGTATTTCATTATTTCCTTGGCCTTTTATATTATCCACATAGGTTGGGTATCAAGATTGAAGAAATGTGCTGTTATTAAAGAGGGAATATAAAGTCATTCCGTATCTTTCAGCACAAGCTGAATCCAACATCCAATGTATTATAGGTACTTCGAGAAACACAGAAAGTAAGCGTATCTGTATTTCAGGAAAACAATTCTTCCAGGTCAATAGGTTTTCCAAGACCTTGTAGTAAGGTTCTTAAAAGAAGAGTGCCAGCTTTCAAGGGGAAAAAATATCCCACGCATGTAAATACAGGCACAGGACTTCCACTAAATGCTCACATGAAATATATTCAATACTTTTTCTCTCCTGGCAACCTCCTGTGTCCATAAACAACGCTGCTAACTTAGCTGGCCAGTTAGCAAGCTGCACTGGTACCAGTTTCTCATCTGCTAGGAAGGAGGACAGCAGCAGCTGCTGTTCATCCAAGAGCTGCCTCGATGGGGCGGGAAGGGGGAATGCTGCAGGAGGTGAGCATTCTCACCATGTTCTCTCCCAGGCAGAAGACAAAACAAGACTAACAGGAGAAGGAAATGAAAATTGTAGGAGCTTCTCAGGGCACACTATGAGGGTATTCTCCAGCAGAGCACACTTATAAAAGTTGCCTTATATTCAGCTGTAAAGAAGTTAGAAAAATGCTATTCCCAGATCTCATTTAAGAACTCATGACTTTTAACCAGCTCAGTAGTACGTCTTGTACACACAAGAGCTTGAAACTCAGCTTAAGGATTCCCAAATGAAGGAACACCAAGCTCTTTACCTCTGCTTTCACACTGCTGGCTTGTAAATACTCTTTCTTTCTTTCTTCCCCTCTCCCTGCTCATATCCCCAGCTCAGCCTGCACCCTCCCCTGCAGCAGGCATGCTGCACAGCCATCCAAACCATTTCTCAATGGCAATAATAAAAATGACCAGAAGCTCGCCTGTTTAGCTCTGCAGCTGCTGCCAATCTATTTATAGAAGCAGAAAATGCTGATTTCCATTAGTACATTGTACAACCACAGGAGCTGAGTATAATCCAGTAAACACCATATTTTTTCATTAACAAAGTGTTTGGGAACAAAAGGAAAACTACCTATAATTTTAAATACTATGAGCGTCTGCTATGGTTTTTCTGCTTAAAGAAGCACAAATATAAATCCATTTCAGAACTAATCCTCCCAGGGATGCAACCTAATAGCTAAATTCAAGTCACCCCCAGTTCAAACAAACAAGGAACTGACTTCTCAGTGTTCAAATGCATTTAAGATCTCATAAAACAATCCTATAAACTCCTTTGGAACTATTATTAACACAATAACCTATTTGATTGAGGTGTCTAATTTGTGTATTTAGCTGATAAGAACTGTGATTTGTTCTACACGCCTTTTTACAGAGCCTTAAATTCTCTCAGGCAAACTCCATTCACATTTGGCACAGCAAAACTGAAGTTTGAACTTTCTTCCTGTGAAGAATCTGTTCAAATGAAAATGACTGTTTGAACCTACTAAGCCATCTCAAAAGAAGAAAAAATAATTAGTGACAGCATTTTAAAACAATCATGTTTACCCTGAAGACTTTCAAGAGATGAAAACTTGAATGACTCACAGCAACAGGAAAAACTCTTGAATACTTACAGAAAAATCTTAAGTTCCCCTGTGAAAATGTAACAATAAATGTCAGTTAAAATTTAACTTGAAATGGTAAGTTGTGTTTAGCATGAAATCCATCTTTTAATTTGATAAGTAGATTTCCAGAGATGGTATCTTATCATATGCTCCTATGTAACAAGATCACTATTCACACCCCACATGGACATCAAATTATATTGCTTGCAAAGCTGCCATGCTCACCGAGTACATAACTATGTAAATAAAGGGATTTCTGCTAATAAGATAATGGTTTCAAGTTATCAGTAAACAAAATTCAAACATAATCCTCAGCAGTTTAAGATCTGATAGTCTGATCTTCCTAACACCAAAATACCAGCCAGTATGCTTCATATCAGACTGTAGGGCAGACAAAAAGTTATTTCAATATCCATACCTACCAAAATTCTCTAGTGAAAGAAAAAAATATCAAACAGCTAAGACTCCCAACAGCAGTTTCAGTAACCTATGGTATACTCTTTCTGTGTAGGATACCAAAAACAAGAGAAACATATTCTGCTATCTTCATTATAACAAAAAGACTTGCCCCTGTGGTACTTAGGCATATTAACCAGGCTCCTTGAAGCTCTTCAGTTCTCAGAAACATTGTGTTCAGCATGATCAAGCACTGGTAGCAAGTGCTTTCAGTGCCCTGACCTAAATTAAATGTCATGAAGCAGACCTTTGAGCATCTCTCCATTTCAGTTTTTAAGTATCTTTAGCAATCTCATACATAAAATTATGCATGTCTATGAAAAAATACAGGCTGGTAACATCTATCCACACACAACTCTTAGGAAAGCAATGCTTTTAACTATTAGATCAGTTTGATCTATTTTTTTTTTTTATGGATTGTTGCCTTCTTGCTATGAAGGCAGGCGACCTGGTTCAAGAACCACAGCACGGCAGCTCGGCCTCACCCGAGCTACTCGGTCCACGACACACGAACACCAATGTGGTGGATGGTCAAATGGCGTTTATTATCTTATCTCATGAGGTTAAATAGTCTAGGGGGCTTCACTACGTCAGAAAGGGGACGGTGGGATAGCTAGGGTTAGTAAGGAGTGGAAAACTACTGGGTTCAGGAGGGGTTGCATACTTCGGGTGATCTCTTATCATGCAGGAATGAAGGGAGGGAGATTCCATGCTGCTCTCTGCTTTCCATCACATCGCGAGATCTTCCGTCCGCCTGTCCCTATCTACCACAATGGATAATAAATATAAGAAATCAAAGCTACTGTTTGACAAACAAGTCTTCTGCAACACTGCCAACACAGGGAGCCTCTCATTGCTAGACCTAACATACCCATTCCATTGTGATAGCACTGTCTGTGTAGGGTTGCAGAGCAGACTGAGTACCTGACCTAGCTCATAATTAACTTCAGAAACAAATGGTTGTTTTAAACTCCAGTCACTTCCATTATCTTCCTGCCATGCAAAATTGCAAACACTACCCCTAGTAAAACTATGTAGATGCCACAAAGAAAAGACAAATCAACTCAGTGAATTATGGTCTGAGCAACTGTCACGGTATTATAGAGACTACTTTAATCAGCAGTACCTGTCACAGAAGATGTCCTCAACACCAAGTGCACACTTCATCTGCTGTAGTGAATTAGACCAGGAGGCAAGTCCCAAATGCAAACCATCTGATACATAAAGCAAATTATAAGTTTTGCCTCATCCAAACCACTGCATAGCCAGAGAAACGTAAGGAAGGATAAAATCAAGAATAAAGAGGGAAGAACCATCCAGAATTGTTGAGCTTGCTAGAAAAGGAACAAGTGCTGGAACATCACTGCAGTTTTTCCAGCTCTCCACTACCTATAGCTTCTCTTCACCCAAACTGTGCAGTGTCCCATATTTCCCTTAATATTTTTCCATTAACTCTGTTCAGAATGCTGCTGTGTCTCCACGCCTTAAACTTGTAGCTTTGACTTCTCACACAATGTTAAAATAGTTGAGTATCACAGCTGGATCATTTTCCAGACAACAGCTTAGCACTAATTCTGTTTATCATTTTTCTCCAGACAATGCACACATCAGGTGTCCATGTGAGTCAAAAGGCAGCATCCTTTCTCCTGATCTTGGCAGCAAGAGCACCATTTTGACTCACCACACAGAGCTCCTCTGATGCTCCTGTCAGCCATAAGTGGAGTGGGGACGGTGGCAGCAGGAAGTGGCTCCCCATGCACCTGGACACAGCAGCAGCCAGGACTCTGCCCAGCTCCCCCCTAGAGAGGATTTCCCATTTGTGGGAAGCACCCAGTACTGAAACAGTTATTTTGTCTCCACCAAAAAAGAAAACAAGCTATCAACTATATGGAAATGTTTCACAGGATGAATCCAGTCTGAAAGCTACAGCACAGAGTACAGTGACTGTACAAACTGGGGCTTTTAGATAACAGCAGATCAAAGTCATTCAAGTCAGCTACAAATGCACATACTTCACAGTCAGTCAGAAAAGCCATGTATTACATACACAAGGCAATAGTGTGTGCTTGCTTTCAGACACTGGAGAATTATTAACAGCTTCCACTTCCACATGCCAATCCAACAACAGACACTAAATCTAACAGCTCAGGAATGATCATAAATGTTCACCTGAAAATATTTCTAATTTTTTATTAGACTGTATAAACCTAAATTGCTAGTATTAGAAATTATGTGGAATTCAACCTGCAGTAAATGTAAAGATGACTACTTTTCATGTCAGGATGCAGAGCTCAGGCATCACTTTGTCTTCCCACTCTGGAAGTTCCATTTACACTGCACAATTACATTACCAGATTTGAATAATAGCCTGGACTGTTGACCATATAAAATATCCTTTCGCTTTAGAAATTAAATGTCTCATTCTCCTGCCTAAGGAAACACAAATTTTTATACTTACACAAGCAACTAAAAACAGACTATAAAGAAGAAACAAATATTGAATGGGGCAGAGGAGAAAATAAAACATGCAGTAAGGTATCCAAAACAACAAAATTATCTGGCTATGATTGGCAAAAGGAATTCTTACATGCATATAGAGCATAAAACGCATGGCTAGAAAGAAACCAAGAATGTAAGGCATTCTCCCACCCAAAGAGTGATCAGCCAAATCCTAGTGATAAGGTCTGTTATGCCCCATTAAGAACTTGAATGATTTTGTACAGAAAAGCAGCTACTAATGGATGAATTCTACAAAAAAACAGATTATGGGGGGCAATGTGAACCCTACAGTAAGATTCACAAAACATCAACCCAGCTAGATAAAAGAAAAAATGCTACCAAATGTTCAAAATGCTACCAATGCTACCAAATCAGAAGGACAGACCTCAAAGACAGCAACATGTTCAAAAAGAAAATTACATTTCCTATGAATTGGAAAGAGTTAATAAAGGCAGGTCTGAAAGTGGTGCATGAAAGCAAACCTTAGAAGCTACTGGCAGTTTAGTTGGTTATTGTAGCTAGGTTTCATGCCTGCTACAGTTAAAAAAAAAAAAAACAAACTTATTTATCCGCTAGTCATCATCAACTTAGAAGTTCAAAGCTTTACAGTCAAGCTGACAAGACTTACCCAAATTCTACTGGACCTAGGAGTTGAGAAAGAAACTGTGAGCTGAGAAAAACTGTTCTTGTTACGGAACACTGACACAAATTGTTCCTTTAATATCATTACAACTACACAAAAAAGTTCTTCCAAGATTAATACTTAATGTTGAATTGAAAGGGGACAAAAAAATTAGAACTTTTCATTCCTGAGGCTACTGTCATTCACATGTTGTAGTAAACAGAGTTCTGAATGGAAAAAAATCTCAATTCATACTCAAATCAACTCTTCAGTGTGCAATGGATTTCTGCAGTAATATTTAGGCATCAAAGTGGAAGACGAAGTTGAAGTGTTTGACACCAGACTAACTGTACAAAAAAGTATATCCAGAATATGCTAATCAATTCCCCAACATATAGAGTATCTCTTGCTATTGCTCAAAACGGTACTGTTTAGTGAAACAAACTCATATTTAATGTATGTGATGAAAAAGTAACAGTAAAATATTAAAAATAAGACAGAAGATTAGTTTCATTTAATCAATATAACAGTTGTTTCTTTTGATTACTCTTAACACAAACCTAAGCTGGCATCTGTCTTACGACCAGCTAGCAAAACCCCTCAGGTTTCTGCTGAGGTTGCATCAGCTTCAAGAAGCCTCAAGAACAAAAGCTGCATGTTAGAGTTCAACAAGCTTGCATTATTCAGTACAAAATGTGCCCAACTGTGATACTGACAAAGCACACTTCAGTTTTCCTGTGAAAAATAGATTAAGCTCTTATATCATCCTTTTCATTTTAATTGTTGCTGAATTCCTTGAAGTTACTGAAAGCCTCATACATAATTAAGTATTTTACACACTTTTATTCAACTGCACAGATGGCATTTGCTCAGCCCATCCAAGTGCTTTCTGAGGTCCTTCCGTGAACTACAAAAAATGATTGAGAAGAAAACTGAGCATCATTAATCCAATAATTAAGTCAAAATCACGCCAAAAACTTACATAACTGTCAGTGGAAAATACAGTAGTTTTCTGTTTTAACAAACTGGCTCATTAAACACTTGCTACAGAATATCCCTCACTCCTCTTTCACTACCGGAACTGCTCATTCCCAGGACAAGAAACATTGGAACCCACAAATTCCTAAGGAGCTGGTCTCTAACACACAGGAGAAATAGGCACAAAGAAGCAGAAGCAATCACTGATGTGTTAGAACAGGAGGAAACGAGCTCGCCCAGAGTTTCAGAAAAAAACCAAGGCCAATAGAGCTCTGAGATACTTACGCTGTGGAACCAGTAAAACCCCAGATTTCCCTTTCGAATGCAAAACAACCCATGTACTCTATTAGTACACAGAACACAGGGAAACTCAGTCTACCTGTTCTTTACTATAACCAAAATTGCACAGTACCTGGAGTCAGTAGAGTTTTTTGCTTCTCTCAATTGTAATAGCATCATCTCTACACTATTCATCTCCATGTGCAAACATCTGTCTCTATGTAATTGCTTATTCATGATTAGATAATGAATACACACATAATTATTTATGTTATTATTTTAGGAAGACAAAGGTTGGCTTGATCACTTGATTACCCTATTCAAATGTATACACCTTTTTTTAAAATTAAGGAGGGCTGATAGTCATTGCCCATTTACACGTACTCTGCACCCTAAACATTATGAATTAATCAAATGTTAGGCAACATAAGCAAACAACATCTTGGACACAAATGGGAAACCTTTCTCCACACAAACCATGCCACAAACCCACTCCTAAATTCTCTGACTGTTTTCTACTATTCTGCATTCAAAAGAAAACATGAGCAGCAACACACACTGAGACTACAAATGGGAAGCAACAAGATGAATGAGACTGGTAATTTGGCCTACAAATTAGTAGGAATGGGAGCCCTAGAGTTTGGAGATAGAATATTCTTACTTCACAATAATTTTAGCATGACCTTATCTGAACACTAACTATAATTAAAGCAAATCTGCTTGAAAACTCTGTCACATCTGAAGAAAGGAGCACAGCATGTCAAGTCTCCCAGTGACACAACTCCTTTTTTATTAATGAACTGCTCTCAGAAGTGACAAGACACAGTGCAAGAATCAGCACAAAATGAAACTTCAGTTGTGGGTGGACCATCCAGGCACAGACAGAGGTTAGTCAGGCACCTAAACCATCCCACCTTACCAATATCTGTCAAGCTGGAAGGTGAGTACTTTCTCCACAACTGTATCCCAAGGCTCTATTCAACATCTACATGAAAGCAATTAACTTGCTGTTCACACAAAGTGCATTTAAAATTTAAACACATTTAAATGTGAACTTACTGAAGCAAACTCTTCTCTTTTCAACTGATAATAGCATTAGGACTATATTCTCACAGCACTCTGAATTCTGTATGTCCTACATTTAGTAAAACACATCATCTTTTCATCAGAGATCACACAATAATCAATGAAGCTGTATAAGGAACACTGGCATTTAGGCCAAACACAATAATTACAGAATATACTGGGTTTAGAATTAAGAATGCATCAAAACTATCACTAGATTTTATAATTCAAACATTCAAAGAGCAAGTAATAAATGTGATATTTAAAAAAGTAATTTCCAAACCCAAGGTTAATTGCATTCCTCTTATTACACTAATATTAATAGCACATAAAGTTATTCCCATTTTTAACAAATTAATTATAATTTACCTTTATTTATCTGCATACTAAAAGCAAGCATGCTAGCTAAAGAAAATACTCTTAGTACTCATACTCTAGTAAAGCCTTTGAAATCAAGCCATTCTGTTTTCCATATTATTAAAAAACTGTAATGATTCACTAAATGTCACCAGAACTTGATTACAAGTGTGACTGCCTAACTTGAAAGCTATCTAAACTCAGTATCAATAATCTGCTGCAGTCTCTACAAGGTCATTTGCATTAAATTGCAGTATTTTGTTTTCACTGCTGTAAATTTATTTGATGTTTTCAGTTCTGTGCTGAGCCTCAAAATGTAGATTTGATTAACAGCTAGGAAAGCTACCTTTCAAAGAAACACACACAGAACCTAACCTCCTAAAAGGAAAAGCCACTGTTTAAAATACATACAGCATTCAAGGCCGCCAGTGAGGGTAAAACTAGCTCGCTAGTTTGAGATCTATGACAACAATATCAGTCTACTATACCCAAGAGAAAAACAAAGCAAATGGGAGCTGTGGACAAGCACAGCTTCCCTGACATCTAATCACTTGCACCACTGCTTTCATGCTGCCTGCATCACTGCAACAAATCTGTCATCTGTTTTCCTTAACCATCACCAGAATCAAACTTTGTATTTATTTCCATACATTCACAAGCATAGCAGACCAGTTTTCACACAGAAATGTCCTGTGCTCATCAGACCTTGCAAGTTCCTGTTCCTTGAGCCAAAGTCCTGTTCTATGCAAAAATAATGGGGCGTGATGTATTCACACAAACCTACTAGACAAGGTTATAAAGAACTTTTTCAACACATCAGTAACACAGTTTAAAATGATGCATCACAAATTGCATCACAAGAAAAATGCATTTACAACTAACATACAGTTAATATGCAGTTACATTAATAGAAATTCATCACTGCTGCACAGCATGAGACTTCACTCTTGCTCGAGAGGAAGCAGCAGTGAGGGAATCCCTCTCCCCTGCTCATTCTGTGAAACCAGTGGAGGTTTCACCTTACTCTGGTAGCTCTTCTGCAATAACACAGCTGAGAGAAGTGGGTCATTTTCTAGTTCCTACAACAACATAATTATTGTTGGAGTTCCAGATACAAGGTCAATTCTGCCTTTAACAGCAGCACAGTATCAACACATTTGTGGCCATAACAAGCTAGGCCAATACAAATGCACTGAATGAAGTACCTGAGAAACAGCAGCTCCACAGGCTTAACTCTACTATCTCATATATCTGACGTTCTACAACTCTTCATTCACCAAGGATGCTTCAGTATGCAGAGATTTCACTGAGTTTAGAAGTCAAAATCATTGATGAACTCAAATTTAATTTTACAGCTATTTAATAAAAATAAAGCAAGTCATAGCATTTGCAAAAATTACTTCATATGCAAAGTGACTTTCACAAGTGAAAGCTACAATCATATAGTAATTACATTCTGCTGTACAAAAAATGCTATTTGCACAAATTGTTTTCCCCATTATCAATATCAGATGAACAGACTTTTATCTCTGTCTCTTGAAATCTGGCAAAATCTACCATTTCTAAAATAGGATGTCTACTTCAGCTTTACGAAATATTATCTAGTCACAGGGCTTTATGTAACAACTCAGTTATTTCCCAATTTTGCCAGTTTCTTCCTTCCACTATAAATTCTCAATTCAATTCATTACATAGCAGTGATTGAGGTCAACGAATGGCTTTGATTTAGATCACAGGCAGAGCGATCTGTGGCAGCAGAAGCAGATTCTGCTTCCAAGTGTCCACTGCCAGACATCACAAGCTCATAGCAGGGAAAGCTAAGTAGGACACACAGCCATATCCTCCACCACCATAGCTCATAATCTAAGGCAGCCCTGTAAGCAGGCAAATGCAGGACACCTGGAATTGCCAGGGTGTAATTGCAGCGTATCTGGGGAAGATTTACACCCCGTTCGGCCCAGAGCTCCCAAAAGATGCTGGCAGGTGTGAGGGAACACCCACATCAGTTACCACAGCAACACAAAGCTCCAGGCACCGTCCCACTTCCTCAGGCACTCAGAAAGACTGAGGTAGCTCAAGGAACCCTAGGCTGCTGGAAAGCCTTTCCTGCCTGCCCACGGCAAATACAGTCCTGGTATCCTCAGAATTCTTCCCACATCGTCACCCTAACTAACACAGTCTTTCAATTGCTATTCAGTTTCGCTACTTCCTCCCATCAGCAAGCCCCAAAATTTTATCACAGCAGAAGTTAGACTTTAAATTAACTACCTTTGGTAACTGGCTAAAACAAGGTTGAAGAGAAGTAAAGAGGCATAGCTATCGGGAGTATGACTTTCAAAGACAGTAGCTAGAGAGCTTAAACTAACGGGGGCAGGAATTTGCATAACCACTCTTCTTTTTCTAGGAAATAAAGACACTTGGATTACACAGACTCTTTCACACTGATCAGTTAACCCTAAATTTGAAATTAGTCTTACTTGGCACTTTTTAAAGCTGCTACCAATTCAAACATAATGAAAGACATCAACTGTCTTCTGATCCATGCCCACAATCTGACAGAACAGAAAAAAAACCAAAAATGATTTTATTTTATAAGAAAAAGTAGAGATCAAAATAAGAAACCTTCACACAACAGCTGCAATACATAATACTCCTCTAGGAAGCAAAAGAATAATTGGCAGCATAACCCAAAACCTAGAGATTTATGCTCAAATTAGCAGAGCCTGGGAGAGCTGCAGTGGTACTGGATCATTCTACAGCACAGAACTAAAAAAATCAGATGGGGTTTCCCTCATTACTCTGTGAAAGGTTGCCCAGTCTGTCCCTCTTTCTTTTTTGCACTAAAACAAACAGGACAGCTGCCCTTGCCTACTGCAGAACCACTTACAGGCCCAAGTCACATGTGCCAGAGCAACATCACCTCAAATGCACCTTTGCATCCCATTACATGACCAGACACTGGCATATTCTTGTCTGACTCCGAAAATAACAGCAGTCCACACAACTCATAGGCCTTTTTCCTTGCTGTCACTGAAAGAGGGTAGAAGCACCAACAGCAGGTTGATTTGTTCTTGATAACCATGTTCATCTTCCTAAAAGCCAACCTCTATAGTACAACCCACCTGCTGAAGGTGGTGGTAACACTAAATGTCATAACTGAACCCAGGATGGAGATTACTCAAACAAACCATCATGATTAAAAAAAAAAAAAAAATGAAAGAAAGTTAGTGAAAGTTCACTCTGAAATCTGAGAATCAAAACCAGTGCCTTCTTATTAAGTAGATTTGCTCCCTGTGTATCCTGGGAGAAGCATCTGCTCATTTTTCCGGCAAAGAAATGTTTTTACAACCTTTTGGTCCTGTTACCATAGTGCTGGACAAAACACAATATTGAGAATGGGATTCTGGCCTCTTATGCAGAGACAGTTAGCCAACCCCAGACCTCTGTTCTGCACTTTCTAGAGAATATTGTGGAAATATAAAAGTCATCTCCCCAAGTGAGGAGTCCAAATCTAAATCCCAATGGTAAACTGCTAGAAATAAAAATTTTTCAGAACCTTCTTGTTCATGTTTGTAAGAGAGTTGTCAACAAATAAAAAATCATAAGGTTACAGGAGGCTTTTCACTTCAACTAGACTCAAATTTTGCTATGCTGCTATAATTTAAGAATCTCAGAAGATAAGCAGAAAAAAAACCCTTTTCTGCAGGCACTGTAACTAGCAATTATTCTTTTTCCCGGTTTAACAAGCAGTTTTGGTCCATTTACTTCAAAATTGTAACTAAACCTTCTGTCAATTGCTATGTAGCTCAAGAACAGCAAGCCAAGTTGCTATATTCAACCTGCAGCATGTAACTTAACAGCACAGCATCAAGTGTTCTGTAATTATTTCCAGCAAGATCTCTATTTTACACACACATTTTCTAAGCATGACCTACATTCACATTAGGAGCAGTACTTCTTACCCAAAGAGAGACTGTTTCATGCAAGCGGTAACTTAGTTTCTAAAAACAATAAAAGGTCCTTTTACATGCATCAAAGGGTGTATATTTGATTTTTCATATTAACTACACTGCAACACAGTAATCTCCATACAATTTAAATACTACTTCTTTCTGCAAATTAGCAAGTTACCTTTTAAGAATAAACAAGTATCACACTGAGGTATCAAAACCAATGTGCCTGATAATTAAATCTAACCTTGGCAAAGTTTTTCTCCACATACAATAGTTCTAACATTCCCCAGACTTGAAACAAAGTGACCGAGATGCAGGTCACTGAGGCATTTCAGAATTTCTGAGAATATGGAGAGTTTTCTGTCTGGTAAAGAAAAGCCAGAACTTAAAAACACAAACTACCAGGAATAAGGGTCTTCTTGCTTAATTACAAAGGCCCATCATTCAGAGCATCCATCAGGATGAGCTTGTAGAGACCAGATTTTTTGAGAATTCCTTCAGAACAGTATCAGAATTTCATCAAGTCAGTGTTTAAATCTTCTGTCTTAAAACAAAGCACTGGCATTACCTAATAGTCAAAATAATGGAACTGACCCCCTGACAGAAACTCTGTAAACTCTACAAGGCTGCTTTAGCCTTTTCTTTACTCACAAATACATTCTTTGAATCAAAAGCATTTAACAAACTTAAACGAACACAACAAACCCCATGAGAATGGCTGCAGTACCAAACAAGAGCTTCTATTTCTAAAGTGTTTGAGTTCCTTTGTTCCAACATTTAGATGTCATCTGAAGACAACACTTAACTATAATTCATGTGGAAAAGACACAAAATTATACGTGAGGACATTTTGAAAAACAGAACTTCAGCAATATCCCAGTCAATATTTAGGAGAAAATCTCCATGCAGGATGTTACAGAGGCAGCAGCTAAGGACACAGTTCTATCAGAACACCTTCAAAAAATCAATCAAATTATTTAGGATCCAACAGAAGACAGAGCTCTGTAAACCTGGAAGCAATTCTAAAATGAGAATTAAGCACCACATACAATGGCACAGGAAGTTCTACAGTCTGTCCTGAAAAAGGTGGTTACCATAAAAGCTTCAGAAAAGGACAGATGAATGAATCGGACAAACACTCTCAAAGTAGTGTATCTGCAATGCTCCAAAATTAATAGCTGCCCACCTCTGCACACATATTGATGTTCCAGACTTCAGCTTCCACTAAAGCACTTTTTAAGCAACAAAAGCATCTGCAGGCACTATCTTACTTTACCAAAACAGGTGAAATCATTTTTCTTTTCTCTGTTTGTCTAATGGGAGCCAGATTTTCACCAGGCCCTTTTAGATTTGTTCAGATACTGATTTCAGCACTTACTGGTGCTGCTCTACCCAAGACCTTTATAAACATCGCTTAGACAATCCCATATTAGACAGGATGCATTTTTTAAGAGCAATTAAACACCTTTTTTCCCATATTTACAGAATTTTTAGTATTTTCAATATTTATAGACTGGTAAGCATTCATATTGGACAGAGAAGACACCAACTGTCATTGACATCTCAGCAGAAGATAAAAATGTACTGTTATTTTTCTCCTACAACAGCCACATCCAGAGTAGCCCAGTAAAACTCAAGACCAGAATTGTCATGAAGTAAATTAATCCATTATTTTCCTCACCTAACAAAATTGCTAATAATGAACTTCTTCAAATGCAACAGTCTAAGAAGTTGACTTTTTCAAACAATTTTCAAAGAAAAGTCACGTACAAACTACGGTCGTCTCAAATAGGGGAAACACTTCTTTCCTGCAATACAATCTAAATTCGGTGACAAATATTTCAGGAAAGTCATTTTAATTTTAATCCCACAGTTAAGAATTATCATGCTGTTCCCCACATTGGGTGAATTTCATCATCTCCAGCTAGAACAGCAGTAGCAGACAGCTTTCCACTTGCTGGGAACTCTCCCCAACGGCAAGAGTTCTCAGCCCCAGAACACACCCTGCAGGCTGCACGTGTTGCAAGCAGTGCTGCGGGCAGCCCACCCCAGCTGCATGGCCAGCGCACCCACAGCATTGCACTGCAATGGAGCAGCTGCTCCCAGCACTCAGGGAACACAGCAATGCTGCAGCAAAACTGCACAAATGAAAGGTTACACCAGGAAAATCGAAAGTGACATTGCAGACTTGTGAAAGAACACAAGACTCCTCAGACAAGACAGCAGTTTTATGCTCCAATACAGGATACAAAGAATCCCCATGACTGTGTTTACCTTCACCACAATTATCACACAGAGTGAGTCTCAACCTTTGCTTATTCACCAAATTTTAATGTTATTGTTCTGACAATTCTGAGCAATTTGTTGTCACAAAAATAGAAACATCAAAGTGAAACGACAAAAATAAGAACATTCCAACTGCTGAATGATTTTTCTATGTCATAAAAGGTTCCCTTGCCTTGCATTTTTCTTTTTAATGTGAATTCATTTCCCAGTTGTCTTAACAGATTGTTACAACCACATATTCAGCAAGTTCTACTACCATCTGAAAAAAGGGTTTTCTCTACACCTCCATGAATTAAAAGTGCTGCATGGATGACCTTTTCATTTGACAAGACATGCCTAAGTATTATCACCTCTCTATCCATCTAGCTATGGCAATAAATAAAACTGTCCTGGAGAGTTTCATAACATGAATCATAGGTTTTAAGATGAAGAGGCACAGAGAAAGCATGAATTTTTAAGCTGCTTTTCAGGCAAGCAATTCTCTCCTTCTTTAAGAAGGAGGATCCACCAACTGCATAACCTCTAATCCTCCACCTTCCTAGGCACAGCCAGTTGGCTTCTTTTGTATCACTCATCATCTTCCAGTCATTTTACTGAAGAGTTTGTCCCTAAAACTCAGGAAAAACCACTCATTTTTCACCCTATAATTAGTCAAAGAAACACATGTAAACAATTACTGAAGTACTACATTCAGAGCCTTAAGGGCATATGGAATCCAGACCAAAATAAACTGATTCTACTGCTTGTAAACAAAAGCTGCACTTACCCTGATTTGTAAAGTATGAGATCTAGAGATGATATCACGTAAGAGCTGTGTTACTTAAAACCAACAGTACTGGGTATAAGAAGCTGCCTGATCAAGTCGGGATTTGGTTTGTGCAGAGGCATTTACTTGTTAGAGGTAATGAATACAATATTTCCAAAAACTTAGAGTTTGAGAAATGAATACAATATTTTCCAAAAAACAAACAAAATCTCATTAATCCCTGCATTTTAATCACCACAGCTTAACATTTCCATCTCCAATATAAAATAAACAGCAGAAACCGTTTTCAAAATTTTGGCCTTTCAGAGCTGCACTGCGAGTTTCACTGAGCACAGCATTTACCATGTGGTAATGCCAAGACTCCTGAAAATTAAGGTCAAATCAGTTCACCACAGGAAGGCTATCATGTCACTCCTTTAAAAAAAAAAACAAGAAAAGCACTTTGTGCTCCTTTATGAGAAGGGGAATTGAAGTAATATTCACACACTAACTGCAACAAACCCCCCAAACTTCAGATATAAAACTGGTACTTTAAAACAGCTTTCTTCTCAAATGATAAAACACATCACACTGCTTATGGAAAAAGACAGCTCCACAGCATCTCCTATTGCTGCCCATATCATTGCACAGCCTCAAGAGTGATACAGAAAATGGAAGAAAATGTTGCTTGGCTTAGGGAGGTTTTATATAACTAATGTAAAACATAAAAGTAATTTCCTTAAGTAAGTTTTGAATTTTAAAGATACAGCATCACACAGAAAATTTAGCTTGAGATTATACACTGAATATTACAAAGTTGAGCATTTTGTTTAGAAAAGAAACTAAAAGTAATAAAATTCTATACTGTGAACCTTCACTGGTGGCAAATAAATCTCTCATTCTTCTTTATATCCTTAACAAAAGCTACAACTAAAAAAAAAAAATGAAAATATCAGGGAAAGTAAAACACACAGAAAATAACCTCTGCTCATCATAAGAAAACAAGGCAAAATCCCCTTCTTTTAGAAGAACTTTTAAGCATAGCCTTTCCAGAGGACAAGTGGATTATTGACACTGTATTCCCTACTTGTTCTTTAATGAAAATATTATTTTATATATGTATAAATGGTTAAACAAATTATAACTCTGAATTAATTATCCAACTGTTGATCAAATGAGACAATTCATAAGAGCCTGTCTTGTATAATGAGTACAACTTATAAGCCTTACTTAAACGAATGGCCTCAATATGCTACAAACATTGGTAACAGGCTCATCACACTAAAAAGTTCTGTTTCAAGGACCTGCATTTGGTGGACAGATGAGTACACAAATGAGATCAACAAAAATTAGAGACTTACCCCTCCCTCTTGCTCCCGTTATCAAAACTGGATTTCCCCTACTGTACTTGTAGTACATACTGAATTACTGACCCAAATAAATGTAAAGACTGCATACATATTTAGAAAACACAGAATTTTATTTAAGCAGATAATACAAAATTTATGTTAAGCAGATAATAAAATGGGAATGATTTACAATAGTTCTATTAACTCATTCCATCAAGTGGCTATAGAAGTGTCCTCATTTTGGAGATGATTTATATTGTTATTACCACCACCAGAAAAATATAATAGCAATTCAGAGTCTACTGATAACTTTCTGCCTTCTATTATCCAAACTGATTAATTCATACAGATGCACATGTAATCAAAGAATTACCTCTTTCTTTCAGGAACGGACTGCTCTTATGACAGACCACTCAGAATGTGACAGAAATGCTGAAAAACCAACATCCTCACTAACTTAGGCTGCTTACACACTACTCTTTGATCCAAAGATTGTGCATGCTCGGTCATTCTGCCCCTTCTGAGACAGAGTCACTTCATGGGCATCACATCTCTAAGGACACGAACACAAACAGGCCTAAATCTTTGAAGCTGATTTCTGAGATCACTAACAGAGTAATAAAAATGAGAAAACTGAGTACAGCAGAAAACACTGCAGACTGATTTACCATACATAACAAATACATGTAATGTCACAGTTTCATTCTTCTCTACAACTCCTCTCACTCCCAGTTCACTAGTTATTAGTCATGGTGGAAAAATCCCATTAATTTTACTATCACCACTTCAGCACACACATATATACTCCACCACATAAAAACCTTTAGCTCTCTTTGCACAAATGAAATTTATCTAGATCTTATTAAATTGACATGAGTAACTCAACACATTAATTCCCTCTCCTTGGAAGGCAAATCCAACACCAATTTGCGCAAAAAGCATTTCAAAGGATCCAGGATATATTGCATTCAGGACACAGAAAATACAGTATTAAATAGAAGCAATATCCCAAATAACCCAGTGAAATGAATTACAGTGGACAGTGCAAAATACTTCATATAAGAGACATAAAACTCCATCATAGAATAAATGCAAGGCAAAAGCATATGAAAGAAGATAGAACTGCTTATATTTTCATTATTTATTTTAAATGTCCAGTCTTTCTAAAATACCATCAAATCCTGAGCCTTAGCTCATAGCAGTAATTCCATAGATTAAGTAGCATTACCTCTCAAACTTAATATCCCTGTACTTTACCTAAGAAAAATGGGAAACCAGCGTACATACTTCACACTTTTCGAAACATTATTTGAATAATCCTATAATTCATTATTTTCCTGTCAAAAATAATCACCCCTTTTTTGAGCATCTGCTCAAAAAGTGTCTCTGAAGCCTGTCATCCACCTCAGCCTCTTCTTTTGCTGTTAGCAGCATGGGGGATAAGAGGCTGGCTTTAGTTTTTACTACTTCTCTTTTTTTATATATTTATAAATAGTGAAATTTACTGTAAACTTTCCATAATGGCAGGATATCTTTAGTATCTATAAGATTTGTATCTCCTTTTGGCTACGTACTTTTGGCTTGTCCCTCTACAGACCCTCCACATTTATTTACAGATAAATGTACGTTAGCTGATTCAAAACAGCCATTTAATTTGGGATATTTAACATTTTTACATGTCCACAAGTTGCAGCAGACCTGTGGTTTTAACCCAATTAAACACAGGTAGGCAACAAACTTCCACACCCTGCAGCAAACCCTCTGCCTCACATAGAAGGCTATGAACATGCTCCACTTCTCAAACCAACTTACAAAGCCACCACCTAGTCAAAAAATTAGAGTGAATTACAAATGCTGCAATGCCCAGCATTGCTCAAACTTACAGTCTAAAAGGACACAAAGATAATTGAGAATCCACATTGTATATTGAGTGAACACATCCTTTCTAATGATTACTATTAAAGCAAATCAAGACAAATCAGTGTTACACTACTCAGTAATAAACGGCTTTGTATATTTTGTTTGTTAGACACACTAGAAGTTTTTGTTTGAACAGAGATCAGACTCAAAAATACTATTTGAGCTAAGTTTGTATACTCCTATGTGGCAAAACCAGCAGAAGAGACTCTGACTGTTTTATGAGACAGACTCTACAGAAAGACAAGCAGTGATTCCACTTTCTGAAGTCCCGGATCACCTGCAGGTTACCTGTCCTGACCCTTTCGTGTTTAGCAAGTGTCAGCCCCACTCCTCACACTTTTCACTGGGGGCCACAGAAACACCACCTGACATTTTCACAGCAGACCTTCAGGCCCAAAGAACAGCACTGCTGCTGCACAAAAGCTTGAAATAACCGGGCTTGATACCTGTTATCTTGCTGAACTTCTCACTCACCTTAAACTCATCCATCCAACAGCTCACTGCCTCAATCATTCCCTCCTCCTCCCTCACTTCACGCTGCCACCAGCCCTGAGCAAAGCAATGGCACTGCTTCTGTCAGCAGGAAATTCACAACAAACTTACAAAATAGCCTCATAAAAACATCTGCATTTACTTAGAAGAGTTTTTAAGAAAAAAACACTAAATGTATGAATTAGCACAAAGCTAGCTTTGGCTATGTTTATAACCAGCACAGACAGGCTATCAAACCCCCACACCAAGGAGTATTTGTTCCTCACCCTGCATTTCACCAAACATAAAACAACTACATGAGGGTAACACTACACCAGTAATAATAAGGCAAGCACTTATCAATATCCAAACTCAAATACCATTAAGAATAGGTATTACAATGACATCTACTGGGTAATAAGCTACAGGAAAACAGAACAGCATATAGAGTCTATACTTCAGAGCATATAACTTGAAATCTGACAGAGGAACTTATTCATTGCACCTGAGAAACAGAAAATTAGGATTTCTCATTGAAATAGACACAACCCACTTGCAAGAACATACTAGTTCATTTACTTCAAGAAAGAATTGCCAACCTAACTAGTGACAACCCTGGGAAGAGGAAATGCTCCTAAAGTCAGTGTGCTGTGATGATGCTTCATCTACTGCCATGGAGTTTTGCTTCATAAAGCAGCCCAATGACTGAAGTTCCTGGTAGGGAAATACAAAAAAATTTACAGAACTTAGATTACTAAGCAAGAGGTCAATTTCAGGTGTGCAATTAAGTGTGAAAACCCAGCATTTGAAATATTTTTTTTTAAAGGGCCATCAGCCTTTAGACATAGACTCTACTGAATAAATTTGCCGCAAAAATGGGATTTAAATCAATGTTTCTCATCAAGAAAATATTCTGCTGAACACTACAGAGTAAGATTTCACTTGCTTAAAGCACTGAGTGGAGACGCTCTTGCCTTACATAGGCACCACTTCCTGCCTCAGCACTAAGCATCAAAGATTAATAACTGTAAGCTCAAGTAAAACACAAGAATGGACAATAAATTTCAGAGAGCTGATTAACTGTAGGATGCAGAAGCTTGCTACTCTGAATTAAAATTCTTGATCAATATAATTCAATAACCACAGTCTGAAAATAAACTATAAAAGGGAACAACTAGAATGCTGCTTGAAACCAACATGCAGTGTTACATTTATTTTATATTAGCAACTTGCATATTTACAAATTTTATTTTCATACCTACATATACACCAGCAACTCCAATTACCACTAATAAAATGGCTCATGTTATTTTCATATCCACTCAACAGAGGATCAATCCTGCTCTTCCTGAACTCCAGGTTGAACTTGTGGCATTATTAAATGCACTAAATTAGCTTTCCTGGCAAAATACAGCACAGGTGATGAAAAAGGAATGTAGATTGAGTGATAAATCCTTCACCAACTTTGCCAGCTTCACTGACTCACTTAAGGCAAACATGTTCTAGATTATCCTCACTAAACTTCCCAAACCTAACAAGCCACTTTAGTGGTAGCCAGGTGGCTGCAGGAGCAGCCTCTATGAGAGGAGATCAGGAGCTGCCCCCAGGTCAGACACAGACAGCTCTAAGACAGTTCCAAAAGAGCCCCACCACTGGCAAAAGCAAATCTGCAATGGTGGCATCTGAGTGATAAAAGTATTTACAAAAGAGTGAAAAAGATTGAAGCAGCTGTGAGAGGAGTGAGAAAAATGTGAGAGAAACAACCCTGCAGACAGCAAGGTCAGAGAAGGAGGAGGAGATGTTTGCAGGCACTGAAGTGGAGATTGCCCCACAGCCCATGGACAATCCCATGCCAGGGCACGTGGACATGCTCTGAAAGAAGCTGCAGCCTGTGCAGAGCCCACAGAAGAAACTTCTGGCAGGAGCTGCAGCCTGTGGAGAGAAGTCCATGCAGGAGCAGCCTTTGGGCAGACCCGTGGCCTGCGGGGCACCCATGCTGGAGCAGTCTGTTCCTGCAGGACTGTATCCTTTTGGGAAAAACCCACGCTGGAGCAATTCCTGAAGAACTGCAGCCCATGGCAAGGACCTTGTGTATGTGCTCCAAAGTGTTTTGGACCACTTTGCAAAGGACTGTACCCCACTGGAGGGAGCCCACAAAGGAGCAGGGAGAAGACTGTGAGGAGGAAAGAGCAGCAGAGACAAAGTGATATGAAGGAACTAGAGCAACCCCCATTCCCTGTTCCCTGCACCACTCCAGAGGGAGGAAGTACAAGAGTTAGAAATGAAGGAGTGAAATTGAACCTGGGAAGAAGGGAGGGCTGAGGGAAGGTGGGTTTAGTTTTGATTTTGCTTCTCACTGTCCTACTCTATTTTTAATTGGTAGTAAATTAAATTATTACTCTGAAAGTAGAGTTTGGTTTGCCCGTGACAGTAATTTGCGAGTGACCTCCTTGTCCTTAACTCAACCCATAAACTGGTTTTTTTCTTTCTTTCTCCTGTTGTTCAGCTGAGGACTGACAGTAAGAGAAGAACTTGGTGGGCACCTGGCTGACTTTCAAGCTTAATCCACCACTTCATACTTCAAATTTAAAGTCACATGGTTTTCATGAAGTCCTACTACAGGCTGATGGACAAGATATATCCATGTAATTCATTGCACTTAGGAGTAAGACACTATTGGACATTGCCCATGTATCAATTACTACTATCTTACTAGCTTCACAGCTTTTTAGAGTTTCAACTTGTTAGCATCTTCCTGAACTTCTGGACTAATATTCACTGGAGTTGATCAATATCCACTTTCATGCCTGCAGAACAAGTGTTCCATCACTGCTAAGATTAATCTCCCCTTCACTGAAGTCGGATTATAAAATAAACAAGCTTAGGGAACAGAAAACTGAAAACAACTTCCCTCTGACACTCACACTTCTGATAATTAAATAGATTTTACAAATCTACCTCAGTCACCTTTGTTAAGGTGATATGTATCTTCTGTAAAGAGAAGAGAGATCATTCTTGACCTTGTTTATAAACCATAATGCCTGCAATTCCCAGTATGATTACACGAGTTATATCCTGGTACAGGTCATTACAAGCGACTCCACGGAAATTTCCTATTACTAAAGCTGTAACCATTAAGCTGCTATTTGTAAAGATCACCATTCCTGTAATTTAAAACTAACATGCTAATAGATGCCTTAGTCTCTTGTTCTACTGAAGATGCTTCCACATCTACAGCCACCTGGTGGTATTGCCTAAGAGATCTAAGTAAAATTAATAGATACATGGAACACAACTATGAAACTCATTGATCTATGGACTCTAGTGAAATTACCAAGAAACAAGTAGTTTCCACCTTTATGTCTAGTTAAATAAAGCTATCTGCAGGAAGGAAAGCAGGTTATTTCCAGTAATCAGCAGGATGGATTACTAAGAACAAGAATAAAAATGTTCTTTCTATCCTTCCCCTCACAAATACCAGAAGAGCATTTCTGTATATAAAATGCAAACAGTCATGGCAACATGAAGACAATGAAGGGAAGAAAATCAGAACTCACTCTTCCTTTTCAGTCTCTCGACCTGACAAGTAAAGCATAATAATCTTGACTAACTAGGGAATACAGAGCCTTTTAGAAGAATCCAGCCAATACAGCTGGATCAGAGAAATCAGAGGTTCCTTCTGAAAGCTGGGCAGGGAACAGATGCTTGGCTTTTCACTCAGTTCTGTGTGCTGTGGTGGTAGGACCATCCCCCACCTCAAATCTCTGCCCACCAGACACTTATGGGCTAAAATGTCTCACCTGGTAATTTTTTCTGAACCTTTCAACAAAGAGTTACAGACGCAAGCATTCAGTTACTCTAGAAAGCTCCATGCACTGCACAAAATGAAAAGCTGATTTTTAAAAAGAGCAATGATAATGAGAAACAAACAAAAGATTATTCCAGAATAGACTTACACAGGACAAGCTCAAAGAAACTTAACAGGGCAAGCCAGTGTTGGAATTTATGCCAGTATTTCAGTAACAAGACGTGCAAGTCACATAATTGTATCATCTTTTTACTTACACTATCATAAGTAGAAATTTTCATCATGATACTTCTGAACAAAATTAAGCAGGAATATGAAGATTTTGTAAATACAGCACACTGCCCAATATAACTATTATCTGCTTTTTATGAAAGACCAGATAAATCAACGTAGACTGCAAATATCAAGTACATCAAATTATCAAATTTTATGGAATTACTCTGTTGCACATTTAGACTGAGACTGAACTTGGTAACAGAGGACACAGCACTAGTACATAAAGCATTGAGCAGACCATATAAAATTTAACCTGTGAATGACATTGTGTCAGATACCACCCTCCTAAACACAAACCACAAACACCCTCCTAAATAAAAAAAGCTTATCTTCCCTGTCTCTTTAAGAAGCAGGATAACATAAAAATAACTGTGTGACTTCTCCAAGTTATTAGAAGAATAAGACGTTTTTGACACGAAGAAACTTCTTTTTCCCCCCCAAACATCAGTCTTTCGTCTTTCACTGCTGCAGATCCATTTATTACATATTTGCTGATTGCCCATAATTTTCCACAAAATTTAAATCTGATGTGCTCTGATACACTACCATACCACAGACTCAAGGGAAGGATAACATTTTATGTAATGTTCCCTGTTGCTAAAGTAATTGAGCTACATATCAATCATAATTTGGATAAACACTGACAAAATTTTTAAGAACAGGTTTTTCATTTCATAAGCAGAAGTGGAATGAGTTACAATTGCCACAGTTTTACTGCTATGAACTAGCAGTTTCCTCATGTATGAGATTACATGTTTAATTATTTTAATTATTTTGAAGCTGCAATTATGTTGCTGGGTGTGGGGGAAGAGAAAAAACACGTTCACTTCAGCCATGAACTTCAAATTCTGTTACACTGGCCTATGCCTGACTGGCTTTTGCAACAGTTTTTGTCCCGGACAATACGACTTCAGAGCAGCAACTGCCACAGAAAGGGAGTGGCTTGGCTACCAAAATAGATAATACAGTCCAATGAAGGGCTTTGAATGTCCCCATCACCACAGCACCTACCATCCTGCAGATAAACTTCAGGTCTCAGTCACATTCTGAGCCTCCCCTAGATCTCAAGATTATCCACAACAAATCTTCTATCAGCAGTGGAATACTGCAGGATTACAGTAGAATTAGTTCATCTTCATTACATGACTTTCTGGACGATTATTCTTCCATGCATTTCCGAGCAGTTACAAACCCATCTTCCCCACAAAATGCAAGGCTACTATTCTGAACACGATTTGGACTTTTTTTGGACATTACTTTAGAATAATAAATATTATTAGAAGCAAACCCACAAGTATCCAATTAACCAACAGCTCTTCCCATTAATGTACTCCCCTCCTGTAGAGAAGAAAAAGCCAGCTTTTTATAGCGATCTGGTGCAGCAGTTTACGTAGCTGTGGCACTGTGAAGGTGGGGCGAGCTCGCTGACAGATTTGTTACTAGGACACTCGCATCTCTACATCCAGAATCCCCTTGCACTGAACCTCTTCTCCACAACAAACCCGCTCCGTGGTGTCTCAGAGCATTCCAAAAGCCGGAGCCTATTGCCTGGCTGATGTCCTCCATTCCCCACTTGTTTAAAAATGTAAGCATGTTCATGCTGTGACCCCTACTGCACCTCACAGTCAACGCTCACAACCCAATTTCATTCTTTAATTCTCACCTCCCCCTTAAAGCTCTGTTTCATGATGCTTGGATAAATTGCCAACAGTAGGGATATTGCTGTGTGGTGGTAAGAATCCATCAGGCTGACCAAGAGTGCCTCATTCTTTTCCTTCATTCACCATCTGTCTGGATCCATCTCCTGCAATCCCAGACTGTCCTCATGGACTGTGTGCTGTCTGGGGCAGTAACCATTCTTTTTCCATTCTTTATTTGCACAAAACACCATGGAGTCCCCTTCTGCACTTGTCATTAAGATATTAAAAGTGGAGCTGTTCCGTAGACATTTTGCAAACTTTGGCTTAAAAAAAAAGTCAAAGAAAAAAAAACAACTACATGCAGTTCTTCCTATCTGGTTCTGCCTTCCAATACTCCTCTCCCACATTCCAGAAAAATCAGTTTTCAAAAAAGCAGAAATTTAAACACACATATGTCAGGTCATAACTGTAAGAAAATACTTCAACACGTCTCTTAAAAACCCTAAGTCACACTAATTCAACACTGGAAAAGTTATTACATAATAAAATACATCTATATCATTTTACTGTAATTGACCTGTTTTGTAAATGACCCAAAATATGCAAAGTCTTCTCTCTAAAGGACAGCTAGTCATTGAGCAATTCAAAATAAACAGTGAGAGCTTTTTTACAGGGACATTTTAAGTATTCTCTGCCTCTGGTTAAATAGTCTCTCCCATTTTCACTGAGAGAAGTCTCACCACAGATCTCATCGCTAGCTGCCCCCTGGAAACACACAAGCATTCTGCCCTTCGGGGGCTGGATTCAAAAACAATTCTGGGACACTTCGGAATTCTCTCAACACTGACACCACAAACCCATGTCATCCCCCCCACCTTTCTCTCCTGCACATTCAGACATATCTTAGGGCATCTTCTTGTGTTTGTCTGGGGGCGAAGTTTACATTTTGCCCTATTATCACTATCAAAGTAAACTGAGAGTATTTTGCCTTTCTTTCCGCTAGGAAGAGAAAGGAAAAAAGCAGAGTCCTCACGCCAGCCTGGCTTTAGAGCACTCACCGCACTATGCGGTAGCAACTTGCACTTCATCTCGTTCTCCCTAATTCTGTACCATCTCTACTACATCAGGCTTTCATCCTGCAGCTACCACTTGGTAGCTGCCCTTCCGATGGAATTCCACAGTCGAGAAGGGAAATACAAGCGAACAGATATAACCCTACTAAAGCATGTAATTATGCTCTACATTAACAGGCACCAACGCTGTATTTGCAGGAGTCAGCTGTGCCCTCGGTTTATCACATCACCTCAGCACCGGCAGCAAAGGAGACCAGAATTTGCGGAGGGAACGAAAAGGGGTGACAGAGACGCGATCTGGAATAAACATTCACTCACAAAGTGGAAGGAATTCAATTCGGGAATCAATTACATATTTAAGCGCCTCGTCACGCCGGGGTAGTTCACGCCGGAGGTGCAGCAGCTTCCCCCCCCTCCCCAGGCTGCAGCAGCCGGCGCTGCCCGCCCTCCCGCGGGCCCGGCGAGCGGGGCTCCCCGCGGGCACGGCCGTGAGGGCGCGCCCCGCCCGGCCCGGCCCGGCCGCACGCACCTGGATGTAGTTGGTCTCGCAGTACTCGGCCACCCGCTCCAGGTTCGTGTAGCTGTCGAACAGGGCCCGGCGCCCCCCCGGGATCTCCTCCTCCAGCAGCATCTGCAGCTCCGCCATCTTCACATCCTCTCACCGTCCGTCCGTCTGTCCGTCCGTGCCTCGCCCCCCGCCCGCTCCGCGCGCTCCCCCCGCCCCCCCGGGCTCTGCCCCCGCCGCCCGGGCCCGGCCTCGCGCCGCGCGCACGGAGCGCGCGCCAGACCCCCACCGCGGCGGGGGCGGGGCGCGGCCGCGCGCCGCCTCCTGCGCATGCGCCGCCCCGCGCGGCCCCCCGCGCGCCCACTTCCGTGCCGGCGGCGCGCGGGGGGCGTTTCCGGCGGGAGCGGGGGAGGGGCGGCCCCGGCACCGCTGTCCCGGGAAACAATAAACAAGTACGCGTGTGCTCCTTTCAGCGAGTCTTGGCTTTCTTTTAAATCGTTTTAGCCTTCATTCACTCGCTGGCGGGTTGCTGGCAGCGCTCCCTGCAGAGCACAGGGCTCCGGCCCCCTGTGCGATGCCCCCGGGGGCTCTGAGGGCCCTGTGAGCGCCAGACCTGCTCCTGTGCGGCCGCTGAGCGGCTTCTCTGATCCCCGGAGCAAGAACAAAATGTTTCCTCTGTGTGGATCCCCTCTGAAAAGCTGCTGTTGTCCTGTGGCGTGAGGAAGGGTGAACTCCCAGCTCTCCAGCCTTGCCAAAAAAGCACATAGTGAAGGGTCAGCAGAAAGAGAGGAAGGACAGCCTCGTGGCTCAAGCGCTGCACCGAAGCCATCACTTAGGAGCTCTGCTCGGTCAGTTCCTGGCTTTAACACTGACTTCCTTTATGACCCAGGGAAGCCACTCTGATGAAAATGCCCACCCTTCGAGGAATGTGCAAGGCTTTCCCACTCAATTCCTCCACCTGAACCTAGAAGTAACCTTTCTCGCACAAAAAACCCCAACTAACCAGCCCTCTCAGCAGAAGAGTCCCAGCTTTCTGCAGAGGAGCTCATTTGTCTCTTTGAAATGAGTTGCAGCTGTGATTACTCACCCCCTGTTCCCATGAGGCTCCCCGAAGCTCCTGCTGCCTCTCTAGCGCAGCCCAGGGCTGATAGAACAGCCTGAGGCTTTCCCAGCCCTCACGTTACACACACTTTGGTAGCTGGCCAGAGAACATCCAGCGCTGCAGGACCTGGGCATCAGTCCGGTCCTACAGGAACACTTGTCCTCTTGCTTTGAAAGCTGTTGCAAAGGCATCCACCTAGATATGCCTGACATCTAGAACTGCAGATTGCAAACACCTGGTGGGGTCAGACAACAAACTAGTAGTGTGTGGGGCCAGTCCTTGGAAATTTCTTCCCTTAAAAGAAAAATGAGATATAAATCCCTGCCCCGAGGGTCATTTCTTCTTAGGTTGCTTAGTTCTCCCATATGAAGGATGAGTTAGGCACAGTGTTCATTACTGGAGAAAAAGCCCTCATATGCAAAGCAGTTTTCTCCCATTTTAAAATGTAGTCTGAAATTCACAACTTTAACTACTTGACTTTTCTACAGGCACTAAGAGCCAAGGGCAATTTGTAGCTATAGCTGTAATAGTGTTACTCTCACAAAAAGGCTGAAGAATCACAGAATACCCTGCCAGAGACACCTCACACTGATGGTGTGGGAGCGGAGAGGTGACTGCACAGGAGCACCTGTGCTGCCACTGAACACCCATGGGGTCAGGCTGCCTGCTGCTTTCCACAACAGTCTGGCACTCTGCCCCAAACCCACAAGGAGCCAAGAAGTGTCATGCAGGCTCACTCTTGGTGCCCTCTACCCTCAGAGTTTATAAACCATGAGTTACACATCCAAAAGTACTGGGCTTGGGGTAGTTAAAGAATGAATCGTGGTTGTCAGCTCCCCTGCCGATTGTTAATGCACTCTTGAGAGAGCAGTTTTTCTGCAGTGGCTCAAAAGGAATGCCAGCCAAATCAACTCACAAAGGCTGCTGTACAGCGTGGAGCTCCCAGCTCTATCCCACACCTCCAAGAATCATCCATGGCCAAGCCTCCAGCTCCACCATGGTGTGCAGCTGATGGATAATGCTTTCACACTTCAGTAACAGGCCCCATGCTCCCTCCTCCACTGCAGCTTCAGCTTGGATTCTGCTCATGCTACTGCTGCTGCCGCTGCTGCAGCTCCAGGGGTTGCTCATGCCCATGCTCCCAGGACTCTCTGTGTTCGTGCCAGGCTGGAGGCAGGCTGAGGCTTTCCTTCTCTCCTCATTCATTTGCTTCTCAGGTGTGAAGTCAAGCTGTCATTTGGCAGCTCCTCAGCAAACCTACATGATCTTTCTCTTGGCAAAAGGAGGAAGCTGCCAAAATGTAAAGGAGAAGGTTCTCCAAAGATGCTGTTAGGAGTTTAAACTTGGATTAGCAGCAGCAGAGTGTAGGGAGGGGGAATTGTTAATTGTGTCGTCTTCTCTCTGTGCCCTTGGGTGCCACCAGGGCCTGCTTTCAGTGGAAACCTGTGAGAGCCCATCTGCTCTCAGATGTGCACTCAGCATCAGCAAACCTCCTCACAGGCAGCTCCCACCTGTGGGTCAGGCACCTCTTGACCTCTCAAGAGCTCTGCCTGTGGTTCTTAGGGTGTAAGAAACAGCATTAGCTGAAATGCATGCACACATCTGTTCACCAGTGTAGCTGGACTAACCTGTCTGCATAATCAGGTGCCTGTTATCACAGCATGTTTACATTTTAATGGGGCACTCATTTATGGATTTAAATTTAAACACGAAGAGCCCTCCTGTCAGAATAATGGCCATCCTATAATCCTCTGTATACATACAAAAAATAATTAGAAATAGTGTTTAAATTAGATCAACTGAATCCAACTACCACTTCCCTAAATTTACATAAATTACTTCCCATCTGTCAAGTGATGTGCTAAACTAATTTTAAGTTTTTATATTCCCTCAGCCCTAATTTATTACACACTTCTCCAATTTTTTTCAACCCTTTTGTGCAAGATTTTCCCTTGTATCAGTATCTTCAAGACTGAGAAGCAAACACATTTTTCACCTAAAGGCACTGTTCAAACAGTCACAAAAAATAGAAAGGCAAACAGTCTAGAGACTTTAAATTGGAGGTCAAGATCCAAAAGCACAGGGAGACCACTATTCTTCCAAGTTCTCTCACATGTCAGGTTTTTACCTCTGCCAATCACCCAAGGGAGTCCCCTCCTCACAAAAACTTGCAAAGATGAGCCAACCCATTGGTCATGTGCAGTCTTGCAGCAGGGCCCTCTGCATGGGTGTCCCACGTGAATCATCAATCCTTTATTAGAGACAAGGAATAATGGGGTAGCTCAAAGCCCACCTATGTTTTGCACACCGTAAGAAATCACAATCAAAGTCTCTTCCATTTTCTTTGCTTTATGGAGAACTGAACAGCACAGTCCCTACATAAGGGGTGCAAGTAAACATCCTCTTTGGACAGATGACCAGGCCAGATCTCAGACAGATCCTGCTGCAGGTTTTCAGTTCACTTCTTTATATAACTGTGCTCTAGTTTTATGAACATTTTTCCTTTTATCTTTTTCACTCTTTGTAAACAGTAGAACAAAAGCTGAAAATCCCTGTGCTGCTGCATCACATGGAGCTGAGCAGATTTGCAGCTGGATAAAGGACAAAGGAGTCTGGCAACAAAGTTTTGGTCATGTGTACTGATGACATATATAGGCCCATGCCATTTAGCTGGAAGGTAGCATTTACTGGAGGGGTGAGGGAGGGAAGGAAAACTGGGCAATTGAAGAAAATAGTCAGTAACTGAAGTATGTACCTTCACTCCCCCAACAGAGACAATCTTCATGCTTGCTTCTCACAGTGTTTGGATCTTCCTCTGCCTGGATGGCCACTCTTTGCCAGTCTCATGATCCAAAGTTTCTGAAGCAAACAGCAGTTTATTTAACTCCCATGGCCATTCCAGAATGCTGGGGTGGCAGCTGTCTAATGCTGCAACAAATGGTGTCAGGATCCTGAGGCATCTTAAACACTCAACCTCCAGTGCTCACTGTAAACCAGACTGAAAAACCCACACACCCTGAAGCTGCACATTCTCCTCCTGTTTCCTCAGGCATTCAGCAATTTGCTGGGCAATCAAGATTATAACCACAGATAACCTCTCTGCTTATGAGAAACTGCAGCTGGGTAAAAGGCCTGCTGCACAAAGGTCAGAGGGGTGGTTGATGGAGTAGCTTCCATCTCATGGAAGTGTTTGCCCTGACATTGCTATTTCAGAACCACCTTGTGCATGATTGACATCTGAGACCTCACAGCACCTCCAGAGAGGAACAGGACGTTGCAGAGATTCAGACTGTCTGTTTGAGGGCACGTCTCATTCCAAATCTCAAGCTTTTTTCTGGTTTTCTGCTGAACTTTCTTTCAACAGAGTACTGTGTGAGGACAGAGCCGGTACAAGGGGAGGAACGCTCCCAGGAAGGAAGAGGTCAGGCCAAATAGGAAAAATAATTATCTCTTTCTAACATTTCAGACTTTAAAAGAAAACAAGCAACAAATGGTCTCAAAGAGAGGCCAGCACAAAGCATAGCTGCTCATCAGTTTCCTTCCAAAGGTTCAAACGACAAGCATTCAGGGAACAGTGGAGGAAAGAACAGCTCTAATTTGTTTTTCCTGGTGGTATTCCTTCTCTAAGATGCTAACCCAGACCAACTGCCAGTCCTTTTCCACTCTGTCCCGACCCTGTGGCATCTCCCAGGTAAGGCCTGATATGGCCACTGAGCCACTGAAGGGTAGATAGAGGAGTTAATGCTTCAGTACAGGACATACAAAAAATTAATCGTCTCTGAACTATTGATGCTGGCTCACTGCAGACTGGAGTAGGTATTACTGACCTACTGATGCTTTTTTCACATTTTGAAGTTTGATCTGCAGCAGCTGCAATTGTCAGAACCATTCTCTGAGGTCTTTGTTTCTTCCTGAAATTAAAGTTCAGATTTTTAGGTACTCGCATAACTCTAGTAACCCACCCCCTGGAGCTTTTCTTATCCTGTCCTGTTTGTAATCCTGCTTTTACCACATAAACCGCTTGAAAAATATTTTATGACCTTACATATTCTTAGGAGCCACCAAACCCAACGTGTGTTGCTTCTGTAACCAGCATAACTCCCTTGCATAGAAATATAATTAATCACCTCTTTGAAGTCATCTTTCCTCCTCCTATCACACATCTGGACAAGTAATCCCCTTTCTGAAGGCTGTAAAGGCAGCTTCTCCTTGCATAGCTTCTCTTCACTACTACAGTCTGCATCTCCCTCCTTCCCCCAGCTGCTCTGTCCTCCTGCTTGGCAAACACACAGGAGCATTTCAGCCCTTTCTCTCACCCACAGCTAATTCTGACAGTATGGCAACAACACAAATCTCAGTGATGCAGAACTGCCTAACAGGAGGTGGAGGCTGATGGTTCCCCATGGGTACAGTCGTTTCACCCACCAGAGTTTGAATGCAGTTTGACAGAAATATTTATGCACAGAAGACAGCCAGGCCTCCCCACACGTCTCCTCTGAGAGGGAGCTTAAAGCCCTTATTTATTTCAAAGGCAGAGGCTTCTCTGAATCACACAAGTGAGCTTTTGGGATGAAAGAGTTAAGAATCTAAGCCATACCCATCCTGCTGTAAACTAGTCAAAGTCACAATCTCTGCACCCTGGAGTAGATGACAGGACCCAAATGATCAACTGCCACGTGTCAGCATGCAAGGTCTGATCTGTCTCATACAGGTATAAGGATTTTTCTTCCACCTTCATCTATTAGGATTGGGCTTTCCAGAAAACACAATGGAGGATTCACACCCCTGAATTCAAATGGAGCAGGTGCCAGTCCTAGCTAACAAGCTTCTGGTGGGTTAGGACTGAGCTGGGTGTGAACTGGGCTGTACAGCAGCTTAGGACATGGGTTTCAAGACTACTGCTTCCCCAGCTGGGAATGGGATTGCTGCAGGAGACATCCCTAGGGTGAGGGCAGAGGGGAATGGCTGGAAGGCCACAGGTTGGTCACTCTTCACCCAATGGGAGTCTGGGGTATTACTGATGGATAAATAAAGCTGAACTCTGGTGATCAACGTAATCATACAAGCCTGTGCAGATAGCTGGCCTCACATAGAGATTTATTTGAATCAGGAACACCAAGGCAATTCATCCTCTCTTAACAACCCATTCTCTGCTCTGGGTGCTCAATACCCATGGGGCCCAGCAACACAGTCGTTCCTCCTTCCCTCCCTGTGCTTTCCTGCAGCATGGAGTCGCTAAATATAATCTGACAGCTTACCTTCTCTGGTCCAGAGCCTCAACATCCATGCACTGCTTCTCTGTGCCAGAAGCTCTATTTTACAAGTCAAACCATAGTCTCCCTCCCAGCTCATCTTGTATGAAAAATGAGCATATCCTTACATCCTCTCTCTTTCTATATCCAGCAGTCTTGTTGGAATGGGCTCACACAGCAACTGCAGTAGCACATCCTCCAAAAATGTAGCAATCTCAGAGCCACACAACCAAGAGTTAACTTCTGCAAATGCCAGCTAGCCCTTAGCTCTAATCAGTTCATCCACTTACACTAGTTCCAGTTTTGGCTTAATTCTAAGTCTCTCTGAAGCCATCACACACGTGTAATTTCATTAGATAGTGGAGTTCTCACATCCAAGTGGTACCTTACTACTTTTCTGCACTTTTCTGCCTCACCAACTTCAAAAGGTGCCATATTCCTCTAATGTGCACTCACTGAAATGTCATTGAAACCTGTTTTATAGATGTATTTCCTGACCTATTGCACACCAAATCTCAAGGCCAAATCTCTTAATTTTATTAATTCCAGAAAAATCTGATCCTTGTCAGTCTATGTGACACTTCCAGGCATGGAGGTTATTTAGCCACTTGTTAGTTGCACTCCTTGATTCAGAAATCCAGAGTTCATTAGAGTACTGTTGTTTAGGTACATACATCACTAGGATAAAGGGATTATTTCAGGGCACAGACTGGCTATCATCTCTAATATGTAGGAAGAGGAGCAGAAGAGCAAACACATACAGCTGGTGTGCTTCTGCTTCTCTGTTGCCAATCTGATATTTCAAGCTGTTTTTATACAAAGGAAAAAGCAGAATGGAGAAATCCTTATCTTAAAAAAATGGCTGGGAGCTCAGTGAATTTAGCAGCTCTCAGGATAAAATACCCACAGTACATTCCCCCTGGCTGCCTCCTCAGGAACCAGCAGTATTTCTCACAGCTTTCCATTAACCACTTTTATTATCTGAACGTCTGCCCACATGAGTAATTGAGTGAATCACATCAGCAAAAGACTTGTGGAGCTTTATGAGGAGGCTCTACTGTAAAAATTTTTGAAATCAGTTTAATTTACAGAACAAGGATTTTTAGCTGTGGTGACAGTTTCAAGACCAGTGCAGCAGTAGTGGGAGAAAGAAACACAGAGGTGATAAGGGTTTCCAGTTCTTGAAGGTAATTGAGAAAATGTGATTGCTCAGCTTAGTTTGCCACATGGAATGGTACAGCTATAAAATACATAAAAGCTAATGCATGATGTATGTTTGCAGTATTTTCATCTTTACTATGTAAAACTCACCATCAAGCTTCCTCAAGTAAAAGACATTTGCTGTGTACTACTGTGTATATACAGCAACAGGTTCTACCTACTTACCACCGCTGGGATATGAAACCAGAGGCCAGGCAACTTCTATGTAATTTCCTTTTTATCTGCATTATGGCAATACTAGATTTACAAAGATGTCTAGGTGTTTAAATAGTCCAGTAGGTGCTCAAAATCCAAATACCTAAACAGATCCAAAAATTTGGGTTCCAACAACTGAAAGTCCCAACTAGAATTTCAGTGCAGCTGTGCTAGGTCATTATATTGGATAGTCAATGGTATTCAATGCAATTGTACAGCATAAATAATAGTTATACACAGGATTGCAGAACCAGGCCCATGGCTGAGGTTAATTTAGAGCATTCTATTAACAAGCAATCAATCTGCTCCTTCCTTTTCAAACAGTATATCAAATCCAGCTGCAGGGTCTGTCAAATTTAGTATGAATTCTGACAGTATGAATTTTACTTTTTTAGACACCCTTATTTGTATTCTCTCCCTACCCCCAAAAGATAAATGGCCAAATATGACTTACTTTTTTTCTCTTATTATTCCAATAGATTTTTGTTCCTTTCCTGGATTCATGGCCTAGGGAAGTTTTGTCAGGA
The DNA here is from genome assembly GCA_034509425.1 of Eopsaltria australis. Lineage (NCBI taxonomy): Eukaryota > Metazoa > Chordata > Aves > Passeriformes > Petroicidae > Eopsaltria > Eopsaltria australis. The sequence goes on from JAVTVJ010000030.1 coordinate 5,039,861, forward strand.
AAAAAGCCTTAATGGTTGAATTGTCTCTTCTGTTTTCTATATGACTATTCATTCCCTTCCAGCCTCCCCTCCCCAGGGTTTCTGAGCACAAAGCACTTTAGGAATCATTTAGTCTACTGCTGAAACATAGGCCCTGAGCTAGCAGGTACCCAGCACTGCTGGAGTATCTTGTTCCATCAGTTAAATTAAAGAACTGAATCCAGCTGATGGCTGGGCTCACCAAGCTCTCTTTTAGAGAGGATACCCAGGGCCTTCTTCTGTAAAGCTCTGAAAGGGAAGATGATCACTTTATCCTTACTGCAGTGTCTGAGTCACCACTGAATTGGAAGCAACTGTTAAAAAAAAAAAAAAAGCCTTTTTTGGTGAGACTTCAAAGTTGGCAGCCAAGCAGGCACAGCATCGGATGTGCCAGGCTTGTGACAGAGCTGACCTGCCTGGATGCCAGCAGGGAGGTGGGAGCAGATCGTGCCAGTGCCCGTGAGTTGCTCTGCACTGCAGAGACTGGAGCAGAGAAGCTTCAGAGAGGTTCAGAGGTGGCCCCAACACTGGTACCCCATATCAAGAGTAAACATTTCCTGCATAATAGTGGCACTGGAGCATCACTTGTCCACCTACAGGGATGTTTCACTGTCATCAAAGTAACCAAGAAACTCACCAGGGACATCTTTAAGCTGGTTTCTCTGCCCTTTCAGTTCTTCATCCACTCTTCTTTGGTCAAGGCAAAAGGCCTCAGCTACCTCATCACTACTACTATCACTTAACTGTGCATCAATTAAAATTAAGGTTTTGTACCAAGTTACACTAGTTTTAATGTAAAATCCTGCAAGTTTTGTCCTTGTGACTTTTAACTGGTCTAGCATTGATTTATTTGAACTGCTTTTCCCATTACAGAGATGATCAAGTGCTTGCGCCAAAGATGTTGGAGCAGATATAGAACTATGACTGATGCTTCCTGCCTCCTGGAAGCAAGGCTTTCTTTACAGGAGCATTAGGATCATAGAAATTGCACATACTTCATTTATCTTGGGAGCAGGCTCCTCTGTAAAAGAAACTGGAATGACCTGAAAAGTAGGGGGAAAAATTCTTTCCACTCCAGCCCTCCCCCAAATCTTTTTGTGGGAAACACAACTGTGTTTTTGATGCTAAAATTCACAGATTTAAAAATACTTCTCTTCAAGGAATGTTGCCATGGAAACCTTTACCGTGTCTCCTTCCCCACCCTCCATATGTGAAGATTTTCTTCATCTTTTTTTTTTCCTCCTGCATGTGGTAGTTCCTCTTCTCCGTCTGCTACCACCAAAACCCTGGCATTGAATTCTAAGAGATGTCAAACAGGCCTTTTGTTTAGTTGAAAAGTCATTACTAAAACCCACCCCTGAGCTGAACTACAAAGAGGTGTCAAGATAGGTTCATACTCTCAGGCTCCAGAGAAAGATGCCTAGAATATCTTCTAGCAGTTCTTGCTTTGGATAAGTGGAAGGAAGAAACAAGAGTTGCCATGGTCATTAAAACAGTTTCACTTCCTGGGAGCATAACCCACAAGTGATAAAGATTTTCCTTTATGCTTTCCTGAAGATACTGCTCTACCCCATTCCTTCTCCCCCAGAGCCAGAGGAGGATCTGAGCACAAAAAGGAAGTCAGCTTCCCTGTACTGATCAGGATCCATCTATATCCAGTGGTCAGCGTCAGGGAGCCCCTTCTGTAGCATTAAGAGACACCTTGGGCAGGTCATACCTGGCCCCCTTGAGGGGTGAGGCTGTACAGACATCTGCTGTCAGTGAGCAATGTGCACTGAGAGTGAGAACGCCATGTGCTGACCTGTGAGTTAAGCAGAACCAAAATGTTCACAAGCGAACTATGCAGGTGAGAGAGTGTTTTCCCAATTTGGATTGCCAGCAGCTCCAGGTTCATGTGAGTGCACAGCTAGTGGGGGAGCTGGCATCACAGCTGCCCAAGGGACTTTAACCAACATTTACTTTTGCAGCAAGTAGGACAGGAATTGCCAAAACCATCCTTTCCATGTAACAATGGAAAATAAAACGTGCAGCCCTAAACTGTGGTGCATGCCACAGTCACCACCAGCAAGTCCCTAAATTGCTGGCAACAGAAGGATATTACTAATTTGCAATGGTGCTTCTACACGTAGCCCATGTTAATTAAAATGCAGAGAACAGCATTCATGGATATTCTGAAGGTAATGGGAGGCTAGATCAGTAAACTGTCTGCTCTGCTCAAAGTTGTTAACAACTGCCTCACCAAATGCCACCAGGACAAGGGGCAAAAGTAAAAGGCTTTGCCAGCCATAAAGAGCCATGACAATGCATCAGCAATGGCCTGGTGCTCACACCACCTGTGCTGCCTGCCTGCTTCTGAGGGCAGCAGGTTGCACAGACACAGATACCCTTGGCCTCTTACCTTTTGTGAGTTTGCAGCTCTTTATAGAAACTTGTCCTACAGTAAGAGCCTAAGGAATTAAATGACAGCTTTTCTGTGTGCTTTTCAAAACCATCCTGTCAAATTTGTGAAGCAGCTTGCTGGTGTAGAGCAGGAATATGAAGCATAAAAAGCAACAATTCCCCATATTATAGAAGCAACCTCCGCCTCTTGGCTTTCTTCCTAGACTAAGACATTTTTCTTCCACAGGTTGCAATGCTTGCCCATACCCCCATGTTACGGGCAGAAGGGGTCTCTGGACTTTATAGATCTCTGGACTATATAGTGTGTGGGTCTGAGCAGCAGTGACAAACCCCTGTCCTCTACTGACTGGGCTTTGAGATTGGTTGTCTGCATCAGTGCAGGGCTGACTCAGGCTTTTCCCTGGGCTGGCATCAACAGTGCTGCAGCTTTGACTGCAATCTTGTGACATGGCTAGCACAGACTCCCTATCCCAGTCAACTTCTTTTTTCCTCACAAAATTTGCAGGAACAAAACAGTGTAGAGAATTCAAATCCCTGCCAAATGCAGCTGATTTGGCCGAAGGGCTCAGAAGTTCCTTCTTATGAGAAGGGAAAGGGGGAAATGGCCAAAAATAACTGGGAAGGGTGCACACCCTATGAACACAAGTCTTCCTTAGGAAACCAGGCCAAACAAGAACCAGTGACAGTGCATGCCAGACAAGGGGTCAGGACAGAGATGGAAGAAAACTGGTACTTCAATCTTCAAATCAAAACAGATTAAAACTTCCTAAGAAAGCTCCATTCCATGAACGTTCCCATACAAAGAAAGGAGTTTGCTGCACAAGGGTGCACAGCTGGGCTGATGAGTGTTGCACTAAATCACCACAGCTGGGCTGTCTGAAGTGACTGACACACGCAGAGCAAGGAATGGAAACCTACAGACTTCAGCAAACAATGTGGCTGTGACCTCTGTGTCACTCCCAGCAGTGCATTACAAATGCCTGAGAGTGCCTTACCCCCTCCTTTCCCTCCATGCTCAACACATTTCCCTTGCTGATGAGTCAGGGTGTTTTTTTGACATCAGTTTTGAACAAACACAAACTGATCATTGGCTTTCTCCAGCAACTGGGACACATTCTTCTCCTGTGTCACTCATGGACTCCTGTAGCATACCGGATCACTGGCCTGGACTGAGCATAGCCTATGGGTGCAGGCTAATGGACAGTTCATAACAAATTACATGGAATCACTCCCATTTTTGATTCCTGTAACTGGGGAAAGGGCTGTTGCAAGGCAGTTGGTTTGATCAGCTCCAGCAAGGCAGAGAAATGCTGTAACAGAAATCTGGACAATTACACTTGGGAAGCTTTTTTAGTGTTTAAAAGCTTCACTCCTATGACACAGCTCAAGAAAGTAGATCTTCAACACTCAGTTATATTCCTAGCAGGGACAGTGCTATCCTACCATATTTTCCCACTAAGGCAATAACAGCTTTCATTTTGCCTCCTCTGCACACCAAGAATGCTTTAAAGTCAAATTCTTTAGCATGCTGATTTCTCCAGAAGGTTTAGGAAACATCTGCAACCTTCAAGAAAAATCAGCCTTTTCGCATAAGCAGTGAAGCAAAGCCTAACATGAATTGCCATCTGGGGACATGACCAACCTTTAGTTAAGTGGAGGTCAGATCAGCAAGAGCTTTCTTGCAGTTCATTATAAAAATCAATGCACAAGAGACAGGAAGCTGAACTGCACAACCTTCCTTTTCCTGCCCAACATCTCTGTATCATTCTACCCCAAAAGAAGCTACACTGGGGGGCATCTGAATCTCTACAGCTCCACCAAAAGCAGAGCTGACACATTAAACCCAAGAGCAGCATTTTCTTTGTTTGGTGCCCACAGAGGCTGGCATCAGCTGTTAACCCCATAAAAGCTGACAGGATTGCATTCAGACTGGCACACCTCAGACAAGAGAAAAAACATTTTTAAAAGAGCAGCAGACTTCCTGACCTGGAAGGTACCAGTGAAAATATCAGTGTCTGCAGAAATGAGAACTGCAGTTACCAGTTACATGTGCTCTGTCTGCACCAGCAGTAAAAAGTAGCTCTAATGGGAGGCACACACTCCTGGCCTGCCCTATGGGGCACTGGCAGCCGTGGACAGCTTAAGCAGACACAGCTGCAGCCTGAGAAACCCCTCACCTACCACCACACAGCTGCTGGGTGGGAAGGGGGCTGGGAACTGAAGCTTACAGAGAAATCAGGTGTATGGAGATAAGACTTACACAGATCAGATAAAGGGTGATTGATTCTATGTCAGAGAAAAAGGGGAGAAACACAATGTGAACAGTACGTCACATGGCAATTACTCCAGTGTGATGATGGGGCAGGAGGTTCCTGCCTTGCAAACCATTCACTGGGACTCTGAATGGAGCTGTCCTATGATTGGCAAAAAAGAAAGGATGAAGCAGGAAAGAGCCTGTGAATATGCAGCATTCGATGCTTCTTTGGCAGGCATGCATTTTGGAGAAGGAAAAGGATTCTTTGAAAGGCTTTTAAGTTATTAAGTATAACATTAATCTAGAGCCCTATAAAATCAGCACTCTCCAGTATTTGCATGACCAGTCTCATGCTGACCCAGTGCTGAATAAATTACAAGCATCTGTCAATTTCTGATGCTGATTAGATTAGACGCTGCCCTCAGAATGGTCAGGATAGAGACTCCCTTTCTTGGGGCTTTGTTCTGTGGTTTTATTTCATTTCATTATATTATTACTGATGCTTCTGTTTTCTCAGGGGCCAAACCAATTTTATTCCTCTTGGTTTACTAGCATTTCTCAGTCATCTTTTTTCTTGCAACCCCACAGCATGGCAAGATTACACAGCAAGAGAGCTGTGGTGCAATTCCCACCCCACTTTATTTTTCTCTTTCTCACGCTCACACATACTTCTCACAGGATATATCTGCTCTTCTTGACAGATATAGCTCAAGGGAAGGAAAGACACTTTGAATAAAAATACCTATATATAGAGAAAGGCTTTGTCCTTGTGTCTCCAAGGTCTTATTTAGCTAGGATCCAGGAAAAAGTATTCCACTGGATAAGAGGGGCACTCCTTCCCAGCTCTGGCTGCTACTGGAAAGAGGCTGGATTAACCAGAGCTCTGGTCTTTGACTAGCTGACACCCAGTAGTTCATACATACACCACTGCAAGGTTTTGTTGCTTCCTTTGCAAAGGTTTGGCCAGAGATCCAAAAACAAATATAAAAAAAAGACATATAGATTAAATCTACTTTAATATGACTACTGGTTGAATTAGAAAAAGTACCCAAGATAGGCATGAGGTTAAGAATGTGGAAGGTAAAAAAGTCTGGATATAAAATTCCTTGGCTGAGTAAACACGGTGCAAGTATGATTCTCATTAAGACCCTTGCTCAGAACTTCACTGCTGGCACTTTTAACCCCTTGTTTTGCTTGCTCTTAGCTTCTCTTAGACACTGTTATCCAGGCTTCCTCCTTTGGTGACGTTACCAGTTCATATTTTGCCTCCATGACTTGTCCTTTCACTGGGTGGAGATACAGTTTCCTTACCAGGACACTCAGCAGAACTGTGGCCACCATATAGGCAAACCTGAGGGAAGAATCGGGGGAAAAAAATAAAAACCTTGCTATGATGTTAATTTGACAAAGGACAACAGCCAGCCTGGACACGTTGTCCCAGCAGGAACACCAAGATGCTGAAAGCACCTTCTCTCCTGTCTGCCACAGACCTCCTTCCCTATGCTCACCTCAACTCTGGGCACTCCTGGCTTCCTGAAAAACCCAACAAGGAGAGGTTTTTCATGGCTAATTCCTCATTGAATCTCTCTGGGTCAAACCTATAAAAGACGAAACACATTAAGGTCTTCTGAGCAGGCACAACATCCCTTCCCCAGAAACATACACATACACACAAGCAAAAAACTGGAAATGAAATAGAGAATCTCACTAATTTGTGTTCCCAGCTGGTCAGCTGTGTCCCAATCTGGTCAAAATGCTGACAAACTGAGGTAGTGTGAGACAGGGCTGGAACTAATGTGCAGTACACAGCTGAGCTGATGCTGTTACCTGCCCTCTATTTCTCTCCAGGGCACAGGCAATCTCATTTGTCTCTCTCTCTGTCTCAGTCCCTTTCTTCTTCACTTCCAAAAATATTTCCCTTTTCTCCTTGCCCCTCACCCTTCTCTTCAAGCAGCTGGTGTGTGTATGTGTATGTGCTGGGGGAGGGAAGCCAGTGACTCATTCAAGTGAGAAAAGTGGTTTCCAGCTTCAGGATGGTAGAGGCTATAAGAAAACTATTATCCAGGGCTGGCATGAGTTAAAACACAAGAAACTAATAAAATAACATTCAATTTAAATATAAAAAAAAAACTCACCCCAAACAGAAAATATGACAGACAGAACACAGTTCTTTCAAACCTTTCTGCTAAATACGTCAAGCCTTCATTTCCCTGCTTAAACATCCAAGCTCTGCTTCTAACAAGGTGAAAGGGCATGTGGGTGCCGATCCTTAGGAAAAGCAGCATCAAACTTACATTTCCCCTGAACTGAAATGCAAATTACAGATTTTGTAATAGGAGAGAAAATGCAGCTGCCTAGCAAAAAAGTAGGGAGGGCAACCAACCATGCACAGTGTTTTTGTACAATAGGTGGGTGAAGGGATCACACAGAGCTGGTCTCCTGTCTCTGTCATGGAAATATTCATCTACCTCAAGCTAAACCTGAACCTCAGCCTCCTTGAAACAAACACACAATGTTCATAGCAGTCCTCACTGTCACTCCCATGAGGACACAGCAAACCTGAAGACAGTCATGACCTGCCTTGGGAGGCAATCCCTGCCAAGGTGCTCGTAGACCGGTGCATCAATGCCTGACCCCTTTCTAAAAGGTGTAATTGCAAGAGAGGACAAGTGCTGTTCTAAAGGCTCTCTTCTTTCTCCTACATCTCAGCTGTCCATTCTCTCTGTCTAGAATAACTGACCCACATTTTTTGCCTGCCCAACTGAAGTAAATCAGATACAGGTTAGTATTTGCCACCTGGAGGCCACAGAAAGCTACAGCGATTTTTTTCTTTAACCTCCCAAACACTGGCCTAGATCCACTTCAGTTTTCACAGACAGAAATATTAAGGTAGCATTTCCCTTCATCCTAAAAACCCACAGCTTCAGACTGACACTTCTTCCCTTGCATCATTGTTTCATGATGGCATGCAGTGATTCCAAAGCCATTCAAGTCACTGTTTCACAGAAAACCTTCAGCAGAAGTTACCAACATTAGCCAGGGAAGCTCTGTGTATGTGCACAAAGAAGTTTTTGCTAAACCCTAACACACACATACACAGACTGGAGCACGGGAAGAACCTGACTTCAACTGCCCCAAAACCATGCCCACGGAGACAAAGAAACCCAGACCTTCATAAAATAATTTTCTTACAGACTCTCTTTCAGAAGACTCTCTCCAGAATCTGCTTAGGGCAGGCCCTGCAGCACAGAAGGCTGTGCTGTAAGATCTAATTTAACAAAGCAAAGGAATTAGTTGCAATAAAAGTCAATTCTACATACTTGTATGGTGATGGCCAAGATGAGCTATCCTGCAGCATCACACCAAGAGCATAAAGCACAAGTGTCTGCAAAGAGAATTACAACATGTCAATGCAGAAGGAAATGCACAATTAAAGACATCTCTCAACAGCTCTGCTGGATGATGATTATTCTGCAGACTACTCATATTTAGGTGGATTAAAAAGACAATTATGCTGTATTCATCTACAGATTTTCATAATCCATGCCCAGATATTATGATTTTAACTTCTAAGAATGATACTGCAATTGTTGGTGGTTACAGAGGGTGTGACCCCATTTCTCTATGCTTGCTGGGATGTATGTACAAATTACTTTACTCTGGAGTGGAAGGTGATATGATGATTGATATGGTGAGGCCTGAAACAATGCTCTTTTATGCATAACTGGACCCACAGGCCCCTTCAAAGCTCACTCATCCCTGGTGGACCCAGAAGCAGAAGATCTGCTCAGTGAGATAATATGAATTTGCAGTTCCTCTCCCACAGAGGAACTACAGGCAAACTTTGAGCTAAACTCTACTTTCAGATGACAGAGCACCTGCTCAGGTTCAGTGTCAGAAGAAATGGTCTTCCTGCCTCACCCCTGGTCTGGAAGAAGAGGAAACAGCAAATTCCCCTAGAGGAAAGCAGAGTGCACCCAGCACTGCCCTACCTCTTTGGGGATAGTGTGTTGGTCGACTCTGCCCTCCAGCTCCTGCAGCTGTGCAGCAATGGGAGTGAGCTTTGCTGTCCGCACTGTCTCACACAGGACCTGCCGACAGTACCTGCAACCAGTAACCCTTGGTTAGTTCAGCTTTCAGAACGAAGCTTCTCCACATCTTTGTGGCAACAAGCACAGCTGAGTCAACTGCTGTATTTAGAGGCACTTCATTTTTTTTTTCCGGCAAGGAATCCCAACATCTTTGCAAGAAGCACTAAATCTCATTAACAGCTTTTACAGAAGGTTATCAGAATCCCTCTTCTTTCAGATTTTAAACCAAACTAAATCTGCTAAAATGCGTAAAGCACCAGCCCTTTTCCTGTACTTCTCACCGATACAAGAAGCAGCAAGAAAACCACACACTCAATATTCCCTTACTGAAATCCTAGTCCAAATACAAAATGCACCCTGCTGCACCAAAATAACAAATGCACAAAACATTGCACACTGTTGACCAGTCATCATCACTTGTGGCCCTTTGAAAAGAAGACTGGTTCATGCTTCTCTCTAAATATCTCTATATCCAACCATGAAAATGACTGATTACTTCTACTACTTCTGGAAAAGTAGCACAGAAACCAAACAAGACAGTAAGCAAAAATTCCAGCCTGGCAATCAGGGCACTGATTCTGTGCTTTTCCTCTGCCAATGAACTTAAAAGGGCTTCCTACAGACACCCTGAAGTGAGCACCTTGGCCCCTGTGTCTGGAGTGCCAGCAGATTCTCTCTGTGCTGCAAGTCATGCTGTGGTTTGATCACTTCCAGAAAGAAAAAAGGGAGTAAGTAGCTTTTGGATGCCTTCTCCTGGCCTAGTGCAGACTAGGCATCAGACTCTGTGTGAAATGCCTCTCCCTAGCACATGACACAGCCTTCCTCTACATTCTCTCTATAGCACCCACCTGAGCTGCTCAATTTTCTCATGGGTAATTGGTCCCTTCCCCAGAACACGGTCCATCTCCTTGTAGAGATTCTGCTGAACATCTTCTGAGGTTGTCAGGAAATAGACTGCCCAAGTACACACTGGGGAAGGAATCAAGACAAGACTGGACCCAGAAAACTCAATCTTTTTACAAACAGCATTCAGGTTTCTTACTTCTTGTATTTTCAACATTACTTTTTGACCTAAAAAAAAAGGTGACCTCTGTGCGCAGCAGGCTATGCTGATTCAGTATTCAGTAGCAGGAACAGAGGCTGAAGTCCTGTGTAACAAGAGGCCCTGCAAGCTAAAATTCTCTTTCTGATGCAATGAGGAGCTTAGGGAGCTGTGCAGGACACTAAGGCATTCAGCCTCACAGCTCCAGCAAAGCGACCACACAGCCCAACAAACTCTTGGGAATCAGGGTTGTTAGACCAACCATGCAAATGAAAGGCTGATTTGCTCAAAGCTTTAAAAAATTCCCTTATTTGGGGGGCTTCCCTAGCCCATCTCAGGCAAGAGCTCCTGAAGAGAGCTCTCTGCAGATGTTGGCCAGCACTTGTCCCCTTGCATCTATTTTTTGAGGTACTTGAGATATCTTCAATAGCAGAGTGAGAAAAAAAACCTTGCATAAGAAATAAGTGTGTAGGATGCAGTTTCCCTAAAGCTACAAGGAAATGTTTCTAGCTCTCCAAAAATGTCTATTCATGAGAACTATCTGGAATCTTGGACTTGATGATCCTTGGGGGTCCCTTCCAACTCAGAATATTTTATGATTCTGTGATTTCATGAATCCATGTGGATTCAAGCCCCTTAAAGTTACAGTCTTGCTGGAGTACTTGGTGAGAATATTCTCTGGAGAGAGTATTACCACAGTTGTCTAATTTTCTTCCCACATTCTTTAACACCTAGATGTATCTTGGAGGTTTTCTCTGGAGTCCCAGTCCCATTGCCTGAGATACAGGGCCAGACAATCATCCCTTTATCGTTAGGTACTTTACACAGCTTCAGTTTGTGTTTTTATTTGTTTAGGCTTTTTTTCTTTGCACAAATCCCAGAGTAGATTCTTTGAAAGCCCTCCATAATTGGAACGCACCTATCCTCCAAAAATTCAAAGCACCCAGACAGATTCTAGCACTCTAATTTTCTTCCCATGTGCCAGAACCTATTTTACAACATGATCTTTGTGGCTTATATATTTTGGTGGTTTTTTCATGAAATTTAGCATTAGTTATCTGGGGTTAAGAATGCAAGCAAAAAGCAATGGGGAGAAATTCTAACGTTCACCAAAAGGCTGGAAAGATTGTCAAACACAGCTTAGGTTCAGCTCACTGTGAGGCTGTGTCAACTGTCTGATGTAAAAATTAGCTTCTTCTATATGTCTGTAGCTCAGGAGAACAATGAATACAATTTTTTTGTTAGCCTAGAGTAAGTCTCATGTCATCACACACGGTTTTTGGCAGCTGAGTGTAAGGATGGGAAGTTACCCGGAGTTATTGTACTTACAGTTAGCAGTGATTACACATCCTGCCAAGGAGAAAATCATTGTATCTTCCAGAATCTAGGAAAGAAAGTCTACTTCAGGGAAGGAAGTTCATAAGAGTGTAAAGAGAAAAAGAAGTGGCACACTCTCCACTCAAGCACATTAAATCCCTTTAGTGCAGAGAGCAGGAAATACATCTAGAAAACATGGACTGAACTCTCTGTAGAACTTCCACTGGAATTGCACGAGACATGCTTAATATTAACATACTTCTGGTTTATAAAAATAGCTATGAAGCAGTGGCAAGGAAATCTACCAAAGTCTAATGCAATCGAACATTGCAGGAGTGGAAAAAAAGAACTAGAAGCCCTGCTTTGGTAAAGAATCTAAGCTAAGATGCAAAAACTTATATTAATCAAAGGCTACAATGCAATGAATTGCCCATCTGGCATAAGTCCATTACTGTGTAAGGAGGTAACAGCTGCACAGACCTGCTGGTCACTCAGGCTCCCCTGCAGCAAGGTGTCTATAAAGACATGCCTGTTGAATGATCTGCCTCGGCGCTCCTTTGTAACCTTCCTTAAGATGGATTCCATCTCCACCAGAGCTTTGGAAGAAAAAATAAATGTTTATTTTAAAACCTGGTCATCCTGGTGCTGCAGAGAAGCAAATCTATCTACCCAAGCAGATTTTCAGACCAGCTGTCCCTGCTGGGCTCACTTACAGAAGCAGCCTCTGTTACATATTACTGTCAATTTGGAAGGCAGTATCCCCAGTTCAGCTGAAAATGCAGGAACCAAATAACACAGGTTACCTATAAAAAGCCATCTTTACAGGTGTAACCAAGATGCACACTTTGTGTGCTGAAATCATGAAGGGAACTCAGATAATGCTGTCGAACCATCAGAGAACGTATTTCATCAGCCCCCATGGAAACTTGTATGAGCCACACAACACTGGTTCCATGAGCTGCAGGGTTACAACCACCACAGCACCACTGCACCTCCACAGATGGAGCCCCTTTGCCCAGGGGTTCACAGGCACGGTGCAAGAGGATGGCTCTGTGCTAAGGAGTCTGCAGAGACAGAGAGAGGAATGGGGGGAAATGGGGGAGGGTTTTGGCATGGAGTCCACACATCTGAAGATATGTGAGGGCCTAGCTCCTGGTGAATGTTGTGGGAATAAGGGGGAGTTAGGGACCTAAATGCCATTGCCTGTCTCATTTAAATGACCTACTGAGGACTATCCAAGAAACACAGAGAGGAATTTGAGTCTGAAACTCCATCTATCAAGGCCCACTTCAGTTGCTTTGTCTTCGAATTACCTTCCTTCCTCCTCTCCACATAGGAAGGCCAGCAACACTCAAACACTATCTGGAGTTTGTGGAATTGTGTCCTCATGCATCATCATACTACAGCTCAGGAACAGAGTGACCATGGGAGAAACCCATTTCAATGGGGCAGAAGTTGTCCCCAGGCTCTGAAACCCACAGAACCAGAAGTATAAAGAAGGAAACACTGGGTTTGGAGGATTTACAAGCAAATCTTTAGTTCCAATCTACTGTTGTTTAGCATCTTATCAATCAATACTGAAATGGTTTAATTATTAAGAACAAAAAAAGACAGGACAACCTAAAATTAAAATTACTGTAAAATACATGAGAAACAAAAGTAGTGCTATAACAGACCTGAAAATCATGTTATCTTTTATGATCACATCAGAGGCTATCACGTGGAAGGTGTATCCAACAAAGCAGCACCTCTGTACCTGTGTCTGCCAGCCCGTGAGTGACTGTCTGGCAGCACAGGCCCCAGATAAACATCATTTGAATGCCCATCCAGGCCAAATCTAGGGCTCCATCTGTCTCCACCTAGCATAGCTGCTTGCCTCCAAGAGGTCAAAAGTGGAACGGAACAGTTAGGGAGGAAGCACACCCTGAATTCTTCCCTTCTATCACTCTCCAGACCTGGACAGACCCCAGAACAAGGCCTGGAACTTGAGTTCCAGTCCTACAACTTCTCATGTAATGGAAGCTTGCCACTCAATTCCAAAACAATCATCTAATGTGCAAGTAAGCACAACAGATCTGGCAGCTTGTGACATGATGAGCAACTCTGAAGAAAAATCACAACAACTGGGCAAATGAAGTGTTATCACATGCTAGCTGTCTCCTAAGTATTAATCAGAGTGGGAGGAAAACTGTAATTTTGGGTGAAACCTACCATCTTCATAGTGCTTCTTCCTCGTCATGTTTTTGTCAAGAGACCCATCCAAGAAACCTTTTCCAATCTCTGACCAGATCTGGAAGAAGGACAGAGAGAACAGCACCATCACTCACCATAGGCTGAGACTGCTGGGACTATTCTGTTCCTCCCTACTGAGGAAAATGAGAACACCAAATAGAATTAAGACTTCCTGTCAATATGGAACTGGTCTTCTCTTTGGGACACCACATCCCATTTCAGACACAATGTCTATGATAGCTGGAATTAAGCTGAAATTAAACAACTGTAATTACAACCGTAGGGAACAAGGTATGGGAATCTTAAATGGGAGATGGAACTGTTTTTTTCCCACCCTATCACCAGCACATTTAACATGCACACATGTGGATACAGCTTGAGATTGCCTCGGATTTTCCTTTCTTCACAACGTCACAGATCCTTCAGAAGATCTTCGAAAGGGAGAAGTTCCACTGGCAGTCCCAACAGAGTTTGACTGACTTAGGTACCAAAGACTCCCAACTGCCATTGGATCTGGGTTCCTGATCCCCATGGATCCTTTAGAAACATTTCAGACTAATGACAGCTAGGATCAGCACTAGGATTTTTCTAACAGTTTCAGCTTGGGACAAGTGAGGCAGAGCCCTCAAGCTCGTACTTTAAATTCTCAGCAGTAGCTTGTACACAGATACAAGCTCTGTGTTTTCAGATTGGAAAGATTTAATAGGAGATTTCCTGGCTCTTCGGGACACTTACAGCATCATGGTGCCTGCGGAATCGGATGACTTCCCGGTCATCTTCAAAGCTGCTGCCCATGGCTGTCTGTGTGACAGACTTCATGGCGAAGCCCAGCATGTGCTGGCAGAGTGGCACATGTTGTGCCTCAGGGAGAGACAGCCATTTGGCCAGCAGCTCTTCTGACAGCTTGAGAGGGAATGAACCATTAGTTAGCAGTAATACCAGCAGTCTATTTACCAAACACACCCTGGATACATTCCTACCCACTTCCTAAGGCAGACCACACTTTCATGGCTATGGAATAAAGCTCAACTCTTTCCTGGTTTCTTTCCATCGCTAAACAGTAACATTTTAGCCTCCAGTCTTCTGCTTCTTTCAAGGCTCTCCCTCAACAAGGCAATCCTATCCTCCTCCCTTATTCCCTCTGTCACAAAAGATTTGATTTGAATGCAGGTCCTTTATCCTAGTGCTCATTCTCACTAAACCTTCCCCCGTGAGCCACACAGGGCTTCTCTGCTGTACAAAGACACTTACACACCTTCTGGATGAGAGCAAGGTTACTTTGCAAGGACTTGGTCACACCATTCTCATACAGTTTTCTCCTCATGTGGCTCTCTCCTGTATCGCCATTCAGGCTGGACTGGTACCTCAAGAGGGATTTCAGCATTGTCTCAAAGGGATCCACTGAAAGGAAACAGAGGAAACACCATTCAAAAATCACACTACACAAGGCTGATGAAAACAGCAGCCTCTTTAATCGGGTACTGCTACTTTGGGGCAGTGAGCAAGGTGTGGCTCTTTCCCCTAGAACATTCTCTCTGGGGTGTCAAGTTTCTCTTACTCAGTGTGGGCAGGTATCTCATAAAATCTTTTTTCTGGGGCTGATTGCTGTCCGTGATCAGCTCCCCCTGCAGAGCTTGCCTGCTGGCTCTACCAAGTAACTCTTCAGTGACAATGCCTTCAGAGCCTGTTCACTGTTTGCCAGTTCCCAGCTGGTTGTGCCATCGACTTGGTGACAAGACTGAGTGACATGGTCCTTCTCCTTCTCCTCCAGCCTGGTCTGCAGTTTCTTTAGCACATTCCCCTTCACATCTGGTGTGTCCTCCTGCCCTGAGCGTGGCTGTGCACTCAGGACATACCAGCTCACATGACAGACTCAGCCAGAGGATGCTCTCTGCACTCCTTCCCTTGCGTCACAGAGCCAGGAAACCTTGTTTGATATGTTACTGCTCCTGCATGATTTCTCCTGTATGCACTGAGTTCCCTACTGAGAAGCTCTTCCCAAACCACCACCAACCTGTCTGCCAGGACTGCCTCCAGCACAGAAGCTCTGAAGCTCCTACAGAAAACTGTACCCTGCTAAGCTACAGAATGCTTTCTACTGCTAATCACCTCCTTTCCATCTCCTTCCACACAGACGCTTGCATCAGTGTACAAACCAGACAAAACCATATAACTTCCACATCCATGACTCATTTTGGTTAGATTTTTAACTCTGAATTTCACCAAGGACCTCTAATAAATTTGCTAAAGGATATTAGGTGTCAATGCAAAACTGTGCAATACAGCACGGCATATGTTCTTCCCTTTCTGTAAACCTTTTAGTGTGTCTTGTGGAACTGGCAGAGTCTTTAAGGAACTATCTGAAAGCAGCAATCAGGGTTTTCAAGAAGGATACTGCCACTGTTTATCACAGTCTGTTATTTCTCCCAGATGGAGAGTGAAACCTCTGAGGCATCAGAAAACATCAAGGCTGGGCTAGACACATATGACTTTACCAGCTGTGGATGTATCTAGGATTCCCCACAGAGACTGGGGCCTCATTATGGAACTAGGCAAACATACAAGAAGAGAAAATTCCCACCTGCAGAGGACTTACTACCTTAAGACATAAAAGCAGCTAACGAGGCCAGAGGCATGAATATGGTAATCTTTCCAAAATGTTTCTCTCTCACATCTTTTCCCTTCCAATGTTTTTAAGCTCTGCATCTCACCCTCTTTCCCACTTTGAATGACAAGGAGCATGGGCATGTGTCTTTTGGCAGAGCAGATGGTACCTGCGGCTCTCCACGTGGTGCAGGCTGTTATGTGCCTCTAGCTGCTGCTGACAATTCCTCCTCCAAGGTACTTTGTCATGGAGCTGCTATTCATGCCACAGATCCCTGCTGACTGGCACTGGCACAGCCAGGCACAATACTGGGTAGCCAGGAAGACACATGGCAGGTGGTAAAGCCCACACAGAAAATCTGGCAAGCAGAGGCATCTAGAGAGGCTGGAGGATGCTTAGAACCAACACCTGCTGAAACTGCAAAGTTTTCCTGCTGCATATGAAAGAAGACTGCTGGATTAGCCATGGGTTCTGTTTCTTTTCTCCCAATGTCCCTAGACTAAACTGGCAATCCCACACCACCGATACACACTCACTGCTGTGCACTCAGGGCTGCAGAGCCTAGGCTGCCCTTTGCTGAGGGCTGGCTCTGCCTCGTGCTATGGGGAAAGGGCTATTTCTGCACAGCTGTGGGAGGCTGGTGACTCCACAAGGCACCAACTGCCTCTGCCTTCTGCCAGCACTTGCACAGACTTCATCCTTTCTCCTTGTCTTGAAAATATCTCCAGGGTTACATTTTCAGCCCTCCTAGTGACACATATCAAAATTTTGACTGTTCTTTTCAATTACATGGAAATCTCCCCAACACAAGAACCTCAGACTGCTGTCCTGGACACCACTGCAAGTAAATATAGAGAATAGGTCCAACTGAGATCGAGCAGAACTGAGCATCAGAGATAGACAGGACCTCTGAACCTGCACAGTAAAATGCTCACAGAACAGCAATGAAGTCCTGGTCAGAGAGGCCAGGACCCATAGCTCCATCTCCAGCACTCAGTGTGCTTCAGGTTCATTGGCCCAACCCAAAAAGCAACATCGACTCAGGCAAGTTTTCCAAGCTAGCCTCTGAACCCACTGCTCCTGGCAATCCTGATTTAGTCCACCCTCTCCACATCCACATCATCTGTAGGCCTGAATTGCTTCCCCAGAGATACTCAGGGGAATCACCAGTACTAGATGCAAAGTTCTACTTCCTTTGAATCTCCTTGCAAATTAATCTCAACCAAGCTTTATGAGGCCACAAAAACATACCAATTTCAAACACTGCTTGAAGCCTAAGGAAAAAGAGTCCCCGGCATTGGAAATGTTAGTAACTATGAATCCAATTAGTTCAGCTTCAAGGCTTTGATGAGAAATGCATTATCTGCACCTCTCTGTCTCCAAGAAGTTTGGCCATGCCTGTGACACACATATGAGATGAGAGGAACCTTTGTATGATGCTTGGAGCCAAATCCTGTATCTTAACCTTGGAAACCAAATGTCAGGTATCCATGAAGATGGATGGTGGCTTCAGGCACCCCAGCTGACTGAGGAAGAGTCACATGGCATGGGTTTTCAAGTGGAACTGAAGAGTCAGGGGTTAGATATAATGCAGTCACTGTGGGCTGTCTCCTGTCCCATAGCACTGTGTGCACAGAAGAGATATGGGCATGACCACATCTCCAATAAAACTTCAAGCTGCCCAGAGCCAGTGGCTGAGACTACTACAACCCCAATTCCCACTCACCAGGAAAGGGTACAGGAAGGGCTTTGCTACAGCTACTCAGCTACTACTGTTTATACCTCAAGGCCTCAGGAAACACAACTTGTAAGATTCTTCACCTCTAATAAAGTTTGATTACATTGATGCTTGCTTCTGGCAAGCATCAATGCTAAAAGAAAAGCACTGCTGCTTTTCCAACTCTGAGACCATAAGAACCCTCGTTCTCAAGCTTGTTGCCTTTATGAGGATTCCCTCATAAGCTGTTTCTTCATCTGGGCTGAACACACTTTCCCTGGCTTCTCCTGCACGACAGGCTCCCCACTTCTCTGAGAGCACTGGCAGCCTTTATTTGCACTTGCTTTATTCACATTCATGCCTGAGTATAGAGGTCAGAGACACACACAGGACTCCAGGTCTGACTCATGCCCATTTTGTGCAAAAGTTCTCTCTTTGCACAAAATCCATGACTCAATGTGTCCTTTTTTCCATGGCCATATAATCCCACAGGCAATTCACGCCCGCTTTTTCTCCTCCCATTCCTCTTCCTGCTATCCCAGCCCTCAGGGCTCTGCATCTCACTCTGCTGCCCTGTGCTGACAAAGGGTTCCAGCATAATGCCATCAGGGTAGGATACTAACAAGATGGAGTATTTCACCTCCTCAACACTGCATTTCACTTTTCCAAGAC
Organism: Eopsaltria australis; assembly: GCA_034509425.1. NCBI lineage: Eukaryota > Metazoa > Chordata > Aves > Passeriformes > Petroicidae > Eopsaltria > Eopsaltria australis. Next base: position 5,058,209 of record JAVTVJ010000030.1, read on the forward strand.
AATCCAGCCTTGATCCCCCTTTCATTTATCAGTATCCAAGCAAATTCTGAACTGAATCCCTGACATAAACACACTACTATCACTTTCCTTGTCTAAAAACCTAATTATGGAAGTACAACATGCATTTCCCATTTATCCCCCATCCTTAAAAAAAAGATGTTTAGCTGGATACAGGGCTAGTCTGTAGCTGCCTGGGTCACCTAATTTCCTGCATTTAAGTCCAGGCACTGTATTTCTCTTTCTCTGGTACTTGGATCCTCCCAAATTCAGAACAGTTATGAGAACCTGCCTGTGCAGGGGCCTGTCACCACTTCTCTGAGCTTTGAGAAAGTGTCTGTCTGCTTAATTTCCCCCAAACACACTTGAGAGCATTCAGATCTTTCAGGGTGGTTTTCCACCTTCTGGAGTGTCATCGTTATCCACTGTGTCTTGCTGATCCTTGTTAACTCCCACTCCTTTCCCAGATTGTCACAATTTCTTTTTTTGATTCTGTCAGGCAACTGTACATGAATCTTACCCCTCACGACCCCAGCATAAAGTGAGCTGAGCTATCTGCCTGTGCCTAAAGACAGCCTACAGGATCAGGTCAGAGGTGTGCGCCCAGCACCTCAGTCAGCCTTGTAAGATAAACTGGGAAAGCAAGAGATTAAACCCAAACATCAACTTAGTGAGTGTGATAACCTTAGGAAGCAAAATGCCCACCTAAGAGGCTTAAGCCATAAATTAAAATACCCTCCCATAACTAAGATAGTCATCTCAGATACTAGTACCACCAACCACTTCCAAGACTGGAAGGTTTTAAAGCACAAAATGTTTTCAGCACAAAATTCTACACACCAAAAGAAAAACTAAAATTAAAGAACTGCCCCAAGTAATAGTTTGAAAAACCTTCATGCTAAACCACACAAGGCAGTTATCACAAACAGCAGAACTGTTATCAGACTTAATTTAGCAAAGTTTCCCCTCTTAAACTGTACTTCACACTGGTTCTAAAATGTATGCCATTTAGATAGATGTCCACCTTGCTCTATCAAGTAACTAATGAGCATGATGCTTACCATGAACATTTGCCCGTAGAGAGATGGTAAAAGACGCAAGTGTACTGACTTCTTGATGGCCACTGGACAGCCGTAACTCTTGGTCACTGATACTCAAGTCCAGTAAGCAGGACCAAAGTCACACCTGAACCACTATGTCAGCTACAAAGACTCATTTTCTTTCAATGTAGAATGAAACCCCAGCTTCCTTTGCTACCCTTCCTTTGATGCCCTGCAAGGCCAGAACAAATGGACTGAAAGACAAGTAAAAGACACTTACACAACCGGTTGGGGTTAATGTGTTGTTTCAGGAGATCAATGGAGCCCAGGCTGACAACAAGGCGCCTTCCAAACCAGAAGGAGACCAGTGACCCATATTTCTCATGAAGGTTCACTAGAAACTCATGTAGACTGCTGCTGACAATGATATCTGGCAGGTTCCCATCCCTGAGAAACACAAAGGATATGTGGTCATGAACAGCATCCTCTGCCAATGCTGAACTTGATCAATGTGGAGACAAAAACCACTTACTTTTCATCAGTTGGAGCCAGCCCAGGGATACCTGATGCTTGTCTAGATGCCTAGAGTAAAAGGAGATGCATAAATCTACATGACTTTCAGATTTTAGACAAGTCCCATACTTTTTCAGCAGGAGAGATGAATTTTCCACACCAATACTACTACATGCTTACAAACATGAAACAGAAGCTGGATATGCTACATCTGCAGGCTTTAAACCTGCTAAGCCGATAAACCTCAAGTGTGTGCCTGGTGCCGCTGGTTAAACCGGGATTATTCATCTGGTAAAATGAACGATGTCTGCGTAAAGATTTAAAGGGTCAAGTCTGTAATGTAGGATTTTACACATATATTTGCCCTGGAGGCCTGCAAAAATGCAAGGCGAGCAGATCGCGCCTTAGGAAAGCGGGATTCACTCCCGGAGCACTCAAAGCAGGAGGAATGCCATGGTGCACTGTCCCGGGAACGCCCTGCCCGGCAGCTTCTCCTGCAGGCCTCTGCCACGTCCCACGTCCCGCCCGGGCCCGGGGTCCGGCCCGGGAGCACCTCCCGAGCCCTGGGGCCGTGGGACGGGCCCGGGGCTGCCTCGGCCCCGCGGCCGCTCGCCCCCGCCCGCCTGCACCGGGGCCGGGCCGGGCCGGGCCCTGCGCTCCCCGCCCCAAAGCCGGCAGCATTACCGGGTACAGGTAGAGCACGGCGCCCACGAGGATGAGCAGGAACGTGACGGCGAAGATGGCGAAGTCCAGCATGGCCGGGCCGGGGCGGGGGAGCGGCGGCGGCTCGGCCCCACCCCGGGGCCGCCGGCGGGGCAGGAAGGGGCGGACCGGGCCGGGCCGGGAGCGCGGCTCGGCTGGGCTGGGTTGGGCAGTGAGCACGGCTCGGCTCGGCTCGGCATGGGGGGCCCGCGGCGCCTGTTGCTGATCTCCAACTCCACCCTGCACGGAGGGGGGTACCTGGGCCACTGCCAGCAGCACATCCAGAGCTTCCTCGGGCAGTAAGCGCTGTGGGGCTGCGGGAGCGCCCGGCCCCCTCCGCCGCGCCCACCGCTCTCTCCCCTCTCTTCTCTTCTCCCAGGAAGGTGAAGCGGGTGTTGTTCATCCCCTACGCCCTGCACGACCGCGACGCCTATGCCCGCACGGCCAGGGAGAAGTTCGAAAGCCTGGGTAAGGCCGGCCCGGCTGCTGCGGCCACGCCGGCGGTGCCCGGGCGGTGCCCGGGTGCTGCCGGGCTGGCAGCGGGCACGGGGAGCGGGGAGCGGGCACGGGGAGCCCCGGGACTCTGCAGCCGCTCTCCGCTGCAGGGCACGAACGGGCGCAGCGCTGCAGCCCGCGGTGCCCTCGGCTGGGCTGGGCTGGGCTGGGCTGCTGCGGTACGGGTAGCAAGGGCAGTGATAGCAGCTGGAATCGGCTGCGGACTGCGGCCTGAAGGAGATGTTTTAGAGGCCTCCAGAAGAAATCCTGGTGCAAACACTTCTACCCACTCCAGGGAGGAAGATTTTATCCCTAACTACTAAGTGGCATCTTTTTATCCTTCTTAATCATATGAAGGAACATTTCTTCCCATATATCTTAAAGCTCTGCTCAAGCCATGCAACCACTGGTGCTAAGTGAAGCCCATTACTTAAAGCACATCAAGGAGCCAGATGGTTGCATGATGGACAGCAGCTGAACTTCACTTGGAGCAAAGAGCTTTTCAGAGCAGCCTACAGCAAAGCCTCCACCTAGTTTCTATCACTGTTGAGGGTAACTTTGGACCTGTTAGTGTAGTAATAATCAGTACTTACTTCCCTGGGCAGCACACTTTGCTCTTTGACTTGCAGGAAAATTGCTGCTATCAAATGCCCATGTTCTTCTCTCCCTTGACATTTCCTGTGAACTCTCAGTGAAACCCAGCAAGGCAAATCTATCAAAGTTAGGCATTTTAACAGAAACAATACTCATCTCAGGTATTTGCACAAACAGTGCTCGAACCAATGATGGCACATCCTGTCAGACTTCAGCACAGCCAAGCTGAGGACTAACAACTCTTACCTTATTTTCTAGTTACCTGGTAATGCTCAGTAGGATATTGTGCCTCAGCCCGCACCTTCTGAGTGAAATGCTGTGCTGCTAGACACTGAGTGCATATAAATATCCACAAAGCAAACATTTCCTTTTGTACAGCTCAGTGCTGAAGCCCTACACTAATGTAGGCTGTATACTCTCTCTGTTTTATGTTGTAGCGTTCTCTGAAATTTCCCTAGTTGAGACATTTGGCTCAGGGTTGGACAAGATGGGCAGGGAGGGATTGAACATACCAAATTCTATCACCAGACTGACATGGCAAAGGTAAATACTTTTTCATTTAAGGTTATGGGCTGGACAGCATTCATGAGTCTTGTGATCCAGTGGAAGCTGTAAGGAAATCTGAAGCAATATTTATTGGTAAGTTTTACTTCTTACTCCCCAGTGAAGGTTTATATAGGGTGCTGGATTAGTCCTGCTCTGAGGTGGCACTGAAGACCAACAATTAAGCAGTTAGGCCTAGTAATTAGAAACTACAGAAAAAAGTACTTGGAAAGCCCTAAGACTGTAAATTTAGTGGTGGACTGGGAAGTAGATTTATTAATGGAACTTAATTTCCAGTAAATTTCAAATTATTATTTTGAACAGAACTTCAGTGTACAAACATGACCATAACAGCTGTATCATCACTTTATCAAGCGCAAGAAGATCTAGTCTAATACCATGGTCCTGGGTGTTGGAAGAGGGGTCACTGTCAGACAGTGCCACCCTCACAAGGACAACTCAGGGCATAAGCCCATGGCCTGCCCAGTGACCATTCTTCTGAAGCTTCTGGTTTTACTGCTTCTCAGAGCAGGATACTGCCCTGAACAGAGCATAGAACTCATTGAGCCCACCAAGTTTGTAAAGGCTTCAGTTAAAACTGATGGTGAAAGCATGTTAAATAAGCTGAACTTCCTTTCTGCAGGAGGTGGGAACACATTCCGTCTACTGAAAGCTCTTTATGACAACAGGCTGATACAGGAGATCAGGAAGAGAGTTCTTGAGGTAAACCTACAGATTCTGGCCTAGTCTGAATGGCAGGGTCTCATGCATGAGCTTTTGTTCAGACAAATCCAAGCTCATTCTGCATTTTTGTCTCTAATACACTTCAAATGTTGAGTCATCTCATTTGAGTTCACCTGGTGAACTGAAAACCATGGCCAAATAAGGCTGTCATTGAGTCACTCAAAAGACTTAAGGTCAGCAATCTGTCTGCCTAGAGCAGTTTTCTAAATGCAGGATTGCAGGACCTTGGGATGTACAACGCTGCATAGAACCCTAGAAGTAAATCCCTCAAAATACCGACAAAGAGCAGTGCAGGATTTCATCTATGTCCAGAAACCCTGTTTTTCAGCTTGAGATATCCGCTTCACATCTTGATATAGATGTCTTCATGTTGCAGATTATCTGCAAATAAACTGGTGATAAAGCTGGATCCATCCGTGCCCTTTAGACAGTATCCTGTTAATGTTGAAAATCATGTAATTTTTGTATCTCCTTGGAATTGAGAGGTGTGAGTGGCATTGAGCCATTCTGGTAAGCAACACCAGTCTAGCTGGTGAATCTCATAAGGCTCAGCAAAGATTCACCATCTCTGGAGGAGAACAGAAGCAAGGTGTTCCTTAGCAATGTGGAATTGAAAATGACTTTATGAAGATTTATACAAGCCACAGTAGGGCCAGCTGCCAAGAATAAAAGTTAGCTAGGTTTATCTTAATATATAGAAATTCACTGTCTGTTGTGGGAATAAAAGCCAGAAAATGACCAAATACCATTTAAGTCTGGATAACTACTTGGTTATATTACCACCAGTTGTCTCAAGACAGCTCTGTTGTTACAAATTGTTCAGCATTACCTGTATACTTGCATATTTGTGTGGCATTCTTCTATGTAGAGCATAGTACTAATACCTAAACAGTGCTAAACTGGTTCTGGTACTGGTAAACTGATGCTGTGACAACACTGCACTTAGCTTCCAATGGTCTGCTCTCTTCAGAAGCTGGTTAAAAGCCAGTTCAGTTATTTCCTGTAACTGCAGTAGAGGCAAGTCTCTTCTCAATAGCAAAATCCAACATGCACTGACAGCCTGGGAAGTTCTCTCTTGTGGGGGCACAGAGTTGTGAGTACAAGGCAGGCAGCAGTTCTCTGACTCAGACAAGCTACTGCCCACCTCAGAACCTGAATTCTTGTTCTGCTTTTCACCTGTAATGTTAGCAGTGAGATGAGCTAGAAGGACTAAGTCTGATCTGATTGGTGAGTCTCTGATATTGATAGAAGATGCTATAAAATGCAGCTCCTAGTTGTGATACTGCAGACTGATCATTGCTTTTATCTTTCAGGATGGGATTCCTTACATGGGATCCAGCGCAGGAACCAACGTGGCTACCATCAGCATCAACACCACCAATGACATGCCAATTGTTTATCCACCTTCCCTGCAGGCTCTGGGATTAGTTCCTTTTAATATTAACCCCCACTACCTGGATCCAGACATTAAAAGAACTCACATGGGTGTAAGTAAAGCACACCAGAACACACACAGTAACCAGGGTGCAGAGGCGTAAAAATAGTGTGCATTTTTGAGGCTTTACAAAGCTATAGAATGTCAAACAGCTGCTCCCTAGAGAAACTGGAAATGCCAATGAGGCAGTAACACTTTACTTCTTCCTAAGACTTTTCTTTGCTTGGGAAGAGGAGTTGGCAACAGTATTACTGAACAAAGTGTTCTTCACCAACAGAAGCTCTGCAATGTCTGAAATACTGTTGCTTGGTATCTGGCATGGAATGGGGGAATTAAAAAAAAAAAAAAAGATAAACCTGAACTGGTAAGATGCAAAGCACTGTGGTTCTGGAAAGTTCTGTCTTACCTGCTGCTTGGGAAGACCTAATTTAAACACAGATTAAGAGGCTTAAATATGTGAAGGTCCAAAGAAATGATCAGAACAGGGAGATACTGAGATTAATGTAATTGTGGCACTGGTGTCCTTGCAGGGAGCACAGCCTGTAATGTCCAGTACAGAGCAAGCATGTGTACTAGTATAGCTGAAAGGAAAACACTTCAGCCATCAAGCACGAAGATAGATTCCCATACAGTGGGGATGAGCTGCTTCTTGAATAGCATGTCAGCTAATTCCTCAGGGAACAATCTGTGTGGTGCATCTTTTAACAACCTAAATACTTCCCCTCCTTGTAATCAAAATTCCATGGTTAGAGGAAGTATTAAGAATTGGGGAACAATGAAGAGATGGTGGATAGGGGTGTGCTTCTAGAATTTAGATGAAGTTGTAGGAATTCATTTAATTACCTTGTCACTAGATAAGCAAGCAGTCTTTTCCCTATAAATAACTTCCGCTCTTTCTCTCAGAGGAGGCTGGAAGCTCTGTGCTGTACCAAGTCCCTGCTGTGTTCCTATGTTTCCAAATTCTTTACTGTTGCTCAGTTCAGCAGAAAAGCTCAGAAACGTGGCAGAGCTGTTCACAGAAGGAAATTCTTCAGTGTAATACCTACTTGAAGACAAATATTTAATCACTGAAAATCCATTATTCCCTACTCTCTTTCACGAAGGTGGCACCTCGGGCATTTACTTCTACCACCTTCCTAGTACTATCTCTGCACACAGAGATAGTACTAATTAAAAAAACCCCATGCATATATTGAGTAGAAGTAAGTTTTCAGAGTTGGAATTGTGTGAGTTTGGTTTGAGCAACCTGCAGTAAAATGAAGGATAAAACACATACCTATTAGGAGTCAATTCTGCCATCCCATTCTGCTTGAGGGGAATGCCTGCTTTGTTTAATGTTATGAAATTGCTTGATGTCATGCTGCCTGGATAGCTCCTCCTTTATGGCCTGGGAAGCTAAATCTATGCTCATCATTGCAGGAGACAAGAGAGGAAAGAATCCGCCAATATCACGAAGAACCAAACACCCCTCCAGTTCTAGTGAGTAGTAATTCTCCATCAGGAAGCTCCTGGCTGTAGCATGATAAACATTTTAAATGCATTCATGCTAGCTCTCAGTGTGGGTTCCCTGCCTGTCAAGGCTTACAGAACCATGGCTTGGAATGCTAATTGTATTCTTGCTAAGAGCTTCAGCCTTGGATATTGCTCATTGCAGAAAATGGGTTAGAGCCAATGAAATGCATACTCCTGGTAGTGCTGTTCAACACTATTTTAGGCATCTCTGATCTTCCCAGTCACTGGCTACCAGGCATATATTGTATGTTGGGGGTGGTGTTCATGCAGATGGGATGCCTCCCTTCATTTTTTTGCAGATACTCGTAATTTTAATCTCTGTAATACAGTTCCGAAATTTGCACATTCAGTAGCGTATATGTAATTTCATTATGTCTGCATGGAGAAGCAGGAACTATGGTTCCTGTCTCTGTGTTTGATCATGTAGCATAAAGTTTGTGCTCTAACAAACCCAGCTGGCTGTTACTTGGCCCAAACTGCATCTAAGAATGGTGGGGTAGTAGAATTAACTGAGGTAAAAAACACAGTTTCCTCTCCTCCTTAATGGGTTCTCTTTTAAAAAAGTGAAAACTGAAATAAACCAGAAAATCAATTTCTAAAACAAGGTAACTCACCTAATTTTGTCTTTACCTCTTTGTTAGGTAAGCGAGAAGGTTTAGTCTGTAGTCATGGTGAGCTGCACTAAGACTGGCCTGCTTGTGACAAGCATTCTACCCTTTCACATAGCTTGAAAATCATGTTAAATGTTTCCACCTCCACCAGGGCTTGCGGGAAGGTACGATGTTGTTAGTGGAAGGAGATAAAGCCACACTGCAAGGAGTGACAGGAGCATGTCTGTTTTTGAGGTAAATGCTTCATTTGAATTGATATCCTCCTTCAGACAGAAAGGAAGAGAGATTTCTATTAGACTCCTGGCACATGGTGCCTGTCCCCCACATCAGAAGTTACTTAATCCCTTGGTTCCATTTCTCTTTGGGGAAAATGTGAGTATTGTTTAATGCTCCAAAGGAGCAGGCAGTATGACAGCACTCTAAAGGATGTGTAACTAACCCAGAAAGTGCTTTGGCATTGCATCCATTGATGCTTAAGTTTCCAAATTCTAGTTGCCTTTCACAGAAAGAGCCCCAATAATCAGCTCCTTATTGAAAACTAGGGAAATGCCAGTTTGGCCCTAATGCATTGAACTCCAGAACAAGGGAATCCGTATCTCTAATCATATGGACATTATTCAGAAATCTAAAATGGGTATCACATGATGTGGGCAAAGAAGGGAGTCAAAACTCTGCTTGTTCAGGGTAAGGGTGCCTTGTTCCATCCCTAGTAACAGACAGAAGCAGAGTTAAAGCTCACACCATGGTTTGTCTTGTTTGCAGGGGTAAGAAACCAACTGAACATGAGCCTGGAACAGATTTCAGTTTCCTTCTGGCTGACAGTAATCTGAATCCGTAGCCTTCCATATTCTGCAGCAAAAGTTACTGATGGGGAAGACAATGAGGAAGAAGGAAAGAGATGCTTGTAGTCCCAGGAGGGTGGGAAACTTCAGGTTTATAAATAAAGATAAATATGCATTAGTGAGCTCTTCTCCTCACCGCAGTGCATGTCTCGGACATCTCTTTCCCAGCAAAAAAGACACTTTTTATTGCAATACTTGGGTAATCACAGCTGTTTAAAGCTTGAAGGGGCCTGTACATTCACATATCAACTTTGTTCCCTTCCCCACCAAAAAAAAAAAGTTGCCTTAACACAATTAAGAGAAGACACTGAGTCAGCTGTTCCTGCTGCCTACTTTTACCTGTGGAATAAAAGAATTGTTCATTCAGTGTACTCCCACACTCGGTTTAATTTTTGTGCTATTAATAAAGGGAGAAGTTATGCATTCAATTACTTTTATTTGCTTCAGACTCATGTTAAATATATACAATGCTTATTATGTACAAAAGTGTGCATGTTAAAAATTTTCAGGTTACAAACTTGCAAATCCTAGAAAAGTGCAAAATTTTAAAACATCTTCCACCATGCTGTACAGGAAAAAAAAAAATCCATCATTAGCCAATATACACACTCTTAAAACATATTGATCAAAACAAAGTAAGACATACAGTATACTCTTAAAGCACCCAGAGGGAAAAAGATATTGCACAGAAGACGGACAGCAAGTTCATTACAGTGCCTGAAGGCTCATTTCTGAAAGTAGCTACTTCCAACACTCCTCAGACCTAATATTTAACACTTTAAAAAGGCATTTTTTGGCATTTAAAAATCCATCACGTAATGACAATCTGTAAGAATTATCAGAAGATATGGTTCACTGTTGCTGTAAGGCCTTTGCTTCCACTCCCTGATTAGCTTCAGTAAAAATTCATCAGGCAAACTGAGTAGCATCACAGCTTCCATCAAAACACTGACCAAAGGGAGGTAAATCTCACATGCAGCATTTCTCTAATCTCATACTAAGTTGCTCCTGCAGAATCAGAATACATATTGCAAGTTGTTCGTGAATTCTTTTTTCCCCTCATGGCTTTCTTTAAGAAACAGCTCACGCTGCTTATGACTAAAGTAGTACTGTCAGGTGCAAGACTTCAGTTTATTTTAAAGCTATTTCAAGGCAAAAAATATGGCTCCCTTGAGAGGAAAACACTGACTGGATAGGAAGCTAAATAAACAAGTGGCCTCCAAGTTCAGTTAGATCTATGATATATATGGCTGGATGTTTTATATTCCGATCTCAAAACACCTTAGCAGCTTTAAACCATAATCTATACTGACAATCATGCTTCTGGGACAGAAGATGTGTGATGAACTTGTGTCTGTGCTGAGTATAAGCACAGACCTAAACTCTGGAAATACCTGCCAAATTTCTCAAGTCCATTAGACAAAACTAGGAAGAACACACACTGAAGGAACTTCATTGAAAATATGTGAAATTTGGGCTACTTAGGTAAATGGTAACTGAAAGAAAGACACACCAGTCTTCTTCCACAGATGCACAGCAAAGAGGTGAGTTAGATTAAGGGCTGCCTTGGACTAAACACTGCAAGCAGTTCCTCACATGTGGGGTGTTGAAGACTGCAGTGAGGTGCATGGCACTCAACTGAAATGCAGAGCATGCTATGGTGCCACTCACAGGCATTTTTACATTCAGGTATCTGATATCTATAACTGAAGAAGGGAACAATAGATTTTTACCAATTTTAATTTTTTTTAAATGCATTAGCTTTTTAGAAAGCCCTTGCTTCCTTCAAAAGTATGTGCTTACAAGGGCAGTTTAGTAATAATAAGATTGGCTCCCTGGAGTGGAAGGAAAGACATCTTCCAAACACTTCACTTGACTCTAACATTGGCATACAATGAGGTCACATGTATACGATACCATGGAAAAGGCTCTCCAAAAGGACACTACCAACAAGTGTCATGTTTACAGCTGAAACCAACAGTTTTTAAGCCAAAAAGCATTAGAAGACCCAGAAAGCACTGAAGCACATTCTTGAATTTCCACTCAAATAAATATAACCCTATGTAGTGCTTTCACATAACAGTATTTATTGTATCAGGCCCTAGGGTCACATTTTGATGTGCATTTATACGTGCACGCTTCTTTTTTTTAATTCTTTGAAAGGGAAAAGAAAAATATTCACAGCACCCCAACTCAGCATTTAACACAGCCAGCAAGGTGCATTTAGCAGTGGAAGACAGGAATGTTTCAGGTGACAATACAGAGCATGTGTCTGCAGAGACTCTCAATGTAAGAGCAGAAGGAGGTCGACATCTCTACACCCTTTCTAGTTCTAAAGCTCCCTACCATTCTATAATCTGTATATAGGTACACATTTTCAACTAAATACATGTACACAGGAAAAGCTTAGTGCAGCATTTGGTTCCTTTACTTATCTTTTCTCATGATTTTGTTAATTAAAATTGGGAAAGGTTTGCAAAGGAAAGACATGGTTCAGGGAAGTGACGTATAAGCTCCCACTGACTGAAGCAGGAGTTAAAAGACCTACCTAAGCTGTGCATTACATAAATAATGCACATAAATAAAAATAACTTTATCATTCCTGCAGGATTATTTTAAAGAATTTTTCCAGTGCAAAAACTTAGTTCTTTGCACTCATTTAAAGGACAAAGAAATACAATTTTCAAGAGGGTCCTTATAAGACAGCCAACTGAGTTGGCCATTTAAAGCCTGTGAAGACTGATGAACCTGTTTTATGATAACATGCATGATCTAAGGTATGCCAGAGGGGAAAAAAAGCTAAATAAAAAACCTTGTTTATATCAATGTTGCAGATTAGCAAAACAATTGTAATATGGATGTGGGTAAGTCTGGGTTTTTTTGGAGGGGAAGGTGTGGGGGTTGGGGGTATTTTTGTTTTGTTGGTTAGGGGTTTTTTCCATTTTTCTCTTTTTAATATCAAACAGACTTCCTAAAAATCTCAAAGTTCTACAATGTGTATTAACCATCAGGAGAAATGCAGTTACTTTAGGGCTGGGATTATTATTTTGTGCTGGTAAGGTACATGGATGATAGAAGATGTGGTTTCTAGATATCCTATGAGCGAGTAATAAGTGTATTGGTTCAGAAAAAATTTGCCTAAGTCAGATGCTAGCTTGAAGAGCATTTCACTTTCTGTATGCTTGTATAGTACAGAACCAGCAAAGACTAGATGGGATTCTTCACTAGATAAAAAGACAACTAAAAATAGTATCAAGAATTGTAAGTAAATTGATTTAGAGAAATTTAACAGACATTTGACTTGAAATAAAGAGACGTCTTCTAAACATCCTTTGGTACGCAAGTTGAAAACTGTGCTATGAAGAAGTGTTAACTACTTGATCTCATTTATATACAGGTATGAAAAGTAGATCAGTTTTCAGTTTCTTTTAGGTACATATATTTACACTCCAACTTACTCATCTTCAAAGGTAAGCATATGTTAGATTTTGATAAATATTATTAGAGTTGTTCCAAAAATTAAACATAAGAAGATACCACAAAGAAAAGTCTTGACAAATGTAGTGCTATGAACCAAATGTCACTTAAGATTTGTTTGTTCTAAATTCCTCACTAGAATTCTCTCATCTCAAACTTTACTTTTTACACTTAAATCTTTGATCAAAACCAAAGGAGAATCTTATTTCACCAATACTACCTGAAAAACAAAATGGGAACCTAAGCTATATTGCCTTGAAGAAACCAAAGTATTACGGAAGTCAGTTCACCAATTCACAGTGCACTGCATAACAGGCTGCAAGTCATCTGACCTAAACAGCTGATCAGAAAAATTATTTTCTATTTTTAAAACATTATTATCTACTTTTTATGCAGATAAGTTAAACTCAAAAGAAACAACATAGCAGCTAATGCTCACACTTATGACTCTCATATTTTATTTAAAGCTGGTTTTAGATAAAGGCAAAGTGCAGACCTTCAAAGCTATGGAGGTCTTTCCAGAAGGCTTCTGGCAAGGATGCCAAATGTGTGATGGTGTGTTCCTCCCAAGCCAAAGGCCATGGATGTTTCCATTCTACCCAAGGCATAAAGCAGCTCAGAGCTCACCTGCCCCCTCCTCATTCTGCTGCTGCTGCATGCTGAGCACAGACTAGCCTTGAGTTTGAGAGCCCAAGAACTGTGCACATTTAAACCTGTCCCAGATACTTGTGACAATCACCCAGTGCTTGTGATGCACTGAAATTATGGTATTCAAATGTCAAAGGCCTTCGTCATCAGCTATTTCAATGATTGCAACATTATATTTTACTTCAACTGACACACTGTATTTAATATTCTTTAATATTAAACTACTAAAAATGTTAATTCAACTGTTTTATAAAAGTACTCAATCCACAATTGGATGTTTTCAAATGCTTATGCAAACCCCTCTGTGCAAGTGACAAGAAAACTGTGCTCCCACCAAACACTACAAAAGACCCATCTCCATTTTCCCACTTGATTCTGATAGCCTAAAACATGATCACTTCCTGCCCCCTTCCCCTTCAAAGAAACACTTAACCTTATCTATGCATTAGAACACATTTATGCATACATAATCAATTCAGTACCCCGAGTTTCTTCAATCTCCCATAACACAAAAAATCTGACACTCTGAGCTGAAATACTTCTAAACTACTCTCCAAAGAGCTCCCCTGAAATCCCTTCTTCATGAAATCATAATGGACAAACATACTTCACATTCTTATGTACAAACTTAATACTTGCACAGTATCCTTACTATTCTTATTGGATAGGTAATTGATTAAAAATAGTATTTTTCATTTCTCTATAGGTTATTTGAAAATATGGCATGTGGGTTAATTTTTTTTTTTTACATACATGAAATATGAAAAAATTCACACCACTCTACTTTTGGAAGTTTAATCCTCTCTTGGCAAGTGACTCAGGACAAGAATTCTTATTTTCTCCTAACTTTCCAGACAATCCAGTCTGTCACAGTGATTAGGCAGAATATTGCAACTAAGCATAGACCCACTTGTTCACTAATCTGATTTATTATTTAATTTACAAAAGTTAAGAAAAAGCAACACATCTTTCTTTACAAAGTACACTAATCAGCTGTTGAGGGATTTTTTTTCCAGTAAAGAAAGTGAGGAGGAGAAATCAGTTTGAATGAGACTAACATATCTTGTAAAGATTATCCTTTAGCAGGGTAAGGAGGTATTATTATTTCTATAAAGTTAATAAATATTGTGCTTAAAGCTAGTGAAATGAGATTATACATTATGTTCCTCAGGTAGTTCAACAACTCCCCAGCCAGAGGGAATATCTTGATAACATTTATGAGATATACAACACACATTCATTTCAATAAATAAATAAAAAATAACAAGAAAAGCGATGGTAGAGGGAAGAAAGGGGGACCCAAAAGGGAACATAGTAGCTCACAATCACTTACACCTGCCTTGTGTCTGTGCTCCCCTCACCCCATGGGATTTTCTCCTTTTAATACATACATGAATATACATATATACACACACATATATACACGTACACACACACGCCTTCACACTCTGATCCAGAAATTAGTGTTTTTCCCTCAGCACCCAGCTTTTCTAACAGAGTGGGGTTTATAATTTCTATCAGTAACATTAGAAAAATATCAGATTGATAGGAAAATGCACACCCTTCTACCATCATGTATTGCTAAACAAAAAAAAAAAAAAAAATCAGTAATGGCTTCTCCAAAACATAGTAAGTGACAGGATACAGCACACATAAGGATCTGATATTTTCTTTTACCAGGTCTTAAATGCATTTTGAAAATGGATGTATCATCTGTTTTTCCTTGCTTATTTTTTACAGAAAAAAAAAATGTGGCAAACAACTGGTTTGGTGAACACCAAGCCAAGAAACAAACAGGTGCTATTTTTAATTGAATTGTGCTGCAATGTTGCATAATGATTCTGCAGTGGAAATTTATCTTTTGTTTGCAGGAGTTGCCTTACTAATGAAGCAGATTGATCTTTGACCAATATAGATAATGAGTCTCTCTATATTTCTGCAAGATATTAAATATATCACGGGATTTCTTGTCTATTTCTTAGTCTACTTAACAATATAAATAATTTTCAGCAGCAATATTTCCTACCTCCTTCAGCTCCTTCACCACCTCCAACTCCTTTGAAGTTATTCATGTCTGTACTTAAAACAATTTCTGAGAAAGTAGTGCAACACAGATGTTCCTTGCAGAACAGCCTAAAATTGGAACTACACAAAAGAAGAGAGCAATAGCCATTTACACAAATAAATTGTAATAAAGTTCATTAGGCTAACAAATGTATTGAGAAGGTCGTAACCATCATCTATCCAATTCTGAACCCAACCATTGCAACTGGCAGGATTTTAATTTACTGGAGAATAAACAGTGCTGTCAAAGCAAAGCCAAATATCTTGTTTGTTACCAAGGAGCATCTGGCCCTGCTCGGCTTTAAATCAAATGCTACTTATCTTAAATTCAATTAGTAATCTTGAGGTTTGGAGACTTGTGGGGGGATTGTTTTTTTTTAGCCCTCCCAAAACACAGTTTTAGCAGCTGTTGAGAGAGGGATTTTGCTGTGAACAAGTCAACACAATTAAGGACAAATATGCAAGCAAGCTAACTTGCATGAGTACAAATGCTTACTACTGTACCTCTACCATAGGTTCTTCATCAACAGACTTAAGAATCAAGGCCCTAATTACATATTTATACATTTAAAGTGACCAAAAGATTAAACATTTTTCTGGAATCCATGAGAGAAGGTAGAAGCAGCAATCACTTGGAATCTTGAGTGTTATATTCAGTCTCTCCTGATGAAATCTGGCTGAGCCGTTTGCTTGATCCCCACAGCTTTCGGGAAAGCTGACCTGAGCGCATCTGTTTAAAAGCAATTCAGAGAAACAAAAGGAGGGGGAAGGGATAAGGTGGATAAATTAAAAAGGAATTCAGACACTGAATCTGGTGAAATGCAGACACTACAATGCACTGCATAAACAAAACTACATCAACAAAAAGTATTTGAAAATAAACTGAAAGTTACACTTAGGGATGATTCTTGGGACTGACAAAAAACAAGACACAAAACACTAACCACGGTCTTCTCTGATTTTGAATAGCTAAAGGGATATTACCCACTAATGTGTACTTATATGCTTAACCTACTTCAAACAGCTTAGAAAGAGTGTTTAGATTGCTATTTTGATAGGAAGGGAAAAGAAGAGGTGAATGCCAAGCAAAAATGAACCAAATGAGAAGAAAGGACATTTTATTTTAGAGATTTCAAACAGAAATTGCTAGAAGTGGAGAAAAAAAATAGCCAAGATGCAGGACAGGGATAGCAGAATGAAGGAAAAAGAGAAAGGTTATCTCCTGGTGTCAAATTTATACAGTCTTCCAAAGATCCTGGGTGAAGTGTTCAGAGGACTGTTTAAAGCAGAAGTTATTCATAGTGAGTATTCCATAAGATAAGACAGATAACAAGCAACCAGAGGCCATTTTAAATCCAGCATCTGGTAGGTCTGCAATCTGACAACAGTTTGTAAGAAACTCCTCATTACCTAAGCACAAGGTTGATGATTGGCCAGTAGTGATCAGCCTGGCAGCTGATTAGGTTCTACATTCCTTGCAGTTCAATTATCAAGATTCATGCCTTTACAAGTTTGAGAACAGTTCCTTGCAGTTACTATTATAAATATAACACACTTCAGAGCTGTAAGGCACAGTGCTGACCAGGATTAACACTAACAAGTGATAATTGCCCAGACTTCTGCAACATCCAAAACAACTAATAGTTAAAAATATAAAAATGTTTATTATACTTCATATTAGATACTGTCAATGCAGAAACACTAAAGGCCAATCTTAATACCAAGCAGTGTTTCACTTTTTGCACATGAAAGCAGGTCTGTGCTAAGGATCCAATCCTCTGTCCTAAGGATCAATATCATCACTGAAAGCCAGAACTACAACACTGTCTTCTGCATACAGATAAAGTTCCAGGAATTAACACATTCCTTCCAAGCTAAAAATAAGTCATTCAACAAATGAATACCCCACATATACACACTTTTCAAATATATTGATTGATATCATTGTAGAAAACTAGAAAATCTGCGACATGATGTTGTTCCTTATACGTTTGTGTTTTTTTTTTTTTTAATGTATTTACATGGATATTAAGCTTGCATATCATCTGAACTATAAACAGAAAATCCTGGAAAAAAAGTCACTGAAAAGCCTCTATAACCATAAAAGGAACCCAGTATTTGAAATAACACTTTCTGCATACTTAGAAAAATAGATGTAATTAAAAAATGAAAATAACAAAAAGCCTTCAGTCTAATGATACACACAAATTTCAGCCTACAAAAGATCTTTTCTATGGAATAGAAAGCTTAGAAATGACAGTGACTTTAAAACTGCTGTTACAACTGTATGTTTAACCACATAATAATCAGCTCTTTTTCAATTCTACAACAGATAACTGAAAGTCAGTGGAAACCTCCCCTCCACATCCAGTGCAAGCAAAATTAGACTACCATTGTGCAAAGCCTTTTTCCAATATTAAACTATGTATCTCCTAGCAAAAACATTTAAAAATACTGACAAATAAAGTTGCTCTGTTTTTACATTTAAAATATAAAATTAAATCAATACACACTTTTCTAGCATGTACTAAAAATCATGCAAAAGTGATAACCACATTTTCAAATAAATACATAGCAGCACAACAGAAATTGAGTTATAAAGATAATAAGCAGTTTTAAGTTAACTCAAGTACTTTGAAAGTCATGACAAGAAGTAATTAAAGCAAAAACTATGTTTTGCACAAGAAAAATTGGGCATATCTATTTGAGAGATGGATGCTCTGTAATTGATATTGCATATGCAGGACCAACAAGTTTATATTCACCATATGGAGCACAGGGATACTGGGAACTTACAGAAGTGATTCCCTGTGCCCTGCCATTAGAGACTCTCAAGAAAAAGAAGTAATACCTTTTTCCCCAAAGTCAGTCAATGCATATTAAAAGATCTCTGATAGAAACCATAAAAAAAATAAAGGAGCTTGCTCTCTTTCATTTCCAATTTTCTTCCAGAAAATTATTTCATCAAGAAGAGGCTGACAACACTATCCCGTTCAGAAAAGGTTAGCTATTATGACTTTGCTTATTCAGATGTGAGTGATAAAGTCTGGAAGTTAGTCCAGCTGAGCTTCCCATCTGCGATCCCTATACACCTCTGATTCTTAATGAGAACTTTCAGTAGAGCAGTCTCAAAAGTTATTTGTTTCCCACTGAAAACTGAAACTTGCTCTTAAATTTACCCTGCCATAGAGGAGACCTCTTGCTCAACTGGAAAGCAGAAATAAGTGAACTTCCCACTGTTCGGTAGAAAAAGTTCTTGATGGTGGGTTTTACCTCTGCTGGTTTGCCAACACCAACGACAATCAACTTGCCGTCCTCCAAGCCAACAAGGATGTGGCTGTACTCTTTGGTGACAGAAATGCAGTGGATTGGCAGTCTCATGGCTAAGGGAGAGATGCTCAGACTCAGGCTGAAAGGAACAAAAACCACAGAGAGAAAGTACATCATGTATTTGCTTGGACATACTGCAAAGAATCACATGAAGGTGAAACTGCTGTCCACAAGATGCACTAAATAACACAGTTTCTCAAGGATATCATTTGCAGTTTCAATTATCGAATTGTATCCCAAAAATCTAATAGTATCCCAAAATAGAGCTTTTCAATAACAAGAACAGATGTGGATAAGTTAAGTCAGTAAGCTAAGACATTTTCACTGAAGAACAGTGACATTAGTCCCACAGCTGCCAAAGTGACAAACATCTCTCCTATCCTGAGGAGCAAGGGAGCTCTACAGAGCTAAGCAGTAGGTGGAGCTTAAAACTCAGTGCAGAACTACAGGAGGCTTGATCCTGCAGTTGCTGAGCTTCCTGTGACTAGTCAGGGGACAAGCACAGTATGCAAACTGACAGCTCCTCCTGTCAGTTCTACGTGTTTAATTTGGAGAAATGTCTGGAAAGAAAGAGATATATTACATCGTCTCATTTTATTTTTCTCCATATCTTAGTTCCACCAAGAACATTTTTTTCGGGGAACACAGAAAAAGCAACAGTTTGACCTGTTAGCACCAAGCAAAGTTCATTACACAGCCATTTCTCCATTAGCCTCCATATTTGTATTTCAGTAAAAATGGTGCAACATTACCTGTAGAGATCCCGTATGGAAAGAAATCCCTGCAAGCTGCCCATCACGATATACTCGCCAGTTACACACAGATCTGACACTTCCTCCTTCAGAGTCTCAGAACCCAGGTATTTCCCATTCACAGAATAGAGATGTAGTGCATTCTTATCCTGAAGAGATCAAAAATAAGTACATCACAGAGGACTGGTAGGATAGTGAGTGTAGTACTTGTGTCTTGAGCTCATTAAAAAGCACTAATTTGGCAACAACCCACAGGCAATAATGCTGACAACAGTCTCCTTGTTGACTGATACAAGAGTAGTGAGCCTATACTCAATGTGTATGGACGTAAGGTCCTGTATGGGAGTTTTTGTAGCTGCTTCTTGATCTAATGTTGTAATATCTTGCCCACTCTATTTAATCAATTCTAAATTTCCTAGAAACATCCATAGATCCCTGTTTTATAAGAATTTGTTAAGAAAGAAGAAAGCAAGACTGCACTCATCTTCAGCCTTGCTACCACCATCCTTCCCTCCCTTGCTCTCCCAAATTCAAAAGCAGGAGGAAACAAGTGTATTTCCACAGAACTAGATCCAGAAGCATTTTCTAGACAAGCCAATGACTTCTTGCTGGATTACAGACACAACTAACAAAACTATCTTAAGTTCTTCCAGCCTGACATTATCTTGAACCTCTTCTCTCCCCATCTTCCTAATGTAGTTAGTATGCCTACATCAAAAAAATATGTTTTCCAAAATATCACAAAAGCTCTACTGTTATTAAAGCAACTACACAGCTCCTCAACAGACATAATCTTATAGCTGTTACTCCAATCCCAGACTAAGAAACTGTGTAGACACTGAGCATCTTGCACCCAGAACTTACTGCTCCCCTTATAAGCCTCTGTTTCTGTGCATAGTGGAACTTATTTCTCTTAGTTTTCCAGTCTAAAGTGGCTTCCCAGGAAGATTCAGTAGTGTATGCTTGAGCATCTTCCTTGCAGGTGTTTGGAGATTTTCATGAAACTCACAGGAGCACAACATGCCTATCATTTGCCCTTTAACCAAATTTCACTTGAATTGGCTAGCAAAATTTAAAAAATATGGCAACTGACACTGCATGCTCAAAAAGCCTCATTATTTCAGGAAATCAGACGAAGTTTGGTACAATTATGATTGAAATCTTCAGTGACAGAAACACAGGTTTTCCATGAACTGAAGTACCTTGAGAGTAGTCTTTCCTTCCACGCTGGTGTGGACAACAATATGGCCTTCCCAGGACACAGCCAGATTGGGAACAGTCAGCAGGAGAGAGCTCTCACAAGGCGGCCGCAGAGTCCTCACGTACTGCCCTTTCCGAATAGTGCGGACAATAACAGTGCCATCCTGCAGCAACCACAGTCAGGGGAGTTGGTGTTCAGCAGGGAAGTTATCACAACACTCAGTATTTACATACAAAGGACATAGGGAATACTTTGAAAGCACTTAAATCCTCAGTGGGAGATAAGGACTCCTGAGCATTAGGAACTCTGCACAAAGCAGCTTGCCCCTCAAGGCCATGTACTATAGGCAGATGAAAAAAACAAATGCAAGTAGGCCAAGAAGGGAGGACAAAGCATCAAATCAGCCGTTTCATAGGTCACATTTATGAGCAGGAATTATGTGGAGTACAAAGGCAGAGTTCAGCAGCCTGCCAGTGTAGTACAGTAAGGCAGACCATGAGCAAGTGGCATTGAACCTTCAGGGTTAACACAGCAGAAAAGAAACAATGAAAACACTGCTGCTAAGAGAAGCTTAAAATCTCCAAGAAAGTCCACACATTAAAGCTCATCTGTGCAGAATAACACCACATGGTAGGTGAGGCCTATGCTCTGCACAGCAGTTCAAGACAGTCTGATTTAAGCATGCAGCAAAGGAGATGGCACATATCTTCTTGATATGCAAGGCTGAAGAAAAAGACTCTGAAATAGTGAATTTTTTTTTTGGTATTATTCTTAATGAACTTCAAACTCATACTATGGTTTGAGTTTGGTTGAGAAGAGGCAAGAAAGGGAAAAGTATGAAGGTGCTTACCCTGGATCCTGACACTGCCATGTCCAGTTCAGTGCTGATGCCAACACTCGACACTTCATCAGTGTGCCCATAAAGGATCTGTAATGGCTTTGGTGCCAGCCCTACAGGCACTCCTCCCTGAGAGTAACAAAAAGTGCAATGACACATTCTCTTGCAGCTGAAGGACAAACAAAAAATGAACTTCTGGTATCTTCAGTACCAGTTGTGTGAGGGCTGTATTTGACAGAGGCCAAAGCCAAAGGCATAACTCACCACTCCAATATCAATGTAATGCCCTTGATGTCAGCACCTTACTGAAATCCCAACTATGAATGACCATGTAGTTACTGTGTGGGTGTGAGAGACAATATTACTGAGCCGACTCCTCCCTATCCCTGCAGGTGTCCAGGAGTGCCAGGACCACAGTGAGCAGCCCTAACAGGAGTTGTTCACATACTCCATCCACACACTTGTTCTTCACCTCTCTATCTGGGCTTGTCCAGTTCTTAGTTTGCTCTGGAATCAAGCACTATCTGCACAACCAAGCTTAAAGAAGCTGAAAGCAGTTTTACTTAAAATAACAGCAACTCTCCATTTTCCAAGGAAAAGGAAGGAAACATACTTCTCAATGAGTACCAGTAGTATAGTACAGAAAGGAAATCTTGCAATAATGCTCATTAAAAATAGCAGTGCTCCCATATAACTTCAGGGTACCACAGCTTTTGTTCCAGTGAGTGTATTGTAAGCATATACAGACTTATTCTCAAACCAGTTCTAAGGAAAGAACTGTGCCTAGAGAAAAGGTACAGTAAATAGTTCTACAGAACTATTTATTTTCATTTCTGTGATAAAAATGTGATTGCCAACCAGGCTCTGAAAGCCTGAAGCATGCAGGAGTACAGAACAACTGTCAAAACACAGAAAGTGTCTGTGCAGAGAAGACAAGTAGACTGAAAATGCCAATATGCAGTCCATTGCTGCCACTTTGTAAGGACCAAGATAAAACTTTCACAAGAAACATTCACTATCCATACAATATCATTAACGTATCTAGTAATAAAAAATACATTAAAAATCTTAAGAAAAAGCATTTCTAAACAAAGATAATTTTCAGACAATGACTTAAACAAATAAAAAATCTCCAACATTCATCTCTACTTGAGACAAAAAACTCCTTGTACGAGCACTAAGCACTTTTTGACCAAACACTGTTACTACAAAGTACTTCTTGACAGAATTATAAATACTCCCACCATAAGGATAGCTTTCACAAAAGCACATGCAATTATGTACCACTCCACTGCTTTAACGTGCTGACTTTAGTTCCATGATAAGAACAAGGTGACTTGATGAAATCTACCATCCAAAACACGACAGCTTCCCGCAGCAATTAATCCTACTTGTATATCTCAAATGCAGCAATCAGAAATCAGCATTTAAATGCATAATGATGGAAACAGTTTCACATTTTGAGTGTAAGTACACACGTGGATCACACAACCACTTTCACTGTGTGAAAGCATGAGAGCAATATAAAAGAATTCTCAAATGCCAGTGGAAATGCAGGTAATAGTGCTGTCTTTGCTGTAGCCATCAGTACCCCCCACAGAGAAATGGCAGTGCTAAAATGCAACTATTAGGAGTGAACAACTCCCTAGAAATGTAAAATTCTTATTTGTCTACCCTGAAAATAATCAATGAAATCTTTAAGAGAGCCTCTAAAACACTGCACTTCACCTATATGGTAATTAACATGTAGAGTATTTCAGAGAAGACAACAGGAGTAAAATTACTAAGCTAATTGATTTTAACACACTATCTTCCCTACAAACCTGAAATCAATAAAATATAATAGCAAAACAGAGAACAAAAACACATTCAGAAACTGCTTCTGAGTATGCCTAAATAACCCACCTGCTGAACTATTTGCCATATCATACAAGTAGTATCTCTGGAGCCTGAAATTAAATGAATTCCACAGTGGTCTATTGCCAAGCAGGTCACAATATCTAGATAAAGAAAAGAAAACAGTTGTCACACCAGTAATTAAGACTGATTTCCCACAGACTGAATGTGGATGCAATTTGTCAAGACTGTATCCCGATTTGCAGTCAGCATGAAATACTCCACTGTGATAAGGGCTGATGACACTATTAAACAGTGAAATCATCACACAGCCAAGTGCACCCACCTGACTTATTCAGCTTTGCTGCCTAAAAGTAGCAGGCAAGCCTTATTTTGAAACTACATCAAAGCACCACTCCAAAGATTAAAAAGCCATGCTCAGGTATTTACGTATAATCACAATTCAAGCATTCTTCTGTTCTTATGCTGCCACTCCTTTACAACTGCTACACTGTGTGCCCAAGTGCCCTGGCTACATTCTGGGAACACCAAACAACACACATAACCCCTTTCCATTTCCCAACACGGAGTGACTGACCCATGTGCCTGATGTGCTGTCCCATCAGTTTGCCTTTGGTCAGGGATGTCACTCGGATGCTGTTGTCCCAGTGTCCGCCACTGAAGAGCAGCTTGGCATCATGGGACACTGCAAACAACTTGGAGGTGATCTCCAGCCCTGGGGCAAAAGGACCACTCATGTTGCGCTGTGTTCTGTAGGAAAACAATAAGCAGTTAACAGTAACCTCAGTTCAAATCCACGTATTTTGTACTTCCTCTGTCTTTAAAAGTCAGTAACAAAATCCATCTATAGAAGAGGCTACAACCATGGCAAAACTCTCACTGCCACCAGTGACTGGAAACAAGATTTCATCTTAGATCTTTTCAGCCTTTTACACAATTGGATAACTCATGTTCCTACTAAGCATTGTAACATTGTAAAACCAAAAGGAACATTCTAAAACCAAAAACCTCAAACCCACCACATATATCTATATGTATTACTATAGTGTAAGAAAGTATGAAGACTATCTCAGATTCCAAGCTAAGTTTTTATAATAGATAATTAGAAAAAAATTAGAAGCAGATCTAAGAATGAAGCCTGAAATGCCACTTATATAACTCTACCAGAATGCTATTATAGATTAGAAGTAGTATTACTGAACATCAGAAAATGCATTCTTAGGTGCAAACTCAGTCAGTGAATACAGCACAATACATTGATTTTGAACAATTACTGTATTTCATTATTTTAGATGTATTCATCTACCCCTCCTCAAAATCTGCTTACTTGGGATTTGTCACAGTTGTATCTTTGATGAATGTAAAATAGTTGGAAATATTTTTGTCATAAGGCAGCCAACCATGAGTTCCAATAACGCAGTTCAGACTTGTTGTTACCTAAAAAGGTTTGATGAAAAAGTTGATGAAACCCAGAGTTTTATCATTTGCTTGCCTTGATGCTAATGGAGTTTGCATAAAATCCAGCAGAGGCTTCTTGAAAATATACCACAAAGGAAAAAAGCACATGCACCTCCCCATAAACAAACAAATCAATAAAAAATCCCACTCAGAGGAATTAATCCACATTGGTACATAGAACCATATTAGAATTGTCTATATTCTACACAGGTCAGAGAAGTTGGGGTAGGACAGATGGGAGGAGACAAAAAACTAAAAATCCCATCCAACCAACCCCTCTCAAACATTTAATTACAAGTCAATCGTCCAGTTAAAGCTGCTGCTTCTTCTCTTCTCTGAACATTAATTGTTAATAGTAAGTATACTAACACGGGAAGTTTAAAAAGCATTGTACAATAGTTCCATTTCTGAGGAAGTAACACAGGAATCTGAAAGGCTATTTCCATCAGATATTTATGAAAAACACCAGGAAAATTCTAGATGTGTCCAAATAACCTATGAATATACCACATTAAGCCAAGACAACAATTTTGACACACAAAATAGGAATATTGGAATATTCTTTCCTGCAAGGCAGAGGTATTATTGCACTGGGACCAGTATCTAGGCCATAGATACAGAGGTAAATACAAAAATACTGTGCTCCTTTCATGATTTGATATCTGCCATAGCACATGAAGGTGTGTTAGTGCAAAAGTCAGTTTTAGGAGCACTGCAGGCCCTTGGAGTGTGCGTGCATCACAGACAGTATAGTTTAATATATGGGTTTGAAAGCAATGATAAACAATGACACCATTAATAACCCTGTAATTTTAAATCTGGGCTGCATTGCATTAGCAAATTGGTTGCTGTAGGGAAGTTGATCAAGTGGTAACTTACAATATGCCTCACTATAAATTACAGTCATGTCTCATCAGCTCTTAAATGCCATTCAACAAATCAGCCTGCCTTCTCCTTGGAAGATAAATATTTAACTTACAACTGACATTCATTATAGGTTAAAAGAACACATTTGAAGAGGAACAGTTAAGAAATGTTTCTCTACAATCTGCATGAAAAAAATACATCCATTTGATTGTCTGCAGTTTAAGAACAGTATTGACACATGCAACTCACCAAGATCTCTGGGCTTCCCTGAGAAATAAAGGAACGTGACTGATTCCTGGGGACAACGGCTTTGACAATGGGCACACCATCACTAATTCCCTATGAGAAAGGACATGGTTTTGATCTGATTATATCCAAAAGCTAAAGAACAAATCTAGAACCTGTAAAAAGTAAGATCCAAAGGCTCTGGAATCAGTGTCAGACCTGTAGAGCACCCTAAGGCACTGGCACACACCCATTCAGTTTGTGCAGCTAAGCTTCATCACAAACACTGCAAACGAAACCCTGACCCCAACCAGGGAGTTTAACTACCAAGCTCAGGGAGGCCTCACACACCACCAGTGAGGTTTTCAGCTTTCTTGGTGTGGTGACTAATTTAATACTCAAACAACACCCACACAAGCAGCCAGCAGATTATGGGATTCAACCTCTATAAAGCCAACTAAAAAGACAGAGCTCATTTAATACACACTGCATAGTAAAATATTTTCTCTAAACAGGAAGCGAGTTTATTTTCATCTAGGTTGTGACCTTTTGCTTCAAGTACATCAGAAGTTTCAGATTAGGCTTCAAACAATTTCAAGTAATGTATCTACCTCTATGAAGAATGACTTCAGTTCAGTGAGGTGTTGGAAGAGATTCAGAGTAGAGGTATCACTTTTAGTTAGTCTTTGCACTACCTCTTCTGCTGACAGTCTTTGTGGATGGGGCTCCTAGGAGGCAATATTTGAAGGAGTAACAAATTAGACTAGTTTATCAATTTGTTCAATACACGTGAGATTCTCAGAATCTTAATGGGAAAACAATCTTAAATACCTAATATCCCTTCTTGAAGTAAATTATTTTGTTTTGAAAATGGATTCTTTGGTAATGTGACAAAGATTTAATGTTGCTAAAATTACAAACCATTACCTTACAAACCATTGTTTTTTCAGAAGTCCTTGTAACTCAGATGTATTTAACCACAAAGGTATGATTGAGAGAGAGCAAAAAAGCATTACCTTTAACAGCTGACAGGGAGTTTGCCCAAAATTGTTTATCATCCCCTCTAAAGCCTTCCTTTCTTTCTCATCTGTTAAAGCATCCAAATCCACAGCTCCTGGATCACAAACAGAAGGATGAAGAGTAGAAAAAAAAAAAAAAACACAATCCAAACAACATATTAAGAACCAATATGGTCAACTAACATTCCAAAACTTAATTTACCTGCAACATTATGACCTTTTACCCCCAGAAAAGCCCCCACACAATGCCTCCATTTAAAATATAGTCTGAAAACTCCAGTCTGTGTGTGGAATTTTAAGTGCATCTATCAGGACAAGAATTGCAGGTCTTTATCTTATCAAATTAATTTAGTATACTTCATGCAAGCAACAAGCAACAGACAAAAACCATCCAAAAGTTTGTTTTGAAATTAACAGATTAATATATGTCTCTAGTATTATTTGTTTTCAAGCAAGGTGCCTGAACTCTAAACCACAAGAAACAAATGCTTTTAAGGAAGCAAATAAGAAAGTAACAAGAAGACCCAGTGACTTTTAGAAAAAAAAGATAAGAAACTGGTAACAGCCCTCCCTTAAAAAAAACTGTACTTTTTTTCACTATACATTTCAAGGTTTGCTGCCATATTTCATCTATAAATCTTCTGCCTTACCATATGCTACTGAATGGTACACTCACAAATCAAGTGTCTTCTGTCTAATAATGAAAACTCACAAGCCTGATGACAATGACAAGAGAACATACTGCTTTGTACCTTCATAAGTACAATAATAGAACACATTAAGCGCCTCCACTGCAGCTGGTCCCCTCTGCTTGTAGCCAAAAATCAAATCTATCCATTCATGAAGATGAGCAGAAACATACTCAGATTCCTAGAAGGAAAAAATGCTCTTGTAAGAATTAGAGAAATATTGCTCTCATCTTGAAGATCTTCCTATTTTCTGTGGAAAAGATTCAATACCTAAACTAAAGAATATCCACAATTCGGTATTTTTCAATGTATAGGGTAGAAGCGTAAGAATATCCTTGTATATTATGGGCAGTAACTGCCAGCTAAGAGAGAAAATCAATGCAGTGAGAAGAGATCTGCACTACTGAAATGCACCTGGTGCAAGGGCAGGGAACCTGCCAGCTACCTAACACCAGACAGAATAATCTTTAAATAGCAAGGGAAGCCTACTCAGCTACCTCTGCATTTTATCTCAGAGGACAGAAAATGCCCGTATCATTAGGGACTCAAATGCCCAAGAGATGAAAGGCACTTTTCAGCATTTTATCAACATGCTTTTAACTGGAAGTTCTAGTGGTACTTGTAGTGTCAAATGCAACCACAACTCTAGTTTGAATGCAATCCCACTTGTTTTACATTTACAGTAACAATGTGCAGGGGCACTTTCTTTATGATTATGTCACACAAGCAAACATCTTACCAGAGCCTTCCTGTGTTTATAAATGAAGTCTTCTGGGGAGTGGGCCCATTTAGGTAGAACAACATCATTTACCACTTCTTTTGACATTTGAAGCTGACCTAAGTTAAAACCTGGTGAATAATTCAGAAAAGTTTAAGAGTTGCTACAAAATATTTCAAATATCTTGATTTCTCAGTAAAGATTAAAAATCTTTCTTTTCTCAATGCAAGAGAAGGATATTGAAAAATTCTTAATGTAAATCTCCAATAACCCTGCCACTGACATAGGAGGCTAAGTCCTGTTCTGCATGTTAAAATTTTAAATGATAAAGGATAACAATTATCCAAAACATCTAAATGATTTTGAAGCTGAAGTTCCAACCATAAAAGTAGTATTAATCTTTTACACATCCATCTATAAGCGTATCTGCATTTGCTTTACAAGGATTAAGAGTTCAAAATACTTCAGTAAGTTATTCATAAGAAGGAAGCTACAAAGAAGTTTAAATGGTTGTAAAATCAAGGCTTTCAAGAAGTTTTAAATCTCACCAGCTACCACTGAAACAACTCTAAATGCTTAAATTACTTGAAAGTGGGACTTGGGTGTTCCCAATTATTCTAATTTAGAACTCTAGCAGCACAAACATACAAATCAATTTTCAAATTGTGCAAAAGTAGAGAAACAAATCACTGAACGATAAATGTGAATTAAAAAATGCCTAGGAGTCATGTCAGAATGCAGGATACTGTCTTTTCAATCAGCATTATAATAACTATAATTAAACTCTTGTAACTTTTGCTAAGTATTTAATCAGTACTAACTTTTTCAAACATCCAAATTAGCATCTCTGATACTTTCCATTGGGTAAACAACACTATTTTTAGTGTTAAGCCCATATCCTGAATTTTAAACAATGTTTAGGCTGCTGCTTAACACAACTGGTATCTTTACTAAACAGTTTGAAGCCAGCATGATGATTAATGCCTACAATCACACCATTAAGTTGAAATAAGTGTTCCTCAGCATTCACAAATGGTTCTAACAATTCTTGTCTGAAGAATACAGAAATGGTTTTCTGTAAGAATATTCTTAGTTTACCATTTTGATTCTCCAGGAACTCTGGAAAGTAGAAAAACTCTGGGATAAGTTCCTTGACATCATTGGGGTTGTCCATGAGTGCCTGCCAGGTAGCAGGAATAGAGTGGAACTGCCTGTCAGCACAGTCAAATCTGTGGATCAGAAGATTCAGGTTAGACTTTGATGATTCCCTCAGTAAAATAGCAAGGAAGAAACAGGAGGGGGGTGTTTATTTGCTCAGCATACCTTCCACTCTGAAGCTGGATATGAAGTGTTGTGAAAGGCTCCACTCGAATGAGGTAATGCATGACCCCAGCAGCATTTGAGTAATGTGTGCCATAGTGAAATTTGTCAATCATCCCAAGAGGATCCTCAAAATTCTCATATCTAAAAAAGAAATCTTTATAAATACAGCTGAGCATTACAGTTGATTTACATGTGGATTATGCCTATTCCAGGCAAAGATTCAAAAGAAATGACCACAGCAATCTGTAAGAGAAAAATACATTGAGTTCTATCAAACATGAAGATTTCAAATATAACTTAGAAAGTCTCTAAGAAAAAGACTGCTGAAAGACAGAAATATACATCAGATGAAGCCTTTGCATGCCTGTTACACTCTTCCCTGGGCATTTGCTACCAGCTGTCAGAAACCAGACACAGGGCAGGCTTTAGAACTGATGACTTTATACAGCAGACCAAGATACCCGACATCACTAAACTGAATATTGACTAGTGAAGATGGTTGTGATGGTTTCCTGCAAGATTCAAGAAATGTGTGTGTGACTGTGCAGAACGCAGAAGAGAGATCTTTCTCACAGTCATGCCCATTTCCTTTTCTACTGGCAGACTCTACCATGCCACCATCTGGCTGATACATTCCCCAGCCTCACAAGGCCAGTAAGAGAAATTCTAGTTAAACATACTTCTAGAGAACCCATTTCATTACAGTCAGGACAGAGCCTATGCATTCAAAGGAAATTCTCCATGTTCCAAGTTTTCAGAAGATTTTGGAAGATACCTGACTGCAGTCTGGTATGACAGCACACTCACTCCCCACACTAGCAAAAAACGCAAACATCACTACACTGCTGTGTGGGTGTAAATACCTGTCATGGGTACCTACAGAGGACTTGCTGAAAGGCACTAAGATGTAATTTATTTTGAAGATAATAATCTATGCTTGAAAAAAGAGGAAGCAGAGATTCAGGATCAATGCTTCCTCTTAGCACAGGGAGCTCAGCTAATCAGTATGATTTCACATTCCTTACCCTGAGCAGACATGGGACATGTTATGTCTTTTCAAGCTGCTGGACCATTGAATTGTTTCTACAGCCTTTCAGTTTTTCATCTCCACAGCTGAGAAACAAGTGCAAGTTTACAAAAGTAAGTTTTGTCCTTTCACTGCCATTTAACTGAATGCCATATGATATAGTCTGAATGCAGCAGGAACACCAAATCAACCACCCTTGCAAATTCATCTATTAGGTTATAAAACCAGCTCTAAAAATTTCACTGTCACAACTCTATTTTTTTAAATGTGTATTAGCCTGGAGGCTCAGAAAAGACAGAGAAATATAACCAAGTGTTCAAATACGTACTTTTCTTTCACAGTCTTGGCATTCTTCTCATTTACCACACCTATAGGTTTGGACAAGTCCCTAAATACTGCAGGATTATTCAGGTCCAGTTCTTCTGAGGTGTAATCTCGTAAAATCCAGGGAAACTAAAAAACAAAATAAATCAAACATCAGATAGATATTAAAAATACATCTTTCAAGAGAGAAAAAAAGCACATACTTTTGGCAAAAATTTAAAAATTAATTTTTTAAATTACCACAGGATATTGAGCAAGGTCATTGTAAGTTCGTCCTGCCATGGTGTTCAGCTGAATAAGGTAGTCAAAGTTAGATATTTCTCTATTCACCCATTTCTGAAAGACAAAGAAAGATAAAATGCAATTCATTATATCCAAGATGTAATTATTGCAAATTACACATCTTGCCAGTATCTATCTGCATCGGATAGCATCAGCAAGTGAAAAGCGCAAGACTACAAAAATTGTATGCAAGTCCAGATTCAATTTCTCATAACAAAGTTTATTTTCACTTTGATTCAGTGACTGTGCTATGTATATTTCACTGAAATCAGGTTCTGATCGGTGACAGTACTATTTCAAATATAGAGCAGCAGACAATTAGCAGAGCCTTGGTAAAAAGGAAAATAGAAATAAAAGAAAGAAAAAGAAGGCAAATACTCAGGTACCGATAAAAAGGAGAACAGAACTTTGAAATCCATTAGAATGCTAAGATTAAAATTTATGTTTAATTTATGCTTCCATTGGTTAACAGTACAGCTTAACAATTTGTAAATCAAATGGTCTGTGCAACTTTGTTTGCTCCATTATTGTATTCTAAACCAAAGAACAGACATAGCTGTGTCCAGAAGGGCTCAGTATTTGTCTGTAGAGTGATGGAGATGTGTCATGACAGATGATATTTTCTCTGTGTAAATATACAACTTAACAGTTTTATTGTTAGGAAAATAAAGAACAGTCAAAGTATTTCCAATATTTTAAAGTTATTTGTAAAGCTTCCTCCCTCAGAGAAAACAATTCTGGTATAAAGAGATGGAAGACAAAAATACATTTACTACATTTACAAATTTATCTGTGTTATGGTAATACAAACATTTTGACATTTTGCTTTTTTACCAGTATTACTAATCCCCACTTAATCTTCATGTGGGTTTTGTTGAAAGCTCCATCATGAAAAGATAGCAAGGAAAATTATTTGCACATCTAGTGAAAGAAGTTTGAAAATGGCACTCAAGATCATAGACTAAAACCAGAAGCAAATCTGCCACATGTTTTATATTCATGTTAAAATGCCTGTCAATCACATCAACAGAGCCTAGCTATACCCACTCACCTGACTGTAAATACAAACCAAACCATTCTAAACATATGCACAAGAAAGTTCAGGAGCAAGGCTGAGGGTACAGAATTTGGCAGTTGCCATCTAAACACTGGAGGACTCCTTCAAAAAGCAGAGGAATGCTTTAAACTGTTTAGCTGATGTCTCATACCTGCATCAAGCCTGAAGCTTTGAAAAGTTCCTGTGGAGATCTGGTCCCAGAAATGTTTGGAGAGCGCAGTGACAATATCCGACTGTATACTTTGTTTCGTACCTAGAAAACAGCACTAATAAAACTATATTCTGGAGACTGAAGCTGACATTTAAGCAACTTATCAGCTAATTAAAATGTGAAATAAAAAGGACACAGTCACACTTCCAAGCACTTCGATCTCTTGCTGTTTAAAAGCTTTGGACATGGATAGATGTGACATCCTTCACATCAACACCAAACCACGCAACATTTTCTGGCCTACTAGTATGTAACTCACTCTAAGTTCTGAAATTTATCTTAGTCCCTCAGAAAAAGGATCACTGATATTACCCAGAAGGGAAAGAAGTTCACTGCCCCTTAACCATGGTATATCGATGATTTCCAATGTTGTTGTAAAAAAGAAAGTCCCTTTTGATTTGTAATTAATTTGCTCAATCTTTAAAAAGATGCATAGGCTTCAAAACATGTATATTGCTACTGATGTAATTTTAGTTAAATAATCATTCTGTATAACAGAAAGAAAAAAGAAAGAGGAGAAACTTGTTTCATCTATCTTTTCACAATTAATCAGTTTCTAGATGCCAGACTGAGGTTTTCAGAGACTGCAGTCTGGTTTTCCATAACAACTGTGTAAAGCAAACCTTTTGCTACTAGTGTTACAATAATAGGAAAGACACCAGACTCAAATACAATCACTGATCTTAAACTTATCCTTGTGTTAATTATATAAATCCATGAAATCTAGGGAACTCATACCTCCTTATTGAAGTTGAGGAAATAGTTGGTTTGATCTGTGAGAAAGATCTCCAAGGCTGACCTCCTCAGGTTGTACCGACGCAAATGGATCTCTCGAATTTGAGAAAGGTGCCATTTGAAATCAAAACCTACCCCTAGAAAGAACACTCTGTTTCTTGAGTTGGAATAGATATAAAAAAACCCTTTTCATATAGACACAGTGCAGTACCAGCTCCAATCACCTCAGAGTTATTCCTAGAAAGTCTTATAGCTGACTTGATTAACCATTTTGCTAGGAAAATATTAAATTCAGATATTGTTGTACTGAAAGAAATTAAGCAAGAAATATCTGATTGAATGTAGAATTTTCTTTTGCTTTCTGATTAAAGACATATTATAAATGTATTCTGTTGATAAAACGTATGAACCAATGCCCTCTGCTTTCTTAAACAGACTGAAACAAACTTTTATGTTTAGATTTCCCAAAGGCTGAACATTCTGGTATACTGATTTGGAAAATTTTACTATTATTCGTCCAACATTTCCCTTCAGCATTTTCATAGCCAGCTGTGCATGTTCTGTCCCCTAAATTAATATAGATGATTAATGCTTACATACTACTACTTTTTAATCAATGCATGAGTAAAACATTATTTGTCAGGGAGAACAGAGAGATGCAATTTACAAAGCAAATTAAAAGTAATAAGTTTTTCTAGTCAGCAGGTTTTTTATTAAGTTATTCTTAAGAAACATTAAGAACAGTGAATCAATTTACCATTTCAAAAAGTACAGTTCCAGATTATTGATTGTGGAGGGATCAGCCACTGACCATCAAGTGCAATATTAATTTTAAGTACAGAAAAACAACTTGTCTCTTTACAACTACTTTGACACTCGTTTTCAAAACAAACTCAGCCTACTAAAAGCAGAATGCTGAACTGCACTGAAAATAAAGAGATACTGATCATGCTTACCTTCCTCTTTTTCAATGCTACCATCAAAGAAATAGATGTGCTGGGTAGTGACCTCCAGCCTGCCTGGTATCACGTCAATTACTGTAATGAGTTCACAGTCTTCAGACAATATTAGCTTTTCTTTCTGACTTTCCTCATCCTTCTCATCCCTGCAAAAACACCACTAAGTGTTACAGGCTTGGGTAGATTATCCTGTTGCTTAGGTCCTTGATAAGAGTACAGTTCAGAAAATAATCAAATTTGAATGGCATTAAAACCACAACATAAACAATTACATAGAGCTACTTTCATCAGCAGCTTTGGGTGTTTCAGTCTAGACCACAAACACCATTTCACAGCATCGCTCTTCAGTCTTGATATTTTGATCTCAGGCACAATGGACTTGACTTCCCCTGAAGCATCAAAACATCAGGCAGCATTTCCCTTTCTTATTTAATTGTTAGCTGCTTAAATTCTCTGAAGCAGAGCTGAGTTCCAGTTCCTGCGACTAAAGTTATCTTCAGGGTTATTTTGCTATAGTCCATAGCAAGCATTTAAAAACCTTTAAAGTACATCAGCATCACTCAATGCCACATCTCTTCTGGACTTAACAGCACAGACACACACAGATGCATACACAACATGATGTGTAATTACTGAAGAATTTGCTATTCTCCCTCAACTCCCCTTTGCCTGCTCTCTCTCTCCTGCCCTTTTTTCTGGTTGCAGTCCCACAAGTGACATGAAGGAAGCACAGCAGGCCTTCTCTCTGGAATTCTCTTAAACACAAGGCATTCTCCAGCACTTAAACACCAGCCACAAAAATTTTCATGCTCTGCAGCTGACAGTAGAGTGAATGGCCATGGCAGCTATAGACAAGAGGCAGTTCCAGTCTGGTCCATGTCGTTACAGGGCAGATTACCTCTTGAGAATTACAGCTGATCTACATAGCAGAAAAGCCTCAATAGTTCTGTAGCTTCAGACCAACTGTGAGCACTGAATCACTAATGAATTCTCACAAACACCTACTCAATCTCCCTTTCCCTGGGGCTTTTCTTGTCTCAATGGTGACAATGATAAACCTAGCATTAACTTTGCTGATCAAAACTGCCCTGGACTGAATTGTTCAGGCCAGACAAAGAAAGAGAGAAGCTTTGGATGCTACTCAATTCCCCAAGTTGTTTCTCACTCCTTATCCCCAGCACAGAAACAAATGACAATTGTTTATCCTGTTCTACTTACAAATTGGAACTGGCTGCTGTGTCTTCTTCTGGTAGTTCCAGAACATCATCTTCCAAGTCACTCACTTTCACCTGCTTCACCACCTCCAGAAGCAGAGACTCACTAGAGGGCTGTGTCTGGTGCACACCTATCATAAATACACATAACAGCTCAGAACAGTTTTTGCTACAAGACTTTTGGAAATCTAACTTCCTAAGCCTATCTTCTACAGCTGAATGTTGGTTTTAACCAAGTAAGAAACAGGCAGACTTCTTAAATATTTTTCTGGTTAAGCAGAACACTAAAAGCAATCCTTGAGCTACACTGAAAATTCTGACAATAGAAAGGGAACACAACACCTAAGAAAAATTTAACTTGAATTCTGATGTGGACAGAATATTTTGCAATATTTTTCCAGACATTGCTAAAACATGCAGATTTAACAGAAACGCACTGCATCTGCTTTTTGATTATATGGGTTCACAACAGTATTTTGGTTTTTTTTGCTTGAGCCTTGATACCCAAATACGGCTAACAGTTACACCTCTAACTCAGCTGTTCAGCACAATTCTGAAACAAAGCACTTCATAGCTACACATTAGTCACAAACTCTAAAACACTTCAAACAAACACTGCTTACTCTGATCTCCTCACTTCTTTCTTCAAGAAATTATCTCATACAAGAAAGTTGTGTGACTGTTTATTTTAAAACAAGGGAGCTAACTTTTATTTATTGTGCAACAAAACCCCACATTTCAATGAACCAGGGCAAAATAATTCTACTCAGTAGGAAGATGCTGTTTCAGGTCTAAGAACTATTCTAATGTTATAGATTTTACTATAGATTAAATAAAGAAAAATCAAGATTTAAGTATCTAGCATATACTGCTTATTAAACACAAAGAGGAAAGTGGGTATCTTTCTTTGGTAAGAACTCAAGTTAAATAGCAAACACAACTTTACCTAAATTATCTCTCAGGTCACTAGCATCCTGATGAGAGTTGAAGTTGTAATTCTGCACTAGTTTCAGTCTCATACGTGAAAAATTTTCCACATTTGAAAGTTTCCAGTGAATAAGACGCTGTTTCCTAGGAAAACAAGAATATTCATAAAAACAATACAAATAAAGACCTACAGGAATAAAGTGGGCACAAAAGATTGCATATTTAGAAAAATACTGGTCATCCACTTGTACATAGTAAAAAATAAAATATTAAAATGCATTTTATTGCTTTTGTTTCACGTTGCAGCTCTGATCATCACTCTTTATTTTGTAAACAGCATTTATTTTCACAGAATCATCAAGATAGGAAGAGATGTTCAAGATTATCAAGTCCAACTGACAACCCACCACCACCATAATCACCCCAAAATTACTTTCTGATATCTAATAAGAACCTTGCCTGACACAACCTGAGGCCATTTTCTCTTGTCCTGCCACCCGAGACTGTACATCTCAAGCATGGTTACTGCAGTCAGTTTGACCTGGTCGAACCAGTCACGTGAGCAAATTCCTTTTCAGCAGCATATACAGTTTAGGAGCTCCCAGTCTCACCTTTCAGCCCAAGGCCCACGCTCAGAGAGCAAGTACAGCTGGGCTGCTCTCCACTGTCTCAGGGTGGCTGTGTGCTGGCTGCTGAGCTGTTTCAGCATGCTGTTGTACCGCAGGTTCTCCTGCCGAGCCTTCCTGCTGAACGGCTCCACAAAGTGCTCCTGAAAGACCATTGCAAAGAGAGCCAGCACTGGATTAACTCTCGCCTTGGAAAACGGTTTTCCAGAAATTCCCATCAAGCAACAAGAAATGAAACAGGTTTAGCAAGAAAACATTCTGAAATTTTAAGGTAATACTTAGGAGAGAAATTTTAAAAGCTTAGAACAGAAGGAATAGTACTAGACTTTGATTTAAAGACGTGAAGAAAGCATTATCAATGCTGAATCCACATTAAAGCAATTTTTCATCATCACAAATGCAGACAGTATTAGAAATCCTACTACAATAGATAAATTTTTCTTAAATTTGATATTCCAGAACACGACTCTCATTGTATTTTTCCTTTAGCTATTGGAATAAAATAGACCTACAAGTTTAGTTATTAAGAAAGCAAAGAGAAATGTAACTTCACTACGATATTTCCTGTAATTACCAGTTAGCTCTAATGCTGAAAATCAATCTGGACTTTATACAGAAAGGTCAGTTTAGAATCAATTTTTCCACACATTAAATAAGAACTATTCATTATTTTAAAAGTTTTAATTGTATTGAAATAGGATTAAAGAAAAAAACCCAAACTAACAGCTCATAATGGAAAACATGTTTTAATAATTCAAAAAACAAATCAGAGTAAAAGAAGATGCAGCTTATAACTGGGAATATTTCCACACTGCTGTATGAAACGGAAGGCCCACTGTACTGAAATAACTTTGATTACACATAAGACTTTTAATAGACAGAGCAGAATTAGAAAGTATTTCCTAGAAGTGCGTATAGTCCCACTGCCCATAAAATCTTAGTACAATTAACCTGTTTACAAGCACTTGAACTGGATCATCCTTGAATTCATTTTCTCCATCTTTTAGATGGCAAGAGTTCTTTTAAGAGAACCTTGCACTCACTGAAAACCTTACCTGAAATTTAAGCTTACTTTCTCCTCTTTCCCGGTCTCGCTTGTGCATGTTCACCATAAATGCTTCATAACAATCTTTC
This sequence comes from Eopsaltria australis, assembly GCA_034509425.1. Lineage (NCBI taxonomy): Eukaryota > Metazoa > Chordata > Aves > Passeriformes > Petroicidae > Eopsaltria > Eopsaltria australis. The sequence continues at coordinate 5,096,199 of JAVTVJ010000030.1, forward strand.
CAATAAAGTGCCATCTGCTCATTATCATGTCTGAATGAATTTTCTTCATATTGCTTCATATTTGGAATAATCTGTCTCCACCAAAGCAAAATAAAAAGTACCACATGATTTCTGAATGGGTTCCTCTGCTTTCATGGCTGAATAGAGGGGGGAAATGATACAAAAAGAATTTGCTACTTACATATTTGTCAATATAAACTTGCCACTCATCAGATCTGCAGTATTCCTGAAAGTCCTCAAAGAAAGATGGGCTGCCATTGGTAGGAGGCAATGAAGGAAGGTGCAGGTTCATAAAGAGAAGTTCATAAATCTTGGATACCAAGGTCCGAACAAGGGGAATCAAAAATGAGTACGTTTCTGTCTTCTCTTCAATTGACCTACTCAAAATGCCTTCCAGCTTCCCCAGGAGGTAGCATGCTTCAGGCTGGCTCTCAATTACTTTGGTCTGAAGGAGGGTGTTTAGTTTGGCTGCTGCCATAGCACAGACCTACAAAAACAAACCGCAAAAAATGAATGTGATCCTCCTTGAGCACCCATCTTTTTCCTGCCACTTGTGCCTGCATAGTCCCATGCTCAAACAGAGATCCTCTATCTTTCTTGTGCTCTGGAGGTGCACAGTGACAGGACTGCAGAGTGAACCTGCAACTGGTAAGAACCAATAAAACACCTTCCCAAAAGAAGGATGAGGGACTGCCCCAGGTCTGCTCACTGGTATGAGCAGGTCTCCCATAAACCACAACAGTTACATCAAACATGTCCTTAAAACTTCACTACCACTTGCAGGAATTTCCAACCAACCTGTAAGTTGTCTTGTGCAATGAATCCAAGGAGCAGCTGGACTTGCACCTGTGAAAGCCTAATTGCTTCTAGGCCATCAGAGTACCAGACTGACAGGCTATCCATGAGAGTCACTAGTTCTTCCAAGAGCTATTACAGAAACAGAAAATTTGCATAAAATTAAAATAAATAAAATGAATAGAAATAAAAGTAACAATAACTACTCTAGCTGGAGATACAATAATTTCAAAGATCTGAAGAAGAGGTTGTGTCCACAATTCTAACTTAAGCAAACCCAGAAAATCATCCCAGAACACTGCAGTTAAACCAGCAACTTGAAGAAATTCCTGATGAGAAAAATCTACCCAGCCCAGTATGTCAATATCCCCTGAATAAAGCATATATATATATATATATATATATATATATATATGTGTATGAATGCATGTACAGGGAGAGTACATATATCCTTATTGGTTTTTCCGATTAATTAACTCGAGTAAATGCCATTTCCTTAGAAAATTTAAAAGACTACTCTAGGAGGCACTTCTATTAGTATATAGATAGCAGAAGTGATACAAGCCTTGTGAAAAGTGAGTACTCCCACAGCAAACAGCATGTTTCACTATCCAGATGTTTATTTAAAACTAATACACCTTGATACATTCTCTAACAAATTACTCAAATCTCAAATCATTTGGACTGACATATCCCATTTAGGATATTACAGGGCATTAAATTCTCCCAGAGCATAGTGAAAGATCATTTATGAGAGCACTGTTATTTTCAATTCAGAGCTGGCAAGAAGCACAGCTCTCATTGCTCCAAAGTTCAGCTCTCATTTCTAATGAGAAATTAGTTTGGTTCCCCAACAGAAGGCAAAGCTTTTAACAAGGAGAGAGTTTTAAAAGCAAGTAATTTGAAGTTTTAAGCTGTGTTTACTTGTAAGCAGCATTTTGGAGAACAGCATAGGATTTACTGTGTTAATGACATCACACTTTTTTTAAGAAAGTAGCCTTAAAAATATTTTTAAGGATTTCTAATAGGATCTCACTCCCCTCTTCCTTAGAAAAATTGAAAAGCAATGACAACTCAGACTGTGGAGGAAGCAAGACCAGTGCCAGAGGTTATATAAATATATAAATTATATGTGTCGAAACTTCAATATGGGTCAAAACCCAGAAGTGACATTTCCCAGCTTGCAACTGAGAGCAGAGTTTTGGCTGGTCTTTCATCCAGGATACTCAGAGAGTCATAAATGCTGATAAACAGAGCAAAATCTGCTTAGGCTACAACTGATGCTGTTTCATTAGCTTTTCCATTTTCTAAATATTTCTCCAGTCTGAAGAGATGTGGATTCTCAGTGCAGAGTACCACTTACATGCCTATTTAATTTGCAAAATTAACTATATTCCCTGTGGTAAATATTCACATTTTTTATTCATGAAGGGGCACTCTAATCCATTCCACTATAAATCCTTACTCTGCAATACCTGTGGTTTAAATGCATATGACTAGAAGTGTGACAGTGTTCAAACCAACAACCTTCTTGTTACCATTTCAGCCCATATGCAGTACTTCCAGTATGCAATTACTGTACCTTTTCTGTCCATAAATTTGAATTAATTAGTCCTTCTGCCTGCAGAAAACCTTGTACAATTAGCAAGAGCTTGAAGGCATTTTCAGCATGTGTAGGGAGAGCTTTGGAATCTCTGTTATCAGTGACTGACCATTCTAACATCTTCTCCAGCAAGCTGCATGGAAAACAAAATCCCAAAGTAAGTATTACATGCTCTTAGTGTAATTGGATTTCTTAAAAGCCACTTAAGTATTTAATTGAAACTCTTAGTCTGCAGTTACATAACTGCCATCTTCTTGATAAGCCAATGAGATAAAAGCGATTGAGAGACTCATGAAAACAGTGATAGTTTTAAAACCTTCTGGCCCCAAGACACTCCTAAATAGGTACTGGAATTTATTTCTGACAGTATGTGAATAGACAGCAAAGAAAAGTAAGCCTTGTTGGGAAACACCCACACCCTCTCAGCTTCACTCATGTCCCTCACTTTTTCTGTATATCCTCAAAAGGGATGAGCTGTACACTCACCTGAGTTTTATTTCATCAGAAGGCTGCAGCAACTCGTTAGACATCCCCAGTTTGGTGAGAGCAGAGAACACCTGTCCCCTCTCAATCCAAGCATCATCATCAGATTTTTCAATACCTTTCCACATTATACACAGTAGGATGTCTGTGAGTAACTGTACGAGTTCATTTTCACTCCCCTACAAAAGAAGTGAAATATTTAAAGCCCTTCCAGTGTAGAAAACCTTCAAAATATTTCTTATTCATCACAGTCCCTATGTTTTCATGTTTCAACATATGAAACTCTGCAGTCTAAAGGCCAATTGAAAAGCTCAGGAAAACACAAATATAAGAGACTGTGACTTGTTTGTATGTTGCAAAACAAGCTGCCTTTAGCCACCCTTTATTTTTTCAGAGCAAGTTTGCTCCATACCTCTTCTGGATGATAAAGAATGTTTAAATAGAGATGGGGGCAGAGTTTGCAGTTTGTGGTTTCTTGTGGTTGGGAGGGGAGGTTGATTTTACTGCTTTGTTTGTTCTTTTTTTTTTTAACACCAAAGATATCCCCCAACCGGACAAGCAAAAAAGACACATTAAAAAGGAAATATATGGCTCACTATACAAGAGCCATATTGTCCACTTTACTGTTGGATGATAGGAGGAACAAAAAACAATAATAATCATTCACTAGGGAGACTGGAAATTTCCACCAGTTGGAGAAATCAGTCACCAAGGGAGTGAATTACTTACCCCTTGGTTTTCAAACAGAGAAAGCTCAGCAGTGAAGCCCACATCGTTTGTAACACCCAGCTCTTTGTCAGGCTGCCCAGCAAAGGGCCTGGTGCTCTCTGTGGGTGAGGGAGTGCTGGGCTGGCTGTCTGTCATCTGATTCCCAGCATCAGCCAGTTCATAAGAGTCAACACTGGATAGATCTAAACTCAGATGTGAAGGATTACTCTGCCACAATTCTTCTCGGTGCTCTGAACTAAAAGTCATCTCTGCTGTGGGTGCATCTTCCAGTGGCATAACAGAGAATTGGGCAGGGACATCCAGGGATTTGTTGTCTTCTAAACTCCACTGATCAAACAGACCATTAACAAAGCTGCCGACTTTGTCTCCCTCTGTCTTGTCAGTTTGATGTTTCTGAAGCTCTTCAGCAGGAGGTTTTTTTCCCTCTTCCCTGAAGGAATCAGTCCTGTTCTCCTTAAAGCCGGTCCGGACCTCTGAGTTTTCTTTCAGGAATAGTCTAACCAAAGTGTCCTGCCAGCCCAGCTGCTGAGAAATCTGTTGTGCTGCATCCAGTTGGGAATGCAAAAGGTGCAAAACCTAAGGATAGAAGAGATCCCACACCTACACATTAATTTTAGCTTGTAACTGCCTCCATTTGGTTTTTCAGTTAAATTTTACAATCTTACAACTTGTTTATTTTTCTTACAACCTTATATAAAGGGCCACAATTGGCTAATAAGCAAACAAGCCACAAAATTGTTTTTCCTTTTTTCTCAAATATATATTTTTAATGAGGAAAAATTTTCTCATGAGTAGATGACAAAAGAAGCTATCAAAGCATACTGGTAAGTTGCCCTATTTCAGCAACTCTTCTACAACAATTCTTTCAAAAGTCAGTTATCTCAATAAATAACCTCATTCAGCCATAGTCTAAAAAAGAAATCCTAAATAGAAAATATGCTTGATTAGGAAGTATTAAATAGATAAAATTAATAAAACTGCAGTATTAATAGCTTATTGATAGTGTACATTATAGTTTCACTTCTTCATTTAGGGAAACCTTAATGGACTATACAGTGTCTCACAGATACATTCAGTACTAATTCCAGTGATACAAACTTTGAGAAAACTCAGTAATTCAAGGAGCCTACTATCTCAAACCTGTAGAAAATACAGTCTATTTGAGAACCATGATAGAGGCTTCACTTTTTGTTTTGGCTTTTTAAAGTACGTGAGTACACAAAATTCAACAGTAAGTAACAGATGGGTTTGATTTTTAAATAAATCATTGCTAAAGAAAACAGTAACAACAAATACTGCCATTGTGCTTTAAAGAAATAATTTAGCTATCACACTGTACAGTTCATAGGTTTGAAGGACAGTATTCCAAAAATTACTATTCCAGTTCTAAGGAAGACAACTAACCTTTCTACAGATAATCACTCTCATGTTTATATCTGATCGATGAGCCAGATACACCACAGCCAAGAGGTCCTTATAATTCACAGCAGGATCTGTTGGGAAGAAAGAAAAAAGCCACCATAAATGATATCACACAAGAGATTGTAACAAATAAATATTTAAAAACTGCCTTGGAAGTTATGACTGCATCCAAGGACAGTAAAAGGAACAAACTTCAGGAAACTACATAAGTGTTAGCTGAGACTAATGGGAGCTTTGACTAGAACAAGTAACACCTCTGGCTGTCCTCAATGAAGCCCAGGTGTGTTTGCCTCTGAGCAGAGGAGTGTACTAAAGTCAGACACAGCACTTGCCAATTACCTGCATACAGAACCTGGTTAAGAAGGTTTTTAATGAGAGAAACAGTAACTGATGATTCATTCAGAAGGAGCCCCAGCCCGGAGTATCCCACTTCTCTGAGCCTCATACGATGCTTGCTCCGTTCATAAACTTTGGTACATTTCAGCATCTCCTCCACAATCTGTAAGGAAAAGTACACACAAAGGCAAATTGAACACAAAAAAGCCTCCAGATCTCTCAAACTTGTGTATGATATAATATGTTGGTCCACAGTTTTTCAAGCTTATTTGGTAAGCTAACCCAAACAACATGGATATTTTTTAAAGATCCCAATACTTTATTTCAAGAGAACACTAATTCCTTTGTGACAATGCCATCTAGCTAACATAAGAGAAAAGAAAAAAAGCGAATTTGGATGATCAATACCTTTGTAGTTACATGCTCTTCTGCAGCCAGACCAATGAAAAATAGAAATTTATGTTCAACTGATTAATTGAGGAACATATAATTAAATTCATTACCTTGAACACAAGTTCTCTAAGCCTGTCAGAGTATCTTTGATGCAATAACAGAGCATAAAGAATATCAGCATTCCCTGGTTCAAAGAGCAATAAAAAAAGCTGGTCTGGGGTTGGACTGGAATGAAGCAGGCTGAAGAGAACATCCAAAATTCCGCAGAGCTACAAAATTAAGACAACCAAATTAATCCCCAGTTCATTCAGATTTCATGCTTTGTTTTAGGAAAATTTCCTTGGTTTTTAAGTTTTACCTTTGCTGGTTAATACACTTTTTTTTGCTCAATATTACTGCATTTAAACAATTTTTAATAGATTTTTTCTCCCTATAGAACACCTTATCAAATTAAGCAGAGACACAAAGCAAGTTCAAGTGCTGCTGATGTCTTCAAAATAGAAACTACATCATTACAACTCCTGATCAGTTGAAGTTCAATTCATTTGGTTTTGTAAACTAGGATAACTTTTCTAATGGCACATCCTATCTCTGCTACATCTAAACAGAACCACACATCAATTGACATTTTGCTTGTGGTAGTTTTCCTCTTTGTTCACCCTTCTTTTAAGTACATGAGGCAAAATTTCCACATGCCAAGATGCAAAAGCCAAAACATCCCTCAGGGAGCATCATCATTTAGGCCATGTTGCTTACCTGCTCCTCGTCACTGGTGGCAGCTATGTATCCCACAATGCTCTGAATCTCTTCATGTGTTCCACCTTTGCTCAGGAAATATTTGATCAGTCCATACAGGGATGTCCGTATTGTTCTCAGGTCATCAGGAGCCAAATCACTGTCTTTACAACCAGTCCTGTATGCCAACAGAGCAGAAAGGCAACCTAAGAAGCTCTTCATGGCTCATTAACAGCAATTTCATGGTGCCAGTCTGGTAGTTTTTCATCTACCCAGGTATCATGCACAAGTTTACAACTCTTACTGAACTCAAGCAACTGAATAGTAATAAGCAGATCAGACTTATCAAGTCCATAAAAGCCCTGAAATGTACATTAGTACTGATCTGGACTGCAGGTTCCCACCTCCCACAGGAAAGAGCAAACTCTCTAGCCAATCTTCCTCAAGCACACAACTATATTTCTAAGCAGATATAAATCATCAGCACTGAAAGGTTAAAATTTTAAATTTCTAAACAAGTCACTTCAAATTCTACAAGTATTTAAAAGAACTTAAAATGCTAAATATTTTTAATAATGGTAACGATCTATGACTTAATTTGCATTGTTGAACACAAGTCCTACAATTTTGTAATTTTAATTACTTTTACAAGCATTCCTAGTGTCACTGACAAACTTTACATTATCTTAGCATAAAAATTCAAGGCAAGGAAAAGTAGTAAGTCAAATGGCAAAAAAACATTATGCAATTTTGTAAATTAAATTAACCACCAAAAGCCAACCTGTTGTTTTATTTATTAATTTTCTCACTAGAATAATGACAAAAAACTCCAAGAGCCACATATAATAAATGAAGAGTCGGAAGTAGTAAAATTCATACCCATAATAAATCCTGAGTGTGTCTAGAAGAAACTGCACACCATACTTCTTTCTGAAGAGTCTTCTACTATCTTTGATGATTGTAGAAAGATACTGTATATGTCCTAGAACATAAAGTTTTCTTTTAGAATCAAGATAAAGATTTGTGTCACGTGAAGAGTGCTGTGTCTTCACACAGTTGCCTGAGTCCAAGAGCTCACCAATTCTGAAGGGAAAGTCACCACTGTTCCAGATGCTGAAGTCAAAAAGTAAGTGGTGATACATCTGCTGCAAAAGCTGCATGTTCTTTTCTACTGAGACTTGTTCTATCAACAACTGTACAGCCATCAGGACATTCACATCCATTAAGATTCTTGGCACCTGGCAAAATAACAGGTATTAGCACCCAAATACTGAATATCCTAATAAAATTTTGTTTTAAAAAATGGAAGTTTAAGTTTTTTTTATCTTTTACAGCAATATCTGCTCCATTAAAAGCGATACAAGAAACACAAAAGTAGTCTCATTTGAATAACCAAACAACACAGTATCTATATCAAAAAAAGCAGAATATGAAAAAAATGGAACATTGTATTTCACTTTGTAGATAAAGACCAACTTAAAGACCTTTTTGCCTCCAGAAACATAAGAAAAAAAAGTACTTACTAAGGAGGTCTTTAAAGCCCCTGGTATCTGGGCTATGCTTCAAAATAATCAGGACCTCATCCATGAAATTCATTACCGAAGAACATTTCTCAAGGTTTCTTACCTTCTGTAACAAGGCTCCTAGGGTGGCAACTCCATGGGAGTGAATGAGATTTTCTTGATTAACATGATGTCCCTGAATAAAGTGTTTTATCATCAAGATGAAAGTTGCAACTATGTTCTTCTCCAGACGTGCTTCTGCAGAACAGAACAACAGTGGCAGAAGTCTTATGGTTTGTCACTGGATCACAGCATAAAAATAGAGGGGAAAAAGTAAAATCAAGTGTTTACATTCCTCACTATTTCCTGAACTTCTCAACTCCTGCTCCTTTGCTATAGACTGTCTTTAGATTTTTCTCCTGTGCAGAATCATAGCCATTCCAAGCCTCTCCAGAACAAAGTGATCCCAGTACTGACCTCAGTTGCTTTATCCATGGCTGCAGGTTACAAACTTGTTTGTTACAATCTTTTGCATATGCTGCAGTTATTTTCCCTGTGTAGTTGCAAACTGACACTTTTTAGCCATGGTTTGCAAAAAAAAAATTAGAGACAGAGAGAAAAAGACCTATTTTTAACTTTACTCCACCATTTCATCTTTGAAACAAAAAAAAGTAGTGCTTGCAAGGTCTGATTTCTTAGTGGTTTTTGTTAAGGTCAAAGTTAATTCTCAGTATTATCAAAGTTTTTTAAAGATCTATCCTTAAAGCATCCTTTCAGTTTCTTTTAATTTTAATCCAAAATTTGACTATGTGCGGAAGAGATGGGAGCCTGAACATTTTAATAAGAAAATAGAAGTTTGGCTAAAGGCTAAACAGTACAGTTCTGATGCTACTGTCTCCATGTGGCTTCGTTATCCAGCACTCTATTGATATTAGTAGGTTTTACATCAAACATAATCTCAAAATAATCAGAAAAGAAATTAAAATATGTCATACCTTGCCACCTGTAACACTAAACCATGAAAAGAAAAATAATGCTATTATATATATCTATCTATACTTGAAATATGTTATATTATTTTTATATAATGTTGAACTCTTGGCATTCAGTATCCATGTCAAGTATCTGGGAACAGAAAGAGTCTTTCAGCTTTACATAAGTGCTCTGGAAAATCCAGCACATAATAAACAGCTTTCTGTCATTCACAAAAAGACTTGCAAAATCAAGATTAAAAATTATTTCACTTCAGCTTTACTTTCCTACCTGATGCCTTTGGGGATGAAAACACCACCCAGTCACCCTCCACAGGAGTTACTAGTTCTGGAGGCAGAGTTTCCCCTTCAGACTTCTCAGGCATCTGTCCACCAAGAAAGCTGATCTGCTCCAGCAATGGAAACAGCACATTTATTCCACCAATGCAGTTGATCATATCCTGAGTCAAGAGAAAAGGCAGGAAAAACATCACCATAAATAAAATCCCCTCAACTACAGCAGAAATCCACTCCGCATACAAGAGTACTCATAAACCAATCAGAATGTCTCACAGGCCACTTACACACGGGCCATCCTGTCAGCTCTTGTCTAAAGTGTATTTTTAAAATTTCCTTCTTCATCCCCCCCTTATAAACACTGGAAACTGAAGGATACAAAAACTTAGAAAGAATCTTCTTCTAAATATATTGGAAAAACAAGAAAAACATTTCTCTGATTTCTAAGTTACTTGCAGGAAGCAGTAAGAGAAGACTATAAGATTATATGCATCTCTGCTTTAATCATCTTCCTGCAAGATTTCAACTTCAGGCAGCTCCAACAATATTTCCTTATTTAGTTTGCCAGTACAGTCAATTGTTCACTGTTCTTGAAAAAAAAGGCAGGTCTTATTTATTTTTCCTACATTTTCCTCAAAATGAAAAAACATGGTATTCTACTGACAAGTCACAAGTGGTAACTTAACCCCACTAATCTTAATCTAACTCAAGAGTTTGTGACAGCAAGAAAACCATGACAGAACTCCCTAGAGATGACAAAATGCTCTCACAATATACAACATGCATTCAACATTATCATGAAGAATAGGCAGCTACCACAAAGTACCTCCATGTACTGTGACAGGAAAAGCAGTGGCCCTCATAAATTCTCAATAAATGCAATGTAAATGCAACACTACTCCAGCTACAGCATAAACCCATTAATTCTCAGTATAAAAACATGCTGCATCTGTTAAATATAACTTGCATTATGATAATAACTTCCAGCATTCCAAAAGTTAGATGAACACACAAAACCACTGCCATTTTTACATCAGGTTCTGCCTCTTCACAACATATTTACCTTGATGTCCCAGTTGACTACTTTGTTTCCAGTTAGTCTTCCATGTAAAAGATTTGCAGACAGGTCAAGGCAAATTGGCTTTCTGCAGGCCTGTTAAACAAATGAAGAAGCCCTGATACCTTTTAGGAAACAACTTACAGATGCTTGAACACAGTATTTTGTGCCAGTGTGATGATATTAAAGTATTTAAACAACGTGAAATCCCCAGAATATAAAATATGTCATTTGAGATTTGACATTCTCTATTGTACAAGATAATGCCATCCTTTTGCCTAACATGAACAAAACCTACTGTCTCTGCACAAGACTCCAGTTTAAGAAAGCTCTCACTGTTCCTTATCTTCCCATAAAAACCACAGTGCAAACACTGGAAGTAATGCACACTGTGTAGTTAAACAGAAATTCTGTCCTATTTCATACCTTTGGTGTATAATGAAGCAGCACCTTACTGGGGAGGTCTGCTACTTCAGCTTCTTGATACTTCCATGGAGTTAAACAGTTTGGACCTATAAAAAAATGATATATAAAATCATGTAACACATATTTAAGAGTCTACTGGTTATTTATGTTGCCCTTTACAACTTTTTTACTACCAAACTTGTTGGAAGAACAAACAGTCTGAACCATATCTGTTTGAGACACACTTTGAAGTAGTCTCTACGACTTAAATCATTCATTTCAGAAGGTCTGCTTAAAAAGTAACACATTCTACATGAAAAGCTAAACTACACAAAGAAGTGGAGTTTCTATACCTCCAAACAGCTCTCATGTTTGTCTTTACAAATACCTATCTCATATTTGTCACTAATCTTTCATCAAGCCTAAATATCCAGAAAACAAGTAACCTACAAGATAGTTTTGTTCAGCAATACAAAATATTTCCTTTAAATGATGCAAGTCTTTTAATGCTAATCTATAACAACCTTGAGTCATTATGAAACTTAATACCTTTAACACTTTGAACTGTACAACATAGCTTTCAGAGTTATTTTCTTTAAAATATCCACTTAATTATTGACTCTTATGGAAAACTTCTCAAGCATAAATCACCTTTAAACAGCCTATCAAAATAAGGGCAATACTTGTTAAGAATCTCAACTGTAAACATATGTAGGCAAACAGTAGTAAAAATTCAGAATTTGCAAGTGAAATTACTACCTAACATTTTAATTTTGGCAGGTCTGTACATATGATAAACAGATGAGCTTATGCAAATATAATATTTTTAAATCAAACTTCATAACATATGAACATAAATGTTAAGCTTATTTACTTTAAAGCCCTCTCACTTAGGTCAGCTCTGCAGTTTTTCTGGATTGTAAGTTCTTCATTATGTGTCCGTGTAGAGCAAAGCTTAGAGGGGTCTTGCCCATAACTCATTTCTTTTACTTTGCTAAAACCAGTACAATCACCACTTACCTGCTAAATACAATGCTTTCACCTGAGAAGGTTGCAGTGCTTCATGAAAGATAATAACTGATCCAAGCTGGCCCTCCAATGATGTTGGACACCCCCATTCACTGTCCTGAGTCCCTGCTGAGATCATCTTGGTGATGAACTCTGGTTTTCCAAGCACCCCACCCCAAGCTCCTGTAGCGAGGATGCCGCCGAGGGACGTCCGATGGGGCATGATTGGGGAGGAAAAAGGCGGATCTGGTATCTGGGATGGAGGAGGAGTTGTTGTTCTCTGACCAGCTGAACCAATGCAGCAAGAAGTAAAAGACTGGACAGTCACACATGGAAGAAAGAAAGAAAACAGAACATATACTGTAAATCTAAGCTTTAAATCTGAAGACCGCATCAAGCAAGTCTCACCTAAATAAATGACATTAAGAGCAACAAGTTCTGTTGAGCCCTGAAAAACAAGCAATCCATCACAACAGGCCAAAAAACAGAACATATACTTCTCATAATAGGAGAGAACACCCTCTCCAGCTAAGAGCAATTGGATTACCTCAACTGCTGAGTGACCTCTGGCAGGAGCACAGCCGGGTGCTCCAGATAGCCCACTGTAAATACTCCTCTTCTGGATTATATTCAAAAATACTAGCCCAGCATATCTGCTGCTCTACATTTCTCAAATCAATTAGCCCACTCAAACAGATGCCCTCAAGGTAAGCTTACTTGCCCTGCTTTTGGTTACCTTGAGATTTATAGTGCTTATTCTACAGATAGGCAAAAATACAGAGTATTATCTTGAAATGAAAACCACACTTACTCTCATTTTTAAGTTTTATACTGATTTTACCATTACAGCATCCATCTTAACTGTTTTCTCAATATACTTAACAAATATCAAATTAGAACTTAGAAAAGAGAGGAGTGTTGGGTGTGATAGCTAAGTTTAATATAAATTTCTTCCACAAAGGGAATGAACAGTACTTACAAGGGAAACTAAACATGACACATGCTCACTTTGATGGCTAGTGTATTTTTTTAGGCTAAATGTGTACACATCCAAAATGTGCACATTTACACATTAAGTTTACATTAACTGCTTGTAAAGTGCTTATCCAGTTACCAAAGGAATAAGGAATGTTAGTGGGGAAAAAAGACAAGTAAAAATATAGGAAAACACTAAAAATAAGAGGGAATATTCCTCACTGAGTACTGTTACATCAACCCTCCTGGCAGAGCTGCCATTTATTATGACATCATCATAAATTATGTCAATATGCCTAGGCAATTATTTTGAGGAAAACCCCACGATTTAATCAACGTCATCTGGTGGAGTTTTTTGTTTTGTTTTTAAACTCAGATGACTAAACAAGCATTACTCAGTGGTTAGTTACACTCCAAAATTATATTCTGGACAGCATCCAAAGCTGAACATTATTAGGCGTAGGCTGAACTCTCGTTGTTGGATGAGAGCTCATCCTACCAGGGTATGGCTCAGAAGGGAACTTACTTCATTCATAGCAGGGAATCGAAGAGGGGCAGAGACCTTCTGCTGTCCATTGACATAGATGTACACCAGGCTCTGACCAAAGGGCCTCTTTCCAGGCACATGAACAATAGTTATGTTGTGCTGGTTAAGCAATAAAAAATAATTAAATATTAAGAGCAGTGAAATTATTATATGAAACTATTTAACTTCACCTCTACAAAGCTGGTGAGGAAAGCACTAAAGAAAATAAATCCAAAGCATCAAGAAGCATGTAAGTCCACCTGCTGCTTCCATTTTAAAGTAATAAATGTAATGTTTACATGTAAGCAGGTTTTTGAAGGGAAAGATACAGCTCTTTCATAGTGATGCACATCAGTTCTTTAAGTATAGGAATAGAAAAGGGTAAGGCAGAAACAGCATCACAGCTAATTTATTCACATAGCATCACAGCCACCTATGCTTGTTTTAATTTAATATAAAAAACCTCTAATGCTGTAGCAAGCCTAATCAATAAAAAATGCCTTATAACACATGCATAAGTTGTCTCAATCAACAGCTAATCCATGAAACTGCTTGCATTATTTGAGATTAAATCTGCTCTTATGCAATGAATTATTAAAATATTATAAAATAGACTATTTGTAAAACAACCCAAAAAATTGAATTTTGACTTCTGAGCTAACAATACAATCCTAAACAAAATATTCGTCAGTATCAAATCTTACCCAGAGAGAGTCAAAAAAACAATGGTCAGGCAGCATCACTGTTGCATATTCCCTCTTCGTGCACACTGCAACCACCAACACCCCCGAGCACGTAATAAAGGCTTCAAACCCCATACCACTTGCTGTAAAAAAGCTACAGAAAGGCAAAAAGACACACAATCAAGGACTTGCTTCAGCAAAACCACCACCTAACAATACATTAATTAAGAAGAAAATCACCACTGTTTGGTGGTGGTCCAATATTTATATGCGACTGTCTCTTACTCCTCTTACAAAAAAAAAAAAAAAACCAAAAAAATACCAAAAAGACATTTTGTTTGCTTCTGAATGTTAGTACTCAAGAGCCACTCATGTCAATATCCACTACTGAAGCACCATCAAGGTGCTTTCTCACTGTGCTCTTATGCAAATCCAGAGCTCATTTCCTTTACAACAAACTGTGTGAAAGCTGTTCTGGTTTTGGGTGGGGGGTTGGAGGGATTGGTTTCTGGTTTTCAATATTGCTTTGTTTAAGCAATGTACCCTAACAGAACTTGGAGTTATGGATGCTGAAACTGTAGATGACAAGACATTATACCAGAGAAACTACATGGTTATTTCTGTAACAGAACCTGGCTCTGGTGACAGCTGAAAGCTCTCCCTTTCCCAGACTAAGCATTATGTATTGCTTTTGATGAAGATAAGCAGAAGCACCACATGTCGAGGGGTCCCATACGCCACAGGGTTGTAGCAGTCACAGTTCCTGTACCTATAGAGCTGCTTCCTCTTGCCGCTTTTGCCGGTCGTGCCGGGCTCCAGGCGGTCCTGGTCGAGGCAGAGCCAGGCGTTGAAGGAGAAGGCGGAGCCAGGCCACCTGTGGATGGCGGGCAGGGCGATGCCGGCCATGCTGGGGCGCAGGTCGAAGTACTGCAGGGCGCTGGCCAGGCCCTGCTTGCGCGCCATGGCCAGCAGGGCCCGCAGCACCGGCACCGCCAGCGGGTGCGCGCCCCGCGGCTCCTCCGGCCGCAGCAGCCGCACCAGCTGCAGCAGCTCCTCCGAGCCCATGGACTGGCTCCCCAGCGAGCCCAGCAGCGCGATCAGGTTCTCCGCACAAGTGCAGTGCAGTGCAGAGTGGGAGTTGAGGGTGTCGATGATCCGGATGACCATGTTGGCGTTGACACACGTGGCACGGCTCTGTCTGTCAATGCAGCAGATTCGCCTCAGCCAATTGGAGATGAAAATCTGCAGCTCATGTGATTCCAGTTCTGGAAGCCACTGGATGAGCAGCAATAAGGGCTGCACATTGCTAATGCCTAGTATTCCAACAGCCATGTGGTCACCTTCAACAGCCTGAAAAAGAGCAGAGAACCCAAACATGAAATACAGTGAGACAGGGCCAAAAATACTATTGAAAGACATAAGCATTTCTGCTTCAACGCAAGCACAGCTCACCATATTCATGAGTTCTTCCAGCAATTCCCGCGAGGGCTGACCCAGTGATTTTAGTACCTCATATATGTGGGCATATCCAATCCTCTCCTTGAAGACTTCCTGAGGATAAAAATTCCAGTCTCACTAACAAATAAAATGGACAAGAATTGCTTGCCTCTTGCAGCAGGTTCTAATTTAACATAGTATTAGACACATAATAATTTGAATGCAATAATTACAGGTTAGAAATCTATTTTTGATAACCTGTTCATTCTACTGTCTCTAGAATGCTACAGATGAGAAGCATTTCAGTGCAGCACACAGATAAATAAAAGTACAAAGTCTACCCCATAGAACCATGGGATAAGTAACAACATACTTCCTTTACAAAGGTTCCAACTGCCATTATACTCAGATCTTCCAGTTTTGAGTAGAAAGTTTCCAGTAGAAAGGTGACTCAGTGTCCAGCCATTAGACACATACAAACGGACAAGGAATGCTAATCAGCTATTCCTATCTGGTACAAATTGTGACCACAATCTGCTCATCTCCATTAGCAAGATCCGTCAAGGTATTGTGATAAAAACATCAAATGGAAACAAGACCAAGAAGCTGCAAACAGCCCTCTGCATAGACACTGTTACCTTTGCAGCTGGAGACTTGTGCATTACTGCTGTGAGAGCTTGAATAGTTGATACTGCCAAGGAGTCCAGGTGTCCCTGAAACACCTGAAAGGAGCAGGTACAGAAGTCATATACAAACATGCAAGGACAGTTCAGCTCCAAAATCTGTGCTGTGCCCTCCTGTCAGCAGGGAAACCAAGAGTTTTTAACATGCTTCAAAAATCACGTCCCCACAGTCAAAATTTCAAGCCCCATAGCCTACAAGGAATTACATCACAGTAGACAACTAATCACAGACTTCAAGAGGAGAGAAGCATTCGCAACACAAACTGCACCTCAAATATTGTGATGGACAAACAAGTTTTCCTCATGCGTCTAATGGACAACCTCAAGAGGGAGGGAGGAAAACAATTAGGAAATCTCTTGCACTGTGTGTGCTGCTGGAAAATCAGCACCTGCAGTTCATGTAAGTGCCTTATTTTCCATCCAAGGCCCTGCACACCAATGCAGCACACACACCCCCCTGAAGTGTAGGAGATAAGTCACACCAGCACAGTTAGGTGGCTGCCTCACCCATAGCTTCATAGAATCAATTCAACACCTCTCTCCCCAATTTAAGTAATCTTTTGAGGTTTTTTTCTGTAATTCTTGTTTATATTGATATTTCTCTGATGGTTTTAAGAACAAAAATGTTGGAGCACGCTTCTGCAGCCATCAGTAAACCTAATTAGCAACACTGTGCAAACAAACATACTGTTTCATCATCTCTGAAATACTATGTGCACCCCAGACATATTTTGAAAGTGAAATATCAAGAATCAGAAGACTATTAGATGTGAAGAAACATTTACATGCAGTTAGAGCGCTGTGATGTGTCCAAAAAAGCCAAAGCTATTAGTTAAAAATCACAATTTGTAAATAACCACCCCTCGAACTCAGCATTTTTTTACACTTTTAATTAGAACAAATAATTCTACTATAAAATTAATACAGAAATTTGCATTTGAAGCTTTCCACAGTATTTGGGAAAAGTGAAGCAACAGGTTATTCCTACCTCCCTGATTCAGCCTGTCCATTGTTTTGTGAACATCTGTTTCTGATGACAAGCAAAGAATCAGGACACCAAACACAACCATTGAGATTCACAAACAAGGCCCCAGAATCCAAAACACCACAGTGCTGAGACAAAGAGCAAAAAAGAGGAAAAGGAGGGGGAAAAGAATCACCACCAGGTTGAGAGAATTAATTTGGATCCCATTCATGTACTTCACCTTTTCCTTAAAAGAAGCATAACTGATGCTCATTCTATCATCAATATCTGCCGTTTGAAGCAGATGAATAAAACATGGGCTGAATTCAATCTGTTGTTCCAAAAAATCATTTTCCAGAGACAGGAAATGCTGATCTGTGCAGCATCGTAAGTTCATCTTGCTGCAGAAGGCTTAGGGAGGATTGTTAAGGTGAAGCACAGGAATCAATTTTCCTGTGATTGTGTCTTGACTTCAACTGAAGCAAAATACAGTTTAGGAAGGTACCTGGTCCTCATTCATTTCTGTCAGTAATTTGTTGGTAAGGTCTTTCTCACTCTTGTCTGCCACTTTATTGTTAGCATTTAAAAACAGCTGTTAGAAACAGAGACAAGAATAATGGAAATAATTGAATTAAACGGTTACCTGCAGCCAAATCTGTGGAGGCTGCCTTAGATTTGTATTTCACATACAAAAACAAATGAGAAAAAAAAATAATAATAAAAAGGAAAAAAAAAAAAGCTTTCTCACACTGGTGAGACACAGCTGTCCATTAGTATTAGTCTTCTGTTAATTCTTAAAATACTGAAGATTACACTGTATTTTTGCTAAAGAGCAATTACTTTTCTTCCCCCCCAAAAAATAAATGAAAATATGTAATCACTGAGACAAAGAGAGATTTATCTGGAATTTATACTCGTCTCTGGCTTAGCAACTGCAATTTCATTCACAATATGCAACATGACAGACTTATAAGAAATTTACTCGTAAGAAATAAAGACAAGAGTGGGGCATTAACAAAGAAATGGATACAGATGTTTCACCACTTTCCACTTATGCTTCACCCTAGGTGAAAGCTGAAGATACCTAGACAGAATATTTCCATCTTCAAACAGCACAGTAGCAGAATTTCTGGGGCATAGTGTCTTTAGGACAGGAAGAAGGGCAAAATACCTCTGCCATCATCCTAAGAATCAGACAGCTTTAAATTAAACATACACCTATAGTGTAACTTCAGCTAAGGAACTGCTCTGTTCAATGGCTAAATTCCTAGTCAGTTCTTGAATTTGAAAGTTTCAAACTCACCCAAATTCATAACCAATTGCAGTCAATTGGTGTGCCAAATTTAGCTGTAACTTAATCAGAACAAAAATTTACCTCCTTCTGTTTTAAGATTCTATTGAGGCATTAAAAAAAACCTGAACAAAATGTTTTAAAAGTTCCTTTAAAAAAAAGGAAACCCTTTCCTTTTGTGGGTAAAATGTAAGCATTTGTCTTTTCCCACACACCCATTTTGTTCCATTATCTGCTAGGTTAGTCTCCCTGAAGAGGAACAACCTGAGAAATCAACTTCCATAAATTAGGGAAAAACAAAGGACAACATTCAAGATATTACTTTGACTTACATAGGTGTGAAAGCACATAGCTAGAAACACTTTGAAAGCTACATCACAGTCAAGAGCATTTAACAATGCAGAATAACTATAATAAGCTTCAGAGGACTATAACATGAGCAAAAATAAGAACATTAAACAAAAGCAAATGCAGACAATGCAAAAATAAAGAGTCCATCAAACTTTTTGTATGAGTTACTTCATTTCTCATAAGGCATGTAAAAAGGAAAAATATATTGTTTTTTTTACAATGTCTACATGGTTTTAATTCTTCCATTTAAAAGCCGTTCAAAAAACCCATCTTTTCCTTTTAATCAGACATACTTTTAGAGGTCATCGTGCTTTGCTCAAAATCTGACCTCTGAGAGAGCTAAATAGATGAGAAGAGATTCAGCACTGATAAATCAGTTTGTTAAATGACTCTAAGTACAGAATAAGCACCTCCTGATTCCTCAAAGTTACAGCCCCTCTTTTTGGACGTCACTGGCAAAAAGCAACGTTCAGATCATCAAAACTTAACCAAGCAGTTTTGGAAAGCTTTTGCGTAGATCTCTAACCCTAAAGCATAGTTAAGACCGTTGGCCCATGAGCCTTAAAACCAGCAAGTACGAAAAAAAAAGAATTTACATCTTAGAAGATTGTTATAATGCAAATGACTGGGAAATATGACGAGAAATATAGCCTTGAACACCCCAAGTTCTTTGGGATATCTATAGCAGAAATAGTGGTATGGATTTTCTTTACCCTTCCTTTGCATTAGAAATCACTTGCATTTCAAGACTGCAGAAGATCCAATAGCTTCCTGATTTTCAGATACGTGTATGGACTCTCATGCTCTTCACAGAGATTCAGAACATGGCTTTCACACATAGCTTGTTCAGGAACCCAGAAGCAATTTTCACAAATGAAGGAAAAAAATCTAGAAATTGGATGTCCACCCCCAGCTAATAAGGAGGAATCCTAATTCTCCAGCTAAATCAATCTTTGCTATTTGGCTTTGAAAAAGAATGGAGACAGTATATTTGGAAGTGCAAATATACTGCAACACCTGCCCTCTCTCTATCTCTCCCACTTCTCATCTGTGGGGGTATTTTGCCTGTGAAAGCCTAAGAAAGCACACTGTGTACCAAACTGGCAGCACTGATCTCTAAACAACAGGGTGATATGTGAGACTGTATCCCAAGAAAAAACCTTAAAAGAACATATCTTATAACTTACAGACAGGCAGAATAAAAATAAAAACAGCAAGCTGCAGAAAAAAACAGAGCAGCTGTTCCTGCTTTCCTAAATTCCACCACTTGTTTACGAGAGCAGGAACACAGCTAAGAGTTTCCATGAAGAGGTAAACACCACACTGTTGATGATTTTAGAAGAAACTAAAAAAGGAGTTTCTTATAGAGTACAAGGTTAGTACAAAAATAGGCAGAGATTCCCAAACACAGGAGGAGAATGGGAAGGTCAAACAATGTATTTCCAGAAGGAGATAATAAAACTACAAACTATTCAAAACACTTCAAGTCAGTTGGCATTCTGCCACTGATTATAATTACAATTAAGACATAATCCAAACACATTTATTTTTAATACATCATTGCACTGAAATACACTCTAATCCAAAATCTAAATGGATTAGAAACAAATTGCACACTGTAGCTAGCATTAAATTATCTAGCATCAGAAGAGCTCAAAACAGCTGTCACTAACATATCATAAAAAGAGAACTAAAACAGTGCAGAGTTATATCTGTGTTCTTTTATACAGAGAGAAATCACTGCAGTCAGTGGAAGTTTGCAAATTATGACCATTTGTGGTTGAGATGAAAACGCAAAATCCTATGTACATACAGAAAGGAAAATTTGAAGAACATTTTTAACAGCTTGAGCTCACGTTTTATGTCAGTCATACATAGGACTCAAATATTTTGAAACACAATGGCACATCAGAAAGATTCTTTTAAATGGAAAAACATTCCTCTGAAATTAGAACTCAGACCTCCATCTGGCAGCAGTTGTTAAATGACTTCCTAGCAATCCAGTGATAGAATATAAAAGAAACAAAACAAAAAACCAAACCCCACAAAAAACCCAAACAAAAAGGCGGGGGGGGGGTTGATTTTTTAAATCAGACATACTGTTTGAGGTCATAGTGCTTTGCTCAAAGTCTGACATCTGAGAGATTTTAATGGGTAAGAAAAGATACAGCATCATAACAGATTCTAGGGTCTGAGCAGCGTCTGTAAAGGTATTTTACTCAGGATTCAAAGGAAGTATTCATTGCTTTAACCACAAGACACCTCTACTTCATTAGTAATAACACAAGGCAGGTTTTGTTAAAAGTATGCTGAGGGAAAATTTACCTTGCAGTTCTGCAACAGTCGAATGAGATGCTCAAAGCAGTTACTGTTAAGGAAAATCGCCTGCAGAACAGGCCTATCTGTGCAGTCTAACATGGCTGTGATGGTATCTATAAAATTAAAACAGAACTGGCATCAAAGACAAAACACTTCCCAAACCCATCAAACATTTTTTTCCTGCACATTCCATAATATACATCAAGAAAAAATTAGACAAATTATATGCTCTGCATTTTTGATCAAGATGATAAGCATTTCAAGAACAAATAACTAGCCTAAAGCTAAACATTTTGACTCTGTAAAAATCACCACATAGCCTACTATATCTGGAGAAAAATCCAGCTAATGAATATCTTTGATTGATTTGGGGCTCTGTTTCAAGTAATTGCCAACTGTGAGTACACAAGCAGCACTACCCTTTTTTTTTAAAGCACATGAACACTTGTTTCCTCAACAAGCAATTATTCTGCATTCTACAGCAGCCTTATACTGTAAGCATTCTCCATGGCTGCAGCACTATTCCTCAGTTTTCTTGGAAGTATGGGAAAAGAAACACCTTATTTCCCATGCTGAACATCAAAATGGAAAAAACTCAAACCCCCGAATTCTAAACCAAAAACTTATACCCAGCTCTTTCAGATGATTACTTCTAGACCAATATTTACAACAATGCCATTTATTACAGAACACTTTTATTCTGCAATTACTAAGGCTCTGATAAGCATCATTTGTTGCCTAGTGCGGTTTTTCTCTTTTAATGGAGACTTTCAGTCTATGAACCTTGACACTGGTTAAATGGTAGCAATCTGATACAGTTTCTTTTTTTTTATTAGTAAATCATTAAACAAAAAATATCTAAGAAGAAGTGTTAGAAATTTTTCAATTGCTTAGCCAAGTCAACATTTTTGCTTCAGAGTTATTGTCAAGAAATATTGAAAGGAACTGGGTACTCACTCAGCATTTGGATCTGTAGTGCTATGAATCTGCTCTCCCACTGCCTGCATCGCCTTGCATCAGGTAAGGCTGAATGGTCTGAATTAAGCAACTTGAAATAGTTCTCCAATATTGTACTTGTCTCGACCTGGCGCTGGTCAGAACTGCTGGTTAGGAGGATATGGACAACTTCTGTCAGGCACTTCAGAGTCAGCTCTGCCTTCCTGCTCACTTCCTCAGGGTTTCTGTCATCCCAGTTGTCACAGTCTGCTAGAACACGCATCAAGACTTCCATGGTGGCAGGAGATACTGCTTGAAGAGCATTCCTCTGAAACCCATTATGGCAAAAAAATTATTAAGAAAAATAAATAAATTTAGAAGAATTTAAACCTCTTCAAACAAACTGTGTCTACCGGAGTTACCTGAACTATGCAAAATGCATTACTGTATCTACTAATGCTGTGTAGTTGTTAAATAACTAAGAAACATTCTATTTGGATTATGCTGATGGCTACAGATGAAATGCATCCTGTCTTGTTCACTTAAATAGGCTCTCTTTTTCATAGGGAATGCTTAGATAGAGAAGGAAGTATCATTTAAATAAGTGCTATGAAATTCTTATAAGGCAGCCCTGTTAAACTGCTAATTCAAGGAAGCCTTCACCTGGGTTTTCATTTCAGATTATGAGATTCATGATACTTTAAAACATGTGGTAAGAACATTTGTCTGGACCCTGAGTGCATTGTCTTCAGCTATCTTCCTGGGGGCCTGACTGCATAGGCTCAGGGACAAGAGCCAAGGCTTGTGGTGAGCTTTGAGAAGCCCTGTCAGGGACTCCTTGCCCTCTGTAGGGAGCTACGTTCAAGTTTTGGCTCTCAACCCTTTACCTGGCTGATCTACACTGCAGCCATGGCCATGTCCTGCCTTGAACCTGACCCACTGACCTGACTGCCCAGCCTGACCTTAGCCCTGCCTCATGGCTGTGGACAGGGATGGCACCAATGGCCTCTTGACTGACTCCAGTTATCACCAGCAGAGCAAAACCTTACTCTGATGTGCTGACCAGACTTCCTGGCTTGACTTTAGGCTTTATCACTCAGACTTGTCTAATGGGCTGGCCTGGTCAATCCTGGTTCCTGCCAGGATATACTCTGTTTGGGTATAGTGAGATCACACAGGTAAGCTGCCGCTGGCCATCCTTCTCAGACCCTCACCTGCCTTCCCTGATGGAGCAGAGCCTGGCTTTGCAGCTCCCTGGCAACCTTTAAAAACACTCTCTCTTCAAGATCATCAGAAGTAGCAGATGTTTGTGACCAGACTAAGCTGGACATTACAGAAGTCAAGCAAGAAAGTGGATGTTGGCTTTGCTGCTGATGAGCACCCTGTTTTATTCTTTCAAAGACTTTAAAAAACTTCCAAGCTGTAAAGGCCCCATGCCTCCTGCTGAAAACAGCATATTTTCAGCAGTGGGAAGTAAGCTAGATCAATTTCATGCACATGAACACAAAACTTTCATCTTTGCAGGTGGAAATTTCTAGGCTAGTTATGCACATTTTTTCTTCAAAATATTACAGTAAGTTCATATGAACATGTAGTTGTTCTAAATAGCAAACCCCTACTGTTACTTGAAAACAGAACCCAGCTTTTAGCATTTAGGTATTATTGCACAGAATGATCCCAAAGTTCCTAAGATAAAATGCATTAATCATGAATAATAAATTCTTCTCATTTATAGGTTATGGAGTATTTTAAAGTCTTAAATAAGAAACAAGCATTTGGAGGGTTCAGCAGCTGAAAAGTTTAGAGTATCCTTACCTGACCACCAGCCACAATAGCTCCAAAGAGATGTAGCAGGCAACATTTTAGGCTTTCCTTGAGATGTTCACTTTCTTGAAAGCATTCTGATTAAATAAAAAAAAAATATTTTCCTCAAAAAAAACTCCACCAACAAATAATAAAAAACCCCTCCTATATTCCCCGTTATACAAATTTTTTAAAAATTCAACTGTATCATCTCCACTTTGTTTTACAAAACTCAGACACAAACACACTAATTCCAGCATTATCAATGTAACACAACATGACCACATTTATCAGGAATTCACAGGGCCACACCTTCAGTTTGAATAAAACTTTCCATGCCAGGTGACAGAACTATAGACACACAACTTTTGCTCTCGATTCACAAAGTAAAGATGAGCCTATTTTGTCCATACTAATGGGAAATAGAAAGACATTCTAACATACAGCCAGTTATCAAGCATGACAAAGTTCAGAGAAACTTTGGCACGAAAAGTCTGATGCCATATGCAGTGCAGGTAGCTCAAAAACAGTCCCTGAGCTTGCTCCCTTTAAGGCAGATTGCCAGGGAATCCTGTGCAGATATATAAGCTTTCTAGCATTCATCTCTTTAAAGATAATTATCCTGCATCTCTTCTCTTGCCATATCTGATAGTAATTAGTCCCAAACAGCCTCAGGAACTTGTCTTAGCAATAGATATAACCTGGATATTGTAGTTGCAGCAATAACACTAGACCTAATGCAGCTGCAAGAAACTACAAAGGATTATTTTTGGTAATAACCACTGTAACACTTCCAGTAACTTTATAAAACAAAACTGATCATTATTTGGGCTTGTAAAAACTGAAATTTTAGACAAACATTAGAAACTGAAAATGCAATATTTTTATATTCATTAAAATAATAATACAAGTACCTTAACGCAAGTGCCAATTATTGGCAAGTAAGATTTCTGACTATATACTGAATGTCTAAGCCTGTTTTAAAACAAGATTGCAGAGCTATTTTTCAAATCTGTTCTCCAAACAGAGCAAAGCTTAGATGATCACACTGTTAGTGAGCTAGTACGACCACTCCTTGACTTATAGCCCCTGGATCCTTGTAGAACCTCAGACAAATTGAAAAGAGCAGTCCCTAGCAGACTGGGAATAAATCATTAGCCTGGGTAGACTGAAACCACCCCCCACAAATTAGTCCTGGCATGCCAGAATGCTTGAGGCACATGCTCAGCAATTTCTTACTCTGTCCTTTCTGCCAGCAGGCCAAGAAGCAGATGAGTATCTGCCTGCTAATTAGCACACTTCTAGCTTGGTGACATTATAGGATATTTTAGAGACTTAGGAGGAGCCACAGGGCAATGCACTGAATGGAGAGAACCTAGATATGACCCTCCTCAGTAGCAGCCTTTAGAGTGAGTTTCCAGTGCTCTGGCATATAAATAAGGGCATTTTACTGGCAGCTACAATTTGGTTTTTTTGGCAACTATCCTCTCTTTTGTACACAGCGATGGAATCTTAAGGAACAGGAGCTGTGACTCAAACCTAGAAAGATGAAATCCATAAATGCTACCACTCCAGGAACAGAACTTTTTTTTATTATTTTCAATTAAAACCAAGTTAATGGATAGCTGCAAAAACGGCTGATTTCACTCCACTTGCCAGCCCTCCAGCTTATACCTGCTGCCTCAATTCTGTAGGCACTAGCATTTTGGCATGCTAAACTGGCAAACTACCTGGGCATCCCACACTCCTGAGATTTAAGATCAGAATATGGACATGTAAGTCCTTCTTTTCCACACAAACAATATGTAATGGTAAGAAAACATAAATTCCAAAGTAGCCATCATGATATTCAATGACTTAACCAGACATAAAATTGTTCTGCAAACTCGAGGCCAAGGAGCATTTGCTAGTTGAATGGCACAGAGTTTCATCTTTTCTAGTTGTTACATCATATTAAAGAGATAGAAATGCATGAACACTCTTCTAAAATTATTTTATGAGAATTATCAGCAGAGTTACTACAGGGATCTCATGTGCAATCACTATGTACCATAATAAATGGAAAAGTTGGCAGTGCACAGAACGAACTCTATTTAAACCACATTAGGCACTGAAATTAAGTCTAGAAACACAGAAAAAGGCTTTCAAAGATGAGCAGGAATGGCACAATAGTGATGCTCAGGGTGAAGAAAAAGTACAAAAAACAAGCAACCAAAGTAACCCACTTCATTCAGCCTCAGAAAGCAAGCAAGGGACTCTTACATTATCAAGCATGCTTAGGAGAAAGTTCCTTGGACTCACTGAGTTCATTCCTCTAAAGAAGACTATTTTTTAACAGGCTGCTAGTAATACTTACGGTAAAAGAAAGGGACAAACTCAACAGTGAGCGAAGCTGGTTTGTACTTCTGTCTGCTCCTTTCAACTGTACTAAGGAAACGTCTGCAATGACATTAAAAAACATACACCAAAGAAATTAGACATGATACCTTTGTTTATGACTTATAAATTTATGACTTATAATACGAAATTACAACATAACATAGTAGAAAACATTGTCAAAAATCAGAAGTTATCTTCTGCCTACAGGATGAAAAAGAATAGTGAAGTAGTATTTCATCCTGCAAACATGAATCACAGCTAATCCCATATTCAGTCTGCACCTAGAAATACTTAACTTTTTACAAAATGGTTTAGTTTAAGAAAAATTTAAAAGCCATCAATCTCTTATTTAGTCCATGCTTATTGTAACTAAGCCACCAGTTAGACTGCCAAATTTCCTGACCAAGCAATTTTAAATGGGCACAAAACAGTATTATGGATTCAGTAGGCTGAAGGAACACACAAACAAATTAAAGGGATGTAATTCTACTGATATATTTATAAGCTTATTTTCAAAGATGTAACTTATCTACACTGTGAACTTCAATAACTTCTTTTGCCCTAATTCAAGTAAGTCTGCCCACCACATTCCTTTTGGCTTCTTTGTTGCACCAGAAAGTTTTGTTTTTCTACAACAAAAAACGCTGTTTTTCTAAAGAAAAATGACCAGTTTTTGGAAGGAGAAAGCAATGTAAGCACCTTTGTGGTGGTCAGTTACAACCAATCACCTCTTAGTATATCCTCAAATTTAACTTTAACTTTTATATTAACAGTAAATATATTATCATTTTTGAAAGGTATTTAATTCATATCCAGTTTGAGAAAGCATAACACGTTTCTCTGGTGCGATTCTACAGATTCATGGTTAAAGCTCTCATAAACCACAGTATTTACAATCCTGTGCTGGTCCACACATACCCTGCAATTCGCTGCCTCCAGTTTCGATATGGATCATAGAGACTTTCACAGAAAGCCAATGCATGTCTCACAAATTCTTCTATGGGGGTCTGATCCTCCACTTCTTTTTCTTTTGTTTTGCTTTTTAACTGAGAAGAAAAAGAAAACTGTGGTCAGAAAATTTCCAGAAGTTGAAAATTAATCTTGATCTCCTCCAGAACAGTTCTGAGCCAACAGATTGTCCTCCACATAACACTGTTACTGAAAAAGCATATCACATAAAGAGGAGCAGGAAGTATCAGGTGGCAGAAATACAGAGGAGAATTGTTAAGCACGTACCTGTTGAATGTATAACGTAGTCATGGTGATAACATGGTTAATGTATGAACACATCCCAATCTCTTCCACATTAGCCAAATTCCTGTGAAGACAACATAAAAACCACAGATTGTACACAGTGTACCATTTGAAGCCAGTTCAAATAATGTTTGTTTAAGCATTCTGTCTGTATTCATACAAAAGGATATCAGCATTGCAAAAATTCACTCCAAAAGACTGCACATACTTAAACGTTTATTTCTGTCACAGTTACAGAGCCCACAAGTTTTCATCTAGCAGGAAGAAAGACTCTAGTCACTCTGCTGCAGGCCAATTCCATCTGGAATTTGGGGTTTCAGAGGTTAAGCAGATTCCCAGGATACCCTAAATAAAAAGCTCAGAAATGGCATCTAATAACAAAGACAGTAACTTCCACTTTACTAGCACATACATTTTCTAAAACTTTAATAAACATATTACCTAGACACATTTATTCACTTTCAATTCTCTAGAGCAAAACAAACACCTAATAAATTATTTTAAGAACACAAAGCAAAAACAACTAAGAATTTCTCAGTTTTGAAGTCATGAAGATCAAATACCAAAGTGATGACGTAGGAGAACTTTTCAGCAAGTAAAGATGACAACAGTTTGTAATTCACTCAGCTTATATTCAATATTCCAGGATACTTAAACACTGCCATACAGCTCTTTGTATTGCTTCAGAGGCAAGGAGAGCCAAAGTATTAAAAAATGCTGCTTCAAATACTCCTCAGTGAAGGAGATTCTCTATTATATTTTATCCTCTTCCTCTCTCTAAATGCAGTTTGAAAACTGAAGAAATAGTGAGGAATAGATCCCTAAAATCAGTTTATTCATTTGTGTCAACAGAATTACACTATCAGGCAGAAGTTTCAGAAGGAAATCAGCTGCATGAGTACTGTAATAAGTTTCACAAGCTGTTTATGGAATTATAAGCATGTTAAGAATGTGAAACAGTTCTTCCTGTTCAATTCTCCCAAGTAATTTCATAGCTAACACTTGTTAGCGTGCACCTTTTCTTTTAAAAGTCTTTCTTGTACCAGGTACATCATATCTTGACTTCCCATAGATTTATCTTCTGTAATTACAAGGAATTTAGTGTTTAATCCCCTTCTATTCCTATCACAAACTTTATTGCTAAGATGGTTGCGTTGCTCCCCTCTCCCTCTTTTATTCCCTCTGCCTTTATTATGAAGTTAGTGAGAATTGTAATTTCTGTTTCTACTGGAATGTGTCAAATCACATCATATGTCATTAAAATCTATGTTTATAGGCTGTATCAAGATTTTTTAAACAAAACAATAGTCTTGCTGAGGTAACAATTAGAACAAATACCTGCAAAGGATGATAAAGAATTTCACAAGTAAAAGTGACAAAGTCTGCTGCTGCTCTTCCAGGCCATCTGACATTTTCTGGACACACTGTAGCAACTGGAGCCTGAGGACCTGAAGAATGTTATCAGGAAGCAGTGATATTCCTGGTGGAATGTCATCCACCCTAATGAAAAAAGCCAGACACAAAATTGTTAATCATACAAATGACAAGCTGCCAATCGATTTCCACGTACACAAGGAGTGTTCCAGTGAAGTTCTATGGGAAAGGTCACCCAACTGTGACACATTACAAACACTTTCTAATGAACCACAAGGAAATGTCTGGTGGCAATACACCAGCTTGAGCTTTCTTTTCCCCAGCAATGAACTACATTTAAAAAAAAAAAAAAAAAAAGTGTTAGAATTCATTAAGTAGATTCCTTAATCCTCCTCCATGCAATGAACTGCCTTAATTGCCACAAAGAAATTGCACGATCTTCAGGTAAGCACGTGGCCTGGGAAATCCCTATGGACAGCCACCATGGAATGGAACATGAGAACAAAACATATTCAGAAGAACATTTTCAACTTTGTACCGAAGATTAGAAGTGTCCAAATAAATGAAAAGCCAATTATTACATAGTTACTGAAGCCCAGCTGGTATTCATCCACAGTGAACCTCATGTTGTTATTCATAAATTTCAAAAAGTCATACAAAATTATCTTGCCTATTGTTTTCTGCAAACTAAAACATTTTTAGAAACACATCAGTGAGAAGCAAGACACAAAGAAAAGAATGGGTTCATTTGTGGTTTAGGTTTTTTTCCAGTGATCCAAAACCAAGTGAGAAAATTATCCAGGAATCAACCATAAGGAAACCCATTTCAGTAACAGTACTGAAATCTACAGATCTGTTAGAACATTTTTTTTGGAATGAAGACTGTTTACCCACTGTTGCACATGCTAGAAAGAGTTAGCCTTTGGCAGCAACTATTTATCCTGACACATCCTCTATCAACTCTAAGCAGGAAAAGGAAGACGCAAGTAAGAGCTTTATAGTTTACGAACATCTTCAATAGGACCAAAGCCAGAGGAAAGTTACAACAAAGAAATTCAGTGTGGTTCCTCATAACCTGATAATTCAGATTCTATATTTCAGATTCTGATAATTCCCTCTAAGTATTAGGAAAACTGTAATTTTTGACAGCTAAAATCATATCTCCAGAAGTTAATTCCCTAAAATGGCCAACAAGTCTTTTTCAGTAAGATCATGAAATGCCTTGCAAGAGAGCAAACAGCATACCCTTCATGCCTCACATCCCAAAGAATGTTTTCTTTGCAGTAGCTGCCTGTCTGTGCTATTGCACAACCCATGAGAATTTAATGCCTCATGTGAGACCAGCATGAGAAATCCTATTTGGCATTACACAAAATGAATACACTGTAGAGTATATAAATGAGTGTAAATATTTATAAATAATCAAGCTTTTTTTCACCCCAGAGCAAATTACTACAATATCACCAAAAAAAACCTAAGACTTAAACTTGTTGACATGTAGGACAATTATGTTAATGTGGTTATGGAGCCATACAAACTATGTCAGATGTGTGAAAGGGAACTGCATCACCTCCACATTGTGTGCACCTATTCCAGCTCAAACAAACACTGAGAGCTCCCCTCCACCAGTGGTAAGCACTTGGGAACAAACTGCTGTAGCAAACCAGGCTTTACTCTTCAACAATCACCATGTAATCACACAAACCATGTAATCAGCATTCCTATCATGATTTCTGCACCATTTTTATGTGAATTTGAAGTCAGCAAGTTAATAAAATACAGTTTCTATGGTACTTTGCATAAGCTTCCTTTAAGCTCCTTGGCTCAAGATCATGCAAACCAAAAGCAGAAAAAAAGCATGACAACACCCTGGAGGCCTTTCTTATTTTTAAAAGTATTGAATCAAATTATAATTCCTCTCCAATGAGGAGACAAAATCTTCACACCAGCTGGTAAAGGTTTTATCCTTTTTATGGTAAATATTTATGACATGGATACATGTTTTGAGGGAAGGAACAGGCTGGTCTGCTGGTCTTTTGTGCTCAGTGATCAAACCATTAGCATAGTTCTATTCACCTTTTCAGAAAAATCATTAATAACATCATCAATGAGTCATTTCATACAGAGTAGAGGCACAAAGATAGGGGTAGAACTGAAGCTATATAAATCTATAAGCTGCATAACTGTACAAGCTCTACTTATACAGTCAAATCATACTGGATAGACTCACACACTATATTTAGAGGTTTCCTAATTCTGTACTGCTTAGCATCTTTCACATTTCCAAAGCAGACTTCAGGAAATTAGATATTCTAATTCATAGAAAAAACACTCTTATGAATTAAATCAGCAAGTGACAGTGACAATTGAGTCCTTCCAGGAAGGAAAAAAAACCAAAACCAAACCTGTAATAGAATCTTTACATTTCTTAAGTGGTATTTTCTTGGATGCTAAAAAACCCCACATATGTTTTAGATTGACACAAAATTTCATGCCTGTCTTCCAAAAGGTTAGCTGTGTCCAGCAATCTGTACAAGCCTTCTTCTCCCTAAACAGTTTCTCATTATTTCCTGGCATTAGCCCTTCACTACACAAGGTCTTTCAGACATATAGCTGTAAACACACCAAGATTTATAGAAAGAAAAAAAAAAGGGAAAAAAAATATTGGTGCAGTCAGTTTCTCATTTTAGCTAGTATCACTTTTTTTTAAGACCAAAAGACAGATCTGGTTGTCTAATAAGGAATCCAGTTAAAAAAAAAAATTTAAAAAAGTGAGTCTACAGAGTCCTGTGGCCCCTGGAGTCACTGGAAGTCAGCATTTGGTGGTTCCACACTGACCTATTTTGCTTTTTCATGGACCTAGTATTACTGTTTCCAGAATGTAAATGCCAGCAATACAAATTGACAAAAGCCCAAAAAGATGCCACTTTTCACATATGCAAGAATGGCCAGAAACCATAATTCTTTCCTAATTCTAGTATTTGATCACCATGGGTTTTTTTTAATGCAGACATAAAAAGCACAGGAATGATCTGCCTTCATCCCTATGTTGTTTTGATGCTTTTTCTTTACATCTGTTACACAAATGAGTCTAAATCCACATGGTTCTATTCTTCCAGACTAAATCACTAATCCTGTCATTAACCTCAGAAAACCACATTATTTTTATACTTACTAAAGTCACTATTTATCACAATGGAGATGCCGCTACTGTTCTGCATAACTAAGCTTTATATTGCTGAAAAAAACTCCAACATGAAAACCATGAACACATACACAAACTCAGAGTACAAATAAACTAAAAAACACTTAAGATCCAAGTACCAAGACATTCTTCTCTTGCAGTGTTCATATTTCAATACTAAACAGTATGCTAAAGATAACCTCTGTCAAAGGACAAACTTTTTTCCTTTACTAAACATAGTAACATGCATTTTTGATACTACAGAGAAATAAATTTTCTGAAAGAGTCCAGAATTAACTTGAAGGTCTTGCTTGCTGGTAATTGCACTACATATTTTGCACTCTTATACACATTATGAGGAAAATTTTAACACAAAGAGCTGGGAAGTGCAGGCTGCTGAGATCCAGTTGCAGCATTCTTCATTTCCTTGTAACAGTTGAGGCTATCACTTGCACTTCAAACAGGATCTGAACCAAAGCCCATTAAAGAATTTCCATTGATTTCAACAGGACTTGGAGTGCAGCCATCATGCAGGGAGCACCATTCTTTGCTTTCAAACACCATTAGTGCTATCAGCTATAATAATGACACCAATTCTCATAAATTCTGAACCCTGTAACATTTGGCTCTTCTTAAAACCCCTAGTTCATCCAAGTACTTCAAAAGCAAGAGAAAATATCCAATGCCTAAGTTTTTAGTCCTCGTTTTCAAAGTTAGACATGAAAATACAATCATCATAACACAGCATACAAATTTAAAATATTAACTATGAAACTCTGATATTAGGCTCCAATAGACCCTCATGATTATAAGTGGGAACTTCTGGTCAGCAACAAGAGGGATGTCAGCAATATTCTTACCCTGAAGTCTTCATGGATGCAAGGAAATCACTCTCAAGTCTGTAACTGGTGCATATTTTAATTTTTAAATGTTTTCAGCTAAGATACCCAAATCTTTCACTGAGCATTTCATTCATCCTTAATCTTAAAGCAACCCCTGAAATAAAATTACAAAACTCTTTACCTGTATCTTGCTTCTCTTCAGTCACTGCTGATGCAGATAGCAAACACTAATCCTATTTCATAGGCAACATTTAAGGAATACTCATTCAAAAAAATTATGAGGAACACAAGGAATAACAATTATATTTCTATGAGCAAGAACAAGGAGTACTCATGGCAATTTCCTAACATAATGCAAGTATTTGCCTTGTTCCAACATTCCCGATCCAACTTGACCTTCAAATGAATGGGAGTGCCACTCGACAACTAAAAAACTTTCTTTTGTTGAAAGGTAGCACTGCCATCGAGCAAGACTGGGCTCTCAGCCAGGTCTGTTTCAGATAGCAAGGAAAGATGAACAGGTCTGTAATTCTACATACCTCGTTGGCAGCTTCTCAAAGTCCACATCCAGAAACTGTTCATAGCTAGACACAAAACTGTCCAACCAGAGCTTCAGGTAATCTGGATCTTTCTGTAAAAAAAGAAGAGAACATTAGGCAATATTGCACTCAAGGTCATCTATCAACAACTCTGTAGTACTGCCTCAAATAAAAAGCTTTCACTTAATCAATTTCAAATGGGAGAAAGGAGGGAATACACATTTTTTGGAACTAAAAGAACAAAACAACCACCTGTGTCCTTGGAAATTTTCAGCCACGTTGTGCTGATGGGATATTTTTGCTCTATTCATTAGTTTATGTGTCTCCTCTTCTTGGCACTAATGTTAACTAAAGCATTATAGCTTCTCCCCTCACCAACAATCTTAACCTAACTCTCCAGAGTCATCCATACCAGCTTTACAAACTTACTAGAATGTGTTCTAGTCTTGATACCAGATACTAGTACACAACACTCCTTATGGCTCATAAAATTAAATAACTCTAAGAGCAATCCTAATCACAAAATAAATCTCTTTTTGCTTCATTCATAGGTCAAAACGGCAGCCAGAAGCAGATTAGAGAGAGGTGGTGTTCAGAAAGACAATGTAGAAACTGAGACTTGCATACTAGATAGCTTTAAAACAGATAGAAAATTAAATTTCATCTTTTTAGTTGTTCCTAGTAGAGAACAAAGACTCTGTTTAGGACCAGCAGTCCCTCAGGGCTGGATGACTGTCCCAGGAGCTAGGACAGATACTAGACCACTGCAAACCACAAATTCCAACAAAATATGCATTTGAGGTAGTCTTACTTTAGAAGCCAAACTTTTTAATTTTCAAAAAAGAAGTTGCCAGCCCACAGCTAACACATTCCTCTGCCAGGACTGTGCAGCCCTGTCCATTAACACTCATGCACATAGTCCCACATTCTACACTACAAATCATTTTCAAAACAGCTTTAAATTTTTTGCCTTAAGCATTTGAGATTACAAATGATTTCTGAATCTACTCCATAATTTATAATATTTTGCAGAAGTTTAAAACATTTTTCTTCATCCTTTTCCCTCTTCTGTATCTCCTCCCTTTTGCTTGTTGCCTTTATATTACCACAGATGTTCCCAAGTAAGATAGTATTTCCCTGCAGAGTTAAGATGGAAGAGCAAACAGTGAATATCTTTAACACACACACACTCTTCTGTGGCAATGTCAGAGTAAAAGGAAGAGTCACCAAGAAAGATTGACAGAGTCCTGCCAGTGAAAATAGCTACCTACAAAAGAGCCCTCCAGTGGGAAAAAACTAAACAAAGTTTAAAAAAAACCACACAAACAAAACAATCCAAAATCTCAAGTAGTGCAAAGCTCTTCTCAGAGCATCTTCCCACAGCCAGTAGAGGAGTTACAAGGCATGGGAACACCTTTCTAATTCTAGACTTTATGTTTCTGTGTGCCCCCAAAAACCACTCTCAGCTCAAGCAATAAGTGTCAGAAACATGCATACACAACTTACTTCACTATCACTATGAATTATATATAAAATGTGTTGAGGTACTGTGACAACAGGTGCTGAATAAAACCCTCAGCTAGATACATATCTTGTCTGGTTATTTGCTTCCATTGACTTTACTGCCTTTTCTTGTTCACTTTTCTTAATTGTCTTATTTCCCCTTCTTCTGCTTAATTCCTAATCTCTCCCTCCTTCATAATCTTTCTCATATTTGCTTTTATTTACTTTTCAATTATTAAATAATCGTTCCCTTTCTTTTTCTGTTAAAAAATTGTCAAAACAGCACTATATCCTGGAAGTGCAACATAACCTTGTTCTCATGTTTAATATGCACTGAACTACCAAATGGTTAACTTATCTTAAACACACCTACCAATTGTCCTCAACATGAAATTGCAAAACACAGAATGAAGGAAGCGGTTGAGATAAAGAATAATTTTGAGGTTTCCAAGCTACTGGTTTAAGCTATAGAGGTTGCCAGATTATCACAAGTAGGTGAGTATAGAATACACATTTCTCAGGTTCAGACATTAAACATATTGAAAATCAAAACAAAAGTTAGACAAGAAGGAAGATTTGTCTAAAAGAATGATTTAGAAGTAGTAGAAGATGCTGTCTTCAAACATCCCAGCTTTTCAAAAATGTTCACATATTTAAAGCTTTAATTTTCTTGTATTTCACAGCAAGTTATTTCAGCTGCAAGCAAGCTATTTCACAGGATCATAGGACAAGGAAAACCAGAATACCATTTTAGTAATCACAATACAGCTCAAGCTACAAAGGACAAAGCAACCACAGGGAAGTAATGAAGAGAAATGTTGCCATTTCCATGTGTCCATGCCTCTGATGATAATGGCCACATGTGCAAAAACTGAACTTATGTGACTTCTTCCTTGTTGAACAAACTGCTTCTTCGTTGGCATGAGAAACTCCTCCTTGAAATCCAACAAGAAACACTGGATTGATTCTATTCATATTCCCAAATTAAAATTGCTTATTGACACACCTCAGGCTCATTGCTAATTGTTAACAGTAAACTTGGTCACCCTGAAAGAAGATGCACAAATAACATCATTCTCTGACTTAAAATTGCTTTAACAAGAAGTTAAGGATGAGAAAAAGGGAAGCGTAGGGCAAAAGACAAAATCAGATTAAATGCCTGCTTGCTCCTTTTTAATGATACAGCCTAAATCAGTTTCAAGCTTCTTTATCTTTGAACTGCCTTTGCAAAGCTATCAGTACTGACTAGGAATAAGAGAACACTGGCAGACAAAATATGCAAGAAATAGCACTCATACAGATGACAAGAGTAAGCCCCATGCTATAAAATGGCCAAAGGTTGTTGCCCACCTGGAGAGTACATACTACTCAATTTCCTTTGCCACTGGAACTCCTTCCAATCCTGGTAAAAACCAAGAACTGCATTACTGTTTGATCATTCCCTGAAGCACATTGTTCAACCCAACTCCCTTCTATCTCAAGCCAATGCCAGTCAATTAATAATGTAATATTCAAAGTTATTAAAATAATTAGATTTGATATCAAAATACCAGGTAGCACTACTGCTATGTGCCAGCAGAAAACAGTTTATGCAATACTTGACTCAGGGTCAAATCTAGAGATTTCCATCCAAGCAACAGCATGAACTCAAAACCACTTGGACAAAATTTTTTTTTAAATTGTGAAGGCAAAAAAGTAAACAAGATCACTTAGCAACATGAGAAACACCAAGAAATAAATCTCCATTATACACCAGCTAACAAAAGCATGCCTCCTTTCCAGAAACGAACTAAAATGAAGACTTGTGAAGCAGGAGTTCATTCCAGGAAAAAGTGACCCAATATTTAGCAGCTGGGCTACAATTAAGATATGCAAGTGATTTCAAAAATCTTAGAAACAGAAGTTATAAACAGCTTTCAAACTTTGAATCTGGCCCAGGTTTTCGTTTTTCTTTGTTAGCTGCAATCATCCCAGACCCTAGGCACCAGTCTTCTGTGGAAGGCTGCAAGAAATCTAAATTCTACTGAAGCAGCATTAAGAAAAGAAACTGAAAATGGTATTACCCTTGCCAAAATACATAAAAATGCCCTAAAACCCAGCTAAATGCATACAACCTTTCTGAAGACCTGCTTATGTGAGTCAAATGCATCTTATATTCTTCCAAACCAAAGGCATCATAGGTTAGGAGAAAAAGAGCCTTTTTACAGTGGTTTAAAATTCTAAGTTCACAATAAAACCAGGCAGTAATAACAGGTATCAGCTGTTTTGTTTTCAGCATGATTTTACGTACAATGCAATTATCCTAAACAGCATCTTTATCTTGAACTGAACGTTATCTTGAGGTCACCTGCTCCCACTTTATCTGGAGTTTAAATTTGGTGGAAAGAAAAATTTAAAAGAATGTACTTCTGTTAAGTTCTCCCCCCACTCACCCTCTCAACTATCCTCTATTTTTCCATGACAGAAGTGGTAAACCATATTAACAGCAGAACACAAATTAATCTTACTTTAACATGAATACATTTGTGTTCTCCAACGCCAGATCAACTTTCCAAGC
Source organism: Eopsaltria australis (assembly GCA_034509425.1). Taxonomy (NCBI): domain Eukaryota; kingdom Metazoa; phylum Chordata; class Aves; order Passeriformes; family Petroicidae; genus Eopsaltria; species Eopsaltria australis. Next base: position 5,133,535 of record JAVTVJ010000030.1, read on the forward strand.
CAGCACATGCTGCAATATGACAAATACCTGTGTTATTATGTCTCAAAAAAGTGCATCCCATAGGATCTGTGCTGCTACTGACAGCAACAAATCACTGAACTGCAACCTCAGATCCACCTGATCCACTATAAATTGTGAGCTACTACATTATATCTGTAGTCCTCCTAAGGAAGGAGTAGAACACCAGATTAAAGCATCATAAATACTCAGTCTCGCTACCAGCAGAAGGAGCAAAAATTATGGAATGTATGTCCTTGAAAATTACCCTTTTGTTATCATTCTGCAGACAGGCAGCTGGATGCTGTATGTCAGAAAACAGCTACAAATTGTTTTCTGTAGTACTGGTTGAAGATGCACTTTTAAAGCACAGTTTACAAAGCAATGTATGCCTTGATAATACCACAAGGCTAAAGTGTGATAAACCAATTTGAGACTAGTATTCTCTTCCAGCCCTACCACACACACTCTGCAGACATGTCCTAGGAGATCAGAAAGAAATCAGGAAGGAAATTTTTTATTTGTACAGCAGCAGTACAAGCAGGAAGAAGCTTGTACGTGGTAATAAAATGCCTGTCACCAGTTACAACTTTACAATTGCTACAAGATAACAAATGTTTTCTGAAACCTTTAAAGCCTTTTAAGTTACAAACCTAAGCTTTTCATTTATTTGCCTTAAACTTACCAATCTTTTGTGCAGGACAAATTTAAGTAACTTATTCAAATAATAATTCACATATAGCAACTGCATGTCTTAAAACTTCTGAAAGATAATTTCCCCATGGCTTGAAATCCAAAAAGGTGAAATCTAACTTAAGTCAGCCATTTCTCTTCATAGTGATAAATAGAAACAACCAGAGTTTCAACAAGGCTTTCTTAAAGGTGTCATCGTAAGACAAGTGAAAATCTATTTAAAAAATCCCAAAAAACAAAATAAAGAGCCCAAGAATATAAAAGTTCTTTAGTTGATGGCCACAAGTTTGCAGAGGCTAAGCTTAGGCTTCTGAGCTCAGCACATTGTAATGAAGGCCTTTATAGCAACTGCTATAGCAGTCACTCACCTGCACTAATGAAAAAGAAGTCTTTTATGCCTGTTAAGTCAAATGTAGCTGAGGGCACCTGAAAGTGAAAATACTTCCTTGTTCCTTCCCTTCCTTAAATACCTCTGGTTTTCATTAAAAAAACAAACACAAAACCAAACCCGGCACAATGACACACCACCCTTCAGGCCTGCATTTCCCTAAGATCCTCTTGGCACAGTAAGAGTTGCTACAGCTCGTTACACTTCAAAAAAAAAAGACTGCCAGGCAAGAGCAGTGGAGTGTTTCTAACAGGTACTGCAAATAACCTCTAAAACCACTCAAAACCATCACAAACTAAACCCATGAAACCATCAGAGGAGGGTTAGTTGGTTTTTCTTCCAACATAGTACAATGCTAGAAAGAAAAAAATATTTGCTAAATCAACCCATTGTACTGGTCTCCAGTATGCACTGCAATACTGTGACTAAACACTGCCAAACAATTATCAAGATTCCCATGGAGTGTTAACAATATAGATGTATAAACTCTAGCAAGGGCGTCCTTAGACTTGGAACTGGGAAACAAGCTCCCAATGCACCACCTTCAGCATTTAACCACGCTGAAGCAAAGCCCATAGCAGAGAGGGGATCTACTCTGATGCCCTTCTGACAGACAGGACCTTCTCTAAAGCAATGAAGTGAAAATAAACTACAGTCAAAATTGACACTAACTTGGGACAGGCTCTTGTTTTCGATATACTAAATTGTCCGGAAATTACAAGAGCCTTTTCTAGTCTCCATAAAAACTGATTAAATGAATGACAAAAATGTTATAATCCAGTCTTATTTTTTAGTTTGCCTATGCAAGAAGGTCACAAGAAATGTTTGAACCACTATAACATTTTTTTGATCCATTAAGAAGCCAGGTAGTATCAGTCTTACAGCCAGCTCTGAGTTCCATGAAAACATTTTGCACAAAACCGGCACTGAAGTCCTCCCACTGAAAGTCTTCAGCGCTGTGCTGAGGAATACAAGCACATTTACCCAAGGTTTCAAACCACCACTGTTTATGTATTTATATAAAGGGTTGCTTTTAGATTTAGCAGTAATTTCCATTTCTACAAAGGCTTCAGGCAAGGAACTGGAAGGGCAAAGCTCAGTAGAACTTTATAGATATGTTCAGGAAGTATTAGTTGCTAAAAACAAAAGCTGGATCCACCCGAGGCTATTTGCAGTGTCACATTCCATGCTCTAAAGGCAAAAATTCCCTGCAGGGCAGTTCAGAGTCCAACTATCAGACAAGCCCGACTTGTTCGACAAGACAGTTGTTTGAAGTCGTTAAATTTAACATGCAGCCATCAAACAGCCAGCCGGGTCTGACTCCTGTGCTAGCCCTCAGTGAACCTTCAAAGTGCCTTTCAGCTTAGAAGCACAACCAGAAAATCTCACTGGCACTGGTATTATCATAACTAATCCCCCATCCCCAAGCACTTTATTTAAAATAAGAGCAATCCTCTGGTGTCAAGGCTGAATTAGACCTGCAAAATGTAACATTAGGAAACTAAACCTGAAACATTGCCTTTAGATCACAGGTGAGTTTACTTGTCTTTAAATTAACTGAAGTAACCTGTATAATGAAGAACTGCAGAACATTTCTCAACACTGTTGGAAATAAACTATTCATTGGGGAATTAGAAGATTTGTGTTAAGGATGCTTTCTTCTTCATATTTTCAGACATAAAAGGCTACATTTCCAGCATGAGAACTCCCAGCAGCCTTTACTCTGAAATATGACACAGTGCTAATGCTTTTTGTGAACCTTTCACATAAAATGCCAAAATAAAATGTGAAAAGCTTTGTTACAGCAGCAACACTTCAGTTAGAATTAGTCAAAGATTTCATTATAAGCCATTCTAAACCAGCTAAACCGCCTTGATAAATTCAATCAATTCTAATTATCAAGGGAATCACCTTTGGGCACAACTTTCCATTTTAATCAAAATACTGATTCTTGAATCAGTGGATCAAAAAGAAGAAAAGCTGGCAAGTAACTATAAATCTCCTTTTTCAACATCCACACAAGCATTCTGTTCCATTTCCAGAATTAAAAGATAAAAAGGACGGAGTGGTGATGCTTTATTTTATAAATGGAAGTTGCAATGAATCACGATAGAAACAACTATTTTGGGACAAGTTAAAAATTCTCTTTAGCATAGGGATTCATACCAAAATAAGCCTATAGCTGCCAATCACAATAAAATTTAGTTCACAAACTTTAAGGTCAAGTTTAATATTTTTCTTCTCTCTTCAAAACAAACAAAAATATTTTTAATCTTCTAGTATTGCCTTAAGTTAAAGAAAAAGACAAGCACTTTAATTCATTTTCTTCTACATCAGATGTTCAACAAAACTGGAAAAAACAAAATGAAATTATTTTCTTACTAAAACAGAAGTAAAGCCTCTACTTTTCTTTCTCTTGCCTTTTTTATTGTTGCTATTGTTTTTGAATGATGATACAATTACAGCCTTGTAGCTTGAAACTGGCATGTGACTGATGCCATCCATGGGATGAATCTAATTAATGTGAACTCAGATTTTAATGTCTTCACATTTGACAGAAAGTACCACTAGGCAAGCCCCATGTACAAGTTGGTGTACCCTATCTCAGCCTTCTGGAGTCCACTGCACCCAGAATCAGGAATTCACCATATTGTAACAAATTACATTCTATTTGCATTCACTTTTCCCAACAAAGCTGGCATCGTGAACCAACTGGAAGCTGTATTTTAAGCCTAGGGGAACATGAAGCATCCAAAATAATTCAAAGGCAACTAAAATAACTATGATATCAAAATCTAGTGTCAAAATTAGCCTAAATTTAATGAAAACTCAAACAATATCTTAGGAAAGCTTTAGACTTTAACTCTTAATTAAATTATGCCATTGTTTTACACAAGAAAAAGGCTGAATTTTAGCACTAACACACACAAAGTCATCTTTTGCCCCACTGATTTTCTAACTTCTAACATAGTGCAGGAGATGATACAAGTTTATCACAGACAGAAAGGAAGCAGAATGGTGCTACAACAGTAAAACATCAGCCTATTTCACCATATCAACAGCTAAACACTGCCATGTCTTCCAGCAGATAAAGGCTGAGAACTCGAGTACAGCTTAACGAATAAAAGTCCGTATTTGCTTCAAAGTGTCATGCGATTACACCAAATTTAACTAAAACCAATTTTTGTATCTTTAGCTATAGATTTAACTGTTTGGTTTGGTCTCCTCAGTCTCACCTCACATTAATGTACTAAAGCTGAACTAAACACTGAAGTTATAATTCACATATACACTGACGGTGTATCATTTAAAAACCCTAAACTCACTTTTCAGAAGTACACTTATAACTCAAAAATTACAGGATAGCAGAATATGGGTTACTTGTCCAAGTGCTGTTTGGCATCCATTGCACCTCTGCTGGTTCAGTTTTCAAATGATCAGCACAATTAACCAGAGCCAGATTTCTGCAAATAACACACTTGTTTTCTATAACCTGCTTTACTCCCAAGAGCTTTACCCAACAACTATGTATTTAATATCACTTATTCCCATTGCTTACTAAAGGCAAATGTAATCCTCAATCATTACCTAGACTATCAAAATTGCTTTAAATATCAGAGAACGCATCAACACACACAAACATCTTGCCAGCACAGAAAACTCACAGCTAATGTTTAGATTTGCAGATACTTGGAGAAGCCTAACTGAGATGTTAAACTTAAGACAGTGTTTATGAGAATAAATACAGTTTTCATTTCTTGATGTTCCCTGTTGTATCTCACATCCTCCTCCACTGCAGCCTCCCATTTAGTAGAAGATAAATTGGAAAAGTTAAACTTGAGCAAATTGGGGATTTTTTTAAAGAAAAAATGTGCTTGTCTAAACCGTTGAGATGTGTGCATGCTTTAATGCTTGTTCCCCTACTCATATATAATTCTTTCAGGAAGAAAAGCTGAGTAATTAGAGAAGCTCTTCTCTCTTCTACAGCAGCTGTTTAACCTTACTGAAGCCTGTAAATATTTTAACAGTATCTATTGACAACATTTGGATTCAGGCCTTAAGCTCCAATGCTGTTCAATGGGCAGCTAGCAAGCCTTTCTCCCATTTCTGCAATCAGTACAAACATATTGCATATTTGAGTTGATTTGGTAACATTTTTTTATCAGGACACACATTATCCCAGATCTGCTCAGCTGACCAAGTTAAAAGAGCCATAACTCAGACACACAAAATGATCCAGGGTTTGGTAAATTCACCCAGTATTAGAGCATCAGTACACAGAACCAGAAGCGTGTGTTTGTATCTTTGTAATAAATCATTCCATTTAATAGACACTCAATTCTTTCATGTCAATAAAGCCTGATCTGAATTATATTCATTGGCATGTTCAGAATTAGAGTTTCTCACTGATTCTGTAAAGCACTGCTCCACAAACCTGTAGACATGTGGGAATTCTAACCTCATGTTAGACACCACTAAATCTTACATCAAAATCTGAATCTTACATCAAAAACATGGACAAACCTCAAACTCTACTTTATCCAGCAGTAGCAGCTACATATGCCAAATATATTACAGAAAAAGCAACAATTTCTTCATAGCCTGTAAAATGTTATGGTTTTATTACAATTTTGTCTGTTTAGATTTATCTGCAGCCTCACTGCAACCTGAAGTCTGCATTTTCTGTATCAGTCTGTGTTCTGTGTCTGAACAACTACCAGCACAAGGTCACCCTGGCCCATAATTAAGGAAGGAAACAGCCACTCAAGAGACTGATGTCTCATATACTCATGTCAGTTATTTATATGAAAAGTTCTATTTTTGTAAATATCAGAATTATGCTAGCTCTTGGACTAGGAGATATCTCTTTAAATAGCAGTTAATTCAGAATTGAAGACCAACTGTTGTTGTTTATCTATATCCATTCTTAGTTCAGCCTCTTGAATACAGACAGAACAAAGATATTTTTACCACCACATGGCCACAAGTGACTTGTAACATGATCTTCTACAAGTTACACTCCCTAGGAATGCAGAGGTTTACTTAAAACAATCCACAGAAAAGGTATCTTACACAGCAATTGCTTTATGAGACTTCACTCACTAGTTTTAGCAAAGGCATGAATTTACATGACAATGAATTATGAAAAACTACTTTTACTGAGCATTTGGTTTGCTCAAACATTCATCTAACTGTAAGCTGAATACTTCTTTATCAAATCTAACAAAGGCAATGTGATCTGCACCACTGACAAGTCACCAACTGCACAAGAAGGAAGACAAGGGCAAGCCAAGTCAGGGTGAGATCACATTTGGGATGCAATAGTCAGTGTTTCACATGGGGCTTATAATTCAATGTCAGAGATTATTATGTTCTTGTTGAATTACATGCTTCTCACCACAACCAAGCATAATTTGGCTAAACCCACATTTCTTTGAGAAACATTGTTACAATATTAAATGAGAAGATAATTATAATATACAGCTATCCCTCACTGTGCCAGAGAGAAAACTACAACATATTTATCTCAATACAATCAGATTTTGTAAAAACAAAAGAGAGATACAGCACAAGGTAAGAAAGCACATTTGAGGTAACAGCTGATGCACAGGTCTGCTGCTCTGAACACAGTGAGGGATGTGACTGTCTCAGCTCTCTGCATTAGTAAAGACCAGACCATAACGATCAGCTAACAGACAGTGTCCTGACTGTATCAATGCCACTAAGGTTGAACGTTCCCTCTTTAAAATGTGAAGCATGGGCTCCAAACTGAGTTAAGAACATTCACAGGTTTCCCTTCAAATCACTGTGTCATCACACAGGAAAAGACAGCGTTTAAATGAAATCAGGGCTCTATTGAATACAAGAGTGTAAGAAAAAGCTCAGAATCATTTTAGTATCATGAAAACTGAAGATTTTCTCATATGTATATGGCAGTTAAGTGCTTGCATTAATGACTTTGAAACACCTTTTGAAGGCCACTAGAATCTCTTCTTTCTCATAGACTAGAAAAACCTTCATATAAAAGGCTATCTGAACACTTTCTGAATAAAATCAAAAACATCAGAAATCCTGATATGCTTTATGTCTAAGAGCCTGAAATACCTACCAGAACAACTGGAAATGAACTACATATAGTTAAAATCTTACAGATAACACAGAGGTTGAATCTCTTTAATTTGAATCTGCAGTAAAAGTTACTTCAGAGGATTATGAACCAGAAATAAATTTTCTATACTGTTACATAATTAGTATCTAATAAAATGTTAATCAACCAATATTACAACAGCAATATTACCATAGTAATATTACAGCCATGACAGTCTAATGTTACAAGACAAAACTGGTAGATTACCTCAGTCACAAACACAAAAAAAGTCACAGACACACATGAAAGCATGTCCTTTTCCTACCAAATGGAGCTCTACTCCTGCTACTCACTTATATTAGCAAAGCATTTTCAGGTATCTGCTCTAGATGCACTTATATAAGAAGTGTTCCATGCTCCTCAGTAGCTTATGGAAGGCTTTGAACTGACAATCAACTGGAAAAAATTTTTCTTAGTGACTTCTACAGAATGACCCATGCTACCTATCCCACACATAATTCAATTATCTTAAAATGCTCACATTCCAACATTTGGATGAGATGACAGCAGTTTACATCCAAAAACCATTTGAAACTGAAAATCATCAGGAAGTTACATCCTTAACAAGGCATTCTTTGCAGAAAGTTTAACATGAACAGTTTGAAAAAACAAGAAAAAAACCAAAACCAACAAAAGACTCAAGACAAAAACAGATTTAGACTGTGAACAACACAACGTGGTGGTAACAAGCCCAGTGATTCAAATCTAAATTTTACTAAATTTAATGAAGTTTTAAACTGCTTCCATGCAACGTCAGAAGCATTATAAATCAAATGTGGCTACTACTTTCATCTTTAACAGTAGACTGTAATCTGTAGCTTTTAGGGAAATAGAACAAGAAAAAATTCAAAACTAAATCCCAGCCTCAGATTAGAAACTGCCAGATGAAAAACAATTGAATACCAACTAAAATTAAAGTCTTGCAGACACTCAAACATTGCTAAAAAAATTAAAACCACAACAACAACAAAAACCAAAAAAATTAAACCACCTCAGACATGGTGTCTTCCAAAGACTGCTCCTGCAGAGGCCCTGGTAAATGTTCCTGTCTGCCCAAACCTCCAAAGCCTCAACTGCACAAGAGGCCATGAAAATGGAGAAATGCCTTCCCATTTTCCCACAAAACTGAGTTGCAACTGACACCTGATGCATTCAGAGATGTCAAGGGATCACAAAGAACAAGAGTCATGACCCGGGATAGAAGGTAAGATGCAGCATTATGCAGCCCTTGAAAGCTGTGAAAAGCCTGCTGCTTTAGCACAGGGTGCTGTATTTAAAAGATTATCATGAAGGACCCGATTATCAAAAGACAAGACTATTAGCAACAATCTGAAGCATCACAAAGGAGTAGATTGGATTTCACTGTTTCTTCAGCTAACAAGGCCAGAAAAGCTAAAGCCACATATTTGGGATTTGTGGCACAATAAATTCCTACTTTACTTAACTGCAATTCTCTGGCAGTTTTTCTAGTTTGAAGAAATTGCCAAGCTTTCTTTCCCAGGATGTCATTCTGGGACAAAGTCACGGCAGTGCAACATACTACACTTCACTGGGCAGTCCCAGGTATAAAGAGACTTTTCTCTAAACCACTGTATCCTGTCACTGGTAATTACTGCTACACCTTCCCGTTGTGCTAGATGCTCTGAGAAGAACAAAGCACAATATACAGATGTTTCCAAGAGAACTGGACAAACTAATTTACATTAAGGCTTCCCCCATTTTACATTCCAAAACATAGCTTCTTCATCTACTTTTAACTTCACCAAGATTAATCCAAGACTCTTATGCTGGATGCCTGCCTCAAGCAGAATAAGATACCATTTTAACCTGAATCAGTTGAGAGAGAAGAAAAAAAAAAAAAAAACCAGTTTAATGCCTAAGACTTCTTGAAAAAGTGAAGACTCCCTTTTTCTGAATCACTCCAGTTGCCCTCCTATTTTAAAGACATGCTATTTTATTTTTTAAATATATGTTTTGCTACTTAGGAACTAGCCCTTATCAACAAATCCATTTAAGCGTGCCCTTAATATATGGGTTTGAAAGAAAAAAAGGCCAAAAACATCACTGATAGCTAATGAAGAGATTGAAAAATATGAATATGAAAAGATTATTTTTTTTAATAGCCCATCTTCTACCACCTGAGATCTGAGTAGACTGTGGACACATCATTCCCATAAAGAAACTGAACATCCTTAAGTGATCTAAACCACACATTTTAACTACCACTCCTTCATGAAAACTTCCTGCAATGCGGACAACATGGAGATGGACAGCATACAATCTGAATGAAAGGTTCCAGCAAAGGGAGAGTAGGTCCAAGACAGACAAAAGAATATTTTAAAGAACAAGGGAGGAAAGATCCAAAGAACAGCCGAGCTAAGAATATCAGAACTTGGCTCCTCTGTGGCCCTAGTGTCTCCAAAACTGAGTAAAGTCTGGATTCTTTGAGTGTATTCCAAGTGCATTTGCTCCTCACATCGATGAACTCACTGGCAAAACATCCATCTTCTCCAGTGCTACTCCACTTCCTACTGCCATTATCATTAATACACTGGTTTAAAAGGCAAAGGTTCTACCCAGCAGATCACCCATACAGGGAGCAGTAAGAACTGATACCGTGTTATGCTTGCACTAGCTTTAACTACATATAGAGGATTAAGGTTGCACAAAAATTAGAAAAAGAGACCATTAAGACAAGTACTTTGTGCACTTATGTTAAATAGCCTGTACTTAACATCTCACATTCTATGCTCTTGAAATGGGCATTCTCTAGAAATGAGGTGGGAAGAACAAGGGAGGGACTGTTCTACCCGCAATGTCCTACTGGACTGGAGACTTAAGGAAACTGAAATACAAACGAGCATGAGACTGCAAAAAGGCAAAACAAAACCAGAGAATAAGGCCATCCAAAGCCACCCTTGACACTGAGCTCCTGTATGGCAGTGGATCAGTCCTCTCCTCCCCCTTTACAGCTATTTTTTGTATGCTCCTTATTTTACAGCAACCTATTCAGATAATCTGCAATCCAATTTGTGTACATACTCAGCACACCCGGCAGCAATTAGGACATGTGCTTTAAACACATTAATTGCTTTACACTATAAAGTGCAAATAGAGGCAGGACAGCATTTTTGTATTATTTCTCCCACGTGAAGGAAATTCATTACTAAGGGAGTATGTAAGATGTTATGGCAACAGTCAGCAAAGGAAGACTCTGAAGTAACTTAATAAATCTGCTCTTTGGGAAGGCTTTTGCTAATAAAGTTTAACTAAAACTGAAGCTGTTCAGAAATCAGTACGTACAAAATACTAGACAGTACTGAATTAAATCAGTACATTACAGCTTAATGTGCTTCAAAACTAAGAATTATGTAAACGTATGCATTCACATAGTTAAAATATATAGCTATAATAACTGCTTAAACTGAGCCAAGAACACTGCAATTCTCATCTCAAACATTAAAAAGACCAACCTGAACAACAAACCATGGGATGAGGCTGTAAATAGTCTAAGAAGTGCAATTACATCTTTGCAGAAGCTAACCATGTCTATGCAATTTCCAAGAAAAAAGATACTACAGATACAATTTAAATACCTGACTATAGAACAAGACAGGATAAAATCAAACAAACACAAATATTTACCTTATTGCAGTAAAGCATCCAAAGCTCATACAGCCTCTCTCGGGATGCCATTCCTCCCCTTCCTCTTCCCGTCGATCCCAGCTACTTTTCTCTTCAAGATCCTACCATGCTCAGTTCCCAGGTGCTCTTCCCACAGTTTTGCAGTTATATCATAACCCGAGAAGAAGCCAAGTAACAGGGTCTCAGTCTCTCCTTTTCGAGCAAACAACGAAGTGCAACACAAGCAATTGCAGACAAGTGTCAAGCATGTCCGTTCTTCACCAGCGCCGCTTCGCTTTTAATCTCTGAAAGTGAAAACATACCCTTCAGGCCTTGGGTGGAAGAAGGAAAAAACAAATCCGCACGTAAAGCCCACAGACAACCTGGGGAATGGGGCGGCGGCAGGTCGCACCGCTGAGCTCTCTGACACTGCTCCCCGGTGCCGGAGAGGGCTGGCGTTTAATGTTCGTGGCGCTTTCTCGCTTTTGCAGAGGGGAAACCTCAGGGCTGCCGAGCGGGGCCGCCGGAGCCCCGGGAGGACGCGGATACCGCCGCTGCCGCTCCCGGCCCGGCAGTGACAGCCGTGCCACCGCCCTTCTGCCCCGGGCTCCGCGGCCGCCCCGGACCCCGGCGGGCCCCGCAGGCCAGCGGCTGCCGGGCAGAGACTCGGGGCGCGGGAGGAGCCCCGCGCTGCGCCGCCGCCCGCTCCCGGCCGGGACCGGCCGCCCCGCGCCGCCACCTACCGCGCCCCGGCCCCCCCAGCTGCCGCCGCCGTACCGCGGCCTCTCCCGCAGCCTACCCGGGCCGCGGCGAGTGACGGCCGGGCAGCAGGGGCCGGGCCTCGCCACATCGCCCGCCCCGCCCCACCCGCGCTCCCGCACACGCCCCGGGCCGCCGCCGAGGGGCGGGGAAGCCGCAGGCGCCATGTTGGCTGCGGGCAGGGGCAGCGGCCGCGGCCGCCGGGGTAGCCGGGGCAGGGGCAGGAGCAGGGGCAGGGGCAGAGGCAGAGGCAGAGCCAGAGCCAGAGCCAGGGGCAGGGGCAGAGCCGATCCGCGGCCTGCGGCGCCTCACCCACAGAGCCGGCGGTCCCTGCCAGGTCTGCGCCCCTCGGCCGCACCAGGAGCGTGCCCGTAAGGAATCAGCATCCCCATCCTGAGCACCTCAGGAAACCTCCGCACTGCTCTGCTTCTCAAGTAATAAAGGTTACCAAGCACTTACAGTGTTTTACATATGTTTCAGAGAGGCCTGCGAGCACAGCCTGCAGAGCGTGGATATATCCATACAGCCAGCCTGCTGCCCCTGTAAAGCAGCACCCTACCTTGTATGCAGAGCTTGCAGAGGACTAAGGAACCAAAGTTAGATTTCCTCCAGAAAGTTAGATTTCCAAAGGAGAAATGCAAAAAACATCCCTCAGCTTGCGGGTGGCCTGCCCGAGCACACGGGCCTGTGGTGATGCAGCCGAGGCACCACACTCCAGCGAAGGACTTTCCTCCTGCTCCTTCAATAACAGGATCTCCCTCCGTGCCCTCCTGCTCCCTTGGAAAGTGAGGCTGGAGATTAATGTTGTGTCAGACGCCAAAGCAGGAGGAGGTGATTTCAGGAGGCATGGGCCATCTCTCTAATTTGCTGGGAGAATTCCAGTCCCGCAGCTTTTGGCCACAGCCCTGGTCCTTCTGCCCCTGGGTCATCTCCTCACTTGGGTTTGTACAGCTTAATGGAATGAGGCATTGCCATTCATTACACAGTTGATTACTTTCAGGGGATTTTCATACCTCTGCAATGACTTAATACAAGGTTTGAAAATCCTTTGCAAAGGAATTGACTATGCAATATCATTGTAGTGTCTGCTAGATAATTTTTTCTAGGGATGAATAAGTATCACCAAGAGCCCAAAGACAGATTGAGATATGTTCCTGCAACAGGCCTTTGCATATTTCTCTTGTTTTTAGAAGATCAGTGAAGTTTCCCTGGAGAAATTTAAGAGCTAATCTGTGCTCAATGTTGTTTCATGTGCATCACCACTGTGGGAGTGGTAGAAGTATCTTTCACTGCAATATCTAAACATAGTATCTAGCACGGATGGAGGGACACTGACAAAAATGAGACTGTAAAATTATTTTTAGTTGTGTGATCCATGTGCTCTGGTACTTGATGCTAGCCACAATATTCTGCTGCCTTGAGGATGTAACATAATTTTTTCCATCAAGAAAAAAATAAGAGCTTAGAGTCTAGCTCTGTCCCCAGGGCAGGATCTGCTGTGCTTAAACCACCCTGGACCCCCTTCAGTGAAATGTGTCTAGGATAAAAACACAGCCTGCCTCCTCCCTGAGAGACTTACCCCAGGGCTTGAGTTACTGCTGGGAGCTCCTCCCTAACAGCCAACCTGCATCACTTTTCTAGCAAATGCAAACCACTGTTATTTGGCCCTTCCACAGTAATGCGATAAAACGAAGTTCTTTCTAGCAGGTCCTTTGAGTTACAAATTCTTATCACATTTTTTGCAGCCTTTTCTAGACTAAACAACAGCTTCTTTCAAATTTCTCTTACAACTTGCTCCCTTCGAAGTCAGGCCCTAGCAAAGCCAGGTAAAAATCCCAATCCTCCCTTGAGATATTGCTCTGCTTTTTTGCATTACTGACTCCTGTAAGAGCAGCTGCTCCTACACACACCAGTCCTGCAACAGCCTTCAATGAAGCAATAAAAAACCATCCTGTCATAGAAATGGGAGACTCCTCCCTGGCTAAGTGCTGCCGCCCCCGTAATTCGGATGCTCCCAGACTATAAAGCAGCCATTTTCCACTTTGCTGGAGTTGTAGCAATGTAGTTATTTTAGTGGGCCTAGGCAATCAGTGCTGCTTGTGTAGGCAGTTCTTGCCTTATATAGGTGCTCTAGATGGAAAGTGAAGCATTTGTGGTTTGTGACAGAACAGTCTGTTCCTGTGTCATTCAGGGTGAGTGGTCCCCTATTCTGACCTTCTAGAGGTTTTCCTAAGCCAGGTAGCTCCCTGTAAGGTTGTTCAGGTGGCTCTTGGGTGTCTTCATCACTGGGTGTGTGTCAAGTTTAGTTTCTCCCTGGTCAGACAGACATTTAGTATTTGCTATGAGTTTTCCTTACATAGATATATGGGCAATAATGAGAGAGGTCAGTGGAAAAAGGTGGGTTACAGGTTTGTCTCTGCAGGTGTAATATAATTCTAGGTGAATTTATATTTCAGTGTACTTACCTACATGAAGACTCAGCAAAGGATATGGAAATCAAATAATGGAGGAAGGTGTAAAGAGAAGCCTTGCCAGCTATGGATGTGTACTTTAAAATGTGCGTGTTTATGGATTGTTTCAGCTGTGAAACCTAATTGTTAGTCTTTTCATTGCCTGCTCAGCTGTAATTATGTATCAATTGTTTCATGGAAGTTAAACAGTCAGGTAGGCAGCGTTCATTAGTGTTTCATTGTCCCTTAGCTGCTGTCTTGTGGTAACTGTTTACAACAGTGGTTATTTCTCATACTCTGTTTATTACTTGTGGGTTTTAATGTCTCTCATCAGGAGCTGTATATTAGTAACTCAGTCATTTTACTATGGAGTGAAATTGTTTGTCAGCAAGTCCAGGTAATAGAGTGAGTAGAAAGAAGGGTGTGGATAAGGAGAAGGTATTAATTTTGGGTTAAGGAAGGATTTAACAAAGAAATGGACTACACTGGATTGTACCTTAGAGTCCAGGAACCTTTGAAGTGGCAGGAAAAGCCACACATCATATAGTACTGCTTTTGCTAATCTATGCTTATTTTCTGTAGAAGCAAATGAAACAGGCAAAAATCTGTATTTTGACTTTTAGATATTCTCAGGCCTGTTGTTTGGCCTTAAGGCTTCTACTGAAACCAAGCTTCTGATCAATAGAAATCATGCTGAGATGAGTCAGCTTTTAGCTGAGCTTTTTCTTGATGTCCTAGAGTTAGTTCTTTGTTTAGCAACAATAAAGACTTGAAATAGAAATGGACTTAGAAATTAGCTTAGAAATGAACCTGTCCCTCAATTCTTCCACCTTTTTTGTATAAACAGGCTCTTGTACAGAAGCAAGGAGTAATATTTACAGTGTAAGTAAACACATGGCCTTATGGCTGCATGTAAAACTTCCACTATCAAAATACCTTTTGCTGAATATAAAAAAATAAGACCGTTTGAATGCTGGTTTCTAGATATTCAAGCCATAATAACTTGAAATTGGATTTGGTGTGGCTATTGGAAAGAGGCAAGCTGGTCCTTGTAAGATGCCACGGCCTCTGTGATGATGTTTTGCTGAGGGTGACTTGAATTTCTCTGGCTATGATTGCCAGATGAGTCTGCAATTATATTGTTAAATAAGTCAGCAAACTTAGAATTTAATTTTCTTTCTGTTACTGTATTCACTTTGTATCCCATGTAATTCAGAGCTTGTTAGTTGTTTGCAAAATTTGAAAATGGGAAAGAATGAAATTTCCTCCTTGACATGTAAAATTGTATCTAGGGATTTTAGTTACTTTCTTTCAAAGTGTTGGAGACTGGCCACCGCTAAAGCTGGGAGGTGATGGTCTGGCTAATAGCATTAAGTCCCCCCTGCCTGCCCTGCTTTCAGATATGCAGGGTTAAGCCATTCACCAGACTTAAATTCGGGAAGGAATTTACCCCAGGGTAGCCTGGAACCCTGGTGAGTGTTTTTGTCCTTGCCTGTCCTTTCGGCTTGTTTCCACAGGGGGCCTTCAGCATAATGACTCCACCGTTGTCAAAGGCTCAGGCAGTGACTTGATCTCTTCTGCTCCCTTTTTTGTAGTATGGGCTCCCTTATCACAAGCCTTAAGTTTGCAGCTGTGCTAGGAATGTTCTTGTGTGGGTACCTCTTAAAGATCCTTTCAGTCTAAATAGATAGTATGTGTTTATATGCTTTGATCTGACTAGGTTCTTAAACAAACAGCAAAAATTCATGGAAGGGAGTTGAGTCTTAGAACTGCCCCTCTCCTCTGCTGTCATTTAGATTAGCTATGCAAGAGCTAGCATGTAGATTCGTGCTACAGCTGTCTTTCTTCTGCAGATGCTTGAAGGCACCAGTTGTTACTGCACAAAATTGCATCATAAAAGTGTTCTTCTTCCTTCACCAAACTGCCTTCTCACTCAAAGTAAGCCATCCTTTACTGTGCAATCTTAGTGCCAGGGATTAGTGGAGTTACCATACTTGCACTTTATTCTGCTTTAGTTAAGCGGGTGTTTAATGAATAATTTCATCATGTTGCAGTGCTCAGCAGTATGGATCTGCAGCATGATTCCTGGAAGCAATCAGTGTGTCAGGAAAAAACCAACATAGCAGCAACCAAGACTGAAGGATGTGTAGGGATTAGTAGTCTGTTGATCTGTTTGAATTTAATTCCCTTTTAGCTGAACAGTGAGCATAAGGTAGTCTCGAGGATGCCTGCTATAGCAACTTGGAGCCTAACTTCTCTTGGTTTGGGGAAGAAGGAAAATCAAGGGAAGTGACTAAGGGAAAATGGGCTTAGGGAAGTTCTAACTTTAGCTAGAGGTGGGATTATTGCAAAATGTTGGTACCACAGCCTCCCAAAAGTTAGATGTTGGCTGCAAACACACTGCCTGCTTCTGAGTGGGATGTGAAACCAAAGGTGTGCCCTTGTGAATATCCCAGGGACTTGGCTAGCTTAACCCCTGAGCACAGAAAGGGTATAGAGACCTGAATGATGGCTACTGTTGTAAAACTTGAAATGGAGTTTTAAAAATTCTGCAGAGTAGTATAAACAGTGTGCTGTTAGAGTATGTGAGAGACTTGTGGGGGCCCACTTGCACACTGAACTGGTTGTAGAATCTTTAACATAATGAGTCTCTCTTTTGGTTCCTAACCCTAGGCCCTAGGGAAAGCTGCTGCTTCTGTGCTGTGGAGGGTCAACATGAGTTCATGCCTCCAAATGGTGTGAGGTCCTGGCTGAACAAAAGAGCATAGTGTAGGCCTTGAGCTGGAAGTAGGAGCAATTCAATCCTGTGCAAAAATCTGGATTTAATGCCAAATGGTAGCAGGAACTATTGGGCACCAGGACTGTTTGTTTGTTGGGTGTTTCTTAATCATGAAGTGAATAAGCAACTGAATGATTTATTTCAGTATCTGTAGCATTTCAGATAGTCATTGCTAGAAATAATTTTTATTAATAAACTTGATAAATACTGTAAGTGCTTTGCTCTGTCTTAAGTCATGTAGTGTCACAGCTGGAGGCTTGGTACGCAGTATTTCCATGATGATATTGTTTGCTGTCAGCTTGCCAGTGTACTCACAGAAGAAATACTTTTGTGAAGGCCACTGCTTTCATGGGGCAACTCAAGATGAATCAACGTAATCAATTCAAAATGGAGTTAGTCCATGGGCTCAATTACAGGTGGAGTTTGGGATTTTCATAAACATAAATTAAGAATTTTTTTCTCTAAGGTCTGAAAGATTTTTTTTTAACATTGAAGCCCACCAAGTGCATGTTTCTTGCTCATTCTGCATGAAGAAATTTTGAGTCTTTTTGTCTTACTGGCTTCTTGTTCAACCAAAATGCTACTTGTTTTGGGTTTTCTTGCCCGTGTCTTTCATTATGAGTCTTGTATGGTGATTTCATGAAATTGCAAAACTTCAGGGACAAATCTTTAGCTATCCTGTTATTACACAGCTCTAGTTCTGCTTCTAATGGCTGTTGTAAATGGTATCACTATTGTCAGCCTCTCTCTTGGAGGTGCTTCCTCAGCCAGGAAATTGTACCCTTTAACACTGAATGCAGACTGAGGGAAGAGTGTGATCTGAGTCAAGAATTTGTTTCTGAACATCTGTATGCTTTCTTTGTATCAAAAATAACTTCTTCCTGATGGTTAATGCTAAGTAAATTGAATTCACTTACAGGAACAACTTCTATGTGCAGGCCTGTGCTTGCATTTCTCAAAGATCTTTGTCAGGCTCAGAAGTGTTACACTTTTTTTTATTCTGTGTGTGATTATGTTTGCTTTATGGAGCAGGTTTATCTTTCGGATGCCACACAGTCCCTCACAGATTAATACAGTGGGCCCTGGACTTGGTAGTGAAGTTTGGAACTTGAGAGACCTTGAACTTGAATAGGACAGGTATGTAAATTCCTTATTGGAACAAATGCAGAACAGCCATCACGGGGCAGATGGACCACCCAGTCACGTAACTTCCAGGAGCAGGCACTGAGGGAAGTGTAGATATGAAGCAAATATATATGACATTTCATTCAAATTTCAGGACCTCAAGCTTTTTTAGCTCAAGAGGTTTTCTGAGTAGGAAGTTTCTTCTCTCTTTATAAAAACTCTCCAAGTACTCATCCAACTTCTCCTTGGATCCTGTTCCTAGAACCCTATGCAACAGATGAACTGAGAACTGCTGGAAGGGCTGTGGGTTGATCTTAAACTCTGGAGCCAGAATATCTTTTTAGACAAATGGTATCCATGGTCTGAGGAGTGTGGTTATTTCCATCTGTTGCAGCTGCCCTCAGCCAGTGAGCTGTAATGACAGCTGCTTTTACATGGAGATTGACTGCTTTTGCACCTCAGAAAAACTTGAACATAGGAGTAATCTGAAAATAGCAGTGTTTTTGTAGAGAAATACAGCCTACATGCCAGCAGCTGTAGTGCCTGCTAGCAATATAAAGCAAGCTGCAGGAGCCTAGATGACCTGTTGGTGAAAACTTGGATGCTCTGTGAATTTCCAGTGTTCCTCTACTTTTTCACCATTGTTCTTAATGTCTGCTTGAGATTCTCTGAATATTTGCAAACAAAAGTAAGTGCAGCCTCTCAGTGGTCATTAAAAACTAGGAATTGCTACCATCCTTGTCTCAAGTGGAAAACTTCGGAGAAGTTTAGCCACCCCTAAGCTCTAGGGTGCAGCAGAATTTAGAATCCAGACACCCTACCTATCACCCTGATCTCTGAATAGTTATTTCTGTTCGTTCTTGCCTTTCACCAGAGGAATGCCAGCACGTAATCTACACACACTACAGAGCCGAGCTTCTCAACTGCACTAATTGAACCAGATACTTTGTTGCAGTAAATAGGCATATGTTAATTGCTGTCTGGGGAACTGGTCCCTTCTATATTTTATTCCTGCTAAAGAAAAATTGAATATTTTTATTTCCTGTTCTAAGCAGAAAAGCAGATACTGTACCTGAACTGCTGTGTTATTTTGCAAACCTGGGTTAGCTAAGCATGCTAACACACATATTCCTTACACTGTGCAGTTCCTATAAATGCACAATATTAGGTGTTTGTGAACAAGAGGAAACTTGCTTTTTCACACCTCTGCCCTGAGAGCCAAGTTGTTCATGCTCCATTTCCCTCTGGCTGAAGCATGGTGTTCTTACGTACACCAAACATTTGCAGTAGCTGAATAGCCTACTTCATGCAGTGAAGGACATGCAGGAGTGCAGAGAGAGTGTTCCATGTACAAAAGAAAGGACTAGAAGGGCAAAGAACAGTTCTGTTTTCCTGTCCAGTGTTGTCAGGGAAAGGCTGGTGAGGATCACTAACAGGCTGTTACTGATGGGTCATGTGAGTGTGAAATAATGGCTAAATGAGTTCTCTGACATGAGCAAGGAGAGGTGTGAGTTTTAAGCAGTCTACCTCACTGCTGTAAAAGTTGCTTGGTTTTATTCAAGGACTCCATTATCAGAATGTTTACTAGGTAAAACAAAATCAAAGTCTATCACTTCAAGCCAAGATGAAGTGATTTAAAATCAAACATATACTAGATAAGGTTGCAGAATGTCCTAGTAATTCTGTACTCTCTGTACTGCTTTTTCTTTCCAAAAGTCTCCAGAACTTTATTGAAAAACAGTAGTATCTCAGGTAAGTATAGAGCTGGAATCTATTCCTAGATTGAAAACTTGTAAAAATAGAAAACTTAGATGAAACAATCAGACCTTTCCCTTCACCTACCAGGGTATGGTTAAGAATACACAGTTGGACCTTTAACACTTATTTAACTTCTCATGCTCAACTTAACTTACCATGAATCACTGGCTAATTGTGGATATATTTTAAAACTATTCCTCATCTCCCCTGAAAATGTGAAAGAAATCAGATTTCCCTCGGGACTGCACAACTTCAATTTGTTTGTAGTACTAAAGAAAGAGTTGTTTGAACCAGGATTTTGGAATGCATTCACTGTTTATTTAATATGAGAGCAGTAACTCAGTGTGAGTCAGCCAGCCTGTGCAAAGAGACAATTTTTGGCATATACTGCACCAGAGTCAAGAATTCTTCTCTATTCCCTAGGTTTCCATAAATACAGTCTGCCCTGAACTTAGGCATTTCATACAAGATCCATGAGCCACCTAAGGCATTGAGGGAACAGAGCTCAGGGAGCTGGACATAGCCTGGGACAAATATCAGTAAGACCCAACATTTGACCTTAGGGCTTTTCTTTTTTATAAAGCTGAATATTGTGGGAAACAGAATTCTGCAGTAGCAAATGGCAAAAATACAGAAGATACAGAAGTTTAACTGATTCTGACCTTACTAAACAAGACAGACATACAGAAAAAGGAGCATTGCCAACACCTATGTGTATTTCTGAGAAATAATGTTCTGTTCTGGAGATGGAACTGCAAAAAGATTCACCCTTTTGAAACTAATAGAAAAGGTTTAATTCTTACTCATAGGGAAGAGCTCAGGTATGCCAACAAATGGGTATGATCACATATGTGATAGCAAGTAAATGGAAGATGCTTTATGATTTGAAGAAATGGGATTTATTAGGACTCTGTATGAAGACAAGAGGAGCAAATGTATTCATGCGATTTGGGGATGATGTGTAGCACTTACTCATGACCAGGCCTGAATAATGTGGCCTTTTCAGAATTGTGCTACTAAAAGACATTTACCATGTTACTCCATATTGCTCCCATTATACACTGGTGTGCAGGCAATTGCCATGTGGGAAACTGCTGAGCTTTGCAAGTGTGGGGATGTGGAGTGTTCCTGCTGCTATGGCTTATACTCTAAAGGATATCTGAATAACAAGAGAAGTACCTTGGCAAGTATTAATCCTTGATTTGCCTCATTTTAACCAACACAGCTTTAGTATTAGGAAAACTGTATCCATTGCAAATCTGGTTTAACATATTCAAGTATCATTGTATCATAACACAGTATGGTCATAAGCAAGTTGCATACATCAGCCCATGGCAGACGTTCACATCAGCTAGCCCTGCCAGCCCTTCTCTGGGTGATGTAAAGATATTCTCTACCTAGGAACAGTCAATCCACTTTGTTTTAGTATCTTCAAGTTATGAAAAGGCCCTGGAAGTAGCTTTGCTATTAAACAGATTATTGCCTACATCTTCAGTGAAACTTTGCAAGGCCTTACTGAACTTTGCCTGTCTCTCAGATTGCTTGGAGAGACTGTGTAACCATATTCTTAAAGGATAAACTATACCCACTTTCTTAAACTGTGATGTGCTGCTAAGCAGAACTCACTTGTAGTATTACATGGCAAGACCTGATGAAATTGCAAAGACTGAACCACTTCTAGAAGTCAGGATGATTCTTCATTTTAAAAAGATAATGATGTTCTGATTAAGTGGGCTCTCATAAATAATCTAGCAACCTTTTTTTGCCTTGAAGGAATTGCACTGTTTCACAGAGGGCTGCAGGTCAAGGTGGACACTGCTACATTCACAGCAGTGGCCCAGAAGCTCTTGTCTTATAAAAAAAAATATATAAACATTTGCAAAGACTCATAGTCCACCCTGGTGTCTGTGCCAGAGCAAGGCACTGGTATCCTGGAGCTTCCACTTCTTTCCCACTTCTGAAAATTTGCTGAGATCAAAGTTGAGAGCTGTGAGCAGACACTGTGTTTGCTTGTATTTGCAAGAGTCCTAATGCTCCATCTGCAAAAAGTAACACAAAAGAGACTGTTCTAAGCTGTGGAGAGTTCTCATGTTTTCTCTTTATTTTAGTTATGATGTTTATTGCATTTACCATGGGCGACTCTTATTTTTTCTGTGTTTTGTGTTGCATTTGCTGATGCTGTGTGTAAGTTGAGTTACCATGTAACTGTGGGGTGGAATACACTTTGAGCTGCTGTTAACTGTTTCATGTGGTCCATCTGACCCAATGTGAGATAGGTACAAGCAGGTGAATGAATTTATAAGAATGGTACTTTACAGAACCTCCTTTGCCTGAAAGCTTTTGAGCTCAGCAGACCTGAGCAGCTTCTGGTGTCTGTTCTTCTCCTTCCTCACCCTGTGCTGATTATCACTTGCCCAAGTTTGTCCTATGGCAAACTTTCTTTTTGTGACAGCAGATGAACTTTCCTTCAATTTCAATAGTTTGTCCCACACTTTATCCTGGAGACAGGAAAAGTCTCCATTTCATGTGGTATTGTTAGCCTTTGCCTACTAATCCTTTCTATTGTGTACAAATTTTAAGACAGACATGTGAGGAGGAAGTAGTGATTAAAAGTTTCAGTCTCTTCCTGGTGTGTGATTAATTGCAGCATCCCTGAAGACTATAAAGATTGAAATCAAGTGGTTCTTACTAGATGTTTATCAGTGTATCTGAATTACTGACTAACGTTGTAGATCAGTTTGGGTCACTTGGTTCAGTGACCCACTTTGAAAGTCTGTTTTAAAACAGACACTTTGAAAGTCTGTTTTAAAAATTCAGAGGGAGGAACTGGCATTAAACTCTAGGTGCTCTCTATCTGGAAGCCAGAAGGATTGTTATTTAATGCTAAAGCAGAGTGCTTTAACACTGAAGCACAGATAGTAGGCTAGAGAAAACTGTATTTGTCCATTTTGGAACTTTTCCTCTGTTTTTTTCCTGTTTGGGGCACATTTGACATGTTCTGTTCTGATTATCATTTTCTTGCACCTAAATCTTAGACTCTGAAAAACAAACTGCTTCATGGAATATGCAAAGATGTTTTTAAAAATTACTTATATCACCAGTAGGTGAGGCTTCAGATCAAAGCTAACTACTGCACTCCAAAACTAGATTATAATCTTATGTATTTGGGGGAACTCATTCAAGCATGTGACGACCTTGTCAGCATGATCCATTAGGAACTTGGCACACAGATGAGCACCTTAGTAGATCTCATTTACTTAAAAGAGCTCTAGTTTCAACTACGCAGTCTCCACCTCAATGGAACAAAGGAGTGTTTGTGGCTGTAAGGAGGGAGGGCAGGGCACAGTTTGGGAGACTTTGTGGACGGCAGCTTTGCTTACAAGGTTTCAGGCCAAAGAAAAGGGCTTTCAGTGCTGTAGCAAGAAAGGAAAGAGACAAGGGTGTCTTCTGGGGAAATGGATGGGGGAAATATGAAACCTCCACCTTCACAGCCTTCCATCACAAACCACTTCACTGATGCTGTTTTTAACTGTATCCATATTAAATGACAGGGGCTAATGTGCACTCACCATTTCCAAACAGGTTAGATACCCTTCTGTCCTCTTTAGTATGTTCATCCCTTTTCTCCCAGACTATGCTACCTCAGACCACCTGCCTTCACCCTGTTGGATTTCCTTGTCATGATGTTTGCTTGTTGTGTTTGACTTGCTGTTACTGTCAGTATACTGTTCAGGGCTTGAGATTTGTCTGCTGGCAAGTCCCCATGAAAGGCCATGAAGTCTAGCCCTGGATGCCTTTGGCAACCACACCACACACTTGCTACACTTAAATGGATGATGTGTTTAGCACTGGCAGTGGAAATACCTGTGTGGAAGTACCTGGCAGAACACCTGCATAACAGCCTGTCTGGGCTAGTTTCTGTTTTGAGGGCCTCTAAGCACTCTTTCAACCATGACTCCCCTTGTGAAGCCAGTGTTTCTAACAGAGTTTTAGAGAGATGGAGTAAAACTGATTTTCTCATGGCTTTAACTTGTAATTGCTGTTGCTGCCAGCTGCCTCTTGAAGATACATAATCCTGTGGACTTACATTACTTTCCAAACTGACAAAATTGATGCTTTTCAGAACAGATTGGTTATATTTTTGTCCAACAGATAAACCTATCTGTGGGAAAAAAGTTATTTTGCTGTTCCATGATGGATGCTAGATGCTTTCACATGGCATTTAGCTAGGAAAAAACTCTTCACCATAACGAGTGAGAATTTTCAGGACTAGCTAGAGAATCAGTAGTGACATGTCTTAAATCAAGATTACTGTAGCAGAAATGGGGGGGAAATCTGTGCTTGCTTGCATGGGCAGTGCTCTAGTAACTCAGGCTGTGGTGTAAAGACTCTGACTCACAAACTTGTGTGGAGCAATTTAAGAAGTTAGAATCTGGTCCAGCAGACAGTGTGTCTGTGCCTCAGCCGCTGTGTTGTCCAATCAAGAGTGTCAGCTGAAACCATCTGATTTCAGTGTCATAAACTGGGTTATGAACTGCAACAGCAAGTTGCCACCATGAGTTCTGCTGCTGGAGTCAGCCTCTGGGGTACAATTTTCCTCTTAAATTGCCAAAGGAAAAGTGGATAATGCCCTGTTCAATTTCTCACTTGCCCCTTTACCATGATTTCAGATACTTAGGAAGAACAGAGCCAGAATGGCCTCTTAACTTTCCCACTATGGGTAGTATTGCAGTGAAATAGTAGGCACCAAATGTATGCATACAGTGCGCATATGATCAGAGGTCTCTTCTGGGTCCTGTAGAACAAATTCATGACTCTGCATTGCATCTGAGCTCTGAACTCTCTCCACTGCTTTCTGCATAGCTGAAGAAAGAGTTCTAAGTTGATCTGACTAATTGATCTGGTCACTGAAACACCTTTCTTTCATTCAGGAGACAATATAGCTCAGGAAAGGAGGAATTTCCAGTCAAGGTAGCAGAAGGCTATGATTCACCAATCTTGTGGTGCACACACAAGCATCTTTCAGCTCTCTAATTCTGGCTGTCAGAACATGCGAGCAGCAAACCATCTGATCTTCTGGGACTGATTTTTGTGTGCAGACAATCAGATGCCAGCCAGCCAACAGGGGAGGAAGTAGCAAGAGGGCAGGTACTTGCAGTCTGAAAATAAAACACTGGGTTTATGTTTATTAGCATAAGTAAGTAATTAAGTAATAATATGGTAAGTATAACATTCTATAGTAAGATTTCTGTTGCTTATTCCTCTTAACTCCACCAGTCTAAACTACAAAACCACAAAGTATTAGCCAAAGGAAAGTGAAGACCATGGGAGCACTCTAATAGCAAAGACAGCACTGAAACAACAAGGCTAATCACCTATTTGTTAGTCTTACTGTTTATTTTATTACAGGTCAGTGAACAAAAAACAATCATGAGATGTTAATCTCTCTAGCTGTTTAATCTTAACCACCCCCTCACCATTGTTCTCTCATGGGCTCAGCAACACTATCCCCTCCTCCCCTCTTGTAATGACCTCATTTCAAAGTACAATTTCTCTCTGGTTTGGCTTTTAAGGGGTCAGAATGATGCTGTTTGATTTGGGATGAAATTTGCTCAGGTCCTGTCACTGGCTGCTGCCTATGGTTCTACTGAATTTGTAAGAAACAAAGACTCACCAGTTAATTTGTAATTTGTGAATGTATTGAGCTGGGATTAGTGACAGCTCATCTAGGGAATGGGGGGTGTTGTTAGGCAGTACAGCATGGACATACAAATGGGGATTGGAAGATAGACTTCAGTGCTATGTTGACACTGCAGGGAGATGCTTTTTCTTTAGCTGAGCCCTTTGCCAAAATAAGAAACCAGGAGAGATCTGGTTAAAGGGGAGAGCTGAGAGGCACAGCCCACATCATGCTTTATGTATGGGAGTTGCAAAGTACTGTGGAAAAGGGAAAGTGTGTATTCCCTGCCTCTGAAGTGCTGCATCCGCTCATTGTCTCTGTAAAAGTGGCATGGTGCATGGAGGAGCAGTAGGGATGCACTGGGAAATGTAGGCTCCCGACATACTGGCAGGGGGAAGCAGGAGAGAAGTGGCTAATGGAAGAGGAATGGATGTCTTAGATGCAAGATATGAGGGTGGAAAGGAAGGGATGGCTGTGAAGATTTAAAAACAAACAAACAAAACCTCAACTAAAACACAAGTTGCAAAAGTATTACCAAAGCTAAGGCAGAAGACATCAGTTATCTCACCTACAACTAAGTGAGGTACATGAAGTCTACATCTTTGTTATGTCTTTGCTTTCTTTGCTTTCCTCACTTTTGAGTTTGTTCCAGGCTTCCTTGGAGAGATTCCTTGTTTTGCTTCTGTAGCTCCCTGCAGGATGCAAATGTTAATAAGCGCAAGCACAGCAGGCAGGGTTGAATCCATCAGGAGAGATGGTGACTGCAGGCAGATCAGCTTCCCTCCTGCTGTACACTCTGTGATGCACGTAAACTCAGGGTTGTGGGGGAGCTCCTTTACTCTAGTTTGACAAATTCTGCTGCTGGAATGTGTTCTCAGTGCTGTTGCTTAGTGGAGCAGTGGTAAACAAAAAGGTTTAGCAAATCATGGATAAATAGAAGGGCAGAACCTATTTCATGAACATGCTAGGCTTATCTGACATTACTGGGTCTTTATGGAGTCCATTTTTTTGTTAATTTCTTTAAAAATAGGCTTTCCTTTTTTTTAAAAATCTAAAATCTGTGGTAGTAAATGTTTTGGGTTTTTTTTCAGGGATATTAGCCAGAAGAATGCTTTCCATGTGTATATTACTGGAGTCGAATTTCCAGCTCACGAGTGACACCTCCTGCCAATGTCGTGAAAGCCAATTTAGAACTGCCACTCTTTAGTGTTACTATGAAACATATCATGCTAAACAGAGCTGAGGAGGGGAGACAAGACTGGGACATTCGGTGATAGTGTTGCAAAAATTGTTTTACAGGCATGTGTGAATTCTCCAGACCTACTTTGTCACCCTGTTGCTTTCCTCTCGTCTGTGTGTCCAGTTGCTTGTGGTCCGTTTCAGCTCTCCCTGCTGAATGAGGGCCTTGCTTCTGATGTGCTGTTGGAGTCTGGTACTTGATGCCTTGGGGGAGAGAGAAAGAGCCTCGTATCATCTTGGTCTTACAGAGTGCCACCAGGCTGGTTTACAGACCTACTGCATAGGCTCACTTGCAATACAAGGCTGGAGCTAAGAGTTCTGGCTTCAAATTCTTTAATGCTCCTGAAATTACTCTCATTTTTGCTGCACATGAAAAAGAAACAGGCAGCTGTAGGTGGGTCTCACTGGCCAGTAGCGTAACTGATGTTTGCAAAACTTCTAGTATTAGTCCAAGCTTAAGAGCAAGCAAATTATAGACAGACATAAAAGCTGATTCTACTGGAAACATGTGATCTTGTTCACCTCTACTTGAGGAAAATACACCTTTTGCAATTATCATGAATGTCAGGAGCCTGAGCTAGGTGCCATTTTTAGGCTACAATGACAAAACACCTCTACATGCCCCCTCCCAAGAGAATAGTTACAGCCCAAGGTTTACACCATCCTTTCCACGGGCAGCTGTTGGAGCTCAGCAGGCTGTAACTTGGTGGCTCTGCTGGGCCAGTCCTTCTGCCTGGTGTTCCCTTGCCCTGGCCTTGTAGAAGTAGGGATGAAATGTGCTCACTTTGCTTCCGGGCAAGCTCTGCAGCTTCAGGGGCAGTCAGCATGGCAAATGGATGCAGGGAGAGCTTGAAAGGTTGAATCCAGTGGTCCTGAAAGGACAACAACTCATAGACTTGTATACCTGCAGAAACTATGCACTAAGACAATGGGCATACTCTTCTGGTCAGCAGAAGCTAAGGTAACTGCTGCAGCAGTCCTGGTGGATAAATGAGCACCGTTTATCAAGTTCATCTGAACTGCCTCGAGGGTGTGACTTGGGCTCCTTAAGTATCTATATATTTGATAAAACTAGCACATGATTTTCAAGCAGATCTAAGCCAAGGCTTCAAAATCGATGAGGGATAACAGGAAATCTCCACCAGTTTACTTCAGCGGGGAAAAAAACCCCAGAGACTGAATTTTCAGATGATCTGGATTCCAGCTCTTTGAGTCTAGGACTTGTAAGGAAGCATAAGCTTAGTTCCAAGAGTTACTGTTAATTTAAAACAGTAGATTTAACCTCTTAAATGAATTAGGACTTTGCAAAATAAAGTATCCTTAGTTTCCCAGCTCATCAAAGCATTTCCATTTCTTTCTCATAGAGTGGGAATGATGTTTAGCCCATGATTAAAATGAAGCAGTGTTGATGGCTGAAACAGAAACTGAAGAGCCTGATAATAATGGCTTATCTTCTTCTTCAGAAAATTTTGTAACTTTGCTACCTTGTGATCATTAAGAAATTAACTCTGAGTCCACAAGGGGTAAGATCGAGGCAAGTGGACAGTAACATGAGCTGAGCAGAAATACTGTTTCTGTTCTTTCTTTGTCCCTGCTTGCATAACATCAGAATATAAATCAAAGCTAAAAAAACCCCACCTCTCCTCCTCCAAAAGGAAAAAAACTCACCAAAACCCAAATGCAAACTCAAACACCTCACCATGGGAAACAGCATAAGTAGCTAGCTGGAAACCTTTCAAGAAAACATCACTCCTCTGCAGTATATGGCGAGCACTCAAAACAGGGATTTCTAAAAATATCCTAGGTTGAAAATTCATCAAGAAAAGCATTCCTGTCCATAAGAAACAAGACTGTAAAAATAAACTGCAACATTCACAGCAAAAGGAGGGACAGCTGATCCACCCACTTATCCCAGGGGCAGAGAGGAAGATCCCTCCTTCTAAATAACATATTGTGAAATGCCCCTACATCACAAGTAGTGACATTTCCAGTTCTTGACATGCAAGAATTCAACTAAGAGAAGTTACAGCCAAGGCTATTATTCTGGTGCATGTAACTGTGAGCTGGAATGAGCTCTAGCACTTTCTGGACACTGGGTGTCAGTCTGTCATTAATATTACAGCTAAGCATGTCTGAGATTAAAAAAAAAGTTAAGTGCTCCAGAAACACTGTGAATTACATGTGAATCGTCTGCTATAATCTGGCTACAATTCCACATCAACTTAATACTGAAAAAACAATCTACATATTCCAGTACAAATGCTTTTTCATTATGGAGCTGGGTCATACAGAATACTTTCTTGTGATTTGAGTAATGAATGAAAGATTCTAATACCTCTCCTACTCTTTAAAGGGCAGTTATATGACTAAAGACATTGCTATAGAAACTTGCTTTGTAGAGAGGCAAGGCCCTTGTGAAGCAGGCAGTATCTCCCCAGACCTGCATAGCCTTTTTCCCTGCTCCACAGTAATGGTAATTAGAGCATGGTGGTGGGAACGCTCCTCTGTAAACCATTATGGCAAAGGTGCAGGAGCTGGATTACATCTTAGTGTGGATGTCAGTAACCGGACTCCCCTTTTCTTGCCTCTCCCTGGCACACTGTAAGGTAGAGGAGGAGGTGGTGAATAGTTTGGCTTTTTGCTCTGAGAGAAGGTTGGAACATATTTGCTATTACTAATGGGATAAAAGGGCTAATTTCTTCAATTTAAAATGCAGCATACTTTTAAAAGACAGATATTATAGGATAACTTCACTTTTACAGCTGTGCAGAAAAAAACAAGTTTCTCACTTTTGCAGAACTCTGCTGTTGTGTTGCTGAGGGCCTCATGCTGTAAATCTCAAAGATCTCTTCTATAGGAAGGCTGTTCTGTGAAGACAAGTTAGAAGAGAGGTTCAGCTTTCAGAAGTAGTATTCTTTCAAGTGAATGGATGAAATTAAGCTCGTATCCCCTTCTCCGAAACAGCTCTCACATGAGCTCACGGTAATGTTTCATACTGCTAGTACAAATCCATTGATCTGGTCCTGAAACTTGCTTGCCATTTTCCATTTGATTGAGAGAAGTTAAGTAATGTGCAGATGTGCACAGAACCACCTACTGAAACTGCCTATGTCATTTTCTAAGGTTGAGCAAAACTTTACAGCTGTTTGATAAAAATGAGATGCATTTGTAATATTTGCACTGGCTGTATACTGTGCTTTGAATGAACAAAGACATTCTAGGTACAGGGAGTGTTTCCATTCTATCTGCCATAGGATAAAAGACACTGCCATATTTCTTGCCTCTTACCATTAGTATTCCAGCATATGAAGATAATATCATAGCTTCTCTCTCAGTTCGGTTGGGATATGTGTATTGGCTGCGAGCTGCAAAATTCCTGCATGGTGTTTTGAACAAGAAGATTATTAGCCTTGTATTATAAATAAAAAAATAAAGTAGTCCTGGGCTTAATTCACGGCTGGTTTTACTCCATCTTCACACTGGTGTAAGCCACCGCAACAGCAGGATCTTGGCTTTGCAATACTCACATTTTCTCTCTTGTCAGTGTAGTCTGAGCATCTGACTCACTTAACCACATCAAAGCAACACTGAGGGCTAAGTTGTAATGGGCCTGGAAAGACAGAAGAACCTTATGTGGTTTGCTTGACTATAATTGCTTGACTGAAGACAGAAAAACCAGAGTGATGTAGGGAAACATGAGTTGTAACTACACTGGGTACCCCATATGTTGTAAGATATATGAGGAGGTTTGAGGTATTTTAAACACACACAGGAAGACTTTGTTTTCTTATGCACAAAGCTTTGGTTTGTGAAGAATAACTTCTGGTTAGTTGACTTAACTATATCAAATGCTTTTTGCAAATGAGCTTTACCTTGCAAAAAAATCAGCGAAATCTTTAATTATCTTGGATGCACTACACCAGGATGCTATTCACTGCCAATTCCTTTAGGTACTATTTTCAGTAATGGACTTTTATTAGCCATTGTAGGAACAGGTAATTTAGCTGTACCAAGCAGCCGTCTTTCAGAGTTCTCGATAGCCCTGCAGTTAAAGAGGATAGGAAGTAGGAAGTCTGGTGATTACCATGTCATCTAGAAAGGTGGACTGCCTTTGTCCTCTTGGATCAAATCCTTTTTCTCGTAGTCGGATGCCAACATAATCTCCCCTTAAAACAAGGAAACAATTCTGAATTACAGCTGCTTCTAAGCAAACGGATGCACAGGAAATGTAATAGATGACTCTAAAGCTAGGGCAAGACTGAGGCCAAACTTTCTATGATTCAGGGCTAGGAGTCAGCTGCAGGATCTCTCACAGACAGTTCCCAAGTAGGAAAGCTGTTAGTTGTTTGCATCTCTGCTAATCTTAGCTTCCCTCAAACCCCACTGCTATCTTCTCCAAAGCTCCAAAATATGGGAAGAAGTGCAAATAAGAAACAATTACCTAAATTCTGAGGACTCAACAGAAGAATTTCATTGTACAGCCAAGAGAATGAAAGAAATGCTTCACTGGTGCTTGTCCTTCTCATTCAGGGGAGGCCTGATCCTGTAACATTTCCTCAGACTAAGTGCTACCGATCCATGCAAGCATTCCTAGGCCAGATGGGCACACGACTTGCATGGAATAGAGGGAATACTGCTTTCATCCCCTAGGAGTTGTCTGCTGGGCAATCCTGCATTGAAGAGCATGAGATGCTGCTGCATGAGCTAGGAGACCCTTTCGAGACAGCAGCTGCCCTGGATGCATTGTAAGGGAGGAACTCTGCACCACCCTGGTTGCTCTCACTGAGCAGGCTCTGGGCTGCCACATCTCTACTGTCACCTGTGCAGTCAGGTCTCCCACTACAGACTGAACATAACAAAATGAGAAGCATGTCAAAGGATGCTTGTTCATACTTTCCAGCAAGAGAAAACTAAGGTTTGAGAGCTGTCATCCACCTAGGTTTTACAACCCTTTGCAATGAAAACAAGCCAATCTCAAGTGCAGTGAAAGCAATTGTGGCAGTTACTACTTACAGGAGTTTTTTGAGCTCTTTCTTCAGGAGTTTTCTTTCCATATTCTAGTTGTCATTGTAACGTAAACTCAGTGGATCTAGGAGAGAGAAAAGTGCATTGTAACATAAACTCAGTGGATCTAGGAGAGAGAAAAGTGCATCTCTGTCAGTGATTCTCTTAATCACCAGGGACACTTGGAGATCACCATTAAAAATATAGCCAAAATAATTTCCAAGGTCAGATTGAAATAGGAGCTGAGAAAAATGTAATCAAGAAAGAAGACAACATGCACAGTACTGAAAGTGAGGGTAAAGAGTTTGGTAATGGGAAATGGACAGAATGAGCCCATTTAAGATGAGCATCATCCTTGAGCATCAGCTTGCAGCTTGCTTACATCCCCGTCAGTGACATATATTCTCTCATATAATGCAATCTATTGACCCACTGCCACTTCCAAGTCTCTTAGCAATGCCTTTCTCTCTCCACTGTATGTCCATTAATCAGATCTATGTGGTAGAAAGAGGGGATGGATGGGGAAGAAGACAGGATGTAAGAGATGAAGTTATAGCAAAGAGAGAAGCCAGCACTTGGCCCACCAATTTATTGTAACATCAAAATGCATGCTCTACTCCTGTGCTCCAGGATACCCACAGCTGTTAATGGGTATTGTCCCCCTAGTCTCTCTCTCATAAATGTACAGAAGAAATCATGCTCTACCTGTGTCAGCTTTTGCCATAGGCCTCAGGATCTGGGTTTGGAGCCTCTCTGACTTCAGGTATTTATGAGGAGGAATTCCCCCTTGACATTGCTGTTCCTTTCTTACCTCTGCCTCTCAGTTTGTGTGCCAGGGAAATCAGGCTATGGCTTCATGCAGGATGGCTGCTTTCTCATGTTGCTTAGAAACAATGCTGCTGAGCTGAGAGAAATTTTTAAAAAGCAGTAAATCAAAACCACCACAAAGAAGAGGTTAAACCTTCAGCTTGTGTTATCAGTTTCAAGCTAGATGATACTAATATGCTTCTAGGCATTGAGTTTCACTGCTGAGTGGATGGCTGGAAACATAGCAGACTTGCTAACAAGGGAGGCAGAGACTATTCACTGTGTTTTCTGATGGATCTAATTACTTGTAAATAAAGCTACCAACTTCTACTATTGTTTCAGCATTCTGCCAAATGGAACAATGAAAAATTAGACCTGGTACCTCCCCAGAGCCCATCTAGGGTTCCATTTGCAGTGTTTGTGGCATATAGCAAGGATCCTGGCTATTTGTTCTTTCATCAATGTTATGTTTTTGCTCCCAGTATTAGGAGAAATTCTAACAGTCAAGAAATCCCAACATGCTGATCTGCACCTGTTATGCACCTCGCTGTTGTCCTTCCAATGGATGCAGGGCACATCTTTCACAGGATTGCTGATGGTAGCCAATCTATCGTGATGGCTAGCAAGTCACTGAGAAGCTATGGGATTTTGTAGATTAGGAAGGTTTGCAGGCTATAGTTCTGAATGAATGAGCCATTCCCCTCCTTGGAAATGTACTTCTGTTATTAAAAGATTTTCTAGTAAAAAAATATGAATGGGTTTATGAGACATGATGATAAGGTTGCCTCTCTTTGTGATGGCCTAAGAAAACGAAAGGAAATTATTATCATGAGACATAGATGTTCTCCAGGAAGAAATCTACTTGGCATTTACAGAATTTATGTCGTGCTTCCTTATTACATTTGTCTTTCTCATTTATTCTACAGCAAAAGAAGCACCAAGCTTAGCACTTCTCCACCTTTCATTCCAGCTGAGGGCCTTGTAATCAAGTTGGATTTGATTTCTGAGAGCATCCTCCTTGCAGGCATCATGACAAACGTGTGTTCAGTAGAGCTGCTGCTTGTGTGTTCTGAGAAAGACAGATCTACTGCCTGCCAGGCATAACTCCACCAGTTACACCCACCCAGGGCTTATCGGCTGCTATGGCCAGGCAAGAGGGAAAAGTGACCTTCACAAAGTGAACATAGCCATGCCAGGACTGACTCAAAGTCCTGCTAACCCAACCCCTCTCCTGTTATGTGGCAAAAGTGGTAGCCTGATGAAGAAAGGGACTTTCCTGAAATGAGTCTGGTCCCTAGTCCTCAAGTGAGCTGACCCCTGCCATTTCCCCCAGAGCAAGAAATGCTCTGTATCATTGCAAGGTGGGGGAGGCTGCTGTGTTTGTGCTCTTCCCTGGTAAAGATAAAGTAACATTCACTAATGGATGCCCAGGGAAGAGATGGAGGAACTGTGCCAGCAGGCATCAAACTTTCTCAGTGTATTTCTCTGTTCTTCAATTCAGGTCCTTCTTCAGCAAAAAGTGTTGCCTTGGCAGTTAATAGCTCTTGCTTGTTTTTAACTTCTACCAATTTGTCCAATGACTTTCTGAATAAGTGAAATTGAAATTTTGAATAATGACATCTGCAATATCTCCTGGCAAAGATTTCCACTGTTTCAATAGAGCTGTGTGGAAAAGGGTCTCTGGTTTTAAGAAGCCAACTGTTAATTTAATGTGCTGACAGGTATGTTTAATAAACTTAACAGAGAAAATTCAGGCCCCCAAACTGTGGAATTTGTCATATATGAAACATAGAATATGTCTTAAAGGTAACTTACATCTCTTTCCCATACCCATAGCACTATCATTTAATGACAGTCTGTTTCCCAGGAGCAAGAAATAAAGCTACAGGCAGGTCTGTGTGCCTGCAGAATTGTTACCCACTGCAGGTCTGATTTTCAGGGCAGGTATGGAGTGTATTTTCTCAATCTGCTACTTAATTAGCTTAGAATGAATAAATATATTTAATAATTGCCATTATTTAATGCACATCAGCTAATGTATTAACAAATACCTTATAAAATAGGAGTAGGATTTAGGATTCTTGCAAAGGGCTACCTTAGCCTGTGGCAGCAGATATGATGTTCAAGTGTTAGAAAGATAAATTACTTGTAGAACTACTAGTAGAATTGCCTTGCTGAGGTTTAGGGCTTGAAATGTTTCAATAATCTCAGCTCCACAGCGACGTTAACAAAGTTTGGAGAGAAGGATGTACTAGTGATAGTGGAAATAAAGAATGCAGAATTTACAAGCCACAAGGACATTTGGCAGAACTCTCAAGATAAGGAAGAAACTAACAAAGCCAACTCAGCAACTGTGCTAAGTCAGCCCCAAGTAGGTAGAAGGTAATTCTGGCAAGGGGAGATTGTGACCACCAATTCATAAAATTCACCAACTCAAAAGAAGAGAGACTGAGCACGCAGGCTATAATAGTAGATAGAATAGTAATTAATCAGAGAACTATGTAGCTTGTAGCCCATGAATATTAATGCCTTTGTTTGCTAAAATGTATGAAAAACGGTAGTTTTTGATAGTTATTGTGCTGGCTTAGTGGATTTGACACCCAGCACTCCTTTCTGTGCAGAACTGTAAATAAATCAAATACTTCACCTCTCTGTGCAGATCGGCCTCTTGCACACGGGTAAAAGAACCCATTTTGGGACAACAGACGTGTTTTCAGCAGCTTTATTCCCTTGGTACCTCCACTGTAAATTGATTTCCAAAATATTTGGCTGTTTTTCCTGTATGTGTTATTGCCTTAAAATATTTAACATCATCACACCAGCACAAGTAAATGTCAGCTTCTTGAGGGCAAATTAACGGGTGTCTAGAAAACAATGCATTACTTTGGACTGAAGTACAAAGTACGTAGGCAGAGAAGTAATTAATTTTAATGGTCACATTTAGCTGTCTTTCTCACAGCTGAAAACTACAAACCCGAATTTTCGGGAAAGTCTTTCAGAAGAACCCCGGCCTTTTTCCAGGCATTCCAGGAGCGGTTTTAGCTCTGTGGGGCCGGGGCAGGAGGCGGCAGCAGCGCCTCAACGGCCGCCGCCTCCACCGCGAAGGGCAGCGGGGCCGCGGCACCCGTGAGGGCGCGTCTCGGGACCGCAGCAGCCGTGAGGGCGCATTTCGGGCTCGCGGCCGCCGTGAGGAGAGGTGAGGAGAGGTGAGGTGAAGAGACGGGAGGGCAACGAACCCGGACCCCCGGCCCCGGCGGAGGCGCAGAGAACGGGCCCCTCCCCGCCGCCGTCCGCGGGGAGGGGCGAGGGGCGGGCCGCGGCATTCGAAAGTCGCTTGGCGGGCAAGGCTTCCTCCTCCTCGTCCTCCTCCTCCGCCGGGGGTCCGCGCGGGGCTGTGCCAGGCCGGCTTTTCGGGGCGAGTGCGAGCCTTGGCCCGTAAGGGCTTGCGGAAGGGAAATACGGGTGCTAACCCTGCTCGGTGTCGCTCTCTTCAGCGATGGCAGCGTGGGAGGCCTCCGAAATGTCCTTCTTCAGTCTGAGCGGCGTGAGAGAGCGGATGCGGGAGAGGAAAAAGGGTCCCTTGAGGACTGCGAAGTTGAATGCCTCGCTTGCATCAAAAATCAAAACGAAAATCATCAGTGAGTGTATTTTGCGTTGCGGTGTGTACATATGCTGGCTGCTATGGCGGCTTATAACCGGGCCTTCGACCGTGGCATCGGGAGTGGGCAGCAGTCCCTTACCAGAGCTCATGTGCTGCTGCTCTGCTGCTTCTCTGCCCGGGGGTCTCTGGTGAATTCAGTGCCCTGCGGATGAGTGTCGAGTGCCACTCAAGGTACCCAAAGGTGTCTGAAGTATTTTACTGTATATGCAATCCTCTGCAGAAGCTACCCAACTGTCTTGTTTTTATGGGGGAAATAATGCAAAGATACAACAGGAGATAATCTGGACTACCTTGAAAAACTCAGATATTTCCATTACTTTTGTTTAATTGTTTTGGAATTGGGAAACAGGGGTCCAAATTTACTCATGGGCAACTATAGAGGAAAATAGTTTTTTCTCTGATTTTTTGGATGGTGATGAGGACTTATCTGTAGGTGACTTGTTCAAAGCAAGAAGCATATATTTTTAAACTGAGCACTTGAGCCATACCATCATTCATTATTGAGGCAGTATCTTGCTGCCTGAGTGTGACTCACTGAGGGTGGAGAGAGTACTTGAAGTGTTCCATATTATGGAAAATTTTTCCTGCTGTTTTCTCTGGAGACTTCTATTGCTGAAAGGAAGGATACTGCTGATTTTGTGAGGGGGCTTTTGAGTTGTAGACATCTGAATCCAAGGCTGTTCTAGGAAGAGAAATAATTATGATGAGGGGAGAGGTATAGGTGAGGCCTTGGATGCTGATGGTGTGTGATACTGCTCTGTCTCTCATAGACAACTCCTCCATTGTGAAAGTCTCCCTAAAGCAGAACAATAAAGCATTGGCTCTGGCCCTCAATGCAGAGAAAGCCAATGCACAGCGGCTCACCCAGGAGAAGACCATCTTACAGAAGGAGGTGGAGCAGTGCCACTTCCAGAACGCTGCGCTGCGCCACAGACTCTCCTTCCTGGTATGGCACTGACAGTGCGGCTGACATGGGGAGGGGTGGTGGACACAGTGTGCAGCTCTAGCATCTCAGCCTTGGGAGGCTTGAGCTGTTGTTAAATGTCTGAATTCTCAGCATATGGAAAAATAAGCATATTCATTTGCTTATTTTTGTTTCCAAGCTGTGTTCTCCCCAGGGCATGCCTTGCTCTGGCTACTAGTGTCCTCGTTGTAAGAGATGTTTTGATTTAACGTCTTTATGGCTTCTCTCTCTTTATTCTCTCAACAGAATAATATGTTGAAAAAAATGGACAATCTTATGGCTGCAGTTAAGATGGCCGAGCTGTCTGAGGTAAACCATGGGAAATGTGAGCACGCTGCTGTGGGAAAGGGGCTGTGTCTTTCTCTGTCTTTTGCTTTGTGTTGCCTGTTCACCATAGTGTTGGATGCTTCACCTGTTTTTCTTTACTTCTTTGAGTTTTGCTGGCTACATCCTTGTTCTTAGCTTGGTGTTAAGGATTTCCAGGGTAACTTTTTCTGTAGGAAGAGCTACAGTTTTAAACTGTTTTCCTCTGGATAATTTGCTATATTGGCCAGTAGACTCTTCTGTTATGACAGGTTGTGACTTCTTTTCAATTTCTTTTTTAAAGTATTGTCATGGCAACTTTGGATAGGGAATAGGACAATTTCCTTGTGTCCTGACTCATGGGTGGATGGGAAAATACTCCTGCTTCCAAGTCTTAGATTATCTGAACTAGTTTAACTTCATCCTTAGGCCATGGAGACACAATCTGATTCTGCTGCAATTTATTCCATAATTTATTCCATAATGTGAGAGTTGCCGGCCGTACTTTACATACTTTCCAGAGAAACTGAGCTTGTGCTGTTTAGGTGCAGGAGACTGCATGAAGGATTTCAAGAACTTTAAATCACTCTTCTATTTCTCTTCTTTCCAGTTCCATACAGATGCACCATTCTTGTCCAGTGGCCAAAAGATCAGCATGACTGAAGATAGCTGGGCTGATGATATTGCAGATGGTCAGCGTCTGAGGTGGGCGTTGAAATGATACCACCAAGCTTGTTCTGAATTTCTATGCTAAACTTCTTGTGTTTTGTGTGTGTGCCCAGTTGCCAGTTTTACATGAGATATCTTCTCTGAACCACGACTGCTTGATGCTTTCCTTTATTCTGTCTTTTAATTGCCACTCCTTGTCTTATTTGTCCTGAGTCTGTGCAAAAACTGGTCTTTTTACCTGCTTTCTTTGAGATTGTGTTACTTTTAGGCAATTTTCTCTTTGTAGGTGGTGAGCACTGCAAGATTTGCTTGAGTGAGTGAGTGCCATAGCTGGCTACTTTCATGTTTGTTACATAAAAATGCTTAATAGTCACCTGCTTGTATGATGTAACCTTGCATTCTGGAAAGATGGTCAGAGCAGGCTCTCTTAAAGTATATTTGAAGTCCTGTCCAATGTCTAGTCTCCCCTTTGAAGACAGGGCAGTTCTTGGAGCTGCCCACATGTGGCTGTAGTTAGTCTGCTGGATTCTGGGGCCTGTCGTAGATGTGCAATGTGATCCATTGCTGCTATTCCTTCTCACCAGCCTTACACGGATGCCAATGAGAGTGCCCATTTCCCAGCGGCGTGATGCAGAGCAGCCAGGTGGCAGCTCCACAGCAGTACAGACATCCTCAGGGGAACTTCAGAGACCTGCTTCTAATGCAGAAGAACTTCAGAGACGTGCTTCTAATGAGCCCCTGAAAATTGTGCCTATTGTCTCCAAAGATGCTTTGCCACCACAGCACGATGAGAACCCTCAGTTCCACCAGGAAGAGAATGGCAAGAAAGTGACTGAAGTAATGGCAACAGAGGAGGCTTTCCATGACTCTCGCATCTTTGGAGGTAAGTTTGCATCTCTTGCTGTTCTTCTGGTATGACTTTGTGTCTGTGCTCAGAAATGCATGAGTGCCATAGATCCAGTTAGGTCTCAACCACAACTCCAGTAGCTCCTAATGACTGGTAGGAACTACATGCCCCACTGGGGCTGTTATTGCTGGAGTTACATATCCCAGAATCAGAGTCTTCAGAGGGATATGTGGCACATTTGCAGTAGCTCAAGCTCACAAATCAGGCTTTTTGAGTAATTACGTAAGATTTTCAGAGATGTCTGAAGGTGCAGAATCTGACTATGTGCACAACTGTTTCTTGTGGATTTGCTGTATAAATGATAACTCTTATATGGATCATGAGTGTTCCTAAGTATTACAGCTAGTTAATGGATCTTGCTTTGGGCTGCCCTTTTGTTCAGAGGGAAGCCAGCTGAACAATTCTGGTATATAGTAAGTTTGGGGAGCCCTTGTAGAGACAAAATCATGCTTTATTCTATGCTCTGGATTTGTGGCAGTGCATGGAGCAAAGCTTTTAGTGGTATGGGGAAATACGGCATTTGCCTGCTGCATTTCTTAGCCTTAGAAATGAATCTTTTTCTTTCCAACAGAGTGGTGCACCACTGCACAAAATCCAAACAATTTGCCAGCACTTGCTTGGGAAAGTCATACTCTTTCATATGAGACTGATGAGATGGCAAAACGTTTCTCTGATCGTCTCTCACAAGGCCACGTTTCTCAGAGGAGAAAGCGTTCCACCCTGTGTGCTGTAAGCACTCGATCTTCTGCTCTGGATATCTTCCCACACGTCAGCTCCACTCAGGCAGCTTGGGGCAGTACTGCACAGGACTACAGCAGCTCCAGCAAGAACACACAGCAGCAGCTGAGATCTCCAAGCCCCCTGGCTTCACCTACCCAAACTGCTGTTATTTCTCATAGAAACTCTGTGGGTAGAGAGACCCTCTGTGTGCAGCCACACACAAAAGAAACGGGGTGTGGTGTTGAAACAGACCTCAGCTATAGTCAAGTCCCTGAGGTTGTTCCTGTAAAGATTAAAAGCAAAGGTAACTGTAAAACTGAAGAGAAAAAGACTGTTAAAAAAGCAAGAACAGGGAAAAAGAAAACAGCTGCAATTAAAAACAATGCAGAAAGTAGTCCTGATAGATGTCAAGGTGAAGAGTGTCCTCAAAATGCAAAGAAGCTTCTTCAGCCAAAAGCTGCAACATGTTCTAGTAAGACTGAACATAAGATGGGGCAGAAGGTGTGTGTGGGGGCTTTTGACAGGAAGAACAAAGACTGTGGTGTGGAGCACCATTCCCACTCTCCTGATGGAGTCCAAGACTTTGGAAGTACAGATGAGGTGAATCCAGCACAGCTGCGAAGTCTTGGAAGTGTTGACTTAATGCAACAGGTTAAGGAATCCACCTTTGAGGTGCAAAATTTGGAGAGCTTGCTAAAACCCCCAGTTCATACCTTCTCAAGTCATGAAGCTTCCTCAGGTGATTCCAGTCCACAAAATTCTATAAAATTCTCAAGTGTGAGCAGAAAGAGCATCAGGCAGAAAGCCAACAGAAAAACGAGAGTAATTCAGCAGAGAGATGATTCTGATGAGGAGTATCTGCCAAACAGTGTGATAATACCAGAGGCCAAAGCTGAAGAAAGGCCTAAAAGAAGCCAAACAAGCAGGAAGAATACTGCCAGGAAAAGCAGTTGTGATCAGAGAAATGAAGATCATGTTTTTAGGCCCTGGATAGATGTTCAAGGAGTAGTTAATGAGAGCACAAAGGATTTGCCAGGTAATCTTAAACAGCGCAGGGAAACTTTTATTGTCCATCCTTTGGATCTTGCAGGAAACTTGGGTTGTTTCCAGACAGAATTTGAAGGGGGTGAAAATGTACCTCCCAGGGCTGTTCCTGGGAGCAAAGCAAGCAAAATCCCCAGAGCTGCTAAGAGCAATCAAAAGAGCAATAAGAAACAGAGAGGGGGCCTTCAAGAAAAAGGGCAAGGTGAAGTTGACAACAACATGAATGCTTTGAAAAAAGAAGCCTCTTGTGAAACCAAGCCTCAGAGAAAGAAGGGCAACTCTCGGCATACAGAGACTGATTCCCTGGCCAGAAAAGGTGACGGTGCCAAGGGTCTTACAGGAAGTTCCACAGAACTTGCATCCAAGCGAACTGTCCCGATGGGAAAGTTTGCCTGCATTACACATCTGCTCTCTGAGCCAGATGCTTTTCTGGAGGAGCAGCTACCTGATATATCACTTGAAGACAGTCTTACAGACCTTTCACACAGTCTCGAATCCTCCCATGCAACCAGTTCTGCAGTTTTGCCTGTAAGCTCCAGACTTACAGAAGTACCAGTTTCCAAGAGCTTAAGTACTGAAGGCAACATAATGCCAGCAAAATCCCCTGTTTGGTCGAAAAACTCCCTGATATTTAAAGAAAAGACTGCAGAGGAAATACCTGGGGAAAGGAACCAAGTCCAGTCAAGTTCTTGGAGTTCACCTTCACAGAAACCTGGTAGGTGATAAGCTGGGGAAGGTACCCATGTTTGGAGATGAGGGCAAAAAATCCATGCAGCAAATGCTTATATTTTCCTTCCTTCCCACTCTTTTTTCAGAGTTAAAGATCAGTCTCCAGTACACCATTTATGCTTCCACTTGTGCTGGCCCAGTAATTTCTGTAGCTCGATTTGCTTCTGGTTTGTCAGCATTCCTATGAGAATTTCTGTCCACTTGTTCACATGTAGATTTGGGAGAAGACTAGCAGCATGTGCTTAACCACTCTTGTTACTTACAGGGCCTGCCTATTAATTTAGAAAATCAAGTACTCAAGCAATTTAAAAGTCTAATTTGATGCTGACAGGCACAAAATATCAAGAAGGTATATTGGGGCACAAAATATCAAGAAGATGGCAAATTTTTGGTCCAGAATGGTTAGTGCTGCAAAGTGTCAGACTTCATACCTCAAGCTGTTATCTTCACTGGAAATTAATCAGGAGCCAACCTAAATTATTTTGGTTGTGAGGTTTTTTAAAAGGATTTGGAGAGTGTATCCCTGAGCTGGTAATACAGTAGTTAAGGTGATCCTTTTGGGGAGTTTGCTGTTAATGGATGCTCTGTAAAGAGAGTAGTTTTGTGGGGTTTTTCTTTCTGCAGCTGTTGACAAACAGGCCTGTTGCAACTGGAGTGGGCTGTACTTTGTAGAGAGGGAGGAAGTTCGTTCTCCTGCCCTCCTCCTTTTGGCTGACTCCACTTGGAAAGGTGCAGTGAGCACTGGTGTGGTCCTGTGTCTTGCTGAAGTCTGTAGGTTGCTGGTAGGTTGTTTGTGTGCCATCAGCTTGCTGTCTCCTCCTGGCTTCAAGTTCCTGGGCATTACAGCTATCAAAAAGAGATTTTATATAATTTTTCTACTACAGCATGGTGCACAGTACTATAAATATTAGTGATCTGTTTTTTTTTCACTGAGGGACCTAATTTGATTTATGAGCTTTTGAGGAGCAGGTCTGGTATTTTTGGATTAAAATGGTCTCCTGCATTTAGAGGGAATATGATTGGATTCTGGATTGTGCATGTTCAGAGAAACTTGGTAATGCAGCTCGTTCTATTTGACAGCTGTTATTTCTTAGGATATCTGGAAGTGATTTGGAATCACTTAGATCAAACCATGTGAATGTCTCCCTTTGCAGCTATCAGGCCACTACGGGACTTGAACAATGCCACAGTTGTGTCTCGCTCCAGCTCGGAGGAAGGATCAGGGCGCTCATCCCGGCGGAACCGGAAGCCAACCTGCTACAAAGAGCCATCAATCCATAAGTTGGGCTTTCAATTATTCCTTCCCAAGACTGTTCCCATGCTGCACCCCCTGCTCTGCTCTCATACACTCCCTCTCCAGGGCTGGACCCTCTGTTGCTTTGTTCAAAGTTCTTCATACCCTTTGTGTTCTGTGATCCTCCTCTTCTACCGCTGTTATGCCAAAATTTTGCATCAGCACACATGGATGTTTAGGCTTCTGCTAATAAGCTACCAAAGATGTTATTTTATGTGTTGAGCACATCTTTTGGCAGACTGCATCTGTGGTACTCCAGTGCTAATGAGGCAGTAGCACGAGGATAAAATACAGGCTAAATAAAGACAGCTCAGCAAAAGCCCTGATTTCATTTACATTCTGTGATGACTATAATTTTACACACCTGAGTAATACTTTGCTCCTGAGAGCAGGCTGTATCTATATTCACTAGCAGATATGACACCTAAACAAATAGCTGCATCTTTTCCCTAAGAAACTGTAGATTCAGTACATCCAATGGCTGTTGCACAGAATCATATTCTCCTAAAATGACACTTTGTTTTTATGTTACTGGGTATGTTCTTCCCTGCAAGGTGTCCCAATTTGAACTTTCCATGAACAGCTGGTTATATTGCACCAGAAGGTACTATGTACTGGACAAGAAACAAACTGTACCACTTATCTTATGGGGAAGCACTTCAGTAAAATCAAAAACTATAGGGACTAAAATCATACATGTATTCAATGAATAATTGATGTTTCAATGTAACCCCTTTTGGTTTTGCAGGAAACTGAGGCAGGGTGACCCATTTACAGACACAGAGTTCCTCTACTCTCCTGTCTACAAAAGAAAAAAGAAGCCTGTTGAAGCCGAGAGAATGACCGAGATGATGAAAGAGGACAAAGAATGCCTTCCTGAAGGATGTCCCAGTGCCAAGGCAGTCAAGTATATGACAACAGAAAGGAGTCAGGATTAGAACAGTGGTTGAAAGGCAGGCCCTGAGCTCCTTGAAGTTTGTGTGTTTAGCCGCAAGGCTGCAACTTTGAACGCAGAGACGTGAGCAAAGATGGAGGCGGCTGACCAGGCAGCTGAACTATTCCAAAGGCAACCCAAGGACCAATCTGACAAATCGAGCCTTGTACCATGAATTTCTCCTGTTTTCAAATCTTTGACACTCATGGGGTGGGGAAAGTGGTTGACACAAATTGATGAATGTCTGTTTTAATGATAGGCATGGTCCTT
Organism: Eopsaltria australis; assembly: GCA_034509425.1. Lineage (NCBI taxonomy): Eukaryota > Metazoa > Chordata > Aves > Passeriformes > Petroicidae > Eopsaltria > Eopsaltria australis. The sequence continues at coordinate 5,177,481 of JAVTVJ010000030.1, forward strand.
ATGTGCTGCATGATTAGCCCCTTGCTATCCTCTGCTTCCTTCCTGTTCTCTCCTCCTGTTTGCCATGTAAAGCTCCCTGCAGCAGAGTAGATGAGCCCTATACCAATCAACATTAAGGAATGTTTGAAACACAGGGTGCTTAGAACCAGACCTAAGCATGTTTTGTTTCAAACATTCTGAGTATTGCTACAGGAAAGGTGATTGAAGGAGAGGGTTCCATGGGACAGAGCTGTTTAAAAGTATCTCCCCTTTTTCTATCACTCCTTGCCCTTGTTAAGAAGTACCCCCACTTCAGTCTGCTTGTAGCCCCTTGAGGTACTGGAAGATGCGATAGGGTCTCCCTGGCACCTTCTGTTCTCCATGCTGAACAACCCCAACTCCCTCAGCCTGTCTTCAAAGGAGAGCCTATACTTCAGCCCTCTGATCATCTTTGTGTCCCTCCTCTGGCTTTGCTCCAACAGGTCCATATTCCTCTTCAACTGGGAATCACAGAGCTGGACACAGTACTCCAGATGGGGTCAGCTGTGTTTCAGGAAACAGTTTTCATTGCAGACTGAGCACCCACTGGCTTCCAGCTCTTGCTTTTTTTAGGGTCTACTGGTGGAACTTTGAAGGTTATAGATTCTAAATGTTTGAGAGTGGTGAAGAAAAGAGGGGATCAGACTGGTAGTAAAAGGGAAGGAAATGTTTGGAAGCAGCAGTGTTTTGTCTTTGAGGCAGAGCAGGGAAAGGGCTGCTCTTTTCTTCTGACCATACCTACTGCTTCTCCTTAGCACCTCAGCAACATCCATCAGTTCATGAGGATAGGCTGGGTCTTGCTGTAGTCAGAGTCCTCCAGAAGATGGAAACTTCATTAGTAGAGGGAAAGTAGTGTCATCTGCAGTCAGGTAAATGCTACTACATAGCTTACATTTAAGCTGTACTATTATTAAAACTAGGAAACAAAAAGCCTAAGATTTAAAAATGCACTCTTATTTATTGGTTCAGTTTTCTGGAAGTTACCAAGCTGTCTCTGGTACTCTGTAACTCTGTAAGCCAGATAGGAACTAGTAAAAAACAGGGAATTTGTTATAGGTGCTGTTGTATTAAAACCTGCCTGTGTTGACCCACTGTTGTCAGAATCCAGGCAGGAACATACATCTCCAACTGTTCCCAGTAATTGTTTTCATTGCCTCTATGGGTCAGAAATGGGGCTTTTTCCAGCTGCATTTATGTGCTTGTGCTAATAAGAGAATAGTAGACTATTCATTCACATTGAAGGTACAGAGACAGCTGCTAGCAGTTACAGAGCTGTGCTTCACACACATGGTAATACTAGCTCCTTTAGTCTAACAGTGGTATCTCTATCTAATCACCACCTATAGCAGTCAGCTGGAGGGGGAGAGTTTGTTCCTGTGTAACCAGTTTCTGTTTTGCTGAGCAATGATGTATCACTTTATAGTACTCCCCAAATAAAATTTCAATGTAGAGTGGTATCTCTGAATTCTTGTACACTACCTGATGCTTACCATGACACTACATATCACAGCTTTCCTTCTTTTCCTGGGCCAGAACAAATTAAAACTACTCTGAGGACATATTTTGCATTTATATCACATTTCAACAGTCTGTATCAGCCTGTACTGGACTGTGCTGAAAGTTACTGGAGTCTGTGAGGCAGAGTTTTCCTGGATCTGCTAATCACACAAAGGAAGGAGACACAAAGCATGTTAGTTGGCTTTTATTTTAGTCAGAATTAAAAATATTCCTTAAAAAAAACCCAACACACAACCATGGATGGAATAAGTTTTCACAGTCATGATCTGACTTGCTGTAAGACAACAAGGGTAAGTAATAGCCCAGACAATTGGAGAAAAGTTTGCACCTTTATGAATTGTGGGGTGAGGGAAGAGGTTAACAGTTCCTATGCTTCACATCCAGTCAGAAGGAGCATAACTAAATGCATGGCCTGCATTTAGACGCTGCAGCATGGCTTTGGTAGGCTCTTAGCCTATAAGGCTTGTTTCCAGCATTCACTAAGTGCTACTCAAATGCTACAGTCCTGACTAGCAATGGAACCAAATCCCTTGGTATCAGGATCCTGTGCTCTGGTTGGCACTAGAAGATAAACTCAGGAGGGCTGTGGTAGAGCTGGCCCAGCTCTCTGAGCTCACTTATACTCACGGTATTCATTGCTAGGGTCTGCTGGACAGAAGGTCACTGCTGGTATGACCAGAGCTATAACACAAACTGGCCCTCAGACTGAGAGGAAGAGATAAACATAGATCAAATTCATAGAGAGAAACCTTGGTTCTGCTGTGAACAACATTAGGAATCCAGACCCATATCAAGCTTTTATCAAATTCATCTACTTAGCAAAAGTAGGGCTTAGCCCAGCAGCTCAAAGGGTTTCAGAAAACACTATTTTCTAAAAATTTAAAAAGTGTCTATGTAAATTTTTATCTAGTGTTTGAAATGTTACACAACAAAGCACAATACAGAGCCACTTACATGAGCAATGACAGAAAAACTAGGTACATGTTTTCTCCAATATCCTAAAGTTCCATTAACTCTTGTAATTCTTTCCTTGATGGGGGCACTTGTGTTTGTTGTAATTCCTTTAAAGTGTCTGGAGGAACTACTGCATTGCCTGCATCTACCAAGTACCCCAAAATTTTATTTCTTTACTTGGTCCTTGACATTTTTCAGGCAGAATTTCAATTTCTGCTTCATGTAATGCTTCCCATTATTGCTGCTGCTTCTCCCACCTTTTCAAGGGAATCTCCTTCAATTGGAGTATTATCTATATATCGGTATAGTTTCATATCTGGGGGGAGTGGGACTGTTGGTAAAAATTGAGAAAGATTGAGAAATCATGGGTGAATGTTTGTACCCAGGAGGGAGCCTATTAAAAAACTAAAACTGATGAGAGAACAACTCTTAAGAAGCAAGAACAGGAAAAAAGAAAACAACTGCAATTAAAAACAATGCAGAAAGTAGTCATGATAGACCCTCAAAGTGAAAAGTGTGCTTAAAATGCGAGAAGCTTCTTCAGCCAAAAGTTGCAACGTGTTCTAGTGACACTGAAGTCTGTGAGATGGGGCAGAAGGCGTGTGCATCTTTTGACAGGAAGAACAGAGACTGTGGTGTGGAGCACCATTCCCACTCTCCTGATGGTGTCCAAGATCTTGAAGTACACGTGGTAAATCCAGCACAGCTGCAGAATCTTGAAAGTGCTGACTTAATGCAACAGGTTAAAAAGGGACCCATCTTTGAGATGCAAAGTATGGAGAGCTTGCTAAAACCCCCAGTTCATACCTTCTCAAGTCATGAAGTTCCCTCAGGTGATTCCAGTCTACAAAATTCAGTTTTCTTGAGGAAAGAGACCTCTAGTGCCTGTGCTTTGCAAGAAGACTCAAGTGTGAGCAGAAAGAGCATCAGATGGACAATCAAGAGAAAAACAAGTAATTGGGCAAAGAGATGATTCTGATAGGAAGTATCTGCCAGTGTGATAATACCAGAGGGCCAAAGCTGAAGAACAGCCTAAAAGAAGCACACCAAAGCATGAGACAGTGCCACTTACACTCTGATGTAAGTGGGAGACACTCTGTTAGGAGAGCTCAAGAAGAACCCCTATCTTAAGCTTTGGGCAGAGAGGCCAGCTTTCTCTTCAAGTTTTCAGCAAGCTTGTCCATGAACTCAAAGGTGTTCAGGTAATCGGAGCGTGTGACACTGGTGGGGGGGAAAAAAACCAAGACAGACATTAGTTGTACAGACTCTCAAATAATCAAAGCAGGGGGAGACTGTTCAAAGAACAGTTTTGCCTCTAAAAACAAAGAAGTTCTCTCCAACTCATCAGGTTGGGATTTTTTTGCCAAAAGACTCCAGGGAAGAGGTAGCCAGGTGATATTTTTCAGTTATGTAGGTCATCTTCATTTATGAGGATCTGGCCAACATAGCTAGACTGCCATAAAAAAAAAAATCTTTGCAGTTCCTTCTTTACTTTTTTTCCCCATTCATTTGGTGCAATAGCAGGGAATGAACAATCTGGACTAAGCTGCTTGGGTCAGAGAGCGTCTCATATTCTGTCTGCACAGCACTGGGTATAGGTGAGACAGACTCCTGTTCTTTACTACACTAAAATAACATTTCAGCAAATGGTGTTCAGAACCACACCGTAAAGCAGCCTCCTCTAAGCACAGCTGGTTATTTCATATACTTACTTAGGCAGGCCTTTGATGCAGGCAGCAAGGTCCTTTGTCATGAAGCCAGACTCAATGGTCTCAATGCAGACTTCTTCCAGGGCAACTGCAAAGTTCCTGAGGCTGGTGTTGTTGTCCAGCTTGGCTCTGTGAGCGAGGCCTCTTGTCCATGCGAAGATGGAGGCTGAGAGAGAACACTAGGTTATTCTGTCCTTCTAGAACTTCCTGAAAGTCGCTCTAAATCATCATGTGGAACAATAATTAGATGTTTTAATATCAATAAAACTGAAAGCAGACTGAAAAAAAGGATTAAAAAAAATCAGATATGGGAAAGAGAACACTTACCGTCATCTTGCACCTTTTGTACAACCCCCAAAAAAAAAAAAAAGCAGACCTCAGAAACTACTCCCTGCCTACAGTAATCTCTCTATGTATGTCATTTTATTTTCCTCTGCCCAAGTCAGAAAGAATACCACATGCAGGACTCTAGTTACACAGAACACTGTGACAGAAGGGTGCAGTCCTTTTCCTAACACTACATTATGCTCTAGTCTCTATGCAAATTTAGAGGATTCTTTCCCTCATGTCCCATTTGAAGCGCACTTACACTTTGAGTGTGTACATGGTTTAGGGTGTGGTTGGTTCTTCTGGGCCATCAGAAAGAGGAGTAAAATAAAGAACAACCAACCTAAACCTTAAGGCCTGTGGCTGTAAACCAATTGCTTCCTGAAGAGTGAGTGCCTATCTCAAATGCTAGGTTAGGTCTAGCCTATTGTTTACTCACTCCATTCCAGCCTGCTTCAGGATGTAGCTGTGTCTGTAGAGGCCTACAGAAGCTGACTGAAGTAGTGAGAGGGACTGTGGGGGTGCATTCCTTCACCTCCCTCAGGCCACACTGTGATCTGAGAAATGCTCATTAGGCCTTAGCCTTGACAAACCACACTTGGACTAAGCCCTTCTCAAGCTTATCAAAAACCCAAGAACTAGTGGTGTCTAATGTGCACCTTCTTTTTACTGAACAGCCTTGGAAGGGTATTTTTCTTGCCTGATTAACAACCCCAGGTGAGTAGTATTTTTGTTACTGAACTCGTAAAGAAAGTTACTTGTGGGAAGACCAGAATGGGCTGCGGGCAGCCTCGCCCTGGATGAGTTACAGCTGTGTCCTTGAACAAGACAACTTAGAGAGAGAAGTGTAGAATGCAGATGTGTATTGACATTTACAACAAGAAACAGATTTGTGACCAATTAGAAAAGGGTAGAACGAATGTGTGTTGAGTGCATGAAGTAGAGAAAAAGTATAAAAAGTTGTACTGTGGGAAAATAAAGTGCTAATACTTGCCACCATCTTTGGGCATCAGTCTTTTGTGTCCACTGTTAGTTACTGACTCGAATTGCAGCCAGGATGGAAAATTACTATGACTAAAGCTCACTGTCTCCCAACCCCATAAACAGTGATCCAAAGTGAGACTCCTCAAGCTCTCAATCATAAGGAACTAATGCACACTATACCCTACTCTCTAGCAACCCTTTAAACAGCAGCCCAAAGTGAGATCTTTTAGAGCTCTTGATTTCCAAAAGATACACATGGAATCACAGAATAGACTGAGTTGCAAGGGACACAGAAGGATCATCAAGTCCAACTTGATGGTGAATGGTCCATACAGGGATTGAAGTCACAGCCTTGGTGTTATAGGCACCATGCTCTGACCAGCTAGCTCATCTCAAGATAAGGCTGATGTCTCAAACACTGATAACCAGATGGCTGTGGAGCCAACCACAGACTGTTGGTACTGACATGCCATGAGAAAGAACAAGATTTGACTGGAGAAGGGGACCAGGTGGAAACAGGAGAGCACTTTTCCATGAGAAAGTACAGTGCAATCACAAGAACGAGTGGCAGGAAGTGGGCAGGGAATATAGGATGGGATTGAGATCCCCAAAGTCCTCTGACCCATTTCCTGACAGGCCTGAAAGAATGGACTGCACTTGACGACTAATGTACATAGAAAGCAAGAAATCTGTCCATAAAATGGTAACCCCCACCAAGCCCAGGTGGTGCCCCCAGGGTCCTGGACATCTCATCAGCCAGACCAATGCAGCTGGATTGCCACTTATCAGCTGGATCAGCACTGAAACCAGGATTGGCATCCCCTCAGCTGGATCCAGGGCTGGTGATATCTTTTTCTCTCTCTTTCTTTCCTTAATTCCCTCTTTTTCTCTTTTCCTTCCTTACTTTCTTTAATTTATCTTTCCCTCTTTTATTCCTCTCTTCCCTTTCACCCTGCCCCTTTATCCAAAATTCACTGCTGTGTGCTTATATAGTAGGTCAGGGACTAACACAGCAATTTCCATGCCAAATATGTAATTTACTAATTTACTTTCTGATTGTTTGCCGACTCTGACTTTCATAGTTTCTTTTGACCAATAAGCATTTAAAAATCTTAGGTGCTTCCTTTCCCTTAAGGGTCATCACAGTTTCTGGAAGGAAAATGCATTATGAACTGCAAGTTTCACCACTCAGTGGTGCAGCTGTCTGCAGAAAGGGTGCAGATGTTCTTACTCCAAGCTTGTTCTTTCACATGTAGAGATGATGAAGGGCAGTGAAAAGCAGCTCACCAATGGGGTTGGTGGAGGTTTCTTGGCCTTTCTGGTGCATGCGGTAGTGACGAGTCACTGTCCCGTGAGCAGCTTCTGCTTCAACAGTCTTGCCATCAGGGCAGATCAGCACGCTGGTCATCATCCCCAGAGAGCCATAGCCTACACAATACAAGTTTCAAAAGCTCAGTGTCTCCTTTGGACAGCTCCCTCAAATTCCCCTTAACCTCCCCATCCTACAATCCCCCTACATCCTCCCACTGATGTGAAAATCCCTGAACAGCAGGGCTGCAGTAGTGCTTCTGCAACTAACTGGCAAGTTCCTACACATCAAAATAACAGTTCATCTGAACAAGAAGTGCTGCTGAACCATGAGATATAGATATACAGACATTCTGCACCATTTCAAGAAAATCAGTATTCTCACCTAATTTTCTAGACAAATTCCTACTGAAAAAGTACAGTAAGGGAACAGTAAGTGTTGGGCTGCTTGTCTTTCACACAGGATGACAGGAAACAAATCAACTTCTTATCAAGAGCCTCTGCTCTTGTGAGAGGAACAGCAGCTTCTTATACTGGACATTGACACCACTTCTAACCTTGTAGGTTTCAGAGATCTGCATCTTGGAAAGCTGTTTTGTTTAGTAGTCCAACACCCATCCTTGGTTCTGTGGGAGTTTAGTGGCATTACTTCAGGAACAGCATATTACATAAAGCCACACATCTCATCCTGTGGAATTCTGCGTGCATATTTGTTTTGGCACCAGGCACCTTGGTTATACTGGATTTTGTTCCAGCATTACAAATATGTAAAGTTAAATGTATCTATCTCTCCCTTTATACCTGACAGGTAGCTTTAGGTCCTGAAGGTTTTCTTACTTATCTGCAGAGCACCTGCCATCACACTCAGCTTAACTCAAGCTGTCAGTGACAGAGAACCAGCTGTCTAGATACTGTCCACTAGAATAGAAAGCCTACTGGTTATCATTTTGGTAAGAACTTCCCTCCTGTAAATAAATACAACTACAGAGTCTACATTCAATAGATTTTCTTGTAAAAGTGAAATCAGAATTTTTTGCCTGCCTGATACCTCCACAACTGGCCACAGGTTTGAAATACAAGTTTTGAGACCCAACACCACCTCCCGGGCCATTCCATAAGATGTGACAGGACACAAGAGACTATCACTAAGCCTACTAGAGTGTGGCACAGGAAGCACCTCATACCTTGTGCAACAGAGTCAGACTGCACATCCCCATCGTAGTTCTTGCAGGCCCAGACAAAGCCTCCTTCAGATTTCAGGGCCTGAGCAACCATGTCATCAATGAGCCTGTGCTCATACCAGATCTTTTTGGCTTCAAACTGGGACTTGTATTCTCTACAAAACAAAAACCAAAACACCTTGTCTTATAAACAGGGATTGCACATTTTGTGCATAGAGAGGTGCACAGAGATAAGAGTAAAAACAACAAAAATACTGCACTCTTTTTACTCTTATTTCCCTTGTCTGCTTTGCTAGGCTATAGCAAGGCTGCTTCAGAGTCATAGAGGCACCCACAGAGAATCTGTGACTCTATTAGAAGAGATTGACGCCACAGCCCCATTTAGCAGAGCTTTCTGCATCTGCAGGACAAGGAAGACTGTGACAGAGATGGCATCCCCTCTGCCCTTAAAGTGTTGCTGAATGTCTGAAAAAGCAACTCACAAGGCTGGAGGGGATGTTCCCGCTGCAGACTAATGCACTGCAGTAGGAAGTACACAACTAATTACCTGTCATAGATGTCTTGGAAGATGTCTTTGAAGCGGCCATCGTATCTCTTCAGAATCGTGTTCTTGGTGCTCATGTAGAGAGGCCAGCCTTTAGACAGTGCCATTTGGAAGGAACTGTGGGCAAAATCCTTGATAGACTGGTCAAGATTGTACATTCCCATGGCTACACCACCACAGCCTGTTAGTGGAGGAAGAACAGACAGGAATCAGCTAGATTTCATTCTGGTTAAGAATTTTATTCTCCCCATAGCATACTCTGGCTGGCAGGCAGGCTGGTGCTCTCCCCAGGTGTCTTAATCTAGTTCTCAATTTAAGGCTGGTTCTTTCAGGAGAAGATTTGCTTTGTACTATCAGCTCAAAGCTCCAGCAGTCCTGTGACACGTGGATAGGAAGGTGGTTTTGTTTTACAGGTAAGTACATCTTAATAATGTGATCTAATCCCTCTAGGAAGTTCTGTTCTAATCTGGCCTAAGAAGCAAAACTGTGACAGAAGCGAGTGTACTTGAACTTCTACTAGCCACTGAAGTAACACAGTCTTTTTCTATCAAAGCAGCAAGCAGCAGTTTGGAGCAGGAGGTCTCAGTCAAAGCTAGAAATGGGTTTGCTCACACCTCAAATGCTTGCACCTTCAGAACTAGCTTCAGCAGCCAAGGATTGCTTTGCCTAGCTCAGCTAAACAAGACTCCACATGAATTCCTGCATTTTAAAAGCACATCTGCGGCCTACCCTGCAGCTTTGATCCACCCGCTCAGGCTCACTTCTAGCAAGTCGTGGGAAGGACGTGCCAGTCATGTGGGTGCTCAGGCAAGTCCTGAGATGGCTCTGAGGAACTATCAACATTCACATGACTTAGACTGTGTAAGGCAGATGTGTTAGAAGCACAAATCGAAGTGTGCTGAACTTGCAGCCCAGCTCACCTGGAAGAAAGCAGCACTCAGATCATGGAAGAGGATGATTGTTGGTGAAAGTAGGATCTAGAGCTTCATTAGAAAGCTTTGTCATTTTCAGAGTACAACTCTGTGTTTTTAGTAAAAAGTAGATGCCATGTACTTGATTTTAAGCACCTTACTACCACCATCTATCTAGTTTTTGTACAGTGCCAATATCAGGGGTCTTTGCTCTGAAAACACCTCAGGCTTTTTAAAAAATACCTTTCCTAATATCCATTTGTCCTTACCTCCAGATGGTTATTACTATATGAACATACATACAGAATGAAGAGGGGAAACCAGAGGAGGTTTATCTGCTTTCCAAGATAGCAATGCCATTTAAAGTTGATATTGGCAGAGAACGAAATTCCTGTTGTTACCAGTGAAAATACATGCTGTCCCTGTACCTTCCCTACAGAGTCAAGGACAGTACAGGGTGTGATCAGCTACAGAGACTGTGTGCTCAGGAGTTGGATGACAGCTATTAAGTTTTATTCAAACAGCTGTTTTCATACGTGTAAAAAAATCCTTACTGCAATCATATAATCCTACTGCCTACTAAAAATCTCTTGATTCAGTGCCAAGGTTGAACAAATTAGTACAGCAAAGAGACAAGCTTCCCTTAATCATTTGGGAGATATGCTGGCACAACAGTTATCTGTGGGGAGGGCAGCTGCCCAGGGCAACAGCAGTAATCTGCCATCTTTGCATTTCCCTGCTTTCTGCTCACTGATGCAATGCAGAGCAGCAAATCAGACTGGCAGCTGGATGGCCACACATCTCTACCACAGGCTCACCAGCCACCTATCAAATGAAAACAGATTAGGACTGGCAGTGAAGCAAGTGAACTCCAGATGAAAGGCTATGCAACAAGAGATGGCAGAAATTTAGGATCTTACGAGCAAGCATTCCAAAGAAATCAAGTATTACAAAAGAGGGTCATATGTCAGTCCCAGTATCTGTTTGCCAAACCAACTGCACACAAATTAGGATGCTGTGGTTTACATGGACTTCATTTTTTTAATAGCTAAAACAAAAACACTGTACACTCACACATAGATGACTGTAAGACTTCAAATCCTGAACCCTTTGATCAATGATGGACAAGAGAGATAACTTGTCTGATGTTTTCCTCAATCCTGCCCCTAGAGAAAATGGCCTGAGTTCTGGCAACGTGTGTAACTGCTTCCATGCAACAAAGCCCAGCAATGTCAGGACTCCTCCTGAGCCTAGGAACGTCTGCAACCAGCACAGCATCAGGGATAGGAGGGACACCAAAACCTTTGGAACTGCATCTGTTGAAACAGTTACAGCCTACACAGTCTGGAGCATCCTTGTGAAATGCTCTTTCCACCTTACAGAGTAAGCGTTAATTCTCATTTCTATTGAGCAAATATAAAGGCTGCTTCATAAAGAAGAGCAAAAACTGCAAAGGTATACAGAGATCAGTAAGACAAACCAAACCCAGAAAGAATTACACATGAATTGTTCTCAAATATATCTCCCCTTAGGTCAAGCCTTGTTTACATAGCAAGGTTGCCTCTGATCAGAGAGAAATTCATATATATGCTGCTACCAGAGTTGTCATATAAGGAGCATGACAGGTGGCCAGTCTAACATGATTGTGTTCTTGAGGCCTCTTTGATTGCAGGAAGATTTCAAGAACTTTCAGTACTTGACAAATAAAGGAAGAAGGCCCAAACTTTCTCCCCCACCCTACCTCAAAGTCATATTTTACTATCAAACAGATTTGAATGATAATTCAAGACTGAATTAAATCCAAAATATCAGTTTCAATCACTAATTAGAGAAAATACCTACTTTCAAAGTTATGGACCAGGTATGTGACTGGTTTGCCTCCATTTGAGGGAGTGTAGATCATCTCTACTTTTCCAGGTCCAGGTACCACAAAATCAGTTGCTCTGTACTGTTAAAAAAAAAATTGCCATGATGATTTTATCTATCAGGAAGAGAGAACCATAAAAGACAGCCCTCCTTTGGGAGGGCAGGGTACAGAAAAGCAGTTGTACTAAAAACCCCATTAAGTAGATTTTTTTTCAGCCATGTTGTCATTGGATTATTTTACTAGCAATTAGAAAGACAAGAGTCATAGAATCACTCAGGTTGAAAAAGACTATTAAGATCATCAAGTCCAACAGTTAACCCAGCACTGCTCAGTGCACCACTAAACTGTGTCCTTAAGTAGTCAAGAGTCTGCCTGATTCAGAAGCCATCCTCGTCTTTAGGGAAAAAGCTCACAGATTCTTGGGCCCCATGAACTGGCAGAGTATGTACTTTTGCAGATGCACTAAAGTTATGAAGTGCAGAGTAATTTGACTGTTGCATGGTTGGTGGGTAGAAAGGCTCCTCTCTCTGCCTCAAAAAAGCCATTCATATTACAACTGCTGATCTCTTAAGTAACAGGGAATCATATATGATGACATTTGAAAGGCCAATCTGTAGTAAAATTCTCTGAAGTTAAAAACTTCAAGGATTTAAATGATGTCTCATCTTCCCAATTGTCCTGAACAGTACTTTTTAAGGTTACATTTCCTTGAAATTTGTTATTCTTTTTCATGCAGTTTTCCCTTCTATCAAGGGAATCTCTTCCCTGAGCAGTTCTGAAATTAAAACTGTCTGATCCCTATGTCCTTTTTAGGTTCTTATATTGCTCCTTTCACTTTAATCTCATACTTTGGCAGGGTTTCAATCCTTCCCCTTTAATCCTATTATTATTTTGACCTTCTCAATTGTTCACAACCTTTAAGGATGTTGAATCCCATTCTTTTCTAGTGTGAGGGTTCTGAAATTATTTTCCTCTTGAAAATTTATTATTTTACCTTCCTATCCCAGGTAATCTAATGACTTCCCCTCAGTTTGCAGGTTCAGCCATCTATTTAAGAACATGGCTCTTCTAGAAGACTTTTCTTTGGCCATATTTGGTTGCTTTACAGCATATGATTGCCCATGGAGAACACTATGACTGATTCTTGTCTTCCAGGCTACCCAAAGGGCACAACACTGAGAACCATTCCAGGGCTTTCCACAGCCTTGTACTACTACTGTCAGGAGAGCTCTGATGAAATAGGTTTCCCTACTTCTGTACCACAGCCTGATGTACCCAGGGCAGATACCAGCTCTGCAGGTGTGCCGGGCAAGTTCCAGCAGCAGATCACAGTAAAAAAAAAAATAGAACAAAACCCCATTGCCCTCATACAGAAATCACTCACTTGTACCCATTTTTGCTATGAGCAACATTTGACACCAGAAAACCCTAAGAAGTAAGAAGGTGGGCAGTGTAAAGGTTATTTTCTAAAGATGTTCTTATGTAGGGAAGAGGGTTCTAGAGAGGTGAAGAACAGTAACTTAGCAGAGTTAAGTGTTTAAGTACAGGCCTACCTAAGCCAAGCACAAGCCTCTGAATGCTGTTTATACAGTGACAGTGTTGAAGGATGGGAGGCATGAACCAGGCTTTCCCACACTTGCCAGGTGCAGTACCAACAAAGTGCTAGCAAGCATGTGCTCCCAGGTGGAATGCAAGGGACAGAGCAGGAGCACAGGGATGTCTAAGTCTTTGGAGCTCTACAGCAGTCAGGAATAAGCCTGTTAAGACAAAAATAGGGGTAAACACTGAAGTGACTCACTTGATCCCCATAAGCATGACGGCCAATGACAATGGGTTTCACCCATCCAGACACCAGCCGGGGAATGTTCTTGCAGATAATGGCCTCTCTGAAGACAGTGCCACCTAGGATGTTTCTAATTGTGCCATTGGGAGACTTCCACATCTGCTTCAACTTGAACTCCTCCACTCTCTTCTCATCAGGAGTGATGGTTGCACACTTTATGCCAACGTTGTACTTCTTTATGGCTTCAGCAGCTTCCACAGTTACTTTATCATTTGTAGCATCACGATGCTCAATGCCCAAGTCATAGCTGTAACAAACCCACAAACATGGTCAGGACTGCCCAGGACATTTGTTTGTGTTCATCAGGAATGAAACAAGACCTCCTATGTGCTTGTGAGTGTAGCTCCAGCATTCTGCCACAACTGAAGTTATCCCTGTTCCAGTACAAGTGCTGCTGGACTGGAAGAAAACAGACTTACACAGTGACATTTCTCCAGTTAATGGAGGTTGATAGAGATTGAAGAAAGGAGAGCTTCAGTTTACAGCTGAGGTTTTCTGCCAGCACAGGACAGTATCTCCTCTGCCTTGCTTTTTGAGCTTCCTGCAATGGCAGCTTTCATTTGAGAGTTCTAATTGTATGGGGCAGCAAAATACCCAGATGAATATGAGCCTTTATTTCAAACCTCTTGTGCTGAGGGTTCTGGCTTCCTTCATGTACTGAGCACATGAGGCTACACTGGGCTGAAAAACTGCTTTGACAATGGACCCACAATCCTGCTCTGGCAGCAAAACTGCCAGTATTCCCCTCAAAAATCAGAGGAAGGTCATTTCCATACTCACTGTTTTAACAGCTTTTCGAGAACAATGGATGCCCAGCATGGAACAGCCCTGAAGCACTGCCAGCTGTACATGAATCCAGCCATTGTGTTGCCTCAGCCAGGGGTTTGCTTGCCCTCCTCCCACCCCTCTTTGAAAAGGGATGCTCTCCAGACTGTGTGCATGTATTATGCTGCTGGGTTCCTGTCTGCTTGGTTCCCAACACCAGCAACCAGAAAGCCTGCTGTAGGTCGCATACAAATGGCTCCAGTGGCAGGGGAAGAGGTCAGACTTGTGGGTCTAACCATGGCAGATACCACTGAAGGTCTCTGCCCACATGGCTAGGAGCAATGTAGCTGGATACTTCTCTAATCATTATACCTCAGTGGCCAGAAAGGGAAGAGATAATTTGTTCTGCTTGGCCAGATGCTGTAGAGAGTATGTCCCTTTTGCTGGACCCAGTTGCTAGTATTTGTTTTTCTCCAGAAGGGAATATAGGAGCACAGCTCAGGTTCAGGGAGTAACTGCAACAGTTAGCTCACAGTGTCAACAGGAGAGCTCAGGCTTACAGACCCATCAGGGCAGAGTCTGGGCCTGCAAGCACCCTTTTGTCCCCTGGGTAGATCTTCAAACAGGCATGGCAAGAAGCCATAAGCCCACTCAGAGGTGCACGGATGCTAGGCTTCACGTCAGGGAGTGACTGAAGCAGCCCATGTTTCCAATTGTTTAGGCTGCAGGGAGTCATGCAGACTGCCCAGGTGCTGGAAGCCCAAGACATAGGAGATCAATATTCAGGCCATGTCTCTGAGAGAGTTTTTTAGAGGCATAGTACATGCAAAAAGCTAACTCACAATTCAGCATTCACTGCTTACTGCTGTGAGGCGCCCTACAGGGGATGCTTCCGGTGCTAAATGAAACTCTATCAACACCTAATGACACATGCAAACTGCAGTACAAAGTAGCTGAGTGTCACAGAGCCATTACCTGTGCAAATCCAGATCTACATAAGGAAAAATCAGCTTTTCTTTAATCAGTTCCCAGATGACCCGTGTCATTTCATCTCCTTGCATCTCCACAACGGAGCCTCCATGGATTTTTTTAGACATCTTGAACTGCAATAGACATAACAAAAAGTTCAACCTGATTTAAAGCTACCAATATCCAGCATTTTTACAACATAACTAGGTAAGGCATTAACGTAGCACATAGGATCGCTCCAAAAAGTCTTGAGAATAACCTCAATTTATCCTTAGTTTCATGCTAAATGTTATTTTCCTTAAAGCCCCAGCTCCTAGGAAGATCCATGTGAGGATAAAAAGAAAAGTCAATATCTGACAATTAAGGACATGGTTGTATGACAGAATTTGAAAACACGACCAAATTCTTCCCCCAAATTCCACAGAAATAGATAAGCACTGTTTACTTTTTGATTTCATGAGTTATAGTCAGTCATCTGTTTCTCCACCTTTTTCTGAAAATCAGGGGTCAATAGACATGATAACAGTGACAGCTCACACTGCTGAAACTATTAAGATTAATATATTGTCAGCCTCTTATTAGGTGGAAGGAAGGAAACAGGTAGAAAAATTCCAGGCTACACATCAAGAGTATTTTCTTGTGGCAAGCTTTATTTCTACAGTTAAAATAAATACTCGACAGATTTGTTTGCTGTAGGGAACAGAGGTTTCCCAAGATATTTGTGAACAAAGCCTCCAAAAAATAAACTTGAACTCTGCCCTTCTATTTGCACTTTGTTCTTTGTCAAGAAAACCTTACAAGCCTCTGAACTGCTCTAACACAGTGCCCTGCTGTCCAGCAGCCACAGTTTCTAGGGTCTTGGCTCTGATTATGCAAGAGCTATGACTTGGCAATTTCCTCCTCCCAGACCGTCCTGTGTTTGTGTGCAGCTGCTGGGATCCTACGGAGATGTACAGCCAGAGGCTGCAGTCCCACAGAGACCTAGGGCCATGAATGACTTGATCCAGAAGGAAGGGTCCTGCTGCACACAGGATCTGTTCATCTACACCGAGTCACTCAGAGGTGTGAGGTTTGCAGAGCAAGGGCCTCACATTACAAGACTGGGAGACTATCGTACAGTTCAAATTTCCTTTTCTTTTTTTGATTAAAGTAATTTGCGCTGCATTTCCAAACTCCAATCTATTAAGCAATTTTAACGTGAGAATAACCTTTCTGAGTTATGTTCATAGGATCAAGCTTTTCCAAACCTTTTCAACTGCAAAAACTGTAAAAACCACTAAAAACCAACAAAAACCCAAAGCAATAAAGCCATCCCCAAACCAAAACCCAAAAAAATCCCCCCCCCCAAGAAACACCCAAAACAAAACCACCCCCAAAAAACCCCACCCAAAACCAACACAAAACCTTAAAAAACATTTAACAGTAAAATAAGTTTGTGTTACTGAGACTCAGTTTAAGAGCTAAACTACTTCAGGTGCTTCTATCCCTAATATAGGCAGTACCTTGGCTTATGTTAGGCCTCTCTAGTCCTCAAGGAGAACTTGAACTTTACGTGACCACATTCTGTGTGAACTTGGTTTACTTATGCAAGTATTTTGAACCCAATTTTCAATCGTGCTTATCTAAACAAATAAGTTCTGTATCACAGTCCATGGCCTAGGCACAGAATTACTACTCCAAAGAGTTCAATTTTGCTTTTGGCACAATCTGAGAAACACTCTGATTTGGTTAAGTAAAAATGTAGACAGGCACAAACCCACAAAACAGTGCTTGTTTTGTGGTTTGGTACTACTTAACTCAGACAAATGACACTGTGTCAGTCATAGCAATAGGTTTGGCTTCGGAACTATTCGATGCTGCTGTCACACGGAGAACACAAAGGTGGGTGAGACACATCTCCACTGAGATACATCTCCACTGATATGTGGAAACAGCAGCTTCTCCAACGACTCTGACAGCACCCAAGGTGTTTATCTGATCATGGCCCAGGTACTTTTGCCCTCCTCAGTCACCAGTGTTCCCAGTTCCTCTATGAACTGGAGCAGTACTGCAGTAGCATCGCTCTTCTGCACACCAGTCAACATGCCAAGAAGCTTTTCTAGAGAGCACACATTCCCTAGAGTTCAACTCTGTCACTCGTCCCCTCTGATTTTACACTGAACTGCCAAAATCCAGCAAGGTCTTTCTCTTGCAGCAGTTCTTCTTTAAATACACTTAACCCAGGCACACAGCCAAGGCAGCTACAAGAAATCGTGCTATTTGCAAACACCGCTTGGTCCCGAGGAAGGGCTCGGGGCCTACAGGCAATAATTAACTATTGCAACAAGTCCTTAACTCCGGGGTACGGCAGAGGAGGCGGCTCGCAGGGGGTGCGGAGCTGGCATTGCCCGAGCTCTCGCCCGTGGAAAGGCCCTCCCGTGGCACAGGGGGGATGTGCCCACCGGGCCGCGGGCAGCAGCCACGCCACGGCCGAGGCTGAAATCCCGGCACTGGCACAGCCGTGACCGGGGCCGCTGCCCCTCGCGGCCCGGCCCGCACCGGGGACCCCACCGACTACCGGGGGACCCTAGAACTGCGGGAGGAGACAGCCCAGCCCAGCCCAGCCCAGCCCTGCAGCACCCTCAGCTCCCGAGGCGCCTCAGCGACACTCGTGACGGGCGGGGCGCGGCCAAGGGGTCCCGCCCGCACTAAGGGGAAAAAAGCCCTTAAACACAATCCCGCCCCTCGGGGCCCCGCGCCCGGGAGAGGAAGGACAAAGAGTGCTGTACGGCCTCCGGCAGCGCGGTGCGCTGGGGCGGTGGCGATGCCCTTTACCTGTGGTGGCAGCGGCAGCGGTGCCGGTCCGTTCCGTGCGGCGGTGCGGGCGCGGTGCGGGCCGGGCCCGAGCGCAGGGCTCTTTATGTGGCCGCGCCCCCGCCCCGCCCCGCCCGGCCCCGCCGCCGCGGCGCCCCCTGCTGGCCGCGCGCGGCCCCTCCCCACGGCGGCGGCCGCCAGGGGGCGCGAGGCTGGCGCGGGGCCAGCAGCTGCGCCCGCCCGCGTCTCGCGTGCCGGCGTCGCCGTGCGAGGGGCCCGCGGCAGCTCGGACCGCGCGGCTGCGGTTCCGGGCCGTACCCGTTCCGCTCGGCCAGCCTCGCGCAGTGAGTGCCGCCGGCACGGGGATCCCACCGGCGCCAGGGGCTCGGCGTGCCCCAGGGAGAGCGCCGCAGCCCGGCCCGGGGATACGGTACCCACAGCGGGTACGGGCTCGTCCGCTGGCGCTGAGGCGGCGCTGTCGACACCACGGCCCAGGGGGCAGGAGCGGGCACCCCTCTGAGGCCGGGGCGAGGCGGGGAGCGTGGCCGGGGAGGAACCTCGGGGCGGGAATAGAGGAGAAGGGAATATTAATGCAATACAGTGTAGTGATGCCCGAGGTATCAGCGCTATGCCTTCCCGGGGGCACACACCGGCTCTCCGGAATGCCAGCGCTCCCGAGGCAGCAGCCCGAGGGTACCGCCCCCGCCCGGGGAAGCCGGGAAGGGCCGCGGGGCGGGGCCGGGCGCTGCCGGCGGGTGGAGTGCGCGGAGCTTCGGTTGGCGATGCCTGGGCGGGTGCGTCGAGGTCGGCGGGCGGCTGATCGGGGCTGGCGGCGCCACCGGGCCGGGCGCTGAGGGAGGAGCGGCGGTGCCGCCCCAGCACCGGCACCGGCACCGGCACCGCAGCCGCGGGCACAGGTGAGCACAGCCCGCCGGGGCCGCGCCGCCACCCCCGGCACCGCTCCGGGGCCCTTTGCCGCGCCAGCCCGCTCGGGCTGCCCGGGCCGACCCCTGGTAGCGGCTCCGGCGGCTCTCCGGGGGTCGCTACCCACCGCTCCCCCCCGTCCCGTCGCAGGTGATCTCCGGGTGTGCCCTCCCAGGCGAGGAAGGCAGCGCTGTGCTCTTCACAGAGGGAAGAGCGAAGCAGCAGAGGTTGGAAGTGAAGCGTGTGTCACGCAGTTATGTTTGAATTGCGGGTGTTTTTCCCCCGGGGCGTTGTGCAGTGCCCGGCAGCAGTGTCTGTGGGAAGGAGCGGCCGTTTTCCTCTGGCGCTGGGCAGTTGTGGTCAGTGTTGCGGCGCGCAGGATGTCCCGGCGCTGCTCCGGACGGAACAGCAGAACGCGTGAAGAGGCTCCCAGCCACCCTCCTGCTCGCTGTTTATCGGTGATCAGTCGGGGATTGCTGAAGCTGCGGCTTCGCGTGGGTTTAGGTACATTCCCCGTGACTGTCGGTGAGGATCCTGAGAGGAATGTACTCTGGTCTTTTGCTTGCTGACCGATACGTGCACCTTGCTTTCTCATTTCCCGTATTATACAAAGAAGTGACTATTTCTTGGTTTCTTGCGGTGGGATGGGGGGGAGTATTTTCCTTCAGTGGGACAACTAAAGCATAGAAAGGCTGATAGACTCCACAGCTAGTGTATTGTATTGCACAGAAAATCCAGGTATTTCTGCAGCTAATCCAGGTACAATGCCGTTCTTTTCAATAGTTTTAGTTAGGCCGATTCTGCTATGACAGAACCAATTATTATGTTTTTTTTCCCGTTGAAACTGAAGTTTTTATTTTTCTATAATCACATATTTATATTTAATGCAAGTTCAGAGGCTTGCTTGTGACTCCTATCTTGCCAGGCTATAGTTGGTTGCTGAAATATGAGCATAGTTTTCTTTAAAACTTGTTGACTTCATAGTGGTGTTTTTAATGCGGTAGCATGCATGAGGGTACACCCTTGTTGTACGTTCAGCATTTAAAAACAAATCATTAGTTGCCCTAAGATTGAAGAAACCATTCCAAATTTACCTGAAGATGTACTTTTCAAGGAAAATGTTCAATGAACTCTGGTGTTTAAGTACAGTCAAATCACTTGTTTGAATAATACTGCTGAAATGAACAACAAAACATACCCTAGTTTACAGGGGAGAGGGATGTGGAAGACTGAGACTGAGCCTTACATAAAGAACCTGAGCAAAGTCTCTCTTGAAACTTGGTAAATGATGCCTCTCTGTTTTCTTTCCTGAGGATATGTGAATGGCAAAAGAAACTCGGAGCTGAAGGTGCTTTCTGTACAGAGCAACAAGCAGAAGTCCACTGAGAAGTCATGTGAATGGCTTGCAGATACCATCTTTTCAGCATTCTTTGTAGGAGTAGTCAAACCTTACCACATGAGCTGCATGCAGCTTGTTAGCACTTGCAGTGTCACTTGCTGATCACATTGATTTTCTCTGGACTGCACAGATTTCTTTTAGTGTGGCTTCTTGGAACTTGGAAGGAAATATTCTAGTCAACAATATAGGGCTGTAAGTTCTAGGAAACAATTGTGGGAACTGGAAATTGTTATTTCATGAAGTAGTGTGTATCAGCTGCTAAGCAGGAAGTAGGCTAGTAAGGGGTTTTTGTCCTTGGCACAGGTAAAAACCATCCATCACTCATAGGTTCCATCAGCTCCCTGTCTTCTTGCTCTATCAAACATTTCACTAAACCTTGCTTAAACACAGAGGAAGGTAGTAAGCACCTTAGCCTAGCAGGCTAGAAGTGTAGGCTGAGTGAGGTGGTGTGAAAGAAATTGGGTGTCTGCTCCGCTTAAAGAATATGGGCTGGAGAAAAGTATGACTCTTGGCTGTATGGAAGCTTTGGTATGCAGAAAATAGGGTTTACAAGTATGGCTTCTCCTAATACAGAAAGTAGTTTGGGGTTTTTGGGGTTTTTTTCCTTAATGTTGCTGCTCCTGAAAATGAGAAAATTTGGAGGTGTTAGATTTGACAAGTAAAGCACGGTTTGGGTTGCTTCCCTGGTAACTTGCACAAGGGCCTGTATTGTAATACAAAGGGCAGGGAAATAGTTTCCCACCGAATTTAATCTTTCAGTCCAGTTTTTGTTTGTAGTTCATTCTGCTTGTCATTCTGAAGTTAACCTGGCCAAGCAACAAATCTGCCTTGTGCTTGCTCAGGCATGCCTGTTCTCAGTTTTGTTACAAGGGCTGCAGGAGTCACAACATCATGAGAAAAGCTGTCAGAGTTAAAACTTCTTTGTGATATGCCTGCAGAGTCTCCATTTGAAAACGTCAGGTTCCCATGAACCTCAACTGGAGTGTGTTATTAGTGTGGTGGTTGTTTACTTTGTTGCTCTGGGTGTTTACTCTGTATTGTGCTCTGCAGAGATGCTGCTCTTGTGTCAGTGGCTGGGCAGGGGGCATGGGCTCCTCCGGTACTCTCAATCTGTGCTAATAGCAGATGCCTGTAGTCAGTTGGGTGAGTGTCTCTCCTCTGGGATCTAATGAGACACCTCTTGTTCAGAAGACTGAAGAGGTTCTGTGTGTGATGTGTGTTGCTGACCTCTTTGCAGGGCACGTGAAATGGCTGCAGATGACAAACGGTCTCCGACACTGGACTCTACCAGTGATCTACCTCGTTCTCCCAGCAGTCCATCTCATCTCACTCACTTCAAACCCCTGACTCCTGACCAGGATGAGCCTCCTTTTAAATCAGCTTACAGTTCTTTTGTAAATCTCTTCCGTTTCAGCAAAGGTAAGTGCTGGGAGGAACCGTGAGCATGGGTTGTGCGTGCTGTTTGCTGCCTGTAAAAACACCTCTGAACAGAGGAGCGTAATGTCAAAGGGCTGAAGTCAGTTCTTCTGTGAGAGATGTTGCATCTTGCTTTTGGGTGATGTAGTAGAGCTTTATTATGGGAGAAGATAGCCAGTGTCTTGCAGCTGGAAATCTGTGGCTGCCCACGAAAGTTAAAGACAAGCCAATTAGCAGATAGTATTGTGTAGATTCTTAGCTTGACTTCAAAGTTTCCTGTGGATCTTGTACCTGCAGCTGGGTGACAGCTGAGCTGCAATAAAGCAGGAAGTCCACACTTAATTTGCATGGCTTAGGTGTTCCCCATCAAGAAGTCTGAAGCGTTGTGGAAGTTTTGTATATTAAAAAGCATTACTTGATTTTCGCCTTTGTGCTGCATGTGTCATGAAATATGTTCTCAGTGGGCAACCTCTAAAAGAACTGTGTGAGCTCCTTTTTGTTTCAAAGAAAGATCCTGCAAAGAGAGATGAATGAATACACCTGGGTTTTTTGCAAAACCTGTGTATCCCTTTACTGAAGATGGCACACTGGTCAGCTGCTTTTGTTTAGACTGTTCATTATCTGACTCTGCTGAGCGTACTTCAGCAATGTTTGGGCTGGGAGAAAAGGGCCAAACTGTGTAAACAAAGTGATCTGTTCAGACTCTTCTTATGCAGAACAAAATATAAATACTTGCTATGACTATTAGTTTGCATAGTAGAGTAGCACCTGCCATTGCTAATTTATTGAAAGTAGCATAAAATGTGGTCAATACTGGCTTCATTTGTTTGTTTCTGACAAATGTAGCTGGAGTCAGCAAAGTCTTTTGTTAAGTGAATGGGAGAACAGCCTTGAAGCAACACATGAAATGTGGATCTTACTGGAATCAATGAAAACCTGTCTATACTTGATCTGCTGATGGAAAGTAAAGCCTGTGGTAACTTTAATGTGACCTCAGTACTGGCTTGCAAAATAACTGGAAATCTGTTTTCAAGGCAGAAGCTGATAGTCAAGTGTAGCTATTCTATTTAGCAAGAATAATTCCTATTCGTATTCAAGAATAATTTGCCAGGGTTGTTTTTCACTGCCTTGAGGACAGCCTACTGTCCTGTTTCCATGATGTGCATAGTACTTTTAAAACTAAAAATTGATTTGTTTTGTTTTGTTTAATCATGGTCCAAAAGAGATATTTGTAAGGGTTTTTTTTCCCCTTAGCTTTGCATGCACTACTGGTTTTCTTTATCATGTCTTAACAGTTGGTTTCTTGCTTTTTGTCAACTCTAGATGATGCCAGGCTTTCATCCCCAGCAGAGAGAGCAGAGGCAGGACAGAGTGATCCACAAGCATTGAGTGGCGGCTGGTCCAGTCCTCAGCATCCCACGAGGGCTCAGTCTCTGAGATCACCAATTCCTTACAAAAAACAACCGACTGGTGAGCTGCAAAGAAGATCTTCTGCAACTCTGGGTAATTTCAGCTCTTTGTTCTATAAGGCAATGTTGTACTCGCCAGGATGCTTCAGGGTGAGGGGGAAGGATATGAGCAAAGGTTCACTGAGTATCTAGATTCATAGCAGAATTTAGAATCAGGCTACACTGCTTCTGTTAGTGAGGTTGCACTTTAACCTCATAAACATGTTCCCTCCACACTTCTTGGTGTTCCAGCAAGACAGCTTCTTGTCAGGGCTCTGCTCTTTCAATTGGAAAACAATCTGGAACAGAAGAGGCTGCCAAAAGACATCCAGTGTTTTAAAATCGCTTGAACCTTGATCCTGAACATTCCTGTTTTGTCTTGAGAGACTACAGTTTCTTAACATTCACATGCTAACTCTAACTTTAGTGCTTAGTCTGGGTGGATTTGATGTTTGTGTCTTCAAGGGAGTTGTAAATGAAGGTTTTTGCTTGTAGTTGTTTTGGGGAGAATTGAATAGGAAGTTGTGCTTAAGATTTTTTTTTTTCAGTCCTGCTTAACCTTGAAACTATTGCCAGATGGTCTACTGAGTGTTTTAGCTGGAATGTGAATTGATTGTGATTTCAAAGTGCAACTGTGTAATGGCTTTATGAAGATCTGGAAGAGCTAGGAAGTAAATTGCAGAGGTCCCTCTTGAGATCTGACTGGTTACTTTTGGCTGTTAGTGAAAGCCTTGAGGAAAGTGCTAAAATGGGTGACAATCTTGTGCAAGACAGTGGTTACAAGAGTGTGGTACCTAATGCAAGCAAATCAGAGCCTAACTGTTGTTGATGTGTATGAGATTTTTAGAAAGACATGTAGTTTTGGTAGCCTGACAAAAGTCTAGTACAGACAGCTAGCATTTTTATCTAAGTCATTTGGATGCTTAGTTGAACATGTTCCTCATCTTCCTCCTTGCTCTCTAGTACTGTTTGATCTTTTTAGTTGTACTTCTTCCAACAAACCAATTAAGGGGTTTAATTAGTTAATTTGGGGTTTTGTTTTGTTTTGTTTGCTTGGGCTCTATTTTGAAGAATTTTCTCAAATGTCTCAAGAACAGCCATATGCTCTTGGCTGATAAGCCAATTTACTTTTTCTTGGTACTTCTTGTAAATCACTTTGAAATTGCCTGGGGATAAGATGTTAGAAACCTTCAGGTGAGGTATGTTGTTTGATACTCAGAAGGCAGAAATAATCTTGCTGTTTGGCTTCCACTGGGATTAGGCAGCCAGGGAATAAGATTTAGTTTAAGTTGTGTGGGAGGAGCTGTTGCTGTATTATTCCAGCTCCTTTTCAGGACCTCCATTCATATCCCTGCGTTTGGATGCAAGTATGCTTAGAAAAATGTGATGATGAATTAGCCTGTAAAGAAGTAAAGTCAGACCAAGCAGAAATTGCTGGTCACTTTATGAAGGGATTTGTGATACTGTGTGCTGAGTGGCCTGACTTGCTGTTGAGTATTTTCCCCCAAATAACCTTGGTGCTTTAACAAACACGAGCTCTGTGTAACGCATGTAAAAGTGTACTGGATTGGTGAGAAGGCTTGGGGGAGTTTTTTAGGCCATCTCACTTTATTTGAAGAGGGGGAAAAGTACTTGCATTTTTCTTCTCTAAAAATCAGGCGTTGGGTTTTTTTGAAGCAAACTCTAGAAAATTATTTTTCTTTCCTCTTTTTACCTTGAAAAGTGCTGAATAATCAGGCCTTTGAGGATTTTCTTTGAGTAGTGGAGAATTTTATTCCTGCTATTGCAGCTGATGCTGGCCTGCATAAATACTCTTAGAAATAATTATCATATCTAAGTAGCGAAAAGTAGGAAAATAAGTGATGGGATTTATATAAACACCTAGATTGGTAGGTCAGGTCACCGAGTGACTTCAGTGACAGTGAGGTGTCTAATTGAGTTTTCTTGTAGCTCTGTGTCTGCAGGTCTGTAAATGTCTCTCTAGGCTTTGCCATTACTTAGATACTTAATAAAGTGGGCAGGTGTAGGCAGGAAAATGTATAAGCACTTCACAAAGGTCTCTCTAGCCTACTTGATCTTAAATAATGTGTCAAGTTAAGCAAACTGGAATAAATAAATAAATAAAAGGCTGCTATTCGTGCCTCTAAATAGTGATGAAATAGCCCCTAAAGATGCTGACCCTCACCCCTCATCTGTGCAGCAGATCTTTTCATTGCTCAAGGACTGTGCTGTCTGACAGCTGCAAGTGTAGAACAATGTGGAGGGATGGTGGCTCTTGTAGGACACTGGCTGGCAGCAGATATGTAGGGTTTCAGCTGTGTGCTTCCCTTCAGGACTGCTTACACAAAAACATTATAACAGCTCCTTACTGGCTTTTGTGAAAAGCCCCAACAGGAGGGGCTGTTGGGTGCCTGGCTCATGTCAGAGATGCTCTGAGGGTTGTGTGGCTGAAGAAGCAGTGCTGAGACTCTGCAGTGGCTTGTGTGGCCTTTCTTGGGTGGTCTGTTGCATTGTTGTGTGCTGGAGCAGGCGCTGCAGAGCTGGTGTCACTGCTGAGTGCCTGTGGGCTGGCTGTGTTGGACTGTTTGTGCTGTGCTGTCAGATGAGGGCTTTCAAGGTGCTGGATTGAACCAAAATAGTCTGATAATGAGACTATTGTCACTGAGATAATGCCACAGCTTGCAAATCCTGTTTAAGGAGAACTGGAAATGCTGACCTGCTGCAGAGGGAGCATGGGTAGTAAAAGCACTTCCAGCTTGTTACCTTGTCATGCAGGATAATGCTGTTAATGCTAGACAATGTAGCAGACTGACAGTAATAGGGAATGGCAAAGGAGCTTAGCAGGAACAAGGAATGGCCCATGGTCATATAGGGGGAAGAAGGCCTAAAGAAAGCATGTGGTAGTTACTGGAAATCATTGTGGAGGATGAGTTATTACTAGAGCATCTTTTCTAATCAAATAGATTTTGGAACATGAAAATGCATGTTGTAAAATGAATTTAAGGATGGTTTTTCCTACTTTTCATGGCAGTACTTTTTATGGCAGTGACTTGAGGAAGATGCGATGTTTGAACTGTGAATATGAAATTTTATGCTGTGGCGGTAACTAGAAAACAATTCATGTTGTTTTGTATTAGCAAAACTGTGGCATCTCTGGCAGGGGTATTTTTTTATTGTTGAAACTGTGTGAATCTCTGCCTCTTGTGTTAGTATATGGTCAGTTCTCCTATAACCTGAAACTCTAGGTTGCAACGAAGGAATCCTTGTGGTGTTTTTGCCTTGTCTTTCACTGTAAAATGAATGCTAAAATACTGTAGAGTCATGAAACTGTAAAAACATATTTCTATAAGTCAGAGTTTTTTTCCTAGATTTTACCAAGGATCAGCAACCATAAATACGTATAGGAAGGATGAGATTTACTGTTGAAATAAGTTAACATTTTTAGCCATGGGGGTTAATTTTTAATTTAAGAACAATAAATAGGTTAGAAATAAGTCAATTTCAAAATCTTTATGGGGTCCCTTTGGCATTTTCTTGGGATTTGTTAAGTGAACATGTGGATGGGAAGGGAATGGACAGAAAAAACACAGTATATGCATAAACTGGTATTCCTGGAAAGATGTGTTCCATACTAATTTTGATGTGTTTATATTTAAGTGCTGAGATGTAGCAATGACAAGCAAAAGTTTCTTTTAGTAGTATACACATATATATATATATATATATATTAGCATAAGAAATTTGGGGCTATTCAGCCTAGGGAAGAGAAAGTTGCCTGGAGACCTCTTAGGAATCTTCCAGTATCTGAAGGGAGCCTGCAGGAAAGCCAGAGAGGAACTCTTTGTCAGGAACTGTAGTGACAGGACAAGGAGTCATCAATACAAATTGAAAGAAAGGAAATTTAGGGTGGGCAGCCAGAAGAAATTTTTGACTGTGAGAGTGGTGAGACACAGGTTGCCTTGGGAGGCTGTTGATGTCCCAACCCTGGCACTGCTCAAAGCCAGGCTGGAGGAGGCTGGGAACATTCTGTTCTAGTGGGAGGTGTCCCTCCCATGGCAGTGGGGGCTGGGACTAAATGATCTTTAAGGTCTGTTCCAGCCCCTTAATGTTCTGTGATTCGGTTATATACTGAGTTTGCAGCTTCAGAAGCACCAGAAAGGCTTTCCAGTACTTTGATGTGTGTGGTCAACCCTCTTGGAATCAAATCAAAAGGAGGTATGAAAACTCTTCAGAAGTAAACTGATGGCAGTTGGGATGGTGACCTGGGCAAAGCAAGCAAAAGTCTCTAAGGGTTTCTATGTTTGTGGAACAGAGCATGAGTTTTGCAGATTTCATGGTGAAATGAGGAAATACAGTTGCAACACTAGGAGTGTATTAATGTATACATCATGCATGTATGGGTGTGGTACTTAGAATAATGCAGTTTGGATCAGGCGTAAGAGCTAACCTAAGATTGATACATGGGAATTCTTTTTGAAGGATGGTGTTTTAGACAGTGTTTCCTTTACTGCAGGAATGATAACTTTTTACTTTCTTGCTATACAGTGTCTTTTTTCCTCAGAAAGGGAGAAATCTCATGATTGAGAAGGAAAAGAACTAACTGAATTTTAATCTGAGTATCGGTTAGCTTCTCTGGTATAAATAGAGAAGTGTAAACAGGCCATGTGCTGCTACTGCTGGTGGCATGCTTTGTCTTATGCAGGTGACATCATTCTGACAGTTTTATGGAACAGAGAAAAGGGCATTTAACTAACAAGAACTAGGAGTTACCTGTGCATTTCCTCAGTGCTGTGTATGTTTGTATTTTGGAAATCACTTGCCTGACGAGATTTATTGGTAGTTAGGCAGTAGATCTGATAATTCTTTGAATTGGAAGCAAGATTCCTGGAAAGGAGATAATCTTGAATTCAGAGAAAGTACCAGGAAGTAAACTCAGCATAGATCTTGTGACAGAAGTGAGGAGGATCCAGAGGTTTCTCTGGTGTTATCAATGTCTTCTTGAAATATGAAAGTCCCCTTAATCACCCTAAAATATGGAACTTTGTACTGCCCAAAAGTCTGTTTGATATTTAAAAATAAATCAGTTTCAAGTGGCTAGTTACAGAAATGGGTTTCTTTTATTAAAAAGGAAAATGTTGTGCATTTTTTATTGTACACAGCAGCAACGTGTGGGCTGATTGACTAAAAATACCTACCAAGAAGCTGAAGAGGAGGCACGGAATCCCACGGTTTTGGTCACATTGCAGGAAGGGTTTTGGTCTGCTGCACACGAAGCAGCAGTGCAGCAACAGTTAACAGGCTCCAGGCAGGGCTGTCAGCATTCCCGCTGACATCAGGGATAGCTCGGGCAGTAAACAGAGAGCAGCCATGTCTGTTCTTCCTGTGCTAGGGGCAAACGAAATAAAACACTAGGCAGATGGAGAGCAACGAGGCTGGTAAGAAACTTTAAACTGTTCAGAAAGTTGTTGATCTAGGAAAGAGACTCTGGAAATGTTTAAATGTTTACGGAAATAGAGAACTGTGTGTTCAAATCTTTCTGGAGAGAAGGATTTTGTAACTTGTACAGCAAGAATTTGTAAGAATTGTAACTTGTAAGAATTTGTATCCTGTACAGCAATGCTTGAAAGTAATCAAGCATTTCATAGGAAAGAAATTGGCTGCATTATGTTTTTATTCAGGAGTCTCTTTGCTATTAATCAAGAATGTCTCAAATGTAATCAAAGTCTCTTGTTAATCAAGAATGACTGTACAAGTTCTCAACAATCTGATGTTTTTTGTAGAAAAAAACCAAACAAAAAAACCCCAAACCCCTCAAAAATGTGAACTTCTGAATGCATTTTATTCTGAATTACAGTTTTTAATAGAAACTGAGCAAAGGAGTCCTGATGTTTGCTGTAGTAATTTATAAATAAGTTCAGGGTAAAGCACTGATTTAAACTACTCCTAGAATGAATGTGTATATTGTAGCAATTGCTTTGTAAGTATTAATATCCTAGAGGGCACTTTAAAAATGAGACTTCAGTGCTTTGTAAAAGACTACTAAAAGTTTCATCTAGTAGGTTGAAAATCGCTTCTTTAAAATATGTTTTCATTCTCACAGAACTTAAATAGCTTCTTGTAAACACAGAGGGTGATATTTAAAATGTCAGTCCAAGCAAGCTATTTGGCATCAGAAGCTCCTTGGAGGGGAAAAGAAGGGAAGATCAAGAAGCGATACATCTTGTGACTTTGTAAAATGTATATATACGTGAATGTTTTTCCCTCTCATGGGGCTTTGTGTTGTGATATGTGAATGTTGATGTGTCATGGAAGAAATGAATATTGCTCTCCCTTCCAATGCAGACAATCGAAGGAAAGTAGAGCCACCTCTTGGAGGTCATGATCCTCGAACTGCAGTTCAGCTAAGAAGCCTCAGCACTGTTTTAAAACGCCTCAAAGAAATCATGGAGGGGAAGAGCCAGGTACTTCTTTTGAATGATTTGTAGGCCAAACCATCTAGAAAATGAACTCTTTACTGGATTTCACTGAAATTTGTTTTTAGATACATCATGGGAATTTATTTTCTGGATGTTTGAAGGATGAGTGAATAAACTCAAAAGCATTGTGTGAATGCAGGGGAAACAATTTCATCTGATGCTGACTTTTGATTTGCCAAACATCTGTCATCATTGCATTTACTTGGCTTCTTGTGCTTGGAACAGATGCTCTCTTTTTAGACTCCTTCCCACTTATGTCTAGTGAAAAAAAACCCCTGATAGTTTTCTCCTTAGAAGGCTAACCATGGGCAGGTGAAACACATTGGCTGTCACAAATTGTTATGAGAATCCTCAGGATGGTTTAAACCTGCTGCTTACTGCGGTACTGATTGGTCATCAATATTTGCTTGAAAAGTTTAATGCCTGTTAATCAGTTTTGATTTAGATAGACAAGAGTCTGGTGGTTGCTACTCGCTGATTTCACATCCATCTGCTGAGTTGGACCACAGGACCATACCTTTAAGAAGAGGATCTAGCTGAGAAAGGAATCCACAGCTATTTATAAATGAGGGTATAAATAGCTGTGTCTGTGGGCAAGACATGAACAGGCAAAAGTACATTTAATTAAACTGGTAGAGCAAGAAAAAGGCTTTTGGCTTGATAGCTTTTATAGGCAGACTTTTGAGTAAACTTACTTAGCCTCCAGTGCTATTCTGCTTGTAAGAAAAATCTAGCTTTGGTAGAAAGGGCAAGATTTTTGAGGGTGAAGCAGATGCCTTTCATTGCAGTAAGCAGAGCATTGAGTGTGCCCCTTACTAGTATTTCAGTTTGTGAAAACTTCTAAAGGCCCTAGAGGTTTTCAGACATACTTGAAAACTACTGGAGAAGTGCTGAAACAGACAGAATGCTGCAATAAATGAGTATGACCAGATCTTCTGGAAACGGTCTGTTAGTTGTCAGCATGCAGTTCTGGTATTGACATTACAAAAGGTAATGCATCACTGCCCTTGCCTGCAGCCATGTTTTGCTTGAGTCATTTCAGGCAGCAGTTTGTTCCTGCTGTGGACTTGGCCTGACTCCACAGGAGACCTCTTTACTTTGCAGAAAGCTTGTGTCAGATTCTGGAAGGTGCTGGTCTGATGAGCCTCTGCTGCTAAGGGGGGCCAGACTGCTGTTCTGAACCCTCTCCCTCCTAACAGGAACAGCCTACAAGGAAGGCAGAGAGTTGGGAG
Organism: Eopsaltria australis; assembly: GCA_034509425.1. Classification (NCBI taxonomy): domain Eukaryota; kingdom Metazoa; phylum Chordata; class Aves; order Passeriformes; family Petroicidae; genus Eopsaltria; species Eopsaltria australis. Next base: position 5,208,067 of record JAVTVJ010000030.1, read on the forward strand.
GTGTCACCAGCAGTGGCTGGGTTTCTGGGCACGTAGTCACGTACAAGTGGGGCACAGCACTGCCCTTTGGAACAGCCCCTCTCTATGCAGTAGATCCAGAGAAGTGGCTTACCCTGCAGAGTTGCAACAAAAACTGTTACATGGCATCCCCTGCAGCTTTGCAGCAGTTCCTTGGCAAAGCTCTTCACTGCAACTTTCCCCGCTTGAAGCTGAGTGTTCATCTTAAAAGTTTCTAAATTCTTTAAAACACCAGACTGTCTTGAGCAGTCTTCAACCTCTTTCTGTGCCAGTTTTCTTGGGTGAGGACAGCATGAAAGTGTTGTGTTGTTGATCATAAATGCCTTGTCTCAAAATTGGTCTGGCAGCTATGTCAAACTTTACTTTGTGAATATCCAAAATTAAATCCCGATTTAAAATAAAACCCAATGAGTTTTTTTGAATTATGTGAAAATGAGAGCATGGATCACTTTTCTTTTATGTGATTACTCTCTTCTCTGATTGTTTTGAAAAAATACTTGCAGCAGTTTCTCTTCTTAAGAAAAATCTGGAGTATTCAGTCCCTCTGAAAAGGCTTATTGCCAGAACTGAACTCTAGCAAAGAGTGTTTCACAGCCAGGGCTGTCATGTGACCATTAGCAGTTGTCTCCATCCATGGCAGTTGCAGCTGGTGTGCTCAGAATCACAATTGAGAGTTTGTCTTGCTCTCTAGCTTCAACATCAAATGGAAGTTTTAACTCTGTTTTTAAGATGATGTTTTTCCTATGGCTATACCAATGCTGTAAATTAATATACATTGTTGTTTGCTGAATGTGAATTTCAGTTTTATTCACCTAGTAGTTAATGTGGAGTTTTGAAACAGTTTGGGACTGGCTTTTAAAACTGTTTACTGAAGTGTTGAAGAATTTGATCATATCGTAGAACTTTTTACATGTATCTATAATCCTTTCAAAATATATGCCAATGTTAGCTGGTGAAATGATCTTCCTGCACTAATAATTTCTGATAACTTGATTTACTCCTAGATTACAGCTTCAATTAATATGTGGTGGGCTTTTTTATTCTTTTAATTTTTAAATCGTGTTAGTTGAGGACCTCTCATGTGCTGGGGGCAAGTGAGAGGGGAGAGCAGTCCCTACTTCTATATTTGTTTCTTTTTGACATTTATCTACATTGTAGGATAGTTTTATTCTGCTTTGCTTCCATCTTGGATCAAGGAGGCAAAGTCCTACTGGATTTATTCTCTTAGTTCAGAGCTCTCAGCCTTCTGCCTCCCTGTAAAACCACATGAAAAATCCTTTGTGTGCTTTTATGCAAGAGTGTGTATATATGTGAATATATGAAATTTTCCTTTCCATGAGCACAGAGTACAAAGAGTCATGAAACTAAATCTGCTTCCTTGTTTACAAAAGTGAAAGCTTTCATCTGCTGTCTTCTCTTGTAGGACAGTGACTTGAAGCAGTACTGGATGCCTGACAGCCAGTGCAAAGAGTGTTATGACTGTAGTGAGAAATTCACCACCTTCCGGAGGAGGCACCACTGTCGACTTTGTGGGCAGATCTTCTGTAGTCGATGCTGCAATCAGGAGATCCCTGGAAAATTCATGGGCTATACAGGTAGGGTTTATTTACTGAGAAACAGAACAGTCTCTGTATGCTCAGCTCTCTTTGGTCTACTGCATCTGAGATCCTGGCATCTGCTAGAAAATGCTGTAGAGGTTTGTAGTGGGATTAAAATAAGGAAAAAGAATCACAGGACCTAATTCTACCAGTTTATCTATGAAAGATGGTGGATTATGCCATGCCTGCTAATTTTTATGACACCGCAAAACAAATGTGGCCAGTGTGCATTACAAAAAGTGTGCTCAAGGAAAAGCTGCTCTTAGTAATTTTAAAATATGAGCCACGTATTTTAATTGAGAGTGAGGGGAAAGTCTTTCAAATACCAGTTATCAAATTCTAGACATCAGCTGGTATGTCATATCTGACTGGCTACTGTTCTGCCATCATTTCAGTGGGCACACCTATTTTCCCTCCCTCTTCCTCTCCTTTTCTCTCTTCTCTCTCATCTTTCACTGATCTTGTGTTATGCATCATTTGCCTTGGAAAAATTCCCTGAGTGTGTAATTATCCAGGGTTTTGCCCTTTAAGAGAGTATGAGAATTAGACTTGCAAAGAGGTTTTGAAACAGCAAATCCTTCTGTTTCCACCACTATAGACCTCTGATCCTGTAGGAACAGAGTACTATTTGTTCCTGTTCCCTTACACTCTCTGGTTCCCTTTTCCATAGGGGATCTCCGAGCCTGCACTTACTGCCGTAAAATAGCCTTAAGCTACGCACACTCCACAGACAGTAACTCCATTGGAGAAGATTTGAATGCCCTGTCGGATTCTGCGTGCTCTGTGTCCGTGCTGGATCCTGGCGAGCCACGCACGCCGGTTGGCAGCCGCAAAGCCAGCCGCAACATCTTCCTGGAGGAGGATCTAACCTGGCAAAGGTAAAGTCAATGGCTTCATGCTCAGCTCCAGAATCTCAGCTGTTTTCAGGATGACAGCTACCTAGACAAAAGCTGGTGGTTCCCACCTAGCAAACTTAGATTCCGACTCCTGTAAAAAGAATCTAATTCTGTGCTTGCTTGTAATATTCTTCTCTTCAAGTTGAAATGTGGAAACGTTTCTAGTGGAGTTTTAAATTATTTGCAGCTCTTCCTTTAATGTCCTGAATCAATGATTCTGTAGCAGTGACAGAGCAGACTTTTGTCTTCAGAGTTTAAAAAGACAGAACCAAAATCATGCCTTCTAGCACCAGTGTATTAGAGGCAAGTCAATGTAACATTGGTGCTTTACCTGTCACGTTTCAAATTGGGCAAGAGAACATAAGAAATGCTCTCTGTGTAGGTAAAAGAGAAATGATAGAAGTAACCATCTGTTTCAGATGGAGTGGGATTGAAAGGACAGCTATAAAGGTTCTCTAATCTCCTTTCAAAATATATTTATTTCTATTGCTCTCAAATGAAGGGATCTTTATTTTTGGACCATGAATAAAAGAGCACTGTACTTCTCAAGTGCTATGCAAGTTATTTTCAGAACATCTTGATTTAATTTAATGTTGTAGGGAAGAAGAAATAATCAGTATTTGTGCTTATTTCCCTAAAACAGAAGAGCAGGCAGATGTGAAACTACTGAGGAGGTCTTGAGTCAGAACCTTTGTCTAACCGAGCGGTAGTGTTAGTGACGTGTGCCCCGTAGCAGATCTCTTTGATAGCATTTAAAAAAACCCATCAAACCATTTTCTGTCATCAGAAAATTCCTTGACTCTTGCTTTGCATGTTGCTTTTCAGAATATGGTGCTCCTATCTGGAAGCATTTAAATGGTCATCTTTAGGCCTAAATAAAGGAAAGTATTTCTGGTTTAATGTTATAATCATTTAAAGTGGTAATATAACACTGCATGGGATAAATACTACCAAATTTTGAATTGGGGAGTAAGTAGGTGTTCTCAGAATCTTCTCTTCAAATGTACAAAATACTGAAGGTGTTGTTAGTTTCGTCTTTGGATGTGCTGTTAGTATCTTTATAATGACAATTCAGCAGCCTGTAGGCATGAACATGTAAAGAAAGAATTTATATCTTCATTTGGTGCAGCTTGTAGCACTCAAAATAATTCCTGTTGTTGAAAGGCTCATAACTCTGTAATGGAACAATCTTTTTGGGAGACATTGAGTAAATGTGGGCCTCTTTTATGTGTGAGAGGAAGAGAAGATTTGGGATTAGGTGGTTTATTGTTGCTTTAGCAGGATTAACATTTTCTTCAGTGCTTATTGCACTTTGCAGTGTAAAAGCACTTTACAGTGCTTTTCTTAAATACTATTTGGTAAGTTCCTGATTGACCTTAAGAGATTTAAACTCAAGACACTGAATTTAAATGGTGCCACAGTGGGAACTGGCAACTCACAACTTCATAATGGAGCAGAGGTTTTGTTCTAATGGTGGCTTCTGCGTGAGAAGTAGTTTGTTTCAGAAGAAAACTTGGGAGTTATCTCTTTCCAAAATACTGTATCAGAGATAAGATGCTGCAAAGCAGTGAAAAGAGCATTTAGGGAGACTGATGCTGCATGTACTTGTCAGACGCTGCTCTGCTCTTCAAACAGTTGGATCATGGAGTTCCTGCTTTAACTAATTTGAAGGGCCACGTCCTTTAAAAGTGAAGGAGTGCTGTACTCTGGGTAAGTGCAGCTACTCAGACAAAACTGAATTGTTTACAGTTTGTCATGCAGAGCATTTATCACACTAGGAACATTTGCTGTGCTGGAACACAGCCAGTGTCCCTATGTCAGTTGGCCTGTAGTGCCTTAGATCTGATACAGTTTTGCCAACAGGAATTTCTTTTGATGGTGTTTGAACATATGCTGTCCTTCCTCCTGGGGTGGAAACAGAAGGAGGGCAAAGGTGATTGTGATCAGGTTAAACAATTACAAAAGGTTGTCAGGCTATCTTGGCTAAAGCTGTCTAGCAGTAGCTATGGATAACATATGGATTGCAAAGATGATATGTTGGGGAGGTGGAGGCAATGTGTCTATCACCAAAGCATCTCATAGCAGCCTGTAGGGAAGGAAGATGTGTAAGAACAGGAAATAGGGGAAGCAGGTGAGAAAGCAGGATAATACAAGAAGTAGGAATAGTCTGTATTGTTTGGAAGAAGACAGGAGCATTGTCTTCCAGATACCATTGGCCTATAGATGGGGAAAGATCTCCCTATTCCCTCATTGATTTAACAATCATGGATGTGAGTGAGAGGTAACATGACAATTAACTGTACTTTAGTTACAGCTGTTCTGATGTGCTGGATGTCACTAATATCTCAAACATCTCTATCATGCTTCTTTCCATGCAGTTTGATTCACCCAGACTCTTCAACTACCACGTTGTCTGCACGCCTTGGGTCTGTCCAGGAGGATGCAGGGAAGTCACCAGCTAGAAACAGGTAAACTATTAATTTCTGAGTATTTTCTATTCTGGATGCACTCCTAGCACACTCTTTCCTGTAAAGTCTGTGTTTCCAGGCTCATTTTTACTGAAAGTGCTGTTTCATGTCTCAAATGGGACATTTCGCTGCCCATATGAAGTGGTAAAGAAGGACCATTTGTATACGTATTCATGTTAACAAATGTTCTACTTTTGAGGGCCTGTAGTTTGCTGCTGAGTTGGTCAAGCAGAAGTGGTGGTGAAGAGGGCAGGAGGGGAAGGAAGTGGCTAAGGAAAGTACAGCTCTGAGGAAGCTGAAGAAAAGGGAGTAACACATACATGGTGATGGGAGACAAAAAGACTCAGGTCTTGGAGAAGGAGCAGAGGTGTAGTTTTTGTTTATTTGTTTGTGTGTGTCCCCATCTGCTTCCTTTGCTCTTCCTTTAAGGATAATCTTGTTTAAATTACCAGGCTTCCTCAGGCTGAAATCCCTTCATAGATCTTTGTGCAAGGGTGCTGGGATGAACTTGAAAGTGCTCATGAGAGCCTTAGTATAATTTGTGAGTACTTGAGCTTAATCCCACTAAATAGGCTGGTATTAGAAGAACAAGTAGCTCCCACTTCACATTGCTTCTACTATGGTGCTGGTTACATGCTTCCCTTATGGTTAAATTAGGGAAATGAAGATAAGACAGAGATGTGAGGAACAGAGCAAAGATAGATTTCAAAACTGCAATCAGGGGACATTCAGAGATTTCTTTGCATTGGTGTTACAGGAATGCAGAATGTTTAGCAGTTTGGAGGGATCTGGCAGGACCAGTGAAGACAAGGGAGCTCAACTGAGAAGGATGCTGGGTGTGCCTTTCAGAGAATGGACTGCTTGGAGCCTTTATCTTCTGGGTGGTAGGGATGGTTAGGAGGAAATGCACTCTGACTGTAGAGCTGAGACCCAAAGATCTCACCTGGGGGAGTAAAATACTGGTGAATAAATGAGTACCAAAAATCAATTCTGGGCAAACGTGGCAAGGACTCCAGAATTAAAAGTTCAGTGCTAAATAACTGCTGTGACGTCAAGAAATGTCTGAAACCTTGAGGATGATCTCCTGCTTCCTGTTTGAATATATGTCAATTTTAAAAGGCCTTTGCTGTTTGCTCAAACATGCAGTAATATGATGGTTCTAATCTTGATCTGGCAGGTTCAGATTGCTTATTCAAGTTAAATTTTAACTCTTTGGCTGTTCATGGCCTCACTAAAAGTACTTGTTTGTTTGGACACATGTAATGATGAAGTATAATATGTCTCTGTTAAAAATTCTGAACCTTTGGAAAACAAACTGTTGGCTTCGGGTTAAGTGTTGGCCTTTAGATCTTTTCAAAGCAGCTGTAGCCATTTCTTTGAGAGAAGCTTTACTATTCCTCTTTCTAGAGGAGATGAAGCAGAAAAGATTCAGGTTGAGTGCATTTATTGCAGGTAGCAGAAGTTACATATTGCCATTTGTTTTCCCTGTGGATTGGAGATGTGTTATTTGTTCTCAGTCTTGTTTTTTATGAGAGGGGGAAAACCCCAGCAGAACAATCAAATGTGGCAAGCAGGGTTCAAACTGCTCCTTTGCAGGTCCTTCTAAAGGATAAGCATTTTCATTGCAAAATCTCCCCCTCTGTTTCTAAAAGAGATACATATAATAAAGGCCGAGATATAATTGTTTATGATAAAAGACACAGATAAGAAATCTCACTGTCCTATCTTGCTTACACCCAAATAAAAAAGTCCCTACTGCTTACAGGTATGTGACATAGTTAAAGCAACTGTTGCAAAACAACTGGGAGGAGTGCTTCATTATGGACTTCGATGTCAACCTCATCTTGTGCATTTTCTGTTAAACTGCGTAACTGTGCCAGTTCTAACTTTAATTTGAGAGCATCTGAACAGTACAAGACTGGCAGAGTTTTAGCCTGCTTTGAATGTCTGACAATGACACAAAGCTTTTGCTTATCACTCCTAGATATATATGGAAGTAGTAGCATCATAGTGCATATGACTAGAAAGGACTTAACTAAACCCTTTTATCAACCCAGTATTTCCTCCTCAAGAGACAGGAGAAAAAAATGGTGATTTTGAGACTATTGTACCTTCAGTGCTGCTTCCTTGCAGTATAAAAGCTGGAATAAGGTGGCATTACTTTTTTGTGCCTGGACTGAGCCACAGCATCCATTGAGAATTTTTGGGACCCCTTGTAGCATGTCTGTTAGTCAGTTAGCAAACTCTCTGAAGTTATCAGAGTTTCATTCCAAAGGCTAGAGACTGGCAGCTGTTCTCATGAGATTGATGCAAGCCTCTTCAGTCAGTTCAGCACTGGCATTTTGAGTTTCCCTGTTGATATATGCAGAATTGTTTTCCATCCTCACTCACTGAAGTGCTGTTACCCTGCACCTTGGTGCTGTGATGAGAAGTTGCACTCCCGTTGTTCAGAGTCTCAAGTCTAGTTGTGGGTTAATGGAGCAGAAGGTATCTGGAACTTGTATTTGCATTTGTAACTTTGCAATGATAATTGCAAAACAGTGTGTTTGTGCTGGAGTGCATAGCCAAGATTTCCTAACAGCTGGGCTGAGATAAGGGGGATGCTCCACATCACGGTGCAAGGAGGATTGCCAGCTGGAGTGACCTCCAGCTTCAGAAAATGGTTTAGCCACTCTGGGGAACAAGTGCTCAGACTTCAGCCTCTGCAAGCTTTCAGCCATGTGTTTGAGAGCTGAGAACAAAAAATTTTAAATGGGACAAGGAGAGGGGGAAATCTCAGTGCTCTGTTACAGCAATCTGGGTGTTGGCCACCCTTGCTGACATTTGTCTTGCCTCCAAACTGCTAGAACTTCTAATTACCAGCATCCCATCCCTTCCCCAGTCTATTTAAATACAGACATATGAATTGATGGGCTTAAACTTAGTTCAAGCTGCTTCATACAAAGAGCTCTACAGAAGTTTATGCTTACCTTAGCTGTTCCAAAGCAATACACTTGCTTGCTAGGGAGCCTTTCTTCTGCTTTGACAAGGGAGGAAGCATTAAGCAGTCTGTACTGACAAGAGTAAACGGTGTCACAGGCTTAGGCTGATTTTTAGTATGCTATAAGGTAAAGGCCTGCTGTGGTGGGGCACCGCACGATGAACACTTACACTTCTATTGCTCTCTGTTGCCCTGCAGGTCAGCCAGCATCACTAACCTGTCTCTGGATCGGTCGGGGTCCCCCATGGTGCCTGCCTACGAGACATCGGTCAGCCCCCAGGCCACTCGCACTCATATGAAGGCAGAGACCAGCGAGGACGAGCGCAAAATCCTTCTGGTACCTTTCAGGCTTCTTTTTGCCTTGCTCTGTGAAGACAGTGAAGTTTGCATCTTTGTGTCATGCAGCAGGAGTGTTTTGCTGCCTTTTAAGGCTCTTCTTTAAGCACTCTTTCCTGGACCTCTCCTCCAAGGGGGAGCAGAGATGGAGAATATTGATGCTGCTTTGGACATTACTGACCTCCTGAAATAAATCATAGTTTCATGGGGTGTTTACATACAAATGTTTACAGTTTTAGTCTTGCAAAGTGTGGAGTTGGTGTACAGTGGCTTTCTGAGTTAAACCTGTCATGGTTGCAGCTGTAGTGCAGTGACCTGTTTTTGTATTTCTTCAAGTTGAGACTTTCTCTTTCATAGGCCACAAAATTGGGAGCTTTATATGACTGCTTTGAAATAGTTACACCATGATGAATAAATTAAAGCTATTATAACTTATTGGGCCAAAACATTACTTGGCCCTCCCTTTGTTTGCAGAATAAGTAAAGATTTTGTAGAAGGTTATAATGTTGTACTTTTTGAAAGAAAAGTCAATGTGCAACAGTGTTCTGTGTAATTCTGTTATCCCTTCCTCACAGAGGCAATGTTCTAGGTTGCAGTTACTGTATAAATTTCTTTACAAAACTGTTTATTTTCCTTGAGGGAAGAAAAGGGAAGTGTTTCCAACAAATAAGGCAAAGAAGTTGTGGAGAAGGAAAGGCGGTGTTTTTCACACATTAAAAGATTCAAGATTGCGCCCTATTGCCACTTTAAAATCAGGCTCATTCTGTTACCAGGTTCTGCCTGCTGTCAGCAGTATGTATTCAAGTGTGCCTGAGGGTGTAGAAACACTAACTTCTGTTCAGTTGCAAAACTCCTTTCCGAGTTGCTCTGTAAATGGATAACCACATGAGGGAGAAACATATTTAAGGCACATCATTATACCACTCTGCTTCATGCACATATGTTAATGCAGGAAAAGGGAAATTCAAACGTCTGTGAATGCAACCTGAAGCAAGATGTACAAGTCCCAGTGCACTTCAGCTTCACATTGTTAAATTTTTTTGTCCATTTTCTTTCTTGAGGAAAAATAGGACTGGTACTATTTTGTTCACGTTGGAGCAGAAGACAGAGTGCCAATTAATGCAGGATTTTCTGTGCATTCCCACTGTTTAATGCCCTTACCCTGTGGAGTTGACCCTATATCAGGAGTTAATTTAAAGCTTAATCTAGTCAATTCAGAAGACTAATGAACTTCGTTCATGAAATAAAGGTAGGGGAGGTTGTACATACACTGGGATAAACACTTCAGTGAGCTAGAGGTCAAAATCCTTGAATTGGAAGGATATGCTTTGTTCTGCCAATTTCTTCAGTTTACTGTATTCACTAGTTCGACAGCTGAACTGTGGAGACTCCAGTGGCATCAAATTGTGTGATCCTATCATGTTCTGTTACAGAAAGGGAGCTGCTGACATTAGTTTTAGAGGAATACCCAGGACAGCCACTGCTGGAGCTGAAAGCAAAAAGTCAGTCTAGTAATAAAAGTGGAGCAAAAGTCCTGGGCCTCAGGGCACCCTTTGGAAAGTGCAATAACGTGGGTCTGACAGTTAACTGGAAAGCTGAAACCAGTTACAATTTAATTAAAATTCTGTTACATAAAAATAAAACAAATGAGGCATTTGAGAAAGTGAGCTGCAGCATCTCTTCTCTACACCTGGAGGTGGTGTGCTGCTTGCTCAAAACAATCCCAGTTTCCACTTGCAATAATGGCTTGTGCTTTATACCTTCCCATATGTGCTAAGCCAGGACAGAGAGACAACTCAGTTTGGATGGAGCACAGCCCACAGAAGAGTTGACACACATGTTTAACAGGCTCCAAAATAAGCTAGAGGTTTAGGCTAAAGTGTTCCAAGTGGTGAGGGGAAGAGATTCACAGATTCAAAAATGGTTAATTGAGTTGGGAGGAATAGTGTCTAAAAAAGCTAACAGTGTCTAAAAAAGGCTTCATAATGGACAATACAAAAACAGATCCTCAATAAGAGATGGTATCCTAGCAGTGGGCATTGCTGTGTTAAGTACTTGCTTTATATCTGGTCTTGATGTTGGACTAATATGATTCACAATGGCTGGGTTGAGCACAGATAATATAGAAAAAACTTTTTGCCAAGAATGAGTTTTCATTGTCCTCTATGTTTGCTCACATCTCCCGAGTTTAAGAATAGGGTGCAAGAGGGCAGTAGTGAGGACATAAGTATTTTGCAGGCAGTACAAAATGTTGCCACATCAAAGTCCCCTTATCTCTAAGGGTACCCACTTTGGTTTTTTTATTGTTCTGAACTGGATGTAAGTGGAAGGAAATAAGGAGCTGATTTCATATCTGTTTGCTATTTCTGTTTGGACCTTTGTATTGGTTGTGCAGAATGGCTTAGATTCTGTGCCTATTTATGGAGGGCTTTTGATCTAGAAGCTGATCTGAAGGCCTGGGTTGATGCCATGGAACCAGTGCTAAGATTAGACTGGTAATTAACTTGCACATCTCCCTGTCCAGGACTCAGTCCAGCTGAAAGATCTGTGGAAGAAAATCTGCCATCATAACAGTGGGATGGAATTTCAAGACCATCGCTACTGGCTGCGGACACATCCCAACTGCATTGTGGGAAAAGAGCTGGTCAACTGGCTCATGAGAAATGGGCACATAACCACGAGGTAATCTTGATGCTTTAGGACAACAGGTGTCCTCTGTCTGTGTGAGAGGAGGTTGTGAGTCTGACCTGATATAGGGTACCTTAGATGGCAGAGATAGGCCCCTTTGCATGGAGATGAGAGAGAAAATTCTGATCTTCCCTTTACTGCCTACCAGAGCAGGGAGCATTCTGACTCTAGGATCAGAAATCATTTATAGTGTTTAATAGCTAAATTTTTGGTGGAGCTGGCAGACTCTTAACATAGGTGAATATAAACAATCTTTTGTATTTAATTATGTGAAAATGGGATAAAACTGAGATGGCTCCAGTAGTAGGGCAACAGTTCTCCCTCAGAGATGATCAGTATACATAACTCAAGTTAACAATATTGGAGGAGAGCAAGCAGCACGTCTTAATCACATATTAGACACCTCAGCTGAATTCAGAGTACTGGCAGTCTCTCTGTCCAGCTCCATGCTTGAATTAGTACACTGTGCTGCCTCACCACAGCATTTTAAGTAGTGTCTGTGTAAACACGGGGATGGAATACTGACAGATCAAATAGTGCATAGCAAACTGTAGAATAAAAGGTTACAAAATGTAACACTTCCTCTGAGGGTCTTGGACAGACCCACAGCCCCGTGTGTTCCAAAGGGCCCCCGGCCCAAGGCTCTTGCCAGCACTCGGTGGTCCCCCTGGCAGGATCCCAGTGATCCTTACTGCAAGCTGCAGCCCTGCTGGCGAGATAGTAGCCACAGACACTCCTCGAAGAGAGCAGACGGACACCGAGTAAAGAGGCGAGAGGGGTCCTTTGTATGGGTTCCCCAGTTTATTGGTCTCGGAAGGGTCCAGGGACAAAAGGACAGCAGACACGGAAGAGCATCACCTTTTATACGGGAGAACCAGCCAATAGGGACAGGGTTCGGGGGGGAACAGGGGAGGGGCAATACAGGGGGAGGGGAGAAGGGGGCCAGGCCAATGGGGCATCGAGGTTGGGGGAACATTCTTGGAGGACATGATCATGTAAAGGGCAGATGGGGGGAGCAACTGGCCAACTGCTGTAACAGAATTAGCCTAAGGGCAATAGGGAGAAACCGTTCTAAACCCACGGGGGAGATGCTACACAGTGGTGTCTTCCCACCACTCATCTGGTCTATCTATTTTCTCCTCAGCCACCCCCTGGGTGGCTTCTACCACCGCAACAGCAAACAAGTCCTCCTTTTAGTAGTGTGCTTGTATCGTAAACCATATGTGTTTAGAGCAAAACTTAGAAAATCATCTCTGTTCTTCCACTTGCAGGGTCCAGGCCATCGCAATAGGACAGGCACTGGTTGATGGACGCTGGCTGGAATGTGTCAGTCATCATGATCAGCTCTTCAGAGATGAATATGCTCTCTACAGACCGTTGCAGGTAAAATGAGTGGGAAAGCTGAAAGATATGATTCTTTCTGGATTTGGCCATTGACTAGAATCTTTTCTAATCCTGTTCTCCACAGCTGTAGTATGTCTTTTAAATCAGGTCTCCTGTACAGAAAATAGGGGCCAGGCCTTTTTCCTTAGTGGGTTGAAGCCTGAGGAGGTTTCATTTGCCCAGAAAGCTTTGGGCTATCCGCTGTGGAGAATCTGTTATCTGTGGTACTGCCTAAAGTGAAGGAAAGGGCCTTCAGGAGCCTGGCCTCTCATGGTGGACATCTTCCACAGAGGCCTCGAGATGGCAGTGTGCTTGTGCCAGCTATGTTGTCATGTGCAGAATTTAGAATCTGTGTTCACTTACTGGTGATGGAGACACAATTGGGTCTTCTGTTTCAAAATTCCTTTAAAAAAATTCCAAATGGATATTTCAGCTATATTGTATTGGTAATCTTCTTCTGATCTCCTGTAATAAGCTTGTCCTTTAGTGCCACTTAGTCACAAGTTGTTTAGAAGCAGAGTAGGCAGAGGCTAAGCATCCGGGAATTGTAAAGAAATACTTGTTTCTTGTCCCAAAGAGTTCCTGCTTCATGCCAAAGGTGGTGACTCTATGACTAACTTGGCTCAGTCCACTGAGAGTATCCTCTGATTTTTAAAACGCTTGACCTGCATTTGTTGTAGGCTGCTTAATATTTCAGCAGAGCTGCACTTTAACAACCTTTTTCCCTTCCTTGTCTTCTAGAGCACAGAGTTCTCAGAAACCCCATCTCCAGACAGTGACTCTGTGAACTCTGTAGAGGGCCACTCGGAGCCATCCTGGTTCAAAGACATCAAGTTTGATGACAGTGACACAGAGCAGATTGCTGATGAAGGGGAAGACAACTTAGCCAGTAAGTTTCACCTGAGTCTTGTTCTCACTCTGCCTTCTCCCCTGTTGTCTGCAGTCCTTCAGGACTTAGTAGTTTAACCATGTCTTGCTTTATTTGTGTGTGTTTCTGTGTGTGCGCTTGGGGCCGTAAGGATCTAAGAAAGCTATAGTCTGTCTAGTTTTCCACTTTCTCACAATGGATACAGTATTTTGAATTCAGTGGAACTGGTAAAGCTTCATACTTCTAATGAAGGAGAAGCACGTAAATGGCTGCCTTCTGTTCCTCAGGCAGACTTCTGCTTGATATGGGCCCTATAGTAGTACACTAAAGAATGTCCAGTATGTCAGCATGCCCACAGGAAGACAAGATTAGAACTATGAAAATACTGTATTCCTGTATTATTGCACGCTGGTCTTTATGTATTAAAGACAATTTTTCTCCTCTCTGGTACCCTCATAATACCCATTTGAACCCTTCTCCTCCCTGTATCTTCCCCCTCACCCAACACTAAAAGACTCCGCCAGCCCTAGCAAGCGCACTTCAGTCAGCAGCTTCCAGTCCACAATGGACAGTGATTCGGCCGCCTCCATCAACCTGAACGTGGAGCTGGACAACGTGAACTTCCATATCAAGAAGCACTCCAAGTACCCACATGTGCCCCCTCACCCTGCCGACCAAAAAGGTATGAGGTAGTCACCAGCTGGAGTTGCACATGATGGAGAGCTGGCCCTAATGTTACTGACCTATTTGGACACTGCTTACGTGGCTGTCTTGCAGAGGGGAAAATATGATATTTAACTGGCACTTCCTTGCAGTTTTGATGTGCTCACCTCTGAGGAGGCTCAATAGACCTGTTGAAATGCCTTCTCTGCAGAGTGTGTAACTTCCCCTGTGACTTTCTCTTTGCCATTGAAGCAAAGTCTCTTGCCCATGCACAATAGACACATACGTGTTCTGGCTAACTGGGGTGGAAAAAGAATTCACACATAAACCAGTTTGATATGTGACTCTACAGTTTGAGATGGAACTTTAAAAAGCAAGCAAGAATAAAACCCCAGAGAACAAAAGAACAAGATTTACTTGGAAGAGTTCTGTGCTGACTTAATAAGTGTACATTTACAGAAGAATCTTACTGATAAGGCTTACTTAATCCATATACATAGCATTTCTTCAAAAGAGATCATCCACTTAAGTAGGAAGAAATCAAATACTTGGTGTTGAAGACTACTTTTGAAAGGATTTTCCCCTAAAGAAGTACTAAATTGAAAGACTCTGTAAGCAACATCCTTATGGAAGAAATAATGTGACTGCCTGTTGACAACTGCATTCTCTAAATGATTCAAGGGCTGTCTGAAATGGGGGCTTGCCACTGGCTTGGGTCTAGTATATTTTAGTTGCTTTTTATGTTGGATAGCAGTTGATGTCTTTGCTCTGCTTCCTTATATAAGGTTATATCAGCTTTGTAGACTTGTATCTTAGGCTGCTTCCAGGTAATTTCTTAATCATTGTTTCACCCCACCCTTTCAGTGTTTCCGACTTTAAAAGATGATCCAGTGTTAAATAATTGGTACTCCTTCTAATTCATTCTTTTATGAAGTCTAGGAGATCTCTTGTGTTACTATGAATCAGAATGGAACAGCAGCCTTAAGCTTGCATATCCTGAAACTGAAATGGTCTCTGGGTGAGGGAGAAGTGGTCACAGCAGACTTTCCAAGTGTGCTAGACATGTGGGACAGAATGAGGCAAATTAGAGGGAACATTTATTAATGCCTACTGTAGTCACCTTTTGTTATAAAAATATGGCTAGAAGGAAGGAAATATAACTGCTTATTTTTCCCCCAAAAAGAGAAGCAGAACAGTTTTAAAAGTTTGAGTTGATGTCAGATGATCCAGAACTGGAAGTGGGTTGTCAGCACTACTGACACCAGCTCATTATTGGTTCCTTTCAATTTGTTTCCAGCTGATGCCCTGATCAAATGAAATCTAGTGCATCTAGAGGGAAGGAAAACTGTGGAGAGGGAGATATACCAATGAATTCCTTTTAGGAAGGAGGGGTGCTAGATTAAGTAAGCTTGAAACAGGCCCAGGTGTGCTGCAGTATCCTATGAATTCACAGCTGTAGCAGGTTTATAGCAGTTTTATCTTTATCAGTGTTTGATGGCAGTAAAGCAGGCAGTAGTCAGTTTGGCTCTGGCAAGTGTTAAAGGGCTTATAGGGTGTTTGCCCTGGTTCCAGACATATCTTAGTCTTTGTCTCCTTCTGCAAGGAGTAGTACATCATGAAAGGGAAATGTAAGAGAGCCTATCTCTCTTGGAAGCTGTTGATCAGATCAAGGCTGCTCAGAGCCAGAACTCTTGTGAGTTCTTGTGACAAAACTCTTGTGAGAAAGTTTTTAAAGGTGAAGAGCTCAGAGAAGATCAGCAGAAAAGGCAAGTGATGAGGGGTCTGAAAGAAGAAAGATTTCTGCCTTTGAATTATGTCTGCTGGCAGCACTTGGCTATCTTTGGTGAATCTCTGCTGGTGTTTGTTATGTGTTCCTAAAACATGAGTCTCTTAACCAGGTTATTCTGTAGGAGTATAATTGTTAATAGAAAACCGGTAACAATTTCTTCCAAGAGAATGCATTTCCCTTGAGGAGATAGTGCCAGTAATAGACTCAGAACTGGGATAGGGTGGAATTGTGTCATAAAAGTGCACTGTGGATAGGTGGGTATCCTGCAGTTTTTCATTAATTTTTCATTTGTTTTTTATCTGCAAAAACAGAGGAGTTAGTGTACCTTTTAAAATTTTGTTTGTTTTTATAATTCCTGGCGTGAGAATCTCTAGAGTAAAGACCTAAGCAGGGAGCAACAAGTTAAAATGAGTGACAGTATCTTCAATAGCAAGGAACACTTCTTGGCAAACGGAAACTTTATAGGTAGTTAGGAGGGAAAAAAGCCCTACAGTGAATGCTGCAGTGCCTAGGACAGTGAAATACATGACTTTAAAACTTTCTTCTGGAAATATTATAGTCAGAGACTTTCATATATAAAGTTAATATTAAGATTTTCACCTTGTTTTTCTGGTGATGATACTATCTAAGATGTAAGAATATTTCAATTATTAGAGAGCCAAAACCGGATAGTTAAGCACTTGTGTAAAATGTGTGGTTATTTTAAGAACAGAGTTCTGCAGTTAATCAGTGACATGAGGTGTTTGCCACTGTCAGCATCAGTAACTTCCCTATGACTGTTAGGGACACACTTAATTGCCTTGATTGTGTTGAAGTTGTCCTTAGAGTGGGTGACAGTGAAATGAAGTGAAACTGAAGCTCCCACTTTCCTTTTGAAACTTATAATTCAGTTTCCTTAGTACTGTGTAAATTCCAGTAATTTCATTGCGGAGAGGACTGAAAATAGAAAACATCAAGTGCCAGAAGTGCAGGTCAGCTTTGGTCTAAGCAGTTCGTGGATTTCTTCAATGATTAAGGGATGTGCAATTCCCCAGAGTCACAGAGGTCAGCTGCTTTGAAGCAAGGGTAGGTGATGTGTCCACCAGCTGTGTTTTAGGACAGAGTGGTTTGTATACAGTCTAATGGCAGAACTTCTTGTGGTGTTATAGGCTGACTAATATCTGGTGTGTTTTCATGAAATTTGGGTGACTCCAAGTTAGCTGAGAATAGTGACTCATTGATAGTATCATCTGCCTAAAGACATAGTATGTATCAGAAGGGGAAATAAAGTAAGATTATTTTCTGCGTTTAAATTGGGGGAAGAGATTACGTGCAAATTTTATATATGGGGTTTAGTTGTTGTTTTTAAAGAGATACTGTGAACAATATGGGAAATTCTATTTTATAAATGTCTTTCCAGCCAGATATCCTTGATCATGGTACCAGATATTTTGGATAATTTTTGATGCCTGGATGTAGTTAGGAGGGGGAAAGAGAAGATGATTTGAGTAACCATATGCAGTTCCTTTTCAGTACTGCTTGCCAAGGTTTAGTGTGCTGTTGCCAGGAGCCCTTTTGGTTCTTCTTTTGAGAAGGTGTCTGAGTTTTTCAGGTTATAAAATAAACTACAGGAACATTTCCCTTTCCTCATTTTGTGGAGCATGATGCATGTAGGGATGATGTGAGGTAAGAAATGTGTGTGTTAGCCACTCTAAACCATCTCAGACTCACACTTAGGAGTATGTTATCAATCTGGGCTAAGAAGAGGTGTGGTATCTTACCTTGTCAGGAACTTTCCCTGGGAACCAATCAGAAGGGAAGTTATGGGAGCTGAAGTTGTATTGAAAATAATAATAGAGTGGTTTGGAGGTGCTGCCTGTGTCTTTGTCCAGAGCATAACTAAGGTTAGGTTTCAGGTGGGGATAACTTGTGCTTTGGCTGTGCCAGTCAGGGGCCTATGCCAGACCTAATTTGAGTGTGTTTACAATAAGGGCTGTTGTAAGATGGAGAGGGATGGAGGTGCTGGTGTACATGCTCTTGTGTAGGTAGAGCATGACATGGCTTTCTCTAGATGGTCAGTGGGTGAAGGAATGCTAAGGGTGAGCCAGCTTTTATCAAGCAGTAGTTTATTGTAATGCTGAACTCTTAAGCTAAGCAGGAATCTACAGAGGAGGCCTTGTAACTTCTCTTTGGTGCACTTATCCTCTACTGTGTATCTATTTGCAAACAAGCTCAGATATTTAAAATGGTGGTATTTAAAATCCTCTGCTGTTCAGAGCCTTGTCATTGTTTACGTCCTGTCAGCTTTCTGTTGCTTTCTGTTGGTGTCTGAAAGCAGCCTGGCTTTGCATTCTGTTTGTGACGGGTCTGGAGCATTGTCAGGAAAGATGGTAAAAGATTGGCTTTGGGCTTCAGGTGGTCGTACTGTATAAGCAGTTGGGCTACTGCTCTTCTCATTGTAGAATCCCTTTTTGTATAAGTAAGGAGCCAGCTAAAGGCAAGACAAGAGAATGGCTTCTGGAGAAAACAGGCCTTTTGCACTCAGTCAGCATGAAAGATCAAGATCTAGAAAGCTAAATGGGGATAGTAGATTGAGCTTCATCCTGTTTCACAGATATTGCAGAATGTTCTGAATTGGAAGGGATCCATCAAATCCAACTCCTTAAGTGAATGGCCCATACAGGGATTGAATCCACAACCTTTTATTAGACATTATTAGAACCAGGCTCTAACTATATTTCTCGCATTTAAAGTGATCTATCTATTGCTCTGCTTTGTTTCTGGGAGTCCATATCTGTCAGCATGGATTCCTCAAAACACTTTGAACTGTTCTAGACTTGAGACTTTCAGCTCTTGAAAGGCAGGCTGTCTTTTTTTTCTTGCACTGTATCAGATAAACCTTATGGCTGGTCTCTTCCTCAGTCTGAGATGGTTCAATGGAGTGGGAGACTAAACTGGTTTCTGAAGCTGCGTTTTTAGACCTGAGTGAGGAGGCCGTTCCCATGGTGTCTGATCACATCTTAACACATTTGTATTTAGGTCTAGGAAAGGGTGGTCTGTTTCAAATGGAAAAGTGCACTCTTAGTTCAGTCTTTGCTCATGTCTGCTTTGTTTGTTTTGTTTCTTCACATTAATAAGCACTATTTTCTTGTCATCGTAGAATTTTTTGATAGAACAAGAATGAGAGGATATTCTTGTCTTAACCACTCACCAAGCTGTTGCTAAATTGGTGACTAAATATTCAGATGAGTAATGCTGCTTCTTCTGGTGTGGGCGTGTACATTGTAATTATATGGGCACACCAGTGTAACCCGTTTTTTTTTTTTTGTCTCCACCTATATCCCTCTTCTCTCTTCTTTCAGAGTACTTGAATCCTGAAAACGGAGGGCAGCAGATGTTCTCTATAAGTGACGCTTTTATTAAAGGTAAGGAAAAGTTTAAATGCTGCTGTTGTGTTTTTTAATATAATGATGGAAACTCCTTAATATTCCTTTAACAGAGCATTGACCCTTTCAAAGTACTTTCTTGACAAAGTAAATTTACTGAAGTTATTTGTGGCAAAACAGATGTATAAACTATACTTTGACTTTTTTGAATGCATTTTCAAGCTTAAATTTCTTTCACTTCTCAGATTTCTGCATTCAAAAAGACTCAAAGAAAAGCTTTTACCTTTTTTTAAAAACAAGTGTAAGTGGCAAGCCTGTTCACAGTTTCTCCACCAACAAATTTATGTAACTGATTTTTAACTTCCTGTACAAGCAAATGAAGATGTGATACAATTAATTGCACTTCTTCTACAGAGTAGCTTAAAGCTTCCTCTCTTAAATCTTTCTGGGTTTCTTGTCATCCCCACCATCATCACTACTACTT
Organism: Eopsaltria australis; assembly: GCA_034509425.1. Lineage (NCBI taxonomy): Eukaryota > Metazoa > Chordata > Aves > Passeriformes > Petroicidae > Eopsaltria > Eopsaltria australis. The sequence continues at coordinate 5,227,603 of JAVTVJ010000030.1, forward strand.
CTGAAATGAAGGGCCTTTACTTGCACTTACGAGTTTTTAAACCCATGTGATTTCCAGTATCATAGCCAGATGCACTTGTGCGCTTTTTTTCTTCCCAGTTAATGCTGTTGATTTTGGTGAGCTTATAAGAGGAGGAAGGGGGAAACCCCAGTGTTTGTATAGCCTGAAAAATAAAGTCTTGGGTTAAACTGATGTTTAGTTTTTAACTGAGCTTTTGCAGAAGGAAGGGGGAAATCAATGTAGCTTCTATTAATCTTCTACACAGCTCATTTTGTGTGTGGAGCATCTGGAAGAAGTTAATTGTTGTTTTATAAGAGTATTTTTGTTCAGCAGTCATCCTTGGATTACTATTGCTTAACACTGAGGAGTTTTAAGCTTGAACTCTGAAGGCTTACGTACTTGCTTGATGAAAATTTACACACTTCTAGTATAAATGACTTATGATACAGTCAGCCATTATGTCAATGTGGAAGTTTATAACTTACCTCTATAATATCATAATAACCATGCAGGAAATAACCTAGTAACTCTTTCCAAGCACGGACAGCTGTGCTGAAATAACCTCTAATTTTGGTATTGTGAAACAGAGAACAGTTCTAAGGAGTTACTACACGATATGGTAATTGAAAGTGCCTTTCCCCCTCACACTGAGGACCATGACATCTACCTTAAACTCAGTATTTCAGGAGACCTCGACTTATGTCTTAGTAAATTCTTTCCTTTTCAAAGTAGCCTTCCAGAAAGACACAAGCATTCGAGTGTGGCCTTATATTAACAAGGTTTATTTGTCTCTTGCAGAGTCGTTATTCAACAGGAGGGTGGAGGAGAAGTCCAAAGAACTCTTATTCACACCCCTAGGCTGGCATCACAGCAATCTGGATCTGCTGAGAGAAGAGAATGGGGAGAAACAAGCCATGGAAAGGCTGCTGTAAGAAACATGTAGATAAAAGGAATTTGTGTGTCTTGGGTAACAATTTCTGAAGCCCCTCTATTTCCACCCACTTTCAGTGGGACTTGAGCTACAGTAGGCAGTACAAGGAACTAATTTGCATTAAGAACGCAGCATTTTTATAGTATATTTTTGTTGGTTTTTTAATCCTGTGACATTTATATATTGAGATATATTGAGTGCAGGACCAGAGCTGACTGTAGAACATTCTAGGTAACTGTTCCTTCAGAGGACTTCTGCATTGTAAATGTTAAGAAATTTACTTCTGAGATGTGACTTCAGCTAATCACTGCACTGTATTTTTTTTAATGAGAAATCTATTTATTTTGCCTTTTTTGTAGGTCTGCTAATCACAACCACATGATGGCACTGCTTCAGCAACTTCTCTACAATGAGTCCCTGTCACTGTCCTGGAGGGATATTATTGTACCTGTGGTCTGCCAGGTGGTTCAAACGGTACGGCCTGATGTCAAGAAGAGAGATGATGACATGGATATCCGCCAGTTTGTCCACATCAAAAAAGTAAGGTTCAAGCAGTGGATGTAGGGAAACAAAAGGGTGCAGCTGTTGGCAGCATCCCTTGTTTGAAGGGAACAGTCCCCTTTCCACTGCCCCCAGTGTATTCAGTAGTGTAATCGGCTGACTTGGCCTTTGGATAAGGTGGGGTTCTAGAAAAAGTTGCACAGAGGGAACCTGGCATGCTGTGAAAAGTGCTTTAAGGCCCTGGGGCTGACCTTTCAGTCTGTGGGCTGCAGAAGGTAGCAAAGAATAACACCTCTGTAAGGACTTGGTTCATTTTTTGGTTTCTGCTTGTTTTGCTCTTGAATTGGAGATGTACCAAATGCTGGCTAAGTAGCTTGCAGGACATGGTGCAGCAATCTGTTGCCCTGTACCTACCCATTACGGAGGATTCAACTTCCATGCCAAGTACAGTGACTTTCTTCAAGAGGAAAACTTAATTGTTATGGAATGGAGTATCCAGTTCTGCCAGATGGCCCAGCGTTGATGTTGTTCAATTGTAAGTCTGGAGTTCCAGCATGTAAACTTTCTTCTGAGAGTCTGATGTGAAAATAACATCCTAGGAGCTAGTGTGACTGAGGACTGAAGATTTGGGCTTAGTTGTCCTTGGTCAAATTCACGTCAGCAGCTCTTGTTTGAAAGCTGTATGAGATTTGAGAAGAGCCCTATGATTCTGGTGGTGGTTCTGTGGCATCTCTTCAGGCAGCAGCATCACTTGTTCCTGCTTCTCCTGAAACTACAGTTCAAAGAGCAGTTGTTCAGAGGTGAAAGCTCTTGATAGCTGTCTGCTCTTTTCACATGCTGGTAATATGAATGTCCTCTGAAACATGTTATTCAGAAACCTGTTTCATGTTGTTTATTACACCTGGGATTGCCTGTGACTGCAGGCACGCCAGTCAACTGTTTGATGTGTTCAATTGGTAGCTAGAGGGTTTTTCAGTTTTCCTTCTTTATTTTATTTTTTTCCTCCCTTTCCTTACAATTTGTTGCTAATAGAAATGTCATTTGCAAAGGTATATGCTCCTCATGGCTTGTCAAAATTAGGTTCTCTTGTCACGTGCTGGAGTCATAGTGGTTTAACAAATAAGCATCTCTTGGAAGGGGTGTAGAAATCCCAGAACTCAGTACTTGTTTTTATATTGTCCTTAATTTGCTAGGCTTTAAAAGGAAAGATTTATGTGTCCAGCATGACTGTAACTGATCGTTCATCTGATAACTGAGGGTGTAGCTGAAGCTTGTACATCACCTACAATAGGTATTCTATGTATTAGCTTTACTGCACCTCAAGATGTGGGAGTGTATGACAGTTCTAAAAATGTTCTTTGCTTTGTTAGATCCCTGGTGGAAAGAAATTTGACTCCATGGTGGTGAATGGATTTGTTTGCACTAAGAATGTTGCACACAAAAAGGTAATGCAGCTTGATTAATCTTACTATAATGCATGCTGTGGAAACAAGGGTGCTCTGACTTGCTTTTTGTGTCAGGAAGCTTCTCTCAGCACTTAGGAGGTTTGTGAGGTTTCTCTGCTTTGAACCCCCAAGCAAGAATGGCTTTTAAAGCATTTATTTTCCAAGCTGTTTTGTTTTCTAACCCAGAGATTTTAGAGGAGAAACTCTCCTCCTACATGCACAGAAAAACAGCCTTTCCACCCCTACCACCACATGAGACATCTAATAATTACCCCAACTTTTAGCCAGAAAAAGGCATTTGTGGTTCTGACTTAGAATAGTATAGTAAAATGAGTCTTTAAGGCAGGAGGGCAAGATAGAAGTCAGCTGTGTGAATCCAGTGTGTCAAAACTTTGGGGCTCTTAGCAGTGCCTGGAAATAATCTCTAGCATTGCCTGCTTATGTGAAATTCCAACAACTGTGTAACAATTTCAGAAGGAAGAATGTGTAGATGGGTCTGCAGGGGGGGATAGCTGAGACGCTTTAAAGGGAGGTGGGAGTAGCAGGGACTAATCATGGAAAGTATATCTCTTTTTCTTGTGTACTTCTTCCTCTCCAGGTATTTGTATTTTTGTTTTAACTATTTTTGTGGTTTTTTCTAGATGAACTCTTGCTTAAAAAATCCCAGAATTCTTCTGCTAAAATGCTCAATTGAGTACCTCTATCGAGAAGAAACAAAGTTTACCTGCATAGAGCCTATAGTACTTCAGGTGAGAATATGCTTTTGTTCTTGGTTAAAATAACCCAAACAAAATCATGTTCAGTGCATTTTTCTTCAGTGTGTAAGGTGGAGTTGAATGGGTGAGATAGATTGCATAGAAAAGAGAGAACTTTCCTCTTTTAGTAAGCTAAGAGAGCTGCTGCAGGAAATATGGTACAAACTTGTAGCCTTGCACTTGGGGTTTTTATCCTCAAGTTCCATGTCCTGAGAACAGGTGTGTGAGCTTTTGATTCTCACAATGCAGCATTTTAGAAGGCTTCTGTTTTTGTTGAGACCTTCTGAACTGTATGTTCCTTATACAGTGTTAGAGCTGGATAAGGTTTAGGTGTGTGAAGAAATATTTGAATAGTGTAGGTGAGGGTTAGGTCACACCCATGTTATATTTTGTCAGGCTTGAAAAAATGGAACAACCACCAACCTAATGGAGTGATGAACTAGAAAATGTCACTTTGGAACAGGTGCCCTGCCCCTGTGAGCAGGGATGTGCTGAACACATGAAAACACTTAAGTATGTTTTCTTTAACACTTTGCAGTCTTGTCTGAGCATCAGTGTTCAGATGCTTGCAAGGATACCCATAACGAGGGTATTTGGTGCCCTTCTGAGCTTGGGCCATAATGTTTGTTTCTGTATTTGACTTTTTCATAGTGTGCATTTAAGGGCACTTCTGTTTAGTGGTTAGGTATGAAAGCCTGGTGAAATGGTTAATGCTTAAACTCAGACCTGTCCATTTGTCTGAATGGGGTAGAAGTATCTGCAATACTTTGTAAATACTGGTCTGTGTGATTATTTCAGTGTCTGCTTCAGAACATCATCAAACTGTGTATCTTCATTAAAATCCTGTAGGACAGAAAATACTACAGTACTCCTAGTTTTATTGAAGATGTTAGCTTGCAGCAAGAGCTTTATCTGTTGTTACACTTACATGAATGTCTGTTTTCTGATGAACTGTCAAACTACTTTTGTGGTACCTTTATAGTGTGCAGAACTTTTAAAACCTGACTGATGTGAGCTGCAATGACACAGTTGAGAATATCTGGCTTGAGAAGCCATATCCTCCCTGTAGCAGTGCAGTCCTTTAGTTCTGATGAGCTGGAGCCTGATTTCTGTTTCTGTGCATAGTAATACAAGTGTGTGTGTGGGTAGTGAAATGAAGATGGCCCTGGGTAGAAGAGCAGTTTTGTAGTGCATAGCATTTGGGATATGATTTCAGGAGCACTATCCTCAGGTACAGATTTAGGGACTGGGGATGTGTATACAGACTTATAGAGGCATAGAGCATTGTCATACTCTTCCTGAATGTAGGTGTGTCTGACTGCCAGCACTCATTAGCATGTATCTGAAGGTGGAGAACTTAATACTGCAATTAACTTTGGTTTATGATGCTCTGATTCCAGCTGCTTTTGAATATAAAGCTTTTTTATGTATGAGGGTGTAAGGTGCATCCTCCTGTATGCATGTTTGGATTCTGCTGCAAGTCCATTATTTCACACTGTCTTAGGGCTGTATTCTCATGTGAAATTAATGCTTATAAAAAATTAGTGATCAACTGAGCGTTGTGTTGAGGGTGTGAAAATATTCACAATGGGCTACTGATGGTGTTTTCTGGATAACTGTTTTCCCTGTTTTATGGGAAAGGACAGTATGTAAATGAAGTGAAAAGTAATATTAAGTATTAAAGTGGGTTTGTTTTCCAGATGGGTTTGCAGTAGTTCACTGCCATACTTTATTCCTGTCTGCAGGAAAGGGAGTTCTTGAAGAACTACGTACAGCGGATAGTTGATGTCCAGCCTAATTTGGTCCTTGTTGAGAAGACTGTGTCCAGAATTGCCCAGGACATGCTCTTAGAGCATGGTATCACTCTGGTCATCAATGTCAAGCCGGTGAGCGTTTCTGATCAGTTAGACTTGGCCTTGTGGTAGATCTCTAATGTCTCCTTGTAGCAAACTCCCTGGAGAAAGCCAAGAGTTGTCTTATTTTCTTCTCTAACCAAACGTGGGCTCTTTTTTAACAGGACTTCTCTTCCAAGAAGGTCAGGCAAATCTTGAGATTAACTTTTTCCTCAGTTCTTCACAGCTCCTGTGCTGTGTCCTTGTTTGATGGATCTTTGTACCCTGGTTTAGTTCTAGTAGACTTTGACACCCATTTGTAGCAAATCATGCATGGGTCCTCAGCGATTGCCACAGAGCCTCCATCCCTGTTGGGCAGGGTACAGACAGCCATGCAGAGAGTTGCTGTGGGAGTTGGCTGAGCTCCTGGCAGAGCCAGCATTATGCTGGCTGCACTGCTCCTCCAGGAGGTGTCTAGATCCAGTCAAGTGAGAAGTTCTAGTCAGGGTGCAATCTCACCAGAAATATTTACCCAACTGTGTTTCTAAGATTCTATGTTGTGGATGTGGGTTTGTGGGACTGGGTTTAGCTGAGAGTTTGCATCTCAGAAGTTTCAAAGATTACGCTGGTGGTTTTGGATTTGTTAAGAGTAAGATAAGGATGCCAGTGTCCTCTTTGCCTTGTAGATTCTTACTGCTCTTTCCATTTTTACAGCAAGTGTTAGACCGAGTAAGTCGAATGACCCAGGGAGACTTAGTGATGTCAATGGATCAACTGTTGACCAAACCACAACTGGGCACCTGTCATAAATTTTATATGCAAGTTTTTCAGTTGCCCAATGGTGAGTAAAGCTTGATGTGACTTAGCCTATGTGTGTGTGAAAGGATGAATGCTTTGCTCCTTTTTAAATAGATTTCAACTGTTGGCTTCCTTGTGTGATCATGTATCATCCTACTAATTTTATTTCTGTTACTTCTTGGAACTACAGCTGCCTGTGTTGAGAAAAGCATGATCTTACTAAGACATGCTATAGATTTTAATTAGACTGATTCCTTTCTTCCAAACTGTTTTTTCTCTTCCCACATACTGTAGTTTGTCTAGTCCAACTTCCTGTTCAAAACAGGAAGGATTAATTTCCATGCAGCATCAGATTTCTTAGAGTTTTGTCAGCCAACTCTCGAAAATACTGCAGAGCGGAGATTTCATAGTTTGTCTGGGTATCATCCTCACTGTAAGGAATTTTTCTGCATTGAAATAAAGAATCATAGAACAGCCTGTATTGGAAGGGACTTTAAAAGATTATCTGGTTCTACCTTAACAAATCCAATCAAAATTTGCTTGGTTGCAATTTGTGCATGCTTCCTCATGTTCAGTCATTGTACACCTTTAAGAAAGGTTCCTTTTTCTCTGTAACTCCCCTAGGCAGTGGAAGTCTACAAAGGAAGGAAGAAATGCTGTTTGACAGGTTACCAGTGCTGCTGGCACACATAAATGCTGTGGATGCAGAGCTTTGTGGAGATGCAGTCTTTGCATCTCTTCACAGAATCATAGAAAGGTTTGGGTTGGAAGGGACCTTAAAAATCATTTAAATCTAGCTTCTCTGTTGTAGGCAGGAACTAGACCTTCCACTAGACCAAGCTGCTCCAAGTTTCATCAAAAATGCCCTTGAACACTTTCCTTTCCACATCCTCACTGCCCCTTCCAGTCTTTAAATTGCCCTCAAAATGGCCTAGGTTTTTGACTTGTAAGGATGAGCAAATGTTCCTGGGAGGGTGATAGTTCTTTTGCCCACTGGTGCAGAGTCTACAGTGATCTTAGAATACTCTGTTTTGGTCAGGGTGTTCCATGTGGCCTTCACTTTGACTCTGTGATGGCTTGTTTGACAAAACAGGAGAAGGTTTATAGCCAATGCTTGCTTTTCTTGCAGAAATAGGATATTTCAGTACAGTAATGTGAATTTCTGCTGCTACCAATGTTACTTGCTTTTAGTCTCTGTTGCAGTCTCTTGGATGTGTGAGATGCATAAAAACAGGTTAACTGTACTTGTCATCCTAACTCCTATGTTTTACTTCTCTTCTAGATCAAACAAAACCCCTGATGTTCTTTGAAGGGTGTCCCCAGCACCTGGGTTGCACTATCAAGTTGTGTGGTGCAGCAGAGTATGAGCTGGCTCGTGTGAAGGAGATCCTGATCTTCATGGTCTGTGTGGCTTATCATTCCCAGCTGGAAATCTCATTTCTTATGGATGAGTTTGCCATGCCCCCTACTCTCACCAAAAACACTTCCTTTCATTCCCTTATTGAGGAGCCAGGAGATGAAAATGAGCAACAGAACCTCTTCAATGGTGAGGACTTCAGCACAGCAGTCAAAGACATTGAACTATCCTCTGACAAGCTGCCTGTGATCTCTGAATCAGTGTCCTCTGATGAGGTCAGTTTGCCTGAACCAAAGGGTGTGTTTGACAGAGGTGACCAAGAGAGCAGTCAGTTGGAAACTGTGTCTTCCAAGCAGCAAGAGCATCACAAAGTGGAGTCACCATTTGCAGTGTTCAGTTCTGTACCTCATACGATACCTGAAACATCCCCACTGCCCCTCCATGGCATGGACCAGCACTTGGGCACTCTGGATAACCAGGCACTAGAGCCTCTTCAACAGGCAGATGATTTACAGGAATCCAAGAGTCAGATGAGGGTCTTCAGAGACCCTCTCCAGGATGATACTGGTTTATATGTCACAGAAGAGGTCACTTCATCTGAGGATCGTCTCAAAACTTACTCTGCAGCATTTAAGCAGGAGTTGAAAGATGTCATTCTCTGCATTTCTCCAGTACTGATGTTCTGTGAACCATTTCTTTTGACTGAAAAAGGCATGAGATGCCCTGCCAGGGAATACTTTCCCGAGCAAGTTTATTGGTCTCCTCTCCTCAATAAGGAATACAAGGAGTTGGAGAGCAGAAGGAAGAGGCAATTGTTGCGAGATCTCTCTGGACTACACGGGAGGAATGGGAGTGTCCAAGCCAAGGCTATCCAAATCTTACCTTCTCATGAGTTGGTTAATACTCGAATAGCAGAACATCTGCGTGATAGCCAGAGCTTAGCCAGAATGCTGGCTGACTATCGGGCCAGAGGAGGGAGGATACTACAGAAAAGCACAGATCCTTTTGCCCAAAACAAGGATGTGTCTAGTGTCCCTTCTGGAAAAACTGGGAGCAGAACTGAAGAGGACGAGAAGGGACTGGCTCAGAGTGAATCCTCATGGTCTCATAAGGTAAGATTGAGTTGTGCTGCTCAAAACTCAAGTTACGTCAGTCTCTCATGGTATGCAGAAGGTATAGGGTCTCATATTAAAGCAGAGGGGGTGTTTCTTTCTGTTTGATTATGGTTGTGTTGTTTTGTTTTGGGGTGGTTTTTTTGCATTTTAGATTGCAGTGCTCTGCAATCATTCAGAGCAAGAGACTACAGTATTTCTCTGAGAAATACATGAAGTCAGCCCAGAATCAGTTTTGCCTGTTTGACTGGGCTGTACTTAACTGATTTCTGAAAATGAGTCCATGAAGAGGGAGCAAACCTTAAGAAGTTTCTTAAACTGAGCTTTCTTGCTGCTTGTATTTGGTTATTTGTAGAAATGTACTTTCATTTTCAGAGGGCTTGACGTCATGGAAATAGCGGTAGGCTGTAATTACATTAAAGTATTTGACTGATTGTTAAAGTTTGGGTGGTCTGAAGAAAAGAGAGAATCACAATGGAGGGGAAAGAATCTTCTTTGAAATTTCAGAGCAAGAGATTATGTACTTGTAATAAAAATATTTAAAAATTTTGGTAAACTGCCGTGCAAGTAACTAACTTGTGTCTGAGAGAAAGTATCTTGGAACTTTCTTGAATTGTGAGCTGTTTAGGAAAAAAGTTGATGAATAAGAGTAGCAGAACTGATCTGTTGAAACAGCCAAACATTTTGGTCCCTGTGCCAATCAGCCCTTGTGTTCATGAGAAGTCACTTTTTAATTGGTGCTTAAATGTAGATCTCTATAGCCTCACAGGCCATAATCTTACAAACTGTAAGAGTAGCCCTTGCTCTGGATCAAACTGGTTGATGCTGTTTTAAATTTATTCAGTAATCAAAGGAAAGTATTTGGTAATGTCATAGTTTTGTAGGGTGTGGAAGGGAAAACAGCTCTGTTCCAGCAGCAGTGTGGTACATCTCTTCTCAAAGAATAGAAAGATGGAAATCTTTCTATAGCCTGAATGAGTAACTGAGGTATAATACAGTGACAGTAGTTGAGGTATAATATATTGAATTCAAGGTGTTCTAAACTGTACAGTGATGTAGAGACTCTGGATGTTTGTCATGGGGCTTTTGTTGTTTTCTGTTCCTCTTGGCTTAGTTTCTGCAGAAATACGTGTGTGTTCATGGGTTTCATTATGTGTATGAGTTATGTTGTTCTAAAAATGGCTCTTAGCAATTATGCATAGTACAAGTTTGCCTGAAGCTGGGAGATAATGCTGAGTTAATCTGTGCAAAAGCAGAAAGCAGAGATTCTCTTTGAATAAAATTACTAGAATAGAATTTTGTCAACAGAAGTTGTGTGTGAATGGAGTTGTCTGTAACCAGTGAATGAGTTGTTTTCTCTCTACTAGGTGGATTGCCTGAGTCCAGTAAACCATCAGAGGCTCTGTGTTCTCTTCAGCAGCTCTTCTGCTCAGTCCAGCAATGCTCCAAGTGCCTGTGTTAGCCCCTGGTATGACAGCTACTCCTCTACAGCTTGGATAGCTGCTATTCTTTCCTTCCCCAAGTCAGAGTCAGGGTCTGCCTCATAGCAGTATTTCTCTGAGGGCTCCTTGGTAGGTTGTGCCCATCCTGTAACAGGAACTTTTAGTAAAAGACTTTTGTCTTGCTTGGTCAGTGAATCCACAGCAGCATTGCACAGCCTCTGTAATATCCAGAGCACGAATGAGAAAGCCCAGCCTGAAACCAAATGCTTTAGTTGGTGTTTCACTGCAGAGTAATGTCTCTTCATGTAGTCTTGTGGGGAAGAGTTAGTGTAAATGAACTCAGAACAATGTCCAAGGCCAAAAATGAGCCTTGTGAGAATCTTGGAATGTTTGTAGATTGTGTTATCCAAGAGTGGCACTGAAATACATTGCTATCTTTCTCATACTATAGTCATCAGTATAAAGAGCTTTATTTCCAGCTTTATTAGGGGGCTGTAATCTAAACGTGTGCAATTTATGACACACTTTTATCTCTACTAAACAGGACTGGTCTTGGTGTTTAATCATTAGCTTAGGTGATTTTAATAATGTAACTTAGGTGAAAATAAAGAGATTACCCTCTTACAGGACAAGGTCTAAAGTTCCTGTAAAAGCTTAGAAATGAACGAAAAAGATGGTGATTTGCTCACTAAGCAGTACCAATGAGAGGATGTAAATTAGTGATGTTAGGGATATCCGAATTATAACACTTAAACTGATACACATTTTAAATGGCTTGCTCACCTCAGGTTCTCTGGGGAACCAAAAGTTGTTATTAAATATTCTAGAAGAAAAAGGGTTTCTTGAGGCTTTTTTCATGTTCTGGATGTACCCTTTTTATAGCTGTTTAAACTTTAGTGTTTGAAGCTTAAGCTGTTTAGACTTCTGTGCCTAGACATTTTTGAACATAATCTTCAGAAATGCAGTTGAATTGTATTGGACTTTTAAATGTCAAGTTTAAAGTTGTTCTAGTAGGACTTTGATCCCATTATTAGCAAACCTGACAGCAGGGATCTAGGAAGGGTAGTCAAGAGGAAAAAAAGAGTCTTTGAAGGTGTACAGGGCTGTAAACAAGCCAGCAGTGAGTGTAGATCTGTGCACCTAAAAGTCATTGCACAGCTAACAGTGATGGCATCCAGTCTCTAAAGCTTTTCTTTCTCTGCTTTAGGATTGTGACCATGGAGTTCTATGGGAAAAATGACCTAACTCTAGGGATTTTTCTGGAGCGCTACTGTTTCAGGTGAGGAGGAATTTATTCTAATTCACTCATGCTTGCTTGTTACAAGCAAAATACATCCGTTGGTTTCCTATTTTGGCCCTGTCTTTCTTAATTCCTTCCATGAGGAAGTGAAACAGATTATGAAACAAAGTTTATAAGTTCACAAAGACAGATGTGTCCACTTAGCATTTTTTGTAGCAATTAGGGCTTCAGGGCCTTGTTAAGAGTCTGAACCAGTATTCCAATTGTCTGTTTTTTAAGACAAGCAACTGTACTGGTCACAGTTTCCTGAGGTTCCTCTTTGAACATTCATACAAGTGTTGGGTAACACTACTCATTTAGTGTCTCAGTGCAAGGCTTTGTCATACTTGCAAGGTGGCCAATGTAAACAGTCCAGAGGAGTTTGAGCCCTGGCAAAGTACTGTGTCACTTGTTTCACCTCACAGAAGTGTGAGTTGTTCTGTTTCTGTAATAACAGGTGCTGCCACAGCCCCATGTAGAGTCTCAGCAGGCTGTGAAGCTGGATAGGTAACCTGCTCAAAAGACAAGCTCACTCTGTTCTCTCCATTGGCCACTTGCAGTAGCAGAATGCTCTGTGTTCAGCCTTCTGGAGGAACAAGTATTTCACCTTGTGGTGATCAGTGAGGAGGAGCTTAGCTGCCCACTTAAATTCTTGCTTCTCTCTCCTCATAAAGTAGTGTGTGCTAAAGTGACTGCTTCTCAATCTCCATAGTTTCAGTAACTAAAATTCTTTATTTTTTCACATGAGAAAGAAGAATCTGAGCTTTTTCAGACTCTTTCTGGTTTTGAAGAATATCTCATCTGGCTTTGGTACCTAAACGATTCAGCTTTTATTTTTCTAGTATTGGTTTTTCTTCCCTGACTTCAAAAAACCCATCCAAAGAAAGGTCATAGGTTTTACTGTTCAAAGATGCTCTATGCACTGTGTTGCTTACCTGTTCCTTCAGAAGCTGAAACATTGTCATTTTGAAGGTTCTTTGTTACTTCTTTGTCCTTGGTAGGATTTGCTTGGGTACACTGCCAAAGCAGTCTTGTAACTTGGTGCCAAGGATTTCCACAAGGTGCTTTGATCCTTATTTTGTGGATTATGCAGAATATGCTGGTAGAAGGTGATTCACTGTAAAAAGGTGATAGCAGCCAGTATCCAGTCGCTGCTTTTGGGACCTATACAGAGCTATTGCTGGCAATGGAACTCTGCTATGTGCTACTTCTAAATCACTCTGCAGAAACAGCCTTCACTACAGGCTCAGAAAACTTTTTTACAGTGAAGATAAATAGTCCCATGGTATTAAAAGGCATATTAGATCTGTTGAATCAGTTCTCCAGCAATGCCTTGTACGTGAACATCATTAGTGTTTCTATTTCTCTCTGTAAGGCCTTCCTACCAGTGCCCCAACATGTTCTGTGAAACACCAATGGTGCACCACATTCGTCGCTTTGTTCATGGGCAAGGCTGTGTGCAGATTGTGTTAAAGGAGCTGGACTCCCCTGTCCCTGGGTACCAGCACACCATTCTTACTTACTCATGGTGCAGACTGTGCAAACAGGTAAGGATTCAGAGTAATTGCTATTCCAATTTATTATTTGTGTTGTGACTGGCTTGGTATGGAAAGGCAGCACTTTTGAGAAAGCACTCATCCCTGGAGCTATGGCTAAACTGGCAGGAAACCTGTTACTGATTAGATGTTCTCATGTTACCTACAAATTCCTCTTGTAGACCTGGGACTGTTGAGAGTGAAAAATCTTGTGTAAGGTAGTCTTGTTAGAAAGTGTCAAAACTGACTCTGAGAGGATAGATCTAAGCAGAAAAAAAAGAGGAGTTGCCCACTTAGAGGTGAAGAGTATGGTCCCTTTCTTGCAGTGAATCATTATGAGCATCAAAAGAATGTATGCGTGGGGAAGGGCAGACACCAAGAACTACTGCCTTAGTAATTGGCTAAAGCCACTTGCTATTCTTTGATCTGCTGTGGACTGAACAGCCTGCATTGCGTCAATGTGATGTCTGGAGTTCCTTTGGTAGTCATTAGAAAGTAACATCTTCATTAGAGAAATACTAAATTGCTTTAAAAAACCCACAAGATAGAAAGATTATCTGAAACTTGTTCTGTAATTTAGCTAAGAAAACATTGCTAACTGGGTACTCATCTCTAGCCAGACATTAAGAGCCTTCAGAGACAAGAATAAAACTTAATGAAAAAAGATTCATGCAGCACTTGAAATGCAAAACATCTGAATTACCAATATGGATGACTCAGGTCACCTACTTAGGCTGCCTTAAACATGGGTGTTGGATTTACAGATACCCGGAGGAGGTTGACGCAGTTGCTGCCAGCAAGCCCTGTGCTGCTGTGTACACAGCTGCTCTGGAACCTGTGATTTCTGTGTGCTCATGTAAACACGTGTTTGAGGCTGTTAAGTGTGTGTAAAGCGGTGTCTGCTCTAAGCTTGCAAGCACTTCTGAAGTTGAAATATGCTGCAAAGCAGTACCAGTGCAGTTGCAGCTGAAGAATCACCAGGGAAAAAGTATATTATATGGCCACTGCTGCTGGCTGGGTTGCTGGAGATTGGCTCTATACAGAGAAATAGCATCCCAGAAATAAGCTTCCATCAAGGGTATGTTTGGACTCTCCCAGCTTAGCACCTGTCATCATCAGCTAGCAGTTGTTGGTTATCAGATTTATTTTAACTATGTGTTGGTCTTAGCTTTGCATAAATGCTATCTTTGTTGTTTAGTATGTTTCAGGGTCATGGGTCCTTCTGGTATTAGAAATACTAGATTGCTGTCTGAATTATTAATCTTGTTTGAAAGATGAAATTTAGACGGTTGCCTTTCAATTTTTCAGGTGACACCAGTTGTTCCCCTTTCCAATGACTCTTGGTCTATGTCTTTTGCAAAATACCTCGAGCTGAGGTTCTATGGGTACCAGTACACTCGAAGGGCCAATGCAGAGCCTTGTGGGCATTCCATCCACCATGACTATCACCAGTATTTTTCCTATAATCAGATGGTGGCATCTTTCAGGTGAGTTACACTGCTAAAAACTTCCTCCTCTCTCTGGTACTGTATGAAGCATATGGCTCTAGTAAGGATTTATCAGTTCTGTCCTTCCCTATGAGTATAGCATGGGATAGCATAACTATACCATAACTGCAAGGGCAAGATTGTGTGCTGGCTTGCAGAGGGCTTTGTGGGTGGCATCACTGTCCTAGCTGTGGTGGGCAGTGTTCTAAGAGTGGATGGTTCCAGTTCGTGATGCAGAAGGGAAAATGCTTCTCCCTATCTTAATTCCAAAAGCTGTCAAAATTTTGGTTTTGCAACATGATTTGTGGTTTTACTTTTTACCTGGGAGATACATGAACAGTGTGTTATTGCTGCTAAAAATGACTGAAGTCCTGGACATATTGACAGTGCCCCTTTTTGTATAAGGGCCTCAAACCTCAGTATGGTGTAGAACTAGTCCTGTGCGGTGTGGATCTTGTTACAAGTTGCTGTATTGCCTTCTCAGCTACTCTCCAATCCGGCTGCTGGAAGTGTGTGTCCCACTCCCCAAGATCTACATCAAACGACAGGCTCCGTTGAAAGTTACTATTTTGCAGGATCTCAAGGATTTCTCACAAAAGTAAGCTTTGTTTTTAATGTCTTCCTAATCTTATTTGTATTTTGTACTTTTATTAGCAGAACACATAACTGTTTTTCCTAGTGTGATGAGATTTGGCTAAATATTTATTATTTGATAGAAAAGTAATAGTTTAAAACATGTATGCATATATACTTCCAAGGGACAGTGGTATTGAATATTGAAATCTTTGTTACCTTTGCCTGCTCTGTCTGTACTAATCTCTCAACTCTTTGTCTCGCAGTTGAGGTTAAACATTGCCAGCAGAAACTAAGATTAATTTCTTCTCTCTCCCTGATTGTTGCACTGATGTCGGAATCATATAGCATGTTTCTGAATAATGCTGCCAAGCTACTGAAAGGTTGGCCACCAGCAGGTGTCTGAAATGTTACCTTATGAAGTGCCTTCTCAAACACAATTAAAGTATTTTTAATTCCTCCCTCTAATGCTAAAAATCAAACAGAGGAGATAGTCCTAGAAGGCGACTCTGAAAACTGCAGGCTATATTTTATACTCTTACCCTAAAGTTCCTTTATAGAACATCTGACTGAGTCTCAATTCTGTCTTCAGCCCCAAAAAATTGCAAAGACCTTGCTCAAATCTCTTGTCCGAACAGAACTGTTGTCATTATATTGGTCATGTGGCAACGGAACTCTCTGGTGTTTTAGTCCTTGTCTTTGTTAGCTATTGAATATGGTAACAGCAGGCAGACTGTACCTTCTTGTAGTCTAAGGTAAACTACCATGAGCCTAGACACTTTCTAAATGTAGGAACAAAAAGGTGGAAGACAGGCCTGATGAAAACTCTGTTAAATCCAGCCAGACTGCTGTTCTGCCTGCTCACAGCATTCCTGTATGGCTGGATGTCTCTGTGACCATCCAACTTCAAAACCTGTAGAGCTTTGTTTAGAGCCAAAATAGAGGTACTCATTATTTCTGAGCCCTGCTGGTGGAGGTGTAGCTTGCACACCCAGATTCTTCCTAATCACAGATAACACAGCAGCTCCTCTGTGTTAGTAATGTGTTTGAGACATTTGTATTGCTTTCTGACAACTTCCACTGCTGAGAATAAATTGTGGAGATAAACATCAATGTATGTAACTTCTAGATTTCTCCTATTACTAATGAAGTTTTCCCAACTTTCTCTGTAAATACAGTTGGATAGCTTACTGTGCAGGAAGGCTGTCATATATTGTCTTTTGTATTCTTAAATGCTAACCTTAAACCCATTCAGACTTCTATTAAAGAATATTGAAGAAGCTCCAAGTAGTCACAGCCTAACTCTTTTCATCACTGTTGACAGGGTGTCACAAGTGTATCTTGCTGTGGATGATCGCCTTGCTTCTCTGAAAACGGATACTTTCAGCAAAACTAGGGAAGAGAAGATGGAAGATCTCTTTGCCCAAAAGGAGGTAATAGACTATTTTTGCACCAGGGGACCACAGGCTAAGTGTGTGGAAGAACTACTCAGATCTTGTGGGTGGCAGAACACTGACAGTTTTTCTTTTGGCAGATGGAAGAAGGGGAGTTTCGAAACTGGACTGAGAAAATCCAAGCAAGGCTGCTTTCATCATCACTGGACACACCCCAACAGCTGCAGTCTGTTTTTGAGTCTCTGATAGCTAAAAAGCAAGGACTTTGTGAGATGCTACAAGCGTGGAATAATAGGTAAAAAGACACATGTTGGAATCATGAGCAACACTGATACTGTGTTGGTTCTGGGAGGGAAGAGATTCAGTTGTAGTTTCTTTCACTATAGCACAGTTGCTCTATAGAGTTTGTGCTGAATGTACTCTACTGGTTAAGAACATGGCTGATTGATTGGAACAGAAAATCATTTGAGGCAAATAATAAAAGTATTGTATTGTGGAACGCAACTTGCACCTTGAGGAGAAATTTTCATTTGAATAAAGGTGGAAGAGATGGGAAGAGGGGAGCATGGGACCTGTTGATTGGGTGAAATAATCTCAGAGGTGAAGAAAATGTGCTTTGGCCATTTGATACATCTTTGGCACATGTTAGCAGCAATCTGAGTTTACAGTAAAGACTTATGAAGTCATGATTGACCATATTCTGGTATGGAGAAACTTTGTAACTTGTGTCATTCAGAGATAACACCAGTAACCTATCTTTTGATTAATTTTTCTTTGGTGATGGTGGTTTTATGTGGGTTGGTTTTGTTTGTTTCATTATTATTTTTTTGTTTTAAGATTGCAAGACCTCTTCCAACAAGAGAAAGGGAGAAAACGTCCATCAGTACCACCCAGCCCTGGGAGACTGAGACAAGGTGAAGAAAGCAAGGTATGGCTAACAGGCTATAAACCTCCTTAACGTTTTCTTTTCTGGGGCAGCATAATAGTCTTAAGACTGGCTTGAGTTACCTTTAATAATTAGTAAACTGGTTTTACTGCATCCTGTAGTTTTCAACTGTAAAAGCTTAAATTTGCACATTAGTATATGTATCTTTTCCTAAAAGATGTGAACTAAGAGCCATATTGTAGAGAGAGAGACTAAGTATGAATAGCAGTTGATGATTTTCTGTGATGTTTGTGTAGTGTTGATGTGAACACTGCCAGCAGAGAGCTGCAGTCATTGTCAAGTGAGTACCTAGATAGGAACTGGGCCATCTCCTTCAGTGCTAGGTTGTTGCCCATCAAGTGCATCCCTTGTGAAAAAGACAGGACACATAATATAGGGAGGCAGAGCAAATGACACAGGAAGGACTGATAATGGATTTTCAGGATCATCCCTGTTTTGTGATGTATCCTGTGGGGACTGACTGAAAGGATGGATAAATGATTTTGGACTGCTGCCTCAAGAGCTCTGTCACACATGCCAGCGTGCTGAACTTTCACCCTTTGAGGAGCTGGAACTCTGAGGAAATGTCTGGCTACAAGGCAGTGCAATATAAGCATCATACCAAGAGGCTGAACTCCCAGTAGTTCTAGCAAGGTGCACTAAAAACCCCTAGAGACCCTGGATTTGCTTTGCTGCATGCCCACATGCCCCTTCTTCTTAACACATATTTCTTAGGTGCTTAAACAAACCTTCTCTAGATCTAGCAGGAAGTTCATAGGCAGAGTGTAGTGTTTAAAGCAGCATACACAGATAACAGCCATCATAAGCATCTTGTGAACTTGAGTTGCTGTTGCCTTGTCTTTTTCCTGTGGTAACAGATACAAGACAGTGCAGAGGCTGAGAAGTGGGTGGGGGTGCTCTGTTGTAGTGCACATCTGCTTTTGTAAGTGTTCCACACAGGAGGGAATACAGCTGTAAAGAGCTTGGCATCAACATTGCTGTTTTGTTATTCTGCCTAGATCAGTAGCATGGATGCTTCCCCACGCAATGCTTCTCCAGCACTGCAAAATGGAGAGAAAGGTCTGTTACCTATTTTTCATAAGCTGCCAATAGAAGTGTGTTATAGCCCTTTTCTTGACATAACATGGGAGCTTTTGTCAAATTTGATAAATCAGAGAAACAGCAAATCCCCATCATGTCACATTTGTTCTTTCTAATGATAGAAGTTGGCCATCTGCTTCTAAGATGAAGCCGAATTACTAGTGATTAGTAAAATGGCCAACAAGGGTTTTCCTTTGTACTTGAGTTTAAAAACTTTCAGAGGCTTTCTAAATAACTGAATAGCTACATGGAATTTGGGAAATGCCTTTTGCCTCTTCTGTGATCTGGTTATGGGTGCTGAGGTCTCTTAGCTGTGAGGCATCTTGAGAGTCTGTGGGAGCTGAAGGTAGTAGTTATAAGAGTATGCATTTTCTGGGGGTTACGTGCTACACTGATGAGCTTGCCCACTCCTTTGGTCTGCATGGCTGTACCTGCTTTCTAAGTAGAAACTTTCTGAAAGTGGATCCTGGTTATAGCTTGGGCTGGGAGCAAAGAGTATCACTTCTGACAGCCATGTAAAATGCTTTCTTTCATTCTTGTACTGTCAGAGGATCGTTTCCTGACAACTTTATCAAGTCAGAGCTCCACAGGCTCCACCCATCTGCAGCTGCCCACCTCTCCAGAGGTTGCATCGGAGCATATGACTGGTGCCAGCACACTCTCTGAACAGGATACAACAAGCAGCTCAGAAGGTATCTTGTATTCTTTCTCTTGCTTTTCTGTGCCAAGTCCACAAGATGCATTTAGGAAATTACAAATCTGGTAACTCTGTGGTCTGTAGTCATCCTTCTGAATTTATAGCTTAAACTTTGATATTGTGATTCAGACCTGACATGTGTCTGTTCCAGATGTGTTTGATGGACACTCACTGGGATCTACAGACAGCCAAGTGAAGGAGAAGTCTACAATGAAAGCTATTTTGGCTAACTTTTTACCTGGAAACAGCTATAACCCCATTCCCTTTCCCTTGTAAGTACTGCATAATGTATATCTAATGTACAGTTAGCAACCTTGTCAGATTGCAGGCAGAACCGTGCATGCTTCCTTTGTTCAGTGTATAATTTAAGCCATTACTTGAGTTTGCCTCTGAATAAACTTCATCAGGTAGGAAGCTTTCTGTGTCCTTTATAGGTGATTGTAGGTTACTCACCTTCCTTTTGAATGATCTGCCCTTGTGTAAATCCAGTAGCAGTTTCTCCTCCTCCTAGCAGGCACGCCTCCTCTAGGCTCTAATGGGAGATGAAGGGTGGGGGAAGAGGGGAGAAAGGTGCCTTCTAACTTCATTGCTGCAGGGAGGGAGTGGAAATGCCCTTCCTTAGCAAAGACTTAACTAAAGCTACATGCCTGCATCTTGTTTTTGCTTCCAGACCTCATCCAAGGGTTGGACTCAAATTGGCATTTTCTGGGTGTAGGTCAGGTTCAATGGCTACTGCATGTGCCCTCAAGTCTCCCTCTCATGTGAAGATGGGCAGGCTGGAAAGTCTTTCAGCTACTTGGTCTGCGTGCTTTGTAGTGTTTCTCGTTTGACATGAGCCTAACGTTTGGCAGCCTGAATTTAACTGGTGAATCCCGCTCCCAGCGTAGGAGCGGAGGCCTTGGGCTGATGAGGTAAAAGTTAAATGACTGGACCCTACAGATAAGTGCCAGCAAATCGTACAAGAATACAGCAGGCTTTGGGGAATTTTTTGTGCTAAACTGCTTGTTCAGAAAAGAGTCCAGGTTTGTCCCTTAAGTTCACTCTGCAGGCTATGCTGCTGGACAGTCAAACCAAAGTCAGGCAGGTTTTGGTGCCATTAGAAACAGTGGCTGCTAAACAGAAATAGACTCTTATTCTAACTTGGAGCTGGTCTTGTGATCTAAGCAGCTTACTTGAAATGCTGGTTGCCCTAACACACTACCATTTAGAATTAACCACATAGTTATGAATATGTCTGTTGGGAGAAGCGGATCTGGGGAGCTTTGGTTCCATGCTGAGACACGCAGCTTGTGCCTGGGAGTGCAGTGATGAGGTCTGGGTTTTGACCAAAACTTGTTTTTTTTCCACAAGTTTTTATGATCTACTAACAGTCTATGTTGTTTTCATTTAGTGACCCAGATAAGCACTACCTAATGTATGAGCATGAACGTGTACCTATTGCAGTCTGTGAGAAAGAACCAAGCTCCATCATAGCCTTTGCTCTCAGGTACTGGTGTGATTTTGCTGTTCTTCTGACATACTTCGTACTTTTGCAGCTTTTGTGTCTGAGGAATATTTAAATTTTAATGATAGGGAGCAAGCATGACAGAATTTCTACATAAAGCCATGTTAGAGTTTCTGCCAGAGCTGGGGTTCTTTCCTTCTACTGCTGAGATATGGAAAGTGCAACTGTATTTTGGACGTTTTTAGTGGAACTCTGGTATGCAGAAATGACTGAGTTGTGTGGTGTTTCTTTTAATGAGATATTACTAGAGAACAAAGTGCAACTAAGGTTTGCTCAGCCTCTCCAGCTGGAGGAAGTGTAGCTTCCAACAGGGAACAGGTGTTGGCATTGATATTGCAGTCTGTTCCTTGCCACTTTTGGTCGTAGCAGGTCTTGCTACTGCTCAGCTCTCCTCACCAGCTGCTTCAGTAAACCTTTGGGTTTGCTTGTCACAAGGCAGCAGATTTTTGAAGAAGTGCATTCTTAAATTGTGGGAGGGGGGACAAATAAGGGGATAATTTTCCTGCAGTATTGTCTAGAGCAGCTTCTGTTCTAAGAAAACTAAGTTCTAATTATAAGAAAAAATGAAGCTAAGGTTTTTCTCCTGTGATGTTTTGCTTCCTGTGGTTGTCTCTGAACTGAATCTTTGGGCTGGTATTGCAGACTTTCCAAGAGAACACTTAATTATTTTGGGGTTTTTTCTTTCTTTTCTTATTCTCCTTTTTTAAATTTTATTTTCCTTTTCCCATCAGTTGTAAGGAGTACAGAAATGCCCTGGATGAGTTGTCCAAAGCATCTCTGAAAAACAGTTCTGAAGAAGGGCTACAATCAAGCAGGTAACATGCAGAAACTGTAGTACACAGAGTGAAGGCACAGTGATGGTAGTGAATAAGCCAAAACTAGGATGGGGAAGAACCCTCAAATATGCCTGTTAGGATCTGTGCTTTCTGGTGGGATCTGACTCATTCCGTGAAACCAACACATACTTCAGTATGTGGGTTTTCATTTCATGTTAGGGACCATGCTGGCTCCATTACCTAATCCCTTACTGCATGCATGGTAGGAATACTGAGCCTGCTTACCTTTACTGTGGTCATGGATGGAACTATTGCTATGGAACCCTGAGAGGTATTTTTTAGGAAGGTGGAGTAGGACAACTTTGGAGGGTCCTACACTGTTACACCTTTAAATGGTCCCTTCTTCACTTAATGTTTAGGCAGGGGGGAGAAATAACTGTCCAGGCATGCAGCAGTAGTGTCTTGGGTGGCAGTATTTGTTGGTTCATGACTTCTTTGTTCCTCCTCCTTTCAGTATGTCAGACAGCAAACCCAAGAGCAGCAGCCCTGTCCGCCTGCCTGATGCTAACATGTGTCCACTGCGCAATGCAGAGCCAGAACAGCGTAAGGCCGTTTTGCCAAAATCATATCCATGGTGCTAATCTCAGCTCAGACTTGAGTCCACTTAACCTGGATTATAGTTCATGTGGGGAAGAAAAAGCAGCATTCTGAGTTGAAATTGTGACTTGTCTTAGTGTCAACTTAATGTAACACGAGAGGGATGGGAGTGTGTGGGTTTTTTGAAGTCTGTGGCTTTCTCTGATTCTTGTGACAGCAAACTATCATTCCCTGATTTAATGTTATGCAGTGGACCTAGGGTTGTTCTTTAATCTAGCCTGTTCAGTGGGATATGATACCTTCTTTTGGCATTGCCTTCTTTAAAGAGATGCAGTTAAAATATTTTGAAATGGAGACATGAAGTTACTGTATTAAAGACACTCATGCTTGGTGTGTGTTTTCAAATGTCTCTGCACTCTAAGGTGCTACTCAGAACACTAGATCATCCACCCTCGTAGACCTTGGTTGCCTGAAGAATAGCATGAATTATAGTTGAATGGCATCATTCCTCCAGCAATGATTGGGGAATGTTGATAGGAGTCATGCTTTTATTAAACTGCCTGTGGGAGTGCCAACAGCATCTTTTCTGTTCCTTTTCGCTGTAGCAAAGAAACCATCTGGTGTTCTGTCCTTCTTCCGTGGCACGGGAGGCAAGAGCCCAGACCTGTCTTCCCAGAAGAAAGAGACCTTGCGTGGTGCTGACAGTGCTTACTACCAGGTTGGACAGATGGGCAAAGAGGGAGCAGAAAACCAAGGAGCAGAGGCTCAAGGTATGAGACTGCAGAGTTCATCTCTCTTGGATTTTTACTTCTCCCAAACCCCATTTGTGCAAGTGCAAGGCCCCGAATGCACTCCTGCTCGTACTTTTTCAACAGTCCAAAGTTACTCAGCATGCATTGAAAATTAATTGTTTGAACATCAAATATGTTTTTTTCCTAAATGCGTTACTTTTCTTTGTGATAAGGGAAACAGGATCTTTCAAACTTAAACTGCAGTGACATGGAGTAGTCTGATCTTGAATGCCTTTAGATTGAGTTGACTCTAGTTAAGCAGCCCAGTCTCTCTTTCTCACTTGCTGTTTAGTTCTCATTGCTTCAGCTCCTGGAAAATGAATGAAGAGAAAGACTAGACTTGTGTCCATAAACAGCAGTGCCCTTCTAGCATATGTATAATATTATACAATTATAGCTGTATTTCTAATTCTCTGTGTATAGTTCCCTCTGTATTCTTGGGAAAAAAAAGCAAGTATTTTTCTTGTAATGTGAGTTTACGAGTAGTACCTAATGTGGCTTTCTCAGTAATAATATGAGCAGCTCTGACAGAATGATCCCTTTATGCCTTCAGATGATGGAGATGGAGGAGATGGACAGAAGAAACAAGTGGTGAATCCCCATGTGGAACTCCGTGAGTAGCAGTAAATAACAGCTTAGTCTTAGCTGACAAACTAATTTCTTCATGCACATGTAGTGGAAATATTGAAGTTAATAATTGTGTTTTCTTTGTATTTGTCATGAAGGAAAAGCAAATCAGGAAAAAAAGCAATGCAATTTTTACTTACTGCAATCAATCTCTTTTCCAAAAACACTCCATAAACTTTTTTAAAATTGATCTTTTGTCTGAACACTTTCCCATGACATATACTGTGAGCTAATCTAGAGGGAGTTGACTTTCCTGGATATTTTCCATTTAAATCCTGTTGGTTGAAACTTCTGAATTACAGTAAGCATGAGAGAGATGTTCAACACAGTAATACTCATCTAGCCATCAGTAAAATCTCAGTGTTGTCTTGAGTAGTCAGTGTGTATTGCATGCTGTTACTGAGGAAAACCATTTTTTCAGAGTTCTCGGATGCAAATGCCAAGTTCTACTGCCGGATTTATTATGCTGGGGAGTTCCACAAGATGCGTGAAGTGATCCTGGGCAGCAGTGAAGAGGATTTCATCCGATCCCTCTCGCACTCGATGCCCTGGCAGGCACGAGGCGGCAAATCTGGAGCTGCGTTCTATGTGACTGAGGGTAAATGCAGCTTCTTCCCCATTTGTGGATGGCAGTGGTTAGTGTGTCATTTAATCCCTGATAACCTCTGTCCAGTGGCTTGCTGATTGTGAAGTGGCTACTCAGAAGGGAAAATTAAGTGGATTGTTGTGGGGTCTTCAGTATCAAATTGTTTGTCACTTTGTACATGCCGGAGAACAAAACATAGTTCTGTTTTTCAGCAGTAGCAGCTGGGAAGGCCAGTTGAACAGAAGGGTTGTACTCAGGGCAGGCTTCAGAACACAAAAACTTGAGTATAATTCAAGGAAATCTTGACAGTGTTTCTTGTAATCTCATGTGCTATAGTTAATCTAAATTTTTTAGAACTGTGGCCATTTCTAGGCTTTTACATAAAAGAAGTTTTGAACAGAAAGGTCTGTAGGCTGTTTCTGTTGTCTCTATAGAAAGCCCCTATAGGTAGGTCTAGTGTAGGCAGTCTCTTGTCCATGATTTACTAGAGGGAAGAAATCCAGGGAGGCTGAAATTCAGAATATGTGAAGTAAAAAGAATCTAGAAATTAGCTCTGTAGGTAAGGATTGAAGAGAATTGTAGTGCTTTATATTTTCTAACCATTTCAGCTATGTGACAGTCCTAAAAGAATTGCAAATAGTACATCACTTATTGTGTGTAACCCTGTTGCCTCTGTCTGATGTTAAAACAGATGATAGATTCATCTTGAAGCAAATGCCTCGTCTGGAAGTCCAGTCATTCCTTGACTTTGCTCCACACTACTTCACTTACATCACTAATGCAGTTCAACAGAAGTGTCTTTTATTTTAGGCAGTGTTCTGTATTTTACAGATTAGTAGAAGTTTCTGTTAACTTTTTTCATTTAAATAAAAGAAAACGTTGGAGGGTATGAGTTACACTAATGTGTTTTTAAGATGTAAAGTGGAAATTATGCTTGGGCTTCTAAGCTGTAATACAGTGTCAGACAGAACAGTGGTGCTTCTATGGGATTGCTGATTGTCTCAAAGATCTTAACTCCTGTCTTGTCTTCATTAGAAGCCCACAGCTCTAGCTAAAATCCTTGGAGTATATCGAATTGGTTACAAGAACTCTCAAAACAACACTGAAAAGAAGCTGGATCTACTTGTCATGGAGAACCTTTTCTATGGCAGGAAAATGGCTCAGGTAAGAATGAAGTGTTCTGTTCCCTTGCAGTGCAGTTGTGACTGGGAGAAAGACCAGGGTCATTCATAACCATCTGGGTAACTTTTTTGGGTAGTTCAGGTAGCTGTTGTGCAGGGTTCAGTCTTTAGAAGTCTTGTTTGTCCTTGTTTGTGTCTCAGGTGTCTGAGAGAAAGCATTACTAACCTGATTAGGAAAATGCAAAATCTTTTTACAGAGCTTTCAGAACTGACTGGAATTACAGACTTACTTAGAATGGGAGCCTCACTCAGAGTTACTCTGTACTGGGGGGAGTTAATAATTTTTTCAACCCACTGTTCTTTCTAGGAACCTTTTCAGGTGTGGGACAAGATTTTGAGTTCAGTCTTGCTCTTAGTCAAGGAAAAGCAGTAGAATGAAGATCTTAAATTGACTAGGGGGAAATTCTCTTTATATAGAGATTTCAAGCTGAAAAGGAAGTTCAAACAAACATCACTTCTAAAACTAGATAGTATCAGTTTTTTCCACCTTACCTCTCAGTGCCTGACTTCAAACAGGGGATGTTTGTGGGAGGAAGTGGATGGAAGGAATTCTAGTTGGATGTAAAGGGTGTTGTCAGTTTTCCTTTTGTTTGTCTGTTGTTTAAATCATGAGGAGGGCTCAGGCACTACAAAACAGAAACTCAAAGAGACTGTGGACTGTATTCCACAGAAGTGAGTGAAATCTTGACTGGACAGAACTTGAAAAGCCTTCTCTAACAGGGCCTGCTTGAAGCAGGACTTTGGACTGGGGAACTCCAGAGATCATTTCCAGCCTCGTGATGGGTCTGTCTCTTGCCTTGCCAGTGTTAAGTGGTGCTTCATGCACCACCCACTTCCCTCTTCAGTGGCTTTGCTTTTGTCAGCAATTAACTCAGTAGAAACTCGCTGGAAAACAGAATTTACCTGAACAATATAAACAATAGGGACACCCTTTTTCTCTTAATTTAGACTAAATATTAATGAAATAACTTGCCTAAAACTTGTGAATTGAGGTTGCAGAATTTTCACCCAGGCTTACATGCTATTCTCCACAAAATACTTTTTGTTAACTGCCTTCCTCCTAAAGAGTAGGAAGGAGTTGCCTGGCTGTGCTGCCTTCTCAAATATTAGGTGCCGAAGTCTTTAACCCAGAAAAATGAAACAAAGTAGTGCTGTTCTTAATTTGCAGGTGTTTGACCTGAAGGGCTCCCTCCGGAATAGAAATGTTAAAACAGACACAGGCAAGGAAACTTGTGATGTAGTCCTGCTGGATGAGAACCTTCTGAAGATGGTTCGGGACAATCCTTTGTACATCCGTTCCCATTGCAAAGCTGTGCTGAAAGCCTCCATCCACAGTGATTCCCAGTTCCTCTCCAGCCATCTCATCATTGACTATTCCCTGCTGGTGGGTCGTGATGACACCAACAATGAGCTGGTTGTTGGGATCATTGGTAGGTTGTCTTTTATATATTCTTGCTCTCAGTGCGTCTAGTGGGACTTCTGGGATGAGGGTGGGTGAAGTGACCCTTGTAAATGAGCTCTTGCCACTCTAACATGTATAAAGACACACCTGCTCGGGCAACCTCTTCTTGTAAAGACAGGAAGAGTTCATTGTGATCTTGCTGGGCTTTTGAGATACTGTGTTCACCCTACCCAAACATAATCAATACTACAGAAAGTGAGGCAACTAGTTGGGAAAACACTGAAGCTCTGACTGTAAAGGACTGTTGCTTTCCTGCCCTCTTTGGGGGGAAATAGATGCATTTTAAAAACAAGTATAACATATTTGTGTGTGGATTTTTTTTTTTTTATTGTAACAGACTATATTCGGACTTTTACCTGGGACAAAAAGCTTGAAATGGTGGTAAAGTCAACTGGCATCTTGGGAGGACAAGGTAAGTCCAGAATGAAAGCAAAGATTTTGATCATGTTTCCTTGTTACGTGGAAGATTTTTATAACACTGCTAATAAAGTCACAACTTCCCCACCACACAAATTGGTGACAGATTAAGTTGTCCAGAAAAGAGGAAGGAATCGTAACATACCAGGTTGGAAGAGACCTCAAGGATTGTCTGATCCAGCCTTTCTTGGCAAAAGCACAGTCTAGACAAGATGGCTCAGTAACCTGTGCAGCTGAATCTTAAAACTGTGCAGTGTTGGGGAATGCATCACTTCACTGGGGATACTATTCCAATGGTTGATTGTTCGCATTGTGAAAAATGTTACTCTTGTGTCTAATTGGAGTCTGCCCAGGAATAACTTGTATCCATTACCCCTCATCTTTGCCCTCTGGCTCCTTTTAAAATTAGACTCCATCTTCTATTTAGCTACCCTATAAATACTGGAATATGGTGATAAGATCTCCTCTAAGCAACCTTTTTTCCAAGGCTGAACAAACCCAGTCCTCTCAGCATTTCCTCATATGGCAGGCTTCCCAGACCTTGGATCATCTCTGTGGCCCTTCTCTGGACCTTCTTTGGCCTGTCCATATTTTTTTTTAAATGTAGTTCTAGGAGAAAAACTGAGTCCAGTATTCCAGGTATGACCTGGGAGTAGCACCTTCAGGTTGAAAGATAGTGCTAGGATCCTGAGTGGGATAATGACTTCTTTCTCTCTGCTGGTGATGCCTTTGTTGATGCAGCCCAGGCCCAGTGTCCTTCCTGCTGGCTTTCTTTGCCCCAGCTGCAGTAACAGCAGCACTGTTCACTCACTCTGACTGCTTGTCCAGCAGGATCCTCAGGTCCCTTTCACAGAGCTGCTCCCCAGGGAGACCCCAGCCTGTGCTGTGCTCCTGCATTGTTTTCCCAGGTGCAGAACCTTACGCTTGTTTGTTGTTGAACTTTATAAGGTTGTATCTTGTTGCCTTCAAGTTTATGCTGTCTGCTGGTGTAATCTCATGTGACATTTGTCTGTCCTGCAGTGTCTTTAGCCCATTTCTAACTGTTCTTGACTCTCACACATTAGGTAAGATGCCCACCGTGGTCTCTCCAGAGCTGTACCGGACCAGGTTTTGTGAAGCTATGGACAAGTATTTCCTGATGGTGCCAGACCATTGGACAGGCCTGGGCCTGAATTGCTGAGCTAAAGCCCATATTGGGGAAGCACAAGAGGACAATGACATTAGAGGCCACTCTCTTCCAGTGGTCTGTTCAGCAGCAAGCAAGAGGATTGCAGTTCCATGTCTACACTTACCACGTGCATCATGTTGCAAAGTGTGAAATCTTGCTTGCACTTTAATCCCCTCTTGGAGGGTAATAAACAAACCTGCCTCAGTAAGGATCTAAGCTGGAAGGTACCACTGAACAGCATTGGTAAGAGACATCCTTCCTGTCAGTAGGGAAGGTGATGCTATCTCCTTGTAAGTATTGAACTGAGATTCTGTCCGGATCCTGATGAAGAAGTACATGATCTCTGGAAGTCTTGCACTGCCAAAATGGTGTTGAATATGCAGAGCTCATGTTTCTGTAGTGGATACTTGGTACTGAAAATGTGAAATAAACCCCCCAAGTGTGGATGGGGGAGAGAAGAATGAAGTTAATTCCAGAGTTCTGCTGTTGTTGCAGTAGTCTGTAATTGACCTGTTTAGGATTCATTAATAACTTGTCCTGTTCATGCTTCATACTTTTAATTTTTACTGGGATCTGTAAACAGTATTTTTTTTAAGGCAGCTCCATATCTATAATGACCTATGACTCCATCTTTTAAGTTATGTTACTGCAGTACAGCTCTGGTTTATCTGTCATAATTTCATTTTAGCTGAATCCCATAAAAATGGGTTGTCAGTCATCAGTATACTGCAAAACTCAAAACATATCCCTTCAGTCCTAAGCAGTGCTTTGATCTGAATGTTGCTCAAATTCCTGGAACAGGTAACTAACAAACCCTTTAATTTAACAAGACTTGATTAATTATAGTTATGAAGCAGATTAACTCTTTCCTTAGTAAAGGCAGTAAGTTGCTAGACAAAGTGAAGCTTTTGAGCGACATTTTCTCCTTAATGCAACCATCATTCCTGGCAGATCACTTCAAATCCATTTCAGTTCCCCTTTACTTTCAAGCAATGCAATTACCTCATGGTGAAATTTTGCCAGGAGAATGTTTTTCTTGCATTTGTGATGTGATTTTTTTTTTTGGTCACTGAGATGAATGTAGTTGTTCTTTTCTATAAAAAGAAAAACCTGAACTAACAGGTGTCTTGTATGATGGATGAGATGTGCAGAGATCTGGGAGTCTCTATATGACAATAAGCACTTCTTTCAATTTTTTATATTTTTACTCGTTTTTGTAGGTGATGAGTTTACTTTTTAGTTTCATTATACTATAGGCCAGTAAATAAGAGGAGTTTTAATGAGTTTAAAAGGCAAGAATACTGTCCTTTGGCTTCCAGTCTCTGATGGAAGAACATCAAATGAACATGGAATCTGGGACGGGATAGCTCTTAGTGATTACTTGCTCATTCTAACAAGTTGCCTGATAATGCCCTCATCACTGTAACTACGGATTGAAACGTGCATTTTGTTCACTCTTCCAGTGTTCAGTGTTTTCTTCTGCAGCAGATGATGGTGGCTGCTTAGGAGTGACCAGCAGTGGGCAACACTTGAGAAGGGAAAAGGCCAGTAGTGAGAATTGAGCTGTTTGCTCCAAAACCAACCAGTGCACCAACCAGTGCAGTCTGAGCTGCCAGGAGGCAACAGTCATTTGTGTTGGAAGGAGTCTTCCCCACCCTATTTGCAAAACTGTACTAGAGGATGAGCAAAGATGCTGGCCTTGAATCAGCAGCAAAGAAAGTGTCCTCATTTCCTCAGAACAATGTAATAATTGTTTCTGGGGGTGCAATGTTGAAGGCTGCAGCGGTGTGTGCTGTGGAAAGATGGCACAGTATCCTTGCTTCCTCCTCCCAGAACCCCTTCAGTCCAACACAGTGCATCAGGTACAGCTGATCACCTCTGGGGTGCATCTTGCCTCTTTTGTTGAAATGTTCTCCTAAGATGCCTGGCTGTGTGTGTGCCCTTGTCTAATGAGGTCAGCCAGTCCATCAGCTCAGTGCTGCTCTCACTTCTGTGGCCTCTACTTACTGTCTTGGTTCATTGATATGAGAGAACCTGCCATGCAGCCCATGTTTACATGTGTTCTCTTCCTTCCTTTCTAAAAGTCTACAGGGAAAAACTTGACTTGCCTGGCCAGCTAAGATGACCCAACAGCAGCTAATTCTGTTGCATTCTGCCTTTGTTAGTACATGAATTGGTGGATGGAGCACGAGTGTGGGTGTGTGCACCATGGCACCTGCACTAGGCTAATGTGACATGCTGGCCCAGTCTGCCACCAGCAATCCTTATCCTAGGATGTGTAGCTGCTCTGTGCCGCTTGTCTGTGCTGCCAGAGTCCCAGCAGATGGCTGAAAGCAGCTTGATCATCTGACAGTTGCTAATACTCCTCTGAATGTGGCAGCACGAGGTCCTCAGCACTGCAGAAGTGAGAGAACCTTCCACTGTTTTGCAGCCTATGAACACAGAGACAGAGATGTGTGAATTGTGACCTTCTTGGGCTGAAGTTACAGCAGCTGGAGAGATTTGCGGGAGTGATCTTGAGCTGGCATCAATAGCTGATGTTTGGCCAGGCTGTGGCTGATAGACTAGTCCTGACTAGACTGGAGTGAAGAGTAAACTACTGGTCATGAGTATTACAGTAGCTGCAGTATCAGCTGGAGTTGGGTCATCTTGGGTGTTCTGTGATATAAAGCTGTGAGCATTTCTAGTTCAAATCCCAGCAGCTGAATGGGTCTCCTCAAATGTTCCATTTTCAATATAATGTCCTGACATTTCAATTACTACAAAGCTTAATTTTCTCAGAAGGAGAGCAGTACTTCATGCAGAACAAATCTTTGAAAGCTGCTTGGGAGGCTGTGTTAGGTCTGTGTCCCTGTAGAATTCCTAAGGATGAACCCTTTGGTCAGAGCTTATTTCTTTCTTTGTAACAGGGGTTTAGCAAATTATAAGTAAACCCCAGTTGCAAACATGAAGACTGAATTTCTTCAGAGCTACACTGGCTCTTGTGTTGTTTTGATCTGAGGCCTTGAGACAAATGTCTAAATCTTCTCCAAGTCAGAGGCAATGACTTTGAGTCATCATGTGGACAGCAGAATGCCTTGTAGTGGCCCGGGGATGCATTCTGTCCCCAAAAAGCACATGAGGGACTCTTGCTGGTAGAGCAGTTCTACTGGGCTCAGGGCAGTTACCTGTGGAGTCTCCTCTGTGAGAATGACCAAAACCAAATGAATTGCTCACTAGCTGGTGGCCAGACTAGTCATTAGTCAAAGCACTTAATGTACCATAATGTATGGATTTCTATTCTACCTTGGTTCAGCTGTGTTTTATAAAATTGATGTACTAAACTATTTGAGAATAACCCCTTGACTACTTGGAGAATCAAAATGTAATGTATATAGATACAAATAAAGTGACTAAAATATACTTGAGTCTGTTCCATGTGTGGAGCAGTAAGGTCTCGTTGTACCCCATTTTCTTGCTCAGAGGCAAGGCCACTGCTCCCTGTGCAGGGATTGCTGTGCTGGAGAGTGCCAGCTTTGTGTGCAGTGTGAGATTCCTGTCCTGGCTCTGTATCTCACAGCTCATCTTCTCTGATGGAAATACAATTCTGTTTCTGTCTATTAAGCCCTAAAAAGCAGAACATCTTCCTTCAAGCTGTATTTTCCATGTCAGCTCAGTTGTACAGTGAGAATTCACCAGGATGAACATGTTTTTACAACATCCCAACCCCTACTTAATTCATCTCTTAAATGTTTTCTTGAAACTCTGACATTTAAGTAAAGTAGCAATTTTCTTACAGGAGGTGTTGGCTCCTGCAGAATACACACCAAATTTTAACCAGTATGGTTCTTGTGGTCTTAGTAAAGAAATAGTATGCAGAATACAGTGGTTATATACATTAATTGGGGAAACATTCTTCTTTTTTGGCCATGAATTGAAAGAAATCAAACTTGACAAGTTTGGTCAAAATGTGATTTTCCAACTGCAGACCATATAAGCACAGGATGTTGCTTGAAACTTTTGCCATATTCACTCTATTCTATTTCTGTGCCTTTCAGCAGCAGTAGAAGCTAAATGAGCCAAATGTCTTTTGGGAAATCTGTTGTTTTAGGATAAGGTATGATAGCTTATCAGTTCAGTGACACTAAACAGCCACAGGAGTCCTTCTTGTAATTAAAACAAGATACATTTATCTCTGGCATCCTAAAAGCCATTAGAATTCCAATGCCAAACAGCAGAGCATGAGGCTGGTCTTCACCTTTTCCTTCTTGTGTAACTACACGTGCATAAAGAAAGGGCAACACATAAGAAAACACAAAATACATGTGTGCTGTACAATATGTGGAGTAGCAGATGTGGAATTCTAATGGCAGTGCTGACACCCCCATGATCCTACAGGAGAAAACTGAGGGTCTTGGTTATTTCAAGATGTCTTAATTCTAGAATAGTGCTGCTCCCCTGGTCTTGAAAAACCAGTTTAAACCCTTCTTAAGTAAAAATTAGATCATGTAACTGTGAATTTGTCCTTAGGGAAGGCTGGAGATAAATAAATACAACCTTTTATCAATAACTCTATTTGTATGGCTAGGAATAAAGGCAAGATTTTATTACCCGCTCCATTTCCCCCCCAGGCTGCTTACTGAAAACTCTTATGAGAGGATAGCATGCAAAGAATCCATGAAAACTTGGAAAATCTTGGAAACCTCCATCTAGTTTTCTTTCTGTTTAGAAGATTGTTTTCCCCCCACCCATACAAACATTTGGTCTCCATCTTAGAAATTTAAAAATCTGGATGTGAAGAGAATATCTTGGTACAGAATTACATCTTCAAAATGAACTTTATTGATACTGAAACTAAATCTCCTTCCCCACAGCCTAGATATGTATCAAAACTTTTCCTAGACCTCATTCTCCAAGAACAGGGTAGAAGGTGGGAACTGCAGTTACAGTGATATGCAAAAACTGACCAAAGGAGTTTAAAATTTTAATTTTTGACTGTGATTGAGTTTGAAGTTAAGTTTGGATGTAGGAAGGTCTACTTTATTAAAAATAGATGCAATACAGTCTCTTCTTTCTTAAAGTAATATGTTGCAAAAATGACAAATCAATAGAAGCAACCCTGAAAATAGGGGAAAAACACTTGAATGTCTCAGTTACTCGTATCTCTTCACTTCTTGCTGCCTTCTTTATGAAATAAATTACTTGTCAATAACAATGTATTTACAAATTTGTAATACTCCTACTACATTGACCAGTCGTGCCAGGTCTAAATACGAAGAGAGCAGGGAGGAAGTTCCATCTGTCACATTCTCAGCAGCATTTTTTGAAATCATGAAACAGTTGTTTGCAGACATTTTGTCATCTTCTGTGATTTTTCTTGTCTGTGGAGAAGCTCTGAAAAAATCACTCTTTGGAGTAGGAATTCTAGTAAGAAGTATGAGGAGACATTGCAATGTACAGTGTGCATTATTAAATAAATGAAGGCACTTGCTCTCCTGCTTGATTGAAGATTATATAAAAGAAAAAAATGAAACACCTAAAAACACGTTGGCAGGGAAAGGGAAAGTGGTAATACCAAAAAAGGTTAAATATGTCCACAGAATACATTCATATTTAAAAAGACTACGATAAAAGTGATGATCTAATGACTTAACAAGATGCTTCTATTGCATAATTTAAACTTTGGAAGTCAACACCACATTTGAATTACTTTATTTTTTCTTTCTTATTTAAAAAAGAAGAATAAACACAATCCCAAAACCAAACCAAGCAACTAAAGAAGCTCTTCAAAGTTCTGTTCATCCAGGCAGCACCACCACTGCCACAATACAGTAATCCACTCAAGGGCAAGAGCAATTTAATTCAATAAACATATCCTTCTACCAGTTCTTGATTTTATTTCTTAACCATTGACTAGACAATAATGCAACCCCAAAGCAGAATAATCATCAGGTACAACTGTTTGTCTGTCAAATAGACAATCCGTCATTATGTTCTGCATTGCAGAGTGCTCTGAGTGCATATTCAGCCACAGGCTGAGTGCCACATTCAAAAAGCATTTGAGAAGAGACAGAAAAAAATATAAGGAACTAGTAAATGGGTAGGCAAAAGTGATAGAGTCCACAATTCTGGTCAACTCCAGTGTTTGGCCAGGAAGAAGGTAGCTGGTATATCAGAAGAGGGACATGCAGAAACATTGCCTCCACCAAAACCAAAATGTTTTCATCTCCCCACGGTTTAACAGAACTCAGACAGTCGTGTATGCCTGTGAACTCAAACTTGTTTTCATGTGTCATGTCCTGTCATCAATGTAACTATCCTTATATTTTCCTTGTGGTGTCTTCTATCTTCACAGCTTCAGAATATTTTGAATTGTATCCATCTCCAGTACCAGTTACAGTTCATCCTAGAGACAAGAAAATAAACAATGGAGTTTCTCTGAAAGTAGAAACAAAAATATTTTTTCATATGATTTTAAAGTTTTCTGTAGCACTAATATTTCAGTTGGACAAATGTTTCTTAAGTAGCATTCAGGGTATTTAGCAGCTGTGTGCTAATATCTTCTTAAGGTTACCCAGTCTTGCACTGATGAACCTCTGTAATTTGCATGTAATGCTATGGATACAGAACAAATACTAACATCATTTTAAACAGCTATTCTTTACAGAAAGTCTTTTGCAAAAGCCCCCCACAGTAAGTGTTCTTACCTTATTTCTAGATTTTTTTCTTTTTCCTTTGTTTTCCATTGCTTCTAGTTTTTCATTCAAAAGGTCAGCTATACCTTTTGCATCTCTGCTGTCTATATATTCCCCAAGAACACTTTTCTGAAAAGAAAATAAAAAAAATAGAGCATGGGTAATATGTTACACAATTTTCAGATAAAATTCAAGAGGAAAGCAGGGAAGAATACAATGGCCCTGGTAGCTTGATTTATGATTCATGGATATATTTTTGTCTCTGTTTAAACAATGCTAATTTGCATTGTACCAAGAACCACTCTTAGCTGCTGGTTTTCAGAACTGCACCAATTTTGTCCCGATCATTAAAGAAACCTGAAATAGTTACAATTTGCTCACATTTACAGAGGGAAGTATTTAGGCTAGACAGGTATTGCAAAATCTGCCACTTAGTAATCTGTGTTTGTGAAATCTGTCAGCGTGGGTCCCTACTTTAGAGACCTAAAAAGCCTTTACTCTTTACCACAGAAAATCTCATTGAATTTGGTGGGGTTGTGTCAGAAAAGATTTCTAGAACTTCTCATTAAAAATTCAGTTATAAAAAAGAAAAGGAAAGTAAGCTAAGCCAATTCTCTATCAGAAACCATTGATTACTTTCTCTTCTGCATTAATACGTTTAAAAAGGTCACTATAATATTTCTGAAGTTTATTAGTGTTACAAGAATAAAGGCAATTTCCTAGAAGTATCTGGATACTCTTTGTATTTTTTATTTATACTATTACTCTGTTAAGTAGGAAATGTTGATCTGGAAGAGTCTCACTGGTAACTGAAATGGTTTGATACGGTTTGTTTTTGAGACAATACAACCATATCTTTTTCATTAATTATCTATCTTAAAATACATTATGTCAGTCAAAATTGGTCTTTCAGTATAATAACAACATTTACTTATATTTCTCATTAGCCAAAATGAAGTTGTCCACATTTCATTTAGAGAGAGACTGTCTACTTTTGGGTAGCTGGTGATGGAATTGGTAAAGGTTGAAAAGCATTTTGTCACCTAAGGCCTTACAAATTAAACCCTCGTTCTGCTTAAGCCCATATTTTAATTTCTATTAGAATTCTATTTAGTTACTATTTAGTTCTATTAATTTTCAATTTATTATTATTGTATCACTGTCCTACTATTTTAAGTATTACTGAAACTGATTATTTGGAGATACAGTAATATATAAATAATTCACTTTAATATGCTACAGAAGTATTCTGTTCATTTTTAATGTGAAATGAAATACATTTACTAACAATATCTGCTCACCAGTAAGACTTTACCTTTGTTCCTTGGTAGGGGTAAAACTTAACAGTAGGATAGGCTCTGATATCAGCAGTCTGACAGGTGTGACCATATGCCTGACAGTCAACTTTTCCAGCTTTTACTTTTCCTTTAATGGCCTGAAAAGAAATGTTTATTAGAAACAAACCACAAGTTTCCATGGTTGAGTATAAGCAAATAAGAGGAATAGGCCAGCAGTGCTGCTAAAAATAAACAAAAGAAGTGTTTCTCAAATCTTTGAAGTATTTTAGAGTATTTGCTTGCTTGCTTCCCAGGCTGTCAACCTTGTGTCAGGTGTCTCTGGGTGTTCAGAGAGCACTTAAACTTGAATTCACGGCAAAGCACAAAAGCACACCACAGCTCCAAAGGCCACTCTACCAGAAGTTGAAATCTGTCTCAAAAGAGGGTCTTGTGTGTCTCTCTGAGGAGCAGACAACACTCACTGTCAAGTGGGACCTAGAAGTGTGCATCATTCCATAAGCAGGAGGCTCATGGAAGTATTGTGGTTTTTGGATGACAGCTAAGAAATAAATTGCTGATGAGTAAGATTTTAACCATTACAATTATAACAAGCTGCCAGTACATTTAAAAACATACCCTTGCAAGCATCTCAAATTCAGGAGCAAAATTTTGGCAAGGTCCACACCAAGGAGCATAAAAATCAATGACCCAGTGATCTTTGCCATTCAGAACTTTTTCTGTGAAACTCTGAGGGGTGAGGTCTACAGACACCTGTGGTAAATATCTGTGTAAAGGAAGAGTAACAGTCATAATATATTCAAAACTATAAACAATATCCAAATTCCATTTAAGAAAAGCTTCTGAAATTAAGAATGTGAGTAGTCTGGAAATCCCTATTTCACACTTTGTACTACAGGAGAATAACTTCTTAAAAATGGTAAACAAAATAATATGGTCTTCAGGAGATGGATGGACAGCAAGGAGTATACTGTTTATCCAGATTTTAAAAGAGGTAAGTTAAAAGATGTAGAAACTTGAACATCTTAAATTAAGCAATACATATACCCAAGTGTTTCCAGTTCTTGATTTACATGGTACTTAAATACTTATTTTTCCTAGCAAGCAACTACATAAGCAGCTCAGGAACAAAGTTTAATGCAGTAACTTACCCCAATGCCCAGCCCCTCAGTGAATAGGCATCTCTGTGCCATCCATTGTAGCTACTATAAAAACAGAGAGAAAACAAAAATCCAGTTGCACAGTAGTTTGAATTGTTTTGGAAAAAAACCTTCAAATAACCCACTCTGAAGAGTGGTGATAATCAAATAAAGAATGTAAATGCATATGTTTTAGGATATATTTCTACCCTGCTTTCAAATCTGAATGAATGAATGAAAATTCATGTAAATACAATTAAAACATACAAAATTAAGGACTAGAAGATCAAGACAGTAAAGAGAATAAATAAAAATTAAGATTCCTGTGTCGTTTCGAATCACTGAAATCAAATGGCAAAATAAAATCACCAGTCTGAAGTAACAAAGCCAGTGGCATCCAGTGCAGTAATCCTAACAGCCTATTTTAATAGCTGTGATGAACCTCTTCTACACAACAGGAGAGGTGTATTTGTCTTGTTTCACATCATGGAATGTTTCCCAAACTGAAGCAATGTACTTACTAATATTGATGAGCCGTGTTTGATTTTTGAGGAAAGAGTCTGATTTCAGGATAGCCCCGAACACTTTCTTGGTGACAGAAAGAATAGTATTTTTGACAATCCACACTGCCTACGCTGATTAATCCATTTAACATCTGAAAAAGAAAGAAGATAACCTACCATTAAATATGTTAACCAATACTACTATAGTTTCAGTAATACTTCACAATTTAAGTCTTAATAACTTAGTTGGGGGAATGTGTCCTACAGCACTACTTCACAGATGTTCCAGCAGAATGGAATGCCAGCAAATCCTGGCTACAACTCCTAGTCGAGTTCTAAATGTCTCCAAGTCATGAGCTTGTTTCCAAAGCCCCATTTTCCCCCTAGATTTTCTACTTCAAATTCCTGAAAACACCTCTAGGAAGGTTGTCAGTACAGTAATATCGCTTTTGCAAATGAGAGAAGACTGTAATGACCTTACACACTTTTAATCAACATCAAAAACTGGACTACAGTATCAGTGTATTCACTCTTTTAAAAAGCCAGATAAAAACTTTGTATTTGAAATGATACAAAACTGTCAGGTAGGAACTGCCTGTTTTGTTGGCAGTATTAGTCTCTAGAT
Organism: Eopsaltria australis; assembly: GCA_034509425.1. Taxonomy (NCBI): domain Eukaryota; kingdom Metazoa; phylum Chordata; class Aves; order Passeriformes; family Petroicidae; genus Eopsaltria; species Eopsaltria australis. The sequence goes on from JAVTVJ010000030.1 coordinate 5,266,112, forward strand.
TTTCTCAGCTGATAAATCTCTTAAGGAAGCAGTTGTACCATCTCAGCAACTTCACAGAAGAGGAACAAAAGCAGAAAAGTGTTTGAATGTCATTTACCCTGGCCATTTTCTTCCACTCTGGCATTAAAGCCTGACAAGGTCCACACCACGGGGCGTAGAAGTCCACCATCCAGATCTCCTCTCGTTTTCTTCTTTGAACTAATTCAGCAAATGTCTCTGGTGTTAGGGAGACCACTGATGGATTCCTGAGATCCTAAATAAAGACAGCTTATGGACATAACTTATTGTTGCACGGTATATCCCCTATCTGGGCCATCATGCACAAACAGACTGTGCCAAATTCCAAGAATGTTCTGTGAAATTTGCTTGCTGCTCTGGTAGGGAAGACTCCACACCAGCGAAATGCATGAAAGCACCAAAAGACATTCCTTCAACCCAAAAATCACATGCCTGATTTGTTGAGCAAAACTATCAAAAAAGTACACCCAGGCTCCAAAAGGGAGGTTTGCCGCCTTTTCTCAATAAAAGGAGGGAAAATCAAGAAATCCAGCTTAGCTGGCAGAAACAAGCATTACAAAACTCAGCCATGCTATATAAACTAGAATGAAGAAGGATACATACAGTGCACTATGGGCCTCTGCCAACTGAATGACTAATCTCTACCTGTTTCTGCATCTGTGCTCTTGAAGGTGCTTTTTCTGAGCTACCTGGAGAGAACTGTCTCTTCAAACAGTGAAAAACAGCCTGTGGATATAGCAGTGAACCTGAATGCAGGAGCTGAGCTGGGTGCCAGAACCCTCAGCATCAACACTGATCAATACCAGTAACTTACAGTTCTGTGAGTTAAGAAAGTTGAAGGACAGCTGAGAAATGTGGACAGCAGTAATCTGACAAAAATGTGAACCCCCTCCTATATCAAGGTGTGTATGTGAAGCATTTTCACCTTAAAAGTATGAAGTGATGTAATATTAATTCCTTTATCCACTCTATGAGACAGAAATCATTATTATTATTTTGCAGATTGGAAAGGATCTTTATTAATTTGCTAATGACTTCAAAGACATTACTTGACAGAGTAGGGAAATTATCCATTAGTTGACAAATCTCTGACTGACAGTTGCTGAATCACTTTTCTTGCCAAGGCTTTTTCACCTTTTATTTTCCTCGTCTAATTAAAAAAAAATTAAAAATCTTGGAATCTTCCAACTAAACAACACATTTGTGTATGACCTGCATAGAACCAGACTGCAACAAACATTACCATTTACATACCTCTATAAACTCCAGGATCTGCTCAGCAGAGTGATGTCCCTCATACTCGTGAACGTCAGACTGATTGAACACAACTGTGGTTGGGTAAGCTCGAATGTTATGCTGACAAAACAGACAATAACAAATTGCACAGAATGATTAAGGTTCTGCCACTGGTATTGGGTGGCTCACAGCTGCTCATCTGTTCAGTTTGTACAGTATAAGTGCTCAGACTTAAATGCAGGTGAGAATCTGACACCATTACAAATCAGTACAGAGAAGATGCCAATTGTATTCAGAGATGGCATAGTGTGTTCTCAACTTAAAAACCAGCCATGCTCCACAAATACAGGAATTAATCCATGGGCCTCCTAAGCCTTAGATTTTAAACTATTCCCAGTCCTCAGATGGAATGTTTGTAGTGTATGAATAACTATTGTTTACCATTGAACACAGACTGTTTCTGTCATTTGAATTCCTCAGTGGGTAAACACATCTAAATAAAACCTGAAAAAGTTTGTCCTTTTTTGCTCATTTTCCATGCATTTTCCAACATTAACCCCACCCCCCAGAATTATTAAATTCTGAAACTTCTGAAGTCTTTCAGTAACACTATGAAATTAGGATAAAGTCTGACCTGTATCATGCATTAATACATTATCTGTAGTGGTTACATAGTTTGCTCCTTTGGAAAAAATGAGGATACAAGTGCCTGTTCACGTTATTGCCCTTTACAAAATAACATTAAAGGACAAGCATTGTCTGCCCATATCCTCCTACCCCCAGCTCAAAGAAAATAATATTGTTTGATAGGATTGTATTTGTATTTCTTTATTTTTAGCTCCTGAAGCTTACCATGTTGCAAAGGCCTTCATGGACAGTACAGTCCAGTGTTCCAAATTTCAGCTGGCCATAAAGATGTTTAGATGCTTTTCTCAGCTCTGGTAACAAAGCTCGACAAGGAGGACACCACTAGAAAACAAAACGCAAGTGAGTGCAATTGCTTTTCCCACAGGCAGCTCTCAGGAGAATACTGGAGATTAATAATCTGCTGCCTTGACAACAGAGTCTACTAAATACAAAACCCAGTTAGGAACCAGAGGTGCCAGGGAATGAGGAATTAAAACACCCTCTCATGATGCTGAAGGGCACTCTCAAGATGCTCCCTAGTACCTTGTGACAGTTACAGAACACATTTTAAAAGAAGGAAAACGTAAATATTAAATATTTACCGGTGCAAAGAAATCCACAAGCCATGGTTCCTTATCTTTGTCAGGAAAATTCTGGGGTCCCAGTGTGATGACATGGGAGTTCACACTTTCTTTGGCAAATGCAACAATGTCATATAAGATCTTCTTTCCTTCAAAGTATAACGCAGAAAGGAAATTGAATTTTTACATATGAGAGGTGTCTTTTAAAAACTCTGTGAAAGCAACAGGAGTCTTTCAGATCCCTTGTCTAATCTTTAAACACAGCCTGCTTAAATAAATTCAGCAGGGACTGACTTGCTTTTCCTCAGGAGGACAATGTTAAACTGTCCAAACCTACACAGGCAGGACATGCTACAGTTGATAGTAGATATGTGGCTAAATATTAAACTAGACAGTTACCCAATATCAGCCAAATAAATGCTTTATCCAAGTCAAAACATGTTTTTGTAAAGCAAAATGAAGAATTTTTTGGTGACAGGATTATTGGTCATTTTACCATCTTACTTGTGTTGGAGTTAACAAGTACCATTCTAGATACGCTCGACTTGGCAAAGGGATTGACAAGGTAAAAACTTCAAGCAAAAGAAATTATATTGATAAATCACAGCTATTTAGGTGTAACTGAAATTCCTGCTCACACAGCTCCAATGGACAAAGATCCAGTCTCTTCATACCCTTTGTATATATATTTGTCAGCAGAAATGAGAGTTTTTCTGAGAAGAAGAACTTCAGATTAATCAAATCTGAAGTCACTGCACAATGACTTACCAAGATTTATTACTGTTCTTAGATTTTAAACTGTTGAAGCCCTTCAACATAGCATATAAAAAAACCTGATTCTTTTGAGGATTATTTTCTTATAAAGACTGGAGTGAGATGACTATTGGTCAATGTTCTACATGAAATCTATTTTCTAAATACTAAACCAAACCATTCAGAAAAAAACCCTGTATGCACTGTAGTCCAATGTACTTCTCTTCCATTGTAATCCACACCATTATAAAAACACAGTATGGATGTGACCTTTTCTTGCCTTCTCTGCAGGAATGTAAATTGCAGAAAGTACATAAGGCTTTTCCTTGTGTACCTTATATAAGCATTAGGTCATCTCTCTCCTTTGACAAACCTAATCTTTTCTAAACAGTGAAACACTTTTCACTTTTGCTGTTTATTACAACACTGAGGTTCTGACTTAATCCTAGCAGGCTGTTTCTACTACCTCAGAAGCTGAAAACAGAGAACTTCATCTTGCATAACTGCCTTGTGTCACAGTCTGGATGAAGCTACACCTGTTCCTGCAAGCTACAGTTTGGCTTCAGGCTCCCTTCTTCTTCAACCAGCATTTTTTAATCCTTTCAGCAGTAAATAATAACACAGTTCAAGCCTTTCCTGAAAGGAAACTGCGATGTGGGGAACAAAATAAGTGGTAGAAGTCTCAATATCTTGGACAGAAGTTAACAAAGCATGGAATTAGTTTTAGTTCAGTGATATAGGAAACCAAATCCAAGTTTGTCAGACTGGCTGCACTGTGTAACCAGCATGCTGAGTCTCACTGAAGGGCGTGTCTCACAGCACTCTTTCTTTATCCTACCCAAAGCAGAAGCTGTCCTGATCAGCTTCAGAGATTTCATTCCTATGTAATTATGTAAATTATGTTGAAACAGAGTGCAAAGACAAAATGTATCCCTCAGTATTTGATGACTACTTCCCAGAAAAATAGAAAAAAGAAAACCAAAGGAAACGATAAATAGTTTGTGCAAGGCTACATTAGGGCCAGAGGAAAGATTTCAATTTTAAAGCTACAAAACTGTTCTTTGGAAAAACAAATGCAGTTTGCCAAAGATATTGTCATCTCAAAGGCATTAAGTCATGATTTGAACTTGTCAAAATTTCCCTTACCATGATGAATTTCATAATCTCCAGTTCCTTTTCCTTTGAAGACTGCTAAGCAAGGCTGATAAACATACAGTTTGTTGCAGATGGTTGGTGAGGAAAGACAGTCAAACTTCCCAACCTGTATTTAAAAGACAGCTCCATTTTAATTAAAGCAGCCTGATTTATAACAATTAACATATTTTGAAAGGCAGTAAGAGTTAGAAAATAAAGATAAAAATAAGGAAAACTGATAGCCTTTTTTATAAGCAACAGAGATCTTAAACTGATGTTCAAGAAAAACTACTAGCACAATGTATTAGGTTGCTTGCTAATTTTTAATTTAAAGGTCAAAATGAAGAATAAAAATTTAAAGAATTCTCTTTTCCCCCCTCCAAATTTAACAGCAAGGAAGCAAGAAGACACCTAAAATAAATGTGACATTTAAATTCTTCTAGTCAAAGCAACAGTTTTTAAAAAACACATACTCTATAGAATAGTACAATCCATAGGCCTTTAGTACAAAGTTTGGTTTCTTTTTAGTAGGAAAATAATCAACATGATCACAGGGTTTTCTGAATAATTAAAATATAGTTCCACACACATTAATTTGATGTTGGAATGTTAATTTGTAATTATTAGCTCAATGGGATCTGCAGCAACATTTCTAACGAGAGAGCAGATTTAAAAGATAATCTCTATTTTTAAATTATTCAAAATGTACAGGAAACTTAAATGATTGCTTTTAATAAAAACCTTTACAGCAGATCTACCCTATGATAGTACATCTCCTTCAGTATCAGTGGTGGCACGTGATGGTAACAGCTAGTAACAATGAAATAACAATGAAAAATAGTAACAATGAAAACCATGACTTGTTCTTGGAATGTAAAAGGCACTTGAAATTAGATGAGTGAGCACTCTTACCTGAATATGCTCATCTTTAAGTAAGAATTTGAGTTTCTTAAATTCCTGCACATTTGATTTATCACCCTCCCCAAACTGGAAGAAAAGCAGCCAGCGGTGATGAGCCAGACGGTCCTTAAAACCACAGGAAAAAACAAACCAATAAAACCACAAAGAATTAATCCCAACTATAACAACGTGTAAAATTTATAAAGGCAAATGTCCATCTCCAAGAGACCTCCACTCAACACATTCTTTCATGTAGTCCTTCCACTAAACTTCCTTTTACTGCATCATAATGAAGGAAGGGGAAAAAATCCGAGAGCAAGCTGGCTACAAGCTGCACTCTAGTATTTGTTGTTTCTGTGTGCATTTCCTGTTGTAAATTACACTGCTGTGTGCAACTAAAAGTGTGGAAAGAAGTTTCCTTTTTTTCTTTCCTCCAAGACATGAGTTACTTTTAAGACCCTTAATTTCAGTTCATGCATTACTTATCATGGATTAACAAGTATTTTCTTTTTCTTTCTAACATTACCAAACAAAATGCACTTAAACAAAAATTCTCTACAATGTAGTTGATTCAAAAATAACTGGAAAACTTCAGTTGCAGAGTGAGTTGCAATGGCAATTTCTGGGTTTTCTATATTCCTATGAAATACTCCCCCCTTATTTTTGTTATTTTTCTGAACAACAGAAGTAAATGTAGACTAACTATGTCAAATAATTTTGGGTACAGATAAAAAGAAGTAATATTCATTTATATACTAGGTTGTTGTATCAACAGGATTTGAAAAATGTAGAAAATAATAATAAAAATATAAAAATATGTTATTTGAAGCAATCTTAGCATTTTTTAAAAAAATTACCTCTAATGATGCTGCAGAGATGATTTCAAAGTCTGGTAGATGCTGCATTACTTCCTGATATATTTCTCTGGCATCCAAGGAGTTAAGAAACTAGGATGGAAAGTTAACTGTCTTTATTACAAGGAATTACAAATATCAACCTGATTAGTACTCAAAGTGTCAGGGAAATTATTCTGATTTGTTCCCTTCAATCAAATGGATAATGCAGTTAATAATATTGTATTTGATCAACTTCTTTTTCATACATGTAATTTCACAAACATCACTTTCAGAATATTGCTTTTTAGCTCACTTGCTTACAATATTACAGTTTACAAGGTTTCCAATCTAGTTTTACAGCCTTCCTTAACTGTACTGAAGAGATATTTAGGTTTCCTTAACTTGTAAGAATTTGGAAGTAATATGAATCGGTAACTGAGTTAGTAAGTTAAAAGGTTCAAAGTAGGTAGGTTGCAGTTTAATTTCCTCCTTTTAAAAATATGGGTAACAGTAGTGACAATAAAGGAAGAAGTCGTGCTTCAAACAGAAATGTCTCCCATCAATTAGGGAAGTTAAAACTACCATACAAATGTAGGTTGAAATATCAGAATAGAACTGAGCAGTAAAATTTGTACTGACAGACACCGTAGGAGTACTTTTATCACACATGTCAGGGTAGCATTTCTCAAACTTGTGATACCTGAGGCATATTATTTCTGGAATAAAAAATTAAGGGCACATCAAAGATCATAGAATCATTTAGGGTAAAAAAGACCTTCAAGATCATTGAGTCCAAGTCTTAACCGAGCTGCCAAGTTCTCTGCTCTAAACCACATGCCCAAGTGCAACGTCTACACATGTCTCTTAAAGACCCCAGGGGATACTGACTCAACCATAACCCTGGGCAGCTCCAATGCCTCACAACTCTTCTACTGGAGAAAGTTTTGCTAATATTCAATCTACACCTCCCCTGCTTAAGACCATTTCCTCTTGTCCTATCACTTTTTACTTGGGAGAGGAGACTCCCAAGCTTGCCCAGGATAGCTGGGCAACAGCGTTAGAAACAGCTCTTGGGCCTGTGTGCATCAGGATCCCTGCCTGAGCACACACAAGGATAGAAACTCACAGCAGAGCATACAAGCTTAGAAGAAAAAAGCAAAAGGCATCTTTGCAGTTGGGTATCATCAGCCTGGAAATGATTTATGCATTCCTTTTGCATGGTTATCACTTTGTTTTATCTAAATAAAGAAAAAGAAGTCATACCAAAACACCTCCTTTCTCTTTGTTATTTATGGTGGCTCCAGGTGGAAAGTATGCAGTAGTACTAGATGAGACATCTAAATTATCACAAAGCTCACCCTGGGTGCCACAGTCCATCCAGCCCACGTTAACAAGACCTTCCTGTAATTACAAAAAAAACAACACAAAACAAATCCAAAGAAAAGTTTTTTTAATTTCAGGTTCAGGAATGCTTTTGAAAATCCCAACACAGACAGTTACATGTAACACTTAGAAAACAAAAGGAAACAACACTGGAATTTATCACTTAATATTTATTCTTATTTTATAAAATTCTTTTAAAAAATTAAAGTTATTTCAAAAGCTACTTTATTTAATTCTTCTAAAGGTTAATGGGTGAAATCTTGGTTCTACTAAACTCAGTGAGAGTTTTAGTTACAATTTGATGCTTTCACTTCTGCTATTTTGTTTTAAATATAACCGGTAATGCTTTCAAAGTGAAACACTGCTTACCAACATGCCAGCTAGCTTAAGGCGGGTTTGGTAACTCAAGCAATCTGCAAAACAAAAATTATTTATTTACAAACATAAAACTTCACCTTGTTAATATACTAAATATACTCTTGCTAGAATTGCCCCTTTCCTCCCAAAACATGTGACCATTTCTAATGGCAGGTTTCCTGCCTTTTCATCTAGTATTCCTGGAGTTGTCACATCTAATAATCAGCACTTAATGACTGCCTACTCTAAGTTAAAAATCCTCCACAAATAACATTCTTTTGCTTCATCAACACAGAATTCTCATTTAAAAAGTTTAACTATTTTTACTGTATTAATACTGACATTTAAAATTTGTTAATCAACATTTCAAAAAATTAATCCAAGTATCTACATAGTCTTGGAATGATATTTCAATGGAAATATCCATTTTCTGTGATACAAATAACAATTCACAACTATAAATACATCATATGCTTTAATTATCCATCCAGACTTTGAATAGTTGCCTTTGGATGCAGATTTTTTTTTTTAAAAATAAGATGCATCAACCTCTCTTTAAAACAAAGTTGAAAACTTACTAACAAAAGGCCTGCTACTTGAAATCAAGCTATTTACAAATGCAAATCCAAGACTGCAGCTGTGGTTATTCAGTTCTTAGAACAAAGGTCTCTTCCTAAGGCTGAGAAATCTTTATTTGTCAAAGGTGTAGTGCATTTACTTAGCTCAGCCAGCTAACCAAAGTAACCTTCTCTTATAGGCATCCAGTATTGACCCCAAGAAAGCCAGGGACCAACACCTACCAAAAACTACTCTGATGTGAAACCAGTGCTAAGAGCCAATTACTGTGTGCAAACCTAACTTGAAAGAAATTACTCAGCTAAATTTTAATACTGGTGGTTTAAGGGGCCTTTCTTTTACTCAGCTCTCATGAGAAGCTGTCATGCACCTCAGCAGTGTCTGTCACCTGAGCTGCAAACTGAAGGGAGAAGCCTTTTCTGTCACTTCCCTTCCTGATGGGTTACACTCGAGTGCTGCTTTAATGACTCACAGCACATTACAGAAGCACAATAACAGAATTTTTCCATTAGTGTCCCTTCTGTCAAACTGCCTCTAGAACAGAGCTTAAATGACCCACAGGCCAAATACTGTGGTCATCTAAGATGTTTCAACATTTTTTAATAGCAAAAGGGATTATGCCGCAATCAACAGAAGTCCTTTTCTTGTCACCTTATTTGAAAAGTATTTAATATACCTACCCCCACGTTCAGCACAGAAGGTGATCAGCCAACCAACACCAGAGGCAAATGAAGTTTCAATAGAATTTACAAAATTTCCTAAGAGTGAAACAATTTGCATCAGTTTGTGACTAGTTAAATGTGACCATGAAACAAGGTTTTATATTTGTATTCGCAAATTACATACACTATTTTTATGCTCAAAAAGAAGACTTAGCAACAATTGACAGACTCAGTCAGAGGCATAGTTTCGGCCATATTTTATGTAGTAAAAACAATTTCAACAACAGCCCCCCAAGCAAAACATGAACATTACCTGCCCATAGCTCAGTGACTGTGCTTGTAACATACTGCATGGCGAAGTTCTTTAGGCTCTCTTTTGACCTGTCTCCATAATATTTCACTGGTTGCTGGAGAAGACAAAGAGTAAAGTTTATAAAATTCAGAAAAAAAAAAAAGAAAAAAAAGGCAAAAAAACCCATCCCAAAACCTACTGTGTTCTTCTAGCATTACTTATGCAACTGCAGGACCAACCCCCACTACCACCCTAACTGCTCTCTCCCTCTCCTATTGGAATGTTTGGAGTTTAACCTTAATTTAAATTCTGTAATGTGATTTCCTTCCAAATACTGCGATACAAAGATAATTTAGCCTTAAAAAGACCAACTCTTAGTGATTGTATTTCTATTTAAATAAAAATTGCTTACATCACTCCATTTAGCATTCAACCTCTCAAAACTTATTGTCAAAATGTACCCATCTATTCAAGTGCTGTACACCACCCCAGCACCACGACTCAGCAAGCAGCCATAAAGAGTGACAATCATCATGCAGGTAGCATGGAGGGAGCCTTGTGGAAGGAATTTCCAAGTTTCCTTAGGTATACGGTCATATTCTTTAGACTCAAACCTATGCTTTGTACTTGAAAAGTCCTTTACAACACTGCAAGACAAACTGTTCAAGGACACTTGTTGCTTTGCTACAGCACCTCTGCTGACAGTATCTTCCCAAATCACAGGTGATATATTGCACAGAAAAACAATTCAGAAAAACCATCGTAAAAATACATTAGCATTTATTTTGAATTGTATATATAATACAAATCACATATATTAACAAATATATATTTTTGAAGTTAACTTTGTAAATTAATTTAACCAAAGTAAAGAAAGAGAAACAGTTATATTTATTAAAAGAAGTAACATACTAAAAAGGAAGATCTTTATAATTAATCTCTATGACTGAACAAGTAATAAAGAAATACTTCTCCAGAGCTCATTTTAAAAACACTTCAAGTCTTATCACTCACCATTCCAGTTTTGAAAACGTACAGGCTGGGGTAGCTGTTAATGCCTTTAATTCGACAAAGCATTCTGTTATCTCCACAGTTCACAGCTCCAATGCGTATTACTCCATCCAGCTCCTTAGCAAATTCTCTCCACTAAAAAAAAAAAAAAGTCAAAGAAGAGGCTATTTTCCTATAAAGATATACAGAAAAATGAGCACATGTTTTATTTCTGGCATTTTGAACTGCTGTCTTTGGTTTCAGCTTCAGTTTGAATTTTATGCTATTAAAACCAATGAATTGTCAGAGTTCTTTTACTTGGTTTACGTACCGTAGGTGCCAAATCATGGCAGTGGGAGCATCGAGGAGAATAAAAATTCACAAACCACAGTTCTCCTGAGTTAACAGCAGCATCTAGATGGAGAGAAGAAACTTGCAAGTAATGCACATCTGCAAGGTAGTTACATCTAGAATGCATGGTTTTGCTATATTGTATTCCCCACAAGCTGTATGAAGTATTTAATGCCAGTAACAGTAACTAAGATGAGATAAAGATTATATCTCACTTGCACATACTTGCTGTTGCAGGCAGGTGCACAAAAATCATACTTCAGAAGCTATCAGCACCCTGACTTCCAGCATCTGTTCTATTAATTAAGAAAAATAAATACTCTCTGCAGATTATTCTAGCTGAAATGAGTGATAGTGTAAGTCTGGTAGCAAAACACATGTTCTAAAAGATTTTTGCCCACTATAATTTTCCATTTCCTTATATTAATTTATGTATTTAATGGGTTCCACTAATTGACTGGATTTCACAGAAAAAAATATATTAGGAAAGTTCTATCAAGTGCATTTTTATACAAGAGAAACAGCAATGATAAATTAGGAGAAACAAAATTTTAATTAAAATAATTTCCTTTTACAGATCTCACAAAATAACTCTGAAACTTAATATAAACTGTGTGTTGATACTGATCTATTTGCTAACTAGCATTTAACAGGAAGTATTAAGGGGTATTTTTTTGTTGTTTTCTCATGTGAAGATTTTCCAACACGTGTTTGTAAAGAGAGGTAAGAAAAGCCTATTAAGACACAGCTCAGCACGTAAAAATTGTACTTTGGGTTGTCATGTTGTCAAAGAGCCATTTCTTTAAAGAACTTACCAAATTCTCCTCTATCCAATGTTATAATTTCAGGATCATCGTCGTAAATACCTATTAAAAAACCCAGCAATTGCTTTTTATTTTTCCATCTTTAAAACAAAGAAACAAACTATCACCTTAAGCACAAGAGAAGACAGTAGATTTAAGTTGAAATACTAAGCTGGCAAAGAGGTTTCACAAAAATACTGTCCTCATTTAGTAATGTGGTACCTGTGTTTAACCTCTTGCTAGCTCACTCTCATGCTACAAAAGCTGCTATCAGAACATTCTTTTGATAATTTAGTAACCAACCACAGAGCGAGTCGAGAATTAGAACTAGCATTAGAGCATTAGAAATAACATATTCCAGCTGTCAGATTAAAATTCAAGAAGCCTCAGCTCTCAGTAAGAGCTTTATGTCATGTCCAGAAGCCTCCACACTTTCTCAGCCTCTGGTTGTCTAAACATCTAGATCACAAAGGTGTTTCCAGCCACAAGCTTTTCCAGTAACAAAATGTATGAATGCATTGGAATGAAGTGGACAGAGCAAAGGTAAGGAAGGCAAAGCTAACACTCCACTACTTCAACTACACAAGTGCAGAGTACCAAAAATACTATTAAAGAGCATTATATTATGCTACTGTGGTTGCAGATCTTTTACAGTACCTAACACGGTGAGATGTCATTTCACCTGAAGTATTCAAGGATTAAATGCAAATAAATAATGAGAGAAATTAATTTCTACAGGTGACAAGGCACTTTTTATACTACTATCCACTTACATCTCATGTAATATAATACATACACTCACCCATACATATAAATAGATATAAATGTGTATTTTCATATACACAGACACATATAAAATATAAAAACAGATGACCAAATGACTGACTAATAGACATTTAAGGATACTGTATCTCAATCAAGCAGTAAAACTTCAGGCAGATAAATTTTTTTAAATCTGTTTATCTGAAGAAGTTTTAGGACAACTTCCATATTTTCCTGTGATAGTTGAACCACTGGTTGATTCAATTTCAATATGCACAGGCATCAATTTCTTAGAGATTGGGACATACTAAATCAAACAACAACAGAAGAAAATTGTTGCCAAGGTGGAGGCTCCATTCATCTTTCTTTCATCCCAACTAAACTATGTCCCTCAGTTCCCTGTTTTAGTTTAGTTCTATTACAGCAGATCTGAGAATCATTTACTGCAGCCTTTTCCTACAACTACCTAAAATTTGTTGAGACAAACATTAAATAACTTGTCTCAAGAACATTTTAGGTATGACTCCGTTATTTTTTTCAATTTCTACCACCTCTTATCTCTAATTGCATAACTGCATATCAAATAGGCCCCACGGTAGAAAAATTTCCTCTAAAAATCCCCCTGAAGAATACTAAACAAAAAAGGTCTTCCTGCATCAAAAAGTTAAAAAGAATCCTGATGAAATATTAACACTGACATTTAAGTGAAAAAAAAAAAAAGCTTTGCACTTTAAAAAAAATAAACAAGAAGTCAGATGATCTATAAAAAGGCAAGCAGCAGGAACAAAAGGCTAGGTAAACAGATTGCATCTTTGGGTAGCCATTAACAGGGTAAATAAAATATTGGGCCAGCAGAGAGAAAGTGACAGCTACAAAGCAGACAGAACTCTGGAGAGGATACATCAGAAACACGTGAAAAGCTCTGACAGAGATCTGAATATTGCATTTCCTTGTGACTGTTTTGAGCAAATCACAAACAGACATCACAACTTACCAAAATCATAGCGATAGAAGTGCCAGCTTTCGTAACGACCTCCTTGCTGCTGATCTTCGAGACCCTTCTCACCATATTTGTCATACTTCTTCCGCAGATCTTCATCTTTGAGTACTTCATATGCTCTATTTATTTTCAAAAAATTGTCATGTGCATTTGGATCATTCTATGTAAGGAAAATTATAATTAGTAATTAATTAATAAACCATATTGTTCACTTAATGCTGAGAAAATTGTCTCGGGGTAATATTTTTATATCCCTGCTAAGGATGCCGGTTGTGATGGAAGCAGACATTGCACAGTGATCTCAAAACAAACTACAGTAAAGTTTTCCTTTCCTGAAGCCAGATGTGTCCTCTTACTTCTTCATCCTCACTAAAGAACCAACTGAAACACAAAGTGAACCCGTAGGAGGCTGTAACATTCTCCAGTGATCCCTCTTCTTTCAACTCTCTCTTTTCAGTGGAATTAAAAAAAAATCCTCAGAATGAAGACATACCATTTCCTCTATAAACTTTTCCACTTCCCCAGAATCCCTACTGGACCAGTTCAAAATCTCTGCCATAAAGACAGATTCATCCCTTCTGGTCTCACTACAGTGTAGACAGATGCTTCCTCCTTTTATGTAAAAAGCATTCTTGTTCCAGGTAGCCTGGAACAATGGTAGAATGCTGAAAAATCTGCAGACATATTCTGAACCCCAGTTTGGGATCTGCACAGGTGCAGTATAACAGCAGCATGCAAAATGTGCCAAACAGTCCTGCTCTTTTAACTTCTGCTTATACATTTCATTCAAAAGACACTTGCTATTAAAGATTTTTGATTTTTTTTACCTAGATACACAGGAAATTAATTACCATGATGGAATTTGTATAATGGCTTAATCTTCTATATTTCATCTCTACAGTTGAAAATAATCTGTTGAAAAATCTTCAGTAGTATCTGCATGCTTGGAAATTACAGAATCTGACCCCAAATGCCATTATTTTGAAAGTATCAACACAAAGGGATAACAGAATTTTCATTTAATAGCTACAAGTTGGTATTCCTGACTCTGCTGACATTTGGTTTCCTCTGAACTCTGGCAGAGGCTCCAATGTAGTCACTGAAGGCAGGCCCTGAGAGCATATGAAATATTACTGTCTTTTGGGACTCCATGCAGTTGTACATCCAAAGATCTAAACCCTTTTATTTCCTGTGAATTTCTGCTTATTTCAAGTCATTTTAAGGAAAAACTGATGACATTTGAAAGTGATTTCTTTGTATTTCAGAGCTATGGTAGCACAGACTGAGCCACACCAATCTTCTCTCTCCAGTTAGTCCAGAGCTCTTTGTAACCTCCACTGTTATACCTTGGCAGTCCCAAAATGTCTGTTTTGTCCTATTTGCTACTTGGAGACTGATGTCTCAGAACAGGCTGCTCTTATTTGATGTTTACAGGAGACTTCATGTTAGGGAAACAGCAAGCCCCCCTAAGCTAAATGGAAAGAGGAAACCTCAACAGCTTACCACAAGGTAACACGGTGCACACATAAGTTTTCCTCTAGTTACAAAAATATAAGTGAGAATTAAAGAATCTCGACTCTTCTTACTACAGCAATTTAATGCAGCCCAAATTCAACACAACCATGTGTGACCACTCTATCACTTTTAGTAAATTTTCTCTGTAGAAAATCTGAGTCGAACTATATTATTAGGCAGTTACTTCACAACAACAGAGAAACATTTTTGATGAATTAAAACTGCTTTTTGTTCAAACACTAAGATCCACTAAGTCAACAACTTCGACTTGTTAAAAAGGTAACTTACCTGATTTTTATCAGGGTGCAACTTTAATGCCAGCTTTTTGAATGCTTGTCGTATTTCTCTACTGCTTGCTTCTTTGGATACTCCAAGTAAACTATAGTAGTCCTGATCAGTGCACACAAGAACTATTACACATACTAAAACTAGCAATAAAGACCTTTTGAAACGTCTAATATAATCTCCTTTGGATGCTAAAAACTCCATTATGAAGCTTTTGGAACTTTCACAGGTCGTGATTCAAACAGACTTTGGGAAGGGTCTCCAGTAAATGTGCCAACATTCAGAGATACAGCTGTATTAATGGCAGAGCTCTTCAAAATGCCTGTTGGTCTACTTCTCGTCACGAGTCTTGCTAAAGAGACACCCTGAAAGATGACAGAGGAAAAAACAATTAAATACAATTATTCAATAAACACAGGTGAGTAACTAACCCCGCCGCCACCTTGTGCGGACTGCACATGAACATCGGAGTTTCTGGACGGCTAATTACTTTTTTCCTGAAGACCACACAAGTGGTAGACCATCCCTTAACTGTGACTGCGCTAATCATGCACAACCTCACTGAATGACACTAAAAGCCGCACACCTGTATCGCATTAGAAGGGCTCCTTCTAACCTACCTTCGGTAGCGCCGGGGGTCATTCCGCGGAGAAGGCCGGGTGGTTCCGAGCCGGCCGCCGCCCCGGGGCGGGGGCTGCCCGCCAAGGAGGCGGCGGACGCCCCTCACAGACAAAGCCGGGCAGACGAGCTCCGTGCCGGGAGCCGCTGCTGCCGGGAGGGCGCAGGTAGGAGCCCCGTGGGCTGAGGGCTGGGGCCGGGCTGCAGCGGGAGAGCACGGGGCTATGGGGAGGCACCGGGGCGGGGCGGCCGCGCTCTGCCCTCCCCGCAGCGGGAGCGGGGCCGGTCCCGGTCAGCGGCGCTCAGGGGGCTGCGGGAGCCGGCGGTGCGGGCGGGCCGGGCGCGGAGCAGGCTGGGACGGCAGCGCCTTCCCCTGGCGCCGGCGGAAGGGCGGCGGGATCCGGGATCCGGCTCTGGGCCGGAGGCGGGCGGGGCGGCTCCGGGGCTGACGTGGCCGCCGTGCCCGCCTCGGGCGGGGGGCTCGGCTCCTCCCGACCGCTCCCTGCACCAGGGGCACCCCGGGTCCGCCCCCGGCCCGCCCCTTCCTCAGCCCGGCCCGCCCCCGCCCACTGCGGGTACCGCGTCCCCGGGGAGCCCCGGCGGGTCGAGAGGCTCGGGAATGGAGCAGTGCAGGCCGTGGAGTTGAGCAGGAGGAGGAGAGCTCGCCACAGGCTCTGGTCCGGTCCGCGCCCTGAGCGCAGATCCCGCCCGAAGGGGCCGCACGAGTCTCTAGGGCCGTGCAGCCAGCGAAGGGGCCCATTCCTGTGGGGCGATTTCCCGCAGCTCGGGCAGCTGCCCCGGCCATGGGGAGAGGATGCGGTTCAGCTCTCCCCTCAGGCAGCCCTTTTCCTTCCCTGCTGAAATGTCCGCAAACACACAGGCCCGGGGCACCGCCTGAGGCTTCCCGGCGAGGGCAGCGCTCCCGGCCGCAGAGCCAGGGACACACCCGAGCATCGTTCGGGCGCTCGGTCCCTCCTGGAGGGCGCTGGGTGCTCCCGCTCTCGGAGGTCGGGCTGACAGCCCAGCCCAGGCGAGGGTGCTGAAAGGACTGGGCAGTGATGGGGTGTTTTGGGCGTTACGGAGGATTTCTTTTAACAACAGTTCACATAGGCTTAAGAACTGCTAAACTCTTAATAACCATTTGTTACTGTTTGTGGAGACAAAGCATAGTTCTTATATGAGCAAGGCCTGAAAAGCAGGTTATTAAATGCATATGCATTGCAAGAAGTTTTTTGCAAGTGTTTTCTGTTTCAAAGATAACTCTGGGTTATATTGCAATGCCTACCACCGACTATTTCTTACAGTTTACACCTTTGTGCACTTGGCTTTGTTTGAAATTATGTTCACTCTCTCACTCTCATTTATATAGATGGAACCGGTTATGAGTTCTGACTATTGCTTCTGACAAAGTGGCATGGAAGTACCTAAGGCTCACTGTTGAAAGGGAATTCTTTTAGTCTCAGCTACCTGAATAAATATTTCCATTGTGAAATATTTTTGGAGAAAAAAACCTATTGAGGCAACCAATACAAAGATATACTGTAGTATGGTGTATCAGAGACATTAGTTTATAATGTTCATGTTATTGCCTGTTATTACAGAAAAACCACGTCTGTCAAACTAGAGGTGAAAAACATACTTGCAGAAACATTTATATTTCCTTCCCAATAGTTATCTGACAAAGTAGCTCAGTGGGTGGTTCCTTTGCTTTTAATTTTCAGTTTTCAGGATTAAAGTGAGACTGCACACAGAAGCACTGACTCTTCACTGCAGCATTTGTTTCTTGATGTGTGTATTCAGTGGCTTGGGTTGGGATATAAGGTATTGCGGTCTTTAAAAGTTTATTTGGTATATGATAGCATATAAAATCAGGCATATTAAGACAGTACGATTTATCATATAAATACAAATCTACATAAAGCATGTGAAATGTGTTGGTCTGAAGTAAGTTTTGTGTAATAGTCAATGACTCGTGTCCCTAGTGACTTCACTTAACTCACGCTTCACTTTGTGACAGGCATTTGTCACCTGCCCACGTAAGGACCCTGCCGAAGTGTAACTGAGTAGGGCCATCTGTGCACATAACGTTACCTTTTCTCGCCTATTTGATCCGTAAGCCCAGAGACCTGACAGAAGTTCGTTCTAATCTAAGGTTGTTTTGGCAGTCGCACAGTTAAATACCCCCTGGCTCAGTGATTATATTGTTGTTTTGTCTATTTCTGCCTTCTACTGTTTGTTTTGAATTAGCTCTAGAAAGCCATGGCAGGAGCTATACATAATAATTGTGAAACCCTTCCTTTTGTGGGATTTACCACATCAAATTTGTACTTGATAAGGATTTTGAGAACTTTCCCCACTACGCTCAGTTTTTTCTTTTCATCCCTTTTTTTTTTTTTTTTTTTTTTTCCTTCCAGCTGTCTGGTTGTGGCTTTGTGGAACTGTCAAAGCTGATTTTATTTTCCCCTGAGAAACTTGGGGACAGCATTCCTTTTATGAAATGCTTTCTGAGTTCATGAAACCTTTTTCATGATCCCAAACCTCTCACACTCATCAGTTGTCAGGTCTAGCGTTTATAGCAGCAAGATACCTGTATCTTGCTTGGTGTTGGTTTTAATATTTCATTCCACAAAATATTTTCGTCTCATTTTTCTTAGTTTTGTAAAGCGGATAAAAAGGAAAAATCGAAAATATTTGCTTTTAAATTAGGGCTCCTTAAAATAAAGAAAACCAGTAGAATTATGGGAAAAGTTAGTATTATCATCAAGAAGAAATAGGAAATAAGTGGACAATTAGATTTTTCACGTGTATTAGAAAATAGAAGCCGGGTCAGTCAGTTGGTATTAGATATGAATATTTCAATTAATTATATGGTTAATATGGTGGATATGTAAAATTACTTAGTAATTTAAATTTAGAAAACCAGTTGGAAAGGATGCCATCAAATACCATTTTACAGAATGTATAAAATGTTTAATTAAGCAGTAAAGCTATATACACCATCTGCTTCTGTTGAAATAGTTGAGATGTTAGAGAGCCGTTTCTTGTAATTTAAAACATCTATGCATTTTTGATTGCTTTAAAATTAGCATTCAGCTTTCATAAGGACTAGCTTTTTATTTTCCTGCAGTGAAATATGCAATAACTGTTAATGAAGAGGACTTTGAACAGAAATTCTGTTCATTTAGCACATTTTGAACTTTAACATATCATTTTTTGTCATCTAGGTTTTTTGTTCTTGCTAGCAGCTTAAAGAAGATCAAAAGCTAAAGTAGACTGCTGCAGTTTGACGCTTTCTGTACAATGCATGGTGGATACTTTAGGAGGAACTGGGTTTTATTTTATCCCATTCATCAGCTGGGCCTTTTCCTGCAAACAGCTTCATTGATGCTGGGTAGCTGAAAGTGTCATGGGATGCAGCTCTTTCAGGTCATGGTGCTGCAAACTAACTCATCTTGCAGACTGCTGAAGAATCAATATGAACTCATGGAATCGTGTAACTCGTGTCTCCTGGCAAGAGAAGGGGTGTGAGCAGAAGGGATTTGTCTCTTCAGTCATTCCCTGTGGCAAAATTCCTGGGGAATCCTTGTGCAAATGAAAGCCACCTGCCAATCCAAATCCAAACTAAAACCTAAGCATTCAGAGGAACTCACAAGGAATTCCACATCCTTGTTAGTATGTTTTCAAAATCTGTAAATGGAGTGTGGTGAATTGAACAGGCAGATCTGTATTTGTCTGTAACTTCCAGGTTTATTTGGAGATTCTCTGATGGAATTGGAAGGCTGTTTGCAAGGTGCTTGTCAGATGGACGGTTTCTGCCAGTTTTGAAAAGATGAGGAGATAAAATGAGGTATGGCTGTGGGGGCAGAAGTTTCCTGTAACGAATTCTTCACAGTCTAAGGATTTCTTTACAGACCTTGAACACAAAAATGTGCTTTCTGTCTGACTTGGTCTGGCAGTTGTTGATTTTTGAACTCCTGACTATGGTGTTAGAAAGTGATTTTTCCCTTGTACCTTCTGGGGGCTTGTACCTCACTCTGTTTCCTAATAGCCTCACAGAAATCTTTATAACTGTTTTGATGCACAATTTTATATATACAGATGTTGTTATAAGAACGTAAAGTGTTAACACCTGTGCTTTTGTAGATCTAAATAGGACAAATAAGCTGTGAGATCTGATATTTTATAGGAGTTTCAGACATCTTAGATGAAGAGACATTCAGAGATGACTTCACTATAGTCCACTAAAAGAGTAAAAATGTTGACAGATTTGATCGCAAAGCCCATCTTCCCTTCCTCTGTAATGGTGTAAGAGTTCATCCTAATTCAGTAATAATTTAAGGACAGGGGTGACTAATTTGTATGCAAAGCATCCATAAACTTGACTGGATTTTAAAAAGCTCCACATCTGCAGTGAGACCTCACATAGAGGGGCATGCAAACCACAGCAGTGTGGCAGCTGGTGGAGCTATCTGAGTATCCTTGATGGAGTTTTTATTAAAGAAAACAGAAAAAAAAAAATCCAAGATTGTAGCACTTAAAAAAGTCTAAATCAAAGCAGAAACCTTGAAAAATGATAATGGATATGTCACTTTGGAGAGGAGTGGCAGTCATCTGTCAATGTAAAAAAAAAAAAAGCAAACAAATGGAAACTGTTCTTAATATTCACAGTATTTAGTCAGTATGATATGAGATGGGCTTTCTGCTTCTCATTTATCATTTAAACTTCCCTTTCGTGGTTTCAGAGTTTTAGCAGCCTACTCTAATTCTGCTGACTTACTGCTACTTTGCGTGCTGCACTGGCCCCTTTTCAGCAATTCTGAGCTGTCTGGCACTGTTTGGAAACAAAACAAAGCATTCTTATGGCACTACTGAGACTTCCCATCTTCACAAACTACATACTATGGCCCCTGAAGAGCAAGTCAAATTATTGACTTTAAGCCAATGATACGAATTAAGACAAAATGAGACAAGCCTATTTCTCCTGCTTCCTGCCTTCCCTGCAAAGCTTTCTCCTTCCTTAATGTCAGGTCTGTTGGTGTGTGTGCATGAGTGCTGGATGGTTTGCTCCAGGCTGAAGCACAGATTTTCTGCCCCCAGTTCATGAGTTTATACCTGGGTGCTGTGCTCTATATGGAATGCAGTTATTCCCTGTCGACCCTTTAGTCCAAATCTAGCTCCTTGCACTAGGGAAAGGCGTGTTCACAGGAAGCAGAGGCAGAAGTTAAAAAGGTGAAAGGAGTCAGTGATTAGGCAAATTTGGTTGGAGGATGCAGAGCTAGATGTTTTGAGGCTGGGAAATACCAAATCTGTTGAAGGCAGTGAAAGGGATTGCTTGGTCATACTGGGTTAGTTATTTAAAGATTAGTACTTTTCCATATTAATGCCACAGGCTGTAACTTTTGTCTCACTGTTGAACACTTACTCACAAAAATAGCTTTGGATATCATGAATATTATTCTTGTGAAATGGGTGACTCTTCAGAGCAAGCTGTGTGGTGTTATTTGCACAGGGTGCCTCCCCTAGTCAGTGTTCAAGTCTGTCAGGATTGCTTTCTGCTTGCCTTGGTGCTTCAGTATTTCCTCATGGCTGTTGCATTTCTGCTAACCTGACCCATAACATGCAGCATGTAGTGGAAACCATAGGTCTAGACTAGAGAAACAACTGTTCTGTTGTCACTGAGCATTAAAATCATCCTCCCTTTGGTCATGTGGGTCATTCTTTTGGTTTTATTTAATATTTTACTACTGAAGAATGAATTAGGTGTTTGGTTGTTGTCTGTGGACTGGATGATGCCTCTTCCACATTGTGAGCAGGTAGAGGCTTATTCATTCCAGACATGTTCTAGAATAAATGAAACACCAAATTGCATGCACTTGGGTTCTGTGTTAACATGACCTCTTCTGCCTACATTGTAGCTGTCTTAACATGCCATGGGGGTTTTGCACTACGTATCATGCTTGATTTGGTTTCTGAAGGTGGCATTGTGAGGAAAAGCATTCATTTCCACTGTCATATCACATACATTGCTTATAAATATGACTGTAAAGGGTGCTGCAGTTTAAGCTTTTGAGATAGTACAGAGAATTTAAAACTGATTTATTTACATTGTTAATTTATTTATGTTGTATTTATTACATCTGATGAAAAGAAAATGTTTAAACTCCAAGTGGATAAACCAAATACATTATTTTAAATTTCTTGTGATTCACGTTCAGGTATCTTTAATGAGCATGAGGAATGATTGCCAACTAAACTTGGCTCATTAAATGAAAACTAATGTTAAAAGCATTATTTTTATCTCTGTTCCGTTAAAATTGTTCCCTGTGCTCCTGTTAAATTCATGATCCAGAAACAGATTCTTAATTCATGCTTTGAATCATCATATAGTTATAACTTCTATGCCGAGATTGTAATAAAGCAAAGATTTCTAATGAACAGTAGCTTTTAAAGCATCTATCAATTCAGTCAGCACTTGAGACACTTGCCGTAAACACATGTGCTAAAGTCAAACCCCCACTATTTTAAATGTCCAGTCTGGGTGCTGGGCTGGATCCTAAACTGCTTTTCTTGTGATGTGAACTGGTGTAGTTTTATTGAACTCACTGGGAACTGTCACAATGTCCTCTTCACAGCTCTGGACATCTCATGTTATTTCAACTTCAAGTAGTGTTTGAATTTGAAAAAAAAATGCTTATGTTTGATTTTGACTTGGTCCTTGATTTATGTTTAATGTGAAAAGTTGTAATAAAGTGTAGCTTCTTATAAGCAAATTAAAAGGATATTAGTAGCATTATTATGAATGAAATGGTATTCAAAGAGGAAGCTGTTCAGCACACATGGTCTCAGTTCTATGAGCACTTTGCATTCATGTGCATTTGAAAAAAAACCAACCCAAACCATGATTACATTTGAAGGACTTAAAAAAAAAAAAAAAAAAAAAAAAAGTTTGTTGTTTGTGTGAATGTTGGCAGAACTTAAGTCTGTGCACTCAAGGTCATAGATTTAAATGCTACAGAAAATGCCATAATGTATTCACTTGATGCAAGAATTTATCAGAATGTGGTTAAAGCCAGCTACTGTGATTAATTTTTGTTATGTAAACTATCATTCATACATTGCAAATCAACATGCTTCAATCCTGACTCTTTGATATTTATTGTAGATATGTAAGCAGTTTTAAACTGCTTGGCATTTGTTCAAAAATGCTGTATTTACTAAGAGCTTTGTAGTTGTTTTTAGAGTAAACAATTTTACTCTCAGCATTCAAGCACTGCTGTTGTTTGAGCTGTGCTGGGGGCTGGCAGGTGTGGGCGTGCACTGGAGCAGCTCTGTCCTGCCCTGGGACAACGACAGAGCCATGATAGGGGCAGGTCCTGGGTTTGTTGGAGGAGAGCAGTCCCCATGTGTGTGGTCTTGCAGGGGACCTGGGTCCCACGTAGGCTGAGGTCCCACCTGGATTTGCTTCTCTATTTCAGGCAGGGCTGCCACTGGTAAAACCAAGGATGTGTGAGTGCAGCCGTTTGTCTGAACTGCACCATAGCACAGAGGTGCTGGGCTCATGCACTGATCTCAGCAGCACAGTAGGGTTATGAAAAGCACGGGATCAGAAAGTACCAGGCTCAGTTGAAAGGGACATTTTTCCACTGTTGTCCCCTAAGAAGAGAGAAAACATGGCACTTGTCTCAGCTAGGATGCAGCAATCTAGTGCTCAGATCCCTCTGCTTTCACTCCATGTCATCTACCTTACAAATCAGGGCTCCCAGAAGTGCTGCCTTGGTTTGGTTTTAGAATATCAGCTTTGGCTCAGCCCCAGGCTAAACAGTCTGCTGGACTGCAAAGATACCCTGCTGGAGGTAGGATACTGGGTTGGCTGCTGCGGCTACTGATTTCCTAAGGAGCTCAACACACAAGTGGTTTAAGATCGTAGAACTGTTTAAATTGGAAAAGACATCCAAGATCATCTACACCAACTACAAATTTTTCCTAATATCCGGTCTAAATCTTCCATGACACAACTTGTGGCCATTTCCTTTGGTCCCCTCATTTGTTACTTGGGAGAAGAGACCAACCCCCTGACTCTCTACATCCTCCTTTCATCCTCATTGTGGAATGAAAGGTCCCCCCTGAGCCTCCTTTCTGCTAGGCTGAACAACTCCATTTCCCTCAGTCACTCCTCAGAAGACTTCTGCTTCAGATCTTTCACCAGCTTCACTGTCCTTCTCTGGACACCCAGATTAGAATAACTTAGGTGATGTTGTATGCAATATCTGACAATCCTTTCCAGCCCATAAGAATGGGTGCTAGCTTGTTTAACTAATAGCTAAAACTAAAAGGAAGCCTTAACTGCATTAGTAATGAAAATCTGTAATATAATTATACATTTGCACTGAAGAATAAAGAAAGGAAAATTTGACGTAATGCATTTATTTCTATTTGTCTTGGTTCTTACTAATATAAGGTAATTTTAAAAAATGAGAAACTCTATTAGAATCCAGTTGCTCTCCAAGCCTGCAGTTCTATTAGCTGATTGAACTCTGGCTGATACCTACTAAAAGCCCAAGAGAGTGAATGATGCCATTCAACGTGTTCTTCTTTGAAGCAGTGCCACTGTTTGAGAGATTGCACAGACTGGGTTCTGTGCTCAGCCAAAGAATACAGGGAAGACTGAGATAGTGAAGGCATCAGACTCCACTCACAGAACCTTTTCCTTCTATGGGCCCTTCAGGGTTGGACTCAATAATCCTTGTGGGTCCCAACTCAGAATACTCTGGGATTCTGTGTGATTCTGTGACTTGGCAGAGGATGACCATGAAACCAGCCTTACAATGCCCCTAGGCACTGCAAGGAAAAAATGTTAGTGGGGAAAAGTATGAAAAATATTAACTGTTCTGAAGAAGATTTAATAGCCCTCTTAATCTAGTGATGTGCTAGATGATTAGTTTTGTTTTGTTTTTTCAAGTATAATATGAGATGTAAATCAAGAACTGTGGAGAAAAACAAGAGTGTGAATCCTAGCCTTAGGAAGTGAGGGAAGCATGTGTGAGTTTTTTGGTTTTTTTTTTTGTTTTTTTTTTTTTTTGCGTTTCTATCAATGACAGATTCTAATCCACATGTTTATTTTGGTTGTAACATATATGCAGCTCTGTTAATTGCATGTATGTAATTGTCAGCTTTATAGGTAATGTTTTATTTATTCTAGAAGAGGCTGTCATATCTACAATATATTTTTCTTAGAGCAAAGCGTTTTGTTTCCAAATGAGTGGGAAACAAAAAATATAAAAACACAAGGCTGGCAAAGTGCTAGATTTGCATGGGGATTTTATGCATTTAAAAGTTGTATGGGGTTTTTTTCAGTTTGTTTCTTTTGTTTTAGCAGTTTATAGAAAATTAAATGAAACAGTTTATTGTAAAATTTTTATATGCCTTGTCAACACTGCTGCTTGTATTATGTGGAAGAATAGGTACTAAACATTTGCATGGAGCTGCTCATGGCTTTGTGTCAGGGACACTATCCTGAGATTCACAATGTGGTTTCCCTTTTCTTAGGGAAGAAAGACCATGCCAGTCTTTTTCCTGGTTCAGCCCACTCCCCCATCCATGGTGCTTCAGCTTGGCTTCTCTGGTATGTTTGGTGGGGAAGAGAAGGGCTCGGGCTTCTGAGTGGAAGACAAGAATGTGTCTTCCATTAGTGTGGCTTTTAATACAATTTTCACTAATTGATGGCAAAAGTTGACCATCCAACCACACTTTTTATGCCCTGCTCTACTTACTGTGGAGCATTTAATAATCTGCTTGCATGTTTTCATGGGGAGAGCATCCACTGACCTGAATCAAGCAATATCAAACTCCAGGTGGCTCTGAGTTCTACTTGAATACTGAAATAACTTTTAGGTGTTTATGGGAAAAGGGATATTTTTACATATATGCAAGGCATTTATTTAGGTATTAAAAATATTTTTTTTATATACAAATAGAGAATCCACTTCTAAGCTTAGTTTTGGATGTTTAAAATATCTCAAAATGGATTTTGTAATATTTTCCTTTCTTTAAACTTCAGTACAAAATTACACATATAATTACGTAGTATCTGGATCTTGTGATAGTTACATGGAACAGCAAAATTTACTACAGTGTGCTAAGAATTTAATTGATATGTACAAATACATAAACCTATTTAACTGGGAGTATGATTTTTGTTGTTCACTAAAAGTGAACATTTTTTTGGAAGGTAACTTAAGTAGAATGTTGGTGCATATAAATGACCTATACGATCTTTTATAATTCCAAGTTTGTGTCAGAGATAAGACACTAGAGGGAGCCCTTATCACAGTTTTCTGCATTGAGAGAAAAGGCTTTACCAAGATTAAACTATTTCTACTAGTGAGTAATTGAAAGTGAAATTTCTTATGGCTTTGTGATACAAAAGGAAATATCACAGTACTATAGGTCACTTAGTTTAAAGCATTTTTGGCTGTCTTTTAATTCTAAGTATCATTTCTCCCTTACCACTATCTGCATTTTTTGAGTACTACAAAAAGAGTGCAATAGAGGAATCTTTGTTCTGGTGCTTACATAATAGAAAACAATTTATGGAAGTTCTCTTTTAAAGAACTCTCAAGACCCTGTGAGTGCAGTAACACAGAGGAAAGGCTTGAGTACCTGTGTGTTGAGGCATTCCACTTGTTCAGGCAGGATGGAGACACGAGGTTTTTGTGATCTGCTAGACTTCAGAATTTTACCTTTGTTTGTGGATGTCTGTGTGTTGCGTATAACTTCCTGCCACGTGTCAGTGAGCCCAAAAATATGGCTCCTGCAGTAATAACCAGCAATGTGTGTCAGACACTGGGCAAAGGGCCCTGTGTAAGGCTACAGCAGCCCAGGGGTCGTGGCTAGAGGAATTATTTAACTGCAGTCCTTAACCTTTTGATTGCATTTTTCCGTCGCTAAATAAAGAGGCTTTAGAACTTATCAAGGTTTTTATCCAAGACAGATTGCTTAAGGCTGCACCTGCACTGCATGATGTCATTTCCATCCTGTGGCTGTGAGGTTTTCAGGCAGTGGTGCCCACCCAGTCTCCTCCTGTTACATAGTCAAAATGCACACTCAAATCCACAACGTGGGAAGTATTTCCAGTTTCAGTCTGGATGCAGTTGGGCTCATCCAAAGTGAGAGTGCAAGTCTGAATGAGTTAAAAACCGTCTCTAACTGCCCAGCCTCATATTCACTGTGTTGATTACTTACAGGATCTGGAAGATGCAATGTTTTCAAAGTTTGTATTAATAGAGGAGAAATAGAGAAGAAAAACGTGTTTTGATAAAATACTGAAATGCAGTATTTATTAATTCTGAGGGACAGCTTCCATATTTCATGTAGCAATTCACAAGGGATTCAGTACTGAAGACATCCAGTATCCTAATTGCACTTTGTTAAGTCTCTTGTTTTAAAAAGCTGGAACTAAATCCATCAAAATCTGTTTACAAAGGCAGTAGTCAGTATTACCTGCTTTTTACTTGCATTCAGATTCCTTTGTCATGCTTCTAGCTAACAGCAAGCATTTTTTCAACACTTCACTTTAGCAGATGATTATGTAAGTGTGTACTGCAACTTATTCACAGGGTAGGTAGTATCAACATTGTATTTACAATTCAAATAGGAGCAGAGATGTATGGAATTTATCGAGACACTCTCTCCATCCATCTGTTAAGTGTGCTCTTAGAATGCTCTGTATCAGAAAATACGATCCCAAACATCTTTCCTTAGTGTAGATACCATTTGTCATTATTCACTACACTTGTGATTTGCTCCTGACTTGTTTTCCCAGATTATTGTGGTTTTGTCCTTCTGATCATAAAGAACATTTTTAGAGATTTGCTGAGATTAGTAGAAAATGACTCCTAACAGGTAGAAATCTCAGTTGCTTGTGCAATTTTTAAAAATTAACAGCTGTTAGGATGTTTGTATATGTGTTTTAATATATCAAAATATATATATTTAAAGATTGTATACCTGTAGTGCAAAGCTACTATTGACATTGTTTTTATGGTTTGAAGAGTAGTCAGTGTTTTTTCTAAAGCTCTCTGTCCGTAGCACAGAGTGAACACTGGACTGGTTATTTTATAGGCCTTTGTGGTGCTTAGTATGGATGTACAGAAAGGTTTGTAAATATCTGCCAGCAGATTTTCCCAACACACCTCTGAAGCAAAGGAATATTTCTATTCCCATTTTGAAACTGGCAAATATGTTATTCAGATCAACATTGGAGTAACAAACAACTTTATGTACACCTTTAAGGAAAAGAAAAAGCAAAAACTTCACAACCTTCTGAAATTGAACGTGATGTCTAGATGCATGTCTTACCAGCACTCTTGTGTTCCCAAGGGTCAGTGACATCAACAGTTTCTTACCCATTAGAATAAAAAGAAGCTGAGTGAGTTTAAACAGTAGGAATATAATTCTTCTGATGCAACTTTTCTTTCTTATTAAAACAGGCCACGGTTTATTATCATACAGCAAATAGGCTGCAGGTTTGGAAGGTGTGACAGCCTATTTCAGAAGTACAGTGAGAAGCAGCTAGAAACAGAAAGACTTATTAAACTCTCCAGCTAACACAGTGTCACCAAAAAGAGAAAATAGTGCCAGGTTTGGAGGCTACTTGCAGCTTAACAAACTATCATGTTAGGAAATCTTTTCTGACTACCCATTACCTGTCCATTACCACAATAGTGTGTGTTTGCCCCACAAAGGCATGTGAATCCCAGTTTGATTTTGTCAGCTCCCTGCCTTCTCAGTGTTCACTTACTGACTGGCTTGGGGAATTTGGCTCTGAAGGCTCCTGGTAGTGTTCAAGTTGATATTTCTGTTCAATGTGGAGCATGACAAGCTCAGACTGGAGAAAGTCTCTCACTAAAGAACTGGCTGTGGAAGCAATGTTCTAAGTGTTTTTCAAACAGCAGTTGACCTGGCTGGGATTGATGTATTAAACAGTGTTCAGGTGTTGGTGAAAGGCTCTGCTTGCCAGACATCGGAAATTCAAGTTGGGAGTCTAGGAAGATACAGACCTGTGGATTTCAGAGCTCTCCCAGTATCTGGAGATGAAGATTTCCGGACAGGAGTGAGAGAAAGTACTTCTAACAGAACTAACAACTCACAAATAGTGAGGGACTGAGGTTAAATCACTGAGAAAATCATCTGAAAGCATAATTTGGATGAAAAAAGCTATTTACTTGTTTGAATGATTGACAATTCAATCACTAGCAATTCACACGTTTCCATTAGACTGAACCAAGAATATGCTAGTCCTGCATCACAATGATGCATTTAGAAAATAATTCTAGCTTTCTGTAATTGTTTGCATGAATAACAAGGTTGAAAGGAAATAACTGAAAATTAATTGGTGACTCTGCTTCCAGTCATGTATGCAATTCTATTTTAAGATAAAAGTTTTGATGTGCCCTTCAAAGAAATTTCTTACATTTTTGTATTAAAGGTGATTGCTAACCTGCAGAAGCAAACCATGGCAGGGTTTTTCCACTTACCACAAAGGGCTGATGGTGGTGGTGGCGTGTGTTAAGTCCCCAACACTTGCCTACTTGTTCCATGTACTTTCCAGTCTATCATGTAAGGAAGAAAACTCATTATTAAGGCATTTCTTTTGAATTTGCGATTACTCTGAGGAATATTTTGTTTGCATTCTCTCTCTTTGCTATGTGAAATATGTGAAAGGGTGGAGCTGCAGCAGCAATAAGAGATCTCTTGGTAGAACCTAATGTTATTACAACAAGTTGTCTTGACCTGAAGGTGTGGAAAAAGAAATAGTATGCTAGTGGAAATCTGTATTTAAGCATTGCTACAGAAACATATGTAGTGGAAATAGATGCCCTGTGCCCTTACTGCCCCATGTAGTAATTGGAAAGTTTATGAATGCTTGAGTTTGTTTGGCTTGACTTTGATGAAGGATTTTGTGTGGATTTTTAAAATTTAGTTTTTTTTTTTTAATACTGCTACGAGTAAACACAACTTCTCAAGAATGGGCTGTGTTTAAAGAAGAACAGCATGCTGGCCAGAATGCCTGAGATATTGGATAAACAGATGATGAGCTTTCATCCAGTCTCTTATTCTGGATGATTCACAAACTAGACATGAGATTTAGTGAAGGATCTTCTTTAATCCAAGTGATGGGAACACATGTTTCTACAATAAAATGTCCAGGACTACATTTCAGAGCCTGTGTGACTATAGCTTGATGTTTTCACTATACATCTATAATAAAAGATTAATTCCACAATAATATACTTATTCTAACTATTTATTTACACTGATTGTTTATTATCCCTTTTGGGGCAATATTTTTGTGAGACTCAATTGGTTTTGTTACTGGTGTCAGTATAATTATGAAGATATATGACAAAGTAAATATTATACTTGAGAGATATGCAAAATAAATTTCAATGAAATATGGTTAATTTAGAGTTGTTTCATATTTTGTGAGAAATTAGTAAGCTAATACTTGTGATTTAGAGCTGAGTAACACATTTGTTCCATCCTAAGAAGTTTATAAGGTAATTGTGCTTTCATCTTCTCTTGATTTCTTAACCAGATGTGGCCTTCCTTATCTTTAGGCAGGTGCTTTTTGGAGACTGTTATATTTTACTGAACAGTAATTTATTTCTTGCTCACCAAAATTCTATGGTCTAAGCTGAATAAGAAGAAGTACCATCATCAAAATTAAAGTTACTATAAGCTAGAGGGTGGTGAATCTGTAAAAGAGAGACATGACAAAGAAGGGATGAACACAAAGTTGGAAAATTGCAAGAATAAGTTGTACAGGATGCTCTGTGATACCGACAAACTTGGAGTGCAAGGGAGACTGGCAGAGTCTTGTCTTGACCACTGCTGGTCCTGCCTGTTTGCACCATGTCATCTGATGAACCAGAGTTTGCCTTCTTCCCTTTGTCCAGCCTCAGTACACAGAATTGGCTTCTCTATTTCACCCCTTTCTCTGAAGCAATGAGGGTTTAAAGTAGAAGAAGAGATTATGTACTTTATTGGAAAATATGAAAATATGGGGTGTTTTTTCTTATCTTCAGTGTCAGACTTGGGATGACTTGCAGGGTTTTGAAACTGGACAGGAATTTCTTTGATTGCTAAAGCATATTTTGGTAAGTTTTTGTGTCTAATTTGTGTAACATGGTGCATTATTCACTTCAAAAGTAATCTAGCAGTTTTGTTTTGAATTCTCTGCTGTTCTACCTTATATTCTACTTAATTGTTTCTGTGACTGTCTTGAAAAGTAAATTGTGTTTTGATTATTTAAAATATTTGCTTTCCTATTTAAGAAACAGGCCCAATCCTGCTAAATAGTGAACAGCTTTCATTGGCCTAATGACTTTTCATGCCTCATGTTGTGAGGAATACTTGAGTAAAGTCTTTTTAAAGGTAATTTCAGTTTTCTGTAAGCACGAGTTACTCTCTACTGCATACCAGTAACAGTAAGCTTAGGTCATGTTGTTAGCAAATACTCTGAATCTCTGGGAACACTGGTATGACTAATGAGTTCAAAAAGATAGTTGATTTTTGTTCCTTCATGTGGAATGTTGATTTCACTAAAACAAGTCTCCTGTTTACAGGATTTAACCAAAACTTTTCAATATATTCTAAACCTTAACATTAAGTAATGTGTTGTATTTTATATCCTTCACCTTATGTCCCTGGTGCTAGTGCTGGCAGGTGAATTCTCCACTGTCATGTGTCGGAGATATCCTATTGCTGCTTATGCAATCAAATATTTTTTCCAAATATTTGTTAGCCATGTGCATTTTATGTAGTCACTTATGTTCTAATAAATACTTGGGGAGCACTGCAAGAATTCCGACATGTTGTCTTAAATTCTTAAAAAACTAGATCTCTTTACCTAGTTTAAACATTAATTGTTCACTTTAGAAAAGTTCATGTTACATGTAAGCCTGATTTTCAAAATTCTTTCAGAATCTTGCTTATCTAAAGATGAGTAAGAGCTATGGCTAGCATTTCTCATCAGATAATGACATAGTTTCTCCTTTATATAATTGTAATTCCGTAAGCTGATCATTAGTTTTTGCAATTTAAACTGGAAGAGGGTACTGATGAATTATGTTCCAGTGCTGATTAACAGCATGGTCTAAGGTTACTTGATTAAATGTGTTCTGTGCTTGTTTAGAAAGGACAGATAGACCGTGTCACTTGCAGCATGAGAAAATTGCTGGTCAGATCATTGTTCTGTTTTTCAAAACGCAATCATGAGAAGTAAAGCCCGATCTTTCAAATGTGTTGCGAGTGAGATTAATGCATATACAGAAATAGAGACTACAGCATTGTCTAGCAAGTATAAATAAATGGGAAGTACATAAGTTCAGCCTCAAACTAAGGATTATTTAGTCTTGACTTGATCTCTTTGTGTTGTCATGCTAAAAATAGAATTAATCTATTAAAAATCCTGAATGCAAACAATCTTTATCCCTTTATTCACTGGTGGAATATGTTAGAGAATTGAACTGGATATAAAAAAGTAGAATATTTAGCGATATATTTATACACATATCCATGTGTACGTGTGTATTTACACATGTATAACTGTTCATGTGAAAGACAGCTGCATGTTTGGTGTCCTCTGCTTTTCATGGAATCATTCATACTTTTTTTCAAAGAAGATATTATTTTTTAACTGTAGTGTCACTTGTCACATCATTTTGAATAGATTGTTGTTCTTAAGTATTACTTGATTATATAATCTGTAAAGGATATGTAGATTTAGTGCCTTTAGCTGCTAATTCTTTTGCCCACTGAATGCCAGGTGGATGCTATAATGTTGGAGATGTCACTTTATAAAAGGAGAAACTTCCAGTTGCCAGTAAATGCCATTGTCAGTTAGAGAATGGGAGGATATATGGGATATAGCTATCCAAGAGTTTTGAACACATGCATTTCCTTGAAGGTGTTGTGTTTCATTGTCCAAGTAGGGGCATTGCAGCAGCTCTGCTCTAGTCAATGTTGTAGAGCTCAGTACTGTCTGTAGAAACCTTCTGCATCCTTTTTAAAAGCAGGATGCTCCATAGCCAGGCACTTACACTAGTAATTCTTCCTGTTTTCTTTCATGTCTAATACTGAATATGTAACTGAATTCCATTCAAGGCACAGAGAGCTGAAATATAAGAGATTCTGGGATCTAAATTCTGTGTTATGAATATCTATAATGTCAAGTATTTGAAGGATTTAATTAAATCCTTATGCATAGTTGAATACCTCCTGAATTTCATTTCAGTTGCAATCAAGCATCTGCAAATGGAGTTGGTGTAATCGCAGGTTTTGTGACATTTTATAAAGGATTTTTTTAGCAGTCTAAACCAGCTACAAGATTTGAGAATACTTTTTCATTGCAGCTCTCCAAGTCCAGTGAACAAGATGAGTTTTATTTCATGAGAAGTCTAGTTGATAGGATGTTTTAGGAAAGGAAATTGTTTAGGAAAAGAAGTTGTTCAAGGATTAAAGATTCTAAAGTTCTCATCCAGCAATAATCAAACAAAAAGTTAAGATTTGATTGAGGCTTTTGTGCTTTTCTGCAACTGCAAGAAATCAGACTCGTATTTCCATTTCCTTGGGGAACTGTGGGCTCCAAAGTGCTTGTATCTTTTAAACAAGACACGCATCTCCAAAAAAGGCAAAAATGTCATAGGAATGACATTTTAACACAAGCTGTGTTTTTCTGAGTTAAAGTTTCTTGTTGAAAGGCACAAGTTCTCTTACCCGCACCCTCTTATGGTAGAAATAGGCTCAGTTCTGCATAACCACTTCTGCACTTCTAAGTTATCATGCTAGTCTTGAATACACATAAAAATAAGACTATATAAGAAATAGAATTCAAGAAATTGGATTGTGCTCTTTGGTAAATAATGAAATTGAAAAGCTTTGGTCACAGATATATCCAAATGATGTGGAACTAATGCAGTTCAAATGTGATTAGTTTCCCTGAGAAACCATGAGCAATGGTGATGCCTCAGAGAGATGATGTGAACGAGTGGCTGTACCATGGAAATATATTGAAAAGGCAGTGAAATTAAAGGATTTGCAGTTTGGATTGTTACCTTCTCTACTTTATGCATCAAGGTTTTTACGCTGATTAATTCACTCCTCTCCTATGCTTCATTTAATAGCATAACCAGGCACTGCTTTCGTGTTTTGAAACACTGACTGCAGAGCTACTATTTTGGTCTCCAGAGCAGGCTTTCTGGTTTGTGAAGTGTGCACCATTTATACCAAGTTTCACCTCTAGAAAGACGAGAACAGTGTTACTTTTCACTTCAGTTAGACTGATGTGCTTAAAGAAAATCACAAGCACTCCTCCATAATCCAAGATGTTTTACTGAACTAAGTATTTCTGATTTTAACTACCAGGACAATAGTGATCTATTTTACAGCACATCTTAATTGAGGATAGAAGACGTACAGTCCACAGCTAGAGTTTCCCTTCAGAGTGTTTGACTTACACTATGTCTCTAAATTCAGTGTTTTTACGCCAGACTTTTATTAAAAAGAGAGATCCTGCCTTCCCTTTCATCCCTTGCCATGCATGCTGCCCTGTCCTTGGAGCTGTTGCCAAGGGAGCACACACTATGCTAGAGGAAGGAGCCATGCTGGTTGAAAGTGAACCAGATTTTATGGCTTTCTTTTCATTGCTTAGTTCCATCCAAATGACTTTCCTGATAAGCTCACCGTGCAGCTGCACAAACGCTGGCCTTAAGACAAGGGAAGCAGCAGTCTGACACCAGTTAGGGGATGGGGAAGGAGCTTGCTGTGTGATCCATTGAAGCACATGCTTTGTTTTCTGGCATTAAAGAATTAAAGTATAGTGGTTGCACATACATGACTGTTATCACCTATGTCTAGGGTCCTTCAGCAGGTTGGAAGTGTCACCTTTCCTAGCGTCACTGCTCTGCTTTCCCTGTGAGGTCCATTGTACCAGGGCTCTATGGCTGATGTGCAGCGAAGCAAGGCAGTTGAAAACTTCCTTTCCTGAGAGTAAGGATCTGTTGTTGCTGTGTGAGGTAAAGAGGGGTCTTGTGTGCACAGGCATTTTATCTTATTCCTGCAGCAACAGTTAGACACTAACAGTGATGCTGAGCAGCTTTAAATGAGAGAATGAAAGCAACCTGGCCTCCAGGAGAGATAAGCTCTGCTATTACTGGTATTGCAGATACTATTTTTCATTTATTTCAGTAGTTCAATCATTGGTTGCTAAAACACAGATTTCTCATATTAGACATTTTTCTTGCCTGTTGATTATTGCTCCTTGCCATCCTCAGAAAGCTTTCATTCTAGAAGTATCCAGCTCCCGTTCCTTAGCCAGTCCCAGCACTCAAACTCATTCCCTTCAACCTCCTGAGCATCTCTTTCTGAAGAAGTGCAATCTGACTAACCTGTGGCCAGATGTGTGATGGGATGGAGCTGGTCTGGAGTGAAGAACTGCTGCTTTCTGTAGCAATGGGATGTTACAGTGTTCCTGCTGGTCTGTGATAGTACACACTTGCAAATGCTTACCTGTGGCAGGTGCAATGCCAGGAAGAATTGCTTACTCCTTGCTTGCTGCTGGTTTCCAAGGAGAAGCAAAAGAAGCTGAAAGGTTTGTTCTAGTCATTAAAGACAATGCCTGTTTCTGTTCTCAGTGTATATCCAAATAAGAAGTTTATGAGTTGACATTTGGGATTTTTAGAGCTAAATTATGTGGTTTGTTGTTGTTTTTTCAATATGCAAAAGTAAATGTTTTATGAACGTCTTTATCCCTACATGACTAAATGTAGGGAAAACTGAAATCCGAGTTAAGAACAGGTAGAAAAGAAGGAAATCCTGCATAAAGGGAAGTATTTACTGTCTTTGTTCAGTCAAGACACTTATGTGGTACAAATATGTGTCTGACTTTTTCAACCAGCAAATTACTGTTGTTTGCAAATCCTCTAAGACTTTCAGAATCTTTTCTCTAATTAATTTGATTTATGTATTTTTTCTTATAACATGAGCTTATCCAGGGATAATATCATTCCTTTCTTTTTTTAAGGATAAGAAAGACTCATGATTGTTTTGGTAAGTAGAATAATAGGTCCTCAGTTTAACCATAAAAATGATACAAAGCAGCCTAGATGTGCTTGCATTCAGGTAGCATTTTTAATGCAGTATTCCTTGTAATTATTGATAATTCTTTCAAGTAAGAAACCTGTAATCCCTTATATGCAATAACATTTTTACAAAGTATATAATTTATCACTGGTCTGTGTGAAATATATGGTACTCTTCAATACAGCTATTGCTAGATGATGTTTCTATTATTCCCATTTTTCAAAGATATGAAGAGCTAGACACAACCAAAAATGAAAAGTTGTGTGATGAAATGTAAATATTCTCAACTTGCTTGGCAGCAAATCTTAGATTATGTTTTCCCTCAGGATGTTTCTCTCTTATTTTTTTTCCTTTATACTCTCTCCAAGCTTTAGATATCATCAGCTTTTCCAGTCTTGAGATTAATGTGAGCTTTGGATGTTTTTAAGGAGCTGGGGAAGGAAGACAGACATTTAGAAGATTAAGTTCTGAATTTTGTCATTAGAATTGCAGAATTTCTGTAATAGGAACAATAAACAATGAAATGAGAGTACAACAAAATAGAATGTGAGAGAGATCTTGATGATTAAGTCCAGGTACTTGAGAGACAACCACTGTCAATGCTGAATCAGTTTATGGGTCTTTTATATCTTAATTAATTGGATCAAAGAAAGGGTCATTTACATGGCATCCTCTCAGACTCACAAACCAGTCTCTGGAACATGGATTTCAAAGTGCTGCTAAAAATGAATCCTTCCTGCTTGTTCATACCTTTGAAGAGATAAATTTAGACACATTTATGAAGAACTATTTAGTGACTTCTTTCCAATTTTAGTTTTAATTCTTTTTCGTTTTAGAGACTGTGTGGGTGATGATATTAAAAAAGTTGAATACAGGGAATATTTTGATGGATTTTGAGGTCAAATGAAGTGCACTAATGAATTATTGAACTTTCTTTGGCCATTTTTTAGATCCTTATTTATATGATTAGTAAATGTTAGAACTATTAATAGAATTCGACTGAGATAGTTGAGAAATTAATTGAATAGGCAGAGGATTAATAAAAGTACTTGGTGTAGGATGTATACATTTTTCACATTGCACTGTTTTCATCAGCTGCATGCTCCCAGGAGTCATATTTGCATATGTCATTGCAAGCACATGAGCACAGGCTTCTTTGTAGAAATTTTGCATGATAATACCTAAGCTATTGCTAATGGTTTCCATGAAGTACATGTACTGAAGAACAAATAAAATAAATAAGATTAATCAAGTTATCCATTCATTGCTATTTTCTAATTTTTGACATTAAAACTGTAACTTTTTCAAGTAAACATAATTACAAGAAGTAGGGTCTGGAAACATTGCAGTGACCAGTGAGTGTTGTGGCTTGTGGTTTTGTTTGTTTGTTTAAACTGTTTTGACTATTCTTTTATTCTTTCCCTGTCTACTGATGTTGCAAACTTTCAAATGCTACCCGATTTTTTTTTTAATTTTTTTTTTATTTTTTTTTAAATGCTGGGCCTAATGTAGGCTTTGGAAATTTCTGGAGGATTTTTTCCCCAAAAGCTGCTTGACATTTTAGTGTTTCTGCTTACTCAATGTTTTCTGAATGTGAAACTGTTGTGATTAGTCTCTGGTAGGATATGGGTGTATGTTAGGATTCCCAGATGTTATGCAACAATTTTGTTTTAAATCTACAGAATAATCTGGCCAAAAGCAGAAGCACTTCTGGCCTCAGGCAGAATATCTCTGTCCCATTCTTGCTTTTTGCCTTGTGTTTCTCTTGCACTGAATATGCTTTGGCCAAACACATGATTCAGAGAAGTTTACTTTACTAAAGACATTATTCTGATTAATACTATTGTGGTGGAAGAACATCAGGTTAAAAGTCCCTTTGGGCCAGACTGCACATCTGTTTGGAACAAGAAACCTTAAAGTCTGAGCCTTAAAGTCTAAGCCATATAAATTGCTTTATTGCTGCAATAAAGTTTCTTAGTATGACAGAGGATAAAGTACTCTAAAGCACAGAGCTGGTATTTCAAATATGTCCCATGGAGTCCAGCATTGTGCATAAATTAATTGGGATTCATTGTCCCATGTTTATATGCTGTTCCAATGATCCAGGAAGTTTCATAGTAGTTCAGAAGTGTCTTGAATCCTGAGTTGTCTGTTGACCTCAGCGCTATCATTTTCCAAGTATTTTTTTCCAGTTCAGCTGTAGACTGTAAATCAGCTGTACTCTGACAGCAGTTTGCCAGTTTCTCTGCTGATATATATGTACCTCAGAGGAGTCATTTGCTAATTTAATTTGGAAAAAATTAACCTGGATAAAGCTCTGGTCAACCTTACCTCATAGCTGACCTGGATTAGATCAGGAATTGGGACTAGAAGATATCCCTCTTTTTCCTTTTTTTTTTTTTTTTCTTTTCTTTTTTTTTTTGTCTTTTCCTGGCTTTGTTTATGGTCTATTTTCCCTTGGAATGGAACTGCAGGAATTAATGTTTAGGAAATTCTTTCTTTCCTTCTAGATCATTCCACAGTCAAGAATATTGCAGAATACCAGAAACTGGAGTGGTCATGTATGTGGACCTGAGAACTGATTTCTAC
Source organism: Eopsaltria australis (assembly GCA_034509425.1). NCBI lineage: Eukaryota > Metazoa > Chordata > Aves > Passeriformes > Petroicidae > Eopsaltria > Eopsaltria australis. The sequence goes on from JAVTVJ010000030.1 coordinate 5,304,522, forward strand.
TATCTTTGACAATGGAAATATTTGTTTTACTGAATAGTGCAGTTGTCTTTTCCTTTGGTCCTTCATTGTGGCTTTTGACACGAATCATCTTAGCTTAGAATCACAGTCAGATTAAGGGGATTCTCAATTACATGCTGGCCTTTTCTACACTGTCCTGTTTGCAGTTTGAGTCTGTGTATTGTTTTTTAGATAAAAGCAATGCGTGTATTTTATGCTCATAAAATAACCCTTAGGATCCATAACTAGGTGGCAACAGCTCCACATTCATCTCCCACCTTCATCACTTCTAGGCATAACTATTTTGGTCAGAGGTTGTACAGAGAGGTTGCAGATGCTTCCTTTATGTCTCCAAGACAGGTCAGAACTGACCACTACTTCGCAGTGAAGGATCAGAATTTCCCCTTTGAAACTGCTTGGGCAGAGATCTGGCAGCACAGACACATATGGTTTATCTGACTTGAAAAATACTTTCATCTGTTTTTCTTTGCTGTTACTGTAATGAAAAATTCTTTATAAGGGTAGGCAGTTTTGTAATCACTTCTGTTGTGATGTTTGCAGTCACACACTGGCACAGGTTACCCAGAGAGGTTACAGAAATGATGCCTACAGATATTCAAATCCTGACTGGACATGATCTTGCTCAAACTGCTGTACGTGGCCTTGCTTGAGCTAGATGATATTGATGAGTCCCATCCAACCAACCCTGACCATTCTGTGGTTCTGTCAAAGTTTCCTTCCAAGGAGAGACCCATAGCTCCTGTATTGGATTGTGTTTATATGTCAATAATCCTGTCATGAATGATCTCAATGTTTTTTTCACTCTATACATCATCCCTAAGTAATTTAATCATGACATAATATCCTACTATTGATGAACATTCAGAATTCCTGCTGATTCCAATGGGAGTGGTGGCAGAATAATGCCCTGGAGAGATCAATCAATATCATGCTTAAGTCTCCTAACCCCTAATTTCCTAGTTGACTGATGCTCTGCACTTGTAAAATGTACTACCTGGTGATATTTTTAAAGGGCTGTTTTGATTATATAAACCATCACTGAGTGGTCAGGGACTACTTTGAAACTAATTACATTGTGCACCTGGGAACTCTTGTTGTATGTACAATGAAAAAAGAAGTGTTAGGTACAATAAATTAGTCAAAAATTATAACTGAGAAAACAAGGCATCAATTAAATTTATTCCGCTTGTATGGAGCAAGGGCAGCACTTTTACCTAGAAATGTCTTTTAATTTTTGAAATACACTGCTGAGTCAGTTCACAACTGAAATTTGGCAGCAATAACTGTGGGCATTATTTTAACTTTCTATAGTATAGTAATTCTGTAGTTGGTCTCCCACTGTATAAAATACTTATAGGAAATAATGACCAGGTAGAAACACCTGATAAAAAACAAGCTGTAAAAAACATGTTACAAAATGTATAAAAACAGTCTGAAGTGGTCCATAGGGTGAGGAGGAAGAAATCATCAATGTAATACCACATTGTTTGCAAAAGGAAGGACTCTTCCTTTCCTCTTCCCCATCAACATCATCTCACCAGTGAAGATTTGGGACACTGAGGTCTCACTATAACTTTCCTGTAGACTGAAGTCCACAATGGTGTCAGCATGTTCACATCCCTCATTTTGGGGCAGAATGCAGGGAAGAGTGGGTATGTCCATGAGATACACAGCACAGAACTGAGTGGACTGTAACACTTCATACCATGTTTTTCTACCCTTCTTTTTTTTGTTATCTGTGTACGAACAAAATCTTCAGAAACAAAAGATTCTGCTCATGACTATGCATCTGCTGTCTCAAAGGGCTCAAGAGGGAACATTTGGCTCTTTGTGATTATAGTATTTTTCTCTGATAATTTCTCTAACATGCTAGCTGGCCTCCTACATCAACTCCTGAATGGCAACTGACAGCACTTTTTCCTCATGAAAAGAAATTTTTAATGGGCTGCACCATAAATAGCTGGAACTTGCAGTCTTATGTGAAAAATACAGGATATGAGTCATTACCAACAGCAGGAGACCTTAGATCCTGGGTAGCTTTACGTATCTTCTGTGGCCATATCAAGGGCTGCATTTAATCTGAGCAGCACATGTTCATTCCAGATAGCTTTAGGAGGCAACCTGGCTCCCACTGGCTGCTTTTGTAGTATCTGCTCTCTAGTAAAACATGCTCCAGGCTTAAAGAAACTCCAGTTTATTTTAGAGTCACTCAGTTTCTGGTACCTTAAAGAAAAAATTGATGAAAAGAGAGTAATTACTGGATTGTCTTTGGGGCAAGAGAGGAAGAGGCTAACCCAGGAAGCCAGATCTCAGTTCTTTCCAGAGTTTCTGATGTCCCTCCTTCTGCCAGAGAAGTCACTTTTCTGAGGATTTCAGTGAATTTTTAAAGATTTTAGCTAGGTTAACACTTTGAGCCATCAGAGAGAATTTGTTATTCTGACAGTTTCTGTAAATCTCTATTTCTAATGTTTTTAAGCATTCAGTTCAAAACCAGTGTTACCTATTTGTTCTCATATCCATTTCCAGTAGTTACATATGGATTTGAAATTCTTGAATACAGTTTTGCATTGCTTTACGCTTCCACCTTTCACAGATAAAAAAGCCTAAGCACAAACATTACAACTTATTTTAAGATAGGGCTCAGTGGGAGAGGAAAAAAGCAATACCTTCCAGGTCTTTTGACTTCCAGGACTGTGCTTTAATAAAACACCATCTTCTGAATGATTTAGCAGTAGTCTGCTAAGCAAACTCCAATTCAGGAGAACTTTTCACTTGAATCCAAGGTTGAATAAAAAGGTTTAATTCTTCACATGTGGGAGGTGAATTCCCAAATCTTTTAAGGCAAAAAGCTAAATGTTTGGATTGGTCAGAATATATCCAATGCTATTTGGTGTCACAGACCAGCAAAAACTCTAATCTGAGGTTTTTTTAGTTACTGTGAGAACTCCTTCTGTAGCTGAATTTACTTAATGCTGATGCTTCTGTCAGGAGTTACATACGGTATTCCAGCAAACATAGGGAACTTTATGGTATATTAGGTCATACTGCAGTCAAACTGATTTCTGTGGCTATCACAAGTAATAAGGTGGAGATTTTGACTGTGGAATTATGGAAATCTGTACCATACTTATAGTAGGGTGTCTGTACTATGACTGGAAGGACATACCCATCTACAGAGTGACCACAGCTGGGGTTTGAATTCAGGTATAGAGTGGCACCTAGATTTCCTGATTTCCAAATGCTTTTCTTTGCTAAAGAAGCTTGATCTTTAACTCCCATTGCAAGGATATGTCAAGTGAATACTGGTCTGTTAAAGCTACAGGGTAACTCACTGCCAAGGAGGCTGCTGCAGTCACTCAGGTGGAAATCTGGAATGTTTGGACCATAGGAGTGAAGACAAAAACCTTACAGCTGTGTCTGACTAAGCTGCTTATGACATTAGTAAATAAATAAGTAAGATAGGGCTGATGGGCCCTTGACTAACCTTGAACTGTCAGACCCCGAAAAACAATGAGTGACTATGAGCTTTTTATTTTTAGATGTCAGCTTGAAGCTGATTTATAGGAGCTTTCGAGTCTCAGCCCAAACTGCTTAGGGCTTCAAGGACTGGACTGGGTGTTATGGGCTTTCCAGAATGTACACAGGCAGCTCAAAGACACTTTCAGTGTGGAGAGTAGGAGGTCAAATAGAGGGATTTGAGATTCACTGTAAATCCATGCTCTCAAGTTGGTATTTCTGCTTTCTGAGATTTCTACTTCTGAAACATGAAGTGCATAATCCTGAAATTTGGCAAGCAACAGAGAAGATGAGTAGCTATTGCCTTCTCTCTGCCCTGATTTTCCAGTTTTATTGGAACAGTTACAGATTTCTGTAAGGTTACAGATGTCTGTCTTTGCTCACCAATCTTTAATGAGCTTTTTTGTTTTGGTAGCACATTACCTATTTATATTCAATGGCTGAGGAGTTAGCTGCAACACAGCAGACGTGACAAAATCTTTTTAATTTCCTGGATTTTTACTCTCTACCTATTACAGGTGTGTAAAAGTTAAGATGTGAGCCTTGTTTGGACCAGGTCAGTTAACATCCCTGCTTGCTTGGTAGCTAAATGGAGATGGAAGTTGTATCTTAAATACCTTTCATTTGTTACATGCTTGAGCCAGAAGGTGAAGGTGTGTATATTGCTTCTACTTCCATCACTCTGTATGCTCCCTGTTTTGTGGCAGGAAGTGAAGCAGACTGGGAATTAGTGGCTCATGATGTTCGCTAAGTGGCAGTCCCAAATTTCATATATGCTTGCCTCCCATCTGCTAAGTGGATGAGTCATTTATGACTCAACTTTCTCTGCTCATCTTAAGAATAATTCCTAATGACTCACATAGAATGTTTGCAGGGGCTCTTGCTGTTGGAGAGCACTTCACTTCTTCTGCTCTTGTCTTCTCATCTCTCCTGTACTGTGGACTGCAGTTTAACTTCCAGAGCAAAATCCTCTTACCTGGAACTCGGGATTGGTGCACTTACTGCTTTAGTGAGTCATTTCTAATTTAAGTATGACTTTTTAGCTTTGTCTGTAGTACTGCCACTTAGGGAGGTGGAGATCAGCTTTGTGGATAGTGTGAATTCGTGTAGGTAAAGCCCAGGTACTGGAGCTCCTGGAAGGTGCTTGTGGTGCACAAAGTGCTGCTGCAGGACAGGCTGGTTCAGGGGCAGGATCTGCCCTCGTGGTGGCTGTGTCCACCAATGCCCATGGATGGGCACACCCTAATCCAGAGCCTCAGCAGTGTGGGTGCAGGCTTACCTTCAGCTGGAGGACGTGCAGTAGGAAAACCAGGGTCGCAAGTCTGTTATTCCTACTCTTGTGCACAATGAATAGAGAGAGCCAGCCTGGACTTTGTACTACATCTGTTTTAATTCAGGCAGATCTTTGTCTGTTGGCTCTGTTTGAAGTGCAAGTTGAATATGAATCCTTGTCATCAATGACTGTACTCTAACCTGAGTAGCAGCAACAATCTGTGTGCAGAGAGCTTCAATAACTCTTTATAACAATAACAATAACAAGTTGCTAGTGACGTCTATAGGTGATCAGAAGAAGTTACAGGGGTGGCAGAGAATTTTTCGTGGACTTACCTTCTGACGTGTATTTGCACATCCTTGACATATCACAGCTAAAAATGTAAGTAAATGTACACTTCCCATCGAGAAAAATGTAAATATTACATCCATGAGATGCAAATAGCAACTCATGTCTTACAGTTTTCCCAACCATATGGCCAGTCCTATAGATGTGCCCCTTATGTAAGAGAGACCCTGTTCTGCACTTCAGTACTGCGTGACAGTTCACTGGAAAGGGAGATGGAGAATCATTAATTGAAAGAAATGTCAAGTTTCTTCCATGCTTGAGTTTTTAATTTCCAGATAATTCCATTAATAATCAGTTTGTACACTTAGAAATGAATCTTCATACTATAACTCCTTTTGCTTATCTCTCTATTTAATTAGAACTAAATAGCTGTTTCTCCTCAGCTCATTCTTTTGTCCCTAAAGCAATTTCTTATATGTCCTCACTAATTACTAAAATCACATCTCAATGGCATCCATTCCTGATGGCTCTCTGATTGTTTCAGGGTTCCTGAGAAACAGCATTTGCTTTACTCTCTGTATCTGAAATTAAATACCTCATAAAAATGTAATTTTATGTTTGACTTTATTATCTGTTAGCAGAGAATTTTCTAATTGGAGTTTAAAGATAATGTGGATATTGCCCCCAAACTTAAATGAATACTTGGCTCCAGTTTTTCGTAAGAATGTAGACACAAAAAAAAAGGTGGTTTGCAGAAATAAGTGCATGAAATAAGGATTTCTACATCTGGAAGGAAAACCAAAACATTTTAATATGATCACCTAAAAGGGGTAAAATTATTTCCCCTCCAGATACCTGATGACCATGGAATGTGAATGGATTTTTATGTAATTTGATAAGTTGATGTTTAATATAACAGAACTTAAAGAAAGGGAGTGAAACAGACTGCAGATGCCTTTGTTATCAAAATAATAATACAAAATGCTCTTAAACACATTTTTGAAGGACAGAATAATTAAGTAATCTCATCTGGGGATAAACAGCTATGGAAAACAGAGACAAAAATGGGCCAAGGCAGAGTAAAAACTGTAAGGGTGTAGAAAGATTATTAGATACTATTTCCAAACATCAGCCTACAGCCTGGTCTGGGACTTTGCTCTTACTAATAGACATAGCACAAAAGTAGGAATGTACTGATTTGAGTTTATTCATGCTACAAAGTCAGGAGGTACAAAATGGTGAGGGTGATCATAAACATGTTGCATAAAAGCAATTTCACAACCTTGTGAAACAAATTAATAGCAATAGGAAATTTAATATTGGGAAAGGTGAGGTTGTGCTTCTACGGGTGAGCATTTCTATTAGCAACTGGAGGCCCATCAGTTAGGAGTGGTGAAGATCAAGGTTGTTTGTTGACTATGAGGCACAAGAAGATGTAAAATCCTGGGGGAAAAAGCAAATGTGTTCCCAGGAGCCTATAGGCTGAGGTCACTGCAGCAAAGGTGGGGATTCAAAAATGTGTTTTGTGCTGTCAAAAAAAGGACTCATTAATCTTTAATCTTCAGCACAGTGAAACCTTGCCTGTCAGAGAAGAAAAAAGTGCAAACTATGACTTTTCAATTTGGCATGCTAAGCTTAGTATATGGATTACATGTTTCCGTGACTGTCACTCAGTACCTTCAGTGAGTGCAAAGATGGTTTTTAGCATCCCTCGTTGCAGATTTTATAGCTTGAAGACTCAAACATTCTCTAAAACTTGTTTTTCAACTAAGTACTTCAATTTTTCTACCACTAAGCAGAACTACATTTCATTACTGACTTTAATGGAATTGGGAAGGGACCCAAGAATATCCATATTGGTGTCTAGCATTTTGCAGATGCCTCTGGAAAATCTGGTCTGCAGAACTGATCAAGAATAGCTACTTCCCTTGTGAAGTGATCAGAGAAAAAGATCTCTGAACTATGTCATAGTGATTGTACTTAAATTAAAAGATAAGAGAAAACAATTAATATCACACACTGCATGTTGTTCTATATTCTTCACATATTTTCAATAGCACAAGCTGCCAAGTAAAAGTATGTACGCAAAATACATGTTTGGGGAGTGTCCAGCAAATGGGCTATGCCAATGGATCCTCCTGGATTCATTTTTGAACTCTAAACAAAATTTAATAGATGTTTAGACTCAGTGTTGTTTTCATTAGAAAACACTTATTATGTGGATGTCTTTTGTTTGTTTTGCTGAAATAAATGATGCAATAAAGAAATAGGGCCAAAACTCACCATTTTTACATTTCAACAGGCTGATTGTTTTGTCATGGGTGAAACACGTATAGATTCACATGACTCACATCATAACTAGTGTCATTAATGAAATATGAAATAAAAAGTAGTTACTGAGTATAGTAGAGTAGTTACTCTAACAGAAGGCCTCTAACATGTGACAGTTCCATGTAGTCTCGGAGAAAATTCTGAAAACTGTTGTATCTGATCTTGTTTTTACATTACCTGAAGAGTTACGTAGGTGCCTCTGCAGTTGTCTTCATTTGGTTTTTCTGTGCTTGCCTCTGCAGGAGGGTAGTGATGGGATGCTTCAGGGTGTAAACCATTCAGTATTTTTAGGTGCATTAGGCCCCAAGAAACCCCTCCACTTTTAATGAAGTGTCAAAACTATTTTCTGTGTGACATTTTGACCTAATGTATCTTAACAGCATTTTAAAATCATTTGTGTGCCTGTAAACTGTAGATTAAAAAAAAAAGACCAACATAACCCCCCTCTTCATTTTGTCTCATTGTCTCATTCAGTCTTTTTCAGTTGCATATTTAATTCCTTTTTCCCAGTCATCTTTGTGGTGCTACCTGTTCTCCATTTCCCTTGACAATTGGCAACAAACTGGATGTTGTCAGTCAGGATTTCATTTTGCATGTAGAGGAACACTTCTCCAAGGTATTAGTTCTGCCTCTGTCGTCCTTCCAGACCTGTAAGCATATACTCAGCTCACTATACAGAAGACAGGTGGAACAGAATATTTGGATAATAATTTGTACTTCACTGATGAGTCTTTGCTTTAAAAGTTGTGTCTGAATTTATTGCTCTATTGCACCAAAAGGAAAGGATGGAGGTTTTTTTTCTCCACTTAGCAAGCACATGGCAGCAGCAGCATGGGCTTGTCCACGCTCCTCTGGGAAGATACTTCACTCCTCTGCAGGAGCCATCCCCTGTGTGGGAGAAAGCACTTCTCTGTAGCCTTCTTAACTTTTGTGACAACCAAAATGAAGGGTGGTTCTACTGGTGATTTTCCCTCCTCAAACTGTCTGAAGAATTTTCTTCATCAGGAAAGTTGCTAAGATTTGTTTTATATAGACCACTGCAGGCCAAATTAAAATAGTTGCAGGGACAGGAACTGAGTGTTCTGAAGTAAAAATACTTTTCAATATTTTCATTTTACAAAATTAAAAAAAAAATTCTGCATTAAGTTTTTCCAACTAATTACATAAGCTTTATTAAGAATTACATGCCCTGCATATTAAAACCTACTAAACCAATTCACTATTTTATATCAGATTTTTGAAAAGAGAAAAGTGAGCCACCTTTCTGTTTTGTACTTCCCCCCCCCACCCTGTATTGTAATTTATTAATTTTCTATTGCAGACAGCTTATTTTCACATCACTTTGCTGAAAGTTCTATTTTTGGTGTACCTGATTAGATGACTCCAGACAACACAAACTGCACTAAACTTAAGCAACATCAGCAGCTGATGGCACTGTGTTGCCTGACGACTTCAGAAGTTTCTGCACTTGTGCTGAGTTGCCATAGCAATATCTGCCCACTGGTGGTGGACTTGCTTGAGAAGTTGCAAAAAAACAACTGTCAGACTAACATAATGACAGATACATTAGCCACAGCAATGCTGAGAAACTGGAAATTATTTCTGTCACAAACAGAAATGAAGCTTCATTTTGCTTTGGATCATCCCTAGTTACGTGTCTGTTTTGGAAGGTCCAACATTCTGCTGCTTTATTCAAGAAATGTAACTACATAAATGCAAGAGATGGGCTGGAATACTTCAGTATTGGACACTTAACATGAGGATTAAGTACTTGTCTCATAAACACTGCTTAGGGAGAACCAGTTTTAATACTGTGTTTCTGCAGCACCCTTCCTTTTGCCTCTTTTTGTTATAAAACCGTGCTTTGTTTTATTTCTTCAACTTGCTGCAAATATTCTTGATATCAACTTTCTCCTTTTTAAGCAGTTCAGATATTTGGAGATGATAAAAGAAAGAGACAATGTTTGTGGATATGATTTAAAATTATTTTTTAAGAATTTAAAATATCTTTGAGTTCTGAATACTTCGGAGTCCTTTCACTTCTTCAGAGCTTTTCTGATACTTTACATGCTGAAGTTGGAAGGTTGAGATTTTTCAGACCAGGAAAGCCAATGCAGCAACTTTAACCCAGCAATAACTATTAGCCCATCTGTTTTGTTTCACTGGCCTACTCAGACAGAAAACAACCCAAATCACTGTCTCTGTAAAAGATGCTGGAGCCTTTACTTTGGATACATGTTTCCAGATTTGTTTGGTTTAACTCGATAGATTGAGAACTCTGTTTCCCTCTGGTATTTGGTTTATCTGTTTAGCTTTCCTGGATTAAAATTCAATTTAGTCAAATACTTGGATGAAATGATTCTTTAATTTGGTCCCCCTGACAGGGATTTTTCCTCCCTGAAGCAGCAAGTGATTGCTTTTCTTAGTATGCTCTGTAACTGTGGCATTAAGTGCTAACTGACCCAGGTTTCTGTCTTGAAGCCTTAGTGTTAAAATCTTCATTTAGAAAATATCATGTTGTCCACTTCCACTCTGCCTTAATTGTCCAAAATTAGATGTGATCCAAGTGGGACCCTGTTTAAACAGACACAGCATGGAATGCTAACTGCTTGCTGGTGATGTGATTGCTTAGCAATTTGCAGGCTATCATTCTGATTAATAAAAAAATTCACTGTATCTATGGAAACAAAGTGTGGAAAATAGCTTTTACATCTGAGAAATGCTCAAGGAAAATGATTAGGTGGCCTTAAAAATGATAGCAGCCATCTTCAGAGCAAAACTCAGGGCATTACTGGTGTAGAAAGGACTGTACCAATGTGTGGCATATAGGATCCTAACATTTTAAATACATTCCAATCAAATATTGTTTCAGCAAATTACATTTATGCAAATCACTGCATCTGTTTTGTTTTTTCTTGATGCTTTTGTGAATTTTGTCTTAAGTGAGATGTCCCAAGAGATGATTTAAGTAATATTAATTATTAATTGATTGCCTCTAGATTAAAAGAAATTTGAATTTCAACATGAGGATAATAAACAGTATTTGCACCAAATTTGCCAATGCTTGTGCTCTTTTGGAGAGCCTTTATGTGGAATTGTGTCTTCTTGCCTGGCTTCTTGCTGTAGAGTTAAGGAAGAATGTATGTATTTTTTTTTCTTTCCCATTTTATTTTTCCAGTTAAAGGAGTTGGCCAGCAAATGACAATTTTAGGAATGCTCCTGGCATTGAAAATTCTAGTCTTTAAGATGTCTTTTTCTCTCAGCTTCTTGACTCCTGGAAGCTATTTGATGTGCTCAAAGCAACTGTAGGTCATGTGCCATTGTCACAGCAAACACAGGAAACTTCTGCACTCTTTTAATGGCAAATAAAAACAGGTGACTGAGTTTACTCACCTCTGATCCTGCAGATGGACACAGAAGGTCACAGTCTTCCTTGGTTATCAGGTTTCCATTCACATTACAAATACAGAGAACATGAACTTGATCCCATTTGGGTGAAGGTAAAATAAGATTTGCTCCAGGAGCACACACTGGTGGTTGACCCAAGGGACTTAGGTCAGTGCTTCTCTGGAGTAAATCCCTCTGACACACATGGAGAGGGGACATCATGCCCTCAGCTCTATAGACTTACTCCTTTTGCAATCTATTGAGGTTAATTACCTGAGCTGGGAGTTGACTGGAGTAAAAGTCTGTGTTTCCCAGGAGAATAGCTCTGAACGGGGCACTTTTCCTTAAAAACAAAGAAATGAGCTGAGGAAGCAAGTGTATGTTCACTGTTTTATTGAGAATATCCTTTGACAAATTACTGTGAACTAAGAAAATGTCAGAGTATTCAAATTTGCTGGTAATATATTAGTATAACATTTCATAATTAATGCCCTTTATTTTAGAATGTTCCTATTGTGGAGTTACGCCAAAGGGCTTGCCTGGTGGTTTGATGAAAGACTTAAATTGTAAAAATAGACAAAAATCTATCTAATGTATCTTGATGAGTCTGCATTAAGCAGGACAGAGATCTGAAATTCTATGCCCATCATAATTTCCAAAGATTTTGAATAAAGGCAATAGAATGAAGCTTTTCAGAATGTACACTTCATGGCCCAGCTGTATCCGGCAGCCTTGGGTAACATGAAATATTAAAAAGAGGAAAAGTTGATTTAGGCTGAGGTGGGAGGGAGCCCAAAGCACAGTTGATAATCCTTGGTATTGAGAGCAGAAGGGAACAGTTTTTCCAAGGTTTTGGGTTTTTTTCCCCAGTGGAATACTGTTCCTCAGGGGCCAGTGAAAGCATTTGAGTGTGATGCAAGTTGTTATGAGGTGCAAGAGCAGTGCGGTAGCAGAACCCCTTGTGCTCCTTGTGAAACCAGCCTTGCTGATGGCAGGAGAGGCTGCAGGAGCTCTGCTCCAACTGTCCCTTTTAGACTTACTGCAAAATTTGGTTTTCTTTTAAAACTCACACTTCTTGCCTGTACCCTATGCTCCAGGAGTAAAGAAACCTCTTGAAGTAAAATACTCCTTGTAAGAGTCAACCTTGGGAGCTTTTACTTGGATCCATCTTGTAAACAGAATCTGAATTGTAGCAGCAGTAGATCAGTTAGTAGGGAACAAAAAGTGGATGAAAAGTAGGAAGAAAAAGAAAATGTGATGTAACACAGAAAACTAAAACAGGCATACAAAAATAAACATTTAAGGTATGTCTTAAGATATATGTAAGATGCATAATATAGTAAGATATAATGCAATATGCTTGAAACATTAATTGCCAAAACATAAATGCCTGAGCCTTTGAATGTTTTGATATTTTTAGAGGCCCATGTAAGGCATAAAACTTCAGATATTTTAAAACTGTTATTATTGCATTGATGGACTATGAATGTTTATTTACTTGGAAAGAAACTGAGCTTAGTTAGGAATCCAAGTATATTGCAATAGTTCTAGCTGGATGTACACCTTTTCACTAATTTCAAAAGAATTGTTTACACAGATTAAAATATTTGTGCAGTTAAATATTATTTTAGCATTTATGGGCAGCTGAGTTTGGAAAACATTTTATGCAGAGGCAGTATAAAGTGATATAACATCATCTGCAAAAGTCTTTGTAAAGGACTACAGAGTGTTTTAACTAGCCATAAGGAGCAAAGTGCTCCTTAGCAGATGGCAGAGCACAGTTTTTCTTGAGAAAGACTTGTTTTGTTTTGTTTGCATTCACTTCCAGCTATGATGAGAGTTTGCAGGAGTGTTTCCAGATCATCTGTGTGAGCTGTACCATGTGTGCAGCTTGGAAAGTCAAACGACTGCAAATGTGTCTGGATGTTCCAGACAATGCTAGGCTGGGTTTGCCGTGGGATTGTCTTGGAGGGACACAGATTGAATTACAAGAAATGAGACAGGAACTTGGAAAAACTTGGAACAATCTGAACGTGGAGAGTCTTTAGATTTCTAGCACTGTGGATTGAAACAGAGGAACCAAGAAACAAACTATCCAAAAGCAACCATTCCCCCAAAAAATCCCCACTACTTAAGAAACTGAAAAACAGTAACAAAACCCACTCCGGATGTGATGCACACCAGATAGCAGCAAAAATGCCTTTTCTGATTGCTTTGGCATCCTGATTTCCCTCTCCCTCTTTAAGAAACTTGCCAAGGAATGGATGAAAATGTTAAATATTATGCCCTCAATCCTATGATGGGGCACATGTTCGTCTTTGCTTACTGAAGGGAAGTCTCAAGCATGGGGAGACTGAGTTAGGCAACATCATACAGGCAGTGTGTGACAAAAATAAATCCTCCTCCAGATTCTCAGGTCGATGTGCTTATGGCAACACTTAATTCCACTGTGCCCATTATTAAATACATTTCTCTGAGAAAATGGTATCACTGGTAACATCTGAAAATTAGAAGGATGAAGTATTAGGAAGACTCTTAAAAAAGCTCCTGAAAAGTTAATTGTATTTCTGCAATGAATTTTGCTTAGAGACCAGAATATTACTTAGGTTCTAGGAAAAGGTGCATTCTCAGTATATAAATAAAACCAACTTCAAATAAAGGGGTACTTTTTTCTTTTAAATCTAGCAGATATGACCAACTTACTGAGTGTAATTTAATGTAATATTGTAATATTAATATAATAGATTCCTTTCAGAAAAATGAATCACAGCAATTCCAAGTTCAGATCTCTATATCAGGGAGTATAAAGGAAATGTTATAAAAAAGTAGTCAGAGCATATTCTTAGGATATCACATCTATTCAATAAATTATTTTAAAAACTCCTATGTGTATGAATTTGCACCTGAATTAGTATAGTTTGTAGTTGTACATGTAGTGTGATACTGGTAAATGATACTGAGTTTTCATCTGCCAAAGCCATACTTAAAGACACCTTTTCTAAAAAAAAGGCAGTTTGCTCTTCTTGGCTCTTACTCAGTGTTGCTCTAAGTGTAAACTCTTTTTCATTAAAAGCTTCGTTGTATTTCCTTTTGTATTCATGTATTTCAGAACAAACTATATACTGTGACATGTTATGCCATTAAGAAATCTGTGAAGCTAATAAATCCTGTTCATGGTTTGGAAAGAAGAACACTGCAGTTCTTTCACAAAGCATCTTTTTATCAATGGAAGATAGATACAGAAATAGAATAAGAATAGTTAAACTTGTACTGTTTGCATCGCTGATATCTGTGGCGACAAATGGTTACAAAATGAATTTTCCTACAAAATAATTTGACTTGAATATAATAAGAAGTTATTGAAAATAAAGAGGGATATTCTTTCATGTTTTGTCAAGTATAACTAGAAACAGGAATTATTATAAATTTTCCTCATAGACTTAACATTTACGCAGTTGTCCTTATTTCCAGTTTCTGTGTGCCAGAATGAATTCTTAGTGAAGTATGCATGGCTTGAGCGGATGTGATAGAACAAATAATCTGAAATTAATAAATGTCTCATTGTACACAGTGCATCATAATAAAAAATCTACTTAAAAATAATGGACTTGGGCAGAACACGCCTTTGTGTACAATTTAACAAAAACCAGAAAAATGATATTTTTGGAGATTACAAATAGTGTTGGGGTGATTGAGTGCAAGCAATTTGTAACAGGGGCTTGGGGTTTGTATTTACAGAAGCGAGAAGCTGGACTTGATGATCCTTGTGGGCCCGTTCCAGCTGAGGAACTCATTGGATTTTAAGGCTACATCTTGCACCAATTTAAATAAATAGGTGATCATCCAGAAAACAGTGCACAATCAAACCTTGAAACAGTGCCCCATAGTATCCATGCCCTTTAAAATGCTCCATTTTGGTTTGTGTAATACAGGGACTGTTCTACAGCTAGCTGACAGAGAATATGGAATATACAAAGGACTTTAATCTAGGAGAGATTTTATTATTTGTGCTAACTTGCTTAAATCAAGTTTTGCTCCCTGCAGCTGCTTATGATTTTAGACTTAATTTCGTTTGTCAGATTGCCTTTCTCGTGCAGTATTAATGATTTATTTGGAAGGGAAGTTCATCTTTGCTTTGCTTTGTAGTTATATTGTTATAGAGGGTGTTAGTTCAAGTCACATTTCCATGTACTATGTACAAAGGAAATAGCTCATGAGTGATTTTCTGTCCCTGACTGTCATTTCTTACAGAATTGTATTATCACTTAGTGATATACTTAACATCACTTTTAAATTGTCAAATGAGTATTAAATGTCTCCTCTTATTAAACCTCAACAGTGTTATTTGTCTTAACTGGTCAAAAGAACATTACAACTTTAGTGTGCTGTACCAATGAGTTCCTGTATATCCTTAATTGCAACTGCTGTAAAGTCTTTTAGGGTTGTGATCTGCACATTCATTGAACTTCCATGCTGTCTTCAAAGGGAAAAGAAGCCTCTTGGAATTTTATCCACTGGAACTTACTTTTAAAAGCTACTTATTTTAAGACAAAATGAACAGTGTGCCAACACGTTGATTATTAAATAGTCTGCTCTGCAATAAAGTGTGAGCAAATGTTGTTCCCATCTGTGGTCTTCACTGAAGGCTAAATAAGGGAGAACTTACATCTAAGAACATTTTGAATATGATGAATTTGCTGTTGAAAAGGCCAAGTTTATGGAACTTTTGTATTGCAACATTAGTATTTGGAAAACATGAAGACTGTATTAAATCATTTAAATGAGACTGCAGGTAAGGAAAGACTGACAGCTCTGGAGTAAAATAAACTTGAATATAAGTGTCCCATTATAATGCTAGAATGCATTTCACTTAACAACTTTAAATCCCAAAGGTTGTCTTTAGAATAAAGGTACATTGAATATATTCCATGCTTTACTGTAATTTTGTTCCAAGGACTCTTCTCATCTATGTGTTCCTTCTCACTTCTAAATTCTATGTGACAAAAAGATGGTCTATTTATTTATACATAGCAAAATAAAAGAGCAGAAGTATAGGGCCTAATTTTAGTGTCTCTCAGAAGCATAAATCATCTCCCATGACACCTAAAATGGGTGAGATTTTATTAGTAATTCCTACAATCAAAGGTTTAGTTAAGGAGCCAGATTGCTGTGACTTTTGCTAACATAAAGTGTTGATTTTTTTTTTTTTTAATAGGAATTTTAAGAAGCAAAATGTAGTTGGGGCATTTTTCATGTAACAAAATTAAAAAAAAAAAAGTTTTTTGTTCAATGCTAGCTGATGAATCTTCCAAGTCAGCTTCAGGTTCACTCCCTGATACAATGTCTGTCATAGAGCACCCAGCACTATATGAGTACCTGTGCCTGTATTTCTGTGAAATTGTGGCAGCTGCCTTTGAGCACTTAATGATCGTGAGGTTCACAATGTGGCGCATGAAGAATGTGACTCGTCCCATTGCAAAAGTATTCTCCTCAGATTTAAAGACAAGTGCAAAGCCATATCAGCAGCTCTAAAGGATGTCTACTTTCTAATTTGACAAGTACTAATTAGATAATTAGTAATAATACCAGTAATCTTGTTACGATGCCAGCAGAAGGCCTGGCTGCTCCAGCACGTGGCATCAGCACGATGTGTCCCAACCCCTTCGTGGTCCCAGTGCACATCCATGCAGGGGCAGCCAACGGCCATCACTGCTCACAGTAGGCTCTGGCAGCTCCATTAACAAATACCTTGAATCCTGAATCTCCTGCAATACCCACTGGAATTTTCCCACTGCTGGCAAAGCTGCCTTGCTGCGCTTGCAGGTCTGCAGTTCCAACACTCAGCAGACACTTGTCCATGCTGGCATGTTCCAATGGATAGTAATGGATTTCAAAGCACGCTCTGCTTTATGCTGAACTGAGACCACATTTATGCTTTGCATTATTTGCTTTTCTAAACTTGGGTTTGTAATTCATGCGGATTTCCAGCATTTTTGATCAGCTGATGATAAAGCTGAAATATATTTTCTCAAATTTAGTCACCTGTTTATGCTTTTTGTTCAGCAAATGGATTCTTTGCTTCAGACCAAATAACTGGTTTTTATGTAATTAAATCCTAAATGCACTTATATAAGAAGGACAAAAATCAAATGAGTAGGAGGATACAATGCAAAGATCTCATTTCTTTGAAGTTTCAGTTTGTAAGTTCGTTATTATTCTTGATATTCTTGCTTTTAAAAAATGCCCAGTCTGATTAGAAACTCATTATTTAGAGAGTACAAATTCTACATTGGAAAGTTCTTTTTAGGCTTAAACTCCATGGTGTTTTTTGGATTTTGAAAACAGGTGGTTTTTTGAAGACAGTTTTTTGGGTAAAACAATATCTGTGTTAGTGTGATCAGAATGATGAATGTTTTGGTTTTGTCTCCTGTTGTTTGTTTTCTTTGTAATTGTCAGTTTATTTTTGCTTTGTTTCTTTTCAATTGGAGCTTTCCAGCATGTCTGTAAATGTTTTGCAGCATCCTTTGGGAAGCCATTGGCTTACACTGATTTTTGGATTATGTCTACTTTTACCTATGCTGAATTTGCAGCAAGAATTTTGAACATAAACCTTACAGGGTTTTTTTCCTCTATCATTTTTAGTGCATTACAGAAGATCATTCTAAGCTGCTGTCTTCATCCAAGTGGCAGATATCTTGTACACAAAATGAAACAAAAAGGTGCTTTGGAAAATACATTGAGGTTAAACTTGAGATTCTACATACTTTTAAACTTTTTAGCAAAAATATTCTGTTTAATCCACCAGATACTTGCTAGTAAAAACATGGAGAGAATAGAGAGAATCAGAAATTCTGGACTAAAGGGATTCCACAGAGCAAAATATTTGGTTTTTATAAAAGGCCACATTCGTTTGAAACTTAGAGCAGTGCCAAGCAGTTTTGTTCGTACAGCCCTTAGTGCCTTGGCCTGGTGCTAGGTTACTGTATAGGGCATAGAGTGAAAGCTGGTCTTCATTTTTTTTTCTCTTCAGCATAATTTTATGCCAGAAACACAGCCTTTTGATCACATGCTGTGATCTATTACTTTTTCCTGAGCTTGATGTAGACTATGTGATACCAAGTATTTCATATCCATAAAGATTCAGCTTAGAATAAAAAACCTTCACCTACAATAGGTGATACAAAAAAGTATTAGAAAAGGTTTTAAAAGGATGTACTTCTACTAGCTTCCTGTCCTGATCTGTGTCTTACCAGATGCACAAAGAAGCAGTAAATTACAGATAGGGTGAGGTTATCCCTCATTGCCTCTCTTAACTTCTCACTTTATGGGCTGCCACTGTGTCCCCTGGGTGCTGCCCCTGCCTCCCCTCATGTCAGCAAACGCTGCTCCATGTGCCTCCAGCTGCCAAGAAACCCCCATCCAGCAAACCCTTAAAAGGTGGCTGCTATCAGTATTTCAAATCCCTACAACTCTAAATCCACAACTTTTAAAGGAAATCTATTGTTCCATGTCTGACATGGTTGGGCTTTGATGACTGAAAAAGTAATTTGGAAGACAACTTTCTGGGGTGCATTCACATTCAGCAAAGACTATAAGCCACTTTCTAAAACAGTTCTGACCAAGCAGATCAGGCTTATTTTTGAGACTCAGTCTCAATTATTATCCTCCTAACTTTCACAATTAGCTCAGGAAATCTAAAGCTTTGCCTTCTCCGTACTTAGTTTAACTATGTTCAATGACTTTGTGAATACAGGGCATATTTATAGTCCACAAAGGGATTGAATGTATCTATTTTTGTATCTTTCAGATTTTTTTTCTAAAAAACCATATTGTAGTATACAGTCAGCTGTGGTATTCTTACGCATAGAAATTTAATTTGAAGGTATTTACTGAGTAACAATGTAAAACTAAGGAAACACGTGAAAGCAGATTTTTCACTGATGAGCACTTTCTTTTCTCAGTGATCAGCTTGAAGGCCATGGGTGTGTTGAAGAACCTGATGCTCTGAGTGAATTTTAGCAGTTTGGGGGTTGTTTTGCATGGTCTCCAAGCTTCTAGTCTAAGGAGTAGGAAAGAGTTTCCAAAAAAGTTCCTGGAAATGGATTTTATCTTTAAATTTTTATTTTGGTGTTTATTTACTTGTTTAGCACTTATTCCTATGAAGAAAGGAGTTGAGGAACTGAGAAGGGAATGGAGAAGGAGAGAAGGATTTTAGTATTATGTGCTTGGCACTTTTATGGCATATTTTTAAATGCTGTAATTTAAAATAAAAGGAAATAATAGACCATGTGTATGTTTCATTGCAAGTGAAAAGTATTTACCCTTTCAGATACTTACAAGTAGATATCACAGGGACTATACAAATGCACACTAATGAGGATTAATGAGCTGTATGTAAGTTAGTATTTAATTGATTTGGCTAAATATCAGTCTGTAGGAAGAAATGCAATTTTTTCCATGCAAGTAATGATTTTTGCATATGCAAATATATGTGATTGGAGCTGTGTCAATCCCTAGAAAATTCCAGTGTGGTCTTTTGTGAGATTGTAGAAGCCTCTGCCAAGTGTACTTTCAGATAATTTTTCTGAGTGAATTTGGAACCTAAGATTTCCAAAGAAAACTTCAACTCATGCATTTTCCTGCCAATTGAATGAAGTCATTAAGAGGGATTGACTAAGTGCATTTTAATATCGATCTTAAAAAGTAGTAGAATACCTTTTATATAATAATACTTACTTTGGAGGCACTTTTTTTGGGTAAAAAGTTAGAAAGTTGATGTGATCCAAGTGTTGAATCTTCCTTTTACAGTTGTCACAAATTTAAAATGTTGCTAAATGTCATGGAGGTAGGCCATGGCAGAGAATTTCCTCAGCTTGGATTTTCTTTCTCTATTTCTCTGCCTTGCTTATCATGTCATACATCTCTCTTCAGTAGTGAGTACATTTTCACCTCACCAATGTATCAGAAGTCGTCAAACTTTGACACAAAGCATATGTCTATCAAAAAAAAAAAAAAAAAGAAAAAAAAAAGCCTTCAAAAGATCTTTGAAGTCTATGCTGTTTCTTACTTGGAAGGGCACAAACCATGCTAATAATAAGCAATATCCAACAGAATGTTGTCCCAAGCCATTTCAACATATATTTTGTCTGTCCTTAGAACTGTTTACAGAAACCATATTTGGTTAAGTTACTTTTTATTGTTGTCAGTAGATAAGTTCAGTCAGATGGGTCTGAATCTGCAGAAGGCATTACTTTTACTAAAGCTTCATCTAAATTAAATTTGGAGATTGAATCGATGCCCAGGAATGATGTCAGCTATAGCAGATTAAATTTGCTAACGTCTCTTCATTTTAATTGTGTTTTTAAAACAAAGCAGATAATTCTTCCTGGCTTTTGCCTTTTAATGTTTTCAGCCTTTGTTTGGGCTGAATATTTTGGGCTATTGAATATTAAATTTTAAATCTATTTTGCAATACCTCTGCATACAAAAACATCGATTTAATAGCCACGTTTCAACAATAATTTGTAAGTAGTAAAATATTCAATATTTTATCAATCTTTTGCATACTGTCATAGTTGTTGTTTTATAGTATGGAGGAATGAGTAAAGGGAGAGGCAGAGAAATAATTACTGATGTGCAGTATTGTCTCTTACTTATCCTGAAAAATCAAATACACTAAATAGTTCTTGAAATCCTTTAATATTAAAACCGGTATATAACATGTAGGAAAATAGTTAAATAATTCAATTTTCTGTTTCTGATAGTATTGTGTATTAGATATACCTGCTCAGGATTTTGTATTATTGTAACAAGATAACTTTGCTTTTGTTCTATCTGGTGACATGCTTATGGTCTGACCACAGCCTGAGAATTGCTAGCCTTTTTATTTGTATCCTATGTCACATTAATAATGGTTGTAATTATTTTTATACTTAATCTGCTAAAAATCTTAATAAGATAATTAAATCAATTGCATCCTGCAGCAATGAATTCTGCAGGTAAATTGTATTGTCTATATCCTGCTGCTGGAAACAATGTGAAGTGTTCAAATTTCAAGTACTTTAAAAGAATGTTCAAGTAATTGGAAATGAAAAGTCCTAATTGACTGGAGTAAGCTTTCTCCATGGTGGCAATACTTTGCTGTATGTGATAATCCTACAGACTCAGTTTTAACTGGAGGGGAACTCTGACGGTCTTGTAGTCAAACATGATGGAGGTTCTTGGGGATGTGTCCAGCTGAGCCTTGAACACTCCTAGGATGGCAATTCCACAGCCCCTGTGCAACTTCTTGCAGTACTTAACTACTCAAATGAAAATTCTTTTCAAAATATTGGATTTTCTAGTGGTGAATTCTTCCCCCAAATGCTGGAATTTCTACTTGCCTTGTTTCTACTTGCCTATTACCTTTTGTCTTATAAATGTGCACCTTTGAGAAGTATCTGCCCCCATCTCCTCTCTATCCTTTGACTAGGTGCCTGTAGCCGAGGAGCAATAAAGACTCCCCTGAGCCTTCTCTGCTATGGGCTCCCCAGTTGCCTTAGTATTTCATAGAGAAGGACCTTGTCTGGCTCCTTCAGCACCTTTGGATGCCTCCAGTCTCATGGATTCACTTATGTCCAAATTAGTGAAGTGATTCCTTCCCTTTATCTCTCTGCAGCAAGTACTGCTTCACTCCCACAGTGTGTGCCAAGAGGCTTAGGGACTTGGAAACCCTCAGGACAAGCCATTCCATGGAAAATAAAATGCTCTTTTCTATTATTTTTAAATGCCTCCCACAGAAGATACTTGAGAATTTTTACCATCCCTTCTTTTCCTTTTTTCTAGATCATATATTCACCTATATGTGCAGTTTTCTTTCACCAGTTTTAGTAACCATCCCAATACTGTGAGAATTTCTTGGCTGAGACCAGTCAGATAAGGCAGGGGGAATAGGTTTGCCATTCTTGCAGAAAACCAGGCTGGAAAAATTGCATCTTTGTAGCTTTAGTCTCTTGTTTCTGTGGGATATTGACATGTGAGGATTCACTGGTGTATAATACTGAAATAAGGAGGTACAAAGGTAGCCTTTATCCTACTGTTGCACTGCTTCTCTCTTCAGACTTTCTATTATGCAAAGGTCTTTATGTGATCTGACCTATTATTTTGTAAAAAAAATTAGACCTAATGGTACTTCCTGGTGTGAAAAATATCAAGCAGTATGGTTCCAATGCTAGAAAAACATTTGCTAGGTTTCCTAATGTAATTAATCTCTTTAATCTCAGAAGTGGTACATGAATACTGTTTCACTGTCTTAGAAAAGCAGAAACAATGTTGGTCCGACATCTGAAGACTAGTATAAGATGAAATCTTTGCCTAGTTCTGTTCTTATACTTGCACTGCTACTTTTTTGTCTTGTGTACTTGTCATAGCACTTGGATAACCTATATTCTTCTTGTTTATCTATTTTCCTTCTGCTTGCCTCATGGTTTAATGTAACTTCCCACACCAACACAAGGTAGTTATGAAATTCAGAGCATCAGGTACAAAGTTCTCAGATAACTTCAAGCTGCTTTTTTATATAAGGTGAGTATATATTAAAACTGTCTTAGAAATTGTTATCCACTACTGCTTAATTTCTCTGGTCTTCTTTATCAAGACTTCCAAGAGACAGAGAAAGTTATATTAAAAAAATATTCCTGTCTACATAAAAATTTTGTAAACCTCTTCTAATTTTAGCAGCTCTCTTGAGCAATCAGCCTCTCTAGCCCCAAAAGCTCCTTTTTCTTCAGAATTCATTAGTCAAATAGCTTGGTGAAGTTTTAACTGCTTTGGAAAGATGCCACGACAGAACAAAGTTCATGGTGAGGAAATTTGACTCTGTCCGCACCATTTGCACAACACTTGAGCAAGATTTTAGCACTGGACATCAGCACAGGGGATTTTTTTTACCCTGCTTTTTTTTGTTCTCTGCTCACATTTTGACCCCAGTAGTGGTCTCACTTTTTCTGAGAGTGAGGTGGCACTGTAACCTTCTTACCTCTGACTGCATGCTCTTGTGTAAGTGGACATTAGGTTTGTGGAGAACTCCTTTACTTGCCAGTTGAATGGGAGAAGCAATAACACTTTACCCAACTGGGATGTGCTGGAAAGCATTGTGCTCAGGGTCCTGTGTCACCAAACAGAGCCATGTCAGATACCTGCCTTTTGAAATGTCATGGGCACTCATAAACTGTCTCAGTGACAGTCTCACTCCTGAACTATGCAATTTTAAAATACCTGTACTGTTGACAGAAAAGGAACACTTTGTAATTTGAGAGGTTTAGGCTTCCTCCTAAAAATCTCCTCAGTATTTTTTTTCATGAAACTGCATTGTTTAGCTTCAGTTGGATTCACTAGTATACTTCTGTCTTCCCAGAATACAATTCAAACTTTTTGAGTATATCTAATATTATTGCAAAATAAATTTCTCTATGAAATGCAGTCTTTCACTGAAAATGTAGTTGTATAACTATGGAAAAGCCTCATTTCTAAAATTCTATGAATAATGCATCAATGATTCAGACAGATTTTAAACTCTATAATGACTGATCAGAGTTCAGGAATAGTTCAGCAATATTATCTTCTAATACTGCAATAATAAGCAGATTTCAATTTAAGATAGGCCACGGACCAATCAATGTTTTCCAAATTTAAGGACCAGGCACAATATGTAATGTAGGTACTGGGAAGGTTTTTGGTATGCAAAATGAAAAAAACCCTCATGCTGCGAGTTCTCCCCATCAGTTTAATACTCTACTCAACTTTTAAGGTATTTAGAAGTCAAAACCTGAAAAACATCTTGCTGAAATTAAGGTTAAAATGCAGAATATGTTAAGAAAGGGCCTTTTCAACTCCCCTTAGATTTCAAATTGTGTAGCAATTCCCTGAAGTGTAGAGGTTTGAACAGACTAATTCTGAATCAGGTGTTATTGCACATATTCTAACATGTAGAGAACTGCACCGAAAGTACAGGAGATATTTGGGGGTTATGATGCAGCTTTGTCTCAAAGAGGGTGTGTTTGCCATTCTGTCCTGGAAGCTGAGATTTGCAATTCAGGTTATGAAGGAATCCTGTGTGGGGTGGGATGATTTGATTCTACCTCTTTGGGCCAGCAACCAGTGGAAAGCTTCTCTACAGTAAAAATAACTACAGTCAGGGTAGATTCCCAAGTTTATCTCTTTAGTTTGAGATGAAGAGACTTTTTTTTCTCTGCTGGCATCTGCTCTGTTATAATATTTTATAAATATCAAGAAACATTTTCTTGTTGCTGTGGTCCTTGTGTAAGTAATGTTTAGCAAAAGGGAATGATATTCTTGTTTTCTTTGTGGAGTAGCTCAAAATGATTGCTTGAAAAACCTCTTTTAAACAATAATTAGCTGAAATTACTCCATGTTGTCTATATCTACACATCTTTCCACCATGGATTAGTTATTTTCTTTACAGCTGATGTAGTTCAGTGGGATAAACTGGTAAATGCTTTGTCAAATCTAGATTTCCTATTTCCTACTGTTTTCTATTCTGTATTCTTTCCTTCTCTAGTTATGTGCAAATACCAGTAACTTGGCAGTTAGGGTTTTTCACAGTTAACAACAGCTTTTGTGTACAAATGACTTTTTACTTTACCACTACCACTTCTGTTCATGATTATCAAAGTATACCACCTCCTAAAGAATGAATTAAGTATAATACCTCCTAAAGAATGAATTGAATACATCCAAAATGTGATAAAGTAGGCAATGGGCTCTGATAAAAGGAGCACAACTAGTCTGGAGCCTCTGTATTTATTCTACAACTGGTTATTCTTTGCTATGGGGGCAGTCTTGCCTTTTTGACATCGTTAGGTATCAATCTCATGTTATTATGAAGTACATCATCATCCTTGTGATTCTCTGTGACAATTTCAATCCCTCTTATTTCAGTGCTGCTGCTCGTTCTAGAAAGGTTTCCTCTCCTCTCAAAAATTATCACATTAATTTTGTAGCTAAATTATTTCCTAAGGAGTTCCTAAAAGCTAGTATTTCATGAATGTTACTCCTCAATTTCATTTGATGCTTTTCAACACCAGTTTGCCAATTCGTTCTAAATAAAGAAGTTAAAAGTCACCAAACCTTCATAATCTATAATCTCTATTTTCTTCAGCTGTGCTGATTGCCCTCGAACACTGTATGAGCTATGTGCAATTGCTGTTTTCAGGAAATTTAGTCCAATTGTCATGGTTCTCTATAGTAATCTTTTCTTTCCTGAAGTACTACAATTAAATACTAAAAAGTTATAAAAGAGTTATTTTTACAGGGAAATAAAACTGAAGAATATCTCAAAACTATTTTGCACCTACCATCCTTTACTCATTTTACATCTGTTTTGTTCCCTGCATGTGAAACAGTTATATTTTGGCTTAAAGTGCCAGTGAATTTCTTCTGACCAATTTAAACATCCCTGGAGAAAGATGTAGATGCCAACTGAGCATCTGTCTTACAAAGCAGGTCAAGATGTTCCTTTAATCATCCTTCCTTGAACCACTTTCTTGCTTCATCTCATTCACTAATATGCAACACACTTTCTAATTTCTGCCAGTATGATAGGCCATGCACATAGCAAACAAATGAAAGGTTCTTTTTCTCCTTGCTAAATTCAAAGTTGGTGCCTGAAGGACACCTAAATAAATATACATACTTTAGTGATTATATAAACAAGCCTCAAATACAGTAAATCAGAGGTAGCAAAAAAATACTAAAGCAAAAAAAAAAAAAGGGAAAATGTTCCCTGTTTGGTCTCCTTATCTAGGGCATCTAAGCACTGTTAATATATCAATCCCAACTCTTTTGCCTACTTAATTGAGTCAATGCCAATACACTGTGTAGACCATATGCATAACTTTTTAGAGATGCTATTCCTCAATTATGTAACTGTACTAATTTTGTCAATATATTCCGTGGAGAATCTGAAAATCCAAGATCACTGTTACATCAGTATTTTGCCATTGCCGGATTGCTGGAGACCTATGTATTTAAATAAATCCATGAACTTTAATAAGACCAAATATTTCTTGTTCCTCTGCTGCACTTTGTATTGATTAATAATTCAGATATTTGGACATTACAGGCAATCTGGAAACTCTGCTTGTGCCAAAGAGGATTGCACATCAAAAATGCAAATAGAATAGACAAAAGGGAGGGCAAAAGGAGGAGAACTTAGCAAACCATTCCTTTTCTGCAAGGGCGGAATTTGAGTGAAGTGATCTCTGTGCTACCTTAGGTTCTGCTCACAAAGCACCGTGTAACACTCGAGTCCACTGGCAGACCATTCTTCAGTAGTTTAACTCTGTTGTTTACAATGCTGTTGAACTCTGTCTTACCCAGCAAATAAATGCAATGCTTTACCTGCTTAAAATTAAATGTTGCTTGGTAGAGCAGGGCCAGGAGATACAGCATGCAAATCTAATACCTGCTGTCAGTAATTACAATAAATTAATCTTATCTTTTTGAGGATCTGTTTTGGTTTGGTTTGAATTTTTTTTTTCTTATGTTTTCAGATTTCTTAATTGGTTCATGGCTCTCCTGCAGTTCCACCGCAGGGAGGTTTATGTTGTCACGTTTCGAGGGATGGATATTAATTTGACAAATCACCCTGCAGGTCTCTTGATACTTCCTTATTTTCCATGTGTCATGAATTAGATATT
Organism: Eopsaltria australis; assembly: GCA_034509425.1. NCBI lineage: Eukaryota > Metazoa > Chordata > Aves > Passeriformes > Petroicidae > Eopsaltria > Eopsaltria australis. Next base: position 5,331,033 of record JAVTVJ010000030.1, read on the forward strand.
TTGAAGATTAATTTCAAACAAAGCAGCGTATTTAATTTCCCTTCAGGAGCAGAGAAAGTCTTTAAAATAAAGCTCTTATTCTCCTCATCAAAACCTGCATGATCCCTTTCCTGTGCTTATAGCTTGATTAACTGGTCTAGCTGTGGGGTTTTCCCAGTTTCAAGGTAAGTTTTTTTCATTGCAACTGTGTGATTTTAACATAACTGTAAAGGTCTAGCAGTAGTCAATACCGAAAAAGAAACCTGATTTCTTTACTGGTGCTTATATTTTAAAATTACTTCTTTGCATTGATATTACTACTGGAGTGAATTACTTCTAGATGTAAGAAAAGGATCTTAGTTTAAATTTTCATTAAGTGTAGCTTCTTATCTGAGGATTAAGTGGTATTGGGAGAGTTTTATTATTGCTATAATTAAGGGTGAAGAAGTTAATTATTCCTGCTTTAATGTATCTCCATATTGGGTAACAGAAGTGTGTGTTGACTTTAATAAGGAAATTTTAAGCTGAAATCTCAAAATAATAGAAAAAACTGTGAACAAAGGAAAAAAAGATTTTTTTTTTTAGGAGGAAGATGGACTGTAACAACAACTTGCTGGGATTGTAGCACAAATGATGGGTTAGGTAGGGCAAAAACAGAAAACTGGTTCAGGGACAGGAAGTGGAAAGAAGGATAATTTTTCATTTCAGTTGCTAGCCCTCTTGATTGGCCTTGCTTTCTAAAGTAGTTGCTCACAATTTAGTATTCTGGATATTTTGCCCTGCTTGTACTGCACGGCCAGAGGTCAGTATTTCTGAGCAGGTGGGGCATGGTGTAATCCCTCTGCTGACCCTCATTGTCCAGGCTGTGATGTGTGGCTGCTCTGTGTTCCATAGGCACACTCCTGTCCTTTGGGCCCTGCATCACCTCTTGCAGCCAGAGCTGTGCAGGCACTGCCTGGGCTCTGTCACTCTCAGCTTCGTGCCTGCCCTGCACTGAGCCAGAGGAAGGATGTAGGCTCAGCTACTTCATTCTCTGAGCATTATTCACAGAAGCTTAAGGGAGGAAATGTCTCTCCTTTCCCAGTGATTCTATGAGGGCTTTTTGCTCATGTTTTCCAGATAACTTAAAAGCTGCTCTTTTGTTTTAGATGGTTTGTTTCTGTCTCCTTAGGGAACTACAGGACACGCTCTTGATTTTCAAATGCCTTATCTATCTGGTTTTTTGTTTCCTGCTCTTTCTTTCATTTTCACAGATACATTTTCATCCTTCAGTGTTTTCTCTGGTGGTTTGCTGTATTGATTCTCAGGATAAACCTTTGGAGCAAAGGCTGCTGTGTTTTTCTTTTGCTTATGCCGTGCTGGGTGCTTTTGCTGTAGGAATTTCTATTGTTGCAGTGGCTGAGTCCTTCAGGGAGCAGAGGTTTTACAATTTTCCTTTGTGGAGTTCTGGTGACGTTAGCAGGTGTATCTCCGTTTACAGGGATACTGTTTGGGCAGTTTGCACCTTCCTTCCTTCCTGAAGGATATTGCCTTCTCATTATGCTTTTCTCCAGTAAATGAAAGCAATGTATCTTCAACTACTGAATTGCTTCTGAGGGAGCGAGAACAGCTTGAAAACACCACTTTTTTTCATTGTAGAATTGGACAACAAGAGCTGGAAATACTTTATGAGGCCCTTAAAATTCCCCTCTGTCTCTGGAGGTTTATGTGGTTTCTATAAATACTTAATTTCTTTGCTTTGCTTCAGATATTTGGCAGTTAAAAGGCAGGGAAGAGCCCAGATTAGTGTGAGATGTTCTTATTAATTATTCCATGGAAGGATATTTATACTCTTTCTTACAAACTTTGGTTGGACTCCATGCAAAACAGGAGTGGAAAGTTTGGAAGATTTTAAGTGGTTGAAAGGTACTACTGCTGCCTTTGACCAAATAAATGCCTTACAGTTTTTGAAAATACATATTTGTATTTCTTCATTGTTGTCTTATGATGCTGTTTGAAAGTTGTAAGTGATCTCACTCATCCAGTGACTGTTTTTCAGAAATTATTAGTGGATTTGGTGGGACTGACTCTTACATGTCTGAGTCAGGAAGAATTCTGTGAAAGTCTGTGAATTAATAGTAGTTTAAAATTGTGTATGTCTTAAATCCATGGAAGCAAATGAAATGTACTATTTAATTACCCACCTGAAATCAGTGTGCAAAAGATGCAACTCAAACGGGTTTATAACTCTCATAAGGTGTAATTTATCTCTAAAATGTGCATAAAAGGTGCCATAGAGAAAGAAAATTGATTAGGAAATTCTGAAGTGTTAGGATTATTTCAAAGCTGCAAGCGCCTTTCTTATTTTTCTGTAGGAACCGGAGTACCTAGTAGTATTATCTATTTCTGCCAATTGCATCAGACAAGAACGCTCATTATCTCACTTCATTGCAAAATTTAACGCAGATAAAACTGTTTAGTAAAGCCATAGTGAAATATGTCTCCCTTACCCTTAGGCTCCTTCCAGTCACCATCTGAGGATGCTCATCCTCACTTTTCCAATGTGGACCCAAAGCTCCTTTTCCCAACTGGCAGTGGCACCAGTGGCTGACAGAACTGACACATTTACTCCCTCTTGGCACACTCCTCTTGCCTGGCTTCTTGCACAGCTCTTATTCTGATTGAAACAAACACGATCACTGAGACAAGTCTGGGGTATATTTGATTATTTGGCTGCTGCTGCAGAAATGAAGATTTTTACTGACCAAACAAGACAGGTGCTATTTTCAGAGTGGAGAAGTGCTCTGCAAACCCAAGTCTGTGACTGAGCAAGCAGCAAGGAAATCCTCTCCTTTGCCCTCTCCAAGCCCCGACTTTGGCTGTACAAATAGGTTCTCAGGTTTGCACTTGGAAGGCAGAGCAGGCAATCTGCTGCATTGCTCATGTACTGATTAGTCCTCAACCCTTTTGCTGTTTGTATGCACTTAATTGTTTTTTGCTGGCAGACACACACAGTTCAGCATCAGATTTTGACACACACATGCTGCTGTCCCAGAGGATTCGCAGAGCAGGCTGTCTTGCAGCTGCTGCATTTTCCACCAGTTAAATTGACAGTTACCTACTGTGTGGAGTTGCTAGGAGAAGGTGAACAGTCATCATTACAGCATATTCCTTCAATAACAACCTGTAGCGCTCACTGATTTCTCTTCTGCAGGGATTTAGACGTGTCTTTGCTACTGACTTAGCATTTGTACAGTCATATTTTTATTGACAGGCTGGTAGATATTTATTCAATAAGAAACAATTCAGGATCAGCTAAAGAGAGGAAAGCTCTGGCATTTGAACATACACTCTTTTTGTAGGGTGATGTGGCTGATACTGGCATCTACCATCTGCTTTCCTATTGCAGCCTGTTTCTCCAACCTGCAAAGCACAAACCAGCCTTTCTTTCCTTCTGGATTGTTAAAGCCATTCACATTTATCCTGCATGGCAATGAATTATAGTCCATTTTAAGGAATCTTTTGTGCTTCTGTGTGTATTCCTACAGCAGAAAAAGTGCATGAGAAAGGAGCTTGAGCACTCAGTAGTATAAGTAGCAGGCTCTCCCGTATGGATTAGACTCGTGAGGTCAGAGGAGCTGTGTGTACTTGCTCTGTGCTTGGGGGGGAAGAGTGGATTTGTCTGTCAAAGTGAATAGCAATTCAGGCAGGATCGTCCCTCAGCTGTTGTAATTCTGATGTGTTTTGCTATGACAGCAGCTACTGTCTAACATGCGTGGATCTTCTGAAATTTGTAATGGACTAAGGACTGCTTTTACTTGCTGCTGAGCCTGACTGTAACTGTATCGCTGTAGGACAATAACGATGGGGGCTCGAGCGACAGAAACAACTCGGGAACTGGAAAGTGCCTCTGTACAGCACCAAATAGGAGGACATGCAGAGAAAATGTGGCAACGACTCAAAGGAATGTGAGTAGCTTGTCTCCTTGGCTTTTGTTCTGTTCCTTGGGAAAGATAATTTTCTTCTGTTTGTTAAAATGTCTAATTAGCAAACGGGAGAGTTATCTTTAAGCTGTGAACAGTATTTGCTCTCACAATACAGTACATCGTTCTCGTTTATGATGGTATTTAAATTAATGTCAGACTCTCTATTACGTTCAATCATCTCATTTAGAAGATGTATAATGAGTGAGAGTTATTACCCAAATTGAAACGCAGGTAAGTCCTTCCAAGTTAGCCCTTCCATGTCTCTGATATGATTTTGTAGATGTTGTCTTCAGAATCAGCATTTCTGGAGCTGTTTCATGATTGCTGTCAGTATGTATGGGTAAGTATATTATTGCAATTCTATAGGAAGTACTGATACTTTGCCTTTAAGACTGAAGGTAAAGAAGTCTATATTAAAAGATGCTTAGCTATAAGGAAGTTGCTATGTCTGTTTTTTGTAAATTATTTTGGTGTTCAATAATGCTAGAAACTGATTTGAGGGGACCACTATGTACCTGCTGTGTCTAATTCACTCCTCTCAAATGCAATTTTCATGTAGACTTTTGGTGCAAATGATCAATAAATAAACATCTGTAACCTGTCAGAGAGAAACTCTATCAAACGAGTGCATCCTAAACCCCTCAAACTTCAACATCTCCTTTTAAGTATTTGCCAGGTTTTTGCTCTGAAAGCAGATGTCAGGATGTTACAAATAAATACATGTTACGCTTGTTGAAGCAAGGAACTGGCACTATTATTTTTTCTGGAAAGATTTGTAATCTGGGTTTCTAAAGGTGTTCCACAGATGCTATATAGTGCCTCAGCTGTTGAAGGCAAACAGTTTATTTAAAGTCTGGAAAATTAGATGCATCAACTATGGCACTGCCTGTTTCCCCTGTGCATTGGGTAGAGACTTAAACTGGCTGTGGCAAAAGGCATTTCCACCACCCGCTTTCTTTTAAGAGAAATTGGTTTACTTGATTGGAAAGTCACTTTTCAGGTGTGGCCAGAGATTTATCATAACTTCTCTGTGATATGCTTTTGAATATTTGCTCTGAATCCTGTCATTGCTCCGTTTAAGATAATGCACTTTAGGAAAAAATATCCCTGTAAAAACTCCAAAGTGTATGCAGCAGAGCAAACATTTTGATTGTTTGGTGATGTCACACATTTTGCCTCTGAGTTTCTGCTACCAGAGACCACTGTCAGTTTGTGCAGATTTCCATTTGTGTCGGGTCTCAGCTGATGTTTTTGTTTGTTTGGTAAGTTCTCTGTTTCCACTGGACCTTTGGGTTGAAACATTTCCTTTCAGCTGCCTCTGGACTGGTATAATTTAGCAAACTAATGTAAATAATTATAAACTGGTGACACTTGGTACAAGAGCTCCAGGAAATAAGGTTCATGCTTCTTTAGAAGTAGTTAAAACGATATTTGGAGTGTGTGATCTATCAATATCAAATGGAGCTAAAGTGTTTGAAAACCACATACCTTTCACAGGCTGGTGCCAACATCATGACTGTTGTGACAAGATGATGCTAAAATACTTGTATTTAAGAAAACCAGGTTATATTATTAGGTATGCTCAGCTGTTTTTCAGACTTATCAATGGTTTCATTTTAATTATTCACTAGTCAATTGGAAATCACTCACTAGTCAATATTGTGAATGTTGTATGGGGAAATATCAAAGAATTGAAATTTTCAGAGTAGGTCACATTATAGTATAAGCATCAATCATTAAGGAAAATGATTCATTTTGTTGATGAACAGATATCAAAGTAGAAGCATGTTTGTATGTGGTAGGGGAGAGGGACAAGTAAGTGGGACTGCCAGATAATCTGACTTGGGAAGAATTCTTTTATAAACTGTCAGTCAGGAGAATTGTTTCATCTTAGAGATGGAAACAGTGAAACTACACATGATGCCAAATTATGGACCTTTTAAAGTAGTGTGCAGTAGTATATTTACACTGAAGTCAAGACTTCATGGTTTGAATTATGAAGCTGATTCTGTTCTTGCTGATAGAGTCCACAGACCTACCTAATTTTCATGTGATTTCAACACAGTTTTACTGTATTTTGCTAGTCAGGAGTGCTGATTTTCTTCTTGCAAGCAGGTCATTATTTCTGAAAGAACATTGGATTTCATTTAGGTAACTATCTGAATAGTGCTCAAAATCTGTACAATAGACCCTGACTTAAAATTAGCTCTAATTTTCTCTTAGCGTTTCAGCTTTTTTCATAATAGACTTTAAATTATGAATTTAACAGCAGAATTCCATTTAACTTCATATATCTTGGGGTATTTTTGTTGTTGACTTGCTGCTTTTTTCATTTATTTTTCTGAAATAGAGACTATTCTAGAAGACCGGTGAGTTGAATGTGCTTAAAGCTAAATGAAAATCCTTATTTGAATGCCCAATAAGAGAAGCAGTTGACAGTGGAAGCTTGAATGAAAGGGCCTTTTTATAGGTTTTCTGTTCTATAGGCTTTCATAGATCTTGCTAACCTAAGTGTTGCAATAAAGGCTGGGATGTTTGGAATAAAATTAAAATTATATATAACTTTTATTGGGTTCATGGTGCTTTAAAGCCAACCTCTTGCTTCTGTATGGCAAGTAAAAATGTCACTCTGTTTTCCTTACACTGGAATTGCAGAAGTCCTGCAACCAGGGACATTATCTGGCAGAGAAGATATTAATTTGAATTTCATAACTTGATCCTTAGCATGGTGCTGATTTTATTGATGCCTGAATGCATAAAACACAAGCTCAATGAAACAAATGTGTGAAAATGAGTTGTGTAAATTTCTGTCTTGACTGTAGCTTCTGGTTTTTGAATTAAGATATTTTCAGTATGCAGACTGCAAGCTTCTAATGTTTTGTAGTTCATGGAGAAAACAAAAACAAGTAACAAGGGTCAGTTAAATAACTCATACAATAGTGTGACTTTTATGATTCTCTGTTATGCAGAAGAATAAAAACAAAAGCCATTCAAGCCACTGCAGGAATTCCAGCTGCCTGACTGAAGGGGAGTGTTGTATACCTTCCACTTCAAAAAACATCTTGTCACAGCCCAGCCAAGGGGCTCCTTCTCAGGCTGTTTAATGCCAGTGATTATACCTTTTCTTCCTCAACTTTTCATTCTCTATTTGATGAAATCTTACTTTAGGCAGTAAATAACTCTCCAGCTTAAATGTATTATGGTGTCAATAGATCCAGATGATTCACTGCCTAGCAGAGTTTGTCTTCAGATCCTGATAGAGCATGGTGGGGAGCTCAGAAAGAAAAGCAGCTTTTTAAAAGCATTTTGATTTGCAATCAGGTTTAAAGCAGAGGTCTTTATGCTTACCAGCCTTGCAGCGTTTGGTATTCTCCTGAATCTGCACGTAGACGTGACTTAACTCTGTATTGTTCCTCACTGTGTGAAATCGTGTGCTTTTTATGGTCTATTTTGTGTGTTGTTCACTCAATGTCAACGCAGAACAGCCAGACATCCCCACCTCATTTTATTTTGCAAGTAGACATCTTAGACATCTTCTCTGCAAGTACCTTCTACTATTCTCATCACTGCTGGATATAGTATTAGGGGTAGGTTCCCTTTCTGAGCTTTGAATTCATTAGTGAGTAAGTAACTTGATTTTCATAAATATGTGTATTTGCTGGAATTGTCTCTAACTGGCCAGACAAATATCTGAATGAGAAAATTTAAAGTCCAAGGTTCCAAGAATCTGGGGACTTGAAATTCACATGGGGTTAGTATAGACTACTTTATGAAATTCTTACTGCTTTAAAATGAGAATGTGTTATTGCTATCAATGGTTAAAACTAGTTTGTGCTCACCTGTATGGCAAAAGGGATTTGGAAAACAGTCATAAGCTTCTTTCCTAACCTTCTTGCCTTTCCTGTCCTCCACATTCAACATAAGAGACCCTGATTTCTGCGGGAATGGGAGCCTAAACTGTTTTAGGTACTGAAAAGGACTAATATGTAGACCCAGTTTGTTGATCCTGCAATGCTGCAGTGACAAATTGCATGCATACACATTTTGTAGAGACAAAAAAGGGCCTTAGTCACCGATTTCGGGAAATTTGGCTTGATGTCAAAGAAAGTAGAAAAATGGCTTCCTGTGCATCTGCTGAATTATCAGAAGATAGAATTCTTATAAAGGCATTGAATAGAATCCAGGTTAGCAGCCTAGTTAGATCTAAACCAGACCAGAATGGGTAATCTTATTTAGAGAACAGTCATTCCTTCACTAGGTCTGTGGATACTGGTGGAAGAGCGATAGAGCAGTTCCCCGAACCAGATATGACAAAGGTCTTTCCTTTCTTTTCCCAAGTTGCTTGTTTACATTTAATTTTATACTGTATTTCATGTTTTCTTACTGCCCTTGTTTCTATGGTCTATTTGCCTCAACTATAGTAGTTCAGTAAATCTTAACTGAAGAGATTATCAAGATATAACATTATGACATAAAGATTTATAAATTTGTGAGTACTGAGAAAACAAAAAGAGGAGAAGACGTAGAAGTATAGGTGAATACCCACAATAAAAAGTAGTGACAGATCATCTTACTGCTAACTACATCAGGCACAAATGGGTCTATAGTTTTAGTAGTTATAATTGTAATGTTGCCTGTTTTTACTTTCTTGTAATGTGAAAACTTTCCCATAAAGTCATAAGCTCTTAAAAGTAATCAAAATGACAGGTATTTCTAAGAAGACCTTAAGTAAAGTTAAAGTTGATTTCAGAAATGCTCTGAACAGAAGATGGAAGGTATATGATGATGTACCTGTTGATTGATATCCATCTCATTAGTGCTATAATTATAGTAAGAATAGTTTCATTATAAATTGTGAACAGCTTCTTTTGCTTTTGAAACAAAAGGGTGTTTTTGCACCTGAGTAGTCAGGTAAACAATTTGTAATTATAACTTTGTGACTTGTAAATATGTATCACATTAAATGTATAATATGATAAATCTCAAATTTTCAATAAGTCTGGATTTTTAGGTACTTAGCATTAGCAATTTAGAAAACTCTTTTATCCAGTCATATTATTTTACTGTTAGAAAGGTATTTTCATTTTTATCATATAGATAATAGGTATAGAATTAATTTTGAGGTTCATGCTAATTTTTTCCTGCAATTTCTGGCATGTACCAATGCTGTTGATGGATTAGAATAAATACTGATCTTCCAATTTACTGTGGGTAGGTGAATCTCTGTGCTTATAGAAAGCTTTACTAGAAATCATTGCAAATTGAAGGGGTGGTGCATAAACCATAATTTGCCTGTGATACCAGTAAGAAAAGTAGCAATGTATTTACAGGTGTCATGGTCCCCGAATAATATAATAAAATACTGAGATTCTCCATTAGAGCTTTAAATGAACATGGTCATACACCCCTCACATACGTGTCCAATTAAAATTAAGTATTATATCTAAGGACAATGGAAAGGAGATTAAGGATAACATTTTATGAATTTGACTACTAAACTGCAATTAAATGAAGTCTTAAATTTCTATATTCTATGTTTTGTTCAGCTTAGACATCTGACTCTGCTTATGCTACATCTAAGATTTCCTAAAAGATACTTTCTGTGGCTATTTACCTTATGAGTGTTCTATTCAGATATCTGCTTTGAAAGAGATTGTATATAATTGACTACACAAATAATTACTTCCCTCTTATTTTGAACTCCTGCCAGCTCCTTGTGCGGGGGTCCTTGATTGCTGTGCACACTGACCAATTATTATAAACGTTTCTTTAAAAACTTCATTCTCTAATTAATCTGTTGCACATTGAAGCCTGCCATAGTTTCTCAGAGCTGTGGGTCAAAGCCTCAGAGTTCATCTAGCCCTCCCACATGCAACTCCCAGGTTCTGCTCCGCCTCCTCAACAGAGTGAAGTCAAAATATCTGGATAGGAGAAAAAAAGCCTTTTGTCTTGCTAATTATATAGAGTTAGAAAAATGCAAATGCCTAAATACTAAAATTACATAGTTACCAGTGGAAGTTGTAATAAAAATAGGCATTCACTTCACACATCTGAAAAAGAAACATAACCTCAGGTTTATCAAAATTGTGCCTGACAGAATTTTTCCTGTAAGATGTCAAAATAATGGTTTAGGAGTGAAACCATTTAGTACTGTTCCATTTTGTTTGTGTTTGCCATTTGATCTGGCTTACTCCTGGTATAATCTCTGGAGGAGGGCTATAACAAAACGGTTGCAATTATTTCTGCTGCCATTTACTGGAGACTATTCAACAACTAAGACTGCAAAAAAGGTGTAAGATCTACTATGGTAGTGAGTCCTCCAGTCCTGCTCTATTGTATCTAACTTGAAAGGTTTATTTTTGTCAAAAACCTCCTCCAGACATTCAAAGCCTTCCAAAAGGAAGGAAAAATAACCAACTAACCAACCAGCCAACCAAATGGGCTAAGCTTGACCCACAGACTGCACAGTGATTGAGTTCTTTACTCCTCCTCTGGCAAGAGCAGGTATTTGGTTTTTTGCTTTTTCTTTACTGTCTTCCCATGCAATTTCATGACATACTTGAGGTCACCAATGCAATCTGTGGAACTTTTAAAACAAGACCTCATAAAGAGGATCTATAGAGGAAGTCAGAACTTAATACAAAGTAAATCCTTTCATTTTACTAGGGAGATGGGGAAAACTGCACGGTTGTGACTAAAAGGAAAGAAAATTGCACTCTTCTGTGGTTAAGGGAAGCTAAACAGAAATTGAGTACATCACTTATAAAGTTACAGCTGACAATGAAGTGACTCAGTTTTCACAGTCCATAAAGCTTTGCAATTAGTCAGGCAGTGCTGCAGACAGAAGCCAGCCTTCTCCCCGACCTCTCTTTTCTATTGCAAAACTGCTTAGATTTGTAAAGAACTACTACATTCAGTTTCTGTTAAAGGCTGCAGCTGCTCACAGCATAGAAACGCGTTTTCTGAATACATATATGCAAGGAATAGGGATTTTAAAGGAGTAAAATCTTGTTAAAGCTTGTGTGATTCTGACTGTTGGCCAGCATATGTAATTTCATTTGTGAAGTCAAATACTGTTAACATGATGTTGTATTTATTCCAGTGGATTCTGCTAGAAACATGATTTCCAAAGTGGTTTTCTGTGAGTGGAGTGAGTTTGTCAGATTCATTATCCCTAAAAGGTGACCTTTTTCTACAGGTGCTGTGGATTAAGTTGTCAACCACAATATATTCTTGCTTCCCAACTCTCATTGCTGCCTTCATGCTCTTTCTTAGCTGTTCTAGTGTTCTGACTGGTTTTGATACCACCTGGGGATTTATTCTGTGGTAAAAGCAGCAATAACTTTTTTTCCCCTTATTATAAACTTAAATTTTATTAGTTCCTAGGTTGGATTCCCTCTGTATTTTCATACCTAGTTGCATCCTTACAATGGAGACAGTTGTATGAGGTTGGGACTACCTGAAGTTAAAGGAAATGGTTCTACTTGAACAGCTCTCTAAGGAAACAATCATGGTCTTGCATCTGTTGTGTTTTAAGCCCTTGATTCTATAGTACTGTAAATCCAGTACTAGGGTACCTAGTATTGTATCAAAACATGACAGAAAATGTTGATCCAATATGAGTTTCTCCTGAGGGTTTGATTTTGTTCCAGTAATTTTGAAAGGCTAACTTTGAAGTAGCAGGTTTTGTGAAGATCCAGTACTGCCCACGTCACTCCAGAGTTATGATGCACAGATAACATCTGTGCTTTTGTAGCCTACAAATAGCTGGCCTGAAAGAAGGCCAGTATAAACATCCGTGTTGTGTGCTTGGGCTAATTCAGGACAATTGTAATCATTTATTTGCACCTCAGCTGAATCAGTGAAGTACTGCTGGGTAATCTGTAACTAGCAGTTACAGAACTGTATTCTAAACCTCCCTGAGCCTATTGTTTGCCTTGGCACTATAAAGCCCTTTGCCACCATTGGAAATAGCTCATGGATCTGCAAATCAAAAAAACTGAAAAGTGCTTTATTAAAATTTTTTTTCTTCTTGAAGTGAATGCCCTGAGAATGAGTGCTCATTAACTGCAATTGTGCTGTTTATGGTCTGTACACGAAGCTGGACTATGAGATTTAGTATGGTTTATTTTGAATGAGTAACAGAAGTATGCTCATCTGAGTCAGTGTTGTGAAATGACAAAAAGCATTCCTAAGTTGCTTGTCTCTTTGACAATTTAGGCAAATATGTCTGATTTTAAATGTTCCAGAAAAGCCAGTATACCTTGAGGTATCATCTGCTGGAGAACATTAAAATAATGTGGATGTTAAAGCTTTGCTTCTTCCAGAATTAGTAGTTCTATAAATATCACTTCAATGTTAAAAAAACTTTCTCTTTATTTTCTTCACTGATCTCTTGTTTGTAATCATTACCATTTAGCATTTTTGTGTGATTTTGTTGCATTGTATTTAATAAGCTTTTCAGAATAAGAGACTGTTGAATTCCAGCTGTTCAACCCTCCAAGCATAAAGCAGATATTATTTGAGGCAGTGTTATTTAACTGGGAATGATCTCAAGGAAGATGTTTGTCTGTACAAGTGCTTATGCTCCATTATCTATTGTTTGACATTGGCTGCAGTTTGTTTGACCCAACCGTTCTCCAGACTTTTGGCGCCCCAGGAAAACAAGTAGCCTCCATAAATATTATGGAGACATTTAATTGTTGTGAATTTCTCTGATAAATAGTGTTTGGAGACAGCTACATTTGAATGGTTCACTGTTAGTGTAATTTATGCCAGAAAGAGAGTAAAGAACAAACTTCTGGGTAGAATTTACTTTTTTCTTCAGTTCTTCTATGATACAGAATTGTTCTGCCTGGGAAATTTGAAATTAAATAAGTTTTTTTTCTTTTGTGTTTTCTGCAGAATTTATTGAAGAATTAACATCTGACATCATGCTTACCTGCAGTTATATGTTATGTATTTTTTTTTACTGTGTTTTGAATAGTTTGTTTAGTTTTTTGGTTTTGTTTTTATTTTGCAATACTTTGGACACCACTTAGTTTAATTCTGTAGCTTTCTTTTGCCATTTTACTAAAGGCTTGATGAAGGTTTGAGGTTTTTTCTTCTAAACAGAAGATTTTTATTACTGTCACTGTATTTCCTAATCTCAAAAACATTCACTTAAGATAACTGAGATACCTGTTTGGCAGAAATGCCAAACATACTAGGCTCAGCTGGAGCTGCAAATTCTTGTCCCTTTTGACAGTTCCTTTTTATCTTCAGTGTGTGATTTTCTGATGCACAGGCAACTGCATTGCAAAAAGCATTAGATCATTGGCATTAATTTCCATTAGGGTGGGCTGGAATGCAGAATTCCTGCTCTAAAGAATAGATAAAAAAACTTTGAAAAAAGGCCACCAAGATTAAAAGCTCAGAAGAATGAGTGTGCTGAAACGTCTTTTAAAAATTTGAATAAATATCTCTTTCTGACTTTTAACTTCCAAACCCTTAAACTGAAGTGGCAGCAACCTGATTATTTGAAAGCTGCTTGTTCTAGTCCCTGTGCTGCCAAAGATGATCTGGGAACACAGCTCTGAGCAACCCAGAGGAATAGTTACCTACAGTCATCTGGAAATCTCTGAGATAGATATAATTTAAAGGCAAAGTAAGCTGTGCATGAAATCTGAAACTTTTAATTGAAGAAGTTCAATTAGAAAATTACTGACCAACTCTGATTTATTTATTTTCAACTTAACTAGACAGATCTTGGATCTTATAGGTAATTGAAAATTGTTTGTTTCTCTTTCACAGAAAACTGCTGGAGCATCAGAGAAGGTTTTGTGTTTCAGTAGGTACCAAAACACGCTCACCAGCCATAATTCAGTTAAAGTTTAGAGGCGAGGTTTATGGGATAATTCTGTAATAGTCAATGGCAGTGAGACAGAGCCTTTTCCCTGCCATATTCTGCTGTGACAAGGAATCCCCATTTTAGTATTATATCTTCCTTGAACAGGCATTGTAGGTCTTCATTCTAAATAATTAGAACAAAGATGAGACTTAAAATTAATTTACCTGTGATTATTTGAAATTTGTCTCCACCTCTTAATGTAATGCATGTATTTTGTGCCTTTAACACATAGTATGTATATGACACATTATTGTATTATGCTGGAAAGTGTTGAGTCCTTCCTTGATGTTTCTGTCCTGAAGACTCCTCAGAACTGCCTAACTATCTTGATATATTGAGTGAAATAGCACACTTACCTCTGGAAGGAAAACTGCAATCATTGAATGATTGACAGCATGAGACTGGTGCATGTATATGTAAAAGGAGTGAAAAAATTTATACTCTTCCAAATAAGTTTATCTCTACTGGATCTGATTGGTATAAATTTTGTTCCTAACTTAAAATGCAAATAGAAGATTTGGCTTATTTCGACCTTTTGATTTTTGAAGTTCCTTTCTAAACAGATTGATTTAATACTGCTTATTTCTCTTAAATATTAACAAATATTTGTCAAAGACATGTCAAAATGAAGAATGGTAATAACATACACATGTAAATAGTTTAGCAATAATTGTGAGAAAGCTTTGTCTCCAAGAAAGAAATATTTATTCTATTTTTAGTTATTTTCTTGGGTAGTTCAGTTAGCCATTTTCTACTTCGTGTGAGCTACACATTGAAATGGGATTCCCTCTCCACTTAATTGCTAGAAAATCCCTACTTTTCCAGAAATGTTTAAATAGGTAATGTTTAGAAGTAACTAGGCATGAAAGTGTTAAAACATTTTGTTTCAATACACTTATAAACCTATAAAATCAATTGTTTTCCTGTCTTTGTAATAAAAAAATGCTTCATGCACACCTAGAGACTTTTTGGTAAGAAATATAAAATTAGTAATATATTTCCATGAAAGAGAAATTACATTTCCAAGAATGCCAAATGGACAACCCATGAACACTTAGGACCTAGGCCTTACGATCCTTAATTCTAGTTTAATATATCAAACCTTTCAGGAGAGGAAGATTTCAAGGGGAAGAATCTCAAGAAAAGGTAGAATTCATGGAGGTTTTAGAGATTAACTGTATTCTTTTTATTCTCAGTAATGAAAAACAGTATTGCAGCTTTACATATGGTGATTGAATTGAAATAAACTCAAAAAATACTGTGTAAAGCTCTATAATGGCAATGTAAAGTGACAACAGATGTGATTTCTCACACTAAAATGCATTCTTATCATTTGACAATGATTCTCATCATGATGATACTCCTGGCATGGAACTGGAATTTTTCTGCATTGTACAACCTATATTAAATCTGTCTTTAGTTGGCACCCATGCCTTACTGAAGTTGGCAGAGTACCACATGCGTGGGATCAGTTCCAGCTTTCTATATGGGCATGACTACAAAAATCTCCATATGATGCTTCACTTCTGAAAATTAGTTGATGATTTTCACAAAACGGCTGCTGCATAATGTAATTCTGAATCTCAGCAAGAAGTACTTCATGGCCCAGCTATGGGCTCTATTTGCTCAGTCATCTGCTTTTATTCACTCCATTATGATCTCATAATATTTAAATGCACTCTAGTTTCTGGCTCTACTGGGGCTTTGTGGTTCAATCTGAAAATCTTGTAGATTTATAAGACTTCAGTTCAGAGATGCAAGAAAATGTCAAGATTCAACAATCAATTTTTCTCTTCAGATACAATGTGTGTTTTACTCCAGATTCTTCTGAAATGAACAGCATGAAAGAGGTTTGGGGTTTTCGAATGAAGAATGTAAAAGATATGCAGTAGTTTTTGAGGCATAATTAATATAATGTAGTTGAAGTTGTGCATATAGAGCACAGACCATAGAACTTCAGCCTGTGATTTCTCAATCCAGTCAATAATCAAATAAAATTTGCCTGGTTCTGGTCTCACTTAAACCAGCATAATTGGACACTATTGAATTACAACACAATAAATGAGACCTCAAAACAGATTTACTTTATTGTGACAAAAGAGCATAGTATTTCATTGATGCAGTGGAATTTGCCTAAGGTTTATTGGTAATTCCTTTTTATGAACACTGGGCTGTGTCAAGCATGTCATAATTTTCAGAGTTAATTCTTACTGGATATGAGTCTTATTTTCTTAATTGCTAAGTGAAAAAATCACCTGATAGAACAAGAATGATTCCCTGAGTCTTCTCCTTTTTTCCCTTTTTTTCCCTTTTTTCCCCCCTTCTCCCAAGGGAAAGAAACATGTTTACCTCCCTTTGTCTATCGCTTGGCTGCAGCTATAGTAGTAACACAGAAACAGATTGCACTGAATTTGCTATTTATTGCTCTGATTTTGGACTTTTGCCACTCCCACTAATGAGCTATTTTTTTGCAGATAGACAAATTAAGGATGAGCTCCTCAGCTCACATGCATTCAATTGTATCCCAGTTTGTCATTAAATTTATTTTTAACAATAAAATCAGCAGATTATAATTTGTATTATGATTATCACAGAGAGATCTCTCCATGTTTAATGCAACTATGAAGCTTTGACAGTGCAGATGAGGGGAGTTAGACCTTGAAAGAAAAAACAGTTGCACAGCATCATCTAAAATTTTATTTTGGCAGTTTTTCTGTTGTAATTTGGGGCATGGAAACGTGGGAAAAGGGAGGGTACAATTTAATCTAATAACACCCCCATTTAAACCAAATAATTGCATTGCAGTCCTTTCTAGTGCAGCATTCAGTTAACATGACACAAGATTGGACAGTATTGGTATAACAGTAGAAGTATCTACCACATTAAGTGATGAAGTCTTAAATGTTGTACTTGCATTTTTACGGGTAGCTGAAGGCTTCTCAGCATACACTCAGCACCTCTAAAAGTATTTAACGAAAGTTAGAAGTTTTGTTTTTTCTCTGTTGAGTTGCCTCAGAGGAAAGTGTCAGAAGCACAAAAGCCTTTGTTGCTTCACTTCGTGATTAAATACAGCCTTCCCTATTGAAAGAACTCTTTTCTTTTGCTTTATTATCCTGTTACAAAATGTCTATTCCCATCACAAATATTTCAGTTTCCCCATGCTTCCCTTCATAATTAACACTGAAAGCCTAACATTGTAAGTCTAGAAGCTGCCATTTCTTCATGTGCAAAGATTTAAGCTCAACAATTACGTATGTAAAAGAGATATTTTACTCAGTAAACTATCACATTACCAAGAGTAGACTACTAACAAGCAAATGTAGGCTACTGTTTTAAATTTAAATTTCATTATCCACAAGGCATCAATGCCTACATAGGTAATTGCAACTCCCCAGATTGCCTTATCTTTGTAAATGGATTATGAAAGTGAAAATGAGGAAAGGTGTTATCTGGGAAAAAATATATTACCAATTATAGTGAAGTGATTATAGAATCATAACACTTCTATTCAGGCCTTTGTACTTCAGTGGAAGGTAGCTTTTTTTCTGTTCACATTAACACTTTCCTAAAAGATTAAGTAATCTTAAAAAGGTCACATTTATACTATGGGAAAAATTAACACCAGAAATTATCCCATTTATCTATGGCAGCTTGAGTTCACAGCTTTGAATTCAGTGACACGTGATTGCTTCAGGAGTCAAGCTATTTTCTTCTCACTTAGTTCCTCAATCTGTTTTGGAAGGAAGACTTACCTTTAATCTGGATTGTTTGTAGGAATCCATGTAATTTCAAGGATCTGCCTTATTGGCACAATTAAATGGATAATGGATGTGGCATGGAGTGGGAATGAACTGTCAGAGCTGTGGTGCAAGTATTAATTCACAGCCATAACTAGTGTAGTGAGAAATGAAATCCCTAAATTGTATCAAAAAGATTTTCCCTCAGTGAAGCTGAAAAACACAAGGAAATGTTATGCCAGTACTGTTGATGGCAAAGCCAGTGCTGAAGCACTGTTAACAAAACCATGAGATTGCTTCCCTCCCCCAGCGCAATCGGAACAATAGAAAACACAGAATCAAAGATACAGTGTTTTGTATTTGCTTGGCACCATGCTAACTTAATCAAGAATGAACTTGCTCAAGGATTTTTTTCCATAGAAATAGGACAACAAGCCGTTCTGGTACCACTCCCAGAGTATGACTCACAAAGAGAAAGCAGCAGAGAAAGACAGTGGTTTTTTTCCTTTCACGAAACCACTCACTTCCTTGCAAGGTTATGCACTTGCTTCTGTTTCTAAATGTCTTACTTTGATTCTTTTCCTTTTGATGTTTGAAAAATTAGTCTTAAAGGTAGATGATGTCAGTGTTGATGGAACAGGTTGTCATCCCCCTCCATTTTTGCTGAAAGATGGATGCTACATTCTGTGTTTAGTCACTTCAGTGCGATGTGAAATCCTGACACGATTGCAAGTTCTCGTGGTTCCTTACCAAATGAGTTTGTTCTAGAAAAACGGACCAAATGATACCAATAAATTTTCACTCATCATTCATTCGTGTTAGAAAGTATTGTGATGTGCAAGACTTCTCTTAACAAGGTGCTTCTTGCTCAACCTAGATCCAAAAGCTAGCTTTCACTTCATTTTTATTTAATCGAGTTCTGGAAAATATAATTAAAAACTCTGAGAATGGTTTTTTGTCCTACTTGTTGCAGGTGCTTAAGTTGCAAATTCCTGAACTTATATTTAATTGCAGCTACTTGGTAAAATTAGGTCATTGTTCATTTTTGTAAATGTCGTGTTTCCTGTCTGCTGTAGTTTATTATCACAAAATCATGGAATAGGTGAGACTGGAAGGGACCACAATGGGTCATCTGGTCCAACCTCCTTGCTCAAGCAGGGCTGCTAGAGCATATGGTACCAGATTGCATCCAGATGATTCTCTAATATCTCCAGTGAGAGAGACTCCACAACGTCTGGGCAATCTGTTCCAGTGATCAGTCATCCACACAGTAAAGAAATTCTTCCTCATGTTCAGGTGGAATTTCCTGTGCATCAATTTCTGTCCATCGCCTCTTATCCTATTGCTCAGCACCACTGAGAAGAGCCTGACTCTATCCTTCATTTCTATGGACTAATTTCTAAGGCCTCTGAAATCCAGAGTCATGTGTAGAACTGATTAAATGCTGAGATCTCCATCCCATAAAAAATGTTAGATTCTGTATACTTCTAACCAGATGGTTTCAAGGTTGGAAAGTTCATGAATCTTTTACTTATCTTTTATGCAATCATAAAAGTTCATTTGGGAAGTCAGTAAATCAAATTATTATTGATTAGCTCAGGTGATTTATTCTAATGGGACCTGCCCAAGTCCACCCTGTATGGGAGTGCTGTCTTGTTAAAGATTATGATATGCAGGGGGAGCAAGTTCTGAAACCTCTCCTCATGCTCTTCATTCCAGCCTCCAAACAAAAGATTCTGGATAGTGGCCAGACTTAGAAAGTAAGTCTATAGGGTTCACAAAAATAGCATTTTAGTCTGATACTTCCTGATCTGCTTATAAAGACAGCCTTTGCAGCAGGGAGTTTTTGTAGTGGTTATATGTGGGTGCACCACAACCTTCCACCCTCTGCATACTCACGTAGACTTACATCTCATTACTGTCTAGCTGTTAATTGTATGTGTCTGTGAACAGTGATGGCTTCAAGTACTAAGCTGTCAATATGACTTTCCCAGATGAACATCTGAGTAGGCGTAAATGTCATGATAAGCATGCTGCCTTCATGGATCACAGAAAGTTATTACCTCCTTTTTGCTGATTCTTATATAACTATACTTTTGGCTGATAAAGTAGAATAAATACTTTTTATTTTTCATAGTCAGCTGTCTTAAACATATATATATATATATATATATGCACAATCTGTGAAAATTTCTCTTACTGATAGTGATATTTTTTCCTTCCAAATACTTGTCAAATCTAACTGATACTCTTTCCCATATCCTTACTTAGAAGAACTTGAACACTTTCAAGAATTTTGGTATGCAAGTGTTATACAAACCAATATCAATTCAAGTCACCAACACCCATTTGCCCTCAGAAACCATGAAGAAAAAAATTAATTGAATACTTTCTTTTATTTAAAAAAATGTAAGAATAATCTTTAGAAGTAGCACAACTGCGTACCACTGCTAAAAATGTATCTGAGGGGATTTAAAACACAGTATTTATATTTGTTTTGATTTTTTTTCTGTGAGTGTTCCAAATTGAAGTAGTATTAGAACTATAATAAATAGCAGGATATTAATATAAAATTATGGCGTGAAATAGATTCTTTAGACAAAACTGATGATGCCCTTCAAAAGTAGAGCAATGCAATCTCCACAGTTAAGATAGGTATGGTTAATTCAGAATAGCACAGAAAGATATTCTGTAGCAAAAAAAAACCAAACCCAAACCAGCATGATCAGCACATATTATTATCGTTATTTACAGTAGAGCATGCAAAAATATTTTAAGAGTTTCCTGGGCAGTATCCTCTGGGCTGTTTACAGGCTGCTGCTGTAGCTGATAGGCTGCACTGTCAGTGGTGCTTCTTCCTGGGAGTCAAAGTCTGACACACGTGATGAAATGCACAATATTGATAATCAGAAAAGAAAACCAAGCCCAGAAGTTAAATGCAAGATGTTTGGGGAATTCACATGTGAATGTACAGGCTGCCAGTACTCATTTTTATTTAGCTTTTACTGCAACTCCAAGCAGACACTTCTTTAAAAGAAGTTCTTTATGGTCATTTTGTGGTGGGTTTTTGTGTCAGGGTCAGGAACATATGCTTCAACTTCCTAATCTCTTGTTAGACCAGTGCATGAAAAAAAATCAAACAATGCTGCCTGCTACTTTTAAGCCTTTCAGAGAGCTTCTTTTCAATGGCAGTTGCAGAAAATGAGTGTGAAAACGTTTATACCAAATATTCCCTAGGCATCTCCCAGTGTTCATATGATCCTCAGTGCTCAAAGGCTTTCAGAAAAAGCATGGAGATGAAAGTATTTCTTAAATCTTATTCCTTTGTAAAAGAAAGTGCTGATTTTATTTGTACATTAATGCAATAATTGAATTAAATAGAAAATGCTCCTTTGCTTCCATTTAACTGTTCTAAATCAAAGTTTCTAAACATTCTTCTCCTGGTCTACCTCAGTGAAGAGCATAGTTGTGTGCCGGACATGAGAAACTCTGCTTAGGAGTGACTGATGGTTGTTGAGGAGATCTCAGACAAAATAGAGAAACAAAATTCTAGGAAGTAATTAGGGTGTTTAAGTGCCTAGACCTGAACTTTCAGTGGAAACTAAGCAGAAGACTTTAATGAGACTTTTAATAAGACTTTTGATAGTCTTTCCTTACTATGTGATGCTGATAAATTCCACCATTGCAAGATTCTGCTAGGATAATGGATACAACACTAATTATTTCACTGAAGTATCCACTTGTCACAAGAAACAAACGCAGCTCATTGTCTTCTTACCCATTCTCCTCTTCTTAGGTCCATTTATATGTAACTGGGTTTCTACAGAACTTTCATCATATCTCATAGTTTAAAACTCCTCACAGTTCTTGTTCAGCAGTTTTTTTCTAGTGTTTCATTTACAGTTTTCTCCCCATACCAGTGTGGAAAGTTTAACAGTCTGGCAGTTTAAGCAGAGTCTCATTTTTCTGTGTGTCTGTTTTAACCCTTGGTCTGGAAAAAATGCTGCAGCTTTTTGGGCATATGCCAAAATAAAAAACGGAAAAGTGCCAAGTTCTTAGTTTTAAAATAAGACCAGCAAAAGTGTATGAAATGATTCATCACTTCCTGGCAAGTGTAATTATCACTGCAGTCACCAATCTCTACCTACTTGCACCCTTGAAAGATGTGCTAAATGTTACTGTAAGTTCCAAAAGTTATTGTTTCAACTGAATCAACTGAAAGAAAAATTAGAGCATCACAGGTGTGTGCTTTAAACTGGGAATGATGCTGATCTCTGGGACTCTCAGAGCTGCCTTCCTTTAGATTGGCCTGCAAGAAATGTGTCACATTGGTGTAAAGATAGAATATGCTGAGTTTACGGTAGTGGATATACAAAGGAAAGTGTTTTAACTGGTTTAGCTATTGTTTGTCATTGTTAGAAGCTGACTGCTCAAATTTGAAACCAGTTCCACCTCTTATCTGGGCATTTATTCATTTTCTAGACTGGGGCATTGGAGGTACAGTAACTATGTTTAGTATTCAGTTCATGTACTTATTTTACACAGTTTAAGCAAATCACTTGTAGCTTCACTCCTATAGATGCTCCCTGACCATTACCTATAACCAAAGAATCTTATTTTGACAAGGTATAGTTGTAATTTCTCAGTATTTTGTACCTTACAAAAATGACTCAAAGCATAATTGATTCTGCCTATAAGTAAACTACTGTGGGATGCATTCTCACCAGTCACTGCTGAAAGTCTAAAACAAAAATCAGACTTGGTAACATATCAGTGTACTCATTTCTCACAGAACATATGTTGTGAGATCTTAGGGGTAGCAGTGAGCTTTTTTGTTCTGTTTGTATAGCAACTGCACCCTGATGTCTTTATCTACCACTGGCAAATTTGGGTATTAGCACAGCAAAGAAATGTTTAAAATACATTGTTTAAAAATTTTACAGTGCATGGAAATTTTTCCAAGTTGTTATGAATGATTGCGGTGTTAGTGGAAAGTCTTCACCTAACACATAAATGGTATTATTTAGTATTTCAGCATTTATTTTTGCATGTCACCTAAGCTCCACTTATAACCAGGGGACTGGTGCAAAGAGCTGCCTTTATTCCCCTGATCCTGTGGCATTCAACTCTAGCTGAAGGTCTCTCCTTTGACCTTGTGTTGTTGTGTGTTGGAATCAAAGCCTTCCCAAAATGTATCTCATCTGGAATGCTACTAAAAATGGAAGAATCCAATGGTGCGTAACAAAAGAAATATTAAGAGTGGCAGAAAGGGAGGAGGAAATTACTTCAGTGGAAGCAGTAAGGGAGGGAAAAGACCTAAAAATCTCCAGAAGTAATAGCTGTGGAATGGCCACAACTCACATTATCTAAATTCCTCCCATCACTCTGCCCAAGTACTGATTAGTTATGTAAGGACAAAACAGAATTTCAAAGTAGGTTTCAGCTTTAGAATGAGTGAATATATTGTCTGTCCAGGAGGACTGTGTCAAATTGTAGACATTTCATTGCTTTTACGTTGGGAGAATAAGTGGATATTTTGTGTATTGTGATATTCAATTTAGAATCTTGGATTTACCTTTTAGAATTTCATGGTATCAAAAAGTGCTGGAAATGGAAGTAGATTTCATTTCTAGATTTACATTAGAGTAATTAGGCAGCTGGGAAGGGTGCCAAACACCTCCTATGCTTCAACATATTCTTTAGAGTCCAGATAATTATCTTTGACTCCTCCAGGAAACCTGTATGTAGCTGACTTGGGAAATTCCAGTACTCTTTCTCCTTACTCTTCCCTGAGTTAATGATGCCAGTGAAGAGTTTTGTGTCTGCAACTTAAGGGGAGTTATTCACAGATGCTATTCTTGCATTATAATGTTGCTTAACTTGAAAGATTGCTCTGGGCTGATGAGAAAGGGTAAGTGGGTTTGCTGAACTCCAGGTTGGACTGAAGATATTTTTTAGTTAAAACTAAGACTATGTATATGCAACAAATTACATGTATCCCTATGGTTTAGTCAGTCAGACTGGCCAAGTATAGTCGCCTTTTTCAAGGTTTTTTAATATTTCTCTCTGTGATTTGAAGGTTTATTTGCATTACTGACTGAGCAAGTGTCTGATATTGTCAATAGGGTTTGTCAGCAAGCTGGCAGAACGTAAGCTTTCCTTTCTTGGCATAGATAACATTAAGAAGTTTATCGGGGAATATTATGCAAACCCAAAATCTGTCAAAAATGTGAATGACAGTGTGACAGAAACCACCTGCACAGCTCATGATATTCTTGGATCAAAGTACCAGCAGGAAATCACTGCAGTATTCCAAACAGTAAGTATGGTTTTGTAACAAGGCAGAAATCTTGAGAATAAGTAGATATTTACTTTTTGTCACTTTAAAGCAGTTCCTTAAAGGAACCAAAGGACATACTGAATGTGTGGCAAGTGCTAGTAAGAAATGCTAGTGAGTTACATATCCACAAATTAACAAGAT
The DNA here is from genome assembly GCA_034509425.1 of Eopsaltria australis. NCBI lineage: Eukaryota > Metazoa > Chordata > Aves > Passeriformes > Petroicidae > Eopsaltria > Eopsaltria australis. The sequence continues at coordinate 5,355,084 of JAVTVJ010000030.1, forward strand.
CTGTCTGAAACTAGGGCACCTGCTACATAACAGGGACAAAAAAAGATACTACTAGATATGACTGCATAGGAAAGGGGTTTTAGAAGAAGCTGTTGCTACCGAGTCACTGAAAGTTTGCGTGATACAGGAAAAGAAACAACAGTAGGAAGAGTACCTAGTGCTTGCCAAGACTTTTAGTTCATAAAGTGAAACAGTTTTGAAGGGAAGAAATTTCACCAGCTCTCAGTGCTGAACGTAGGCAGTCCAAGTTGAAAGTGATCTGTCCAAGAGCAGTCAATAGACTCACGAAAAGCTCAGGGTTCTTAGGTACCAACCCAGAGTCTTATTTTTCAGTCCATGCTGTTTACATTTATATAAAAAGGAAAAATAACCAGGTTATTTTTGCCATTAGTCTACTTTAAATGCCACTCACTTCACTTAGCAAAGTACATTTGTGATCAGCTTTCACCACCAATATGGCATAAGTGTGCAAGGTTTTGCACAGTATTAGCGATAACAAGCTAAATTTCTGTAAGTTAAAATGGAAGCTGCCTCGTAGGCATTCAGATGTCATGTCAATGTCATAACTTTAGATTAATGTAAGAGAAACTGTGAGGATAATTTACTTACCACTCATGATGCATGTAGTTACCAAGGTGGCTTTGTTGTTGGGGAGCTATCCAATTTATATTTAAATTTTAGCTGTCAACATCACTTTAGATAGAGTCCAAGGAAAGGATCATTCCTTAAAATAGTTGCCAATAGAAGGACATTTCCCTGCAAATTTGAGGGTATGCTTTTGATACTAGTTGGTTGAAATTAGAGTGCAGGGGTGATTTATTTGCTGTGTGGTGGCTTTGCCTTTTAGACATAGTTTTTCCACAGCTGTGGTCACTGCGAATGAATACAGTGACTTGCTACATCACCTCTTTTTCCTTTGATTCCTTGGGAAACAAATCCATATATTTGCTTTTAGGGCTCAGAGCAACTTTCTAAGAATCATACACTGACTGTAAAGTATAATTGGCAAAGAATTATGAAAGATTTTTTGTTAGAATAGAAAGGTGTTTCCATGGCTCTGAAGACTTCTGTCACTGGTGTGTTTTTGTTCTTTAATTTGGTATAATACTAACTTATAGCAAGGCCTGCAAATATGGTGAGAGACAAATTAGAATTAAAAATGATGCTTGTCCTAAAATGCAGTAAAATTGCCAGACCTTTGCAACATTATGTGATAGTAATCAGCTGTACAAACACATGATGGGGTTAAACTAGCTGCATTGCAATACCACAGAAAAGGATCTGGGAGGTAAGCACAAACTTGAACAACAGTGAAGTGTCCCGCTGTTATGAAAACAAGTAAGATATCATGCTGGGAGATATAATCTCTGCTAGTGTTTGTGAAAACTGACACAGTGATCTGACTTCTGCAGTTCATGCATCTCTTTCCAAATGCTGATCATTGTCTTGGATTGTATTATTTCTCTTGGTTGCAAAACGCTATTTATGTATCCCATTTTGAGCTTCACATGTCCATCACAGCGCTGTTCTTGAAAGGTTTTGTACCCTATTTAGTGTTTGCAATGTCAACCTGAAATGCGAAGTGTTCATTATTTGCAGATCAAACTTGTGAAGAGGAAATGCAGTCTTTCAGCAATGTCACTCTGAGATATTTGTCCCAGATCACAATTGTATTTTGTTTGGTTTTATTTTTGTCTTCAGGGAGCCAGACTGCATGTTTATGTTAATGAATGATTGGGTATTCCCCTTTTTATTCTTTTCAAGGATATGTGTTTGTAGTTTAAAAATTTTCAGTTTTAGATGGAATGCAATTTTCTCCAGCATCTGCAAATAGAGTTTTATAGTGTCATTACTTGATCTAGCAGGAAAATGCTGAGATGTGAAGTGCATCAGAATCAGTTATACGAAGAACTAAACCTGTTTTCTGTCTTATTCCCTCATGGTTGGCAGCCATTGCTGGAAGAGACCAATGAAGCATTATTTAAATCTGCAATTATTCCTGGTGTTTCCAAAAACCTGCAGATCTCTGTGAGTTTTCAGTGGCTCCCTTCTTACAGTCATGTTTCTTGCTTTTGGTACCCTGAGCCATTTGGGAGCCCAATTCATAATTATCCCAGATCATTATTCCTCCATGGCTGTGTAACTGGAGCTTCTGCACAGCACAGTCACTGAATGCCCCATGAATCCCTCCCTGAAGATATGGTTCCCTGAACCAGAAAAATCCAAATCACAAAAACAATGATTTCCACAGGGATATGACAGACAGATATTATCACAAATAGAAAACAGCATGGTTTTATATAGAGATGTTCCTGGCATTCCCTTGGTCTTCCCTGTGTTTTTTTTTCTAAAAATGATCACACCAAACAGCCTTAGCATAAGTGACCCGAGTAGCCTGGGACATTTTCCTTAGGCTATATGTTTATGTGAAATGTTTTCCTTAACTGTTGTTTATGAGCTGGTCCATATAATATCACTAAAAGAATAATTCCCTAAAGGTCAAAGAGTGTAATGGAAAAATTCATACAACTAATCTGGATAAAGGGATAATTAAATTGCATTGATCCAAGTTAAAAAACATTTGTAGCTGTAATTGAAATTTTACTGACAAATGCCATGTGGGCACAGATGCTTGGCCGCATAGAATCAGGGTAAAAGTCAGACTTGTAAGTGCCTCACACTTTAAGAAAGGCTGCTAAATGAACAATTACATTTTAGCACCTGTCATACAGTCATTAATTATAATAAGCTCATTTCATTTTACGTGCTACTTAAGTGCTCACCATTGTTAAATACTTTCTTGATTATATTTATCTTTAGTGTAAAGTCACTTCACTGAACTAAACCAGAATCATTCTATGTCACTGAATTTAAAGTCTTCAGTGTACTACAGTGGCCTTGCAGCAAATATTGTGAGTTACTTCAAATAAAACTGAGGAATAGGAGCACACGTCTCAATCTGAACACAAGAACTAACCAAACACAAGAAGTTCAATCAAGGAGCATCAAGAAATTGAAGAGTAGTATGAGAGAAAGGGGTGTAAGCTCAGTCTGCATTCTTTGCAGTGAGGCACAGGGTGCTGACAGGGGAGCATCGGACACTAAAGGGTTGCTTTGACCTTTGGAACTGGTTATCTCAGTCTAAGGCTTGGAGCAGATACTGTGCTAAGTGCCCTCTCAGGGCTCTCCTCTAATATTTGGGTTTCTGGGCTGTACTAGTGCTGAAATCAGGCTTTATGGAGAGATGTTTAGCATCATCATGGCTGATATTGCTGTTACTTAAAAGAGTGTAATTCCTCACTTGGCAAATTGCAGTAAGCTTTGATAATATATCTTGAAGAGTATATGACAGGTAATACCCAAATTCAGGGCTCTTGGGCATGAAAAGGTTTAAAATTCAGTGGAAAGTGTGTTTTCCCATAGCTTCAAGAGCCCCCAAACCTGTTTCTTTAAAGAAATAGAAATAGTTTCTTCCTAAGTCTATCTCAAATTGTACATTTTATTTTCTACTGCAGATGTTCTGATTAGTTAAGACCTATCATAACTTGGTAGGGCTGTTTGTTGGGAGCATGATTTACCATATAAAACAAATTCAATGAATATTGCTCCATCTGCTCATTGAGGATCACACTGACAGTGAGTCAGTCATAGTGAATGCTACTGACATCAGTGGGACTGATGTTACAACTTCTCTCCAATGTGAATGAAACATGGTCTGTTTTTCAAAATGACCAAGATGAGACTTCTGCAACTCATGATGGGAAATACTGAATTAATCAAATTTTGTTTAACTGTGTTGATTAATCTTAATGAATCACAGTTACAACTCCAGGCAGTGCTACAGGCTGGGGGTAGAGTGGCTGGAAAGCTTCCCAGTGGAAAAGGACCTGGGGGTGCTGCTGACAGCAGATGGTGTGCCCAGGTGGCCAAGTGGCCAGTGGCATCCTGGCCCATATCAGGAATAATGTGCCCAGCAGGACCAGGGCAGTGATTTTTCCCCTGTACTCGGCACTGGTGAGGCCACACCTCAAGTCCTGAGTTCAATTTTGGGCCCCTCACTACAAGGAAGACATTGAGGTGTGGGAGCAAGTCCAGAGAAGGGCCTGGAAAATGAGTTTGATGGAGAACAGCTGAGTCAGCTGGGGATGTTTAGCCAGGAGAAAAGGAGGGTCAGCAGAGACTTTATCACTCTCTACAATTACCTGAAAGGAGGCTGTGGTGAGGTGGGTTTTGGTCTCTCCTTCTGAGTAACAAGCCCAGTACTTGATGAGATGAAATGGCCTCAAGTTGCAACAAGTTGGGGCTGCTGACATAACCAGTATGTCTTATATTGCTTTTTTCTGTATGCATAAGTTTACTTGTACCAAGGAATCTGGTCTGAATATTCTAAAGCATAGTTCAGTGGAAAAAAGAAGAGTCTGATAATGGTAGAGGCACTAAATGCTTGACATTCCCCATGGCACCCCTACTGGGCTTCAGGGAAAACATCCGTTTGTGAAACAGGTGTAGGATCTGTTTGACACGGTTTGACTGGATAGGATGTTGTTATCTTGGACAAAATAATTCCAGTTGTAGCTTTGTCTTGTCAGGATGGTAGCAGATAACTTTAATCAACGTGTGGATCTCCCTGCTTATTTATAAATTCTGCAACAAGATAATTAAAAATCTGCTGCTTGGCTATTATATAATTAATTTCAAATTAGTCTCATTATACTTTACTGCTTGACAATAATCTGCATAACAAAGGAGACTTACTGTGCTCATGGCAGTGGTATTCAAAACTTGTTGAGAATGTGTATTTTATATTTACAGGAAAATATTAAATATTAGGGGAGAGCTGATTTTATTACTCATAAAAATTAATCACTAGTGTCAAACATTTAACAGGAAGAAGAAAGAAAACAAATACTGGTGTGAAATGTAATTGCCAAAGAAGAAATAATGTCAAAATGACCACTGTATTGCACAGTGCAATGGCAACATTTTATTTTGTCATGGGAATTTGTAAAAAGGAAATCATGGAAGTACACAATATTTCAGTGTGTTGACTAAGGGAAACCTTGAATCTTCTGGGACACAACATAAGAATCTTTCATCTTAGCATTAATGACTTTCATCTGAATTGTGTTTCAGTGGTTTAGTTCAAAAGTCCAATTCATGGTATATGATTGTGGTCAGAAAGTACCGATATAATGTAACTCAGAATCAGAACAAGTAACACTGCTTAGCATGTTTTTTGATAGGTTTCAGATAAAAAGCTGAGATGGAGTGTGAAGAAAATCAGTTCATCTTTCCATTAGGGAATGAGTGGAACTGAATAGTAAAATTCAAAGAGCTACAAAATTGAAACCTTTTGGAATGGCAGAAAATACACCCAATCTTTAGTTCAGATAACATAAAATATTATACACCAGTCAGTTTTAATCTACATCTTATTAAAATTCTTTTCCAGCTGTTGTAATGATGTTTTTAGACACTGGAAAACCTTTTTCCTACTGAATATTGTGGTTTAGCTTAACATTCAGGAGTAAAGCACAAGAAGTTTAATAGTTCCATGAAAGACATCAGTGCACAGATTATGTTAAAAATTTGGTTTTTTGTTGCTTATACTTCAATTTTAAGATTTAGTATGAAAAATAGCAACTCATTCTTTGGTCTAGGTAGACACAGACCATACATGAGGCGTTTAATAATGCCCTGGTGGGTCCTTTGTCTTCTTAGTAGATAATGAGAACAGCTCATTCTCTGGGGCTGGGAGCATAGGCCATTACATGTATGCTAAATTCATATAGAAAATAATTGCATTGTACCCACATTCAAACATCTCAGAGAATTTAGCTAGCAAAATTAGTCTGCCTCAGCCTTGAGTCCAGACAGAATATGGAATAAAATTAATGCATATTCAGTTTTTGGTTTAGCTTGTAGCTCGAGTAAAGTTTTGAAATTAATTTTTCTGAAATGGGGTTTTAAATGTATGAATCAAAAAGAGGTATTTCCATCAAGAGGGGAAAGTGAAAAAAATCTAGGCAGGCAGTAGGAAATCATGAATCACTCTTTGTTTATAAAGTGTAATGTTTGGTGTGTTTCACATTCTCTAGTCAGGTTCTTTTTGTTTGATATTTCTGACAAACTTTTGACCCTTGATAAAAAGCGTGAGCACTGAACTACTTTTAAGCACCATTTTTATTTTTAAAATTTGTTGACTAAACAAGTGATATACTGACAGATTCACTGTAGATTAACTGACTGTCAAAATTTATCCCAAAGACTCCTGAACATGAACACACTAGGGAACCCTTCTTGAAGATCATTACCAGTGCATTTGAAACAGTGTCAGAGTTTTCTCATGCCTAGACTACAATTAGCAGGAGAGCCTTGTTTTACATAATTTGGACATCCTAAGAATTAAATTTATGGGGTGGAGAGAGAGGAAACTATTTGATATATAAAATTCTACATTTCTCCTTTGCTTGTTGCTTTTCCTCTCTGGGAATGCTATTGCCAAATACCAGAGTGAGTTTTGTTCTTAGTCTCTGTAAAGTTTTTCTAGAAAAGCTAAGCTTTCTGCTAGTCTTCTGTCATGAGTACACATATACTTGGCACATTTGGAAGGATGTCATCACAGTAAATAGACTTGGGAAGAAGTGTGTGGGGTTCTGGGGAGATGGTGAGGTGGTATAAGGAGGAAAATAATGTAGGTAATACATTAAAGGAGAATAAAAAATTCTGCATGTCTTTTTATCTTTGACAGTACTGTGTATTGCAAAGGCCATAACAGATAGGAAGAAAAATAAGGGGATCATTACTGTATGCATTACATTTTGTGAATATCTTTATAATAGAAAGATAAGAATGATCAAAATGTTATTGTCTTAAAATAATAAGACAATAGCATTGTAGTATAATAATACTAATATAAATATAAATACAAATAATAATAGCATGTCATGCATGAGACACTTTTTGTCTGTGGTCATGTTAGATATCTGAGGATAGAGCTGAACTCAGAATTTCATTTATCACTATTTCTAAGACTTAAAACTGATGAATGTCAGATTTCAAGACATCTATGGGGAAATTTACTTAAAAGCAATTTTTTGCAGTCAGAAAAGATCTGTTATTAGTGCTGCAATTTCAAAGAAACAGTTTTGTAAGATGATTTATCATCACCTGTAGAGTTTTTGCTGTGTAATCTTTCTTTTTTGTACCTAGCCAATGGCCATGTGACCAAAGAACAATTAGCTGATAGAAAAGGCACTGCAACAAGTCCCAGATACTGCTAATCCCCTAGGGAAGTGCATGGGTTAATGCTTCCAGATAGTTTCTGTGTCAGTCCAACTGGATGCCAGAAATCTAATGACATAAACCAGAAAATTTCAATACCTGTGCATGGGCCAGGGTATTTTAACCAATTATAATGAAGTAAGTTTCAGAAAACTATGAAATACATGATCTTGGAGACCATGATGAAAGACAGAGCAAAATATTTTCAAAACCTAAAATAAAAAAAAAAAAATCAAAAACTTAAATTTTCAAACTCTGCCACCTACACAGATTTGAATGTGACTTACAAAGAAAAAACTGTGTAGTGAAGAGGTAGCTAATGATAGATTCTTGCCTCTTTGTTCCAGACGTTCAGATGAGAACTGCTGTATACAGAGGAAATTGATGCAGTCTATCTTATATCTACTAATTTCTTCTAGCACAGCCTCTGTCCTATTAAGTGCTCATATATTTTCCATGAGGAAATGCAACTTAGCAGAAAAAATCTTTTGGTAATGATTTTCACATTGTCCAATAGTCATGCTTAACATATGTCACAGTTAGTCGTGTTTTCCTTTCTGGACAATTTTGGACTTCTAAATTTTTTTTTTTTCCAATCCTTAAGTATTGTAACAAGTAGTTATACTGGCATATATTTTAATCATTACCTTTAAAGTGTTTAGCAATTATCTTTTGCTTGATTTTATGCAGTCCATCATTACCTTTTTCCACCCTAAAGACCAAGAGCTTGCTTAGTCAGTAGTTGCTCTCTTGTCAGCCTATAGTTGCCATTATATGTATACATTTAGAAAACACATGGCACATCAATTACAGTGTTTTCTGATACAGACTGAAATTCCATCAGCTGTGGCCAATAATAATATTGCACTGGCTCAAAACCAAAGAATGCCGTATTTTGACTTGTGTATCTCAGTGCTAGTTTAGCATCATGTATCCCAAAGGAATTTCCTTCTTCTCATTTCCCCTCCCTTGCTTTCCTTCTCATCCCCCTCTTTCCCTCCACTGAAGATGCAGAGTGTAAAATCCTAATCGTCACAGGTAGAATCCAATAAAATACAGCTGTGATCCTGGTCACATTCTTCAGAAAACTTTTATTAATCAGGAAAATTAATGTTCCCATAAGACATTGGCATTTGTAAATTTTTGTTATTTCTACTTAGTTGCTTAAGTTTTTCTAGGACTTTTACGATGTAGTAAAATATAAAAACACAAGTAAAGCACTGGGAAGCTTCTTAAGCCAAGTTCCTGTGTTCCAGTCTGAGCAGGAAAGTCTTAGCAGAGAAATTAATCTCCTGCATGACGGCATTGACGTAAGTCTCTGCTCAGTTTGTGTGTGCATGTAAACAGGGAAAGTAAGAGAGAATGAAACTATTTTATTTTACAATTTCGTTTACAATTTATTTCACTTAGGAAAGGTAAAAAGTGAAGGTGGAACTTAAAGGCCTGCAGAACACTTTCCACAGAGCTTTAGCACATGTACTACAATGGATCCAGTGACATTTGCAAACCCTTCTATCTGCATTCGGAATGAGTCACAATTCTCTTCAGTTCTGTCTGGTTTCTCAAGCTTGGAGAAGTCATTAGGTGAAGTTTTAGAGTGGGTTTTGCTGATGTCAACACGAAGAAACCAATTGAGACTGTCCTACACTGCTCAGAGCACAGTGAGCTTAATGCAAACCTGGTGTAACAGTTGGGTGAAAAACCACTCAGCCTGATCCTCAACAGGCTGAATTGTGCCAAGGAATATGAAGAATGTGGGTAACTATAATTCAGCTCTGAAACTTGCACAAACAGTTCTAGTAGGTTGTATTGTATATCAAGCATGACATGCTTGTGATAAAATGACCCTTTGCATGGCAGGCAAACGGAGCATCTCCTTTAGCATTTAACCTGTTTCTGGAGACATCGGACACCTGGACAATTTTATGAGCTTGGTATAGACAGTTAGATTTGGAGACCCTGCATGAGGATTGGAAGCTGGTAAAAGGTGTGCTGAGAGGCTTGTCCCTCTCATTAGAATGGAAGGGTAGGCTCTGGAAGCTGTCCTGTGTTGTAGAGAGCCTTGCTGAAGTGACACTGATGGTACAGATAGATTTCACATAATCCCCTCTGGCTTCTTATGCACAAAGTTTCAATTCTTAGTCTGTACACAGCCTTTATTGAATGAATTTGTTCCAACAGTCTTAGAAATACGTGAATAAAAATCTCATTAGGGATTGGTTGCGCAAGATATGTTGACTTTCTACTATAAAAAGTTTTCTCTTCGTGCTTTACTTAGTGATTTAATTACATTACAAGTTTCCTAAACAGTAAACTGGTGTAAGGTATGGTACTGAAAGCTAAGATAGCATTCTTTTCATGAGTTCTGCTTTACGTTTTTGTGTTTCAAACCTGTAAGAAGGGAAGCCTGTAGAAATATGCTGTCTTTTTTTTGAACAATTTCATTAGTGCAGAAAATGGATGCCCAAAACTTAGCTCTCCACTCATTCTCTTGCTGCTTATGAAGAATGTGGGAAAGCCCCTGACCCCATACTTATGGAAGCAAAACAGAACTGGTATTTAATGGATTAAAGATTTAAGTGTCACTCTTTTTTTGCCAGAATTAAGGACCAAAGTTCAAAATTTGGATTAAGTGGCAAATAGGTGAAAGATTGAAAAGCCCAAGTGCTCCAGCTAACTGGTAAATGGTTTCATGCACACTAAAATCCAGAACTAAACAGCAGGTTCACTTAGAAGCTGATAACAGCCATTAGTTACCAGAGACTTTTAGAACTATGAGGTTGGATGATGCATTTAGAGATTATTTAATCTATATTCTCATCCAAGGCAAGGCTAATAATTTCTGAAACATGCTTATATAGGCTTTTAAAAATCTATGCTTAGAAAGCTACTCGTGTTTCCAAGAACAGATTCCCTTAGCAATTAATGTCCTTATTACTTTCCTTTAAAATGCATTTTTTTCATCATTGAATTTTTATTACCACAACTTACAACCCCATGAGCTGTTTTGTTATTTCTTGACCACAGGGGTAAGAAAAATAGTCTGTTTCCATAAATTACACAGCTATATTTATGTTCTGGAATATTTTTAATTAGGTTTGCTTTTCCTTTTCCTTAGACTACATTGTGTGACCTTGTGTCTTTACTCATGAGATGTTTTCTAAATTTGTTTTGTCAAGGTTTAGTCCCGTATATGTCTGCTGAATCGTGTTGCCTCAAAGCAGGAAACAATGCTTCAGGTGAGCCTTAGGAACACAGAGAGTGGGAGGCTGCTCTTCTGGACAATACTCCTTTTTATATCTCCCAGAATCATGCTTGTTTTTGCCTAAGACTGTGATTGTTTAGTGTATGATTCACTGCTGCTTCCCATGCATTTTCTGAAGAAATGTTGCCTAGCCAATGGCCCCTTGTCCTGCAGATTATTCCCATGTGTATGTAGAACTTGGTATTTTTTATATCCTCTTCTTTTTTTTTTTTTTTTCTGAACATTTCTGCAGTTTGCCAAGAACATTCAGAAAAGATTACTGGCTTAATATTGTTTTGGAATAAGAATATCTCCTTTCTCCATCCAAACCATTGAAGAAAATATTGAATAGTGCTGGCCTTGAGACAGCAAGCTGCGTAGATAAATTATCTTTCTACTTTGACAGAATTACTACTCTTACAGTACAGTTTGCCAGTTACTTTTCTCACTGATATTCCAGCATTTTTATAAAGGTAATTTCTTTTTCACATATGTGGTTGCAAATTACTTCTGTAATTTCTCTGTCTCCCCCTTCTGTTGATCTCCCCACCTATGTGTCTTTTTACAGAGGTAGAAAACCCCAACCAGCAATGCTTACACATATCTTCACAGCCAGAAGAGGTTTTAGCTAGAAAGTAGAAATCATCAGGTGTCTGACACATACAGATTACTGGATCTTGAATTTACCATCTTAATTGCCCACAGCTTTAAAATCAAAGTAGGAGAAATGATTGCATTTCTGGACTTCCGGCAAAGAGCTACAGATCACTAAGAAATATGTGGCATTAAAACAAGTAGAATGGAATGTGTTTGGTTCTACCTCATAGGTAGTCTTTTGCCCTGAGACATAGAATTAAATGTCAAATTACTTAATTATCACTATGGATATTGAAGTTTGGAAAACTCAGGTTCTGTGAGTGGTAAAGTATTACAAGTTTCTAATACAAAAAAGTCTTTGTTCACAATAACATATGCATGGGAGATGAAATAAAATATCTTGCATCATGTAGAGCAGTGATCTTTGGTAGTGATGGGCAAACAATAAAAACAATAATTGGAAAATAAGTTGAGAAAAAAATAATTTAGATTGAGAAAACTCAAGTTTTCTACGTGAGTTTCATCCAGTGTTGGAAAATTAAATAAGATATCTCTAGAGTATCATTTAAATAGATTTTTGCCATTCGAATTAATCCTAAAAAGATTAGCTTGAAGTAAGAAATATGATGAAGCTTGTCTAAAGAGAACTTTTAAAAATTACAATAATGCTTTCAAGGAAAAGCTCATTATAATTACACTTCCTTATTATGATTAAAGTGCACCTCTTCAGTGCATTCCATGTATCAGATCCAGTATAGCCCACAATTTGGAATACATACAGCCTACATATTGGAGTAACATTACTCCAACGTGCTCTATTTCTGTGATCTGCGAAGAGTGGTGAACTTCATACATGTTATTTTTCCAGTGGGACTCAGGCTTCAGCCCTGAGTCTAGTTCATCAACCATATCTTTCTGTAATGCCCTCTGTCCAAGGGTTCGTGTGAATACTTATTTAACATGACATGATTTCTGAATATTATAAAGAAGTTAGTGGGTAGTTGCTGTGTTGAATGAAAAAAAATGGCCAAAAATGGCTCTTTGGAAGATGAAAACCAATGCAATTAAAATGAAGATCTATTTCCTATTAAGAATATTTTATTTTCAAGCCATGCTTGAGTGGAAGTACCATGAATAACAACGTACATTGGAGTTCGCCCAAAAAAACTTACTTTTAAGACATTTGCTACTTTCAGGACCAATAAAACTGCTAGATAAAAGGTTTGGGAGTTCAGTGGAAACATATTTGGCATATCTTTCATTGAGAATTTGGAGAATTTTTTTTAATTTCTTATAACTTTCTGGATTTTTACCCTGAGTTACAGAAAATCCCTCTAAATAACAGAAGTATAGCAATATGTGCACATAATGTGAAACAGAAAGGGAGTTTTCTTTGTGATTTTTAGCTTTTTGTATTATCAGTGAGTGTGCACACTTCAAAAAGCACCAAATTGTTTTGAAATGCTGAAACCCAGAGAAAGAAAACTATATGGAGGAAGTAGTAAATCCTGGCAGACAAGAACAAACAAGATGATGAATAGATGAAGGTCTTTAAAAATATGACAATACTCTGAACACTGCATATTGTTGAAGAAAGATCTTCAGATCCTTCAAGACCTTGCAGTCTGATACAGGTAATTGTTTTCATAGTGAAGATGTATTTTTTCTCTGTTTCTAAGAGTAACAGAGGGGGAGGTGAAACTGAACTACACAAAATAGCTGGTGATGACAGTCTGATAATTTTTTCTTAGATAGTTGCTCCACAGCTGTGTCAAGAAAATAGTTTTATACAGTGTGGGGATCACTTACTGGGTCCTTTCAGGCTTGACCATTGTAAACTTGACACCATTGCTCTATTGTAAAAGAAATATTTTTTACCTCCAGGAAACTTTACTTGTTTCAATAAAATCCACCTAACTCCTAGGTTTTTGTTTGTGAAAATACATATTAATAGAATACATGTTATATCTCTGTTATATACAGTTATTTCATGAAAATATTGTTAATTGAATAATAATTGTGCATAATGTAATGGGAACTTTCGTGGTCATATACAGCCTAAGACACATCTTACGGATAAGGAATTATCTTGCCTCAAACTTTGATAATGCCAGTGTTATGCACTTAACTGCATAAATCTGCACCTCTTCTCCTCTCTCCTCAAACACTAATGCAATTCTAGAAGAATCCCAACCATCCTGATCCTACTTGCCCCATGTCAGGAACTTCACCTGGAACACACTGAGTGCTTTGCAAGAATCAAGACGCAGCGGAGCTCCAGAGCTGGGATGTAGGGGGGAACCTGTGGCAGGACCTTCCCTCCCTCGGCAGGAAGGGGGCACACGGTGCCAGGGTGTGCAGCTGCACACGTGGTGCTGCCTTGCTGCTGGTTTGCTGCTCCTCTGGCTGGGTTCCATGTTTGCCAGCACAGGTTTGTTGTGGGCCCTGTGACGTGTGTGGGAAATTGTGTCTCACCTGAAGCCCTCATGGCTTCAGCTCCCTGGAACCACGGTCAGCCACTTCTGCTTTATAGCTTTGTTTACAGCCTGTGTTCGCTGCGGTTGAATTCTTCCTGATTTATGTCAGCGTGATGTCAGAGCAAGATTTTCAGTTTGGATCTATGTTGAAATCTTATCTTGCAAACAGTAACAGTTTGCTACTGACACTATCTGAACTTGGTCATTTTTGTTTTCCTCGCTGATGTGGTTCGGTTTGTTTCATGTAGTTGTGGTCCCACCAGCTGCAAACACCATATTCTGCTTCAGCCAATTCTAGGTTATTAGGTTATGTATGCTAAAAATTATGAGCAGTGCTTTAATTTGCATAGTTATAGCCACACATCATCCACAGTGAATAAAAGCCAGATTGTAAAATAATTACAATCTCTTGAAGTAGAGCCAGCCTTGCAGACCAGATCCATCCGTCTTCATTAATTTGTATACAGTTTTTTTTCACCAGAACAAATTTTCTGAAGGTACTCGCATGGGAATGCTGAAACAGCTGCACAACTTTTATTTTGAAGAAAAAAAAGTTGAGCCTCGGAACAGTGTGTTTTAGAGAGAGAGAGAGAGAGAGAGAGAGAGTGAGAGTGACTCTGCATTTAAGACTTTGACCAGTATGTGTAAGAAGTGCTCTCATGGCTGGGATAATCTAACAAATTTTTACCTGGGTAGCACTTGGCAGAGCTCCCCCCTTTTCTTGCAGAGTTGAAAGGAATCCAGTGCAATCCTGCGCTTCGATCAACTTGACTCCAGTCGTGCTCAGCCTGCCCGGTTTGGTAGCGCACGGCTGTGCCTGGCTTCTGTGGCCTCTATGGCCCTTTTCTGCTCCACTGTCAGAAAGAGGGAGGGAGGCTTCCCCCAGCACCAAAATACCATTCTGTGTGCTCTCTGCAGCACAGTAGCTAAGAACAAGTTTCCCGATTACTCCCTGGGTTTTTTTGGAGTTATTTGCTGGAAGAAGTCTTTTTCCCCACTTTAAATGGATGATTGTGTTACAATCAAGAAAAAGCATCTCCAAAGACCAATCTTTAGGTAAGTGATGCTATTATTACTCTGAACTGGAAGTGTCCAGCTCTGAACTCTCTAGTCCTATTTGTTAACTTAAAGTTCACAAGCGAGCGTACAAAAAGTTGTTGAAGATAAAGAGTTTAATATTAGGTGATTTTGGTTCTCAGAATATAATTTTTTTTTCTTATACTGAGACTTTGTAAAAGTTATTTTTCTTCTCCTCTCTGTCCTCTGCATTCTCTAAAGTTTTGTGTGGGATTGTCTTTATTATGAAAGAGAGGCAGAGTAGCTTTTGAAAACTTTTTTTTGTGTGTTCTGTTTTCCTACAGCTTTGAAGCCCCTCAGTGTATTCTGGAATTATAAAACTTTAAAAGTAGAACATGTTTCGTAGCTGGTTTAGCTGGTTATTTCTGGATGGCAGAGTTTTAATACTTGAAATGATACACCTTTCAGAGTGAAGTAGCCTGCTTGCTGGGATGTACAGACAAGTGCTTAAAGTCTAAATGATCTGTAAGACACTTCTGATAGTAAGGGTTCAAGTTTAAAGAGTAACAAGTTGGAATTTTAGTGAGGTGGGTCCTCTAAGCATCCTCTATATATTAATTTGATCTCTGAAACATATTTCTGGTTATTTTATATTTTAAAGTCAATTGTAGAATTCCTTTACAGATCATGATTAGATCTAGTTTACTCGTGCTTTCTACCACAGGAGACTCCTTTCTTTCCCTTGTCAAGTCCTAGCTTCAGGCCAAATGACCTTGAGTGGGAAATAATATTTCTCAAATTGCTATGAATAAGGATGCAGTGGCTGTAAGATTAAATAAACCTGCAATAGTTCACACTTCTGTTTATGGCTGGTGACAACTTTAACAAAAACCCAACTCTTACTGGGTGACATCAGTAGGATATTGTAACCACAGTGTTGATATGACAACTAAATATAAGATTATAGATGGTCCCAGAGCAAATGCAGGATTGTTATTTATTGAATCACTACTACTGATGTCATATATGATGGGAGTGCAATAACAGTTGGTATTGCAGCTCCAGAGTCAGTTCAGGCAGGTAGTTGTGCCAGGATTATATCCTACTAGTCTAGGATGTGGAGAAATCTTACAGCTGCAGGGCAGAAGGAGAATCTGGACACTAAAAGGTTACTATGGAAGTGAAATGATGTAACTGTTAACCTTAAATTTGAATCTCCTGTGTGTATTTGCTGTGTAATTTATATAGTAAATTAAACATTTTGCACTTCAATAAAAAGGAGCTAAAAAGTTCTTTCACAGAAAGCTTTTGACTGGCAATTAAGAGACTTGATATTTTCAAGTGTTATATTTTTATTTAAGTTAATAGTTAATTGAATATATTTGTTTAAATATCAGTAACTATTTCCAAGGATCTGTGATAATTATCCTAAAAGCTGTAATTTAAAAAACAAACTTGAAATGCACACTCTACACAGTCTTTTGGGGCCATTAGAATTGTGGGTCAATAAATGCATATTTCCTGACATTTGGTAACGTGCTATAGAAATCTGCTGTAGCTGGTGTAGTACTGGATAGTTTGCAACAGCTTTCTTAACGGATGTTTCCCTAAATTGTCTTGTGGGAGTGAACTCAACTCAATGAAATACAAGAAGTTTCAACATTTCTTACCAAAATCCATTCCTTCAAATCGGTTCTAAATACAGAACGGCAACTAAATACTGTTGGCATGCTTAATTCAGAGCGAGAAAACCCCTAATATGGAAAGCCCCCAAAGAGTCCATGGCTCTGCAGTGACTCTTCTGGCAAAAGATCTCTGTAATACAACAGTAAATGCTTAAGAAACATTTCCAAGGTCGAGACCAGCATAATATTTTAGGCGGCTTGAACAGAAAGACAATCTCCGTATGGCGTGAGGATTGTATCATGTACAGTAAATACAGATGCTATCCTGTGTTAAAGAGCTGTTTTTTTAACGTGTGTTCATTTTCCTTATGACTTTGGAAAATATTTCTCTAGTGAAAAAGTGTTCTCATGCAACAATTGTGAAGATTTAGCCTCATTCCTTTGAATCCTGTGATTTTTTCCCATATAGGCGAAATGGTTTTACTGGGTACAAATCTTACATTAAGGCAACTGAATCAGCAGTCTATTCAATTTTTTTCCTTGAAAAGAAAAGAAAAAAAATCCCAAGTTTGATGTATATTTATACTTACCAATGTTTTGATGACAGCCAACACTAATTATAGTTACTCTTAAAAAACATGTCTTTCTTGGGAGTTATTTTAGAACTCAATAAGTACTTATAAGTATCTTCCTGCTTAGCAAATTTGCATTTACAGTGGATCTGTACTTCTACTTAAGTTGCTTTTCCAGTAAGTATCTAGTCTAAATAATCCTTTCAATATTACCAATACTCTACTTAAAAGTGGGATAAGTGTTATGTGTCAAGATGGGAAACTCAATGACAAGAACGTATTTCTGACTTATTTACAAATTTTTTGCATGTTCTGAATCTGTGAGAAAATAAAAATATAAAAACAGTGGGAACCAAGTGTAGTATTTGGTACTTGCTACCCAGCAGTGCTTGGAAATAACTAAATTAATTCAGAAATATAACTGTGTAAAAATAAAGCCAAGCTTACGAATCACATTGAACTGATTACTTAAGTACTAAAGCACATCAATTAGGATAAAATATTTAATTGCATCAGAAAAGACTGCCAAATACTTAGAGATTCCTGCATTCATTAATATCAAAGGAAGAGTCTGCTACATGCAAAGATATATTTCTACAGAACGTGTAGCTTGGATACTCACTGGCTATTTTAATGCTAGCATAAATTACTGAGGACATTCCATATTTTTATTAAGAACAGCATCTTGAGCATATTTGCTGTGACTGGATATGGTGAAATTAATTCAAACAATAAACAAATCAGCTTTCTCAAAGAAAGCAATGGGAGCCTCACAGCTCCTACATTTAAAATTGGACTAAATAAAGCCATATGAAATATGCTTTAGGGAACAAATCCTTCTCTGTCAACTGCATAGATTAGATGACATAATAGGTGTTCTAGTGCTCAAATTTCTATGAATTCTGTAAAAGTATGAATCTACACGGTCATTAATCAAAGCTTGTACTGAAGCTAACATTTTTCTGCACTCTGTTTCAGTCTTTAGGGAATGGGTTGGGTTGTATGACTTTGGTCTTCCTGGTCTTGTCGCTAAATGGAAGCAAAATGATCAGAGTGTCACAAGACAAGTTGTTCTTTGGGTGTCTTTGCATTGGTCCACAAAAATCTGGAATTAGTTCAAGAAACCCATGGGCTTTGAGATTTCCAGATCAATGACAGCTGGATAATAATAAAGAACTTCTCCTTGCTGTGTAATGTCTTTGATTTAAGGCTCTTAGTGTGTTTGAAAAGTATTAATGTGTTAGCTTCAAAATACCTCTCTTTTGTTCTGCACATTTTCTGTGCTTTCATGCAGTATTGGATCAAGTGGTTTTCCTCAGAGCAATAGGAACAGGAAAATAGGGGCTCACAGTGCTGAAAGCCAGAGAAAGAATAAGGGTGAAAGCCACGAGCTTTCCTGCTCCTTGAGAACTTCTGGTGTCACATTCTCTGTGGTGTCTGTATATGAGAAGAGCTCCTCGTATGGTTGCTGTTGTTCCAGTACCTCTGTTCATTTACATATGGATGTTGTTTTAACAGCAGTTAATTAGGCTGGATCTCTCTGTAACTTTGAATTCTCCTTTGCTAAGAAATGACCCAGTCCAGTCTTTTGGTCTCTAGCCCCTCAAAATATATGTAGCTGGTTCATTATTTTATTTTATGCTGATTGGTCCTAAATACCAAAGGCTGCTGCCTACTCTAATCAACTGGCAGAAAGTATTCTAGCACTATTTCTACACCACCATAGTGCACATAGGTAATTATATACTGTACAGAATATTTTTTGCAGACACCTGATTTCCAGAAAATGTTTAAACTGCTGTCATTTATGGAGTAAGAACAATCCGTATCAATAACTTTTGGGTTTTAGTGATAAGTAGAGAAAATAATAATAAGATATTCTGCAACTTCTAGACATTTAAAGTTTTTGCCAGAGGCACTTTTCTTCTTGAAAAAGATACTAACATATGATTATGTTACTAACAAGGTATTATACTAACCCCATCAGTATAATACCTTTTCATGGCTTCCTCTTTTTTCCTTTTTAAAAATTCTTTTCCTCTCCTGAATGGTTGAAATATTCAGGAGTTTTACTGAGTACAAGAGATACATCCTCATACTATGGTAACAGATTTTTTTCCTATTTGTGATTTTTATCTTACTCTCATTATGCCCTGGCTTCAATACAGTATGTACTGAACAGGCATATTTGTGTTTTGTATGGGTATAGGTGCTGTTGGCACCTTTTCAGTTTGTGTCTGTAGGAAGGTACCAAATCAGAATAACATATGAAGAAGAAGCAACTTAGTAAACAAGAAGAAAAATCATGTACCCTTGGGCAGCATAGAAAGTAGTAGATTTTAGCTGCTTAGAAGTTTGTAAAAAAAAAAAAGTATGTTTCTCCATTTATTTGGGGCAGCCTCCAAGTGGCTCCAAATTATTATTATCTTTGTGCTGTGTGTAGAGAACTTTGCGAGGTTTATATCAGATTGTGCACTGCAATTATGGTGCATATACCTTATATATAATTATTCATAATGATAGCTTAATTGCAAATTAATGTAGCATATTAATTTAATGAATGACAGTTTATTCCTGTCGTGTAGGAGGAATGTGGGCAGGGAGGAGAAGATGCAGTTGTCCTTTACTTCATGCTCTCAGGAAAGGCTGGAATATAAAAACACAATGCCACAAGAAGACCCTGAAATCATAATCTGTTTCTTTATTGCCTTTTTCCCTAATGGCAAACTTTGCTGAAACTTTTCAGACATGCACATGCTTCATAGCCATGGCCATCCTGTTAGTGATGGTGTATTTTCTGCCTTTGTACTCCCTTCTGTTTCTTCCTGTGTGGCTTTAATGGATACACTGATGGGTAAATGCCCCAAAATGTTCCATAGTTGTGTTGATTTAAGCTGTCAATATTTTTTTTTTAAATGGTAGTACCTTAGAAGAACTGACTTATAAATTCCAATGAGAAAGAGGGTGGTGTAAAAAAACAAGTAATTCCGTTGAGATCTTAAGCTGAATGAAATTTCTTCCTTGGTGAGGAAATTTTTTTTACTTTTATCTCAAAAATCTCTTCAGTCAGACCTAATAGCCATAAAATAGCCCTGTTATGCTGCATTCTTCACTTCCTTGGGACAAGGCCCATGAGTGAAGAAGAAACACTGTAAATGGACATGTGAAAAGTACTGGCCTACTGCAGAGTAGCAGTGATTTATATTTTCAAGCTGCTAGGGAAAGGAGCTGTAGCAAAAGGATAGAGCCACTCCTATTTCACAGACCTTGTAGCCTTCAGTTAGGTGGGAGAGATTTATTTTTATTCCTCTCTTGCATTATCCTTTTGTGGAAAGTCATAGGTTTAAATCACCTGGGAGAGTACTCAGTTCTGCTTTCCCAAAGCATCAGTTTCTGCAGTTCCCACAGGATACATGGCACCTGTCTTGTGCTTTCCATCCGTGGAAGGGAGCCCGTGATGAAAACTGCCGTTTGGCCAGGTGTTAGCAAAGGCACTATGTCCTGTCTTGTATGCTCAAGTAAAAGGCAGCTTTTATATATTGTAGAGGCAGGTTTTTAGTTTGTCTCTCTTGTGGTGAGAGGGCTGGATGGGCTCAGCACCTCCCAGGGGTCAGGGATGAAGACGGGTGGAAATGAGTAGTGGAGGGAGGGGAGGCTGAGTTAGTGAGGCACAGCAGTGAAGAGGGGAAGTGAACTTCCTTTATACAGTTTTAAAAAAGCTATTTCTGTCAAACCAGGCTGAATATTTTCTATCATAATCCTGGACAGATCACAAGGATCTTGTAACCATTGGTTTAAAAACCAGACTAGGATGAGTTTCTGGGTTCCCAGTTTGCCCATGTGCACATAAATGCATTCAAAGCAAGAGAAATTCTGATTCACCCATGTAGCAGAATCACGTATTCTGGAGTTGGTCACAGTGCTGAGATCCTCATTAAGCAGTCTTTGTTAGTCTGTTAGGAAATTATATTCACTAAATAAGACAATGAAAACAGGGAATGTCAGGAAGACATGACATTTAAACCATTAATCATTTCTTTTTATTTTTCTTTTCATAGATTTAGTATTTCTGTGCATTCTCTGTTTATAATATTGCCCTTAAGGACCTCTTAGATAATGTCATTAAAAATTGTTTTCCAAACCAGGAGATAACAATAAAGAACAATCCAAAGCAATATTCTGTTTATTACTGGATATTATGGAAAGATTGACTTCTGAAATGTTTAATTTTCCATTAAAAAAGCTTGCACTTGCAAGCATTCATTGTAATTCTTCAAAATTTCTCCTTTAATGTACATTAAAAGGCAGAGAATAGAAAAAATGACAGAAGCTGTCTACCGACGTAACAATGGTAACTGTATGATTTACTTTTTAAATGAATGTGAAGGTGAAAACAGGATTTGGTAAGACATTAACCAGAATTTATGTTTTAATTATTTCTAAATTTTTACCATGGCTATGCTACCCATTAGACAATAATGATAAATCATGAAGAAAATTAACACACCCAGATTAGAGACTGAGAAGCAGTTTATGAAAAGCTTTGAAACAGTTATTCTGTTCTGAATTATCCACCCATGAATTATTTAAAAGTTGTTTTAAAAGTATGAATTTAGATCAATTTTATAGACAACTTTATAGGCTGCATTGGCATAAACCTGTGATTTTCTGAGTTCAGCTGCTAGTGTGCAAAATGGATTTATTAGTATGTTCTCTTAGAAGAACTTAGTTGGCCATTGCAACACTAAATTTAGAATAGCACCACTTGATTTAATATTCTTTTTTGGCAATCTGTTTTTATCCAGAGAATGGAAACCTGAAATTCAGCAAGAAAAAGGGGAAAATAGAAAGGACTAAATGAATAATACAGGATAATTTAGAAATAAATACTTGGCTCATACAAGAAGTTCAGTTATGTTTGCCTTAACATTCTAAGTAGTATAGAGCAAGCTTTACTTATACTTTAATAAAATTCTTGAGTTTCATTTATATATTTATTATTCATTTTGTTAATTGTGATCTCAGTGTAAAATTAGCCTGTCCAATGCAAAACTAAACAGACAAATGTAGATTTTCTTCTAGTATCAAGCATATCTCGTTTTCAGCTTCCCAGTGTGTCTCTGCAAGGCATTATGTTTTTTTGTGGAGATTTAAGAACATTTTTATTTTTAACAAGACCTGTGCATGGAAATGCAGAAAAAGAACTATTTTTCATTGCTTCATCTTTAAACTTTGACATTATGACCACAATACTAGGAGACATCAGTCAGAAATGTTGGATGATTGCAGAAAGAGCAAGCAAAGAAATTGAAAATCATGGAAATATGATTTATTCATCAAATATTTGTAAAAATTATATCCACAGTAAATTACGATAATAGGTGCATTCTGAGCATGGATATTTATAAGTCATTGTACTATTATGAAAATTTATGAATGCTGAAGATTATGCTTTGCTATAAGAGTAAATCCAACATTGTCTATTACTACATTTTGTACTATTTTGTACTATTTTGTATTTAGTGGGCTCAGTACAGATAGAGACCCTTTTATAAGGGCTTGTACTCATAGAGACTGTTAGAACACCTTGCTAATAGGTTCAGAAAAAGGCAAAAATATTAGAAATGTCAGCAGAAGGAGAGGATAACTTGGGGGGATGGCTGTGGATGGACTTTCAGTGAGGTAAGGAGAGGGAAAGCCAGGCATGTAGTTGATGGTGAAGGTGAATATCATTTCATAGTCACATCTGGAAGAGCAGTCAAGCCTTGTTGGCTCTAAAAGAATATGATCACCACATACTGGGAGTGGGAAGGGAAGAGATATGGCTTTTGGGAAAGGCTGAAGAAATGGCTAGTGATTCAGAGTGGGAAAGGACATGGGAAAGGGGACAAGTCAGAAGATGGGACATGGTATAAGAAAGTTAAGTCTGAAAAATCTCATTTCCTCACCTCCACAAATCTTGCAATGGAGACACGGTTTTGTCAGTGCTGTGTGTGCCCACTGCTGTCTCAGGAACCACTGAGGTGCCCCACAAGCTTGCATTGATGCAGGGCTTGTGATGACTGCAGGGTAACTTCTGTGAGTGTCAAACCAGATTTTGAGTGCTGCTGTTTCCACTCCAAGGTCTCTTCCTGCTGCTTCAAATTTCTGTACTTCATCTATATCTTTTTTTTTTTTTCAGAAATCCCTCCATAATTCATAATGTTTAGTGCAGCTGTCGTTTATTTTTCTCTTTAATGTAAGAAGTTCTGTGGAAGCACCCTTCCAGAGAGACTTGTGTATCCCATCCTCACATGCTGTTTACACTCTTGCTTCTGTTTTAACAGCTGCTATTATCTGGCCTTTCCACTCTAGATGGACCTTGTAGACACGGCCAGAGCTGCAGATGAAAAGTCAGAATTTTAAATGTAGGATTTCAGCATCAGAACTGAACTCAATGATGATTGTGGTGAATATGTAAATATAAAAACCAATGCAAAAATCAATGGCTTTAGTGGCAGAGTAACACTGAGAAGTCGAGTAGGAGTTTTTGGAACTGAGAAAGGGAGAATGGTGAGAAACTTTACAGAAATAATGTGAAGCCAAAAAAAGGAAAAGAGAAAAATCAAATTAAAAGAAAATTAAGAGAAGAAGAGAATGAGTAACAGAATATAATGAGTAATGTGGAAATGTAAAGATAAGCAGGTGGTAAGCTGACAGAAATTCATGAGAATGTGGTCATTTGCAGTTTTATATTCTTACTAATCCCTAAATACACTAAAACATAAATTGTGGTAATTACTCCATGTTATCTGTAGGTAGACTACAGAGATCAACACTATTGAAATATATTGAATATTTGATGTTGGCCTGATGGTCTGTCTGGGACACTGCTGGTGTGCTGTTTTGTACTATTCCCAAGCCAGCTTTTCTAGAGTTAATGGTGAATTCAAGAGGCATTACAAGATCAGCTGCTGAGTAATTTTTCAATTGCCATAAGCGAGATTTGTAATATTTCTTGTTGTCAAAAACGTCTGATTTTCGAAGTGCTTTAAGGGATCTGAAAAATCCATTCATTAAGAGGATTCTGGTGGGGTTGTGGTTTTTTTTCAGCTTGCAAAAACTGTGTAAAGCAATTTCCTGATCACCAGAAATGGTGATAGGTGGCTTTCATCCAGACCTTCATCTAGTATTTGAAACATTGCCCAACACAGAAATTAAGCCTGGATCTGAAATTAAGTGGCACTTAGGGTCATGGTGTAGTGGGACTTGGCAGTGTTATGTTTACAATTAGACTCAATGATCTTAAAGGTCTTTTCTAAATGATTATTTTATTCTATGATTCTGTCCTTGAGTACTGCCTTTCTGCTTGCTGGAGCTTAAAAGTTTTCAGACCTTAAAGCATGTTCCTCTTGCCATGTCATGGTGATTGTTATGGACTTTATGTGTAAATGTTCTTGAGAAAATTAGTTTGATTTCCTGGTGGCATCAACTGAGAAACATTTTGTAGTGTGCTCATCTTTTTAAATTAATCCTCTAACTTTAGAAAATTTACCTTTCAACACCAGAACAGGCCCTGTTAACATCTCATTTGTAAACTAGATGTGTTTTCCTGTGGCTTTGCATAGTCACAGATTGGAGCTTTTGTTTTATGTAAAACAGGTAAAATGCATTGGTGTAAAACTAATGTATTGCAGTAACCTTTTCTATTGAAAATGGATGATTACAAGGAATTTTTAAAATGTTGCTGTGAACCAAATTAATGGCTTCCTTAATTCTGAAGAAAGTATTTCCGTGTGATAACATGCTTTATAAAACTTAAAATTAAATTAATATTATACCTCAATAACTGGGGAATTGTTTCCAAATAATTAACAGTATTTTGTTGATGTTTTGTGCAGGAACAAATTACTGAGTTCCCATAAAAATGCATATTGATTTTAAACTATTTTCAACAAGACTGATCTAGCCAGAATGATTGTCCCTTCAGGGCCTAAATTAAAGTGTACTGTTGTGTTGCCAGGTCTCCCTTTTTACATTCCATCCTCCTGGAATGTGAAAAACAGCTTTAATGATTCTATTACCTGATGTAAAACCAGACTACATAAAGGTTTCCTTAGGAATCCTGAAGTCTGTGTCTTGGCACAGGCTAAACTCTATTCTGCTGCTGACTGCTTCCACCTCCTGACTCAGCTCCTCTGCATATTCTCTCACTATCTGTGCACTACAGTGAGATATGCTTAAAAACATGCCAGTTTGAAATGTTTGTTTCCTCAGTGTATGGACGAATAGTTTCTCATTAACTTCTTAATGAGAACTTTTTCTATATGTACCTCTCTGCTTTCAGTCACCTCTTTGCTTGAGAAATGAATCCAGTTCTTCAGTACTCTGCACCAGGGACAGGGCAGCCCTGAATGTAGGGACAGACTGGGAAGTGAGAGGCTGGAGAGCAGCACTGTGGAAAGGGACCTGGAGGTCGTGATCGATGGTGAACATGAGCCAGCAGTGCCCAACCCTGTCCTGGGGTGCATCAGGCCCAGCATGGCCAGCCAGGGAGGGGAGGGGATTGTCCTGCTGTGCTCTGCACTAGGGTAGCCTCACCCCCAGTGCTGGGAACAGGTTTGGGAGACACAACACAAAATAGATGCAAAGCTGTTGGCGTCCAAAGGAGCACAATGAGGATGGGGAAGGGTCTGGAGCAGAAGCTGTACGAGGAGCAGCTGAGGTGACTTGGTCTGTTCAGCTTGGAGAAGAGGAGACTGTGCAGTTACAACTCATTGCAGTTACAACTTCCTTGGGAGGGGAAGAGAAGGGGCAGCACTGATCTCTGCTCAGTGGTGTCAGTGACAGGACTCAAGGCAATGGCCTGAAGTTATGTCAGGAGAAGTTTAAGTTGTATATTAGAAGAAGGTTCTTCACCCTGACGGTGGTTGGGCAAACAAATTATTTAGGGCATAGATGTTGGAAAAATGGTATGTCATAATGGATACACAACTCACTCTTAAATTGCCTTGCTAAGACTTGCATTTTTGTGTTATCATCCATTCTTACTCATGTTATCATTCTCAATATACTTTCCATGTTATTTTCTGCATTGCTTCTGCCTCATCAATTGCCTCTGTCTTCTTTCTAAAACATTTTTCAGTTGTCTATATTAAATGTTATGTTGTGTGATGAGAAGCATTACTCCAAATGAAACATTTACCTAACCTCCTATGTACTTGGAACTTTATCCATTCTGGTGACTTCCACAATCTCTTACCACAGAACTTTATTTCTTTATTTAAGAGAATATGCAGTGGATCTGAACTGGTGCCGTATGATACCCAGCTTCTTCTTAGGCAGTGAACCATTGCTAATTATTTATTCAACCAGAGACATATCCTTATCTCAGGTAATTTCATCAAGTTGTATTTCCTTTCTTTTGTTATGAGAGTGTCTCATTAGGACAGCAGGAAAGACTTTATTAAAGGCAATATATTACATAAGCACTTCCTCCTCACACATTAGACCAGCTAGCAAAGAAGAAAATAAAAGCATTTTGACATGATTTGTTTTGGGCAAATTCATTTTGGCTGTATTTTGTTAAGTTTTGAACATGTATGCTCTTATAAATGGATTTATTAGTTATGAGATCCTTTTCTTTCAGTGAATCACAGGTAAAGGAACAGATGTTTCCCATGTACTTGTTTACCTCCCCAAGGACATGAGAAATGAGTGCCTTTCCCCAGCCCTCTAATGCACTCTCCCTATTAGTTTGTGAAGCTCTAATGACTGAGAGAAACATTCAACCTATTCCTTAATTATGTAACAGTGAATTTCATCAGGCTTGGTCTATGTGAGTCCATGTTGCTTTCATTCATTTTATGCCTCAGCTTTTCTGATTTAATTCCCATTCACACGGTATTTCTTCTGCTCCTTCCTTTTTCCTTCCTTTTCCTATAACTTTAAGCTCCAAGATTTCATCATTTTAAGCAGAATTTGTTTGTACTTTCCTATCATACTTTTATTATTGTGCATAAAACTGAAATAATGGCCCATCATTTCTATCCCTCTGTAAATATCTCTACTTCTTGAAACAGCTAGTTGTCTCCAACAATGTGCTCTGCCATGTTATTTTATTGAAAAAAACCCTCAGAGCTCTGGTCTCATTATCTTTCTGTGCTTTTGGCATTTTCTGTACTTTCTCATCTTGGCAATGCTTTGTAAATTTGCTTCATTATTTTGTCTCTGTGGTAGTGGCTCTATATATTTCCATTCTCTTTGCCTGACACCATTTGTCTGTGTATTTATCTATCTCTTGTGGGCCTTTGGTAGGAGATGGAATGCTTGCTGTGCTGCTGATTGCTTCATGGCTCTGAGGATTGTGTCTGGCAGTGCCAGCAGGCACCAAGGGTGAACAGCACCAAGGGAGAATGGATCTCACGGAGAACATTTTGACCACTATCTTGCATTGACTCCTCCTAGCAGAAGAGTGAGGTGTGAATTTTCTCACCAGCAGGAATCACTCCTCTTACTAGAAGATTTGGGATGTTGGTGGGTGGAGGACTTGCAGTGAAGGCAGAACATTGGCATGAGTAGGCAGTGGCTAGTCTTATGCAGCTGCAGTCATCACCAGTGAGCTAATTTCCTCAATCCACGCTTTATACTCATCTTGATGGAGTCCATTGTTCCGGGAAATGTCACACTCAAACACGCCCCCCTGCTGCTCTCCTGGACTGTGGAGGGACTGCCTTGGCAGACATTTCCTAGAATGAGTGGTGGTTCTGGCCAGCTTTCTTTGGCAGGAACACTGAGTCTGGTTATTAACATCAGGGTGGATGTCCGCAGCACAAAGATCATTTTATAGGCCAAGACTTAGCAGATGCAGACTGAAGAGGAGATAGTGGTGTTGGCATCCTTTTGCTTTCCACCCACGGTGATTTGTTTCCTCTGCAACACCTGAAATAGCAATGGCAAGACCTGCCTCTGTGGCTATTACCAATAGGTGAATTTAGCAGGGCATTTCACTTTGTCTCTCAGCTTCATCAGATTCCTACTGCGTGACAGATTACTCTGACCTGAAGACCGTAGTAATGTCTAACCATACCTTATAGCACACATTATGTGTGTATTAAATCTCACCTACCAGGTGGAGAAAATAGCTCAGGGCTGCAGTACTGAGTATAAGGTAAAAGGTAGAACCAATTCTCATGGTGGTTACCGTGTCTTTGCCTTAGGAAGTTTCTCCCAGAGGGAGCCCAGTAGCACTAAGTTCTCCTTCATTATAGTGCAGTCAAATAAATTAGTTTAAATACTTGCCAAAGGAGGTTGAAATTAATGTTTGACTTGGCACTGGAAGAACTGCTCACATGGGCAATAAAGCCAGGAGTTACCACCTCTCATTTTAAGATGGAATGTGACTCCAGCTAAATTTAGCATGGGCTAACACACCAATTGCAAATTTGTATCTATTCTGCTGGTAAATAAGCTGTGATTAAATTCAGAAATGAAAGCAAAATGAATTAGCCATTCTGAAGACACTCTGGAGAAGTGTCTTATGATATTTAGTGAAATAAAAACTAGTAGAGAAACAGCGTGGATTACATATATTGCAAATTCTTCATGCTGAGATATCTAAAAGCACACCTGCTGTTCTACAAAGGTTGGTTTAAAACAAGAGGAGGGGAGGTGCTCATAATGTGAAACTCTCCTTATTTTGTATAGTGAATATTCACAGAATATGGAGTGACTGGACTAACTGGATTGCTGTCATCACTGTCCCAAGATGTTGTGTAGCTCCTGAACACATCCATTAATGTGATATTTTGTAGGCTACAGCACAGATGTCTGAAAATTCTATGTGGAGTGGCCTTCGGAGATTGACAAATAAGCTCTTATAGAAACTTGCAAACTGGTTTGGTAAAGGGGTTTGATTTCTTCATAGTTGTATTTTTTTCCTTCGATGGTGTTTCTTTACTTAAATAAAAATGTGATTCTGCAAATAACTGTGTCCATTAGTAGTCATTATAAGTGTAATGAAATTGAGGAAACTGCACATAAGAAAAACACTGTCTCTTAGGGTGGAAAACTCTTGACTCTGGGTTTCACAGGATCAGTTAATGCAAGGTAAATAAATATTTTATCCAACACTGATTTGGATTGAACACAGAGTTATTTTTACTTTAATTCTCCTACCAATGAAAAGGAAAAACATTAAGATGTCTGCAGTACATGGAATGATAATCAGATTGCATTTCTATATAAAAAAATCATATTTGTAAGAAGTTAGAAGCAAGGTAGCAACATGGACATAATAAATTTTTCTCTTTAAGGGCATGTAACCAAAAATTTGAGGAAGTGTGGTATATACAACAGTCATTGAATCAGTTTGGAAAATAACATTTCTTTAATGTGAATGGTTTAATTTCAAAGCTCTGCCATGTAGTTCTGCAGAAGCTTTAGCCCAGCTGCTGGAACACATGCTACATATCTCTTGAGACTGGTGCTGCTCTGTGTGAAGACCAATTGAGAAATAATACACTATTGTCAATATTACCTTTGTCATATACATGGTGCAGTACTTCAAGATCAGATGATATATTGCAGAAGGAGTCTGGATGTTACAATTTCACAGTGTGCGGTAATTTAAAAAAAAGACAAATGGCTTTTGAGATTTTTCACTGCTCCAAGAGCAAGAATCAATTCTTTCAGACCCTCTTTTTTGTAGAAATTTACAAGTGAACAGAATAGGCAAATGACAATTAGGAATGGTTAAATGATTGTATAGAGATTTATTTATAATCAAATACTGGTTTGGTTCAATTTATGCATTAATGGGTTTTACAAACAAAAGAGAGAACTCTATTTACCTGTCTTGACTTCATGCTAATAGAGTACACATAGATACTCAGAATAAATCTCTACTTCAAATTCAGTAACTATTATTAGATAAATAATATCTTCTAGGGGGGCCAAAAAAGGTAAAATGAATAGCAATAAAGATTCTACCATAATTTTTGTAAATTATTTTAATGCTTAATTATTTTTGTTACAGAGACAGCTCTGGTACTCTTTTCTCTGATTTAAGCTTGACTAATCAATTATATATAATTGATATATATAACTTCTATACCTTTGCCAGATGGAAATGCATCTTCTTTTGAGTTTTTGCTCCTTACTTAAACACTTTAGATTCCTATATGTATTATATCTGTCTGTATATCTATCTAACTAGCTAGCTATCTAATCTCCAGATATTTTACTCTAAGGAATTCAGTCCCTTAAATTCATGGCTTTTCTTTCCAGTTGTATTGCCAATTTCCAAAATGTTCCTTGAATTATGAGCACATGGTTGGATACTGGTGTTCCAGTGTTGATCCCCCCAGGGCTAGATCACTTCTACATCTTTTTAGATGTCCAAAACAGTACTTTACTCCCTTTAAGTACAATATTCAGATGATTCATTCTTGGCTGGCATCCCTCATGATACTTACGCAAGACTACATTTGTGAATTTATCTTTATCTGTATATTTGAAAGCTTAACAACAACAACAAAAAAATCCCAAAACCTCAAAACAAAACCACAACAACAACAAAGTAGTTAGATCTATTACATTTATTCAATTTAACAAAGTTACTCTGTTCAAATGATCTGACTTGATATAAAATTATGTAATCATTGGATCAGAAGGTATTGAGAGCTTGGCCTCAAGGTGTCTTCTTTTTATATTTTGCCACTGAAATTAAGTATCTACTGGGATAGAAACAAATTCCACCTTATGGCTCCCCTGCTAATGTCTCAGTCTCAGGGTTAAATAACTGTTTTCAAATTTAGCTTTGTGATTGTTTCAGTAGTCAGCAAAGGAGTGACTTTGTGATTATCTTACGGCAGGACAATTAGGGCACTCCTGCACTGTAAAAGAAACGCCTTCCATAAATCGGACAGAGGGAAGGTTTGAACAATTGCGAACTTCAGTGATCGGGTGTGGTTTAAACAGTGTTGGTTGTTCTAAGTACTTTATGAAATCTCCTGTCATTTCAATGATGTGAATTTATGATCAGATTTTAGTAATTAAAATAGCAATTAAAATTAATTTATTAGTTTAAAAATGCATGCTTATCGATGAACAGTTTTAATTGAATTT
Source organism: Eopsaltria australis (assembly GCA_034509425.1). Taxonomy (NCBI): domain Eukaryota; kingdom Metazoa; phylum Chordata; class Aves; order Passeriformes; family Petroicidae; genus Eopsaltria; species Eopsaltria australis. The sequence continues at coordinate 5,386,006 of JAVTVJ010000030.1, forward strand.
ATTATCCACCCTTCTAACACTATGTGACAGTCAACACAGATTTGCAAAATAAAGTGACATTGGACTCCCTTATGGGAGTGGTGTCTGCCTTGGTGCCTTCCAAAGGATCTAGGTTTATTGCAGTACTCATCAGATTTGCAAGGCAACAGAGAGACTTTAAACCACATGGATCCTGTCTCTCTGAAGTTCCCTGCAACAGACATTCTTAATTTCCTGCTTACAGGGATCCTTCTGTCTGGGCCTCAGCTCTTCAAGTGGGATATCTCAAAACTCCATAAGGTTTCACCACAAAGGCCATGAAAGACATATTTATTCCCCCAGTTGCTCAGCCTGTTACTGATCTGGTTCCCTTGGAAAAGAATTTTCAGGAGGAGGTATAGCAGATGCCAGTATATTTGTCAGCACCAGCTGAGCCAGCCATCTTTTAATCATACCCTTTTATCCCAGATGATTAAAACTCCTTCCAAAATCTCATGAGAAAAGTTCCTTGACATCTATGTGGAAGCTGTCCAGGAAAATCCTTACAATGCTGGATGTATTGCACACAGCTGTGCCTAGATGGATAGCTTTACCCTTTGGTGAAGAATTCTTGAACATGGTGAAACTCAGCTGGCAAGCAACAGATTCCTTCCCAGCAATCTCCAAGAGAGCAGCTTGTCATTAGTGTGGGCCTTCATGTGAGCAGTTCTTATATTTGTCCTCTGCTGGACTTTCTGCTAGAAGAAACAGTGAGCAAGAAGCCTGAACAAAAGTAACCTTAATCCCTTCCATGTGTAAAAGTCCAAATGTAATTGTTCTATAAACTCCAACACTGAATTCCCAGACCCCCTTCACAGACTAATTTCATGAGGGCCTGAGGGAGTTTTAGGTCCTTTATTAATAATGCTCAGCTTGTAAACAGAACATCACTGAAGACCCTTTGTGCTGATTCAGTAGATTGCCACATCCATTGCAACACATATCTGACATTGTTCAGCATTTGAGAAAGTTCCTTGAGGATTGCAGTTCTGCTGAAAAAAATACAAACTTTTACAATTTACCTTAAAAATTCCAAAGTAATGGCAAGAATATTCAAAGTCAGATCTTCATCATTAGAGGGAACATGATGTCACAAATACTTGGACAGGCTCTGAATTTGTCCTTGTGTGAGAGATACTTTGGTTCACAATCATCTCGTGGCCCTTTACTGGAGCAGTCTTACTGCATTGCTGTGGAGATACCAAGCACCTTCTGAGCTCAGTAATGGGGGTACCAATTCCTGTGCACTTTATTCCAAAATGTCATTTACCAGATATTAACTGTATCTGATACAAATCCATATGAAATACTTCTGGCAAAGTAATAAAAGACCATCTACAAGGACTACCGTTCTATTGGTTTCATAAAAATTTTATGAAAATCCAGAATGTTCCCATATTATCAAACCTGAAATTTGACCAGACAGACCCAAATTACATCACAAAATACCATATGTGCAGTATCAGGTCCAAACAGGAACATGTTTTGTTTTACATAGTTTTTTTGCGAATATGCAAACAATGGTTTATGGTAAGCAAAACTGTCTTTGGTCCCAAACTTCTGTCTGACAGCATTAAGCAGGTCATTGCAACCTCACAAATATTTATTCTTTTTTAGCTCTAGCTAGATAAACATGCTGTCAATTGTAGTAGGAGTGATTTGTGGTTCTGTTTGTTTGTTTGTTTTTAATTTATTCAATGCTCAAGATGCGAATTAAGGCTGGGCAAAATTGTGACAGACTCTTCTCTAAAGTGGTCATTAAAGATGACTACTGGCTTGCAGTTTCAGGAGCGAGATGTTTGCCTCCTTGAAATCTTATTAAAGTGGTTCTTTTTTGTAATTTAAAATTTGTTAATGAAGTTTTGATACTTAAGATATTGCAGTTAAAAGTGTTCCTAAATCTGAGCATAAACCAACAAAATTATAGACTTTGGAAAGTAAAGTTGCCTTTTAGGATAAAAGAATGTTACAAATTTGCAAGACTAAATGTTAAAACCTATTGTTAGGAATTGATAAATCAGGCTTACTAATGTGTACTTCACTTTGCTTAAAATGCACTTCCTAACTATCTGGAGTTCTTTGCATTTTATGCTTTGAGAATATTTGGCTTATTTCAAACACCCAGTACTAATGTTTCTACTGAGCATGCTGGAGTCATAAACTCTAGGAATACCAGAGGAAGCTGACAGGTAGTTTCTGGGAGGATATTCTGACTATTGAACATATTTCACGTTTCCTTCCAAAATAAACCCCTCAACAACTCCTATGAAAATTTGTGTCACTGGCAGTAAATAAAAGCAGTAAAGTAGCTCTGCAAAGAAACTGTAGAGAAATTTAGAACATGTTCAGAACTTGAAATTTTTATACATGTATGTATTATTGAGAATCACAGATGATTTTTTTCACTCTGTTTTAATTTGTATCAAGTCATAATTAAAATAAGTGATCTCTCTCTGGAGGACATAAAGAGTTGGTTAGGAATGTCTTTAGTATATCTTACCAGAGCTTTTTTTCTTTTGAATACCTCTCAACACAAATAAATAACCTCCCTTTTTTTATTGTCCTTTCGGAGAAGGACATATCAAAACACTTTTTTTATTTAAGCTGGAATCACAATATGGAAATCTTTGATCGTATCTGACCTTGAGTAAAGTGGGGTTTTTTTTGATGGAGTAAGTGAATACATAAAAAATAGTTTCTTACATGTGAAGTATTGTAAGTTTATCTTTTCCTGGAAAGTATTTGTGAGTTTGAGGTACATTACAGATACAAAAAAGTTGGGTTTTTTTTCTCAATACTTATGAAACCTTATGCAGCGTACACTGTTTGCTGGTTGTTACAAACAGATTGAAGTAGACAGAAAAACTTTGTTTCATTTCAAGTGTATACAGTCTATTGTTTCTCTTCTGCTTTAGAGATGAGATGCTCTATCTCCTAATTGAAATATTTCACAATAAAAATTTAATGACCTGGAGAGCATTTGCTGAAACAAATTGCCAAGTGAATATGAATTGAAATAGCACAGGACAACAAACTGTAAGAAAATTGTTTATTAAAAGGAAAAGAAAAATTTCTTAATTTGAAATAAATTTGTATCCTTTGAATGCCATTTCTTGAATGGGAGGTCATAATCTGCTAACACAATGATGCCCCATCTGCAGCCCTAAGAGGAGCCAAATACTGTGGCTGTGCTGTGTTCAGGGCTCCTGCAGTATTGTTAACATCTGCTGTATTAGGTCACTGCAGGAGATGGGGAGACTGAGCATTTCTGAAAGAAAAACAACTTTACATGCAGACAGACCTCTGGGCAGTAATACAATTCAAGTGGGAAACGAAGACAATAAAGATATAAATGTAATAGGAGTAATGGAAATTGCAGAATGCAGTTGGGTGAAAATTGCCCAACACTTTGCACTTTGGTTAGAAAGACCTGTTTCCTTCATTTATAACCTTGCCAAACCCACTTTGAAATCCTGGTGATTTTACTTTAAAGTGGTGGTTGAATTTCTTGGTACTTGCAATGTGATGGAGAGGTCATTTTGTCATCTGCTTTGTATCTTTTATTGGTTTCATGAAGTTTTATCTCGATTTGATAGTAAAACCTTCTATAAAATTTTGTGTTAATTGACTGTGGTTTTAGCTTGGTAGGGTTATAAAGGACAGTCCCCAGGGGATACTGTCCAACTCAGAGAGAGACTCTGTCTTCACAGCTCCCCTGTGCCAACTGTGTTGGGTTTGAAATTCCAAACCAGCTATCCTAAGGGACTTTCCAAGACAGTCACATTGTTCTCCAGAGTACTTTTGTTAGCAATTCTGCTAAGAGATTTCTCACTCCTGCAGACCTGAAGCTCAGGGCAAAAATTCAAGGTTGTCAAAATAATTAAAACTACAACTGCTATATAAAGCTGAGTAAGAATCTGCTCGGTAAAGCATATCAAAACCCCTCACAGAATCTGCGCTTTATTTACATTCATGTGAAAAAAAAGTAAAGAGAAAAACATCTCAATTTTGATGCCAGCATAATAACAGCATATGTTCAGTTTGCTTTCTTCTTGACAGTTCCATATACAATATAATGCAGTTAGTCCAGAAAGCAGAAAGTTGAAATGCTGGCCCATTTTTTGTGCCAGATTTTTCTTTTTTGATTCTCTAAAACTCAAATCCTGCCATGCACAGCTTTCATAAAGGAGTAGTTACCTAATTACTTTTGCTGCATAAGCAAGCATCCCCTTTCCTTCCCGCCTCCCCCAACATTTGTAGAAATACAACAAAGTGAAACATAAACCAGTGCTATTAAATATTTCTACGATCTGTTCTGGCCATGACAAAAAAGGTATTAAAAAATTTGCTGTTAAAGAGGAACAAAAGATGAACATAAAATTTATCTACAGACTTCTACTGAACAATGAAAATATCATGCATTCTCAGGAAGTATATGAATCAGAAAAATACCAATAAGTACTTGATTCAGCTTTTAGTGTTCATTTTAGTTATGCTTCTCTCTGTACTAGTTCTTTCTTCTCCCTCAATAGTTACTGCAAAGAAAACCTCTGAAATCTGTTTTACTATGAGAACGCAGTGCCGTCATCAAGGGAACGAGAGTGCATAAACAGTGTCATTGCTTGGCAAAGTCACTCACTATCCTACCCCCACTTCACTTGGTAATTTTTGGTATGATGTGACCATCTGAGTTTTCTCAGATGAGAAGGTTTATAGCATGCAGAGAGCAAAAAGCTCATGGGAAAATTCCTTTTGTAACCTTTTCTCTGTTATTCTTCTTGACTGTTAGTCTTCTATTCTCATCTGTGTAAAATGTGTCTGCCATAGTACAACTCTCAATTATTTAGTTGCTGTGGAAGTAGAGTAGAATTCTTCATAAAATTACTTTGGTAAGGTTTCTGTTTGATGAAAAAGGGGAACTTTAATTTCATTTAAAAAAACTAATAGAAAAGGGGTATGACCTTAAGATATTTTAGCCTTGTAATTTGGGAATTAATTTCTGTCTGACACAGAACAGGTGGTCAAACTACAGTTTGTTTAGCTGATCTTACTTTTTTGATATATAAAAAATACTGAATTTTACTTCCTCCCAATAAAAGAATCTTAAACCACATTCTATAAAAAGGGTTTGACTGAATGATGTATATCATTCTGTGAAATTTCATATTTTAAAGAGCAATCAAAAAGCTTTTGAAGCCTTGGCTTGTTCCTCACCATCTTTATATTGTGTTTATTACTCAGATTTGAGTGTGCCTACAGTCTCTTCTTAGGATTCTCACGTATTTTGAAAAAGAAGAGAAAGACTTCCATTTTGTGGGTTCAAAGTAGCACTTCAGTAGGATTATAATTTCATGTAAAGCTGCTGATTGCTCAGGTCCCATTCAAGGAAGACTCAAAGAACAGTGATGAACGATTGTGGAGTATGGGCTCTCTGCTAAGTCTTATGGTGTCTGGACTAAGGTTGTGACCTAAAAACTGATTGTCCTGAAAACATGCCTGAAACTTTCTCCTTTGCTTCTTATTCTGCCTTAAACCTGGATGTTTATGCTCAGTGAGCATTGACGTCTTCAAGTGCTTTTAGAAATATATGCTTTTAGAAATATATGCTTTTAGAAATAAATAAGGGCTATCATTCACAACATTATGAGCAACATTATGATTATGTAAAAAAGAAGTATTCTTTGACTTAAAATGTTTTCTGAAGAGTTTCATTCTTCTGCCTTTCTTCTTTTTATGTTTAAACTAATATTTGCTCATGAAGGGTGAAAGATTGCAAATGGTTTCTATAACATTACCAAGTTGCCTCTAGTGTTATGCAACCCCCTTCAAAGAGATGTGGGCAAGAACTGTTTGTTTGATCATTAATGCATGCACAGGTAAGAAAACAGTTACATGGGAAACTGTGCTCAGTAATGGTTTTCCATGATGGGCCTGTCAGCAGTTTTGAAATTTTCCCAGGACAGAGGAGAAAGGTACAAAGCTGATAAAGAAGCAGATTCACTTGTAGATTTACCAGTACTTCAAAATACCCTCACCTCATGCCACTTGGTTTGGAGAGTCCATATACTAAAAAAGACTAATGGGAAAATCTGTGCCTACCTCTGCTATTTCTTACATAATTTATATAGAATTTATTGAAAGTGTCCTTTTGATCTCATTGATTTTAATCAGCTATCTGTTCATATTTCAAGTCCTTGTTGCTCTGCTTAATTAAAGTTTTGTACATTCTCTTAATATTGGTTTTTTTCTCTCTTACAGTTTTTCTGTTTACTAGGTTCTCTTTTGCCACAACTTCGTCAATCTATTCTATTTCTCAGTGTTATTTTTCAGACAGAAGTGGCTTAGTAGCTAATCTGAGCTACAGCATACACAGAGGCCTGTACGTGAGCACATCTCGAGGTTCTAATGTTTAGTTAAACAGTCTTTCTACAAATGTAGGTACAGAAAAGAAATATTTCAAGACTAGCACTGAAAACATTCACTGTCAGGTTTTCCTCTACTGAGATCAGAAAAACTACTCAGCTAATGCAGTGTTTTCTCATTCTGACGTTAGGTATGACATTGTGCAAAGGCCTTTCCAAATTGTTGATTTCCTTTCAAAATACAGTTTCTGGCTACATCTAAACTTACTGGTGCCTCTTCTCCGAGTCCTTGTGTAAAGAAGAACTGGACAAAAAGCCAGAGTAATTTGGACCTGTTGTTGTAAGTAAACAGAATTCTGGGAGTTTATACAAGGTTGCCCAAATGGGTAAAAGTAAAGGTGATTAGGTATCAAACTGGGTGGCCTGTAAGCCAGAAACACCTCCCAGTTTCTTAGTGCATTGGTTTGTACTGTCCTATGAATTCAGAAGGTACATAATCCACCGAAAGAAAATAACTATTTGGTGTCAACAGCCACGAGACCTTCATTGTACAATACACACTAAGTATGCCAAGTGAGCTTCTTACCTGTGATGTAATTAGAGGTCATGCTGTGCTCAGAAAAACACAGCCTGTGTGCTCTTATAGGCATAACTTTGGTAAGGAACAGCCTGTTTTATGTTCCACTGAGGCTGGAACAACACCCTGCAGTGTCATTGAGAGTAAAGTGTTGGGCTGCACCTACTCTACACTGAAGTGCTCTTGGCTGCACGTTTCCTTCCCCTCCCTGTCACAGCAGGATGCATCAGCAGCCAAGAGGTGAGTCAGTGTAGGCAGGTGAGCTGGGAGAGCCCTGTCCCGTTTTTTGTTTACTTGGGTTTTGAAGAGTTCTTTCATTTCCTACAGGCTGCTGAAGTGACTCAGCTTGTGGCCACCTTGGTGAGTCCCTTCTGGAGAAACTGAAAGTAGCATGTGGATGATGGGGGAATATAGCATGGTCACTGCACTGGGAATCAGTTACTTTACTCTCGTTTGGTGGCACATGAAGTTTGGTCTGCCTGAATGGATGGAGAGCAGTTCTATGTAAAATAATTGGGCAAAACTTGGCCCTGATATACCACATTCATCATTGTAGTCAATAGTTCACACAGATGCACTATATTCTTAATAGTGAAGGCCAGGAAATTATCTCAAGGATGGATGCCTGTAGATATGTTTTATCACTTCTGTCCCACTAATTTAGCTCCCCTTGTATATTTAATTACGCTGAGAACTCTGAAATTCCAATTTGCAGTGAAATTAAGGTCAGTAATAGACTGACCAATGGTAGTATTGCCATTTAAATTCTAGTCTCACCCCTGAATGGCAGGATAAGTTTATGTTGCCTCGTGCAGAGAGGTGCATGCCTCTTGTACAGCAAAAGAAATCTGGAAGAAGGACTGCAGGTCTCTTGGCCATTCTGGGGACATGACCCTGCAAAGGCTGTGTCACAGAATCATTGTTCACAGTATGGCCTGTTCCCCTCTGCTTCCATTACTGTGTGATTTTTTTAGCTGAAGCAAGTTTGCATAGTGTATTGGAAATATAAACAGAGCTCTAAAAGCCACAAGGCATCCTTAACTACAGAGCCATCAAACCTTCTGCTTCACAAATAAGTATCATGTTTTCCTTGGCTTTATTAGCACTTTCTTACTATTACTTTTTCCACCAGTAATACTATTTTAGTATGTCAGAGTTAATTACAACAGTTTTAAAAGGTACAAAATCACTGTATTGCAACAACGCTCTTCCTTCTAATTGTCCTCAGAATGAAAAGCTCTTTCTTATTTAACTTTTTTTAGATGATATTTCTTCCTGTTATGTGTTTCGTTTTCTCTGTAATCCTGCTTCATGATAGTTACTGAACACTGCTTTAAATATTTCGCCAGTTCAGATTTGTTTCTCAAACAAACAGGAGGTTTTTATAACTCACCCTGAATCAACCACCTAATTTTGGAAAGCAAAACGTTTCCATGTTGCAAAGATTAGCCAGTAAATGAATATTAGCTTTTGTTTCTCTGTGACATAAATAACAGGCAGAGCAACTTTGCTGCGGGCATTTTTTTTTCTCATTTAGGGCATGAAGGGTAAGCTTGTTTCTTAGCGGTTAAAGATTTAAATTGGGAAAATATCTGCAAAGACATATCAATAAACTGTGCAACTTGTTAAAACACTCTGAATTGTGACAACCATGATGTTTAATGGCATGTTATTGCATAGCATAGCTCAACCCACCGTGGCTGACTGGTGACTGCTCTGTGGAAGTTACACCTGTGCATTCGTGCTGACGTCAGCCAGGTTTATATGGAAGTTAAGCAAGATCAGTAACTGGCACTAAACATAAAATGTTCTGTTTGTAAAGAAAACAATGTGTGCAGGAAGGAATGGGTATCAACAGGGTTTGAAAAGTTTTGGCATATTATTAAGAGGAAATATTTAACAGGAGGGTTAAACTTTAAGCTAAAAACATTTTGCCATTTGCTTTATTAAAAATATCTCTTTAGAATTTAAATGAGAAAAAGACACCTATAGACCAACTGTAGTCACCATGACAACAACTGAAACTCACAAAACACATAACAGAATTACTTGGCAGCATAGATACTTACAAGCTAATATATCAAATCAGCAGAACATAGGCAGTCCTGCTTTGCCTAAAATAATTTCCTTTTACTTCTGTCTTAACATGGGAACAAACTATAGAACACAACAAACATGAACTCAGGCTCTGCCTTATTTTTAGAATGATTTTTGTGAATTTTATTCGAATAATTAGATTTTCTTTTAAACACAGGTCTTAATTTTTTCTTTTATTTTTTGGATCTGTGATCATCTGCCGGGGGGGGGAGGGGGGGTTATGTATTTCTTCACAGAATTATGGAAACCAGAGATGGCAATGACCAACCAGGATCAAGTAATATATCCTTTGCCAATACAAAAATATTCCCCTACACTGATTGTTATTGTCTAGTCTAGTTTTAAAAGTTTAAAGCTATGTAGATTCCATTGTTTCCCCTGGGAGCCCAGTTTGTTTCACTGCCAGGAAGCTTTCCTGATACTCAGCCTCAATTTTTCCATGTTTAATTTCAGGCTATTAATATGAGAGTCTCATACTGAATAACTATTCTACTTTTTGTTATGATCTTAAAATATTTGTAGATGCTGTCAGTCTAGTCAAATGTGAACCAATCTATACTTAATTATTTTTAACTTTCCTCAATTGAGTATTTAAAGCTCTCAGTTAATACTCTCTTTGAGATATTTATACTTTCCATGGATTTGCTTTGTTATAGGAAAATTTAATTTCATTTTTTTCTTATACCAAAGTAATATGAGAAATAATGCTCTCTTTCTTTTCCAAGATGTAGTTAAATGTATCCAAATTACAGGATTATTTTTAATTGCATGCTAGCATGAATATTTGGTCTTCTGAAGTCTATCTCAGTAGTAGTCATTTTCATCTCTCTCTCCCCTTGAAATGCATATTGAAATATATTCTCTCACATTTTTCTTTGCCTCCAGCGCTATGAGATTATTTTCTTCACATTGTTTTCTGTGCATTTGCAATGCCTTTTAAATCATCTTTATTATCACCTGACCTGAAAACCTGAAAATTCCATTAATGTTCTTCCATTATTGAATAATAAGTAAAAGAAAAAGAAAAAAGTTTTAGTCCTAGATATTAGCAAAGACACAAAACCTCATCCTGATGTTACTCTATGATTTTCATCCAATTTGTAATTCTCAAAAATACCTCCTTTTGTGAGCCCATTTGAATTACATTTCCAGGTATTCAAGTGTCTAAATCTTTCTGATAAATGGGTGATATAATTTCTACTCAATCAATCTACTTGTTTTACTGTTCCATCAAGAAGGCACTTGAGATTACTTGGTTCAGTCCTTATAAAAAGCAGAAAGCTAAATTGCTCACAATTCCATACTTCCCCTGCTAATCAGCATGTTATTCTCTTACTACATGTTCTGAATTACTAGGGACATGCTAATTCAAATTACTTATTGATAGCCACCAGTATTACAGTTTGCTTCCTTTGGCTATCACTTTTTAGGACTCTTCGGTACGTATTAAAGTCTTTCCTTTATAAACCAGTTCATGATGATCACTGTGATTAACAAGAAAGAAAATCTTAAGACCTTGCTTTTAGCAAGTGCTTATTGAGAGTGACTTCAATCATCAGCACAGCTTAAAAGTAGTGGTGGGTTTACAGGGACATTTGGATATATCTTTTTTTATCCTGGAAGATTCATAGCAGTCAGCTAATTTAAGACCGTGCCTTTGCCAGCTACATTTGGACCACCTCAATGCCTAGAAAACCTTTGTGAATCTTCCCTTCAGAGCACACAGAGAAGTTAATTATCTCAATACTGGAGTAATTCAAGCAGCCGTGCTGTGGGATTTGTTCTTTGCATAGCTCTTGGACCTAGTGAGCTTAACAAAGGAACTTAGGGTTTATGCAAATCTCTGTCTGATGTATTTGATCAGTTCTGATTAGACATGGACACCTTTACTTCACTTCACATTCACTCCTCAGTCAATACTCCCTTGGATGCAGAAGGAGTTCCCTCTGACCAGATCCCTACTCCCTCACCTGATGAAAGTCTGTGACACTGGGGGAGTCCCTCAGCAGGGCCCTGGCTGTAGCAGTCACCAGAGTGCCCGTACAGACAACAAAGAAGTTTCTTGAAGAAGATGGCAGCTGCAAAAACTATCAGGGAACTATTTTGGGACTAAAGGAAGTAGACAATTGAAAGGCAGACTTTAAAGACCAACTAGATCTTTGTGGAAGAGGCACTCCTGAAACACACAAGACAGACAAAGATAAAAACTTCATTTGTTAAGGGTATCCTAACTTCTTATGATGGAAAGGAACATAGAATTTTCTAAAAGGAATCCACTTTATAGTATCCACTTTATACTCTTCTTGGAAAGCTAAGTGTTAAGAAACCAAAGAGCAACCTTCTTAAATGTATTGCACACAGTTTTGTGTTCTGTAGGCAAAACCTTTCGGTGACTTGTGCAGGTGGCTGTGGGTTAAAAAGGACTAGGATTTTGCTGCTGCATAGAGTGCCAATGGGATTTCAAAATGTGAATAATAAATATGTTCAGAATAAATAGGAACAAGAAACAAAATCACCAGGAAACTGAAAAGAGATCATCATGACATTTTATAAATAAATGTTAAATGGTTCTCTGCACAACATCAGAATATACTGAGGGATTCCTTGACAAAGGACATTGTGGATACCAGGAATGTACATGGGTACAGAAAGAGACTGAGAAACTTCATAGAAGAGTTATTTATTTCTAGACATATAGAAACTACCTCTGTGTCAGGGAGTCCTTTACCCCTACATGGTCAGAGCCTGGCAGAGTATCCAGTATCACTGTATACTACTTATGCTCTTTTTCTCTTCCCTGGACACCTGCTTTTGGCATTTTCAAAACTGCGTATGAACGAGATGGACTTTAATTGTGATCCAGTGTAGATGTGCTTATATTACCAAGAACAAAAATAAAAGCATATGATATCAGTTTTTGCTGCTAAGCTGGTAAGTTTCATTACAAAGGCCGAAGAAAGGAAAAGAGAGAGGGAAGAGACAAGTATTGCTTGAATTAGGAAAATATATTTGATTTAAAATGTAAAACTAATGAAGACCCAAGGTATTTACCCAGAAACATAATCAGGTGAGAAAAACTCATACATCTTTTTTTAAGTGTGCAGAAGCCAGTAAGAACCACAGGGTGATTTACAGAGTTCCACTGTGATAAATAACTAAAAGTTAACCCTTACGATGAGTAGCTATCACATCTTGAATTTAATTGAATTAAGTGGATAAATAAATAGCTGTTTCGTATTTTCTTTTTTGATATCCCAAACTTGCTCTACTCATTGTAGGCTATTGTAGTGATTTTTCCTCAGTAAAGGTAACTTTACAGTGTGAGAAAGGAAAATTTAGCAGCTGATTTGGTAGTCATGAAGAAAGGCCATTTAATGGCCTTTACTACGTTGCAGGTCATATAAGTGTAGAATAATTCAGGTTGGAAAGAACCTCCCCACTCTGATGGCATTTTTGCAGGGTATTGTTCTGTTGAGTTTGGAAGAACTGGGTCTATCCTTGCAGTCCAAGGATGGAGATAATGTAATCTAGGGTTATTCTTTTAAAAATATCTGTCAATAGCTAAAGAACTTCGGATTTATCACCTGTTTCCCAATTAATACCCTTAGCTCAGCTGAGATGGTGCCATGAAACATGCTTATTAGAGAGAATACATCATGCCTACTGAATCCTGGGGCATGAACTTCTGGGACAAGTGCATTGCTTCTCTTTATGGAAAATATTGTAACATTGTGTTGAGAAAGCTTGGCTATTTCTTGTGTAGTAACAAAAAACCACAATTGGACAAAAGCTATTGCACCATAAAGCATAAATCAATGAAGTTTAAATAAAACTTTTTGAAGTTTTGGAAATAAATCCTGCAGGAGTTTAAGTTGTACAAAACAACCCTTGGAGAATTAAAAATATTTCACAATCTGCATATAGTTCCCCTGTTATATTCTGAATAATCCATTCTAATATTGTATGGTTACAGTGTGGTATTTAAAGTTCAGAAAGGGGTGCAAAACTACAAACACCACTGATGGTTTTTTTTTGTTAATTCTCAAAATCAAGACCCGTGTGTGGCACTGCTTGGTTCTGTAAGTCCTTTTATGTGGGGATCTGGTGAGAGGACACTGAGGCACAGTTCTGATATGCAAATGAAAAGCAGACAAGTGTTTCTGTGCAGTTCTCCTGAAGTGGCACCAGGTACCTGGGTGCCTGTGGTCAGTAGCAGATGGGGCTCTGTGCTCTGCCTCCCAGGGCTCCGCAGAAAGTCACCCACAAAATCCACAGCATATCCCTGCTTGGAAAAAATGGTGTGGGGGAGGAAGTAGGCTGGACAGGGCTGGTGATCATTGTGAACTTTGGGCAAGAGCAGCTGCAAAACTTTGTGCAAGTTGTCAGAGTAGGTGGGCTCTGCTCTGTGTTCTAACACTCAGATCTGTGAGGTTTAAACATGGGAATAGGCTGTTGACTTAAATGGGCTGGGCATGACCTTACTGCCACTCACATGCCTAAATAGCCTGCTGATGGAAGGACTAATTCTGTCTCTGGCTTGCTGATAGCTGCCCTGATCTACACCTCAGAAAAAGGTAGGAATTTCAATTGAACATTTGGTAATCAAGCACTTGAACTCTGTCAAGCAATATGCATCTGTGGCATGGGAGGAAAAATGTGTTTAGCATCTGGGCAGACTGGATTAGAGAGAAGAAGGCAAGAGGCATCTGCTTGTAAGTACTGTGCCTGTTCCTCCCTAGGCATGTGGGAGACTTCTGACAGTTTCAGGAAACTGCTTCTTCCACTGGTGGCTTCATCTGCCTTTACCATTGCTTGTGGGTGGAGTTTCCCCATCTGTATAGCAGATGAGGATTTTGGACAAGCAGTCATCACAGGAGGTCTTAACTGAGCTGAAAAATATCTTATTTTAGGTACAAAAACTTTGCAAGATCATAGTGAAATAAGATCTATATTTCAGTTTGGTTCTGAGGAGTTTATTTGTAGATGGGAACAAGATTTGAGACCAAATTGTGGAGACTTTTCAAAAGAAAAATATGGCTGAATCATCTGAGTTTCTTTATCAGTACCTTTCAGTGGGGCTCCTATCATAGGCATGTAAATGCCAAAAGGAAATTAAATCTTTTAAAAAGTATGTCTTGAGAATGCTCGTGAGGTTAGTAGTAAATAATTTAAAAGATTGTAAATATTGCACTGGAGAAACACCATCCATCCATTCCCTGCTGTAGAACTGTTTATCCAGCAAGCTCGCTCTTTCTCCCTCAGAAGTGTTGTCATATTACATGTGCACTCTCTCCCAGTGGCTTACAAAGCAGTTCTGTTTCTACATAACAAAATTGCTTTTTGTGTTATGAAATCTTGGCATGGACACATCTCTGAACATCTATCCCAAAATATGGCAACTAATTTAGGTACTTAATAAATAATAGGCAGTATTAGTCCTCTAGTGTTACTGTTTGCTAAGAATCAGTAGAACTGGCAATGGGAATTAAATCCTTGTGTAACAGAGGCAAATTTAGAAAAGATGAAACAAAATTAGGATATGTGTCATTTAATGATACTGAAGCATGTATCTCATCCTGTGGAAGAACTTTGGAAACATTACACAATTATTCTCATGTGGTTTGAGCAAAATGAAATGCTAAGCATTATTGTGTTTTTGAGCATAAGGCATATAAAATTATTTGTAGACGAAGAAAAACCCCATTATTCTTGCTTATTTTTAAAGCAAAAATAAGTCACTTTGGTAACAAATAGCAGCACTGAGTTTCACAGCTAAAGGTCACTTGGAAACAAAGATGTTTTCCAAATGGGCCTCAAATGAACCTGGCTTTCATGACTGTAATTTGAATTTTACAATACTGGAGAATTATCATTAGTTCCAGAAATTTGCCAAGAACTGAAACGCGCCCTCATGATCATTTTGAACATGATGCAGCTGAAAATCAACACTTTTTTGGTCAGACTGATAACGAGTTTTGACACTCTACAATAATCTTTCTTTCATTTAAGATTTAGGAAAAATAATGAAGGTATTTTCCTTACAGTGAAAGGTTGACTTCATAGATTTAGGTCAGATTGTCCAATATTGTGAATACATTGAATGGAAACACACCATAGTTTCCATTGGGATTATTGCCATGTACTTTTGCTATACTTCAAATTTCCTTGCTTTGAGTAATAAATTTGCCTTACCTGGGCTACTTGCACTTCTGCACTTTAAAAAAAAGCAAAAAAATTAATAAGCAAGGTCAAAATAAAAATGACAGTTTTAAAATTTCTTGCAAGTTGATGCACTTTTTCTGTTTCTTGAGCCTTGATTTAACTGGGAGAAATCTTCATTAAGCAACACTGTAGAAACACGAAAGAATTATTTTAATCAAGTGCCTTTCTGAAAATTTCAACATTTTTCTCATTTTTTCAGAACTGGTATTGGTATTGTGGTTTGTTCAACAAATCAGTGAGTTACCTGCAATATGGATCCATTGTACTGGAACAATTACAACACGACCTGGTTTTGTCATTTACATGAGCTATGCAGCAAGGAAAGAAAAGGTGTAAAATATGTAACTTCCCAATGTAATGGAATGTTTGCATTTTACAATGGCTTGGGGCATTTTAAATTAGCTCTTTATTCCCATTTAACCATCTCATAGATTTGGAGCAATCAACTCATCTGAAACCATTATCTATGATTTTTTTAGCTGGATGGTTTTATGACTGTGTTAAATGAAGTTCAGCAGAATGATGAATGCAAACATCAGGACTGGAACTTGTAGGAAGTGCCTTGACCTTGGTTTAAAAGCCATGTTTGGCCAGGCAGGTAGTTTCCAGTGGTCAGTCACTGTAGTATGTTGAAGCTGGAGTTCTGGACAGTGGAACTAACTCCCTGCTGGATTTTCAGCAGGCAGGGGAAACACCAGGCACAGAGTGGCAAAAATGAGCCTGTGAGCCAAGAGAATTGTGTCCTGTTTCCCATGACCCCTGGTACCTATCTTCTCATGTTCCTCAGTATCCCTATTTGTAGAACAGAGATAAAATTTGGTGTGTAAGTCTCAGCTTGTTTATAAAATGTCACAATATCCTTGGATAGAAAGTGCTATGAAAATATAATCTATTCTAGTAAATATAACCCCACATTACCAGCCTCTTCTGCTTTGTCTTAACATTTTAGCTCAGCTAATTTTTATGCAAGTAAAACATGTTAGCAAAAATGAAGAAGTTAATTCACAAGATATTGAGTACATTGTCATAAATTGTCATAATGATGGAAATTCATGTGTCTCTGACAAACGGGTTTGTACTTAAGTTTACTCCTAGCTTTCAGTGCATGCTGTGGGATTGACACACATTTTTATTTTTAAATTTTCAGCAATTAAAGGAAAACAGATTAGGAAAGCCTAGATAACCTACTGGTATGTACACAGAAACTCTTAATCACATATTCATTATAAAATATGTAGTACCACTCATTACTACATTTATTTATATGCATTGCTGTTTTTTGCTCAAGACTGGGTATAGAAGCAGGGTAGATATAGCAGCTTGAAATTGCAGGAACATAACAGAACCTCCTTCTTTATCCAAGGCTAAGAAATTGGTAGGAATACATTAAATTTATAATAGATTATTAATGGAGTTACCTTTTCATTATATTGACACTAAAGCAACCCTTTCCAAGGTGGCATATTTAGGGTGATGACAGAGTAGAGTATGCAGGTTATAAAAGATTAAATAGCTTGTAGCCGATTCTGTAGAGGTTTTAACTTGTAATTCTAAATGATGCAATGTGACAAATTATAGATTCCTTCTAAATGCATTTCTTTCAAGCCATTTGATGTTTGATAGATTTCTATTTTTATGATTGTTTTCAACAAAATGGTTTCTTTTGCGCAGCATATGTTTCCTATGTGAGAATGTGCTTGCATTTTTTTCAATCCCCTCTTTTAAGTCAAAGCTTACTTTTGATTTTGGAAAATTCAAAAAGATTTGAAATTTTCCATAAAATTATAGACTATTTCTAAAGATGCTAAGTAACCTAAAATCACCTTATTTTTGTCTCTGTTTTTCATATTAAGATAAATACTTTCTAAATTAAAACCAAGCATAAAGCAGGTTTACATCTTTTTATTTGAAATTTATCAGATCAGATTCATAGTTTTAATATCACAACCTCTCCTTGTCCAGATTGGTAAAAATTGTAAGATGTGAAGACGAGAAGGATAAAATTTTCCCTTGAACTGAATGTCCTTGCTTAGTAGCTACAAGATATGAACATTTGGGTGCTTTTTTTTGCTTGTTCCCAACATAATTTTTTTGTATTTTACCTTCCTGTTACAAAATTCTTTTTGCTGGGAAACGTGCAGGGTATGACTGTGCCTGACCTGGAAGGGAATTCCTGTCAGGACTCTTGAGACTTCAGCACTTCAAGGCCTTTGCAGCTGCCCTGTCCCAGCTGAATGGAACAGATTTCTGGGCAACCCAACAGGCTCAGCCACAGTAAATAAGTAAATGCCTCTTTCAGCAGGAACTGTTAGAAGTGGCAGGGCAGTTAACAATTAAACTGTGACAATTATTCCTGTCTCAGGGAACAGCTGGATGATACTTTGACCTTTTCATGTTTTTCTTAGAAAACAGGAAAACTAATGGGAACTTTCATACATTTTTATTAGTATTATACTCCTCTGCTGATGTACCTGTTCTTTTTCTATTTTTATTTCTATTTTTTTTGTACCTGTTATGACAAAATTTCAGTAATGCCAGTAGTATCAGGTACATAAGCAAAACAGTAATAACATGAATATGCCATGTTGGGTGAGCCCTGAATTAGCCCTTTGGTCTTATCTGACTAACAAATGACGTCTTAACCTCCAGAAAGACATTCAGAGATATATTGCTGTGGAGAATCTTTTCAGAGGTCACTGAGTCGTAAGAAGGATTTGTACAGCTACTGAGAGTTTGGTGCCAAGACAGAATCACAAGTGGGAAAAGAATATCCTCTTAACCTTCAGCTCCACCTTTTAGCTGACATTCAGTGAGCTCATGGGATGCACAGAGAAAACATGTTGTTCCATGTTGTTTCTTATGTTTATCCCAAACATGCAACCTTTTCCAAATCCAGTTTGACTATAGGGGCTAGTAGCCGAATTTAGATAAAACCATTTGCTTGGAATAACTTTGGAATCTCTTAAAATTAGTATTATAGGGCATTTGGGTTTCTGGGAAGGTTTTATTTTAGGCTCCAGTGACGTGATATGGTATGCTGTGCAATTCTACAGCAAAATAACTGGCATTATTTGAAAAGTTTAGTATTATTTTCCATTGTTCACAAATGAGGCTTCCTGATTTAACAAATAGGACTTCTTTCCTTTGCAAAACTGCAAATATTACAATTACACATTTGCACCAGAGCAAAGTGCTCTTGAAGCATGGGCTGAACAACTTTGTCTCAGTGCTATGACAGCTGTGTTCATGTGTTGCTGGGCAGCTGCCCCACTGCATGGGGCCAGTGGCTCTTCTCCTGTCTTTAGGTGGGAAAGAAATCTCAGAAAGTCATTGGGATTTTAAAAGAGCTGAGACAGATGCCTCAGTTATTGCCAGGCCAGTTTTTGCTCTGTTTTATAGGCTCTTTATATGTTTTGATGGTTTCCTAAAAGATAAAGCGAGTAGTCTAATTTTAGTGGAATAGATTGGATAAAGATAGAAGGGTGTGTTTATTTATATTACTTTTATGATGACTTTTTAGGAGAAAACTTCTATATGGCAATAGTTGAGCCATAGGCCAGAACCAAGACAAATAACTTCTAGTAGCTGGATGCTCTCTAAAGCAGCCCAAGATGGTTGTATCTCACTTTTTACAGTGTTGAGTGAATAGAGGTAAAAGAACAGAATTGCCACCTTCTTTGATGAGAATCCCAGAACCAGCTTTGTGTGAACATAGAAAGCTGCTACATTAAATACTTGCATAGATATCATAGATCCTTTCCACAGCCTGAACACATTTGTTTTCTAGTTTGTAGTAGATGAAGTGAAATTATGTTGACAAATGGTGTTTTCTTTAGCAAAGTAAAAGATACTAAGACTTTATGTATCAGGATGTTGTGTACAATGATCCTGGGTCTGTTCATACCTGCATAATGGTATTCATACATTTCTAATGATTTTCAGAGCATTGGGAAATGGAATTACTAATGGAATTGCTAACAATCCCTTAAAGAATACTTGTACCATGGTCATGGCAAATAGAGAGACTGTTGAGGTGGCTGTAAACTCCACACACAGAAACATCTTAAGGAAGTTACTGTCATTGGTTTAATAAGTTCCTCTTATTGGTCCGTGATATGAAGGATCCTACATAAATTATCATCTGTAATTTTGTATAAATGGAACTGGAGCTAAGGAAAGCTGACATGTACCTCCTGCCAGATAGAAATCCCTGTGGTCCTAGTTAGAATAGGAATGCAGATGCAGTGTTGTTCAGTCCAGGCAAAATTTTGGTAATTAGCCATTTAGATGACCATTCAATTGGCTTTTGTCAGATGCTGATTCTTTTTCTCCAATTAAAACTGTTAGCTCAACATAAAAATATATATGTCAAGTCTAGTATCCACCTTATTTACAAAATTTGAACTCTCTAGAAATATTCTTGTTTTGCAAATTTAATGTTTTGGACCTCATATACAATCATAGAGCCTAAAAATTGTGGTTGTTCATGATAAACTATTTTTCCATTATTTTGTTTGGGTTATTTTAATATAGGGCATGTTGATAAACTATCTTTAAAGATACTCTCATTTTATGTAGCTTTTTATTATTAGCTCATTTCTGAAAATTGTCTTTGAGATAACCATCACATTTAAACAAGTTTGTCCTTTAGTTCCTTTTCTGTCCCCACATGAAAATAGATGGGTGTTCTTCGGAGGGATTTTAAGGTCAAATGAGCTGATAGCATGAGAAAGGTGAGAGGCTGAATTCCAGCTTTGTTTGTGATAAGCAGTGATGTCAGTCGTGTTGGAGGGGTCAGGTACCATCTCACACAGCTGACTGTGGAAAAAATCTCAGCTGGTCTCTCCCCAGGGAACCACAGTGTGTATCCTTGGTTTGGGAGAGGGAAGCAACTGGGAAGATTTAGCACTGGGAGACAGGAAAGGGGAGGAGGGAGTTGTTACACTGGAGCACTCCCAGGTTCCCTGAGTAACCTGCTAGTCAGACATAGTAACTGTTAAGGTGGATTACAAGATACAGTCCAAGCTAGGAGGCCAGAGTTGACCTGAGAAGAGATAATAAAAGCATTGCTATAGATTTTATGTGTTTGGTTTGGTTCCCATTTATGTTATGGCCAGGACGTTATTTGCCCAACAGTGGAGGTGGATTAAATCTCTGCTCCTTTAATGCCATTCTGGTGGTGTAAAAATGTATGTGGGGTGAAGTTGTGGTGTTAAGAATGGATGTTACTTTCCTGTTTTGTGTTACTTAGGCATCACACTTGACTGAGAAGTGGGGTAAAACCTGGGCATCGTAGAAATGGTGAGACCACCTTTGCTAAATCAGGTTATAATCTGTCACAGAAGGTGAGGAATCATAGAAAAAAGGGGTAACTGTACTCCTGACATGTCAGAAGACTGCAGTGTATATGTGCTTGCTCTGTCTCTGGCTTGCTCTCTTTTTTCTGTTCTCCTCACGACACATGTACGAGACCAGGCTTTTTATGTCATACTGCAGCAGTAGCACCATCCCACACACTCTCTGTCTCTAAGAAATGTAACCCTTCTCTCGCTTATCTTCAAGGAGATTTCAGTGATTTCTGAACTGAATATCTTCTGCCTGAAGGAGCGTGTGTCTGCTTTACCTGTACAGAATTGCCAGCCTAGGCTCCATCAGTCGCTCAGATACAGGTATCTAGTGCCACTTGAGACACCCAGGGGTGCCTGAGACATCACCCAGGGCTGGCAGATATGACCCAGGACCAGCAGGACACCTGCGCTCTTCTGGAGCAGCAGCTGGCGACCAGGTGAGACACTCCAGGGCATCTCCCCTGCAGCAAGATGCCTGCCTTAGATAACTGATTTGAGCCTCCTGTTTCTGGGCATGATGTATGATTAATATATAAAATTACTGATTGAGCTCCTGATTTTCTTTTTGTTTTGTTCTGAGGCCAAGTTGTACAAATCTGTAATTACATCGTCTTCCTCTGGCTGCTAATGGAACTGCTTGTACACGTAATTGCTGGCTGTTGTGGGTAAAATGTACAGAACTGAGCTCTCCACTCTCTGAGTGCTCTGGCTACGCAGCTGCTCTTCTTGACAGGAACCTTAATAAATGACAGAACATTCCAAATTTGTCTTGTTCACAATATTAAAGAGACAAAGCCACACAACTTTGAAAGCCGATAACTAAAAATGAGCATGTATATTTTGCACAGAAGGCTTTGCACTTTAGGGATTGTAAAATCTTCTGTCAATTCTGGCAGCATACAATTTGTGAAAGAAGCAAAAGACTAGATTATATGGCATCTCTTTCTGAGACCAGATTTATGTTTCGTGTGCCAGAACTACATTAAGCAAATCCTCTTCTTCCTTCTAAAGGAGCCAGCCAGCTTGTAGCTCTCAAGAATTTTCTTTTTTCAGGGATAAACATTACTTTGAAAACTTTTCCATGCACCTGGGTGGTGACCAAAGACAACAAATAACGGAACAGGAAACCATAATTCAATTCTTTACTATATAGAAACCTTTGCTGATGACCTAAGCAGCTTTTTAAAGAGGTTGATTTGATTTTTTGGCTGCTGGAAATGGAAAATCTGTCTCTTTTATTGTATTCTGTGTACATTTAATCAGTTTCTAATCCTCTCCTTAGTTCTGTGCCTACGCTGCTTTTCCTTCTAGTTCAGAGAGCAAGACAGAAAACCAGGCTAGAGCATTCCCAATGAGATGGCTTTTGAAGATTCAAAAGTTGCAGACTGAACTGGTGGCATGGCTTTCAGTGCTGAGGAGAGCAAAATCAGTATAAGAGGGACATTGCTGTTATTCCTTAAGCATTTCTTGGCTTGAGATGGGTCTTGTGCTATATAATAGCTTTATTATGAATGCTGCTTTCCCCCCCATATCTACAGTTAATTATCCATTTTGTTAATGCTTTTTCAAGTCTCGTTTAAGGTTTTGTTTTAACATAATATCAGAGCTGAAATGTGTGCCAAGCCCCAAACCTGAAGACAGACTGGATTGCCCTGTAGGTTGGCTCTTTTCCTTTGACCTCACTTGAGGGAGCACACAGGCAGCAAAGTGGCTTTTGGCACTGTTTGTTGGGTCATGGGAGGAAGCCAGTTTCTCCAGTACACCAGGTATAGGCAATTCCTTGGAAGTGTATCCTGTACACTGATATGTAGAAACACATCTCAAAGAAAAAAAGGCATGGAAAGAAAACTATTAATTTACTGTGGCAGTGGGTGGTTTTTTTTTTTTGGTTTTTTTTTTTTTTGTGTGTTTTTTTTGTTTGTTTGTTTGTTTTTTTTGGGGGGGGTTTTTTGGTGTTTTTTTTTGTTTGGTTTTTTTTTTGGTTGGACAGGTCCCAGACCTTTCCATCTTTGTGAGCTCTGCAGCTGGTACCAATGGTCAGGTCTTTGTATCAATAGACAGGTTAAAGTTCAAGGGACCTTTTGGCATCATGCCAGTTACGATTCAAGCAGTTTAATACAGTGTTTCTTTCTGATATTTACAGATATTTTCAATTGATGTGTGCTTCTCTGGAGATAAAGAACTGAACTGAAATTTTCTGTCATTCAGTCAAAAATGACTGAACAAAACAGGAACAAAAATCTATGTTCTGGCTTCAGAAATGCTTACAATTTCCACATAGTAGATACATTATGGTCCAGTTTTTTAGAACCTTTGTTGTTTTTAATCCATCCAATAATCCAGTCTAGAAAATTTGACTTTTAAACATACATTGGTAATATAGAAACAATATTTACTAAATATAATAGTAAGTATTTATTGTATTTCTATGAAAGAGGTATAAAATGCAGAAATCCAAGTCTGTTGGGGTGAGCAGATCTTTAGATCAGGTACTTTTGTATGAGACAAAAGTCTCCAGCACAAGACATCTCTCCTGTCCTGAGATGGCAATTTTGTGTCCGGTATGGTTGGCTCCATAGAGTCAAATATGTCACTAGATTAAACTTTGAAGGGGATAATTATTCTTTTCTCTTGGAAGTGGGACTAGCCTAGGTATTACAGTTACAATGCATATTTTTTTTTTGCAATTAGCTCCTTTTTGAGGTGGTCTGAGCTTAAAAAATATGGAATTTGTCTTTGTTGGAGTTGAAAACATGTTCACAGTGGTTCAAAATAATGTTGATACTAATTTATTGCTTAGCCATAAGAGGAAATTTAACTTGTTAAAAGGAACATAATTGGGAACTTCATATGTTCATTTCTTTTTCTTGTGAATTTTTACATATATGATCTCTGCTCCTCCTTCTCTGTCAGTGCTTTACTACCTCCTCTCTGAAAAGATGAGTCAATTGCCTTAATTATGTGCATGAAGGAACTACAGAATCATGAATTAATATGCTTATTTTCATAGCTGGCCATCCTGGTTCTTATTCCATTCTGGTGTCCTGGTCTGAGAGTCCATGGGGCAGATGGTCAAATCAGTAAGACCAGGAACTAGGAGCAGGCTGAGGTTTGTTGTTGGGCTGCTGAGGGTTCTCCTAAAAAAGCAGAGGTTCAGGAATTGGCTGATCGATATTACGTCAGCTAGCAGAGGTCTGGTGTGCTTAGTGATGTAGAGCACCAGAACAATCCTTATCAGATGGTCCTTATCAGATGATGCATGTGAGAATTAACTGCTGAAGACATAAAGTGGTTCTGTCGTGTACCACTCTGAACATTCAGAAAAATTGAGTGACTGCAAAAGACTTTCACTCTTCTGTGCTCTACTGATATGAAGTTTTCTGGCAACACACAGGCTTACTTTTCATAAGGAAATGCCAATTACTCAAGCCCAAAAGCTTTTCTGATACTGTACAATTTTCAGTGAAATTTTGCTTGAGAAAAACATCCATACTCATAGCCTACTTAATCTATATTATTTGCAAATAGCTTTTTGTTTTGTTTTCTTCCTGGGATATAGTGAAAGATGGAATTGAACAAGTAACTTTAGGAGAACCGCTGTAACATTAGTATCAAATCAGACAGTCTCATTTTAAATTTTAGAAGGGTAGCAAAATCTAGAAGCTAAATAAAAGTAGTCCTGTTCTACAGGAGGCTGCTGTGAATGTTCTTACACATCACGTAATTGCATTGTGTAATGCAACAGTAGAGTAACTCCTGAGACTTTTTGCTATTATTAGATAAAACACAGCACCATTAATCCATCCTACAGCAGTGTTTATCTTTCTAATAATTATGAGCAGCTAGTTAAATGCAATGGCAGATCTAATAAATAGAAAATCTGTAAGCATCATGAGTAGGATTATCATGGTGTATTTATCTTATTTTCTTTTAAAAATTCAGAATGTCTAAAAGGTCTGAAAAACCTCTTAAATGACTTTTATGGAGCTCCTGTAATCCTATTTATAACAGAAAAGTTCCCAAGTTCATTCAGTGATGTAGGTCTGCAAAATACTGTTTAAAGATTTTTCTGTATCAAGAAGATTTATGAGACAATATGTTTTGGAAAAGTGCCACACTTGTACAAATCTGGGATTGGGAAGTGATGACAAGATTCAGAAAGGCAACTCAAAACCAACCTTATTTATCACAAGAAGACATTGGAGCAAATCTAAAGAAAAAGTAATTATAATTTCCAAATCAGATCTAGGCCTAACATGTATTAAATTTGCACTGTTATAAGGGATGCTACTGCGAAACACAGTGAGGCTTAAAATAGCATTTATTCCACCACCAATGAAATGAAAATTTGGATTGCTTTATGAGACACCTAAAACTGGTAGTTTAAGACATATTTTTTAAACCTTCTGTTAGTAGGTATATGTTGGAGTTAAATGGGCATATATTAAAAGATTACAAAATCAAATAATTATTTTGTGAAAGGTTATATGTTTTCCTCTTAGAATATTTAATGTCATTTCAAATTCATTCTGGCATGTACCAAATTCAGAACCTGGAGCTTGAAAGAGGCTATCCAGCATTTCAAGAGGAACCAACTATCCTGATCAAGCTGGTTCTTGGTATGTAACAAAAATGAGGTGAGGAAAGGGAAGGTTCTTCCCAATGAAGTTTAGTGCTAAGTCACAAGTTTCAACAATCTGGATATGTAGATGTGGATATAGTAAGAGACAGCCTGGGACTCATGTTGTTTGAGAAATACTTGCATAATGAATCCTTCCTCTGTGTGTGGGAGAGCTGTTGTGTCTTGCAAGTCCCAGAGTCCTGCCTCACTGACACCAGTCACTTGGCTCAGCTGCTTTAGGTATTTTCAGGACTGAAATGTTTCTGAAGAGCCCTGCAAATTAATGTGGTGCATTTGAAGCACGAACTGTGCGTCACCGGTGACAGCAGTAAAATATCCTTCATGAACTGTTAATCCATGCATCTTTATCATATGCATGAAGTATTAATGAATTTCTAAACTACTCTTACCTGTCTTCATAACTGAAGTTGTTAATGGCTTTGTAATGAAATTTTGAATATAAAAAAATCATTGCAGATACTCTTCACTTGGTTTTTCATGCCATTATACCAAAATGTAATAGAAAGCACATGTGCTCATGCAAACTAATTTAACTGCTCTGTGTTCTGTGAGATTCATGCCACCTAAAATTTCTGACCTGTGATGCCTAACATTGTTACTGGCATCAGCATTATATGGTTGAGTAGTGAGGATCTAGGAAACAGTGCCTTCAGCCTTAGAGTACATATGATGTTTTTCATATTTAATTGCTTTCTATCAATTAAATATTGAAAAAACACCTGTATCATTGTTAGAGCTGGACTCACAAGGGTAACAAGCTGCCCTGCCTAGTGACTCCTATATACTTTCAAGGGTGTTTCTTTCATATTGTAGATAGCTATGGGAAAAAAATTGATCTAATAGTACATTTAAAATTAAATGGAAGCTGTGTATTAATAGAATTCCTCACTATGGAGCTATACAGCTGTGTGTAGCATATTTTGTAGGTGAAAGGCAAGGTGAGCAAAAATGCCCTCTCAATGATGTTACTCTTCAGTTCATCTCTTTGAGTGCAGGGCATCGAATGGCAGGAAAACTCAGCCAAACACCAAGAAATGCAAAGAGAAGACCAGGCTCAGTTAGAGCAAAAGTATCAAGGAGCATAAGTGAGGAAGGCCTAGAGGGGCAAAGTCAGTATTTCCCATGCCTGGCCCGAGGATTAAGAGAATGCTAAAGAGGTTCAGGAGCATGACTGGAACATGAAAATGCGGAGTGGGCATCCATGACTCCTGGCAGGAACATGAGGAAAGAGCAGGGAAGTGCCTGTGCCTCATCAGAGTAGGATGCAATTGGGAAGGAATGGAAAGATGAATGGCAAAGCAGATGAAAAGATACAGGTTCTGTTGCTGGAATCTTTGTACTTGTATTCAAGTGTCTTTGTGATAAATGGAACAATGAGAGTGGTGTTTAAAAAATGTCCATCTCTTAACTTTCATAGGCTTCTGAAGAAAAGGGGCTGTAGGTGCACAGTGCAGTTAGACTTGAGAGGTCGATGTAATTAATGAAAAAGAATCACAGACTGGATTTTTAGCCTTAAAACATTAGGACAGTCTGGTTTGTAATCAGAGGAGATAAATCACTGGGCTAAAAGTCAGAAATCCACTTCATGAAGGAATTATTCACGTGAATAAATTGTATGTTGTCATATTTGGGGGCTCACGTCATGTGTAATCAAATATGTATCTGCATGTCAAGATATTCTGCCTCTGAATGAAATTAATTAATTCCTCCTACTGCAAAAATAATTCAAATCCATGTCAGACAACTAGATAGCATAAATGAGGTCTTGAAGGTTTAGTAAATTTTAATGTCATTTCTGTAAGCATGTTTGTGGTGGAGGTGCCAAGATCTTTTTTTTCAATATATCAGAATCTAGCAGAGTCCTTGTGGTTGAGTAGGAGCAGAAATTAATTAGATTTTATTTTGATTAATCCTCTTTAAGAGTTATTGTCATTTCTGAGATCATGGTTCTGAGATCTAAGGTTTAGTTATTTATATTGTAAAAATATTTTACTCTGCTGGTTCGTGTTCTTTTAATGGTTCTCCAATTTGAACTTTAGTAAAGGTATTCCAGAAAATAGCCTGAGATTAACTATTCTGGATTAAAATTTAGACTAAGTGCAGCTGATGTGACTTCAAAATAATAGTCACAGTGAATGAAAATCTTAAGAGTAGAAAACAGTTACTTTATGGCAAAGCATACTTTAAATTATTCCCTAGATTAACTTCACATTAAATCCCATTCACCATAATACAAATACCTTTCTTTAATACCTCATCTAGGATCTACAGGAGGAAAATGATTGCATTGTTTTTTACTTACATTTCTTCTTCATGTAAAATACATTAACATGTATCCAACAGTAGAATATTAGCAAGATTTTAAGATATAGGCTGATGTATGCAGAGTTAGGATCACATTTGTCAGACAGCAAATATTAAAGATAAAGAAAACTGAAGATTAATAGAAAAAATATGCAAAATACTTTGATCTCCAGTTATGCCATGGATCATATCTTTTTCTTTGAGTGCTCATATGCCTGATTTTTTGCCACTGTTGGTTGTTCCTGCATATCTCACTTTAATTGAATATTACTGGGCCTTGAGCTAGTTTCTTCATAAAAATACAGAAACATTTTTGCTAATGTGGTTACTGTATGAAATGACATTGACTGTACTTTGTCATGTTCACACTTCTTTCATGTTCCTTGATTTTTTTTTTTAGAGGACATCTTTTCTCTGATTTTTTTGTACTCTCAGTTTATTAATCAGGCATTTCAACACAGCTTTCCAAAAAAGGAAGCAAATACATATTTTAACAACTGTTGCATCTGGCTTAAATCTTAAAAAGAAAGACTTGCATCTCTTCATTGCTTGATCCCACAGCCCCACAGGGAGTGCACTTTTTCTACTTTGAGATATATATAATGTATTTATATATTGGAATATATAGCAAATATATAGTATATATATAATATATATAGTTCTAGTAAGTTTGGTGCTACAAAGTTTTTAATAAGCTAGAGCAAATTTTTCAGCTATATATTTTCCTTTCATTTGAGTGTTTTACTATTGCTTTGCTTTTCTGTATTTTTTTAGGTGTATCTTCTCAATGGTATGAAAAGTGGGTTGGTTTTTTTCCCTTTCTTTGTGCGTATGCACAAGATAGAAATCTCTGGTCATTGTTGTCACTGAAATCTCTCATACATCTTTTAGAATCATATCCTTGAATCTTTAAATCAATTTAAAAATCACAGAGTCCACAGAAATGAATGTTGCTTACAACTGACTCTCTAGTCATCAATAATCATAAAATATGGCATTAAGAAAACCTCAAACCCTGTAGAAATAAAGAGCTGATATATATAAAATGGCTTAGAATGATCACTTGCTAGTAAGGTCAAATACAGGGAATATAATGACCAATGTGTAGGAGATGGCCAGGCCCTGCCCCAGGGGTTTGAGCCAAACAAGCACAGCAGCCTCTGTCATTTGCTGACCTAGGAAAGGGTGGCTGTCCTTTCCATAAAGGTGCTATCCATCTGATTAATCGTCATTTTCACGTTATCTTTGCAGAGTGGAATTGCAGAAAGGCTGTAAACACTCTCACTAACCCTGAGCTCTTCCTTCTCAGGTTTGCTTGGTTTAGGCATACATGCAAACCCACATTCACCAGATCCGGACTGGTAATTAGCATTGCACTTGGTTTCCCTTTCTCCATCATCCATTCGAGAACCCCCTGCATTGCATATTCATGACATCATGTAGATATCTGCAGGTGAAAACAATGTATTGGTAGGAGACTATTGAACAAGGCACTTTCTCATTTACATTAATTTTAGGAAATTTAACTGCTGTAGACTTTGCTGTATCATTTCTCTGTGGTCTTTCTTCAAGCACTTCCTTGTGATCAATATCTGGACTGCTTGCTACTGTATTAAAACTAGCCTGTTCTTGAGAAAGGCTTACTTTGAGTAATGTTATTTTAGATTAAAGTGAATAACTTGATTTCAAAACTGAGACTTCCAATAAAAAATATGCTTCAGTAAAGGATCTGAAAAGTAATGGAAAACAAAAGAATGTATTGTTTGGGAATATGACAGGCAAATCATGGTATGTAGTTACACTTTCTAGGAAACTGTTTTATTGCCTATTTTGCTTTTATACTCACAGGCTTCTTCCTTAGTAAGTGTGTAAACACACATTATAATATTGAGTCAAGAACTGACTAGTTTTCTGTTTTGAAATTAAAATATGACCAGGTTCTTAACTCGAAAGGAATGGCAATGCTTTGTAGAGAAAAAGAAGGATAGTGATTCATTCGGTAGAGCTATGAAAAATGAAGCAAAATTTGGGAATTATGTTAGCCATGACTGTGAGTTGAACCTTTCAGGTTAGATTTCACATGCCTAGAGAAGGACATGCAGGGATGTTGTACTGTCATCCCTTTGAAGAAGTCACATTTTAATTTCTGTGTTCTCAAAAGAGACAGGCATTAAGGACAGAATCTTTCATTATTAGAAGGTGGGTTTGAAATTTTCTTACAAACAAATTCTTGCTAGAAGCCCAGCTGAAAGCTCTTTCTGGTAAACAGAACATTTTCAAGCCATTTCACAAGTAATTAAACATAGCTGGGTGCATTAGTTCTATGGTTAATTTTGAGATATGTTTAGGACTTCATTTAGAAAATAATGGGGCAGCATATCCTTTAGCATCTCAGAAAGATGGTCCATGTTATTCTGATCATGAATATCCTATGAATATTGTCATGATCAGTTTGAGGACTAGGTTCTGAATTTTCAATTTATTCTGCTTATAATGTCTGTAAAGGTGTCTGTAAAGAGGAAAACTTAAGTTTCCTGTGTTTGCTAGATTTTCATGGTTTAAACAAAGCGATACAAAAGTAACACTTTCGCTGATAGATTCTGGACTGCACCCTCTGAGGCATGCTCCATTTCAAACCTGGAACATCAACAAATTGGAAGCTAGGAAAATATTGTCCATTTTTAGTCAATAGGTTGATAATCAGGTTGGTTTAATAGCATGTCTTCATATCAGGCAAGACAACGTGATTAGCAGTTGAGGTTAGTACATCTTATTGAAGCAGAGGAGTTACAGTGCTTTGTGGGGTGTGTGAGAACACGATCTCATCAAATCCTGAGCACAGTACAGGAAACACAGGCAATTCTGTGGTAAGGAGAGCAGCTTGTCTCTTCTTGGAGTCCTCTGGATTAGAGCAGGGCTTCACTTCATAGGCTCGTAGGAGAAACTCTTGTATTTTGTGTGATTTAAGGTAAAGAAAACTGCAAGAACTAAGGAATGGCCACTAATCCAATTTACCTTCCAGGCCTACAAACCTGAACTCTTTCTATTGAAGTGCCAGGCACTCTGCAGGCTGAGGAAAATGGCAGCTGTATACCAGCATTAGCTACAAGTGATATTTTATTTGTTTTGCTGCACTTCCTGTCAGAACTGTTTCCAGAACAAAAACTAATATGCATATAGACCATATGTACTAACTGCTTGATAATGGATTTAACATGATATTGTTCAGGAATGACTTTTTTTGAAATACTTTTCCTGATGAGGTCCAGGATCTTTTATCTGATTAAGCCAACTAATCCTGAAGTATTCAAAGATGGAGCTATTCAAGGACAGTGAATTTCAGTTTCTTATCTCACCCTAATTCAAATTTAGTTTCCCATGTACAAATCCTAAATCAAGGTCTCATGTGTAAATAAGAATGGCCATGTTACATTTCATCCTATTTATGACCATTCTTAAAGAATGTAGGGAAAAGGTTCACTGGCCTGATTCTTTCCTCTTTTAAACATTTATATAGCTCTCAAGTGTTTAAGCTAATCTGATGTTCTTCTTCTCATTACCAAGACCTGCTTTGAAGTACTTTATTTGGCAATTCTTCAGCAGAACATTTATTTTTAACAATTCCAAATGCCAGAAGTTAGTTTCACACATAACACAGAGTGCTGAATTCTAGCATCTCCTTTTTTTTTCCCTACATTTTAATTGCAGTATTGCAGTTTTAAATAAAAGCCCTATTCATATTTTTACGTTGCCATATAGATTACATGTACTTTATTCTTTCTTCAGAACCACTGAGATGGTGATGATTTTACAGCAAAATTGTACTGTAATTACTACAGCTGTTGTGCTAAAGCATTTATGGCTTGCTCTGTCTTTTGAATGAAAAATTCTGAAAATAGATTTTTTGAAGCTGTTAATTATTCAGTAGAAAAGACATTTCAATTAAGGTGGTGGTAATTTTTCTACAACAGTTTAGGCAGACTGAGATAGCTCTTAAATGATTTTATGCAATAGTCTGTAATATTTCATAATGCAAATATTTGGAATTTTTACATTTCACAATTTTATTCCAAAAATACAGATCTGGACTTTCTTCCTCAGAACCCATGATACACATTAAAAATAAAATCCAAGATAAATTGGCTCTGACATCCCATCTGGAAGGTGTGATTATATATTAAAAGTAAAACTTTTGTACTTTGGTACTTCAAGTATTTAAGTTTAATTATAAGTAGGAAAATAGGACTTCAAAATCCAATGAAAAGTGGAGCTTGGATCAAAGTAGGATTATCTTGGTGATTCTGTTGATCTGTTGGTCCAGCTGAACCAGCTACTCTGATTCACCTGATAGCACAACTGTACATGCACAGGACCCTCATCTAATTGTGTGGAAAGACTTCAGTAGAACGGATGTAAAGTACCTTGAAGGTAAACTAGATTGTTTTGACAATCAGGTTGAAGACATGTTGTTCCAACGAAAATGGTGATGGAATGGATCACAGAGCCATGGCTGGGGCACCACATCTAACCACATTCTTAGACTGAGTTTGGGGGGCTGCTATTTACAGAACTCCTCTGTAACACATTCTTATATAGGCCTCTAGGTAACCCCTGCTCACTTCATATATTATCTGTTGTCAGCTGTGTGTGTGTTGAGAGAAAGTTGGCAAGAAACAACTGGATGTGGCTCTTGGTGCTATGACTTAGTTGACAATGTGGTGTTTGGCCAAAGGTTGGACTTGGTGACCTTGGACATCTTTTCCAGCCTTGATGATTCTGTAATTCTATTGTGTACTAAGCAATAAAATAGAGCTGTATTTGATGCTCTGTCCAAGGAAGTCAGCAGATAAGAAACAAGCATAAAATAATTTTTAAAAGTCACAGAGTCCCCAGATTGCTTACCAGGATAAAGATTCTACAGTTACAGGTTTTTGATATATGAAAAAAATCTGTAATTATTAAGTAACAAATTTTAGAAGTGCTAGCTGTTAGGGTTTAGCCACATTTTTAAAAGTTGACCTGTGGTTTGCAGCAGGGAAATTCTGTCGTGGTTCTAATTTCTATCTCAGGAAAATGAAAATGTTAATTATATACAGATTATGTAGTATTTACCTTAGTTTGATTCCACAAAGAAATCATAGAACAAACTGTCATTATTTTATCGTTCCTGTGTTATTTGCTCATATGTGATTTTATCAAGTAGAGGAAAGGATACTTGTGCTGTCATAGATGAAGATACTTTGGTTGTGGTTGAAGATTCTTCGATCATTGGGCAATGACATTATTTTACTGCTGAACAGTTACCAATCTTCTCTCCTTAATGGCTGCAGAAATTGCACCAAAAAGGCTTTCAAAAGCAGTGACACCAGTATGTTTTCTTAGTATTAGCCTGGAAGATATTTTTAGTACAAAGTTACCAGTTACAGTTAATGCAGTTTTAAATCAAAGAACTTCAGTTAGCTTATTATATGAAAACCTGTTCTTAATATTTCTAAAAGGACTTTGTACCTCTTTGCATGCCCTATTCAAAGGATGACTATCAACATTTGTCAACTCACATTTTCTGGTATCTGAAGGAGATAATCTGCCTTTAGCAGCTTTGATCACTGTGCTCAAATCTGCTGTCTGCAGGAGAAATATGGGAAATAAGGGCTTTGTGCCTTTTTTCTGTGCTTACCACATTAGCTCCAACAAGTTAAACATACCAAAGGTATGTTTATCATCTTCATGCACGATTTTTGATAGGTGATGTGTTTATATTTGATTTCGCAACTTGTTGATAGTGAATACAGCTAGTTCGTGGTGAAGACTTTGAGACATCTTGTAGTATTTGGTGGCTTCAAGATGGAATAGCTTTAGCTAGGACCTTGTATAAGGTATAGACAATTCAGGAAAACCTTTTGGATTAAATTTCAATCTTCAGACAAAAATAAATATTCAGCAAAAGCCATTAGAAGAATAATTTGTAATTTCCAAATCACTCCTATATATTTTTATTGTCTTTGATTTCATGGCTTGGTTGTGAAATGGGAATATCAGATTATAGTAAAAGACACTGAGACAATAGAAAGAGTTACAGTGTTCAGAGTAAGGAGACTAGTTGATTACTTGTTGGATCTAACAGAAGACATAAAATACCCAAATGTTCATACATACTAAGTAATTTGAAGTTTCAAGATTTTTTATTAAGCTTTAAACTGGAAAGAAATTGATCAGGGGAACCAAATAAGTATTAATGGTGGTTCTTTAGCGGAAGTGAAAGAAACGTTTGAAAGACACATAAAGCTTGGCTGATTTCATTCTGTAGCTTGAGTGTGCACAAAGGAAGGTCGGAGACATTCAAATGTGTGAGAATTCGTGATCATGACATATATTAAATCTAATGGTGAAAGTGACTTTTGGGAAAGGATGAGTAACCTGGGGAGGCGTGAGAGACATCAGGGAAGAGCAGCAGGAACAGGATCCCAGACAAGCCTCCTCCTCTGGGGTATCCCCCCAGTGTAGCTGGAGATGATGAGGATGGTGAGAAGTTACAGTGCTGCAAATAGCAGACCTTTGGTATCATTGGGGTCAAGACACTGCAGCTTCTCAAGCACTTCAAATTTGTTTCCTTAGGTTTGTTGAGAATTACAAAAAAATTAAAAAATGCTTTCAAGACCTTGAATTGGTTTGTGATTTCAGTGGAAACCCTGTAAAACTCCATGGTGTTCTGTGAGTTCAGCTGGGTGCTAAAACAAATGTAGGAATTTTTACCAGCTTCTTTAAACACACTTGTTTAACCTATTACTAAATGAGACGTAAAGGATAATATTTATGTAGTATTAGAGTGGTAAATATTACATTTATAGGATAATGTAAAATGAATTGAAGCCTAATAGAGATGCCTGCCTGAAGGAAAGCCACTTCATCTTGCACAAAAATAATCAATATTTGAACAACCAAGGCAATTATATCACCATGAAAAAGCAGAGTATTATCATTAAGAAAAGATAAAATTCATCTTTGGTATGTAGCTACACAACTTCTATTTCAATTCTTCAATATGGGATTGAAGTTTTGGTATATCAAAATGTTGACTGAATTACCAGCACATTCAAATATTTATTTTCTAATGACTGAATCATAATTAGAGATCAGCGTGTACCACTTATGTGCTTAAAATAATCATGAAATACATGTGATTCATGAAACCCTTAGCAACCACACGGCTTCCTGTGCATAAGCTCAGACACAGCAGTGATTGAGAAGTAATTTCATAAAGCACATTTGCAGCACTGAAGACATGGTATATCTTTTTTGTATTTCTCCCCATAAGGGCTTATTGAGACCACCTCTAATTAGAAGAAATATTAGGTAGCTGCTTTTGAAACGGCATTTTTTAGGATTTCAAGGAGTGAAACACACATCTGAGTCAAGAGCTGCCAGTTCTAAGCTTGCTCCCCATTGATATGCTGGCCTTGCCTTGCTGGGCAAAATGTTCCCATATCAGCTTGTTTTACATAATATAAAGTACCTTGAAGTAAAGATTAGCCATTTTGAAGCTGTGATTATTGGTCACTTCGTAACTGCAGGTAGGAGCAGGAAAACAGGAGTGGCAACCCAAAGGGATCCTGAATCTTTGCTACCATATTGTGCATATTCTTCAGCATCTCTCATCCATTTGTATTTGTTAGAAGGAATGGTGTATTTAAACAAAGGTTTATTTAATACATGCATGTTCTTAATAGAAATGTGTAAAATCACATAAAAATAATTGAAATTTGGGCAATTCATATAGGGAATTTAGAATTCAAGTGAAATAGTGATAGTTTGAATTTTTTGTGGCTTTTCAAGATGTGGTTTTGCTGTTTCTATTTTGGATTCCCTCTTATTAAAATACTTTCTCAAATAGGCATCTAAAGGAACTTAGACTGTGGGATTGGGCTGTTTTTAATAGATTAGCTGAACTACTCATTGTTCATGACTTGGAATTGTTGGGTATTGATCCTTGATCAGAGTGTTCATGTTTGAGTGAGGATGTAACTTGTGCCTCGGAAAGCTGAGGAACTCCCAAGTGAGCAATGCTTTCTAGAGGTGAAAATTATTCAACTAATTATTACAAGAATCACTACAGGTAGCAAAACTGTTTTGTGGTTTTAATTACAGATAGTTTTAGAGGAAAATACTCTCCTTCTCTAAAGTTTTGAAAAACTAGTGGTGTTTAAACTAATGATCCATGTTGCCAGGATATAGTTACTCTCCTCCTCTTTAATTTTAATTTCATGTTACATATCAACCCATTTTTACTTTTTGATATTCATTTAGAGGATTAAATCACTTTTATAATAAAGTTTACAATAATCCACTTAATTTTATTGTTCAATATTAAATAGCCCAAACAGAACATGAAACACTTCTTTACAGAAAAAAATAGCTTTTTTCCGTCTTTAAACTTTTTCACACTTTGTCACAATTGTCACAGCTAGGCTTTTCTCAATTAGTTAATGGGAACATAATGATTTACAACTTGCAGCTGACCTAACCAACACAGATAATTTTTTAATGGCATTGTGACTATTAAATCAATAACTATTTCTCTTTAATTAGCAATAGCATGTGTTCATAATTTTCAAAGAATTTCCTGTGTGCTCATTGCCCATCTTCAACACTGATTTTCACTAATTTCAAAATGTAATAAGAAGCAAGGCTAGTTTACAGTTTACTCTTTACAGTTTATTTCACTTCCCCTTTAATGGGATCTGTGGCAAAAGTCAGCTTTTTTTGTTCAACGTTTCCAAAACAGTTCTAAGTGAAGTCCAGATGTGTAAGTTAGACAGCTTTCCAATTGTTTTTTTCCAATGCTCAGTGGTGGGGAGACTTACGTGGCAAATAAAGGCAGTTTAGGTAAAGCAGGCAAAGGGTCTTTTTATCAGGTTCAGAAGTTTGCCTCAGGCTGAATTTTCCTCTTCTGGTTCTTAAAGACTCTTAAGCTGAGCCTTTAACTCTGATTAATTCTCAGTGATTTATTTTACCTTGGAAATAAAAGGGGCAGTTTTAAAATTTAATCTGAAATTGAAATTGTCTAACTAGTCTATCTCTCTACTTTAAAATCTCCCTTCTTAAGTAGTCCCACACCTGCACCTCTCTTTGTTAGCACTTCAGCCTGTGTTTAGGACAATTGTTCAGTATCTCCAAACATATTTCTCTCATTGGACTTTCCTTGGTCCTGTAGGAAAGAAGACTTTCTCATGATGACATTGCAAAAAGTCATATTTGATTCCTTCCACTGATTCCTTACCTTTTTAAAATTTTTCTTCTTTTTCCTTTTTGTAGTTACTGAAACTGTCATAGGAAGCTTTTTGAAATATCATAACATCGTCAAATCTATCCTCAGTTAGTTTGGTATAACCCCAGAAAGCTACAGTAGGTTTAACAAAACTTTAGTACAAAGATGGGAGAATTTTAATGAGGAAGTTGGGAACAACTAATCTGTGATTTTGATATTGTTAATCAAGAAATGGTTCTTTGTCTCCCAGTAAAATCATTGTTTCCTCTGATTTTCCTGTTGCTGGGTGGGCTTCAATACTTTTTGCCCACAGCTGGACAGTGGCAGCAGCTGCACAGAGAGGTGAGGACTGGGGAAATGCTGGCCCTGGTAGCGTCACAGACACGTTATTGAAGAGAGGTGGGAGCAGAGTGCATTTGAGCTGTCCATAAAATCTTTTAATCCCACAGCACTTTTAGTGATGTTTACCCAAGATGACAGAAGATGGTTCTCCACCCACTCCCTTTATTAATTGCAGATGTCTCTTTCTCCCTTAAAAACTGGTTCTATAAAGCAGTTTTCTCAGGTGTCCCGAGATAAACAATATTTTTTTTCATGTTTTACATCACATTAGTTCTGCGTGCAATTTTCTTTGCGTCTTATACCAGTTCAAATGGTCCTTTTTACTCTTTCACAGAATAGCTCCTCCAGTTTTTTCTTTTTGCTATCTATTATTTCTTAGTAGCACAGTTCACAGGCTGGGTAATACAGTTACTTCCAGTTTAAAGTAACATTTGTGGTTTTCAAATAGTATTTCTAATGGTTGTTTTCAATTTATCATAATTAAAAGAAAACAAATAAAAATCCTGCCAATACAGCTGGAGCAATAATTCTTTTTTGTTACTTTTCCTTGTCCTTTTCACAAGTTTCTTTGTCTTGTGGAATGGTGGGCTATGAATGTGTTAACACTTGTTGCTTAGTCTTATAAATGGATGTTTATTCTTTACTAAATTATTAGTTTCATTACTGAAATGTCAGCTCCTAAACTCTGTGGCTATTCACTTTAATGCAGATGTTGAGTATGTTCAGACCATTCATATACTCTTATATGAGCACTTAATTTTGCTGTGTTGGAAGTCTGTTTTTCTAACTTCTGGGGTAGACTTCATTAGTGTCACATGACAAGGATGGAAGGATTTATTGCCTTGTCCAGCTTCCTAGTGCAAAGTTGTACCATAGACAGAGACAGTTTTTTTCTTGGAACTGCAAAGTTTGGGCACACAGGTTGCCACAAAGGCCATTCCAGTCAGATATTTTGAAAACAAAATGCACCATGAGGCTGATTGGCCATTGGGAAAACCAGTCTGGTTTTTCCAAGAGTTTTGAAAATCTCCATGCATTCAAAGCTTGAGCAGAAATACCTGAGTTGTTTTATCTAACTTTGAAATAACCTATCTTTCAGGTTAACCCTGTCTTGAGCAAGAGCTTGTACCAGGTGGAGGTCCCTTCCAACCAAATTATCCCTTGGATCTATGATAGATCTGCACTGGGTCAGCTAAGGACTCTTGAGGACATCTCCACAAAGAGTGATGCATGAGATAAGATCACTTGTGTCCTTCTGTGAATCTGCAGTATCTTCAGAATCACTTTAAATTTGCCTGAGCAGCATTTCCAAATCATCCAGTCTGTTACTGAGTTCTGCATTCCTCCTAGAACATGAGCTGTACCCACAGGGCAAGTTCCACCTGCTGACTGTCACCCATGCAGAGAGATACTGCAAGATCATTGTGGCTTAAAGGTTTCCCCAGGGACTATATTCCACCTGCAAGCATAAAAATGACTCCAAACACCTGTCATCTGATCTGTCCCCTCAGATAATGTGGAACCACTGGAAATAGTAGGATTCAAAGCTGTTTTAAGCTGATATTGTTCTACCAGAGCCTGGCCCCGTGCTGTGCAGTGTTACAGATTTATTTTTGTGTATTTTCGTATATTTGAAAACAAGTTTTCAAATTTATTTATGCTCCCACTTTGGAAAGTGTGATTTGGAGATGTGCTCAGTCAAATATGGAGGGAACAGTGGAAGTGACAGAAACACCCTGCAGCTATTTGCATGTAGTGGCACTGATGCTGCCAGACCCACCTGGGCATTTTGGCACTGGTGCTCAGGAGGGGCTGTGTGTGTTTGTGTGCAGTGCTGAGGAGCACACACACCTGAAGATGTGTGTGCTGGGCTCTGGGAGATGTCTGTGAACAACCTTCTTCAGTTTGCAGGTACCTCTGGAGAGGAAGAAGTTATGTGCTGGAAATGTCTCCCATGCATATGGTTATTTCTGTGGAGGAGATGAGCTCCCAGAGTATTTCATCCACCCACTTCATTTTTCTGAGAAAATTTTTTAACACTACGTTTTCCATTCCATTGATATGCAATGCACTGTGTAAAACACCAAGTAAATTATGTTGCTAAGAGCCTTATTTGTTGCATGTTCTAGGCTAATTTGAATTGAATTAAGGCTTTAAAGATCTGAGGAGGTTGGTCTTAAAACTCCATTTGCTAAAATTATCCTTACATGCTTGAACATAATTGTACTTAGGCCAAAGAAATATGAAGTAAAACATGAAAGTGGTTTTATGACAGAACAGTACTTTCCAAGTTTATGAATGTTTCTTTCAAATATCACTGTAGTTTTGTAATTTATGCATTGTAATTGGGTCCAATCAGATATTATATGCACCCAAAGAAAAGAATACACAGTATATATGTATAAAATACATTATTATCACAGGACAAGCTGAGTTGGAAAGGACCCACAAGGGTCATTGAATCCAACTTCCAGCCCTTCACAGGACACCCCAAGAGTCACTCCGTGTGCCTGAGTGTTGTCCAAACACTTGTTGAACTCTGTCAGGCTGGTGCTGTGACCACTTCCCTGGGGAGCTGTTCCAGTGCCCAACCACTCTCTGGGTAAAGAACCTTTCCCTAATATCCAACCTAAACCTCCCCTGACTCAGCTTCAGGCCATTCCCTCGAGTCCTCTCACTGTCACCATAGAGAAGAGATCAATGCTGCCCCTCCTCTTCCCCACACGTTGTAACTGCAATGAGGTCTCTCCTCAGCCTCCTCCTCAAGTAACATTTGCATAT
The DNA here is from genome assembly GCA_034509425.1 of Eopsaltria australis. NCBI lineage: Eukaryota > Metazoa > Chordata > Aves > Passeriformes > Petroicidae > Eopsaltria > Eopsaltria australis. Next base: position 5,425,964 of record JAVTVJ010000030.1, read on the forward strand.
TTTATGTATTCTAGCTCATGTCATAAATATGATCTTTTTCTGAAAGTAGTTATCTTAATGCTGACTCAATTTCAATGTACTTTTTATCTAAATGCTTGTTTCACAATTTTTTCTTGCACATAGAAAAGATTATTTAATGGAAGTTGTTACAATAATGATATATCCTTAATTACAGAAACCTTTATCTTACCTGGTACAAACCTGCAGAATATTTATACTCAGAGATAGAGCACAGAAAGAAGGAAAATACCTATACTTTAAGCATCCATTTAGTCACAGCTCTGCACTGTTACTGATAAGCTTTTCATTTCACTCCAGTGCTTTATCTACTCTGTATGGTTAAATTGAACAGTGTCAGAAGTGTTCTTGCAGCAGAGTTAGGAAAAATCTGGTATTCAAGGAGTTTGTCTGTGTGAGTGTATTGCTGCAGAGACACGAGTTGATGCATTACAAAATCCCCTTTGGGCATATCCACGTTTGTACTGTAAAGCAAAGTTCTCAAAACTAAAAGTTAAAAGCACACTTGGGAAAATTTGGGTTTTTCTAGTGCCATAGGCACTGCCTTTCCCCTGGTATAATGATGAATTTTCTATAAGCACAGAAACAACAGACTTCCATATTAGCTCACACTAATAAGAATAAAAATCTTGCTGCAAAAACATACTGGAGGCCTAAATAAAAATTGAAGACATTTAAGTGAAGCAAAATCAGTATTCTGTGGATATAAAAAAATAATAATTAACCACCTAGCATGGAAAAAATTATAGTACGACAACACACAGAGATTTATTTTTTGTTTAAAAAAAATCAGAGACTGAGGCATAATAGTAATGTCACAAATGAATAGGAAATTGCACTGATGATTTTTTATGAGTGCTCTCTGACTTTCTGGAATATATAAGCCATTTTTTAGTAACCTTACAAAGTTAGAAAACTATAAAAATATAAAACCATCCATTTTTAAGTGCATTATAAAACCAAATTTTCTTAAAACAAGACAAGAGATGGAGAGAAGGTCCTTGCTTCTACACTGTTGTGTTGATTCCGGTGTTTCAATTGGAAAATAAAGTCACTCCAATTTGATAGAATTATCACACTGATGTTTTGGTTTTTGTTTTCTTTTCACAGATTAAGATGCTTGGTAAAGCAGCTGGAGAAGGGTGACATTAATGTGGTGGATTTAAAAAAGAATATTGAATATGCTGCATCTGTGCTGGAGGCAGTTTATATTGATGAAACCAGGTAAGTCTGAGGGGAAGAAAAATGGAATTAATGTCACAAACTGTGCTTTAGAAATTTGGTCTGTGCATGCAATTGTGACTGGCATGAGCTGAAGGTCTGTGCACATTAGAAGTGCATGTGGCTCTTGGGTCTTTTAGTGACAAGGTTAAAGCAAGAGAGATTCCAAAGGTCAGATGTAACTGTTGTCTGGAAAGAAATGCTCACAGAAATGAGTCAGAATATCTGGTTAGTAAATACACAAATGAGTGAAAAGCTGTGATTTATTTTCGAATGTTTGATGCTTAGTTTCTGCTTATTGTTGGCAGTATTAATGGCAATCCTATGGGTTAATTCCAATTAAAATAGAAGTTCTAAGTATTTGGCTTCTTGAAAGAATTTGAAGATATGGACTGCATTGAAATTAGGTAGCTAACTTACTGTTTTTCTTTCTGCACTCTGGCCTTTCTAAGTTTTTTCTAAGCAGAATGGTCTTGTAAAGATGTCTGCCAAAAGTTCCTTGCACCGCTGGAGCGTGTAGTGGGTGTCTCAGTTATTTCATGGACCCAACACTCTCTCTGTGTCTTGTGTCCTCCCCTCCCCTTGCAAGTCTACGTAGCTGATACAGTTCCTGAAATCCTGCTTCAGAGATAAACCACTGACTATTGCTCCAGACACCTCCCAAACACTGGGATTAAATATTAAATTAAATGGGTGTAGTATTCATTGCTCTCTCTGAGTAGTAGCACCAGGACCAGGAAAATAAATTGAGATTTACTTATTTTCTAAACTGAAGTGGCTTCTGTGGAAATAAATAGTAGTGATGCAATGAGTAATCCAGTCTTTCTGGCTCTGTGTGGGAATATCAAGACAAATAGCAGACACTTCATGCACAGAGAAAAATACATCAGCTCTAGCAGCAACAGGTGCATTGTTTTTGCTGTAAGCAAATCTTTAAATAAGCTAATTGCCCTCATAGAACTTGACAGCAAGATTATTAAACTGCCCAAAAGAAAATATACACCATTTTATAGTGATCTGCAAGATTTTCATAGCCCTCAGGTTATTTTCTTAATCCTTGGGCCACTGTGACCTCCTGATGGTGGCTATTTTCAAAAATTCTGTTTCAGTATATCAATAAAGCTTTGCTCTTCTGTAGCTCATAGCACAACAATGTTTAATCACATTTATTTATTGCATCCAATATTTTACAGAATATTCTCACTTTCCACGGTACTAAGTCAGGATATACTTGAGACAGGTATCTTGTTTTGCACTTACTTATTGAATGCTTGTGTTCACCAAAGCAATTTTAGAGTTTGTAGACCTACCAAATTTTGGTAGCATTCCTTATATAAATATGCAATAAGCATACATTTTGTGTATATCTTTCCATACCTTTAGCTGTATTTATCAAGTATATATATGTAGACATATAAATCATAAAATGCTATAAGTAATAGTTAAAAGTGAAACTATAATGAAACCTACTTTTCTACTTTTATTCTTTTCATTTTAGTGGTTTCTACTTCAATATTGTACCTCCATATTGTTCATTTTGGTTTAAAGTATTTGATTTTGGTTGTAATTTCTAATGCAGTCTCCATGAAATTCAGAATCAGTATGATGCGATTTTTTAACCTGGTGGTCTTTGTGTTATTTTTATCCTAAAAATGTAGGCTGACCCTGCACATCTTAGTTGGACAGTATTATGTATGGTTCTATTTTAAATTTTGATGCATCTCCATGAAAAAAAATTGTAAACTGTAATTTGTAAAATTTGTAATTTACTAATTGTGAATTTATTGTAGGCCTGAGAAACACCGTAGTTGCCACTGGTACTTTCATAGTAGAGTCCTTTCCATGGCAAGCTGCAAAGATAATAATGTTTTAAATAGCGTGACCAGTATTCTGAAATCTAAGTCTATACTCAAAAATATAAACACACAAAGAGGGTCTCTTGAGTTCCTGGGAAGCCAGTCCCTAAGGAACAAAGCCGTGTATCATTGAGTCAAATGCCAATGGAGGCTGATGTAGCTTGTGTGGTTGCATTTGTCCTTGTTCCCACCAAAGAATACAGGTTCTTTGTCCTGCACAGAGCTACTTCTGTGAGAATCTGGAACTGAGTTAATTGCACTCATTAGTAGATTAGAAATAATAGTTTAGATCATAAGCAAAATGGTCCATTCCTGCTGAGCCTGAATGTGCAATCACGAAGTTCAGATAACTTCAGTAAGTTTCTTACATCTGAATTGCTGTCCAGTCGATGTCTGCAACACACATGAAAATACCCATTCTTCCTGATTTAAGCCCAGTCTTGATCCCTGGATTTTGTCCTGATGAATTTACTGACATTGCTAAAGTATCCAAGCACAGGAAGACCTCAGCTTCAACCAGCAATCTAAAATTGAATCCTGTGTGTGGTGTTCTTTTCTTCCCCACTTTTCTGGGCGACAGACCTCAATATCAGCTGAGGGAAAGGTCTTTTAAATATCTCTACAGATTAGGAATAGCAGTAAACACAGAGTTCGTTACTTGAATCCTCTTAACTCATCTTTCTGTTATGATATATATGCTATGAAACAGGATGATAAAATGGTCCTGACAATGGTCCCTCACCATTGCAGAAGGACCTTTGCAATTCTTCACAGGCACAGAGAAGAAAAAAGCAAAAAGGAAAGTCAAAACTGAGGTCAATAAAGAAGTCCAAGTATGACATATCTCACAGAGTGTGGTCAATAATGCAGCCAAGGATCAAGGAAGAACCTGGTCTATTCCGCAGCTCCAGGAAACCATTTGTGCTACTTAAAAATTAAATCTCCAGCACTATCCTGGCAAAATAATTTTTTTCTTTATAAGCCTGAGGTTTTTATCAGTGAGCAGTTCCAATTTCCTCCAGCAGAAGATATCAATTCCCTCCCCCCCATACTTCAAACTTTATTTGAGTTTCTTGAAAAGCCTCTATCACATTATAAAGTTGTGTGTGCACATAGAAAGACATTCAAACATGTAAGCTGATGGAATATTGAATCTTTATTTAAAGTGCATCAGTCAGCTGCAAATACCTGTAGAAGTCACATCCTTTAGCAGAGGATGAAGAATTTTTTCAGGTCCTCTGACACTCCCTTTGTCTGCTCCTGTGATTCTCCACACTATAACCATTTATCTGAGACTATTACATACACTCATTTCCATTCCTGAGCTTTCTAAAACTATATGGGGCTGGCTTAGGGCAAAAGCAGAGAAACAACACAACAGATTTGATTTATGAAGTTCTGAGAGTAACCTTCTTAGTAACAGGGACCGTCATTAGGATAACCTTCCAAAATGAGGAAAAATTGGTTTGGGGCAGTGACTGTCAATAACTCTATAAAGGGTCTGAGCTGATGGAAGGTTGGAAAGCCCAGACATCAGGCATCAACTAAGTGTTGCTTTCCTATGAGCTTCATTATCTGTGGCCCCATGTCACTCAATAAATTTGTTTAACAAGCTCTGTTTTGGACTGCTGCATCTTTCAGTGCTGCACTAAACTCTTCTGTGAGAGCTGTAACACTCTGGTAGCTGAAGCAGAGGTTCACTCACCATCAGCTGAAAATAACCCAGGAAACTTGTAGTTCCAGCCCCTCAGCAGATCTGCTTGGTGGAAGAAGTTCAAACTTACTCAATAGGTGTTGTAAATTATTCTGACAAATCTTGCAGAACTTTCTCCATTAGTACCTGCCACTTGGCTCGAGGCAATGGAAGAAAGATATTTAGAGTCAAACAGGAAATAAATACAGCCTGATAATTCAGTCACGACAGCTGTTCCGTTCCTTGTAAATGCAGCTCTTCATTTACACTAACTGCAAATAAGTAAAATAAAATCTAGATGGAAATTATAAGATGAAAGGAAAAAAATTTCCAAAGATAAATAATAGTAATAATAAATATAAAACTTATTGCAGAGACTACTTTTATGATGTTCTGCATAAAATCAGAGTAGTTTATTCCAATTATGAGGTTTTTAAAAATGCCTTAATATTTTATAAAATAGACAGTATTTCAGGAGGATTTTTATCTGTGCAGTTGCAGTTCCATACAGGATTTCTGTTTGTTTCAGGCTGTATAATGCCTTTTTAATAAGGCTTTAACCTCTTGAGAACTTTTGACTTAGAAGAGGCTGCATTTCAGTAATGCATGAAGTAGCTCTGTATTACATAGCTGGCAGGTTTTTTGAGCATCTTGGATTCAACAAGGCAAAATTACAAATACAGGTTTATGAAGAGAAAGGAAAAGTCTTTGAGCGTGACATTGTAGCAATGCTTATTTGCATGAGAACTCTGGAAATAGTGAATGTATTTCAATGACACCACAGTGGCAAACACAGTTCTTGATTAAAATCTCTTATTTAGAAAAAAAAGTACACATTGTGATATGTATAATATTACTAAAAAGGAGGTCATTGAACCTGAACTTTGTGAATGCTGTTGCAATAAACACCTTGGACTACACTGAATTTCCAGTGTACTGCTCCAGCAACGCTCCAGAGGTTTCTGCAGTTTTGGGACATAAACAGGGACAAACACATCCTCAAATTCTGGACAAAAAGGAAATAGTTTGAATTGCAAGACAAAGAATTTTGTCATTTCATCTCATCAAATGTCTGTGGTACCCTTCAGGTGTGCCATGGAAATACTTGTGATAGGAGCATCCCTGTGTGTATCTTTGCCACGTGATGTGCAAGGAAGAAGAAAGGAATAAATGCTCGATGATACTGGTGCTCCCAGAGCTGTGTGTTGTGGAAGTGGGAATGGAGCTTAGCAACAGCCCATCAACTCAATGAAATTCTCCTGTTTCCAGGAGATTCTGAGGTGAAGAATGGTCAGTGTAGCCTGTTCATGGGCAGCTTGCAGTATGCAGTTTGGGTTATGTTTGCTAGCTGAAGAAGGCGCTTCCCTGGTATTTTCAAGTTTTTCAGTCCTGCAACAGAACCTGAGTCTGTGCCAGCTACTCCATCCTAGGCTAGGAATTAATATCTCAAAAAAATAATAAACTGGAGTGATACTTGGTAACCCTGTGCTTTCTTTCACTCTTTACAGCATACATTTAGGAGCTTCCTATTTTAAATGAGAGCCAAAGTCAGTGAAGGATCCACCTTTTATGTTTCTTATAATAAATAATTGTCATGAGCTGTATTTTAGTATCAGCGTTGCAAGGCTCAGAGCTAGCTGAGTTGCTGCTGAGCATGTCACAGCAGGAAGCTGTTCCTTGATATTGCAGGACCATTGGCACTCTGTTCTCACCTGTGGCACACCAGATGGAGCTGACTTTGTGAGTCACAGAGTTTCACTGGCTCTAAGGCTCTGGTTATGGGAAGGATTGTGCCAATTCAGACACCAATACCTATTCAGGGACACCAGCAGAGATGGTCACACCAGCAAAATGTCTTTGATGGTGCAAGGTTGAGAAAGTTAAATTTTCTTACATCAAAGAGATGTACATATTTTTTAAAACATTTAAGAACATTTATTCTCAATCTCTGTACCTGAAAAGACAGATTAATCTGTTCATTTATACATGAAGGTGACTCTTTCACTCGCAAAACAGTGGGGCATTTAGTCAATGATGTAATTTATTTTGAAAGATCTAGAACATATTTCTCCTGAAAATTACCTTTTTGGGAAAAATCTATTAAGATTAAAGAGCATAATCTGCCTAATGCCAAGGATAAAACAGGTGGAATGGGTTGCTCAATTTGGTAACTATTTGCCAGATGAAAAATATGGTCTATGTAATTCCTCTCTGAGCTGGTTTAGCTGGGGAGAGATTTGAAGTGACAATTATTTAAGCATGAAGTTAAATTTTAATCTTGAATATTCAGTCAAGTTTGCTGAGCCTGTATAGCTCTCCTCCATAGCCAGCCCATGGTTAAACGTACTTTGCCTGAATTTCTCAGAAACGAATGCACCATTTGAAGTAAATCATTCAGTTTATCCATTAAGGGAATCTACAATTGATACTTTTGTAAAAGCTGCAATTGAGAAAAAGCTTATTGTGTTGAGATTATTCAGTACATTCCACTCTTATAAAAGCTTAAAATAAGCCTTTGAAATCTTTTGTACTAAGCTAATGTGGTTTGGTTGTGGTTTTTAGGTTATTTTGTGGTTTTTTTTTTTTTTTTTTTTTTGAGAGGAAAGCTTACAAGAGCATTCAAGTTATATGAAAATAATATATTTAAAATCACTGAAAAATCTATCGCATTCTGAATAAAGCTTCTCAGTTCAGTTAGGATATTTAATAAATAGCCAGCATCCCTTTTCCAAAGTTACTGAGTTTTTCTGTTTCAAAGATTTTGCTGTTAATTTATTTCTGAAGTCATGCCCTGAATTAGTCCCTGCAGTATAAAACTCCCAAAATACCATATCAAAGCAACTGAAGAGAAAAGGAAAGGGAAAAGAAAAGAAAAGAAAAGAAAAGAAAAGAAAAGAGAAAAGACACTAGCACACAGCTGTAGTCTGAAAAATGATACTTTTTAATCATGAGTATCCTGAACTGAATCTTGAGATTGTTGTTGGCCTTTGGTATGTACTTCCACATTTCTGAATAGGCAGGACTTATCAACAAGTGAACATTTCCAGTAACAGTGCTCCTTCTTATATTACTTATCTTCTGTTGTAATACCTGTACTTATTCCAAATTATTTTCCTTTTATTTTAATTAATTAATTGATAATTCTTCATATGAGGACAATTCTTCTAAGAATGTGCCAATTTCATGAGTACAACATTGTGGTAAAATCATCCTTTCCTTTAGAAAGACCTTTATGTACTAAAAATGCCCCTCATTCATTTTTGCAATTTGTTTATCCTCAGTGGGAGTCAAGAGAGCCTTTTAGTGGATGTTAGTGGAAATTGTAATGGACTATAGAGGACAGAAATATTGATTGAATATATTGATTCGTGCTTATTCAGGAAGATAGTGAGATAATAGACCTAAATAATTGGTAAAAATGTGAACTGACTATTTAGAGTGTAAATTCTTCTGCATTCTAGACCTAGAAGAGGACATTCTTTAATTCACTCTTAAGGGCTTGATTAATTCACTAATTGGCAAAGAGCTAGCACCACCTTCTCAATTTTTTTCTCTGGAAATCTTTCACTACCTCTGTTAGACAGCATGAGTGATCAACAAAGATGGATTTTTTTCCCCCCCATAGCCATTATCTAATTTTAATTTTTAAAATTTTCTTTCTTCTCCTCTATAGTACATCTGATATATTCCTGAGGGGAAAGAAATTCTGACTAGTGCATTACTATATTTAAAATTCTAATTAAATTAAAAGAGAGCTAGAAATTATCACTACTTGAATTTTGAAAAATTATTCTTGGCAAAAAACACAGTACTGTGACAAGAAGATCAGGTTATTAGTTACTATGACTGCACTATTAATTGATTGCTAAGCTGAAATGCCATAGGCCATGTCTTATTTATTCCCACAACTGTCAATGAAAGTTCTACTCGTGGAATGAATAGAATTAAATAAGCCAAGCCTCCCCCTCTCCTTCCCACGCATATCTCTTCCTCGTATTGCATCTACTTAACAGGCTAATGATGTATGAGCAAAATAAGTGTATGTAACCCTGAAATTCTGACTTTGTGTTGAAAAAAAAAGTATTTTCTGTGGCCTATTTTGTTAGAGCTCTTTTTGTTGTTTTGTTTAGTATTTTTGGGTGTTCCTTGGCTTTATGGAAGAAAAATTAAAGTGGGTGCCTTGGCATCTATTTGTATATATATATATATATTTATTGAATTCAACTGGGATATTTAAGTTCATGCCTCCCAGCTGAATGAAGTTTAGCTCAATAGAGTTTTACTTTGAGACTGACTGTGGAACAACTAGCTAGCTTTAAAATGGCCACAATCTCTGATCTTCAGGCTGGTTGATATGGAGGATGAGGCTATGGGCCTTGTAGTCACTCCATTCCAAATATTTGCTAAGCCAGAGGCTGTAGCCTTGTGTTTGTCAGCTATGGCCATGTATCCATTAATTTGTCCAATGACATTTTTGAACCTATGTGGCAGTTTGCGTGTTTTGAAATGTCACGAAATTATATTAGTTTACAAATCACATTTTTTTAATTTACAAGTTAGATTGCAAAATCTTGCAAAAATCCCTGTGATATTTCATAGAAAGTTCAGTGGCTTGACTGTGTTTTGAACCTGTCCTTTGATTTTATTTGATCTTCAAGCTCTTTTTTTTTTAAAGGCATAGAATGCTAGAATGGGTTGGAGTGAGATGAATTACTAGCCCTTGTTTCCTCTCCTTAAATCTTGTTTCAGTTTGGCACCTGAAAGAAATTAATCCTTTTTGAGACGTCATTAATCTTATGTGTTGAGGGATCTGTAAGATTTGGTGTTTTCAAATCAATTCAGAGTTGCAGTTGCTTTCCTAGTTACTGAAGTTAAAAGCAGAGCCACTGGAACTCTCTCATGTTGTTCAGCCATCTCTCACCAGAGAGCTGTGGCCTCATGAAGATTACAGATCAAATGAACACTTACTTCAAATACTATTTTCTCTGTTCCATCTTCATGAGGTTACTCCTGCTCATGTCATTTGCAGACTGAATCGTCCTCCTACTTTACAGATGTATGGTTAAAAAGATTAGGGAGACTGCAGTGTGTCTTGCTAGTCTTAATTTGTACTCCAGTGGCTCATATTGCAGAGCTTGGGGCTTGGTCCCAAATTTAGATCTGCATCTGATTATAGCAGACTGCTGTAGAACTCTGTTTCCTGCTGCACAGGTGATGTGCAATATCCTGGCTCTGTGCTCTGAGGCAGCCTAATGCCCATGGTCCTCTAATTCTGGGAATATTTGCATCTCATTTGAATAACAGTTGGAATAGTTACAAATATATGTTTCAGGGATTATAAGATTTTTTCCTTGTTATACTAAAAACATATCAAATGTCAAATATTCCCAGAAATACAAATGTACTGATTTCTCTGGGGATATTTAATACCAGTGTTAGACTAGTATAGATGTAAGTGGGCTATAACATAGGTTTTAGTTTAGGGGATAAAGCCAATTCATAGTCTTTGACCTTTGGCCAGTCTCAGCCTTGGTTCAGTTTTGCAAGATAATTTGCTCGAATCCTTTCCTCCACACAAGTCCTGCTCATCCAGTTTAAGTTTCTGATTTTTGGCTGTTGTCCCACTATCAGAAAATTTCATAATTCTTGTTATTCTGCTCTTCTTGTACTCCATCTTAAAGAGCTTTCCCAGACAGATAATTCTATGCCTTTGAAAAATAGGAATGTTTTTGTTCTTTCAGGAAACTGGGGAAGGATGAAGGGTGCATTTTAATTTTTTTTTTAAACCCCAGTTCAAAAATGTCACAAAATATACTGTTGGCCAGATGAGCTGCTGGAACTGAGCACAAATAAGCTATACTCACTGTTCACCAATAATTTATATGATTCTTCTGACATGCTTCCTATTAGGCATCTTCCTCTAGTCCCTCAGATAGCATTAATTTATATGGGGATTCTTTGAACTCTGCCTCACTGAGGCTTTCCTTAATCATCCAAGTTTCACAAAGGCAGCACTAGAGAAATAGATCTGTGTAATCAAATAATGCCTGCAATTCAATTGGTACCACTTCCAAGAAAATATTTTGAAAGGGTGGCATGCTTTGCATATTTATAGCTCTGGGGTTTCTTCATAATTGAATGAAGGAAAAGTTGATATCTGACTAAATAAGGGATTTGGTTCCTGGAAACCCCAAGAGTCTGAGTGATAAGGGCAAATAACTGCAAGAAAAAGATTTATCGAAGTGTGGATTGGAAGTGTTGAGTCTGTTTAAATGAGAATGTTTAGTTATATGTTTCTTCTAAATAAACTGATGACCTCTAATTCACTTTTGCTGAAGTTTCTTTTTAATACTTTTATTTTGCAAGAGCTATAAATAACTTTTCTAGCTTTTTGAATTGCTAACAACTGTGAAAGCTGACTTGCAATCCAATCTTGTATAATGTCTTTTCTGCTATGACTTTTTACCCTGCCTTCAATAGGAATACAGATCTCTACATAGAAGGAATTAATTCTCTTCAATAAAGGAATGAATTCTCTGTAATGCTTTTGTTGTGCTGTAATAGCACAATGAGCAGGTGTACAGGGAATTCATTGACATGCATTCACCACACCATTGCTTCATTTACTTCTGCATGTGAGCACCAAAACACTTCTTGTACCATTTTAGGGGACAGATCAATAGACCAATGCTGTTATCAGTTATAGCAGCAACCCTGCTGACATTTCTGTCTGCTACTGTTTTAGATGTTTTCTTGGGATTTTATAGCTCATTGATTACGCTTCAATCCACCACAGCTCTGACAACTTTGTAGGAAAAGCTTTTCTTGTCTTCAGTTGAGTAACTTGCATTTTATTGTCTTTTGCCTTCTGGAACATGAGCAGTGGCAGAGAGAGAAGATATCTGCTGTTCACAGCTTCCCCTTGGTCTCAGTCCGTCTGCCAGAGAAGACATTTAGTGATGTCCTAAGTTGGTTCTGCAGTCAACCTCAACTCCTCCTAAATCAAGTTTTTTTAGCTGTCCACCTGCCAGTACTACTCTTGTTATGTCTGAAGTCTTGTTTGTTATCTTGTATTAATTTTTTTGTAGGAAACTTTTGGACACTGAAGATGAACTCTCTGACATCCAGTCGGATTCGGTCCCGCTGGAAGTGCGGGACTGGTTAGCTTCTACATTCACGAGAGAAATGGGAATAGTGAAGAGGAGACCTGAGGAAAAGCCCAAATTCCGAAGCATTGTGCATGCTGTACAGGCTGGGATTTTTGTAGAAAGGTGAGAGCTTTGTTTTCTTGTGACAGCATGCATTGCATTTAACCACAGTGTCTGCCATTGAAGGTCTTTCAAATGGTGGGATGAACCTGAAGTAAATCTTTGAGCCAGAATTTATGCTTCAATTTCTGCAGTCACTCCATTTTTCTTTACAGAATTCCAGTTGAAACCTCTAAATTTGTAAAATCTCCCAAGCCTTGGAAAATTCTGGGGATGAACTCAATGGCTTTGTAACTTCTACACTAAATTGTACCAAAGACTGTTCTAACATTAAAGAGTAATATATCTGCAAAGGGGCTTTTCTCATAACTTCATAAAAGTTATCTTTGGGGTCAGACCCTTAAATAGATTCATGTTATTTCACAAACTCTGAAAGATGAATTAAAACAAGATAAATTGTTCCAGTATGTTTTTAAAGGAGTGCTATTTCTTAATATTTTATTTGTTCTTCTAGGATGTACCGAAAAACTTCAAGCATGGTTGGTTTGGCTTATCCAGCAGAAGTGATAGTCACATTTAAGGTGAAAGAAGTTTAATCATTGTGGAATTTGAATGTTTTTGAACTTATGTTTAGTGACTTTTAGGGTCAAATGAATATTTTTCTACTGAACATACCCTAGCCATAGTTGGTACTAAAGAACTGAGCACACAGAACAAAGAGAATAATAATTAAAAATTCAAAAATAACATATGATTCTGATTAATTCTTATTTCATTTAGATCCTATTGGAGTGATGGAATGAAATTTATATAGAAATTCTTATAGAAATGTGAGAAAGTTTTATCATCTCCCAGTGGTATTGTAATCAGCGTCTCAGACAGCAGCATTTGTTTCCTTTTTAGGAAAGAAAAAGGAGATAGTATTGGGATAGAGCTGACAAAACAAGCTGAAGCTTATGGAACAAGTACAGTATTTGTTGTAAATTTAAGATATTACTACAAATTCATAGCCAAAAGATGATCTTTTATTGTAAGCTGAGTTCCTATGTCTGTGGATGTAATTAAAAACGTATTTCTTGAAATGAAGTCTCTCAACTTGTTCCCTGAAAGCCAAACACTTATATTATTCTCAAATTGCTTTCTGGTAAATGACATCAGTGTTAATGACATTGCATAACAGCCTGTTTGAAGGGTGGTATTCAGATTAGCTCCATAAAGTTGTGTAGACATTTTTTACTGGGAAAGTTAATTTGAAAGAGTAAGACCTTTGATTCAAAGCATGCAAAGTTGCCTCAGTCATGCTGAAAATATTTTATTCCTAACTGGCACAATTGTTTTCATCAGCAATATTGAAGCAGCCATTAATGTGTTATCTACATTAGGAGTTTGAAAGAGTTGGACAATAAAACCACCAAACTCTCCCTCTTCCCTCTAAAAAACTCCAAAGTATCTTTTCCAGTGACTAAATGGAAACCTAGCCAAATGGATGGCAATGTAATGGTTTTCTGTTTGTTTTTTTTTTTTCTTTTTTCCTCGTCTACAGGATGTTGATAAGTGGTCTTTTGACGTATTTGCCCTGAATGAAGCAAGTGGAGAGCACAGTCTGAAATTTATGATGTATGAGCTGTTAACCCGATATGACCTTTTGAGCCGTTTCAAGGTCAGGAGCCAACCACAAATAAAAATATGTATGCAAAAATACATGTGTCAAATTCAAAATACAGGAAAACCAGCATTGAAATGTTTTTTGTTGTGAAATGCAGTGTAGAATTTCAAAGAACATGGTGAATGAAAGATTGTAAAATGCCAATAGTTCTGCAAAATGAAACTTCACCCAGAATGTGCTAATTTTTCTGCAACCCAGAAAATGGAAAGCTATGTAGACCCTTGTCATGTCATTTGTGTTACATAAATAGATAATGTATACAGACTATTTACTCAGCAGGTCTGAACCAGTGCCCCACCTTTGTAGACCAAAGATTAATAATAAGGCAGAAAACTGTAGTTAGCCCTAAATACTTTTTTCATGGTCTAGGTCACAGTATGTTGACCACCACTGTGCAGTGACTTCAGCTGAACCTTCCTTTCCTAAACCACCTGAGGGGATATATAAAGAGAAAAATCACTTTTCCAAGGTGTTTGTAGGGTTTTGCAATACAATATGGAGTCCTCATAGCCAACTTTGTAAGGCTGAGATAAAAAATGTACCAAAATGATAGATTTGTTGTTGTTAGAGTACCAAATGGAAGTTTTCTTTTAGCTTCAAAATCTCTTTGCTGGAAAAAACTCCATGTTCCTTTTGAAGAGGCTGTCTCACCCTGAAGTTTTTTGAGTATTTTAATTTTAGGCTGGTAACCCAGCTTTTTCCAACAGGCTTTATGTACTTGAAGTCAGAACCACACCAGAGTTCTGACATTATAACACGGGCATGAAGTAGACAATGCTACTGGCAAAGTGGGCTTAAGCCCATTCTCAGTCCCATTGTTTACATTGCAGGGTTTTTAAATAAAGAAAAAATTATTAAGGGAAATGTAATTTCATTTAATGGGTGATGTGGTTTATCCCCAGGCAGCAAATAAGCACCACACAGTCAGTCAGTCAGTCAGTCACTCACTCACTCACTCACTCACTCCTCTCCCAAGCAGGATGGAGAGAAGAGAATTGGAGGCGTAAAAGTGAGAAAACTTGTGGGTTGAGATATGTAAAGTTTAATAATGATGGTGATAATAATAATATAGAAAATTAATATCTAAGAGGGGAATAAAACCCAAGAAGCACTGATGCAAATGGAAGCAGTAGCTCAGCAGCAGCTGAGCAGTGCCCAGGCAGTCCCAGGCAGCAGTGCCCAGCCAGGCTCCCCCATCCCCGTGCTGCTGACCATGAGGCCGTGTGGGGCGATGGCCCTGGGGTCAGTGGGGCCAGCAGCTGTCCCAGCTGTGTCCCTTCCCAGCTCTCCTGCGCCCCAGGATGCTCAGTGGTGGCTGGGATGGGGAGCAGAAGAGGCCTTGACTCTGCGCAATCACAGCTCAGCAGTAACTAAAACATCCTGGAGTTATCAGCTCTGTTTACAGCACAAATCCAAAACATTGACCCATACCAGCTACTATGAAGAAAATTAACTCTATCCCTGCCTAAACCAGCACAATGCAAAAATAAGTGGGACCAGATAGCACCTGTACTTCACACATTGCCTGGAGGAAGGAAAATCATACTATGAGATTAAAGCAAACCTTGTCTCAAGCAAGGTAGAACTGGTGAAGAAAAGGAGATAATTCTATTGACAGACTCCTATCTGTCCTGCCTGTATTGCATGTGCAATCCATGCATTCCTGGTGCAGACAGACATGTCTTGAAAACTATTTGGTTGATAGCTCTGCAGTGTCTTGTACATGGTATATGTAGAGAGATATCTACAGAACTTGTGTGGAGACTCACTGGTATGATATCAGACCTTTACATTTTAAATTTTTCTTTTATTGTTTGCCCACTAGATTCTATTGTATATTATTTATTGCATGCTTGGCTTTGCAGCTGTTGCAGAAAAAACCAATTATTTTAATGTTTTCTTCTCTGTAGATCCCCGTTCCTCATCTTATTTCTTTTGCTGAAGCTCTTGAAGTTGGTTACAGCAAATACAAAAACCCCTATCACAATTTGATCCATGCAGCTGACGTTACTCAAACTGTGCATTACATAATGATTCACACTGGCATCATGGTAAGAAGTATTGTGAAGCTCAATTTCCTTCTTTTCTCAGACTCTGCTGTTTTGAATAAATGTGTACGTGTGTCTTTTCTAAATGAAAAAGCTCAGTTGAAAATTTTGCAGAGAGGGATTCAAAACTACTGTTCAGGCTGTGAACTTCATTTCATTTAAACAGTTCTTCCAGGCTGAACTTCTCTCAATGCAGAGGGAATGAGGAAGAAAAAAAATCATCCTTAAATCCTTTTTGCTTTTCATCGCCTGGATTTAGGTATTTTATATCATATTTAATGAGATAGATTTGCAGGAGTGGGCAGGTGAGAACTTTTTACTTTCACATCAGAGCATGGGAGGTGTGATCAAGGCAAGGAAGCTTTAGTATCTACAGAGGTCCTGGCTGTTGAAAGATGTACTGAATCAGTGCAGGCGTAGAGTTATGTCATCATGGAATGGCTTGGGTTTGAAGGGAACGTAAAGACAGCTCCGTTCCAAACACCCTGTCCTAGGCAAGGACAACTACCACTAGACCAGGCTGCTCAAAGCCCCATCTAGCCTGGCTCTGAACTCTGAAACTGCTTTTTCTTTAAGTTTTTAACCTTCTTTAGGATTGCTCTTGCATTCTCTATGTGCCTAGAGAAGGCAGGCTATTGCATTTGCCTCGAAACAATCACAATATTTTAAATTATTTATTTGGGAACTGAAATGAATCTGTGCAAGCATTTTTATTTATAAACACTTATTTTAAATTTAATACCAGCAGTGAAAGTCTCCTCACTATCAGCTTGCTAGGCAAAAGTAAATACTGACTGAAAAAAAAAGGATGCTGCTGTCAATGGCTTTTTGATAATTTGTCTTCACTGTGAATACAGTTGTTTAAAAAAAACCCCAATGAACCAAAAAAGAAACAAAAAATGAAACAGCTGGGAAGAAATAGTGTCTGATTTCTGTTTGCAGAACTATGAAACAATTCCAGAAGGCTTTGGAATGGAAAAATTTAGAGCTGACTCTGATGTTTTTGCTCCTATATATACACAATAAACGACGGTCAATCACTTATGTTAAGCCTTTTCTCACTTAAAATGCCTTTGGCTTCAGGGTGGGCAGGGAAAGATCTGCAGGCATTACATGTTTTTATTCTATTGTTAGAAGGAAGTATTTTGCTTGTAAGTATCAAGTGTTTAAAGCTATATTTTAACTCCAATACTACTTTAGTGAAGCCTCGAGTCTTCACCAGGCAAGATTCCTTTTCGGATTGAGAAATTTTCTTGAGAAAGGACTTCCATATTAGACTGAAGCAGGGGCTAGACAGCTCTTGCCAAGAGAAGTTCTAGTCAAAGATGTTGTATACAATATTCACCTATCAAAATAATATTTTAGGAAAAGAAGCTATTAGATTGTGGTTCCTATCCTACGTTTGTCTTCTACTGTAAGATTAACTGCAAGAGTTAAGTGATGTGAGCCATGTCTTTGTTGCAGGTGTACACCTGGGTCAGGAACTTAACAGGAGGAAAATCCTTTTGTGTAATTATAAACATCCCTCTGGCCCATTGTATCTGTGCCCCTCTGCCCTTCAAAAAAGGCAATAGCATTCAGATTTTCTTTGTGCTGCCAGGGCAAGGTTCCAACTTCTAGAGCTGTCTTAGTAATTTTGGGAAGTTTAGCCATTAATTAAACCACTTTGAAAGACACTTCGTGCATCCCTGAACACTGAATGAAGGAGTCTGTTTCATATTTGAGTATCTGCTGTTTCACTGGGTCCACAAGAGTGTGAGAAAGGCCTTTCCAACACGAGTTTTACAGTATTAGCATCTTAACCTTCTAACTGCCTTTGATGTGGTTTGGACAACTATTTTGAAAAAAAGTTTAGACTTTACTGCTGCAAAACCTCCTTAATGTTGCAAGACTGCTGCAAAATATTTCTATAAAATTAGTCCAGGTTTAATTCACTTTTTAATTGCTAAATTGTGATATTGAACTGTGATGTTTCCCTGCCCGTGGCAGGGGGTATTGGAACTAGACGATCTTTAAGGTCCCTTCTAACCCTGTCCATTCTATGGTTCTATGATCCTGGAAAGTTCTTGGAAAGAAATCTAACTAGGGCAACACATAGTCAAGAGTGCCTTCAAACAGATGTACTTGCCAGGCAGAAGGAACATTTATGGAAATCAGTGTTTGAAAGAGGGCCTAGTGATTCTGCAGCTTGCAAAGTATTTCTCTCCCAAATGTCACTTGCAATTTGAGAAAGCATCAGGATCATGAAAATGTTTTATTTAACTTGCAGGATTATTTTTTCCTGTTGCCTGGTTAACCCTCCTGTACCCTACTCAATAACAATTTGGGGTTTGCTTCTCAAGCCAGTGGTTTTCAGAGCATGTCCATTGTAATGCTTTTTTAAAAGTCTGCTGTATTTCTAATAAATACCTGGATTAGAGTAAATCTAATGCAATTCTAGATCAAATTCCTGTGGGTTATTTTTATTTTGCAGATTGGTTTGCAATTTGAGGTTTTTGTGCTTTCATTGTCTCTTAAGGGCCTGATACTGACTCCAAATCTTGCAAAGAGTTGCTCTCTTCCTTGTTTATTTCTGAAACACATCTTGAAGCAAATGTTTCCAAAAGCTGGGTTTCAGGAAATCTTTTGCATGATTCCTGTTGTTGAGGTCATGTATTTTGTACCTTTTATAGGATGCTGGAAAACAGTCATATTTCCACATTTGCCAAAAAAAAAATAAATTGGCTAATCAGAGTTTATGCTTCTCCACAAGCCCCTAGAGAGATTCTGGTGAAGAATAAGACATATTAAGAGCTGCTATTAAAGAAAAAAATTAATAATTATATTTTTCAAAAGTTGCTGTCTATCTTAAGAAAGAAGATGCAGCCACCTCAGATCAATGTGTTAGAATGTTAGATACCACAGATGGCATACAGTCTATTAACCTTCCCAAGAGATTAAATCCCAGATGATGCAACTGAAATGTGTAGCTCAAGCTTGCGTTTATGAAGTTTTTCATCTTTATAAAGGTTTAAGAATCCAAGTCCCAGGGAATACATCTTGTAAAGAACTTTTGAGTCATCGATCATCTTCCCACCATCCCTTTTCTCCTCCCACATACCTGTATTGCTCAAAGTAAAGGAAAAAATGTCTTTATTGCCAATAAGTGCATTGTGAGACTCCATTTCTTACCCAGTTTTTAATCCATCATTGTAAAAATAATAGTTTCAAACAGAACTCATAAGCTGAAATGTATCTATTTACATATAGCAATACATAATACTTCAATAGAAGATATAATTTATCTCAGCTATTACACCTACAAGACTTAGTATCTTTCAGGAGGGAAGCAGGTTTCAGCTCTTCTCAGTCTTGCAGACCCCCAGATACTTGTTTTTCCCTCTGCCTTTCAGAAACACTCTTATTAAGTGTCTCTCTAAGAATTTTTTCTCCACTTTTTTAGAAATTCTTCAGCTAAAGTAGTTCTCTGATTTGATTAGTGATCTCAATTTTGGCTATACTAGTGTGTGTAGACTAGTTGCCCTTCTCTATGAAGGTATGAAGTCTCTGTGTAGCCCATAGATATTGTTTGTGAGGAATGTTCTTCTGCTTATGAATGCATTGTCTAGCAACTATTTTATTTGCTACAAAAGCTGACCTTTAAAATGGCATCTTAAAGAAAAGTTCATGTTTAGCTTTCGTTACTAATAATTTCTGTGTTTCTATTCTATTCAGTATGTTGAAAACATTGTGAGAGCCAGGACTGGTCATGGCCTGGTTTCTTGTGACACACAATATGATGAAGGTCATTATTTCCATTTTTAGAACTGCTTACAGTACATTCTCATTCCTCTGTCTGTGACCTTTCTAAATCTATACTGCTTCACCAACAGCCAGTACTTGTTCCTCAGCAGCCTTATTTTGTCACAGAATGACCTATTTGATTATTCTCACATTGCTCATGAATCTTGACTGTTTCCTTTCTTCTTCTTTGAAATAAGAACTACTCTTGGCAACTTTTGCTACATCTGACAGCTTATACATTTCCTATCCATTCATACACATGTATGTGCATATTCAGGTGCATGAAGTTAAGATCATTCTTTGATCCTTTAGTATAGAAGCTTCCTTGTGCACCAAAAATATCTGAAATATGTGTGGAAATGCTTGACTGGCATTTGATTTAATCAGTCCTATGACTGTGGGGGTTAATTATCATATGATTTTTCTGCCCCCATCATTAGATGGAGTAAATTTTCCCCTCAAGGACTTTTTGTCATTCAAGAAATAGAACTTGAAAGAAGATAACAGAGGTTATTTTACAAACTGAGCAATACAGAACAGCCTCATTTAGCAAGAGTTATGAAAGGTCTCAAAACTCCAGGGTCTGCATTATTTTGTACACATGACCTACATTACCCTTTGTTCTGAGTAACTGTATACTAGCCTTATGCACCTTTTTTTTTTTTTTTTTTTTTGCATTGGTACGAAGTATGATAAAATTTAGAACAGAAAAATCTCCCATGGGTCTAATTTTAGGGCTATGTACACTGGTAAAATACAGATAATGCTAATTTTGTAGCTTCAATCTATTATTAACTGTATATATAGTTTAACAAAAGACAAACTATAACCTAAACTTTATATTTGGTTTGTTTAGACTAATATACTGTAATTTGACAAGTGCCATGTCTGTGCTAAGAGATTAAATACTCAAAGCAGTTGCAAAGTAAACTGTGTCATTCTTTTGGTAACTTCTTATATTTTTGGCTGCCAACATTTACTTTGTTAGTGACCATAAGGATGTTGACTTGGTCTCAGAGAAATCACAAGTACAAGGACATATTTTATTGTATAATACTGAAGTGTTATGGATGTATAGTTATCTGGAGTGAGACAAGAGAAAAGTTTATTTAAGTTGAAGGTAATGCAAAACATTTTCAGTACTGTAGAGTTTAATCTGGGTTAGGCTATTATTGAAAATGTGACTATGATTTGTTTTTCATTTACCAGCACTGGCTCACAGAACTGGAAATTTTAGCAATGATCTTTGCAGCTGCCGTCCATGACTATGAACATACTGGGACCACAAACAATTTTCATATTCAGACAAGGTAAGTGAAGCAGTCTCCTCAGAGTCATATCTGGAGTTTGCAGTTCATTCAGTTCATTGCTGAACTGTTTCATAACTCTTACTAATAAAGCCAGGAAGTATCTAGGTCAATCCTGATTTTACAATTTGCTTCCTTGATTTCTGTACAGTTAATGGATCAGTCACATGATCAAAAACTGTGCAAAAGTAGTAAGATAGCTCCATAATGACTGAAATAATTCTGTTTTGGAGCTGATATGTCAAGAGAAAGTTTGAAAAGCTTCAGAACTTGAAAACCCCTCACCCACTCCTGTATTTTCTCACTTAAATTCTGATACTACTGACTCAAAAACTTCTTCTACTGTATCCCCATAAAAATGCCTCGTCGCTTACAGCAATGTGCTTACATTTTGTTTCACTTTGTGTATTAAACTTTGAGGGTCTTGGTGCAGAGGGAGAAACATTCAAGTACATTTAGAAATACCTACCATGAGCCCTCTCCTAGTATGTCTTGAAAGCAGCTATGAAAAAGTAGGTATGAAAAAGAAATCTGGAAAGGAATCTGCAGTGTTCTCCTGCAGGTGCAGTGTGTCATTCTAGCTGCTGGTTCTGTACAACAGCATGTAGTTCTCTCTCTTAAAATATTTTCATCTTCTCAAAGGAAGATCCCTGACCAATCCATTCCCGAGTGAAAAATGGCACATCTGACACTTAACCTAGTACAAACCATCTTATTTTTCTCTTACACTCAGCTATACTTTGTTTTTAGTATCCTCACTTGTGGAGTTTGCTTTAGCTGCTCTTAACAAAAACTCAGCACAGCACTGGCATATTCTGGAAAAAACAGCTCAGTGCTAGAAATATTACTACTTTGTACAGAAGCATCCTCACCCTCACTTATATAGATCAATTGCCCAATGATTACATATAAATTAAATATATTACATAGTTTTTCTCCAAGATGTGGCTTGCAGTAATGAAAAAGTGCTAGATTTGCAGCTGAAATAAGGACACAATTCTTTTCTCTCTCAGCATAGTCTGGCTAAAAATAAACTTCAGTTTGTAGTTCCAAGTTTATATTAGTTTTCTATTTTTGTCCTTAATATTTTGCTATGAAATACTGCAAGAGTGGAAAACCAATTAAGCTGATAGCCTTTGAATTTCACTCAGGCATACTTGCAAACAGGTATTTGCTATGTGATATAGCTCATTCTTCTCTCCTTGTGTAACTTGGCCCTGATGTGGCATCCCAGATTGTGATTCCAAGAGTCTTTTGCCTGAGGAAAACTGATGGATTGACTGCCAAAATTGTAGCAAATCTTAGCACTGCTTAAACCTAGTCACAAGCAGCTATGTTGATCAAAGTGTGCTTCATAAACATATGTGATTGGCACAACACAGATTTTTCCATGATTTTAGTTAGATTATGGATGTAAACATATTGATTATTTAGGCTGGTTATGATTTGTTCAGTGTAAATAATTATTTTAATATTTTAAATTATTATTTTAATTATTTAGATTCCTTGGTACCACACATGGCAATATAGACTGTTGCTCAACAGAACAAGAGATTGAATTTAGCTTATTTATGTCAGCACTGCTAAATCAACACACTTTTCTTTTAGTACAGACTTTTCACTGGAACTAATTGAAATATTCAGAAATAGTTTTATCAGAACAGAATTGTGGCAGAGAGGGGACTCCTGAGGTTTCCTAGCAGGTCAGATCAGGTCTTGGGGAGACAAATTCCCCAACAGTGAATGATGTTTGAAGCTAAGTGTGAAAAATCCATACCACATCCAAATTTGTGAATGTCTCAGTGTAATTTTGGAATTGTACATTAGTCTTTGATTAAGAAGGAAAGGATACTGTTAAGTGTGCTAACATTATGGTACAAACCTGTCTTTAGGAAGCACTTGAGTGCAATCAAATTGCAGCTTAGCTTCTCTACCACCCCACTGTAATAAGGCACAAGGTTTCTCTGTTTTTCTGAGAAAAGCTGGTGGCTGTTAAACATGTATGAAATTGAAACTTTATAAACATTTATTATTAACAGCATCTTTTGATAATGAGTTGCATGGGCCAAAGCACATCTCTCAGGGCAGGAGGAGTGACTTCTTAATACCATACTATGTGTGGAGCCCTGCTGTTGGTGAACACATTGCATTTTAACTGGTTGTATTGTGTAAATGCACTCTTGCAGCCTCATTAGAGTATTTCTGATGCTCTGCAATCCTATCTACAGCCAAGAAGCTCAACGATCTCACAAGTTTTTGCCACAGTTAGGTCATATTGATAAAACATCACACATTTTAAAATATGACTTTCCCACAAACAGTGTATACAATGGTAATTTATCAGTATTTGATACAATAGGAACAAATGAACATCATTTGATAGATCTCTATCTCTATATCTCTATCTCTATATGTGTATATATAGTCAATATTTCTCATAGAGAATGCATAGTCCTACCTTTCCCAGTGCCATCATTGGAACACTATTACAAAACTTTTCCCTTTCTTTCCCCCACACTAGGTCAGATGTTGCTATATTGTACAATGATCGTTCTGTTCTTGAAAATCATCATGTAAGTGCTGCTTATAGACTCATGCAGGAAGAAGAGATGAACATCCTGGCTAATCTAAACAAAGATGACTGGAGGTAAGACTTGCTGTGACATTCAAAAATACTGCCAGGATTTAAAAATAATAAAACCACCAGGCCTTCCCTGTGGAGTCTATTTTAAGAGTTCAAGTTACAGGAAGTTGACAATGGAAAGAGTAATGGATATTTAGAGCCTAGGGAAGGCTGCTGTGGTGTTTGAAGTACTGTTTGGGAGAGTACATATAATTTTCCAAGTGAGGTTGTGCATTTATGGGGTGCAGTGCTGGAGTGTGTGGGCAGAGTCTCAGGTGAGAAGGCTCTTCAGGAAAACCACAGTGCTGCCTGAGCTGGGCTGCCTTTGTCCAACATAACCAATAGGTTGAAATCACAGTGCAGAGTCACACTCTGCTGCCAGCTTGAGCACTGCTGCTCCTGGGATTGCAGCATAGTCTTGGTTAAGCATTAAAAAATGAATTGTGTGGACAGTCCAAAAATAATAAAGGCACAGAAATGCTACAGACAATTCTTTTTCTTCCTAAATTTAGTGTAATTCCTGAATAAAGTTTGGCCAACTGAAAGAATAAGTATCGTAATTGATATATCACAAATAATAAGACCTATAAGGCTAAAATTCAAGTGTTGGATTAAGACTCTCTCCATTATTTAAAAAGGAAATGTTATCCTTGTATATCATTGATGGATACATATTGCATTTAAAATATGAGTCTTCTGGGTGTTTCTGTAAACATAGATATTATTCAGTGACCCTAAAAAACCCCTTGCAGACAGGTGGACTGTGAAGTTCAGAGAGATATGTTGTGCTTCCAGGAAAGTCTTGCACTGTGAATGATGCTACCATGAATAATAAAGCTAAACTCTGCTCTATTTGTGTTTTCGCAAAACTATACATTTATGAAGGAGTATGTGAACATCAGATCAAATTTTGCTGTGGTGTATATTTACAGATGGACTGTTTTATATGATAGTTTTACATGACTTTACATGATGAGAAAACCCCTAAATAAAGCATTTATTGAATGTAAGTCTGCTGGCCCTTCTGGGTTTCAAATAATTATTATCCTGTACCTGTTAAAAAAATTTGAAACATTTATAATTTTTTTATTTAATACAAAGTGAGAGAGGAAGCATACACTTTTTATTGCTCTTAAAAGAATTCTTCTCAGAGGATACTCATTTGTATTTAGTTATCAGAAGGTTTGTGTTGTACCTTTAGTTCTGGAGAAATTTTTCCAGAAGTAAGTTGTAAACTTCACTGATAACTGTCTACACACCTAGATTTTCAATGCCAACATGAGCCAGCCTTGCTCTTCTTGAAACTATTTTGGGCCTGTTAGTTTGGGGGCTGATAGGTCTCTGTGACCCTGTTTTTGCTTGTCCTAACTATTAAGTATGGAGAAGATTGTGTCAGTACACAGGCCTCAGAAACTCATATTCTGTCTTTTAAAACCGTAATTTTAGAGGTAAAATGATTTTCAAATCTTCAGAATTGCTGCCTAGAGTATGTTTTTTTGAAGTGGTGTTGTTTCATATTGTGTCCTACCACAGGATGCTTCTGAGTAGAAAGGGGCTGGTCTTCTTCAGCTGAGTTTAATTCAGGAGTGTTCCAAGGATGGCTGGAAAACACTTATGTGCATCCCCAGTCCTGGCTTCTTCATAGTTGGAGACCACCATAAATCAGTGTATTTTGTGAATCCTTGCAGCAACATGCAGTGGCTCCAGCTGACAGAGACCTGGCTGCCAGCTAGCACAGTTTATCCCAGCCATTCCCATTTGTTATGTCACTGAGGAAAAGAGTAATAGAATGAAACCCAAATATTTGTGAATGGAAAAAGGGACCTGTTGTTTCCAGGTTGTGGTGTTCATATGTAGTGCTCTGGTGGACTGCAAACAGAATAAAGGGGGGAATGTGACAGGCTGTCTTCATATTCCTGAAACACACTCTTCTCTGAATAGATTGATTGGGCAGGTCTTCCCACAGTTCTTGCCTAG
This sequence comes from Eopsaltria australis, assembly GCA_034509425.1. Taxonomy (NCBI): domain Eukaryota; kingdom Metazoa; phylum Chordata; class Aves; order Passeriformes; family Petroicidae; genus Eopsaltria; species Eopsaltria australis. The sequence continues at coordinate 5,451,364 of JAVTVJ010000030.1, forward strand.
TTCAATTGTGGAACGTTTTCTCAAACTTTTGTTGCATTTTATTTCTCTGTGGTTTTTAAACCTGTGATAAACTACCACACTCTTTTGGAACTTGCTCAATCACTGGCTCTGTTTACACTTCCTTTTCAATCTCTTTTCAGTCCTCACTGTAACACAATTATGTTTTCCTAGAAGATCTTTAGTTTTGCAAATTATGTTTGTATAGAGTAGCTCTACAGATTCTATTACATGCAGCCAGTTTGAAGCTGGTGAGATTTGGCAACCAGAGAAAAGTAGAATTTAGCATCTCTTTTTGGACATACTCAGTACAATGTAGAAGAAATGTATGAATTGACTAATAAGCTCAAGAAGCTAAACTAGAACATTCAGTTCTGTGTTTTGTCACTCAGCAATTACAGTCTGTACTTTGAAGCAAGCAGTAAATTCCAAAGTGCTGGTCTGTGCCAACCTGCACAACCTGTTGCAGTGTGATACTCCAATTTAGAGGGTCAGTCATGGAAATGACAGTTTCCTGGTATTTATTTCTAATATCCAGAAATTCCTGTTATGCTGTCATTTCATTTGTGCAATGATGGGTCTGGTAGCCACTTAACAGAAGCTCTTTAATTTTCTTATTATTACTTGAGTGAGCTTCTTGGATCTATACTGAAATTCCTGCTGTTAAACTAACAGTTTTGAAAGTTGCACTGAATCAAGTTGCCAGTAAATTGAAACAATAATCTGTTCAACTTTTTAATGTACTTCCTGGCACTGATTAATTTCTTTACTTCTGTCACATCTATTCTCTTTAGTTGCAGCAATTTCATCTTTCAAAAATTTAACACTGCTGGCTATTTAAACTGAGGTTCTGCTAATTATTCTAGCAAGATGAAGCAAAATTACTAAAATTACTTTATAGTTTTCCATTTGCTCTTCTACATGTTAATATTAAGAAGATAAATGTGCTAATAAACTGCCAACTTCAATTAAGTTTAAAACTTAGGCTTCTGGTCTGAGCTGGGGAACACTGCCAGCATGAGGATGACGGCCTTTGTGGATAATGGATGTGACATTCATAGCAATTTTTCAGTCTTTTCTCAACTCTGAAAACATGTTCCAGTCTGATATTGTCTTGTTTCTTACACTTAGTGCCCTTAAATAAGTAAAGAGGGACCCTCGTTTGTCACCCTTTCTCCTTTGATTTACCAGGTTTCCAGTGTTCCAGCACCCCATGGGTAATGCTGTTATAGGTGGTTAATGACTCAAACCATCCCAGTCATAAGCATACAGTGATACATTGCCTGATTATAAATAAAAACCAACAAAAAACCCCCCAAAAACCAAAACCAAAAAAACCCCAAACTAATAAAACAGTATGTATTATATATAATGCATAATGAAAAACATTATTTCACAAAGTCCCTTGGGATTTTTCTGTCTGAGGATTCCTATAACTTGAAGATGAGGCTTATGTCTTCAGTTCCCACCTCACTTTTGCTCATCTTAGTCTGTTCCTCCATTTCTTTGATTAGTTTCCAGCTGACTAAATGTCTTTGTCATGGACAAATCCAGGTAAATCTGGTTTCTAACTACTAAAAGTTGGCTAACTACTTTTCCAAGAAATTCGTGGGCCACTCCTGGTCTCTTTATTACAGCATTGTTCATGTAATTTTTTCACATAGTCTTACATCTGTGTTTCTTTACAGTATCCTATGCATAGGCCTTATGGCTGCGGGAGGGTTAAGAAAGAGTGCCAGCACAGAACATGACAGGTTACTTAAGTAAAGTGGAGATGGTAGACTCAAAACCAGTAATGTTTTGATTTTGGGCCTGAAAGATTGAATTTGCTGTATGTGAATGCTGTTACCACTTCCCTTCATAGTATGACAATATCTATGTGTGTTTTTGCCATGGTAGCCGGTACCTGTGTTATCCTGAGGCTTGCAGTTGTGGGCTGCCTAATGAAGATTGGAAGAGAATTTTGTCCAGGAGTTACCTGTGAGACCAGCTGAGGTGTCCCACGATGGGGAAGTTGAGACAGTCTTTTTTTCCCTGGGAAGCAATTTGGTACTGGGATCAGTCCAACAGTAACCTTCTATGCAATGATAGCAGATGAAGTATTTGTAGCTCTAGTAGAGCTTTACCTACCATTTCCCCATCAGGTCTCAATTTTCTATCCTCTAATTATTATGGATATGGATGCAGGCAGTTAACAACTCCCTTTTGCTGTTAAGCAGATTTTTAGTGGCCTGAAATCTTCAGAAGTGTGTGTCAGGGCAGTGCTGTACTGTTTGATCCTTATTCAGGTGTTGGAGGTAAGAATTAGGGTTTTTTTTCTGCTGCCATGACAATGTGAACAAACTGAAATTGTGGTTTTGCTTCTCTGTGTGTGACTTGTGAGTAGGGGTGAACTTATTTCTGATTACTCCAAAAAGTTCAGACATTGAAAGTTTCTAAGAAAATCTCCCATAGAAAGGCGAAGTGATAATTATCTCAGTCTTAAAAACAACAGGGTTTAACAATGCAGAGCCCTCATTTTTCTTGTAGTGTTAGCTGGTTTTTTTGTTTGTTTTGCTTTTATTTTTTTAATGGGTTTGACTGTTTTTGAAGGGTACACTTTCAAAGCAATGTGGAGGAGGAACAGTTGGGATGCAAAATAATTAGTGTCTTATTATGAGGTCAGATAAGGTAAGGCATTTTCTAAACACAAGTTGCTATGGCTGCATACAATTGAGTAGAAGTGAGAGCATTGAGTCTTTATCCAGTCACATTAAAGCAAAACAGGAATAAATACATAAAAATCAGTGACAAATATCTACTTAAATATGTAATTAATTGGGATCAAAAGCAGTCTTGATAGACTTTGTTATAAAGTATTCTAACAGCCCTAAAAAAACCTGCAAATTATCTCTTTAAAACATAGTCCTTTGAAAAAAACCTGCATGTTTTTTGATTTACTTAGATCAAAGCTGTGAATACAATATGAAAGATCTGTGGGAATGACTCAAGTAGGATTTTACTGTTGTATTTGATACTTGGACATCCTTAAGATTGGGAGTGTGCTCATGAAGATATATGGTTCATAATGAAAGGTTTAATGAGGTGGATTGTTCCCCACATACATACAAGCAGCACTTGTTCTCCTAGGCTATTAAAAAAGCATGGAAATAAAGACCCACTAGATTCCTATCTGGCCTGTGTATGATCCTTCTACATCAAGGAGACAGAATTTTCTAAGTCAGTAATTATTTTTGACAAAATTAATTTACTTTCATATTCACAATCAGAATTAAGACACTTTCTTACATGATTCATGTTTTATTAGTTTCATACTGATTTAATAGAAAGATGATGGACAAACCAGCATCTCTGGCCATGGTACCAAGACAGAGATAAATTATTAATCCCAAACTTGAGCTGATTCATTAAATAGGTATTACAATATTTTTGGAATGAAAGGTAGTTTGTGATAATGATCTTGTATGGGTGTAATAGTTTTCAGATGTAATACCTCTTGCTCTTCTGAGTGTTTCCTCTCATTCTTCTGAGTGTTTTCATAGCCTTCTTCCTGGCTTTAGTGTTATGCACACTCTTTACTAATATGAGGGCAGTAATAATGTATCCTGCTGTGTGGTGGTAAACCCAGAGGACAACTTGTTTTTTGAATACTCTGCTGCTGGAAAAAATAAGGAATGACTTATAATGGGTGAGAGAACTGCATGTAATATTAGTTTATGCACTAGGAAATAGGATTTACAAAACAGTGTGACTCTGAAATAATGATTGCAGAGTACATTTTCTGAGGTACATTGCTCTCACAGAATCCCTTTAGGATACAATGTTCAAGTTGTTAATAATTTATTTAAATGCTTTTAAAAACGTAATAAAACCCATGATGTTGTTTTGAAAGTTATAAATTAACAAATACCGCTTAAACAAATGTACCATACATAGAATAAATGAATTTTAATCAGTCATTTTGCTTTTAATTATTCTCAGGGAGTTGCGTAGCTTGGTCATTGAGATGGTCTTGTCTACAGACATGTCGGGTCATTTCCAACAAATTAAAACAATGCGGCACACTCTGCAGCAGGCACAGGGGTAGGTTATTCTCCATTCTCTTCATTATATGTAGCCTTTCAATGAGCTCATATTTGAGAAAAGAATTTAAATAGTTGCTTTTGTTTTGAGATAATTGGAGCATGTCCTTGAATTGACAGGGTAGACAAAGCCAAAGCCATGTCTCTGATTCTACATGCAGCAGACATAAGCCATCCAGCAAAATCCTGGGAGCTGCACTACCGGTGGACCATGGCCCTGATGGAAGAATTCTTTCGACAGGTGCCAGTTTTAAAATCTTCTACTAAATCTAGTTCAAGAAGCAATTGTTACACGATTGAATATTTTCTTAAGTCTACCAGCAAGGTTGCTGTTGGTTGTGATTGACAAGCATAGTCAGTAGTATATATTCTTTATTCTTCATGCATACCGCTGACATTAATTCAACTTTTATGTGTGTGAATAAGACAGAATGGTTATAGCTCTCTATCTATTTCAGCTGATACCAGGATTCTGAGTGTTGTAGTGGCTTTTTTTTCTTTCAATTATAATATAACTTGTCAAGCTGTTTTCATTCTGTAGACAGAGATTTATATATGCTTTGAATTATAAAGAAGCACCAGAAGGGTAGGATGAGAGAAAATAGGAAGAATTCATGTTCAGCAAAGAAGGCAAAAAGTTGTCTCCATTCCACATTTCAGAAAGCCCTTCTATTTATTTTCCTTGCTAGTATTTGCCATGCATAGGCTGCACAGATCTGAAGGTGTTGCTTTCAAAACAGCCTGATCCAAAGCCAGAGGTTAGGCAGTACTGTTAATGCTGTGACCATGTCCTAAACCAAAAATGAAGACACACCTTTGTGAAAGTATTTTTGTTTCTATGAGGTACTGAATTCCAAGAGAAGACCCAGTAGATGTTGGTGTCACTGCTGCCATTTTTTGACTCACCTCAGCAGGCAAAACAAAAAACATTTCTCCAGAGGGAAAATACTCCCCCTGTAATCAACATGTGCAACCATGCACATTTTCAGCGTAACAGTTACTGAAGTACAATTGATGATCAAAATCCAGCTTAGATATGACAATTTCTAGAGTGATGCACAGATTTTAAAAAGGGTTAATGCAGATCAGGGAGCAGTGTATGTCTTGCTCAGCTATATTGTCTTACTTTTGCTATATGCTGACATTTTCAAATCAGAGGGGTCACACTCAAAAAAGGCACAAGAGAATAAAAAAGAGAGTATGTTAAACCATGAGCTTGTTAGATCCATGTGCCCTATAAAGTTCCTGCTCAGGTACTGGAGATTCTTCATATGAATTCCCAGTAGGGAGCATCAGGGCATCCTTGTCTCTGGGCTTTGCACTGGGGAGGCAGACTGGAGAGCTGGTGCCTTAATGTAAATAATGAATGGACTGAGTTTTGTGGAAATAATGAATAGTCATGAGTTTGTGTCTCCTTCTGTCGATGGAAATTTTGAGAATTTTAAACTTGAGAGCAAAAAGGAGGAGCAGATTGCCCAAGAAAAAAGGTCATAAAATGGCCAACTGTAATAACATTTTAGAGACAGAGAGCCAGACTAGACAGGGCCCATGGGACACTGAGCCAATGTGTCCAGCCAAGTGGAGGTAGCATTAGCAGTAAACAGTGCCACACTGGTCACTGAGTGCACAGGACCAGCTCATGTTTCAGTTATTCCTTTATCCATTCATTAGAAGAAGTAACTGGATCCCAAAAAAGCTGCTCAAAAACTCGAGAAGGCATTTAACAATAGAATAAGTAAAAGTGTATATATGTGTGCAACTCAGCAGTATAAAATATGGAAGTCTTCCAGGCTGCAGGGGAGTGTATAAGAAACAGAATTCTTTGCATGTGCTGCTAAGGACAGTGTGTGTGGACTAGTTCCAGCACTTTTAAAGTGTGATGAAGTATCAGCACATATTTCAATGCTCTGAGCAGTGCAGACACAGTAGGTCTCCTGCTTCCTAGATGCACTGGCTCGTTGTGCATCCTCTGATCTGTTGATCTGAGCCTGTGTGATAGAAATCTCTGGGATTTCCAAATCTCTGCCAGCCAAGATGAAGCAGTCCAAATGTATATAAAACCCCTTAATTCCTCCTTTTCCTTTAAGATAGTAATTCAACTACTTCTAGTGTCTTACAGGAAAAGCAGTAGATTCTGAAACAGCTGATGCAAATCCAGTGCTTTCACAGGCAGCTTTCAAAGTAGTGAGTACCAGCAAAAAAATGAACATTCACCTTGACAAAAGCTTTGTTAACTACAGTTATGGTTAAAATATGTGCCAGTGTTAACTTCAGGAAAAAAAAGTCAAACAACACTTTAAGTTTAAACGCAACAACTACAGAAAGTATATAGCAATACCAAGGAAAATCTGACTTACTTGTTTAAAATAAAAAAACAGCCACTCATCTCAAATCCTTAAAAGTAAAGCAATACATAGTTCAAGAAGAAAGTAGAGTGCCATAAGGGCTGTGATACTCAGAGAAGTATCACACCCCCTGTAGCACTCTGCTCTCAGTCTGAATAGATGCAAAGACAATAAAAGACAGTTAAAAGTGAGTCCAGGGTCTGGACAAAGAATTTTTTTTTTACTTTTTTGAACTGTATCTTGTTTTTAAATCTCATTAAATTCTAACAACTGATTCAAATATTAGTGCTGTGTCCATTATTACAATTTACAGTAGACTTAGATTTAAATACACTTAAGTATTAATTACTATTAAATTGATTGCAAAGTAATTAATAATTAGGGTAATGAGCTACTTGAAAACAAAAAAAAATTCAAACTCATCCATTACTAGTGTGCAATTTTCTCTTTTTTAATGCCTAGCAAAGAGAAGATTGCAAAATTAATATTATGTTATAAATCTTGTATTCAACCATGGCTGAAATAATTAGAACTGCCCCAGTTTATATGATATTACAATCTGGCTCCTGTATTTACATGGAGATGCCACTCCCACTGCTCCTAGTAGCAAGTGTTCATGTGTTCTTCCACACTCTGAGTTCAAATTATTAACACTTGAATATAAAATTTAATGGCCATAGAGATAAAGTTCTCCACTTTCACATGAAATGCAATCTGCAAGCTGCATCTGTTTCTGTGGCTGGATTGGTTTTACTGCTTTTATGGTTCTAAACCTTTCCCAAATACACTTCACTGATACATGATAAAAAGACTAAGGAAGGCTGATACTGCCCCCTTCATCCATCAGTTTCTGTTTTCCCAGTTTTCTTTGGGAAAATGGTATGTTCATGTAGTGCTCCCCACTGAATGATTATGTAACAGCACTCTTCATGACAAATATGTAGGTTTATTTCACTTGCAAGACTAGGTTTTCCTGTATCTATAATGTCAGTGCTTCTGGCAGTCAGGTTTGTCCGGAAACACAAAATTATGTTCCTTTGGAAGATGTCTCTTCAGAGGTTTTTTTGTGCCACTAGAATTTTCTTTTCGAGGTTTTGCAAATCAGTTGGTCTACCATGCTGAAAATGGAGATACACCTTCCTGTCTGTTAAGACTGTTGCAACAAAAAGGACTCCTCTAATCTGCCAAGTGTTGAAAAATTTCAGAGCTAGGTTGTACAAATTGTCCTTGTAATGAAACTGAATTTATATTTTTTGTGGGTTCAGCAGCAGAGAGTAATGCCTGCTAGTGAGAATAAGTTCAAGTCAGTTCATACACTTGACCTGAGTAAATCCATTGAAGGATTTTTATATGCTGGATGAACCAATAGAGAGAAACACTCAGCATTTGGCATACTATTACAAACATGTCTAAGAATCTCTAGTCCCATTACAGCTGGGATCAGCAGAACTAAATTGTGAATATAAGGACTTCATGTATTTTAAATCTTATTGGCCAATGCCTTGCTGTTGAGGAGAACTTCATTGCAGTAAGTTTCTTTACATAAAAGTTGCCAAAAGTTAGAATTTAGACTCTTAATCAAAATTTGAAGATTTGTCTCTGACTTGTTTCTGTTTAGGAGTATAGAGTAATGAAGTGACCTGTTGAATAAATACTAAGAATATTCAGATTCCTTTCTCTCTCTGTCCCTCTAGCAAATACATGCTTATAATATTAAACATTGTTGTTTGCAGGGAGACAAGGAGGCTGCTTTAGGTCTTCAGTTTTCCCCACTTTGTGACCGCAAGTCCACTTTGGTAGCTCAGTCTCAAATAGGTAATGACAAGCTGTGTTTTGCTTTTTCTTGTCTGTGTAGTAGCATGTAAATTCACAAGGACATTTAATTTGCCCGTTTTGAATTTTATATGTTCAAAATTCCATCATATGGAAGGTGTTTCTTTGCAAGTGTCTGTTCACCAAACTCATGTGCTTTTACAGTGGGATGGTGCTGGTCTCAAAAGAACATGATGTAATTTCACTGTATGTGATGCCAAGGAGGGGTAGGGGAGGGGTTAACCAAGGTACTGGACATGAGCCCAGCTTCTACTGTACACACTTTAGAGTCTGGCAGATCATGTCCTCAAACTGCTTATCTCTTGCTGAAGTACTCACAGGTCTGTCTCTATTATAATCTGAAAGTACCAGTTTATAGATACATCTCTAATTAAAGCTAATTAATAAATCAGCTCTCTGAACTTCAATTAAGCCTGTCAGTGCCTCAGGGTCAAACTACAGAGGGTCAAGCCTCCTTGGGTTGACAAGGACCGCTGCATTCTGTCACTCTACGTGTCCTTTATTCCATTTCACTGGGAGTTTGAAGGCATTATGCTTGAGCATCATACCTACTGCAGGAGAAAAGCTGGATGCTACACTGAATCCCTGTTGCTCACCTTCATGCTGTGTTGCATGGTTAGAGCATGAAGACATCTGGAAATCCATTGCTAGCTCATGTTTTAACATATTTTTTTTCTGTTAAGTGCTCAGTGGAGAATAATGCTTCATTCTCTCACTGTGTCATTCCATACCGTGATGAGCACTTTAGAATGTAAAAGACATTGTTCAGAGCTGACATCTCAGAACTGTGGGATGAATGCTGTCTCCTAAGGATATTACTTGTTCTCTTCACTGATTTGACAGAACCCTCCTACACACTGTGAAATAACACTTTACCTCCACAGAATAATAAACAGCAATTTGAAATATTAACTCCTTGGCAAGAAGCTCCGAATGGTAAAAGAGGCAGCATGACTTGTAGCACTCTGGCTCAACAGTAGCTTCCCTTCTATTCAATAATTAATACTCATTTCAAATGGTAGGTGTGTTCTGCAGTGCATAAAATTTACAAGAAAAAAGAATGAAAAGCTGTAATTATTAATACCTACTTATATCTATACAGCTTCAGGTGTTTTTTGTTTCAACTGTGCTTTTCTCTTCAAGATTATACTGGTGGTATCTAGTACATTTAATTGGCACTACAGTTAGAAAATCAGCCCAATAACAAGTATTTATTTTTAGATTTGAGACTTGTGGAAATGTAAAACCTGATTTTCTCTCTTTTTCTTCTTTAGGTTTCATTGATTTCATAGTAGAACCAACATTTTCTCTACTTACTGATTCAATGGAGAAAATTGTTATGCCTCTTATAGAGGAAGCGACAAAATCTGAAAGTCCTGCATTTGGGACCCCCAGGTAGGAATACACTGCTTTGTTATTGAACTGACATAGGCTCACATAATAATCATAATAATGTCATTCTCAGAGTCATCTCAGCTATTTGAAGTTGGGGAGGTAACAAACAGCTGTGCAGTATTGCCACCCTGTGGGGCTGCCTTGTATTTGCAGTGTGCTATTTTACCCCACTGACTGAACAATTGTGCATTTAAAAAGGCAAAACCTCAATAATGAACAGAATAAACACATACAAGCCATGAAATTGATTCCTACAATTTTTAATACAATCTTTGCAATAGGTTATTGAAATTCCTGCACTTATAAGGCACAGTGGCTATGCCAGTGTAATCTGAGTGACTCTGCTGAAAGCACCGTTGAATAATCAGATGCTGCCTTTACAAATAGTGCCCCTGTTGTCATATTTTTATTTCATTTTAAAACTGTAAATTGAGCTTTCACCGAGGTTACTAAAATGATAACTCTGCAAGGCAATTTTTCATTTTCTGGGCATTAGTTAGATTTTAGTAACAAAAGGGTGAACCTAGCTCTTTCCTGTGTTTTGCTTACTAGAAGCAAGTAGAAGTTACTAGAAGTAAGTATTTATGATTCTGTTCTTAGTGTTTTGGGGGACAGTGCTAAACTAAGGTATTACCAATAACAAATTTGTTTACAACAATGTATTTATTTACATACTCACTTCTTCACAAATGAGTGATTAGCAGCTTCAGGCTTCATTTTTGGTTGATGTTCATGACTGAATGGTAAATGAAAAAAGGCTTATGATCCAGCAAAACTTCCTCATGTGAGGTGGAGGATAAAGGGATTTTTGCTTTGTGCCACAGAAGTGCCACATTTATGAGGAGATTGGAGAGCCTATAGCATGATACAGAAAAGTCTGAGCCAAAGACTTGTACACACACTACTGTGTGGACACCATGAAATGGTGCCTGGAAAATATTAGAATTGTAGCCCGTTCTTTCCATTGTATCTCATTAACATCTCGGGAGCACATGGAAATTACAATTAACTCTTCTTGTGAAATTCTCATTGGTATGTTCACTGCAACTATTTTCTGATTAATGGAAACCCATTTGTATGCATATTAACATCTGTCTGTGCTACCAATGAGATAAACCATGCAGCAGAGTTGTGTAAACAAAGCCAACTAAGCCATGAGTACCTGCACAAGATTGGAAATAGGTCTTATTTTTTAATTCTAAGAAAAAAAGTGCATTTATTCTTTCCCCCCCCACTTTTCCTCCCATATACACATATGGATAATTTCACTTCTACTTACCTTGGATGTAAGGTAGCTACAGTCTCTATTTAGTGGATTTTAAAGCCACTATCTTAAATCCTGCTTTGAATACACTTGAAGGTTTTTAGCTTGAAGAGAATTTTCAGCTCAAGCAAAACTTACTGTCATATACTCCATGTCTTCCTTTTTCAAATGGGTCAAAAAATATCGATCAGATGTCTTTCCTGTGTGACCCAAAGATACCATTCATCATCCAAAAACACAGCTAAGAAGCTGCTCCAAAAGGGCTGTGTAAACATTCTTTAAATAATTGGATTATAAGTAATGTATTTTCAGCTGTCACTTTTTTTCCAAGAATTCCCTGGAAAATGGTCAGCAAGACATCTTGTATCTTAGGCATACTCTGGTAAAAACTATTATTTCAAGTTAGTTCCTAAGCAACTTGATTCAGATGAACTGTTTGTGTATCATTAAAATCACCTGACTGTGTTTATAATTTTGGTTTTTTTCCCTTGTGCAGCCAAAATAGTTTGGGAGCAGTAAGCAATGCTGAAACACAAAGACGACCTGGAGGGACTCACACAGAAAATTCTCTAGCAACTGTAGACCTAAGGGGCTTCAAGGACAACTTGATGAAGATCATTCAAGCAAACAAAGAAAGATGGAAAGAATTAGCAGCAGAAGGTATGGTATATTAAGATGGAATGTTTCTACAGATTACTTCCTAAGATGTCACCTAGTTTCATTTTTTAATTTTTATCAACCTGTAAAAGTGCATAGCTGTCTTGTACTCATATATTTTATGTCTTAATGTTTGTTTTAAATGCTCCTGTTTTGGTCTCCCAGAAGGTCTAAAGAGGTGTAGGTGGTTAGGGGGTGACAGTAAATCTTATAGCCTGTGCAATAAGGCTCTGTGCTGCACAGCTTATCTTTAGAGGTCTAGTTTAGAAATGGGCATTCCTGCACTTTTAATTGTAAGTGGTACTGACATCTGCTTTAAATGCCAAAATCAACAATTCAAAGTGGTGTGTGCTGCCACATTTCTTCAGAAACGTGAAAGTTGTACTTTGCTATTAGAAATGCTATTTGTTCCCCACTGTATGGAACAAAGTTCAGTATTGCAGGCTTCTTGGGACTATGCTGTAGGCAATTATTTAAATGACCCAGTGGATCTAAAGATTTGGGCAATCACTGCATGCATTAGGCCCAAGCAAGCCAAAAGTGACTCTTCATTTGCCAGCAGATAGTTAATAAAGCCAAACCTGCATTGAGCATCTCAGTTCATAAGCCATACCTGAAAATTGTCTGGAGTTACAGTTACCTGAGTGAAATGTTTTGTGATAATTGTTGAAAAAGTTTATAGCTTCCATGCAGGTCAAGTGAATGCCATTTGGGAATGTTTTGTCCACAGTCTGTACTTTTTTCTAGTAAGTACCTGGAATATTTCAGCATAGCATTTCACTGCTGACACTGGTCTTGCTGTCCATGACCTGATACTGACAGCTGGGAATGATATCCTGGAACCCAGTGCCAGCTTTGTTTTTCATCCCATCATCCAAATCAACATCTTTTTCCCCAAAGAGGTGTCAGACAAGACAGAAAAACAGAGCTGAACAGTGATACAATCTAATTTAGTGCTAAACTTCAAATGAATATTCTCATTAGGAGGATATTAAGAATAAGCTTCCATACTTCTTTTGTGACAAAGGCTTGAAAGAGTTGGGTGGAAGAGGCAGCTGAGGAGAGGATTCCATGAATATTGTCCCTTCTTCATGAGAAGCTTTATATAAGCAATTGCTGCCTTTTAGGGTTGTCCAAATGATACTGGCTGGTCAAAAGGACAAAACAGCAAACTTGCAGGTCAGTAATAACAGAAGAGTGCCCAAGGCCACTAAGCTACAGCCTGCAGAAATCAAGCAGCCCTGAGCTGACATGAAAGGTCCTTCACTGTGGAATAATGGAGAACTTGTCTGGAAGTTTGCCATTTTCAGTTACACAGAACTAACCAGTTTTATTCTGGTACATCAACTTTTTGGTATGTTGTTTTGAAGGTGTACAGTGCTGTCAAAGGGCACTGTTTCCCCTTCATTCTCAGTGCTTTGTTGTGCTCTATAAATTACTGATATATTTAGCCCAGTTTTACTGGACTGTTGACAGGCATTGAAAACACAAAGCTACTTTCAGCAAGAGATTTAAAAGTTATTTTGGATAAGATTGCAGTCAATATTAATGTGAGGCCCAGCAAAACCCAGGAAACTCTGGGAATGCTTTGTACTCTGACAAACAGAGATGTTAATGTTCAGGACTCCATGGATTTTGTTGAGATTGTGGTTGTCCTAACCTTCTTTTCTTCCATCAACTTGACTAATGAAGCATGTCTTAGTACTTCCTGAACAGAATTATGGAATTGCAGTAAAACATACATTAGGGAAGCTAATGGGTAAGTGAAAATAGCTGGTGTTGAGGCCAGAGGCTGATGAACAACATTGTCTCTGTGTGATTGTGGCAGAATCTGGTTTTTTTTTTTAACCACTCTGTGAGGAAAAGATTTCTAGAAATGTGCTGCCATAAAGGGGCTACTTGCAGCAACATCTGTAGTTGACTGGAGTATGGCATAGAGACCTTCAGGGTGCCTGATTAGCCTGTACAGGAAACCTCGTGGATAATGCAAATACTTTTGAGTACACATTTATATTTTGTTAGTAAACAGATAGTAAGGGTTTTTTTAAATTAACAGCTGTGGGGTGGGTTAAATAGGTTTTTGTGGAAGTTATATTTTCCATTCATTTGGAATGGAATGTCTGGGTCCATAGTTCATATGTGGGCCCTAAGGGCTGCTGTAAAAGAGTTTTTTGCTCAGTAAAAACAGCCTTCTATAGAGCACTTTCTGAGGTAGCATGTAAGTTCCTTGTCATTTAATGGGAGAGGGAGTCTTCTTCAACTGGTCCAGTATATCTACTCTGAAGCTGTACCCTGCAAAGGCTGAAAATCCATAATCAGACTGTGCAAAATGAACATCCAGTAAAAAATAGCAAATATTGCAATACATCCCCGTTCCACTTGAAATTCTTTTCAGATTAACCAAGTTTCAGTAAGCTTGTAAGTGAATAACCTGAGCCCTTGAACATCAGATGATTAGTCCCATCCTGTCTGGATCTCATGGCACCTTCTCTGACTCCATGCTTGATGAAAAATCTTTAGGCTGTATAAAGTTGTGTTTTATTCATGTGTTGGTAGGAGCATATACTGAGAGAAGAGATGTCAGAGACAAATCACTGCCAGATGAAAGAAGAGCTATCATGGTTCCTAGCTAGATAATTTATGACGAGTCACAAATTGCTGAATGCTCTGAGGAGGTCACATGCATGAGGACTGTGTTGTGGTAGTAAATAGGCTGGCTCTCAGTGCAGATCTTCAAACACACTTCCTGAGCTATGACAAACAGAGCTTGTGCTGCTAAAGGAACCATCTGCATCCTTGTCAATGGGCTCTGCAAACACCAGAGATTGTTCCCAGTTTAGTTCACAGGCTCGGGAGAAGTTGTCTCTATAAAGTGTAGTACTACAGATGCACAAGGAATACAGAAAGGAAACCAGCAACATTCCATACAATTTCCTGAGGATGACCTGACCTCATGCCAGCTTCTCACCTTTTCAGGGTAAGTTTACTCGTGTGGCACTGGTGGGAGGCAGTTCAGCTGGAGCCAGGGCTCCTTTAGCAAGGGCTGGAGAAGATGGTCTGTCTCCTGTGCCAGGCAGTCCAGAGGAAAAGACTAATGCTCACTGACAGTGTTGTTGACAGGGAAGCTTTCCTGGAGATGCTGGAGCTACCTCTCCCTGAAAAGACAGTTGCTGTTGAGACTCGGTTCAGAGCAAGCAGCCTGTGCAAGGAGCAGCGTGCTTTGTTTTTGGGAAGGCCTGTGCTAGTAAGGAAAGTGTTTATCTACCTAGGCAGCTGTTTGAAAGCTTCCTTAACAGAAGGCTCAGTAAATAGGATGGCTCCACTTTGCTAAAAAGGCCATGTCTTGTGTAATTGATGCAGAGGAGCTCAGTGCTCTATAGCCTAAGGGTCTTCAACCTTTCACCACTGGAGAATTAGAGGAATGTTTCTCAGGCCTTTCAGGGAATGCTGTTAACAGGGAATTACCATAATGATCAAACATCTGGGATTCTAATTTGAAAGCCTTGATGTTTAATTAATATTCCAAGCCCCAATCACCAGATAATCTGTCTTTGTTCAACTCAACACAGTGATAAAGACTCTATTCCACCCTGTGCTTTTTTCAACACACATTGTTGATGCCTGCCGCTGTTTGCAATTATTGTAGTTGTAGCAAATAGACAGTAAATATGCCCAGATGTATCTGGGTGGTTCTTTCATTAGAGATTGTGCTCTAAGTGGATTTGAAGGTCTGAAAGTTATTGGCCTACTGAGAAAGCTGTAAGAAACACGAAACTTGTGGGCAAAGATTTAACTATCATGTAAGATCCTTTATGGTGCACTTCTTAGAACATAATTGTAACACAATTATTTAATATTTTTAAAATACAATGTTTATTCCTTTATTCATGCTTTGTTCTATAAAAATGTTCCAAAGGTTTACTAATAGAGCTGGTTAGTGTTTGACAAGCTCAGGTACTCTTAACAGAATGTAAAGGCATGGACTAACAATCATGCTTGGTGATTGACATGCTTTCATTCTAAATAAAGTTACAGGGAGAAAAAAGTATCATTTTCTGCTTATAGTGAACAGAAAGAGGCACAGACAGCTCAGGCCACTCACCTGAGGTCATATGACAACACAAGGGAACACAGAGCAACACACCAAAGGTCCAGCTGCCAATCAAATGGGCCCATCTTTAGGATAAGATCCAACAGCAGTTATATTACAAACTTATTGTTTTCATTTTATGCTTATGTAACTCCTCTAAAGAACGAGTGTTACAGGACCTCACCCACGTTTGCATTATCTCTATGGAAAGACATCAATGACAAATGTTGTCCCCAACACTTTTGGTGGTGCACTGGGCTGCATGCCTGGGATCACTGACCTCATCACGATGGGATGAAAAGTATGTGAGGCTGAACAAGTCTCTCACACTGGCCTCTGCTTAATTTTGATGGCAAAAATGTGACTAAATAACAACTATTGCATCTTTGGAGTAGAGATCCACTTTTTTTTCCCCACGGGCAGCAATTTTGAATAACAAATGTCTCTTCTGAAAGACCTGTGCTGGTACCTGCAGGCTCCCCTCGGGCACTTTCAGTTCTGCATACTTCCAGTCACAATAACCACAGGGTTCAGTTCCATTTTGTCTGAAAGATTTTCTCTGCAGACTCACTAATAAGAAGAGAGTAGCAGCTGCTGAAATGTGAAAATCTGAGAGTGATGATCTGATAGCATGTTAATGTGACTTAGCAGCCGCTAGGAAGGGCGGGCAGTGGGAGGATGTGTGTGACAGTCACAGAAACTGACTGACAGTTTGGCACACCAAATCTACCCTAATGGATGGTTTTAAACTGTAGGAAAAAAATTCAATTCAGGAGGCTAAAGGAGTCCCATCTAGTATCAGTGACAGTGATTTTAATTGCAGTGCTAAAATGCTTAGGTCATAAGCAGTTTTTGAGCTAATTCAGAAACGTGTTAAGTGGGAAAAGGAGAATTTTTCAGCATGGTCTGAATAAGTGCAAGGAGTGGGTTGAGCTAAGAGTAGGAAGAATTATTTGTTATTGACAATACCTGGTAAGTCACAGACTAAGGAATGATAACTGACCTAATAGTGGAAGCTGTTTTATGTTTCTCTGGGGTATCCATCAGAGAGCTGGCCCATCTCTGCACATGACAGCCTACATCCCTTAAAGTACCTTGTCCCTCTAGCAGGCTCACATCAGCTTGTCCCTTCCATTCCCTGTGCCAAAAGTTCCAGCATTCAAGCCCCTGTGCTTACAGCTAAACAGCAAAGAGAAGTAAAAGGCGGAGGTAGCAAGGCTAGGAAACCTTTAGTGAAAAGTTTTGATTTAATTAGCTAATTTAGTCTTTGCTACTTTTTGTGTATGACATAATGCTATAACCTTAAGTGCCACTGGATTACATGGTTGGCAGTGGTTTTATGTACTCATATAACTGTGATGAAATTTGTATAAGGAGTTGCAAGTGGAAGGAATCAGTATCTATATAACTCTGTGGGTTACTGCAATATTTTCTTGGGTTTGAAAATGGCAGATTGGTTGGGGAGAATCATGGTTGTTTGGGAACTTTTGGGCATATCTTTAAACTTACTTGGTAGTTCCAGAGGCACCAGGATCTGTTCTCTCCTTCTCTGCAAAATTTTGGTGCTCTGTCCTCGTCTTTTCATTTTCTCTTTAAAATGGCTGATGTGAGAATATGTCTTCTAGAAAGGTGCATTCCCTTCCCATGTTGTCCTGAATTTGTTCTTTTGTCACTGCTTTCTGGAATTTTGTTTTACAGTAGAATAAGGCAGACAAATCTAGAAATTAAAGTTTGTCTTTGTGACAAACTTTTAGCGTTTCACGGGTACTTTAGTCCTTCATTGAACTGACAGGGATTCAGTGCTCCCATTCACTCCAGCCAGCAAGCAACAAAAAATAAAGAATTTAAAGAATTTAATTAAATTTTCTGACTCCTGTTAAGTGAAAAATAGAACAAAACACTCTGGTGACTTAATGAAAAGAGAGTACAATCTGATTAAAAGAAGAGAGGAAAGAAGTTGCCTTCACTAGTTAACACATTTTCTGCAAATGCAAAATTCCTGAGTACAAGGATTTTTCAGCTATTCTGAAATTTGGCTATTGCCTTATGAGTCCTGCCAGTTTTCCAAGCAAAATATTGCGTTACAGTTATTTTGCCAACAGCCCAGCCTGAACACAAGGGAAGAAAGACACCCTTTCTATCATGTTTATGTGTCAAATGCCATTGTTCCTTCTCATAAAGGACGGTGCTTTAAGGCAGAATTTCAGAAATGTCACAGAAATGCAGAAAAGAGGGATAAGCTTGAGTCCCCCCTAATAGACCAGTTAGGAGAAGCCATTTATTTTATAGAGGAATTCACACAAATTTTGCTGGATAACACTTGGATTCTTGTAAAGAAAACAAACCCAACCATTGAAAAATATATAAACAGGCCTGGCTCCTGGCACTTCTGCCAAGTTAAAGCAGAGAGAGCAAAACCAGCAGCAGCAACAACACATACCCTGAGTTGACTGCACTGCACAGTGTATTCCTGCCTGCCTTTATATGAATGGCTGTGATAATCCCTGAGTTCTTCAGTGCCTGCCTGACACACCCCAAAACCCCAACAATTTTCTGCGGGCCAAGAGGGATGGTTGTTTAATCTTTTATACCTTATTAATCTGTTTATTTTTATTGAATACTGACACTGTTGCAAATGCCAGATTACCTGGTTCATTTAGCATACTACATTTCCACCTCTGGCTGGCCATGGTAGCATGTGCCCATAGGGAGGGGGAGCTTGCTCTTCCCAGAGCCCAGTGCAGGGTGAGGGGCAACAGCCTGGCCCACTGCCTTCAGAGGGCCCTGGCATTTTGTGGCTGGCTGGAGGCTGAGATTGCCACAGTATTTATTAAAATTTTTCCTGCACAGCAGCGGGGCTCAGACATCATGCCAGCTCCATTTCTCTTGCAGTAGTAGGTTTAATTTAGCAGTGCCCTGCTTGAATTCTAGTTATTTGGTCACTGTCCCAGTCTCAGCCTCATTTAGACTGCAAGGTAATTTTGTTTCATCAGAGTGATATATAGAAATTACAGAAAATCCCAACTGTTATATGCAATATAAAAAGCCTATGTAATATAGAGTACAATTATTAGCCATTATATAAAGCAGAAATTTATATTTTCCAGCACATTTAGCATATTCCACAAGTGGCTGACATACCATAAGAGCCCTGTATTTTTCATCTTTCTGGCAGTGGATTAAAGCTGAGTGGAGCAAAGCAAGTCAGAACATAGAGTCAGATATCCAGCAGGTGGGAGACTTAATACTAAGAAAACAGAGGGGGCTCTTAATGACAGTTGTGACAAATCATAGAGGATTTTGTACCTGAGGCCTCCGTCTCAGTCACTCCTAGCAGCCCCTCGTGGTGGGGGTCCTGTAGTCTCACACCAGTTTAAACGCAAAAGGCATAACTTTTAACTGATGTGTCATCAGGTGTTTCTTGGTGCAGAGATACTCCATTCCAAAGCTCCATCCATCAGCCAGTCCTGAGTTAGAGTTTGGCTCTGGTCTAAGTATCCTTAAACAGACAAATTTGAGATCATCTCAAGGGCAGTCATAGAAATTAGAGACCATCATGACACAAGTCAAGAATAAGCCATCAGAGTTGTTATGATTGAACCCTTAATCTTCATTTGCCAGTTTAAGGTCGCTAGGGAGTGAATGAGAACAATTTTAAGTTTGGATATTCAGCTTTATGAACTAAAAAATTATAGTGGGTTTTGCATGCATGAGTATTCTGAGCTTTCTAATATGAGAATAAAATGGCCAGCCATCCAGTTACACCAAGACACACCTGAATTCTGGCTAAAACAATTCAGAGAGAAAAATACTCTCTTCTTATTAGCTTTTTGGTTAAAAAACCTCACCAGTGTGAGTTACTTTAATATTACAGTTTTATGTATGCTTATAATTCAGCTTTGCTTTTTTTAACTTACTGATGCATCTGAACAGCATGTGAAATATTTTCTTTTAATTTCCTTGGGTTTTTTTATGAAGCTAAGGAAAAATGCTGCAGTTCTGTCATTTGGAGGCGAATATGGCACATAAATCACTTTCTTAGGAAAAAAAGCCTTATGTAGGTAGGTTATATCATGAGTGGCAGATGCTTTAAATAGATTGAACATAACTTGTATCAAATTCTATACACATATTTCTCAATGACTTTAGCCCAATCTCTTCTTTGTAAGAGCTGTAAGAGCTTTGTAAGAGTACATTGAAGTCTGTAGAAAAAGAGTACCTGTCCAAGTTTCAGAAGACTTGGAATAGAAACCAAGCAGGGCTCTACAGTTTGGGAAAAATGGTTTAACAGTTTAGAAATTGCTCATTTTTAGAGTTCTTGATTTAAAAAAAAAGAATACTAGAAAATATAAATGACAAAGGGAGGAAACTATTTAACCATTCCATGCTTCTGCACATCAGTTCAGGTTTGAAAGTGTTCCCTTCCATCTCATTTCACCAAATTGTACTTCAGGGGGAACTTCTCTCTGGATTTAGAAAAGAAAGGTGGTGCCAAATGCTGACAGCAAGAAAAATGTGCCTACAGTCTGGGTTATCTTTTAGTTGTCGTGTGAAATTGTGGCCTGGATTTGGACTGGTCACTCACAATCAGAGTTTCTGGGAGCTGCCATTTGAACTCAATAAGTATCTCAATGCTTGGTTTCTTTCCTTAATAATTTCTAACATCCAAATTAGAAATTTTATGCAATATCATGCAGCTGTTTTATGCACGTGTTGTTCAAACTGCAGTGCTTTCACTTTTTAAATTGACAGTATTTGGTATCTTCTATACTAGTGTACAGATTCTAAAATCTAAATTTATGAAATACCGATTATAATGGCAAGACAAATAGGCCCTCCATGAAGATGGTACATTTATTTTTTTGTTGGACTCTTCACCTGCCATCACAAGTTTTCCATTCTCTGTTTCTTTTTCATCTAGTTATTCCTGGTGCCACCTCTCTGTGCTGTTCTGTTCTTCCTCCTTTTACTCTGGGCCATTTGTGCTGTTCTCCAAATCTCTGCAATAGAGCAAGGAGTAGAGCCTTCCACAAATATTATTGTTCCTGTTGCTGCTGTCCCCTGAAGCACAGTTTCCCCCACTCTGTGTGTGCCATAGCCATAATGGCAGCAGTACTGGATAGCACAAGCATAAGCCCCGATAGCTTGTTCCAGCTTGTTCCAAACTTGATGGTTTGGACTTTCCCAGGCTGATAGGCCAATTTCCTTCAGGGTTTCCCCTTGACTCTGGTGCCTGCCCCATCCCCAGCAAGGTGTTCCCCTCCCTGCCCTCTGTCTCTTGCAGGACTGATGGGCTCTGCTCTTCCTAGTCCTGTGTTGGTAAGCACCCCTGCAGAGGGACATGCTTGCAGCAAGGGGTCCTCCTGCTCCCATCCTTCAGGTTGCTGTTGTCTGAAGATGCCCCTTGCTCTGGATTATGGCCAAAAAAGATGTCAGACATCAAGCCAGACCGAGGACCGCTATGGTTCAGCTGTAGTCATGTAATCAGGAGCAGAATCTGACCCATATTAAACACAGTGGGCATGGCCTCATGCAGAAACTGTTGTTCACAGTGTTCCTGTGTGCAGCTCTGTCACTATGAAATCAAAAAATTGTGGCACAGATTTCTTATCTAATTCACCTATTTTGTTCCCTCTTTGTAGAACTTGGGAAAAATGTTGGTGAACAGGAAAAAGACCAAAGCAGAAATTCCACAGATGCACAGTTACAGGAAGAGGCAACAAGGACACAAAATGAGAGTAGTCAGGGAAGTGATGGTACAAGCTGTCCTCCCAGATCCATCGTCCTACAAGTAGTCTCTTTCGACACTGCTCTGAGTGATGAATCCAGCTCAGAAAAATGCTCTAACCCTGATCCGAACCAGAAAGATCTCAGCGATGCCCAGCAAGAGACACAGAATGCAGACCCACTGAATGGTAATGCTTCATCTCAGAGCACCAGCCAATCTAATGGAGCTGTCCAGGGTGAAGCTGCAGCAGTGTCTGGTACCTCCCTGACAAACAGTAATGTAAAATTTTGAAGTAAGGTGTTGTACAAACCACCAGCACAGGACAGTTTCCTCAGGCCTGTGTAAAAGTGGTAGTGTCCTGAAACATCAAATAGAAGCATATAAACAAATATCAGCTTCTTGATATCAGCTATTTGGGATCTACCAGAAAATTCTTCAGAGAATATATTTTAGTTGGACTTGAAGAATGATTTTAGAATAATTTAAAGATATGTATTTACAATTAAATAGCTGTTTGTTACTGGAGAACAAGGTGAACTTTCAAAACAGAACTATACAGCACTTCCTTTTTGAATAAGTAATTACAGTATTAATATTTGTTCCCCTTAGTTTAGGCACCTAATACAGTTGTTATTTTGTAAACCACATCCTTTGTACCAAACATAGTGTGAATCTAAGAGTTAAGCTTAAGTAGATCGCATTTGCCAACTGTAGTAGTCATGGGACTGTGTCATTCTCTTATTTAGGAAGATCAGTCCCTTGAGTGTAGCTGCAGGACAAATAGAGCAGCCAGAAAATTGCTAAAATGTCAGAATATGTTTTTAGAGTGCAATTATTTTTTCACAGGATGACCATGTCTGGTATCCGGGGATTGCAACACAGTATTGAGGGCAACATGCCCGAGCAATGAGGGATAGATGTTATCAAAGGGAGAGAAAGATACCCTGCATCTTCATTTTATTTTCTGAGCTTGCTCATAGTTAGAATAAGCTTGGAAGCATTAGGGTAATAAGAATAATCAAGGCACATAATGACACTTCTTTTCCTCACTTTTACTTAAAATGGGAAACTCATTAATGCTTTAATGACAGTAAGCCTTGCAACACTGTGCCAGAAGTATGGCATTGTCTGAGCAGCAACACTGAAGTGCTTATAATGCTTAGCTTAGACATGAGTATATGACTTGGCATATCTCTCAAAAAACCTTTATATGGAGAACTCCCACTTACTCTAGATTTCCACATTCCACGGATCCATGCTTTTATTGTTGACAGGATTTTTTCCATCAGAAATAACAGATGGTTAATTTAGGGCCCTAAATCAAAATATTTACACTAAAAGTATTTTCACAGCATTTGAAGTTGTCTAATAACTGACATTTTATCTTTTGACATGTATTTTTTACACCAGGTTTGTATTAAAGCTCAACTTAAAGTGCCTTAGAGAAGTTCCCCATCTCCTGGATGAGGAATGCAGTAGGAAAAGCTGCATCTTTTATCTTTCAGACTCCGCAGAAGGCAGTGGTTGTGTAGCTGTACTTGTGGGTCTTTCAATGGCTGACCAACAAAAATAATGTTTGAGAGATCAGATGCAACTCAGCATGCAGTTAATTCACTCTGTTACCTTGTCAATCTTTACATTCCACCTTTCCAATGATTTCTTATCTTAGAAAATGCTAATCTCATTTGTTTTCTAAGGCAGGAAATATTTTAGAGAATGCATTGTACTTTAAAACTTCAAACTGCAAAATTTATGAAATGGGTAAGAAGGCATTAGGTTTTTAATAGTGTTTTTGCACCTCTATTGTTGTCCAGTGGATTCAGACAGGACTCTTCTAACCAAAGCCAGGCATTTTCAATGGAATGCTGCTTCAAGCAAGATGGTAGCAAAACACATGACCTTACATTTTTCCCTGTTTCACAGATTGGACTTATTTGAGAATTTTAAGAGACACCATACATCTAT
The DNA here is from genome assembly GCA_034509425.1 of Eopsaltria australis. Taxonomy (NCBI): domain Eukaryota; kingdom Metazoa; phylum Chordata; class Aves; order Passeriformes; family Petroicidae; genus Eopsaltria; species Eopsaltria australis. The sequence continues at coordinate 5,474,720 of JAVTVJ010000030.1, forward strand.
CAGGACATTATTAGCACTCTCTGTGCTAGACTTATCTACTTCTGCCGTTTCTGTTACCTGCTCTTGTAGTTTCTCTTACCTACTTCCTCAGTTTCCCACTGAGGATGGTGGGGTAGAAGGCTAAGGTGATGCCCAGAGCACTTGCTGACTCCTGGGGTGGAGAAGTGAGCACCCGTGGGTGCCAGGGCTGGGAGGGTGAGATAGAAAGGAAGAAGAAAAGCAACATGGTTATACAGGTTGAAATTTCATGTGTTAGCTGTCATTGTTCTGTCTTTTATAAAAAGCAGAAAATCCGGTTAAGTTTTCTGTAAGTGATTCAATTATAACAGTTGGGGATCACAGGAAGATGATGTGTGTGCATTCTTGGGAACTGTCAGTGAATGTTTGGATGTGCTATGATGAGGGGGTTCCCCATTTTAAAAAATTTAAAAGAGGCTGTTTTCCACTCCATGTCTCACATCTCTTTCTAGTTTTTGTAGACCATCACGTTTTAGTGACAGGAGTAGCTCTGCCCTGTGTCCTGGTTGGTGCAAAGGGAAGACTGGAGGGTTGCTGTTACAAGCACTGCAGTTGAGACTGAATGTTGTTTTTCTCCACAATATCTTTTCTCCTTTCCATCATCTCACTTTCATTTAATTGAATGGTACAAGATTAAATGAAACTATAATAAGGTGATTTTTTTAAGTGATGATTTTCCTTTTCTCCTGAGTGATTTATTAATTAGAACATTAATTTTAAAAACTGCTTATGTTTAATTAAACGACTCCATATTTCAATGATTTATAAATGCTAATTGGCAAACTCAACTTCTCACTCGTAATGATAGCCACATTAATCCTTCATATCAAAATGCAAGGGAGATAATAAATCTGTGATAAAACAGCTTGCCAGTAGCTTCAGTCTGTATGACAGGAGAGGACTGCCCAGTCCCATCGAGTCTGCAGCACGTTCAATGTCACCAGCAGTCAGTGAGAGCCTCTGGAGAACAACCAGGTTAAACAGCAGTGAGCAGATCCCAGGTGGCACAAGGTGCCAGCCTGATTTATGGTGCTGCAGGTGGCATCAGGGGATCCTCTGTGCCATGTAAGTGCTTGGTGGCTGCTCAGTGCTGCGGTGGCCCCGTGGAGCTCAGCCAGTGTGGAGCCCTCTGCATCCCAGCAGATCGCTGTGCTGCTTGCTTCCTCAGTGCTCCTTGGGAAAACCAGGACCCTGGGACTGAGGGAAGGCATCCATGTTTATGCATGGGATGAGGATGGAGGGAAGGTTAGATTAAAAAAGTAAATAATGTGTTTATAAAAAAGATAGGGTTTATAAGGTAACAGCCATTAGCAACCACATTTTTTATGACATAAAAAAACCTCGATGCACAAACAAAAAACTATATATGTCTTAGAAGTTAATGTTTAGCTTTTTGAAATTTATGCCACAATATAAGATAGATATTAACTGTTAGAGACCATCCAGAGGAGCCCACAGGATGGGAAGGGTCTGGAGCAGAAGCTGTATGAGGAGCAGCTGAGGTGACTTGGTCTGTTCAGCCTGGAGGAGACTGAGGGGAGACCTCATTGCAGTCACAACTTCCTTGCGAGGGGAAGAGGAGGGGCAGGCACTGACCTCTGCTCTGTGGTGACAGTGACAGGACTCCAGGGAGTGGCCTGAAGTTGTGTTGGGGAGGTTTAGGTTGCATATTTGAAAAATGTTCTTCACCCAGAGGGTGGCTGGGCACAGAACAGGTTGCCCAGGGAAGTGGTCACAGCACCAAGCCTGACAGAGCTCAGGAAGGTTTGGATAAGGCTTTCAGGCACATGATGTGATTCTTGATGACAGTTCTGGGCAGGGCCAGGAGCTGGACTCGATGATCCTTGTGGATCCCTTGCAACTCAGCATATTTTCTGATTCTGTGAATTATTTTGTTTTAGGCTTCCACAAACTCAAGTGTCAAGTATTAAATATTTAGATAAATAGCTTTTACTTTCATACTTCTTCCCACCCCCTTTTTTGTTTTTACGGAAAATAATCCTAATAAAGTTTTGCTAAATCCCTCCAAAGAGAGCCACAGGCTGAAAGATCTGTAGACATCCTAGTTCCAATTAATGTTAGCCCAATTTTGAGACTTTAAATGCCTTTTAAGTATTGGTTGTATTCCACCTACATTAAATTTATGGAAGATAAGGGGTGGTGTAGGATGCTGCTTGGGGGAATATGGCCCATCTGCTTGTGGCTGCATTACAGAGTGGGCAGCACTCTGCCACCATTCAAGGTACTGAAACAAGGGTGAAATCAGTAGCAATTCTTATTCAGTTACAGTGAAGCCATGGCAGATTCGGAGGAATTAATTTTCTTCTTTCCTTGTGCTTGTTCTCTTGAGTTTTCTCTCCTCTCTCCCTATTCTCTCTTCTAAACTGCAAGGCTTTTCTTCAACTCCCCATCATCTTTCAATTTTCCTTTCAGATCCTGCATCATCTGCTTTCCCTTTCAGCTACTTCTACCTTTGTTTTCTGGCTTTCAAAAATATTCTCTTCTCTGTTTTTATAACGTCTAAGCTTCTCCAAGGTCATCTTTTCCACTTTTGAGACTTCTATGCTTTTCCTTTTTGACAATTTCAGCTCAAAGTCCTTACTGGTGGGATCTCTTGATCAACTGGATAAAATGAAGAAGTTACTATATGTAGTTAGTAAATAGCACTGTGAGTTTGCTGCATTGTACCCTGCCTACCATCTCAGTGTGTAATTTCCTCAGCTGTACTCATTCACAGCCACTGAAGGAATAGTTTAAGCAAAAGCTTAATTCTATGGTTGTCGGTTTGAGATTCATGTTGTATCACTTAGTTTGAAAGCTGCTTGTGTTACTCTGTGTCATTGCTCCTATCTGAATTAATCAAATTCTTAGAACCTGACACTGGCATCTTTCATTATCTGGGAGAAACTTACTCTAATTTGAAAGCCTATGGTAAAGAGGATTTAAACAGACAGTGAATTTTGACTTTCAATAAGCTGGAAGAAAAAAATGAACCAAAACCAAACCCACTTTATTAACACTCATGTAAAAGTCTTCATAGTTTTGTTTCATGCTGTGATCTATTGCTTTCATTCTATCTTTTGCCTTGTGGATAAACCATAAAGATTATTTAATTGAAGCTGATGCTTATTCTGGAGAGAAAGCAATTGAAAGCAGTGACTGAAACCTCATTTTAACCTTAAAATATCTTGAGGAACTAGATTCTGTCTTTCTATGGCTGTGCAGATTCTCTTGGTTAACTTCCTCATTCAGGTTCCCAATCACATTTGTTTATCTTCCAGGTGAGCCTAAACACTGTAAGAATTCAGAAGATATTGTAAAAGCCACGGAGCAGACAGAAGCACTGGTACAGAACTAGATTTGCTATTTCTTAAAAGCTTCTGACATTTCAGGCGGGACAGGTAATTTGGTGATTTCTTTCTTTTAATGGGGAGTGGTTTGTACCATAAAGGCTTGCTTAGTATTATTCTTAACCTATTTGTTCTATCCCAGTTGTGCTTATATTAGAAAATTTTGAAACAGGGACACAGAATGTGTCCTTTTAATGTCAAGTTAAAAAAATAAATATAAAGAAGGAAAACACAGTACTTTTAAATCTCTGAATCCTTTGTGTCAGACTGATCATCCTCAATTCAAGTATATGAAATGTTGGAAGTAGTAGTATCAAAAATCTCTTGTTTATGAATTTTCATTTGACTTCTGTTGCAGGAGAAATGAACTCTAGCTGTTCCTACCTCGTGATCTCAGAGGCTGTTATCTGTCAACTTGTTCTTGGATCATCCTACTTCTGTGGAGAGTGATCGAACAAAATGTTCAAAAATGTAAAATGTAAAAACCCTGAGCTGGTAACTCAAGGCACTTAAAAACTTGCAAGATTTCAGTTGCTTTTGTGTTGCTATTTCCTCTTCTATTCTGCTTTCTTAAACTAGCCAAAATAATTTCTTCAGCCAAAGTTGGACCTTGCTTTGTTGCATCACTGGTACCAGACGTTTCCAGTTAATCACGAGACCTGTGAAACCATGATGTTTGTCATCTGCCTGGGATTGCTGTTACATGTCACTGCTGCTGGCGTCCAATGAAAATGGAAAATCAAAATGCAATGTGTTTCTAGACACTTGTACATGCAATCATGCTGCATGCACCATAGAAGTCCTACTTGTTAGCTTCCTTAAAATATCTGGAAATAAATGTTTGTAGACTGTACAGGGGAGTTGTAGAGTTACGCTGACCAGCCTGAGTGAATGCAGATTCTTCCCCACTGCAGTGGCTGCCATATGGACAGAACTGGTGTTGAACAAATCAGTATTTGGAAAATCTCTTTAAAATTAATTGAACAGCATCTGGTGTTACAGATTAAAACATTCTGAATCCTGTCATATTTTGAAAGATATCATCACTGGTGTCAGCCCTACCATGAAGCTGGTACTTATTGTTTTGTAGGGTGGAAGAGACAGCAACAGAAATACATGAAAATTGCTTCACTTCAGCAAAATGTTGTGTTGCCTCTCAGACAGAATTGGAAGGTGACACCAAGGCCTTATGTCATGGTTTATCTCAAATGCAAAGGTGACAACATGCATCCTGCAAAATCTTTGCTAGAGTTTTTTTCTTTTTGAGGGGCAGCAAAAAGGGAGCACACAGGCAGTTACCTCTGCAAGAAGCCTCAGAATGAGCCCTCCAGCCCAAACTGTGCCCATAAAGAAACTCCACTTTCATCTCTTCTTCCCTTGAGCTGCACATGACCCCTCCTGATTTGTCTGGGTGTCCTACACAGCTGCAGCCAACCTCATTTTCCTCTGCTGGAACCTGCCAGGAAACTTCGAGGCTCTCCATCAGGTTGTAGGTGCTCAGGTGGCTCGGGTGGCTGCACTCCCAGTTCTCCTTTCTGGACCCTGTGGTTATTACCTCACTGAACAAAAAGTCTTTCTAATCTGCCATGGTCCACTCTGAAGGGGACTCGTGGGGGCAGTGGCACTCCCCCTGTGCCAAGGGTGATTGGGACCTGTGTGCTGTTCATCTGCTGCTTCAGGGATCCAGCCAAAGCTCAGCAGGCATCAGGCTCCACCTCAACACGGGCACGCTTTGTCTAACTGAAGAAGGAATAGTGAAACAATCACCTTTGCTGAGGGACCCTTACATGTCCATACCTGGTGACTGTCTCTTTTCTGACAGCAGAGCAGTCAAAATTGAGCTGGGAACAGTGTAAGCTCTGAGCCCTGGGACAAGGGCATGTCAAAAGGTGGAATTCCTGTCTTTGAATATGTAAGCCATATATGTGCTATGCATAAGTAGTATGCATAGTTTTAACTTAAGAAATGTTTGTGCATATAGGATGTAAAAAATACATTTAAATTGTTTTGTGTATCTGGTCCAAGGCTTGTATTTAGCATGGACAAATTTCTGTACAGTGCCGTTAACGAATGAAATGTTAACAGATGAAATTGTATCATAGATGTTACAACGCAATCAATATTTTTTGCTAAGAGTTAAGACTTTATATATTCTCTGCTAGTGTTTGAGCAAATCATTAGTAGCCTGGACCGCTCTGTGCACCTTTGCATCCTTTTTGGGAATGTTGGACTCTTTTTTTTCCTTTGTAATAAAATGTAAACCATCTTATGGCTTCTTATTGTCCTTCTGACAAGAGAAGGAATTTAATGGTCATATCAGACTTTTTTTAATTGTAAGTTGCCATATGCTGTGGCAGTGGAAAATCTTTTTGATTAAGATCTGAGAAGTTGGAAACTTATTTTAGATAAGTAGATCATCTATAGTTCCCACCAAATTTGGAAAGAACAAAAGAAAACTACTGTCTTTAAAAACTAGGCCAGTTAGATATTTGCTACTAACTGTTTTTCAACATGGTAATTCATGATTCACTGAGACTGAAAGTCTGAAGCAATCAGAATTTAATTTTTATATTGTATTTTCAATTTCAGACTTTTACCATTATTGAACTTGGAGGTTTTTTCTGTGTTTCTATCCCACTGACATTTAGTACTCTGAAAAATTTTTCACCTGGAAATACAAGCAGAAAATAGATTCTGCAGAGAACTTGAAACATCCTGTGGGGCTCAGTGTCCTGTTGTCACAGCGAGCACCAAGATCTCCCACTGCAGAAAGCAGAAGGAGCTCCTGGTCTCACAGGAGGCACTCATTGCCTGCAGATCTCATTGATTAGCACAGAAGAGGGATTTTTTCTATAAATAATCCTATTTGCTCATTTGTATTCAGTTTTTATCACTGTGGTAGACGTTACTGAAATACAAGAAGAGTCCTTAGTTTTTTGTTAATGCCAGCTGGTTCTCTTTCTTTCTTCCTTCCTTCCTTTATTCTTTGCAAGATTTTGCCTGGACATGACCCAAAGCTTGGTGTGTTGTTCGGATGAGGAGAAATTTTCTTTGATGGAGAAGACCGACAGAGCCAACACGTGTTGGTTAAGGCTTTGTGCTGGGTGAAATTTGGGTTCATATGGCAGAAAGGCTTCTTGAGAGAGCCTCTCCCTGAACAGTAGTTTTATTTCTGAAAGCTGTAAGGCTGCGCTACCAGAACACTGCATGGGGCCCTAAGAAATGGTGTTTGTATCTGCATCTCTCCCACAGCATTCTGGGCATGCACCCTGCATCGAGAACACTGAGGAGCTGTAGCTATAAACCAGCCCTCAGGAGTTTTATTTTGTACTTTTATCTTGAGATATATGACAGATATATTATGTAATATTGTTATGGGTTATGATCTAGCCAGTATTTTTTTATTTAATTTTCGAGAAGGCAGCCTACAACTGTGTGTTTTTATTCTGCTGTATTTGTCCATATTTCCTATGATGATATTCCCAAATAAATCTGATTTGAGGGCAAGGATTGTGAAGCTCCTGAGTTTTAGTTACAAATTTGATTTCCTGGAGCATTTTTGCTCACTTGTGTATGATTGTCTTTTGGGAAGTGACAGTGCATATATGGTTGTTTCCAACCCTTCCACCCATTTGGGACTCCACACTTTTTCCATTGGTGTCCCAGTTTGCCACACAAACTCCCTCCCATCCTCATAGCACACTTGAAAACAATTTCTTTAAGTGAGTCTTGCCTTCTTAGCCTTCATGGCTAAAATAGCCCTCACATGAAGAAAAACATAATCAATAAAACAAAAGAATTCTTACTGTAGTTGAAATTGAAGGAGCCACTGGGACTGTACTTGTTAGCAACAATTCTTCAGGAAGGGTACGACTTTGAGAGATACCTCCATGGCATGGTGTAAATTTTATAATCCAAGTTCAGTGTAAATGGAATTAAACAGGGCCCCTTTCTTTCCATTTTTTCTTGAAAATGAATGGAAAGAATCCCATAGACTCAAGCATGTATCAAATCCTAACTAGGTACATGATGAAAATAAATCAAGACAACTGCTTTGTACCACATTCTTTGCAGTTCCTCTTTTCCAGGTTCTATATGAGCTACACGCACAAAGGACCTTCTTCTTGTAGAGATGCCAGCAGTCAAACAAGCCACTACTCTGATGAAAATAATTTCAAATTAACAAACCAAGATCACTACTGGTAAGTATCTAAAATGTGTATTTTTGACAGACTATACAGTTATTGTATGAGAAAGAGGAAGATGTAAGTATGACTGACATTCTCCAGCAGCAGATTAGAGATTTCTGTGTACAGTAGTTTGGCAAAGGTTTGTCTGAAAGGGGAGTGCATCCCTTCCAAAGCATTTTTTAAAAGATTGCATCCTTGAAAAACAGTATGAAAAAATGAGTGGAAATGAATTTAATGCTATGAGTAAAAGAAATTGTCCTCTGTCAAACACTATGCAAACATTTAGGCTACTTTCCTGGAATAATTTTACTTTCCTGGTCATTTAAGTATTTAATGGGTCTCCAGAGACTCCTTTTCCATGTCCCAGGGCAAACATTCAGAAGTTTTATCAAACTGTGAATGTCTAAATTTTCCCCTGGGAACAAAGAAGCAAGTCATAACCACGGAGTTATAAATGGAAAAAATCTCTTATAAAAAATGGGACTTTAACTGTTTTGGGCTGAACTTTGCTGCAAAATACTTTCTTTGTGCCTAGGCAAGTCCTTTTGACCTTTGTGTGGAGAATTGTTGGGGAATTTTGCATTAGCTGAGCTTGGACAGATAATATCTTAACAAAATAAGCTATTCTGACAGATTGCACAATACATGAACTTAAAAGCTGTTGAGTTTTATGCATCTACAACATCCTGTATAGGTCACTATTACAAACCTGAAGTAACATAAAGCTGTAGCTAAGTAAGGGGGTCAAAATCAAAATGGTAGGGACAGTCTTGGCTTTAAGATGGAATAGTTAAACAGAATAGAAGTTTCTTCACTTTTATTTGGGCAGTAGTTTTAAAGCTGTCTCATCACCACATAGGACCTAATGCTGGTACATCTACAAGCAGCACTCCTGGACCTGCAAGAAGGACTGTGGGACTTGTATCATAGGACTACGAATAAACATCAAGTTACATGAAAGTATTGCCTAGTTATTTGTGTAGTGTCTGATATGATTATCTCAATAAAAATTCAATGAGCCAAAGGGTCAAATTCACCTATGATGCATTTCCATGAAAGCTGAGAGAGATAGTGTCTTATTATCAGAAATTAATTTGGTAATTGGATAGTAATTGGTTGTCTCTTGCTTTCTCTCTATTCAGCTGGCTTAGAGATTTTCTTCTGCAGTGCAGGGTACTCTGAGGGTCTAATGTCTCTGTACAAAACATGAATTTAACTTTGGGCCATCTTAAGTTCTTTTATTGAAATTGTGGTTCCTTTTCTTTGAGACTGCTCAGCTTTAAGAGACAACTTTATTTTTCTTACCAGTCAGAAATGAACATTCACCTTTATTGTTTGGGGTTCATCAGTAGTTCACAGCTGGAATTAATGACAGCATATTTAAGTCAAGCATTTTAATATAATGCATGATACATCTTCATTTTAGTGTTCCCACCTGGGGAAGACCCCTGTTCTTTTGGCACAAGGTGGTTTGGGGTAGGGCAGAACTGAGACTGCAGCCAGAGTAGTTCTGGAGGACATGTGTGTGGTTTCAAGTAAATAGTAGATACAGGAGCATGACTACAGAGTTGATATTTCCAGTAAATTAGAGAATAAAAATGTCACGAGCAATTTAAATATTATTTATAGTTGACCTTCATGTCTGTTTTTAATATTCAATCTGCTGAGTGTTTAAAAAAGCAATTAAAAGTCCCATATAATGTTAAAACCCTTGATAAATGTAATAAACAAATGACATATTCAAAAGAGAGAATCTATGTCCCATTAGGAGAGAAAAAGAAAGATGAGAGCAACATATGGCAGTATAATTAGAATGATTAGGGAAGCACATCAACAGAATTTATGCTGCAGGGAAAATGTAATAAGAAACCAACACACTTTCCTCACTGCCTTGAAAACTGCAAATATCGCTCTCTGAAAAGGAGAAGATGCAGAAAGGGTCCCTGGCATTTAAAGCTGTAACTTGTGTTCTTCTGTCATTATTAAAGATGCACACAGCCATCTGCAAACCATTTATTTTTTGCAGAGTTCACATTGTCCCATTGCTTTGATTAATAAGGGGCAATATTACACCTCAGCTGCTTTTCAGAAAGATGCTATTTTGGAAACCTAATTAATACTCATTCCACAGTTAGCTTGAGGTGTTCGTTAGTGCCAGATACTGAGTTCTTATTTGTTTCTCATTATGTGGAGAGTATTGCTTTCAATGCCAGCGTTTTTGTTTTGCATTTTGGAATAACCTTTCGACACTCCTGCTTCCCACAGCCCTCCCTTCAGAAGAGCTAATAACACCTGTCATCATTATTTTCACATGCCTGTTAATGTCTGTTGAAGACACTGTGGGCTATTTACATAGATAGACTATCCTGATGCACAGCAAATATTCCTGCCATTTTCTGAACAGTTGGGCCGAAGAGAAAAGCAAAATCTAGAAACTTGGCAATGCAATTAAAATCTCAGTTTACCACTAAGGGTCAGTATATACTAGGCAAATGAATCATCACAAAATTGAAAGAGTGTGTATGGCCTAGCTGAAATACAAAATAATTTTTCTGCCCCAAACCCCCCCAGATTATTTAATAAAAAATCCTGGAAAATCTATAGTAGAATATGGACACTGAACTTGTAAAAACTCCATCAGCCCAGTCTGATGAAATCTTGGAGATTCGTAGAATCTTACCAAGCAGCCTGAGCTTTAGTAGAGGGTGCACAAATATCTTGCCTGAGATTTGCTCCAAGTGCTGCTGTCCTCACTGGAAGATAAAGCCGAGAATACGGCAAAGCAGACGGCATTTAGCATCCCCTCACTTGCCAAGTGTAATGCTGTGCATGAAAAGGTTAAATGTAATTGCACATGTCAGGAATCAGCAGAACAACTGAGGCTCTCTCTGGAGCTCACTCTTGCACTGAGCTGCTAGAGAAAAAATAATAAAAAGAATGAAAAAAGGACATCTGTGGGCCTGGGCACTAACATGGATGCAATAGGAGAGGAAGAAAGGGGAGTTTGAGGGACAGCATGTTTTAAATATGCCCTTACATTGTCCCCCCAGGGTTAGTGGACAGACAATGCCTTATTTACTGCAGGAATAAGGTCCCTCATGAAAAAAAACTTGTCTCAAGAGAAAAGAAATGAGGAGGGGAGCCCTGCACTGGGCAGGACATTTGTTGTACAGTGGCAGCTGTACCAAAGCAGACCTGCAGCCTGCAGGAGCCCTGCTTGGGTCCCTCCCCAGCCAACACAGCCTACCCAGGCCAGCTCTGGAGGGAGCCTCCCAATGCTTCACCTTCTGGAGTGAAAGAAATGCTTTTTTTTAAAGAGCAAAAACCACCACCAGCCTGGCCCTTCATGTTAGAAGTGCAGAAGAAGTGTAAGTCCCTTCCTTACTGACTGCCTGGACCCTGGACACCATGGGAGACCCTGGCAATAGAATAAAGCACAGGCAATGGAACCTCTGCCTACAGCCCCACCTCAGAGTCAGTGCTGGATGTGACACTTCTGGTTAAATAACATCAACAGTGCAAGAACTAATGGTGATCTTTTGGTTTGTATTACTGGGAAGAAATAATGATACTGTAAGAAGACAGTGGGTCAGTCCTTGAAGACTTCAACAGAATTTATAGTGATCTTGAAAAAAAAAAGGCAAGAAATCCAGTAATTAAATAGATACCAGGATAATAGAAGCTTTCCTGTACACTACACTTTGTACTTCCCCAAAGGAAAATTTTTGGCCAAAAGCTATGGTCTTCTTCAAGCAAAATTCCTCTGACTTCAGTGGAAAGTGCTTTAGAAAGCATGCTTCAGAATGCTTTAGAAAGGAGTTTTAAATCTTGACTCTTAATATCTACTTAAGTATTATCTGATTTTGCACCTGGAGAATAAACAACATACACCACTCCAAAAATCAAATACAATTCAAATTAAATCTGGGTGGGTTTTTTTCCTATTATTTATAAAGTGTAATTATACTCAGGTCCAACAGTCAACCTAAAACAGTATCTTCAGTGATTAATTCTCCAAGCTCCCATCAGATGTTCTGTGTGTTGCCTTTGAGATACTGAGATTCCAAAGTGTTCAATACCTTGTCCTGGTATCAAGAATTATAAATCATGTCCATGTTTTCATTTGCTTACAGGTCTTAGACAGTTCTCATCTGCAGCCTGTGGGTACTAATAACCAGCAAAAGGCCATTAATATCCAAAGTGCTTTATTAGCTAGCAACACAGAGAGATGGTGTGAGTTTAAACACCAGCGACTGATGCACAGCTCCGGAGCACTGCGGCAGTGAGCAGTTTTGTGAGGATTCTGGTGCTGTGCAAAAGCAAAGCCATGGCAAAGCTGGGACCAGAGCCCAGCTCCTCTTGCTGCCTTTCCAGACCTGACGTGGGGCCATTCAAGCAGTTTGTGAAGGGTCACTTCCTTCTTTTTGTTGTTTGGGGCATAAAAAACTCTCAGGCCTGTAAGTCCTGTAGCGGCTTCTGTGTAATTGCAGAGTCCTTCTTTAGTCCTTCTTGCACACCCTGGATGAGCTGGAGCCGTGGGTCCCATCTGCAGTGTTTCTACAGAAAATGGAACCAAAGAGGACAGATACAGAGATACAGATGGAGGGGGGAAATGGCTCTCAAATACAAAGAAACACTTGTTGACAGATCCTGTTCTCAGCAGGTCTTTGTGGAAGACCTCAGATTGAGAGTGAAACCACCATGCAAGGCATAAACAAAGGGCTCTGTGTTTTCCTGTATTTCATCTCTTGTTTCTTTTGTTATTTGGTTTTTGTTTTAGTATTTTTTGCTATCTCAACTCTTTAAAAGAGACTTACAGCAGTGGAAAGTTAAACTGAGGACAAAACTTTTGTACCGAAGGCGAACAGTTAATACAAAATGACAGTGAATTCATTAAAAAAATTGCCATTGATTGAAAAATTGAAATAATCTGTTAGATGTGACTCTGAAGAAACATAGTTTTCCTTCTTCACCTTATTCTATTTTATACCCTAGAGTTTGCACGGTCTAACAAATGAAAAGGTTGCCATGAACCATGCTGGCTTCAGCCAAAGCCCTGGGACTCAGGCACAAGCTGAGTTTGTGCAGCTTGCTGTGCTGTCGCTGGCTCAGAGGGAGCCAAGCAGGGCAGGAGGGCTGTGACCTGGGCTTGCTGCGGGTGACCAAGGGGGATGTGGCACTTCCCATGGCTCAGCTGGTGCTGGGACCCTGCTCCCAGGTCTCACACACGCCTGTGCTCCTCTCTCCCACTCTGAGATGTTTTCTAATGCCTCCCTCCAGGGATCTCGTGTGGAGAGAAATTGGCTGCTGTGATGAGGCAGCCTCAGACGAAAAGCAGGACAAGTATTTGAGTGTCACGTATCCAGGGAGCACAGGGAAGAGTGTATTTGCATCCTTTTCTAGACAGTCACCTCTGCTTCTACTGTTTTCCTATCTACATCACTGCAAGTAACTCTGCCAACAATGGTAAAAACTGCCCTTAACCAGGATCATTTTATAGAAACATTTCTCTGCACGCTGGACAAACCCTCTGTACAACAGGCAATCTTGTCTAAATTAATGTATTCTTTATTTTGTACCTTTTAAATCACTTTTATTTACAACAAGCCTTAGATACAGCTCATACGCAGTAGTCAAGCTCTGGCAGTACCGACGTCAGGGAGCTAACACATTTGCGAGTTACATTTTAAAGTCATAGAAAATAAAATTAAAAAAAAAAAAAAAAAAAAAAAAAAAAAAAAAAGACTTTAAAATAAGTGTTTGAACTCCGGGAAGAAGGGTCGCAGGACACGTGTGCAGTGCCTGCAGAGGCCCCCGGGGGCCCTCCCGGGAGCCCCGGTGCCGCGGGCAGGGGGAGCGGCGGGGCAGGGCACGGCCAAGGGCATCAGGGACGGGGCTGGGGCAGCTCCGCGCTGGTTAATGGCCCCACTCCTCTTCCCGCTCGCCAACTCCCTCTTCTTCTTCTGGAAACACCGAGTCACTCTGACTCTTCAGGTGCTTAATCCCTGAAAATACAGAAGTAATGGTTAAGGTTGTATTTAACTTGCATCAGGTTGTTTTTTTTGTTTTGTTTTTTTTGTTTTTTTTTTGTTTTTTTTTTTTTTTTTGGTGAAGGAAGAAACAGAAAACTAAAATAAGGGCAAGTTTAATGGCCATATTTACTCCTTTTTTCACAAAGCTCTCAGTTCAAGTCATATTATGGTGTATTTACAACAGAGATATTCTCCTCCTTGAATAAAGGCTCAGAAGAGTATTTGCTACTCTTTTTTCCTTAGTAACCCCTGATGAGGTTTATGTTGAACACCATTGCAAAGCTGTCCTGGGGGAAAGAGAACATTGCACCTGACAGAGAGGAGACTGCTGACATCAAAGCCCTGACAAGACTGGATAATTTCTTACATGGAGAATGTGTTCTTTTGACCTCCAAATACCATGAGGGGCTGGATGAAAAGCCCCTATCACACGATATTTGGAAGTTCAGGTTTGAGGAAAGTTATGAAGTACCTACTGCTGGCTGGTTTCAGCCAACAAGAGAAGTATGCTTTATGAAAACAAATCAAATCACAGTTATTTCCCTGTCTCATGGTCAGTACAAGTAAGCAGATCTCAATTAATGGGTCCAATCCCATCTTCTCAGCTCTGCCCTGGTGTGATAGAAGAATTCAAGCTGGAAAAGGAAGCAACATCAAGATAAAAAGATGAAGAGAGACCAGAGAGGAAGGGTTGTTATTTTCAGAAAAACTAAAAAGCAAACGCACAAGATTAGTCTCTGGGTCTCTTAGTTTATGACAAACAAAGTGAGAACATAACTGATCATCAAAAATGCATGATTTGAACAAAACAGAAGCCTGAATTAGGCTATTTGCTGGTTCCATTACATAAAAATATTTTTGGTTTCATTAAAGATCATACATAGTTCCAGCCACCATCTCTAATTGTCAGAAAAAACGCTTCCCTTTTGTATCCCTTCCTCTCTGTGATGAGGCAAAATGACACCCAGGCTGCTTTATATACCCACTGCAAGATAATCAAATACCCCAGCACATGCCCTGCAAGTCATGGCACTTGGAGAGGCACAGTTTTCATAAAGAGGTTCACCCTTGAGGGGTGAGGGCAAGATCCAGGTTACTGTTAATTATGAGTAAGGATAATTGATGATGGTGTACGTCCAAGAGTTTTGTCCCCAGTGTCACTTCATCTGGAAGTTCCTACACCTCACTGTTGATGTCCAAACCACTCCAAAACACAGGAGATACAGATTTTTTTCCAAATATATGACTTAGAAAGGATCTCAGCATAAGTTATCCCAGTTCCACAAAGTTACAAATAGCTGAAAACAGTATCTTACAATGGCTGTACAACAACCAGCTCCACTTCTAACAGGTGCCCATCACTCTGTGCTGGGCTCTGGGCTCCCCTCTCTCTTTTCTTCCACACAAATGACAGCACATTCAGTTTCCTGGGAAACTGTTGTTCAGACATAAACCAAGCAAATACATTAATGCTCCCAAGCACAGTCCTTGTAAGTGTGCCCTGCAATAATCAAGCCATTTCCAATGACTGTGGTACATGAAGGTGCTCAGCTACCACCAAGCTCTTAGCAGCACCTCTTTAGCAACACCCTTTAGTAAGACAAACACTTTAGATATGATTTCACCTAACTATAGGCTAATGGACATTTGTTTCCAAATTATGTTGTGTTTTTAAGGTAAATTCATCTCCTGTTGTTTCCTATGCATTACAGAGACATTTCTTGCACAATCCACAGTACTCCTCTAACAGTTGAAGTCAGTGCTTCAGGCTGGAATTGCTGGGAGTCAGAGTGCATCCTTTTTTAGGGAGCTTTTCAAAGGCGAGAAGGGGAAAGTTATGGACAGAAAAGAAGGCATGTGTTACATGGTATGGTGAAACCATGGCATTGTATTTTTTGTAGGAGTGAAGACTTTTGATTATGTGGTTTAATTGCAATATTAAATAAGAAAATTGTAGGAAATGAAGAGAAATTACATCAATGAGCATTACCCATTGATTTTTGCATGGCAAGCAGCTATCCATCTTATTTAATGAGTTTTTCATAACCTCCATTCTGCAGCCTGCCTTCACCTCTGCCAGTCTTTTTATGCTACAGTGTCACTTGGAAGTTTCCTTCTCTGACCAGTAAGTGCACCAGACTTCATGTACATATATATAAGCCTCAAGATGTTTTCATAGCATCAGGTTGTCAGTATGAACTGACTGATATTATGAAATAAGATGGAATAACTTAGTGTGAATTGACATAGGGGTAATGAAATTCCTGTCAGTAACATATGAACACATATGACAGGAAATGTCCTGAAAAGATTAATTTTATTCACAAAGCTGCAGACTTTTACAGTGCAAAAAACAGCCCAGAGTAATAAAAATACTTGGTGAAATGACAGCAATCATACTCCTGAATTAGAAGTATCTAGTGGCACAACACTGCAGTAGCCCACAGTGGCTGCCAAGGGTGGTCAGAAGGCATTGGAGCTGGGGGGTGCACACTGGCACACTCAGCCACAGCTCCAGAGAAGAGGCTGGGACAGTGGCTCTGCAGTGTGGCTCCAGTGGGGTTATCCAGGCTGTGCCCTACCCTTTGTCAACATGAACCATATGACAAGCAGGCAGTGAGGTGAAGCTCTACCCACAGAGTAGATTGCTGGATCAGTTCAGCTCCTTTGCTCAGCAATATCTGAACTGTTTGCTGAAAGGTTACATTCTGTTAAAGACTGAGTAAAAATTCATTACTCAGGTCACCTCAACCATTTTTACAACCACAACTATGGCAATGTTAATTTATCAGAAAGGATATTTCCTTTTCATACTTTCAATCTTTGTACCAGTAACACAGCTCATGCCCTCAGCTTTCTCAACTAGTAACCAAAAGCATCAAAATGCTGTATTTTGGGGATTATTTCTGTTCACGGATCAAACACCGTGTAAAGATGAGCATGAAACACAGACTGTAAGATTTTACTTGCAGCAACAAAGCAAAACAAAACCAGAATATTTTAGAAGAAATTGTCTGTATGTAAGAGCACATCCAAGTTAGAAACATCAAGTTACTGGAAGCTCATAAACCACATGAGCTTTACAGTATCAGTTGCAAATAGGGAGGACCGGAAATGCTGATCCATGAGGTCCCCCTGTCTCATCAATGTCCCTGTTCCCAGGCAATGAATTTGTGGGCACCCTCACTTTGCTGAAGTGCTGTGCCTGCACTGTCCTGATGCTGCTTCATTTCTCTCCCTGGCTGCCCTGCCCTGCTCTCCCCTTCCTTGGGGATGGGGCTCACAGGGTGCCACCCATCCCACTGTCCCCATGGATTCCCAATCCCCTCTGCACCTGACCCAGCCCCTGCTTCACAACGTCACACCCTGCCTGGGGCTCTGCTTTGAACTTGGGATGTCTGACAGCAAAAAAACCCTTCCAGACCAAATACTGACCCTTCTCACCACTCCCTGAAAATGTTTCATACCCGTAAGTGTGTTCAAACTCATCCTTATGCTACTTTAAAACAAACTCTGTCTGAACAGTGCTAAAGCCAGCAGGACAAGAATTGTTTTTTCTCAAAGAGCTTATATTTCACTGCAGGTAATTTAATCCAATTAATGTTGATAAACCCATAATTCCAAACCATATTGAGCAGCCATACACTAATATAATTTGAACTATCAATTCTTTTTAGGTGAAGTCACTGTCTCAAAGAATATTTGTAGATTTTGAGATACTTATAAATTATGAATGAGAATGGGACAATTTTGGGACATTTTTGTAGTCACATCACATCCGTGCTGCTTCATCAGCAACTGTCTTTTTGCTTCTCTCCATCTAACCAAAGCACCAGCTTAGAAAGCTAAGCAGGGTCACAAGATTTGAAATAACCAAGTGTTCCTGAATTAAGTATCTCCTGGAAAAAAATTTTAAAATATTCAAGTAATTAAGGCAGCTCCCCATCCTATTTAACACTTCTTCCTTCACCCTGCTTCACTGCCCAAGGAAGGGTGTTGACATTTACCAAACTCAGGATTGAAGTCTGGTTGGCAGCTTGAATTCCCTAAAGTTTGAAGGGTTATTTAGTTTTATGATTTGGAGCTGATTCTCTCTCTATCAAAAACACATTTCCAGATTTGCAGAAAGCAGTGAAAGGCACAGATAAAACAGGCTCATTTTCAGCTTTTCAGAACTCAAATCACTTTGAAATTATCATGCAAACAAACCTGGCCAAAGAGGATAACAGCCAAATAAAAACATCCCAGTGAATGCTAAATGAATTATTTTCTAGTTTCCTTAACAAAAATGAGAATATAAAAAGAAATATCATATATTCATACCACTAAACAGAAGCAAGGACTATTCTTTTTAATGGTACATTCTGGTTTGCATTTACCAGTTCAATATGTTTTGACTTCTCTTATGTGTCTTCCTCATAATTTTTTTCCCAATTGAAGTTTTGATTTAAAAAATGCCAACAACAAAAAAACCCCAAACAAACAGAAAACACAAAACCCAAACAAACAACAAAAACAACCAAACAGAAAAAAACCCACAAACTGATGTCATTAAATCCAGCATCCAGCACAGGTTCTTGGCTGAGCTGGGGGCAGTGGAGGCACTTGTGAAGAGCCAAATGAAGCTGGCAGGTCTTCCAGGGCAGCCTCCTGCATGAACAGGGATGGCCCCTACAGTTACAGGAGAACAAGGAGCTGCATCAGGTCAGGGGCACCTTTGGGGCACCCAGCAGCTGCCTGCCTGCACCAAGGAGAGTTACCCAGAAGATGAAGGTGTCTGGTTGTGAATTGGAAGAGACTGACTGGATTTTCTGGATATAGGGAAGAAATTATTTGACTGACTGTATTTACACACTGGTGTGACTTCCCAGTGAAAATGTGATGTCTCTCTTCAAGGAGATTTTCAGTACTGAACTAGACAAAGCGTGGAACAACCTTGTTAAATGTGGTGCTAATTCTGATTTATGCATCAGGTTGAACTATGGACTTTCCCAAGGTTCCTTGCAACCTAAATGACTTTATGATTTTATGAAATCAAAACTCAGTAAATGCATCTTACAGTTTATAACAGTGCATTAATGTTATCAATATGTGTGGGCTACATATTAATCCACCTGGGAGCTTCAAATGACTTCTTTCTCTAGAAAAGTGATGAAGAGTCTAACTGCATCAGTCAGATTTATTTCAGGAATAAGATTCCTCTTCACTCCTTAAAACCATGGGGCCAGACTAAATCAATACTTCTGTACTGATTCTGGAAAACATACAGACTCATAATTAGATCATGTTGTCTATATATACATGTATGTGAGGTACATCTCATTCCCAAACACAAGGGATGAAAGTAAATGGGATTAAAGTCAGTGAACCTGGAGCATGTCTTGCATGTGACTGACACACCCATGAGGCAAAACCTCACATAGAAATCACACCCTGATTGTGGTCCAGTGCATGGAAATGCAACAGAGAAAATGTAGCTCCTGAGAGGGAGGCACAGAGCTGCTGTCCTGCAGCTGAGTCCTGGCACTGCTGCTGAAATGGCTCATCCTCCCTTGGGGGCCTCAGGGGCAGATCATTGTCTCACTCACTCCCACTGTGTGGTGCCTGAGGGTGCTCACTACCACTGCAATTAAAAGAATATGCTCATCTGCCTGCAGATGTAACAGGCTGAAAAACCATACAGTGCTAACACAACCAAGGCCTATGCACCCTGTTTCACAAGAAATCCCCTTCTGGCTCAGCTAGGCATCTGCTCACTGGAAAGAACACAGACTCTCAGCACTTCACAAGGTATTTTGTCAGATGTTTCCAGAAGCATCCAGTGCTCCCCGTGGTGGAATGTGCTCCCTTCTGCTGGTCAGTGCCAGTGGGCGAGCCCAGAGCCTGTCCCTGCTATGGGCACCACAGTCCAGCTCTGTCAGGCACAGGGCACAGTCTCAGCTCTGAAAAGCATCAACCAAGCTCTGAAAAGCATCAAATGCTCCTGCTCTTGCCACCTCCATCAGAAGCCAAGGACCATCAGAGCCTGCAGGAGCAGCTGCCTGGCAGAAACCTCCTTTGACAGAAGCTGAATAATTATTAAAAACTTTTCCTCTCTGTGATCACTTTCAGTTCAACAGAATACAGCTTCACCTCCATACAGCCTCCATTCTTGGCATTTGCTGCTTCATACAAGGTTAGAAAAATCCAGTTTCATCATCTTCAAATGTTCATTGTCAGGTACATTCCAGTTACACTGCCAAACTTATTCAAATGCAAGAAATACATATTTTTCTTCTCTCTGCTCCATTTGGAGAAGATATCAGAAACACAGCTGCCATTACTGGTCCTGGAGAAACTCAAAACTTACCCCTGCACACACATTTCCTAGGCATTTTGACTTTCTTGATCAAATATTTGGGGTTTTGGCTGGAAAGAAATTAAATCCTATTATATATTTTACTTTTTTCTTGTTTTAAAAAGCTGAAATACAGGAGGACATATATTCCATGCAAGAGCAGAACAGGAAACCAGTAAGAAAAATGCTATAGTTTCCCAAAAACCTATTTTGAGGTTTCTCTTGTTTCCTCTTTGCATGAATGACCTGTTATCTCTCTCCTTCATCTGTACAATCAGTTCCTGAAACCTTTAATCCATTTTTACTTAATTGAGTGGTTTAGATAAGCTCCCCCTGCATACAAGTCAGAGTTCAATGCTTAAGCTTTCATTAGTAACTCTTAAAAACCATTAACCCCATCCTTAACCCTACCTGCCTCCCCTTCTTCCCCCTCTACCATTCAGCTCACCACAATGATGCTCACTAGTTCCACCTTATCAGCCCTCTCTGTCCCCATCCTCCATTTCCTTTGATCCAGTTGCCCTTGGATCCAGTCTCAAGCTTTCTGGCCAAGTGCCCAGTGATGTCTCTCTTCATCCTTTCCAGCATGATGATGTCTTTGCCTCTGACACTTTTTGCCCTTGTTCTTCTTCCCCCTGGTTCTTCTGCTGTTGTAATACTCTTGCCATTCTCTGGCAGTCATTTTCCTCTGTCCAAATTAAAACTCTGGAGTGCATCTTCTATGAAAGCTCATGGAAGTCTAAGACAATACTTCAAAATGATCAAAATCAAGCTCTTGATCTGCAGTCCTGTCCAAAACATTCATCTACCATGAACAGCACTGCCATTTTTTCCTGACATTTAGGCTTACACATTTCTGACATCTACTCTAGATCCCCATATCCAATTGTCATCTGAGTCTTGCATGTCTCTCTTGCTTAATGCATCCCATAGTCTTTACCATTCATCCAGACTTTGAATCTCTCCTGGGGCCTTCACCACTACCACATGTCCTTCTCCAAGCTTTATAAATGTACCTTTTCTCCTGCCAATACTTGCCCCCTTGAGTTCCCTCCATTGATTCCCTCCAAGATGTTTCAGACTAATGGTGGCTATTTATGCTTCCAAGGAAAATTAAATTTCTTCATATATTATGGGCATCATCCACACTCAAATCAGGATATGATACAGCTTTGCTTCTCAGTTTGCTAGGCTTTTAGCTTAGCATTTTCATGCTATCTCCTAAAGTTCTGGAGAGGTAGAATTATCTGCCCCCATGGCTTCTTCCAAATCCACCTCAAAATCCTCTGCTGTGGAATTTCAGAAACAACCTGAGAACATTTTTGCTGCCAGCCTGCTGAGACAAAGACTGCAGCTTCCCTCCCTAACATTCTCTGTCTGTTCCTGGGCTTGATTGCTACACCCTAGCTGGGAGTTCCCTGGTGCAACAACCAGCTTCTGTTCAGTGTTTGAACAAGGTTTATGTGGCAGAGACCAAATTCCTGGTGGTGGTTCCTGGATGCTTCATTAACCTCAATATGATATGACAAGAATTGTGGTGTGGAGTGATCAGTGGATGATTACTGAATATGAACAAAGAGCCAGACGATAGCTGATGTTTGCATGCAAACACAAGATGCATTTTACATACCTTTCCTTGTGTTTCCTCACTCCCACCTAGAAGAATGGCTTCAGTCTGACAAGCTGGCAGCTGTTATTTCATCTGCTGATGCTCATGTTCAATAATCACAGCAGATGACCTGTGGCAGGAAGCTAATCCTGCTTCTGAGCAGATCTGGCAACAAGAGCCCAGCCTTTGTGTCCCAAGGCAGCCACTCTCTTGGGTGGTCTCTGAGCTACTGGTGGTTCAAAGAGCATCAAAAAGTTATCTATGACATGACAGCAATAAAATGCAATCAAATACACAGTCCTAGACCCTGACAACTCCCATGAGTGTGAGTGAGTGAACAGAAAAAACACGAGGGAGGAAAGGCAAAATAAAAATACATTGATGTGGAAAATTTTGCTTTATAGATGTTGGCAACTGTGAACAGTCTGCTTGATACAGCCTTTGAAAGTGTTCTAAAATTTGGGTTGTTCTTTGTTGAGAAAGATTGAAAAGTGGTGCACTTTGTAATGGTCTCAAGGGACTCTGACCCATGCCTGTAAGCTTTTGTTAAGCAAGGTTTCACAGACGCTTGATAGCCAACATGAAAGGGTCACCCTTACTCCTGTGGCCAATGAGTCTGAACACAACCAGGTCTTTTCTTTATTACACAGATCTTGGTCCCACTCCTCCAGAAATTAATGACATTTTCTCTTACTAATTTTAAAAAAAGAAGAGTCAACATACGTAAGATGTGAAGTTCCAGCTATAAAGACAAAACCCCAGCTACTGTGTATTAACAATGAATTTATGTAAAATACTGTAAATTACTGTTGTATGTGCCTTTAAAGTTTGAGGTATGAGATAAGCTGACACAGAAAGTAGGTGCACTAGATTTTCTCAAACTCCTGTTTGGATTAGGCTTGAAAAAGCAAAGTCAGGCTGTCACTCTGTGATTCACAATTGATGGAGTATTCAAATGCCAGCAGATATGGTGGACCTCCAGCATTTAGAATAAGGAGAATCTGGAGCACCAATGTGGCAGTTTAAACTATGCTGACATTATAGCAATCTATAAATAATAATAAAAACCCCCTCCATGTGTTGCATTATTTTATACCTAAGCTCAAATTGAGAAGGAGTAAAAAAGTTCTCATGTGTGTTGTGATTATGATACCAAAACATTATTCAGCCTTGCAAGTTCATTTGCTTTTTTTTCTCTCCCTCATATGCACGACTAAATCAAAACAAATGATCTGAAGCATTTGCAAATATGACGGGTTTATGTAGGTCGCATATCTGATCTGGAGCAGATCAGATCATCAGCATATTCAGCAGGTCACCATGGCCCCGTGGAGGTTTGTGAACAATCATTTGGAAACCCAGCAACAAAGTCTGACTAGTTTTTTAAATGTCTGCTGGTTGCTGCTAACTCTTCTCTTAGCTCAAGTCATACAATCCTCAGTTGTCATGGTGAGCCTTTAAAATGACAAATGTTGAGGCTCATTTGAGGCTACTTTCAGTCAAAAGGCTCACTGTTAAACTATCACAATGAAGACTGTATGAGAGCAGCAAAAATCATGTTGCAAATGTCTGGCTACTTTCCATTTTTTTCTCTGAGACATCGCTTTCCACTTCCCATTTTTCCCTCTCGGAATGGCTTGGAGCAGCACCGGCTCCTCAAGAGTAGCATGAAGCTTCTTGCACAGAAAGGCTTTTGTTGGTCCTCCACAGGCTGGCCAGAACATGCACTGGAGAGAGGGGTCAGCTTTGCCATGGCTGAAGGGACTGCATCTCCCACTTACAGTAGCCTAAAGAGTAAACAGAGAAGTTTTTGTTGCCCCAGCAACTTAAAACCCCGTCTGGAAACATCTTGTTCTGCTGGTTCCTTCCTGCCTTCCCTTCCTCACACTGCAGAAGTCAGCCAGTCTTCAGAGTTCAAATGAGGAGCAGAAGCTCCTGCAGTCAGCCAGCAATCTGGTGTTTCAGCCTCTCTGTCTCAGCCCAACACTAAGCACCCTTTGGAAAACCAGAAAATATTTCTTAGCTGATTCTGTGGAGGATGGCTCTTGGTCAAATACCTCAAAAACTTGAACAGAAAAACATGCAGAGGTGGTTTCCACATCAGTAATGAATCTGGGAGGTACCGCAAGGCTCTCCTCACGGCTTCTGTGCTGCTCTGACCAGGCCAGCAATCAGGAGAGGATTAGGGGTTTTCAGCTGACACTTTTCCATCCCAATTTTTCACAGCTAAGAGATAGGCTTAGTACTGCTGGTGTGTGCCTGAATCCAACCAATGCAGGCAGACCTTCAAAGGTGCTGTGCTCTGACAGGTCCTGGGAAGCTTGGTCAGAATCTCCTCTGAGAAAGCACTTGTCTGGAAGCCAGATCTTACTGAGAAAAGTGTTAATTTGCTGGAATTGCTAAGGCCTCACTTTTAACACCAGCACCACTTTCAGTCAGGCAGCTGTCTGCCTAAGAGTAGGTCAAAATCAGGGCAGGCAGAATTGTTTCCCTATGTCAAAGGATTACAGTAATTCCACCAAATAAAAGGCCACATTTCCAAACCTCTAATCAGCTGCTCCATAATAACAGAAGTCAAAAGCTCTGCTCGTGTCACAAATCACATGTTAGAACTCACTGCCCTTAAAAGTTTACGAGTGGCATTTTCTAAGCACAACTTCTATAAATTAAACTATTTTACACTTTCACAGGCAACTTCTGTCATTCTTAGGATCCACCACATGCTTCTCCAGCCTATGTATCCATACTCTGGAGCCACTCTGGAGCCTGATGATCTTAAAATAAGCCAGGAGGTTAAAAGTGGGAAGTAGGGCTTACAGCTAGAAAATCACATCACCAAAGACTTGGGAAAGCTGATACTAAAGACAGCACGAAACAATGCTCAGTATTTCAGCTACAGAAGGTAAGTCTGTTTAGAGGTAGGGACAAGCCAAATTTTAGTTGTTTAGACTGCTATGTACAAAATAAAACAATCTTATCATCCTACTTGCTGTAAGTAAATAAGGAAAAAGTTAAGAAGAATTAGATAAATCTTAACTTTCATAAGTACTCTTAACTTCTGCATTCTAAACTACAGGCCACTGTTCAACCTCTAATATGGATCAAGGCCAGAATTTGGTTGAAGGCTGTGCTTTATGCCAGAGATTCAATTATAAAAATAAGGGTGCTCTCCAGGCCTTGAAATCAGTGAGCATTTACAAAAGCTGTCCTCCACTTGTTTCTAGGAACAAATGCTTTGTTCACAGGTACAATTTCTTTTACAGAGTATAAAAAAAGAGAGTTCTGTTCCCAATGTGTTAAAAGATTAAATGGGGACTTATGTGTGAGGAAGGGAATCAAGTGTCAGTTTTATTTCCTCTAATCTGTTTTAAAATTTTTTTTTCATTTCTTGAGCTCTTAATGGGAAACTTCTGACCTGCTCTCCTGGTCATTTCCCTTACTACAGCACAGTTATGTCTGTATCTATTCTTGCCCCAAAACTCCTGTTGATGCTGCGCAAACCAGCCTTCAAAGAAAATGCCCAAGCACTTGTAAGGGATTTGCCTTCAGCAATTAATTCTTGGGGAAAATGCTGTATTAGGGAACCTGAACTGAAGGAGTCTGAGCTTTTTGGACCTTAGGTGGGCTGACACTTGCACCTAGTTGGTCTGTGAGGTACTTAGGGTTGCACTGTGACAGAAGAGTAGCATGACGTTTTATTAATGTCACATGTTTTAACTTCAAATTAAATTCCATTCAAACGGCAATTTTCATTAAGGTTTAAAACATTTAATGGTTGGCAGAGCTCTGTTTATGGTGGGGGGGGATAAATCTGTATGGCTCTGCTAAAAACCCTGCAGTGAAGGCAGTGCCTTGCTGCTGGGAAGGGCTGGGATGGCCAGCCCAGAGCAAGGCAAGCCCACTGCACGCTGCTGTTCTGGCAGCCCAGCCAGCACAGGCAAAGTGAGAAAGGAAAATGCTGATTATCTGCAAACTTCTGAGCAGTAGGAACAAAGCCTAGCATTTTTTCCTGTGATTTACCTACAGTGATTTGCTCCCAAAACAAAAGAATGCACTTGTCTGTGATTCCTTGTCTGGCCAGCAGAGAGACTTCCAGGGCTTCATTTCTCACTAGGCAGTCTGTAACAAACCCAGGGTAACTCCATGCCTGCCTGGGTTTAAGCAGGATGGATTCGTGCCGGAGCACTTTTAAAAATTACAGTAGCAGACTCAGTTGCTGAGTATTTGCACTTCCTTCAAGCTGGACAATGTTTGTTTGTTTGTGATTAGGAAAAAAGCCTCTGATATTTCACAGTTCCCTTTACGAAGAAAAGAAGTGCACAAAAAAAAATAGTATTAACAATACCACAACATTTAGTTTTTCCTAGTTTGTTAAACATAAAAAATGTAGACATATTGTAGGAAAATGAATTTGATTTTTGTACACATTCAAAACACAATGGAAATTAATATTTTTTTCATTCAAAACCTAACTGAAAATGCTTTACAAAAGATTTTGATCTCCCCAACTTCATACGCCATTTCCAAGAAGCTGTATTTCAGTTTTCTTAAGGCATTCTTATCTGACTTCAGTTTTTAGTGGATAGCATTATCCAGCTGCTCACTTTTTCCTGGACAACAGCACTGTGGCTCTACTTTTTTAGGTTTTGACTGACATGGGAATTTTTCTGAGGTCAAGAAACCTAAACAGTTGAGAAAAACCTTATTGCCACATCCTCAGGGGAGAGAATCCTTGACAGAGAAGAGGAGGCTGTGATACTGAGAAGCAGAAGCCTGAGTATGTGATGGCGTGAATGAAGTCCTGTGTGTAATGACTGAACAGCTTTTGCTTCTTCTGTTTCATCCCCAGGTCTGACAAAACACCCCCAGCATTCTGCTCAGTTTATATTCTGGATCCATATTTTCTATTTTTGTTATTCTTTTTGTGGTTATTATTTCTTTCCATGGTCTGGGGCAGATACCAAAAAAAATTTGTTAATGGAAGACTTAAATCTCTTGCTGAATACTCTGTGCAGCCTGAGATATTTAGGGTTAGGATGAAAAGATTTCCAGTGAATTTTCAGAATGAAGACAGGAGCAAAATCTTTGCTGGTCACCCAAAATTCCAAAGTGGTGTTTCTCTGCTATACTTCCATGTACTGTGTGGCTTTCACTTTTAATTAATCCTGTTAATGTCTGTTTCTTTTGTCAGAAGTCTGTAAGCTACCCTGTTAATTTGCTGATGAATTCCCTACTGAGTTATAATTATAATCTTCATTGTGATCCTACCTATGCTGACAAAGGAGATAGGATTTTGGCATCAGCATAACATCACATCAGTAATGTTGTAAATGCTGAAATGAAATGCTCTTCTGTTATGTATTTTATAAACAACTTCAAAATTAGAAAAACCTTGTATGATTAAACAAGTGATTGATAGGTCAGGGTTTACCTTGCAATACCCATTGCAGTTGTTTCATGGGTGGCATATAAATAACAGGCAATTACTATTTTCATCATGTTACTCTAACAAGTCCTGATTTTTGCTTTTGAGACATTTTCCTGGGACACAGCATCACTCATCCCAACTGACACGCAGAGAGCAGGGAATGTACTTCCACAAAAGATGCAACCCATTGGACTGAAAGGTGAAATTTGGGTACAGGCAGCTGTGGGATGCAGTTTTCCCTGTGCTGTCATTCCCAAGTTGTGAAAGGTTTTGTCTGTGCCAATCAGCTCTCACCCAGAATGTTCCCAGCCTGGTGTAGGCACCAGTGATCATTTCCACTGGGAACTTTGGGTGACTCTCATGACTTGGGAGCATAAAAGAGAACAGCACTGTTCCTTGCTGCAAGGAACAACTTTCACAGAGTAAGGGTACAAACCCCTTGAATCAAGGGAAACAAACTGGATTGTAGCAATTTATGGTGTTTTGCACAGAAATATAGGTAGATTTTCACACCCTTAGAACCAAATTAGAACATAATGTTTATGCAAAACCAGAGTATTTCTCTGGTATGGAAATTCAGCAAAATCAAATTCCTGGCTTAGACATCAGAAGGTGCCCAGCATGGTGTCTATGACCTTTTGAGAGAGGAGATAAGACAACTGTTAAAGGTTTAGTTTGACATCTTTAGTAATATTTTAGATTAGAAATGTTTTCATTTTAACTTGTTCAGCTTATAGACAACTGAAACTGCACCAAATTCTTATATTTAAGTATTTTTGATTGCTGGAAAATTAAAATCCAATGTTAAGAATACATTATTCAACATAAAATGCAGCCACCACAAATTATTTTCATTGCAGTAGATACAACCAGTCTCATCTTGCAGTTGCCATGGGCAGCAAAACATTGGGGCAAAATCTTTGGTGGCTCTTTATTGCATGAGTAACTTGAGCTTGTGAGAAACCTGCCTCTTCTGGTTTGCCTAAGGCATCAAAATACCCCAGAGCCAGAACCCAGTACAACTAGAAGAAAATTCTGCCATAGGAACACACTGACACAGAATTGCCAGAGCCTGAAAACAAGGATTGCTCTCCATTTTACTGGAAAGCACGGCAAGAATATCGGTTCACTCAATTTAATTGGGGAAAATACAGACAGTACAGAAAAGGTAGACTCTTCTCTAAGGTTTAGACACATTCAGATCACAGTCACAGGGTCTTTAAAAATCAGTTTTTATACTTCTTACTTTAGATCTTGCGAAGAGTGAGTTGAAATAAAAGTCAGGCTCTAACCACTAATGGGATGTGGGGGACACTGCTAGAATGCAGGTGAAATGTAGTAGTAACCTCACAGGTTTTAAGTTGAAATTAGTCAGATTTAATATAATTCCACTCCTTATAACTGTTCTTTCTATTCAACAGTGGAGCTGCACATAGGAGTCACCAGAGGGAGCCTGCATGCCAAAAATCCCTCTTTTTTTTAAAAAAAACCTCTCTTTTCTTGCGGATTGCAAGGAAATTGAAAGCTGAGTTTACATAATTTCTCCTCATTGCTGAAAAAAGAGAGAAGCCTGCTGCCTCTCTCTGCCTCTGTAGGGGATGGCCAGCCCGTGGGTGCTCGGGTGCTGGGCCAGGGGCAGCCACTGGCCAGAGCAGTGTCTGTGCCTGCCCTGCTCTCCCTCTCACTGGCCACTCCTTCCCTGAGGCTCATGTCAGGACACAGTCCCAGCTCAGCTGGGTAGGAGCATCTGGGCTTCCTGCACCTCACCAGCTGCTCTCCAGGGACAGGTGTGCCCTGTGCCACCTGGAAGATGCCATTGCAGGGAGCAGCCCACAAACCTGCACCATTCCCAGGATTCACCAGACATGTGTGCACATTTCCTCCTTGCTGTGTGCCAACAAATACAGCAATGGTGCACCTTGGCCTGGGAGAACCACAGCAAACGTTTCAGGTGAGTGTTCTTCTGAGCAGTCACTAGATCGCACAACTCCTTTAATTGTACTGCTAGAAATCAATTGCTGTCAATTGCTCAGAGCCTGCTGATCATCTCTTGCTGCTATAAAAGATTCCTGGAATAATGCTGGTTGTTTGCAGGTTGTGTCAGAGCTGAAAAACCTGAAGTATCCTCCCTCTGTTTCAAGAAAAATTAGCAGCTATACCAGATGAGAGCTTTTAAACAACATCCTCCTGGCCTGTGCAGCTCACAGGAAAATGAACCCCTTTTCAGATCCATATGCTAGCTGCAGTATTTCCTGTGTTTTTCTGGCCACAGTCACACACATAATTCATGCGAGCACTCAGTCCTAGCTGCAGGCCTGAAAGGATGTGGTTGAAATCTTCAGGCTGCTCGTGTTCTTGTCTCCATGCCAAAGCTCTGGTGGATGGTTTTGGGAACTCTGTGTTCTTGCTATACTGGGCAATGTTGCATCCCAAGGGGTGAAGGAAGGGAGAAATTATGGAGGGGAGTAGAACCGCATGGCCTTCTGTAGAAAATTTTTGATTTTCAATAAATTCAGACCAATAGGCATCCACTTCAAAAGGAAAAAAAATCAAATACTAAAACCCCAGAAAACATCCCCACCACAAGAAACCCAGCACAGATGGTCCCTTAAAATCAGAAGCATGGTTTCTCTATGTTTCTCTTAGCTTAACCACAGAAA
The DNA here is from genome assembly GCA_034509425.1 of Eopsaltria australis. Taxonomy (NCBI): domain Eukaryota; kingdom Metazoa; phylum Chordata; class Aves; order Passeriformes; family Petroicidae; genus Eopsaltria; species Eopsaltria australis. The sequence continues at coordinate 5,504,344 of JAVTVJ010000030.1, forward strand.
TAAGGGCCCTGTTCAGAAACAGATATCACAAAGCTAATGTGCTGCTGTGACATTGACTTGGGTCAGGGTGAAACCTGAAGTAAAAGAGCTAATGGTAAGCTACTGTCCCTGGAAGAGCAGCTTGTGGCCAGGAGCCACTCTCATGGAAATCATTGCCCTGATCCCAGGAGGAGTCGGAGCAGGTGGTGGGAGCTCTGCTGATGGCTGTGAGCCTGCACCTACTTGCACATGCTCACAAGGACCAGCTCAGCTGATGGAATTGTAGCTGGAAGGTCGTGGGATGATTTTGCTGTGTCAGGCTAATGCCTCTGCTCAGTGCACGGTGGTGCCTTTCATGTTACACAAATTCACTATTAACCTTGAGCTTGCCTGTAGGTATTCTGTCTTTTGACAGCTTTGCCTTTCGGAGGTGGGGATTTTTATAAATGAAATTTGACTACATGGAGAGGAGACATTAACAGACAAAGAGTGACTGTAGAAATACACAGTTAGGTACAAATGTAGGGAAGGCTTTTCTTTTTAAAGGTAAATTAAATGAGACAGCAGCCCACATACCACGGAGACTTGTTAGAAACACACTACTTAGAGAGGTACCTTTGTATTTATGTACTGCACCTACCTGCAGAACAGCCCAATATAAGCTGAGCAAGCTGCCCCAGTGTTTCCCCAGCCGTGCCCCCTGGCAGTGCCATGGGAGGAGCGAGCTCTCCCATGGGGCTGACCCGTGCCACAGAGCCAAGGGGGAGCAGCCCTGGCAGGGGCACTGCCCCTCTGCACACACAGTCCTGCCCCGCCCGTCTGGGAGATGGCAAACACAAACAGCAGCAGCAATGAGTGATCTGGATCTTCACTCTGCCGTCTTGCTTGGGATCAAATTCCGGATTTACAATGCTTTAGATGAAACAGAGGGGCAATCATTATTTATGACAGTAGGGCTCACTGGAGTCAGTGTCTGCCTTGTGGCTTGGCTGTTAACCTCCAGCATAGAACATACAGCAAGGAAATAAAATTTAATGCCCTGTCAAATGGCTGACTTCATAATAATCTTGCATCTTCTTCTATAAAAATATTATCTTCTCTTCAAAAGCTGCTTCGATTCAGAACACAACACTGCCAAAGTCTTTGTAATTTCACTATAAACATGTCTTGTAATATAAAGTAACCAGAATAACATATGCTGCCCTTCCTGGGACTTCTACTTTACATTTTAAAATATGTACTATGTCTCCCCCGTTTTTGTTCTATAACATTTTATGTTGTTAGATCTTAAAAGGTTGACTTTTTAATTTGTCTGTTTCTGCTTAGAAACAGCATGATGTTTACACTGCTCTATATTTAATACAACAATGCTTAATGACACTGTTTTCAAGTCATAAATGCTGTTTCACAGCATTGATCTAAGATTAGCTTCTATCATAAAAATAAAGTTGTACCTTTAGGAGGAGGCCAGTTTAGCATCCATTGCACAAGATTAGAAAGAGCTATCAGATATGTGGACTTCATGCTGAGTCAAATGAGGTCAGTGGAAATACTCCCCCAGACTTTGGTCTGTGTTGGACCACACGTGGTAATTTAGGGACTGACATTAATGCTCAACACAGCCCTTCCTTTTTCACTCCAGGTAATAGTGGCAGATGACAAGTTATAACACAAACATCCCAGTTTTTCTGTAGAACAGATGTCAAGCTTAGTCTCCACTGTACACCTTGGTCTCTCTATAGGTACTGCAGTATTCATTGCAGCCAAGGCCAGAGCCATTTTGGAGCAGGAGCCGCCAGCTGTGTGAAATGAAATGTATTCAAAGCTGCCAACAGTAAGAAATTAAATACAGAATACAGCAGTTTATGCCAGCATGTTGGGCAGTAATGTAATGGTGGCAGCCAACTGAACCTGAGATGGCAGCAATCTGATGTACCCCTGTCACCAACTCAGTGATTCACTAATTAATTTAGCTTTTTTCCTTAATTGTATCTACTGTCATCATCCTACTGTACAAGTCTGAGGAAGGAGAGAGGAGGATAGAGAAAGGGGGAAAGAGACCAGGCTCTAGAAGGTAACATCTTGATAAAGATAGCCAGGAAATTTATTCAAGGCCATTCTGCATCAAGTGGTGTGGCTGTATCAAGGGGCATCTGACTAAGATGTGGCTAAGAACAGTACATAAATTAAGAGAACAAGTTTTGGAAACAAAGCTGCAATGATACAAACCTGCACCATAAATGTTCTATTCCCAGTGCTTCAGAAGGGCCAGACAGGGCCTTCCACCCAAGAAACGAAATGCACTGATGGCATTTCGTCTCATCCCAGCACATGAGCAAACAAGAGCAGCGCACGTAAATAACAAGGCAGAGCTTATTCTGTAACCCAAGAAACAACCTACTGAGACAGATTTTCTACCATAAAGAAACATGTTGAAGAACTGGTACCACCAGGCCAAAGAACAGATGTTGCTTCAGGGGGTGGCAGCCCTGCTAATGCACTAGAGGAATACTTTGCCCCAGCCTCAGGAATTGCTCCAGCCACTGGACATTGCCTGTCTTTATGGAATAGTCCTATCCCCCTGTCCAGTAGTTACCACAGCCCTTTAGCATACTGGAAAAGGAAGAAGGTCCAAAATACACACTCAGGACTGAGAGGATAATTGAAAGCCATCTCCATCTCCTGTTCTGGCCACATGGCTGATGTGCAGCACAATCATCTTTGAAAAAGGATCATCATTGGACAGACTGGGAAAACGTAATAGCCTGAGTCAAAGTGACTCACCCACATAAGAAAAGTTTGACAGAGCACCAGCTCAGTCTGTGAGTTTTTACAAGCCTGGCCTTGATGTTTAGAAGACTGTGTAAGATGTCTTATATTGTGGCTAACATTAATTTCCTAAAAATTAAATTTAAGCCCATGTATTAAGCAGAACCACAAAAAGACATAGTATTTTTCTTTCTAGAATAGTGTGATGTTTTATGTTCTTCACTGATGTGTTTAGTTAACACTAGAAGCTCTTCACAGAGCTTGCCATGTAAGAAGGCAGCCTGTAAAATGAAACAAGTTTTTGTAGTCACTGCTAAAGTCTTAGAAACTTCATTCCTCTGCCACTTGAAGTAAATTTAGCCTGAGATTTCTGTTCCACTATGATTCTCATGGGCTCCAAACTCAGTGCTTACCATACTAACAATAATCCTTAATGTCTCCAGACTCTACCCATGTTTGTTGCTAACCTTCAGTCACAAAGTAATGAGATGCATCAGACATCATCAGGCTGGCCTAAGGGGTTACAAATTTGGATGAGGGCCACATACTGTACTAATTGCTTCTAATAAATTACATATTTCAGGAGGGACATCATGATTTTAATCATTTATTCTGCATGTTGTTTCCTTTGGAGAGAAGAACAAGCAGGCGCTAAACAAGCGGAGCATCTGAAATTCATGGCAGAAGCTAGAAAGAGCTCATTTAATATCAACCATCAATGTAAATACTAGAATTATGCATGTATCAAATCCCTGGGTCTGAACACTTTGGGAAAAGCCGGTGAGTTCTGGTTGCTTTAATGACTCAAACCAAAATAATGTCTTGGAATGTTCCTTAGATTTATAACAGCTCTGATTTAATCCCATTTCAAATCTTGTAGCTGGGGCCTAGCTCAAGAAAAAGCCTTTGTTTTTATGCAAGGAAAAATGCATTAAGAGGGGAATTTTAAGCATTTATTTCCCAAAAGGCTGAGAGGGAAAACAGTCAAATGTATCTCTCACTTGTTTGGGGAATGACTTTAATTATGATTTGAGGGCTCCTCATTGCAAAGGTGGTCGAGTGAACACAGATAGCAACAAGAACTTTCTTTAAAGCCTGCTGAAATTAGCAGGATCTTGATCTGATCTAAACAGCCTCTTGCAGAGTGAACTTAGATGAGTGAAGTTTTCCTATTTCTCTGACCTCTAGCACATCCAGACCAGTAGACTCGCCGTTAATGAAATCCTTAAATCACTTGGGAACGTGCACTTCCTTCACAGGGGGAGATCTTGATGGTATTTAAATAGCCACTAGTATTAATAGCAATAGCTGGTAGATAATGTGGGGATCTGGGACCTCCAGGGAGCAATGCAGGTTTGGGAACAGCTCAGGCTGCCCTCTGTGAGTCTTTGTAAACCTTGCTTCCTGTCACTGCTGTCTGCATTTCCTTCCAAGGATGAGCTGAGAGACCAAACAGAACATGACTACCTGGGTGAAAGAAAACCTGCCTCAGCACAAAGTGTGCCCTGGGATGGAAAGCTGCACTTGCAGCTCTGAGACTCAAATGTGCTCTTTTGATTTCCAAGTGGTAATGGGACACCAAGGAAGGACCATTACTTGGGATAAGGGCAATCTGCTTCTGTCTTGGCACTCTAAGATGCCTTCACTTGATCCCGCTCTATCTGGGAGGGTTATCATTCCATTTTAGATTTCTTTGACAAGTGTGACGGTGAAAAAATGAGACTCCAGCAAGAATTCCAGGGGCTCCTCCAGCCCACCAAGCAGAATAATGAAAGCATTTCTATAGTTGCTGTTTGTGCTTTGATGGATGGATAGATCTTTGTGCTAAAACAGCTGGACATCTACTTTGGAAAAGGATTAAAGGATTCTTCTTAGTTTTGTCATACAGAACAAGAGGCATGTTAGTAAATACAAGAAAAAGGTCTTGCGTAGTGAGAACTGACTGGAAAAAATTGCCCAAGGTAAAACTGGTGACTATTCAAATTGCAAAACATTCCAGTGGTTGTTTTTATGATATTTTTCATAGGGAGGCTCAAATCAACCTTCACACATGAAGAAGACCTTAAAGGATGAGAAGATTGGAATTTCAGGCTTAAAAGCCCATGAATAACAGAAGAAAAAGTGACACAAAGAGGGGAACTGGAGGTGAGGAATCCTCAGTTAAGATTGCTGCTATATATAGAAGAAACTGTGACAAGAGGTGAATCACAACATACAGAAAAAATGATGGATTCGTTTGGTGCAATCTTCAGATACCAACTTTTGCCATCATTGCATGCTACATAACAGCATGGAATTAACAAACACTAGTGTGGCAGGTTAGGAAAAGAAATATCTGTGAAAGCAAAATGGAAAACCTCTTTGCCATCCATTAGGTTTGGTAATATAACACGAAGAAGCACACCGTGTTATCTGGTTGGCTGGCTGAGTCCCTCTCCAGATTACTACTCAAATCAATAGCTCTCACATTGATTTTTCCAGCACACTGTATTCCAGTAAAAAGAACAATGCTCTGAGATGAGTCAGCTTATTTGCTCTGTCTGTAGGAACTCTGGTGTGTTTTCATTTAGGAAAATAAAAGCAGGAGCCAAAGTACACACAGATATACAGTAATGAGAACCTGCCTGTTGCACCAGGTTTGCTACAGCTCTGCAGCAGCCACAACCCAGCCTTGAGCTAGAGGAAGCTTCTGTAATGATGAAACTGAAATATTTGGGGATGGTCTTAGCTAATAATGCTGAATTTTAGTTTAGTAAGTGCTATGGCAGAAGGGAACAATATGCCCCCATATATATCATATAATGGAATCACAGAATCATAGAATGGTTTGGGTTGGAAGAGACATTAAAGATCATCTCATTCCAGCCCCCTTCCATGGGCAGGGACACCTCCCACTAGACCAGGATTCTCAGAACCCCATCCAGCCTGGCCTTGGACACTTCCAGGGATGGGGCAGCCACAGCCTCTCTGGGCAATGTGAGCCCCTCCTCTGCACAATTTGACTAAGAGGCTGATCTCCATATATTCACCATGATAGCTAAAACCTCAGCATATATTGCATATATTTTCATGTATTTGGATATTTCATGTAACATGTATTGTAGTTCTGGTATTGGAATCAGTCATCACAATTGTTTGATGTTGCTTCTGCTCTTTTCTGCCGTGCCAACAATTTCCCATTTGATATGGGTTCCTATAACCACAACATGCACATTCATTTCCTCTTTCTCTCTCCTGCCTAGCCATCAATTCAGAAACCAGCAAGCTCTCTCTCACACAATTTCTTAATTATCACAAGAAACTTACAGAAACTGCAAGAAAACTATTTTCAGCTGCTTGGAGCTTTGGAGTCAGGCTGAAGCACAACTCTGCCCACGGCTTCTCTTGATCCCTCTCTGCTGCAGGCACAGAGCAAAGCTCCTGCCATGGCCCCTCATCTCTCCCACAGCTCTCTGCACACCCCTGCTGTCTCAGCTTCCAGGCTCAGTTCCACTGCTGCAAGCTTGGCTTCTTTCTGGGAACTTTGAGTTAACAGCAGCTACAAACTACTAAAATGCCACAGAAGTTAGCAAATGAATATTTTTGCCCCTATTGTCCACGCCATTTATTATCTCCAGCTTTAAATGTAAGGCACCAGATTACAGTCTATCCCACCTTCCATTAATAACAGCCCCAGATCATATGGAGCAGACAAGGGGCTGTAAAGAATTTTATCTTTTTACTTTACTGTATGTCAAATACCATATTATGAATCTACTGAGGGAAAAACAGTGCACAGGATGGATATATATATATATATATATATGCTCAAAGTTGGGGAGGAGTGTGCAACTGTGAGATCTGTTATTCTGAAACTACTGTTGAATAGTGTTATCTTCAACTGCTATAAAACTGGAATAATTCAAATCATTACAAAAACTCTGTATTTCTCATTAGAAATAGCTTTGTGTACTTCATAGCACTGTGTATTTTACACTGCTATATGTTTGCCTCACAGTCCCTTAGTCCAAACAAAAAAAAAATCATGTTTTCATACCAGTGAAAATGAAGAATAATGAATTTTCCATCAGGTAATTTTTAACTTTAAAAGATTTTATTTATGACAGTAACAGTATGGTAAAGCTGGAGCAATCCAGCCTGTTTGCAGGAAGGGTTATCAACTTGCAAGTGTCCACTTCTGTACCTGGGAGTATGGTGTAATTCAGAGTGCTAAGGTCTGGAGGAGAGGCATTTTGCACTCTGCTTTGTGCTGTTTGCAAGATACTTCAGGTTAGCTGTGAATTTTTCTGAATCACATGCTCTCCCACTTTTATACCATTCCCTGAGAGTTAAGGTGATGTGAACGTAAACTGTGCCAGGCACTTCCCCAGGTCTCAGCAGGGTGTTACAGGTACTGCTCTGTAGGCTGCAGATCCTGAGAGGAGCTATAAGGACCTGTTTTACACTGCACTTCATTTGCACAGTATTTAGTTTAGGCTTGTGCAGCAAAATAATACAGCAGTGAGATCAATAGGTATTATTTCTATCCGTGCAAAGCATTTTCCTTCCAGAAAAAATACTGTAATTCAAAGTTAATATTATTGCTAATATCCAGCTCACGATTTCAGCCCATTTTGGCACAGAGACAGTCTTGAATGGCAGGTGAGTGATATTTTAACTGTGGTTAAGACAAGTACTAGAGAACTGCAGCTACAGAATGAGTTACACAGAACTGGCTGATACGGTAAATTACCTCATGACAGCGGCAGTATTTCACACAAGAAATCAGATATCCCACCTTTCCTGCCAGGTAATAAATTGTGTTAAGCAGACAAATGGAAATTTACATATTCATTATCTATCAAGAGACACCTGGCAGGATGGCCTTCAGTCTGCAGTCTGAAAATAGCCCTGCTCTGACAAGAGTCAGTCAGGAGTGCTGGTGAATCACTGCAGGTCTTGCTTCACTGCAAGCACCATCAAGTCAAATTCTGTTCAGAACCATGTAAGAACCAAGGCCTAAATGTAGCTGTTCTGATCCCAGGTGATATTCCTGCTGGTTTTGTCCATATTCCTAAAAAGCATGTTAGCCCCTAAAACATTTACCAGGACTTCTCATTTTTTCTTATCTTTCCAAGAAAGGCTTCATACTCCCTATGATCAGACTCCCAGCCCACAGTTTTGGTTGTTCTCCTTTTCACAGCTGCCTGGAAAGAGGAAGAATGTGGGGGAATGGTTTCAGATAAGAAACAGAGAAATTACAGGGCCAGCACTAGTAGAATTCACATCTTCAAGAAGCTCTGTTCAAGTTTTGGCATTGTTATAGCAATGTTATAGCAAGCTAATCAAAGCATAAAACTTTTCTTTTTTTTCCTCAAACAAATCAATTTGCCACTGCAGCAAGATCCTGTGCTGAGGACAAAGAGATGGTCAGCATCAGGCAGGTGGTCCATGCCAGGCAGTGACTACACCGTGTGAAGGCAGTGATGGCTGGGCACAGCCCTGTGGCAGCTGTGCCACTCGTGGGCAGAGCCAGCACTCTGGTCCTGCTGTCCCCCTGCCAGAGGAGCCACGAGCCACGCCAGGGGCAGGGCAGGAGCTCACAGTACCTTTGAGGGCAGGTGGGGTGTAGACACTCTGCTTCCTCTGCTTGGGAGAGGCACTCTGCGACTGGGGAGGGACAAAACAGAGAGAGGCAGTGAGAGATGGGCACAGGGAGAGCTTTGAAAACATACTGTGTACAACTGATGCCAGCTCCTGGCCTTTCGTGGATACAGGAAAACTGAGATTAAATAGACAAAATCTGTGTTTAATAGACTAGCTTTATGACTCCCAGGCAAGACAGACCCAATACTACTGAAAATTGTCCTTCACTCTATGAAAATATTGTTAAACATAAAATTAGGATAACCTGTGCTTTTAACAGCCTGTCGTTCTCACAAGGCAAATAAACGTCTAGGTATATTAAAATAGTTGCAAGATTTACATTAACCAACATTCCAATTACAGTGTAAACAGTGATTATATGTATGTGTAAGGTAGTACTGAAATATTAATATCTACATTTTAATATAAATAAGTGGAAAATCCCTCCCCCTGCACCTTTTCAATGTGTTCTATTACACTTAAGATAATAATTTTGGCAGCCAGTCACTCAGCCTTTAACCGAGCCGCATTTGAGTGTTGTATTCAGACACAGTTAAACTTTTTGTGGCCCCAAAATTGCATCTATGCACAAAAGGCAAATAATTACAAAATAATGGTAGTAAAATTACATATAGAGTAACAGTAGTATTATTATATTATACCAATACACACAGAGTAATAATAGTATTACTACATTATACCAATGTTTAGTCAACAAAAAGCTAACTGGAGTATATTCAATGCTTAAGCAGAGCAGCTAAATTGGTATCAATATTATACCAACATGAAATATGTCTACATAAAAAGGATGAGAAAGCTACAAACAGTACACCCTTAGCTAGTTGTGGAAGACATAAGCATCATATCACATTCCTAACAAAAAGGTTAAAGTAAAACTGTGTGTAGCCAAGCTTCCCCCCCCTGCCCCCATTTTATCTGCTTCTAGTTATATGAATGATGTTGCCTTTCCCCAAACATTTGCTAAACATTTGCCTAATTTTTAGCATGAATTTTAATCAGATCTATTTCTTCATGGAACATTTGAGACATGTTTCACACAAGTAGGACTAATCCTATTACCTTAGCTTATCACACTGGATGGAATGATAACATTTATAAATAAAATATTGTCTTCTTTGGAAAGAGAAAGCTATTTATAAACACTATGGGATAGCTTGGTGAATCTCACGCCAGTAAATCTTTGTAAGTTTGTATTGTAGTTCAAATTTGAACCAATCAATACCTCCTGCTGCTATTTAAAGTACTGCCTGCTGCTCTGAACAGTGGGTGAAGGAGAAAGAGATCAGAGAATTGGAGGAACTATGCAAGGGGAGGTTAGAAAATGAGGTCAGAGGAGACAACTTTTAGCTCTTGTGCAAACAACATCACTGCACTGCCTGCTGTAGGCTTGACAAGTGACTGAGAGAGTGGAGAGGTGTTTGAATGCTTCTGTGGCCCAGCAGATCCACAGCAGTCCTTGGATGGGTGAACTGGCCAGGGTCACCTTGGCTTTGCTGTGCTTTGCCAGGGCATGCCAGAGGGCAGAGGGGAAGCTTGCCTCTCCCAGCTCCCTGCTCCAGGGAAAGGGAGAGCTGGCAGGGCACACAACACAGCTTTACACAGCCCTGGTTTGAAAATGGTGGTTCTTAGAAGGCTGTTTTACTGCAGGTGGCATGACAATGTAAATAAAAGTATCAAACAGGATGAATCAGTGAGTTTCCAAGGGTTTTTAACAACAGATCTATTTTAACAATAAATAAGTTTTTAAAAAAATAAAATCACTTACCTCTGCCTGTGAGATATTTGTTCTCTTCTCATCTTTTTCTAGAGAAAAACATATGGGAAGAGAAAAGTTAATACAGAAGTGCTTCTCAGTGCTAACACTTGTAACTCTGCCCTGAACCTACAGCACTGCTGTAAATAAGAAATTAACCTTCTTATTTACAGCTCTTCTTTCTCATTTGTGTGTCTCAGAAAGCCAGAGGCCCTGATTAGCATTTAGACACAGGCACTGCATCTGAAGCACTTGACTCCCATTTTGGTCTGTGAATAGCAGCGGGGGATGGAGTTTCTTCCTCAGCAGGTCCTTTGTCCAGGCTGGCAGAGGGCTCTGCAGTGCAAGTGGGGCTCTCAGGGTACAGGGCTGCTTTGCCCAGGGTCTGAGCTTTCTTCTGTGATCAGAAAAGGTGGTTTGCCATTTGGCTGGTTGCCAAATGGTGTGAAGAAAACTCACAAAGGGTTCTACTGCACTCAAGTAATAACAAGAACCTCACCTCAGTTAAGTTATTGATGTACCAACACTGGTACTGAAGAGTGCCTCACAGCAGTATGCCAAATTAGCAAAACAAAGCTTTACAAAGAGCAATCTTTACCTTAGAAATTACATTACATTACCAGACTGAATTTTTCCTGAAATTCTTACTTTTGTTGCCTTTATTTGCTTTAGATTATATGTATGGCAGAATTGGCAAAATTTGAGATTTCTAATAAAAATAAGTGTCTCTGAGAATCTGTATGAACAACTCAATAAGACTGTCTGACACAGAGGAGGCTCAAAGATCTTCCTAACCATGACACATAACCAATTTTTGTATGAGCTAAATTATTTTGCAGCTGTTATCTTCATGGGGTTAATGGCCAGAAAGTATATGTCTCCTGCTGATGATTTCACAAATATTTGACAAAGATCACGCAGGATATTTGATACAGTAGTTTGGAGCTCTAAAATAAAATGCCATTAAAAGCAGAGACATCAATCTCTCACTGTAGCAATGGGCCTTCTAAAATTTTCCACTTGCAGATATCAGTGTGTAATTTTCACTGAGGTGTGACAGATCTGTAAATACAGGTCTGAGCAAGGAATTAGGTCTAGGCAATATCATTTTATCTGACTTATTCCCTAGATATTGGCTGCTTATGGTGTGCTCTGTGTGGGAGACGAGCCAGTTCATGCAGTAGGATCAATCGCATTTTCTATCGCATTCTTTACCACTGTGCATCTCGTAAACATCAACTGACTTAACAGATTTTCAGTGTAAATACCTCTCTCTGAAAGATACTCAAATCACTCACACTCAGGGTTAAAAACTGTAGCTGAAAACAGTGCTGATGACTAAAGCATGATCCCACAGACACAGGATTAGACAAGACAATCAGGAGGCCAGTTTCCTGCCATTGACATTTGCATGAACTTTGGTAAGGTCACTGATCTCCTCCTTGACTTCCCTACCTGTAGATAAGTACAGCAGTGTCTATTCAAGCCCATAAAACACTCTGGGGTATGAAGTCAGGCTGGCTAAATGGGTGATTATTTATGTGCTTGCAGCCTTTCTTATTGGTTGCACACCAACACATTTCAATGAGCCAACATTGGACTTTTTTTTAAAATCAGGATACTGGATTTAGCTTAAACACTGAAATTTGAATAAATCAGGAACTCTCAGCAAAGAACAATGAAGAGTAAGTTACGTCCCATTCCTTCCTGAAATTCTAAATTTGCCTAGATTAAAAATATATTTTATAAACCCAAGATAACACTTGAATAAGGAACAAAAACTCCTATCAGCAGCTTTGTTGTGTTTCAGGTCTTGATCCTGAGAATGTGCACAACTCCAACCCTTTGGGCTTACACATTTAGTGTTCTCAGTGATGTGACATTAAAACTGCCAGAACTGGAACATTTGCAGCCTTTTCTTTCACCCAGCAGCCTTTATATGACAGACAACTTTGGGAATAAGGATTGATCCAGCATGGAGTTAGAGAAACCATTCATACCCACAGGGCAAATAGAGCCAATGAGAAGCATCAGACAACATGGACATTTAATAACAACTTACAAAATCACATAAACAAACAACTTTCCAAATCAGTAAACGGAAATCGGAAAGTAACCTAAGGGACTGAAAGACACAAACTCAAGGCAGGAGCCATGAAGTGTTTCAAGTGAGCTGTGAGACGAAGGGAAAAGTACAGCTGGCTGGAGATGAAGTGTGGGCAATGGTACTTTTTGACAGGAGTTTATTTTTGAGGACAGAAGAAGCATCACATGATTATTTTTGAAATCTCTGGTTTGTCAATATCCTTTAGCTCCCGTACACTACTGTGCAGGTAGAGTCTGCCCACAAAAAAAAATCATAGTTATACAGGATAGGAAATTCACTTTTCATGTTTGTAACTTAGAAATTATATCATGGAGAATGTGAAGAGATCAGCTATTTCTCTATGAAACAAACTTCTAGCTCTCAGTAGGTAACGTCTCCCTACAGGTTTGCTCTCTTTTTGGGGCCAGAAGGGAAGAAAATGATGTCCCATTTTCCTTTCTCACAGACCATAACATTGTTCACAGAACACAATATAGCTGTACTGTATTCCAGATCTCAACATATGCCTTTTTTCCAGTTTCACTTATGCTCAGCTGCTCTAATTACTAACAGGAATCTAATCAGTTAAGTAATTTCTTGACAGTTTTTGTGTTTTTATTTTAAAGAGGCATAATAGAAATCGTATGAGGACCTGAGACATAGCCAAGTGGAGGTATGTAGAAACAAGATTGAAGCTTTTTTAGACTTCTTTACACCCATGCTGAAGAAAAAGCAGTCAAGGACTTTCCGTTGTGCTGCGTGAATAATGTTTGAGCCTAGTGTGATCCTTACCTCATGTAGGCTGGAGCAGCACTGGGCAAAATAAAGGATCTCAGGCTTTTGTCAGTATCCTCAGATAAATAAACTGGCAATGAAGGGTTCAATCTGAAGGGTATTCCCATCAATCCAGATATGTGCACAGACTTTCTGTAACTTTCTTTCTTGTTTTTTTAAGAACAGTCTGCCTGCACAGACCCCCTGAAAGCCCATCTGCCTGCACAGACCCCCTTTCAGAATCAGAGCTCTATACCCAGGGCAATATCTTACCCACTTGCAGGGAAACCTGCAAGAATTTGTTCAACTCTACTGCTGAAATAGGCTGAAGAAACACCAGGGGGGTTGTGTCCCAAACACTCCTGTTAGCAGAGCTCTTTGAATCCATATTGGCACATCCCCGCAGCAGAGGTGATCTAATGAGCTGAGCTCCCCCAAAGGTGCTGGTATTTGAAGCCAGAGAGAACCCAGAGGAAGAAGGCTGATTGTAGCTGGAATGAAATCTGCTTGGTGGTGCAGATCGCTTCTTCCATGGATCTCCACTGCTGTGCAAACATCATGTCCATGCTGGGGGAGGCTTTGTGGTTGTTTTAGAGTGAGATCAAAATTCATCTGCCTTGCTTCTCCCCCTGGATAATGTTAATGCACTTGCAGCAGCTGTGCAGGGCAAGAGGTGACCTGTTTTAAAAGAGTTGGCCTCTGATATCACCCATGGGCTCTGCAGTGGGCTCATCCAGCAAAGGCTTATCTCATCCAGATAAGTACCCTGCATGCTTGCCCCTCATCGAGAGCAAATAAAAGCCTTTTCTGTAGGGCTGCAGTCAGGGTCTGGAGAAACAAAACAGGTCAGGGAGGCCAGATTTTACACAAAAGAAACTCAGTAAGAGACTGGTATAATTGTCGGAGAAAGCTTCTTGTAGAGAGTTTGGAATTTTCCTTGGGAAAACACAGATGAGCAGATTAAAATCACAGGGGGCTGATAGGTTTGGACTCAAGCAATTTCAGAAACTAAAACCAGAAAATAATCCTTCATTCTCCTGCCATTTAGTGGCAGAAAAAGATGAAATTTTCTGAAAATTATGTTTCAGTCATTTCGCATTTCAATTTCTCCATCAGTAAAATAAAATAAATATTTTTTGATCTACCAGTTTACCTCGCTGGTGTTTGACTGCTACCTTCTGTATTAGCCATTGGTACTTGTAAAATAAGCTCATTGAACTCTGTTTTAGAAACTGACTGACATAATATTTGTTTTTTCTGCTATCACAACTACTTTTCCTTTCTTCTAGAAGACATAGCAAGATCGAAAAGTATTTAATGTTTTCCTTTTGCCAGGGCTCTAACTACACATTGCTACATCAGCTAGCATCTCGTCACTTTTTGCTAAACCACTGAGGAAAGAAAAGGAAAAAAAATCTAAAAAGACCATAATGAAAAATGCTCACACAGTTAATTGTTTGATTTTCACTTGCTGATTCACTTGTTTGATTTTATTTGCCAGCGTTTATCAACAAGAACTTGACCATGGGTTTAGATGTCATTACATTTAATTACAAAGAAATACCCTGGTAAGCCCTCCTGGAGTGAGTATAGGTTTCTGAAATATTCCCATTGCAGGAGCACCTGATTAGAGCCCCGAGTGCAGCCGCTGTGGCAGGCGTAGCTGGGAGCTCTGCTCCCTCTCAGCCAGTGCTGACAGGAGAGAGCGAGCGCTGCTGCTGCTGCTGCATCTCACTCACTAATCAGCATCTAAATTACTGCCTGGCCCTTGAGGGAGCACTAATAACAAGATTTGTATAGCAAGCACTAATGAAAACTTAGGGCAGAGAGGAATTTGCTGTATACACAGGCATTTGCATGCCTATCCATCGTGCCAGGCGCCTGCAGCTCAGGTGTGCAGTTTGGGAAAGGTCCCACGCTGTGCTGGCAGTGCTGTCACCAAGGGATCTCTTGTGCCTCTGTCTCAGAGATCATAGCACACCTTTTCCCAGCTAGCTGCTGTCTGTAACCAGCCCTTCACACTTCACTGAAATACTGCAGGCTGAATGAATCTGCTGTTTGGACACCTAAATTTTTTTTTCCCAGGTAAATCAGTTATTTTAACAACTGTGTGTTTCCCACCTTCACTATTCAAGTAACCATTACTAGTACTGAGAGCAGGGGCTGCAATCTCCTTTGTTAGACCAAATCCTTCCTAATAGTGCTTAAAGTGAGTCACTAAATGAGAAGAACAATCATCTTTTTCTTCCTGATGCACACAACAGCATCTGACCAAACATCTTTGATCATACAGAGAGTATCTAGGGACCCACTTTATGCTACACAGCCATAAGAATATGAAATAAAATCACCTTTCACAAACTACACAGATCAAAATTTTTCTAAACTTGCATTCTGGTAAGCATAATCTATTTTGGAAGAAACTGGAGACATTACAAACCTCAAATATGGATCTGAATGTATTTGTTTACATCACATGATTCTCAGAAGGGAATTATAGTCCCTGATTCACCATCTTGTTATTCCAGCTTCATGCCAGACTCATGGAAATCAGTCTCATTTCACTGGCATTAAACTAGAATACAAGAGTGATGAATCAGGTCTGCAGCCTTACCACAGAGCAATCATGAATTATTACAGCAAACACAAAAATCATCCTTCTCCTAAGCATTTTTTCCCAAGTTTTTCATTCTCCCTCCCTAAAATACATGATAAATATTAATATAAGACAAATTCTAAATAAGTACCATAAATGAAATACAGCTTCTCAAAATATATTTTGAAAGAGAATTAAAATTTAATTATTTTCTCCTTTCTTTGAAAAGGACTAAGTTTTCTGCCTGTTGTCTTGGTGTTGCATTTCTGCCTGACTTTTTGGTCTTCCAGGTGATGCCAGCTCTGTAAGGCTTTATTCTGATATTGTCCTGGCTTTGAATGACCGGACATAAAACAGGTTTTGTGGAAAAACCTGTCATGAAAAAAATACTTCCACACAGAATTTTCATTTTCTGGTAACACAAGAGGCCCTGTCCTGCTCCATGGGAGAGGGTCAGGTGAGCAAGGTGCAGGGCACAGACTTCCTAAGTCCTGGATCTATGATATGGGACAATTACAGAGCTGGCAGATCTTCCTAGGAATTAATCAACCCAGGGAGAAACATGCTTGAAATAAACATTCTATCTGGATAACTAATGTAAAGATTGGCTTTAATTCACAATATAAACAATGCTAGCGTTGAGAATGTTTTCTTCTTTCTTTCTAAGCAGCACAAACTCCTCTTTGGGGAAGGAAATGGAGAGAGCTTCCAAAGAACTACTGACAAAATAAGATTAACCAGGAGGAGGTAAGTGCTTTATTTTTTCTTTTGATCTCTCAGACGAGACATTTTCTGGACCAAATAAAATTCTCGTACTAAATTCCCAGGAGTGACTCTGAGCTAAACTTTTCATGTAATTTGCAGCTGACCAGTGTGGACTCCTGGCATCAGAGACAGGAGGAACCTCAGGCAGGACCACAGGGTGTCACTGTGGGCAGAAGCTCTGGATCAGGGCTTGCCTCCACATTGCTTCAAACCTCCCTAAAAGTTACTCATTCCAAAGAGATGCCACTTATTTAACAGCAAAGCACTTCTTTCTGTTTGCAGCATGACAGAGTTAAGCTCAATCAGAAATCTGGGGTGTCTGCTGTGGCCTGAGCCTTGGCAAAGAGGAATTCATCAGTGCCTGGTTCTGCTGGGTGTTAAGGGGAGCTGAGTGGTGTTGCAGGCAAAATGAGTCCCACAAGAGCTCAACACATGCTCAGTGCAAGTCCTGCACCAGAAAACAAACTGTGTGAAACAGAATGTTGGAGGGAAGTGAAAGACAATCACTTCATCACTGACTTTATTAGGCCATAGGCAACAGCAAGTTTTGCCATTGACTTAAAATAAGTAATTTATCCTGTATATACAGCATGAATTGGTTAAAAAAACAAACAAAACCAAAACCGACCAACCAAAAAAACCAAACCAAAACAAACAAACAAACAAAATAACACATAAAGAGAAAAAAGGAAAACTATTTTCTCATTTAATAAACTAGTTCTAGAGTCAGTGGAATTGGGAAGGAAATTCAGCCATACATAAACTGCCTCTTGGTCAAAACTCTTGCCCGTTCTCTAAACTAAGCAATAACAGTCATATCAATATTCACTATATCACTGAAAGTCCAGGTTTATACATTCTAATAGGTAAGAATAAATGAGAAAAATTGAAGAAAACTGCTGGGATTACTGATATCAAATTTTAAATCCTTGGTCTATTGGGAAAGTTGTTAGCAAACTCAGGTCTCAAAGTAAGCAAAGTAAGACTTAAAAGATACGTGATGATCTACATATGACCCTTTTATGCACAGTTACTTAGAATGATTGAAATCTCCCATTTAGATTGAAATACACATTAGAAAAAATCCCTTAGACTTGCAGCAAATAAAGGTAAAACAGGATGATACTGATTTTCTGGCATGAACCAGAAGGGAACTGGACAGCCATCATTTCTGGGTGCCCCCGGCAGTGCTGGAGGGCCAAACTAAACTACAAGAAAACCTTGGAAAGTTAGACTTTCACAGAGATACAGAACAAGGCAAAGGACAAAGACTGCAAAATAGACTTAAATCACAATATGTTGTCTCAAAGTTGTCCATCTGTGTAGGAGAACTCACCTCACTGTGAGGTTGCATTGACACAGAGTCTATTCTGACACAACTACAGACGTCAGTAAAGATTACATCTTTACTGTATGGACCAAGGGCAGTTTCCACACTCATAGCATTCTCTCACCTGGCCTGAAACCTGACACTGAAAGACAAGACTCACATGAAGGAAACAGGAGAGAAGTAGAGATAAAAAAGGGTTTTGAGAGGTTAGAGGAAGGCCAGAGCTGTTGAGTAGCTGCTAACAAATACTCAGAGAAACGGGTTCAAAGAGCAGAAACAGGAGTCTGAAATGAGTATGACCAGTAAAGCAGACTGCCAGACTACTAAAATTTTGTTAATAATTGCCACTGTTTAACCAAATGTTCCCAACGCTTACTCAAAAAACTTCCCAAACAGTCTGCAATTGTTTTGTACTTTGATTAATTCGTAACAGTGTTATTAGTTTGTGAAAAGATTTGACACGGTCATTAAATACTTTCAAATATAGAAGGAAGACAAGTACCTTGAGAAGACAGCTACCCAGGTGTGTGAGTTCATCAGTAACACTGGTTAGTGTTATTAAAGTGCTACTTTCCATCTGCTTGCTTTAGGTTCAGTCTGTGTTCAAATGGCTGAAGAGGCTGAAGATCTGAATGCAATACTGAGGCAAAGATCATGAAGTAAAATCCATGATTACCAGACATATAGTGCTGGCAAATCCCTGGATAAACTTTTAAACCATTTTCTAATAACTTCATGTGCAGGAATCAGTTGTGATGGAAAATGGCTCAGAACTGACCCACTGATCACAATCTTTGTATCAGTGTTACAGCTGCAAATGCCATCACTGTGAGTGGTTCCTTTCTCATCTGGGAGCTGTAGGAATATCCTAAGCTCTAAAATAAAAACCAGCAGCAGCAGCCAAAACAAAAAAAAAAAACCCAGCCAAATGTTTCCTAGCATGCTATAGCTCATAAAACCATTTAAAATGTATCCTATATGAATGTATTTGTACATTCTGGAAAGTGACGTTTGCTGTGGGAGAAGAAAACATACAAAACAATAAAATTTTTCCTTGGCCAGTGATTATTATTGCTGCCTTAGCAATTTCCTTCCTTTTGGAATAATACCTCAAGGATTTCAGTAAGAATGCTTTGTAAAGCTAGTCCTGGCCAACTGCTTGTGGCTTGCCTGTGGTTAGAATACACATGCAGAGAGCTCCTCACATATGTGTATCATCTTACACAGGAATCAAGTCAGCTGCTAATAATAGCTCTTCTTGGGGGTTAGGACCCTTTTTTACAAAAAAGAAGATGCAAATACCAGTTTTGTAAAGCTATTGTTGGGTTTTCCAAGCTTTCAAAGAGTCAGCAAAACAAGGTTCCATAATCTCATTCTTGCCTTCAGCACAGCTAGGTGTGCTGGAGCAGCCCAGGGCAATCATTGTTAGCTCAGAATAAGTCAGCTGTAATTTCCAAGGGCAATTTTCAGAATTTCTACTGACCTTACTGCATACCAGAGACAGTGGGGACCCTGGCTTTAGTTTTATACACCTCCATCTGTACTGTCACAATCAGAAACTGCTTGCTGTGACTCCTTTGGAAAGAGCCACACGCTCCTATGGGGTGTGCTGTATACATTAAAGCTAAGTCACACACCATCACCAGCATTCCAGGAGGCTTGAAACAGTAACAGCCTGCTTGCTGCCTACTGTATTTCAAAAACAGGCAGTAAAAACCTAATGTTGGTCAGGATCAAAAAATCTTCTGGCTCACAAATCTTTAAAGGGAAAACTCTTTCTTATCCCCTACCCCCCATTCCCCCGCCCTTCCCTTTCAGTACATCGGTGAAATTCCACTTCAAAGAGAAAAGGATACAAAACAGCATTTAGTAATAGGAACATGTTGCTTTCAAACCAACTGGGCTTTTAGGTTAAATGGCTCCCTGATTCTGCAGCTGTCCTGCAGATCCTAGGATAACAGGGAAAAGGCAGAACAAGTGCTCCAGCTGATCCCAGAGCAGCCACTCTTCGGAGGTGGCCAAGGAAAGGGCAGGACAGGTTCATCCAAATTTTTGCTTTCTACCACTACCTGAGAGCAGCTATGACAGGGAACTTCAGAGAGACTTGAAGGGAATATCACTACATGCCACTGGGTGGTGGAGGCTCAGTGCAGAAATGTTCAGGTTATGGGATGTCCAGGTACCAGGATAAGCCAGACTGTAGGGTGCAATAGAGCTCACTGCTGTATTGAACTCTCAGTCTGCCTTGCTCATGTCCATTTTCTGTGTGACTTTCTCTGCTTGGCTCATCAGAATGAAGGATGTGGCCTCAGGTAAAAAAGCACAGCCTTCACAGTGCACCTTCATCTACTTAACACTGCTGACTGTTGGTGCAGTTTGGTTCCACAGGGTGAATAATCCCAAGACATTAATTCCCTGTGGGACATCCCTGGGTATCCCAGGGAAAACATGAACAGAGATGGAGTATGTCACTGTGCTCCATTCTGCTACTCTGGTAGTCTCTTGATCCTCCAGTAAAGCCATTTGAGAAAAAAATCAGAAGTTATTTTAGATCCAGACACAGGAATAGCACTTTGAAGGGGAAAAGGCGAACACAAAGCTTGTTTCAATAGATATAAAGCTTAATTCTACCCTAGAACTACTTTGGTTACTGTAAAAAGAGACTCGACTGGTCCATCTGATCTTGTTTCCACCAGCTGATGACACAGGCAGCTCAGACTCACAGGGAAGCAAAGCCAAGCTCTGCAGCTCCCTGCACTCTCAGTGAGTTTCTGCAGCCTTCTGTAGTTGGCAAAACCTTTCAGGACTGATACATTCAATTTGTTTAGTCTCTGCTAGCTTTAGGCCCAGATTCACTAAATTCCCACTTCTGGTGTATTTTGAAGTGAAGTTTTAACTTCAGTTATGCCATATAAAGAGTTAAAATTTGTCTCTAAAAGCTCAATAAATGGGCTACCTTGATTGATGCTTTAAGTGCAACCCCTTCCCAATATTCTGAACATAATGAGGTTAGTGCTAAAAGCTGGATTCTCTCTCATCTATCTGCATTATCTATTTATTCCACACACGTCACCATGGTAAATGAGTGCTGCATTAAGTACTAAATAGCAGAGGTCAGAAAAACCCTGTGTTGTATTCTTTTCCCCTCAGCAAGGCTGAAACATCTATTAATGGATTTTAATTTTATTACCTGATGTGAACTAAAAAAATATTGAAAATATCAGTATTAGCACGTTATTGAAGTATGATTTAAACATAATCTCAGAATAAACTATCTTGACATTCTTATTCAAAAAATTTTGTCTTATAATATTTAAATGGACTTAATTTCAAATATTGTCTGATCTTATCTTTGCTATTTAATGTTCTCCCTCAATACAAACAGAATCTTTGCCACAGGCTAAACTAGACAAATTTTGATCCAAAATATTTTTTAAAATGCCATCAGCACCCCAAATTGTATGCTCACGTAGCTATATTAAGTATAGCTTAAGTATTTTGACTACAAGAAGTAACTGCACCTAGGCATTTCATTTTTTAACTAGAAAACTCACCATCTGTTCCGAATTCTCAGCAAAACAAACTATATGAGGTGCATAAGTATTTGGCACAGTGCAAATCTGTTAAGAGCTCCTCTAGAAAAATATTAAGCCTTATGAATGCAATAAAAAGCTAGAATCTGTCCAGCTGACTTCCTTCCCAGGCCAGGCAGCCATGCCCACTGCCATTCCCTGCCCACGGCACGGCTCTGTCGTGCTGCACACACAGAGGTGATAACAAATGCAAACATTCCCAAAGCTTATCAGGCCTGGTGCTGAATGATCAAGCAGCTGGAGAGCTGTAATGTGAAGCCATGTATATTAAAAATGATTTGCAAATAATCTCCCGGGGTGGAAGAAGGCTGTTTCTATGGTGCTTTTGTATAAGGAACAAGGAAAACAGATGAGGAGTACAAGGTTCAGCCTCTAAAAATACCACGCTCACTTTCAGATAGCTCCACGGACATTGACCCTTCCAACACAAAACCAATGGGAGGCAAGGAGCAGGAGGAACAAGTAAAGCCATGGTACACATTAGGAGTTTAGCTGAAATAAAAAAGTATTTCAATTCATCTCTTGGGTATTCAAGGCTGGAACAAGAGTAATGGATTAATACAATTCCACTCATACTGGGAGTAAGTAAAGCTTTTGGTGTTTTGGCTTCATGCCCTCTTAGCTGCACCACTTCTCTGATGTAGGCACAAAGCTGAGTCCTGGTTGTGAGTATCCAATCTCTATTTCCATCCTCCAGAGCTTTCTCAGGCAGTGTTTGTACCCTGGACTGCCCCATCTCACAGAGGGACTGTAGGCTCAGGTGAATGGGAGGGACTCATTCTTGTTTTGACTAAATTTGCTCACTTCAGCCAACTAGGAGAAACTAGTTCATGTGGGTCATGTAAAATGTACCTGTACAGTCAATCAATAAACACTGAAACTGAAGGAAGCATGGATAAAAATAAACATGAAAAATTCAATAAAATAAACGAATTTTGACCAGAATATGCATAACAGCTTTTTGTTTTGACTGTGTCTGAGTAGCTGTCTGACCCATCACTGTTTACTGACTAGAGAGACAGTCCAGACTCTATTTGGGCTCCATATGAAATCATACATGTCTCCTACTCTTTCACACCATGTGGTTTACACAATAGCTAAAATATTCACAGGGAGTGTTTCTATTTGTGAATTACTGTGATCATGACCTCAAAGATAATGAAAACACAGCTGGCTGCTTTAGTGATAACCCTCAGTTTAGGCACAGCACTGCTCTCTGCATCCCAACCAAACCAGGCCTTGTCCGCCAGCCTGCTGTCCCTACTGCACTGCAGGGAGCATGACAGCTCTTTTGACAAGTGATGACATATGAAATCCTCATCCTCTCATGAAAATGGAGCATATTCATGAAATGGGACATTTTCCGGGGATGATGCAAAAAAACACCTTTTATTTTTTTTTAATTCATGGTTTCTTTTTGGAGCCTGTGAGCCTTTCCTTCTGGGCTGCATAAAGAACAGCTCAAGCACAGGGTCTTGACTTTTTTTCTAAGACCATAAGCTTTCCTTTTAGTTTTCATGGAGTCTGTATTCACACTGCAAACATATGAGGAACTTTTGCCATGCCTTGTTGCAGGGAATTCTGTGAGCCTGAACTGCAGAATAAATTCAGAGTAACCCAAATGAAAAAGCATGTGAGCATAGCATATACAGGTAAGAAAAAGGGATGCTGTTTGCCACCGAACATTTGCCTCACACATCATGCTGCAAACAGCAGGATATTTTCAAGCACAGACATTTTAACCTCTGTTCTGGAACCCCTATCACCTGTCAGGTCTTATGCAATGTTTACTTTATATGTTTCATTGTTTCACTGTGTCAGACAGTCCTTTCCAGCACAGGCTGAAGGAACATGAAGGCTCTCACTGCCCTGACAAGAAGTGCCTGATCTCTGAACATCCTGGTGCCATCGGTAACTATATCAGTCCTCTGCTGTGAGGGGGCACAAATGTTTTTCTTTGCTTATTGAAACACCTCCACAGACTCCTGGACTGATATAAAAATATAAAATAGGCAGAATACTTAAATGGCATATACATTTAGCATATAGAAAGACCAACTAGTTTGACCAAAAAAAATACAGCTAATGACAGTTTTTATTCACGTACTGCTTTTCTGAATGCTCTATTACCACATTAGAAGCCTAAATTTGCAATTGAAAACAGCTGCTATTTGGCTTACTCACTCTCTAGTTCTTGGACCAAAGTAAGCAGTATGTCCTACCAGAACCTCAATCGTTTGAAAAACATATCAGTTTGTAGGAACTCTGAGACCAAGAGTTTTCCGACGAGATTTTTTTTTCCCCTGAGAAGGTGTAGCAGAACTGCTTGGAAGTGCCCAGAAACACCTGCCTCCTACTAAGTAGGTCTTTTTTTGAGCTCAGTTTATTTTGTCTTGGAAGAAAAAAAAATTCATCATTAGATCTAAACCCGAACATATTCATTCACCTAGAAGCATGATCCAACTAATATTAGTCACAAACCTTAATGCTGGGCAAAGCAACTCCCATTAATCCCATCAAGTATGTGGTGCTGGTACAGTTTGCATCAGCAGAAAAGCACATCTGTCTGTGGTAATGAGATTTATTGTGCAGGGAAAGTCCGGGAGTGTCTGAAACCAATTTAGCATAAAAACCTCAACTCCTTTGGGTTGTCATGGAATTGACAAAGGTGTAAGGATGGATTTTCCTCCCATCACCCACCTGGTTGTGTTTGCTGCTGCACTAAATACCGAGACTGCCTGTGAGGCGTCTCAGCAGAGCTCTGGGGAAGTGACAGCAAGCTGAAAGGCATGGATCCTTTCTGGAAAACCAAAAATCAGCTAGGAATTAGAAAGTAAAACTGCTAATGCCCAAACGCAAGCTGCAAGCACCTTTCTTGTCTGGAGACAGGTGCAGATTGCTTTTCTTCAAGTTATGATTTCCAGCATTCAGTAAGCTCAGATGTACTGTGTCATACTGGGAAGATATGTTTGATATTGCTTTTGCAGTGATAATATACCCTCCTGCTTTGAAATGAGATTTGCAAAGCACAAAAAGGCAGCTCTGTTTCCGAACACTGAGCAACATTTACGTTACAAGCAAGGAAATCAAAACAGGCAACAAAGCAGAAAGGGGAGTTGGAAACAGCAAATACACAGAAAATTTAGATACACAGAAATTTATCCTAATGTTTACCCATATTCTAATGCTTCAAGAAGACTGAACACTTTGACATAAGTTGAAGAGCCTTTGCCAGCCAGACTGTTTGATGTTGTGTTGGCTCTGTGACAAAGCCAGTCTGTACAGGAACGCTGGCATTGTTTTCTGATCAAAGCAAGCCCTAATGGCATTAAACCTGAGTTGTGGTCTGACGTGCTTTCTTCCCTCAGCTCTCACTTCTCTGCTTTGCTACCAGCTTTTTTTTTTGTGCTGCTGCATTTATGAGATTCTGCTGGTTTAAAGCATGCTCAGACACTTATTTCAGATAATAAGAATTGATATTCCTATATTTTCTGCTATGCTGGGTATGGAAACAGGAGTTTGTGCCTACACAGAAAAGTTGCTTGTGATGGTGATACTTGGTTTCTGTCGATTCCAATGATATTACAAAGGAAAAAGGAAGCAGGAGAGCTTTAACAATTGTTTTGGATTAAACACTTGTGTAGTGTAATAGTTAAGTATGTCTTTAAAACGAAGCATGTGCTTATGTTCCTTTTATAAAAGGCAGACATAGAGCAACTGTGGCTATAGCAGGATGTGAGTGGGTTACCCCAGTAACCCATGCACCACCCTCACAGGATAAGATGTTGCTCATTTGCGTAGTTCTGTCACTTTATACTTGTCTTTGCCTTCACAGGTAGTAAAAGGGTCTTATAATTTCAAAAAAAAGGTAAAACTGATTAGATGTTACAAAATCAAACATCAGATGCTCAGAAAACACAGCTCCATTGATGGCAACCGAAGCAGAATACATTTAAGCAACTTCATAACTCAATTTGCTAGTGCTGGTTTCTCTGCTCAGATGTGACATAACCCATCCAACAGCACTTTACAGAGAACTTACAGACAGAGATAAGGTTTTATTCATTGCTATATTGCTTCACAAGCTCACATTGTCCACTTCAATCACTGTTGCTTCTGCAATTCAAATCTCTCTTTTGTTGACTGTGATTGCACTTATATATGATGCCAGCCAGAGTGAACATGAGGAAATGTGACAGTCAGTGATGCTACAAGGCTGGATATGAGCTCCTGTAGACACATTTATCACCTGCCTTTAAATCATTCAGTGTGGTCTAACATCTAACACCATCTCCTTGGAAGCAAAGAAGTCAAGCAGACTCTTCTTACAGTTTTTGAGTAGCTGTCATTGGTTTAAAATGACTTAGCCTTAGTTGATATTCCATCTTCACTTTATAGCACAATTGACCTGACCTAAACGTATGCAGACGTATCCCTATCAAAGCTGTAACAGGCATTAGGGATGGATGAGAAACTCAGTAAAAAACAACTTTTAGATCTTTTTACAGAAGAACTCAAGCTGAATTTATTATGAAGTTCTGAAATGTCCAAACACATTTTATTGCCTTCTGGTTTCCAGATGGGTCTGCATCCAGAACACCAGAATACCACAAAAATGCTCCTTTTCTTTTCCCTGCTGCAATCAGAAGCAGCTGTAACAGAAGGCTATAGAAAAGTCTAATTCTTAGAGTATGCCTGTCTCTGTTTTTCAAAAAAAGAGAAGTTTAGATAATTTGACTAAACTTTGCAAGGGTATCCAAACATTTAGAATTGCATTAGGACACACATTTCAGACTCTTGGAAGCATATCCTTCAGTAGTTCCTTGCTCCTAACAAAGGAAGTGGAATACTCCTCTGTGTAAAATTCAAGGGACGGGACTCTCATTTAGCCCAGCTCTAATAAAATAGAGTGGCCTTGACAGTATCACTGGAATCCTCTGCTGCTTAGTTTCCCCATTGATCTAGGGAATCACACTTCTAAAGCAATTTGTTGGAGTGTCAAGTTAGCACCCTTACTAATGTCTTTCTGTGGTTTTTTTTTTGGTTGTTTTTTTCTGTTTGTTTGTTTTTTTAATAACTGCATCCATTTGCAGTGATGAATTTACTGGTTTTGGAGACAAATTTTATTCAGCATCCCACTGAATTCTATTCCAAATCCAGTAACATATCAGCATTTTGGGGGTTAATCAGCAAGGTGTCAAGAGGCCCTAGGACTAGCTGACTCTGAAAGTTGTAGACATACATTTTCAGAAGCTGTACAGCACCTTGCAAGATGAAGACCATAAAGGCTTTTTTTTTTGTGTTGGCATTTCCATTGTAAAGCTATTGCCTGCCTTTCCAACCTGGCTTTACAGTCCTTGTATTCAGCAGATTTACAGAGCTACCTGCACACACTCTGTGCAATACACTTGCCCATATCAGGCAAGTGACATCCTATGGAAATCTGCATGAACCTCATGGTGAAGGGCAGGAAAAGGAAGCTGCTTCTAAAGTTTTCTTTTTTATCTGACTTAATGTGAAATTTAAAAACAGGACAAGGTTATAATTTAGCCAGATAATAAATTCATTATTATTAGTTCCCAGTATCTAGAAAGAACAAATAATATCTAAATAAACAAATCTAAATAAGTGAAGACAAATACTAACTCATGGGCTTATATGGAAGTTGGCTGAAACTTGCAGCAATCCTGACTCATAATAAAAATGATTTATTTAAGGACTTACTATGAACATTGCAGGAAAGGTGATAACAGACATGCACCACTTTGTTTACAGTAAAATTTCCTGTAAATTAAAGAGTTCTTATTCTTTGTTTGGTTTTGATTTGGTATTGTACCAAGTATCTGTTTATAAAAGGAAATATGACGGTACAAGGCGTACAAAGTAAATTGCAAAAGAGATTAATAGTCAAGGTGAATTTGCTTTAAATTAAGTCCTAGCAACACAGACAGTGGAGATCCCATTAAGGTAAAGAAAGACAGTTCAAGGCAGATCTCTTATGTACCATTTTTGAGAGGTGAACTACCTGAAATCCAGGACAGAAAAATTTTTTTAAAAGTTTCAGATGACTCAGAGATATGGCAGGAAAAAATGTTGCAGAGCACAACAAAGGAAAAGTTTGTTGTAGAGTGGGCACTGTGTTCCAAGGGGTGAAGTGTTGAGGATTTTCCCCTTTTTGTGAAGTTTTTTGTTTATAACACACCCTAAACAGCTTATTAAAGAATCTTTCTGAAATCATATTTACATGACATATTTATATAAAACCTCAAGTCATCCCATCCCACAGAAAATCTTCTGTGGGAACTCCTGGATGAAGATAATGCATTCACAGTTGAAAAAGAATAATGGCAACATACATTATATATTTAGCCATGAAACTAGAAGAGAATCTGTTCTGCAGAAGCAACTCCTTGTGTTGAATTAGCCCTGGAGCCAGCCTGGTATCTCTAGAGATCGAACTTCATAGGTCTCCAAAGTCTCCACCCAGGGAATGAAAATGTTTGTGGACAGAACCACTGGATCTGGGTCATATTAATTCTCCTTGTATATATAACCAAGATTTACACAGATGATAAAACTGGGAAATTAGTGACCTTATCTGAAGGCCAGGAATTACCTGTGTTCATGGGGTTTACTCCAAACAGTCCTAATATCCACTATTTGATATTTAGTGCTACAAAATTAAGGCCGGATTTTTAAAACCATGTAGTTAATCAAAGCAGTTTGCAGACAGTCCTGTGTACACAGGTTCAGTGGTTCAGAAGGTATGTTGGCACTTACCTGGGGGCATGTGTTCATTCATGATGACGAGTGATGCTGGTGTAGGCCTTCTTTTCCTGATCTGTAACACATATAAACCAAGGAGAGACATTAGGGCCCATCAATTGCCACACACACAAAGCAAAGCAGAAAATCTGTCTGGTGTCCTCCAGAGTGTAGACCAGGCAAAGTTAAAAAGGAAACTATTTAAAGAACAGCAGCACTTCACTGTCTTGCTGACAGCTTGTCTGGTCTGACAGCAATCAGGGTCATGCTGCTGCTTGTTCAGTGAGAACAAAGGCACGAGGAGAACTGTCCAAAATACTTTTAAGATTTGTAATCATCTTGATTTAAGTTTTTGGGTATGTATTGTTGAAAAATATCAGTCATAGCTTAAAATATTGACATTTAGCTTTGCATCCGGAAGATGATTGCAGTGGTTTGTGAGCTTGTATTTGCAAATTCCTAGTACTGCCAGAGGTCTCACAAGTAATAATTAATATTTTGCAAGTGCATTTCAGAGATTTTCAGGCATGCCTTCCAATTAACTTATATTTCTAAACTGTTGTCAGAGGTGTTACTACTGTTCTTTAACTGAAAATACTCCAGTATTCAAGACTTTTAAAAGAGTATTTCCCATACAGCAGATTTTACATACCAATATACAGTCCTGAATTGTATACAATTCTTCAGGGTTTATCTGGGTAACTACTTTTGTTCCATTAACAGTAGCTGAACTGCATGGTATTGGAATATCCTCTTATAATGCACACATTTGCATTGAAAGCTTTGTCTTGCTTCACTAAAGCCCCCAGGCTTGATATTCGATTGAATTTAAGAGAGGGACCAGGAGCATTTAAGCTAGAAACCATTCTGACACAAAACCTCAATGTCAGTGCTCTTGTTCTTTTTTATTTGCTGAGCCAACATCTGTATTTAGCTGGGTTCAAATTTTGCTTTCAGAGGTGTAAATGGAAAATTACATCATCAGGGTTAATGGGTCTATTCCAGATTAGTGTAACTGTAGCTGACTGTAGAATTTACTATTTTAATTTCATCCCACACCCACAGTGAAACTGTATAGCACTTGGAATTGACCTCACAACACACAAAAAAAAGGACTGTCCATAAAATACCAGGCAGAAAATAGGCTACAGCATTTCAAAAGCCATGGGAATTCCAGGAAATCCTAATCCTATGGCTCTCAGAGATTTCAGAAAAACACCAGGACACATTCAGCTTGGATTCATTGTGGAACTGTTCTGTAAGGTACGGACATCTCGCGGCTCAGAAGCACCCATGGACAAAATGAGGACCCACAACAATTCTTTTCTGCACCCTTCTAATATTTCACACTCAATGGTCACTCACAGCTCATCGTTTTCTGGCAAAGGTGTCTGCCTTTTAAGAGACACAACATCAGAATATTCAGGAAACCAGATACCTGTCCTAAAGGTGCAAATAATTTCATAGCTAATGGTATGGAACTGTCAAGGTTATAATATTCCCCTGGTATCATCTAAAATCAGATGTACCCAAATAGAAGCAAATGTTGAGAAGGACTTGTACAGAGAGAAATGTACTGGGTCACCTAATTAAGATTTATCCAGTTTTCTCACGAGACTCCCTGTGACCTTTTTTTATGCATATCTACACATATCTGTACACAGTAATAGATATCTTTTCCTCCTTAGACGTCTGGACTGATATATATATATATCAGTAGAGCATATATATATATATATATATATATATATATATATATATATATTACTATGTGTATCTTTTGGGAGTGAGCTAAAATCTAAAATAGCCCACATATTATTCTAACGAGGACATAAGTAAGGCGTATTTCCATGTGTATATATTTTTCAGACATGTGAAACACTGTAAAAAGCACTTTAAGACTGTATAAAACCATGAGAAATGCAGGAAGTAACTGAAATGATAACTATTGTGCAAAACATTAATAGTATTTTCTCATGTTAAAATGAATGGTAAATCAGGTGTCTTCTTCCCAGTATTTCTTTTAGGTACCTATTATCAACTTTATGCTTTGCTTTATGTACATATAATACACTTGAATTGATTTGGTGAGAAGGTATTAATTGAGTGAATTCATGTGAAGTGTAAGCATTAGGGTACGAGTGCAGTTACAGAAAAGACACAACAAATATACACTAATAAACCTACCCAAGGTAAAGAAGCCTTATTCTGGCTAGAGGACATATCCTTCTCCCTCTTCAGGTATCTCCAACATCACTATAACCTCCAGAGTATTTAATCTACAGTTCCACAATGTAAACTAGAAAAGCCTTTAGGCCACAAGTCTCATTTGTTCTCACCCACATCTTGCCCCATTTCTGCCCCATCCCCTCAAAACAGTGAAGCAAACCCGCCTTCCTTACCTGCTCAGCTGCCTCGGGATCTATTTGGCTCTGAAAGAGGGGCACAGCAAACTGTATTTTTTTGGGGCTGTTGGGCTCCATCGTGGTGCTGAGGTGAGTCAGACGAGAGCAGAGCCTGGAGCTTGAGCCTGGTGTGTGCCTGTGCCCCGGCGCCGTCCCCACAGCCAGGCTGAGCGCTCCGCAAGAACAGCTGGAACTCCCGACTTAGCACGGGAATCTGCGCGAGCCGAGCAGCTCCCTTCTTCCACATCCACAGAGATGCCACTGCCTTGGCTATTTGCTTTTTTCCCCCCCTCTCCCCTCTCTTCAGCAGCCTTCAGATCCTCTCAGCAGAAAGCTGAAAGGAACAATAAGCTAATTGTGTACCAGCTCACTTCTACATATGCCAAGCATTCACTCAGAAGCTAATTGAAAATGCAATACTAGCATTGCATGGCCTGGAGCCTTGGGATTTGAAAAAGAGGATCTCTCCACCGTATATTACTAACTGGCTGCTCAGAAGTGCAATGCAAGCTCCCTCTGAGTATTGCTGATGGGCTCTTAATTATTGATGAACACAAATCAGGAAGTTTTCAGATTTTGGGGGTGGAGGTAGCAGGAGGGGTGGACGCAATAATTCGATCTCCTGTTACAGTGTGCCAGAACTGCTCTCCTCTTTCCACATATCAAACAATTCCTTTTGCTCTTTCAAATATTTTTTAAAGCTTACAATTTTAGACTCTCCTAAATCTTTTGGGAAGATTTTTGGTGATGATGCTACAGATGCCCACAATTTCATGAAGCTTCTCTGGTGGGTTTGCAGACTTAGACTGTGATTTCTTTTGATGGGCTCCATTTCACGTGACTCCAGGTACTGAGAACACCCACATTTCAGCCAGCTCTCTGGGCTCCCTCATGCTAAGCACATCATCAGGCATCTTATTCTATCCAAGTAAAGTGGGATATAGTGTTTACTCAAGATTACATTTTCTCTCCATTAACTCTAGAAAAAGGAAAGATGATTCATACTAGTTAAATCACTTTTGGATGACTAAAATTCAGAGGCTAAATCCTACTTAAGGGTACAAAATCTGTGCCTCATTCCAAGACCAGGAAAATAATTTGGTCTATCGTACCAATAGTACTCTTCTGTGAATGTAATTGATTTTCACTTGTCATTTCATGTTGATTCAAAAGAAGTGTGTGAAACAATACCCAGCACCCACTGACTTAACCTACCTCTGCAAAACTCAGAGGAATTTGAAAACGTTCTTTGTTCAGGCCACTGAGAGCACTAAGGATTTTCACAGCTCGCCACAAGCTCATTGAGTCACTGAGTACTTTCCCACCTGTGCCAGTGGAGGAGGTGGGGAAGGAATGAGGACTGGGGATGAGAACAATGCACTGGCCGTACACACAGAACAAACCAGCAAGTCACACATTAAATACTTGTTTGGCTTTGATTTTTACAAATTAAAACCATGACACATCAGAACACCAGGTTGTTTCTGAATAGAGGCAAGCATACAAGCTACCTGGTTTATGAAGGACCTGATAAAGCTTGGGAGGTGAGGATACACTAAAAGTTAAGGGTAAAGTTGGCTCAATGATGAAAAATAACTTTCAGTGAGGGCCAAAATTCCCCTCCTCATCCAAATCAAAGCTACTGGGAACCATAATGGTATCCAGCTGACAACTAGTAGCTGGCAGCTTTCCTGTTCAATTTCTTGTGATAGTTTAGGTGACATAAACTGAGACTTTTGAATCACAGAAGAGTCTGATTGGGCCTTCTGGAGAAATTTGGTCCCACCAACTGCTCGAAGAAGGGCCTGAGATCAGATTATTCTGGGACCTTTCAGTCTGAGTCCTGAACATTTTTGGTGCTTAAGTAAAATGTTTAGTTCCATTTACCAGAACAAATGAAAGAGATGCTGATATTCAGTGTTTCATATGACCATTTTAAAGCCTTCACTATTCTTACAAAGACAAAACATAATTTGCTTTATAGACTTCCACAATTAGAGCCGGAGTGCAATTGCAGCAGTTATGCTGGCACAATGAAGTCTAAGACACTAAAGTAAGAGAGGAACACTCTGCTTTCACCAGGACAATCAGAGAGTTGTTTTCAGGACAGTCTAACTATCCAATTTCACAAGTGCTTCATGCACAGATGTGCCATTATCTTCAAAGACAGCTTCAGACATATCAGGGATATATACACACTCACATATACAGGGTTACACCCAGGGGAGGACAAACACAGGGATCTGAAGTTCTGGCTTTCCTCTTGAATTTTCATATTTGAAAGAAAATAATCTTTGTTTTTGTAGTTCCAGATAATGTGAGAAAAGTGTTTTCCAGATAAGTTGCTACTATATATGTCAATAAATGTCATCTTTTAAATGTCAAGTTTCTCTAGAAAAAACTGTTTGCCATAAGATATCTATTTTAGCTGTCTATGAAGCTTCATGCATTCAATTGTACAATTGCAATTCTAGTATATGTTACTGATTACAGGATCTGTAATTATCATTGCAAAAGCTTAAAATTTCTAATGTTAATGATAAAGAAATTTGAAAATCCATATTCAGATAGTAAAAATTTATTCAAATATTAAATGCTCAAAGGATTATAGCAGTGTGTTTCAGCTCTAGATTGCTGGACATTGCTGTTCAAAGAAATCGTGTCTCAAATGCATTTTTATCAATGGTATATAAGAAAAAAACCTCAACAACCTGACAAGAAACCCAAGCCAACAAAACAACTTTTTGGCAGCTTCTGAAGGGAGACGGGCGACAGGAGAGAACAAAACACAGGGACAGATCCTTAATGGGGCTGCTGGGCCTGGAGGTGAGGCCCCTCACGATGTGGTGTGGAAGTATTTGTCTCCTGCAGCTTTTCTCCCTGTGCCTATTTGGAGCTGGCTGCCCAACAATCTTCACATGCACTAATAAAATAACAGGATTTTTAAAATAGTGTAAGAGGCACAGTGAGAGAGCACTCAGATATAGCATTTCAGGATTCCTACCTTGGCTCCCTCTTGCACCAATTTGCAGCATTAGGAGTCTCCAGGCAAAGTGCGCTGGCATTTTCTATAGACTGCATCATAGTCTGGGGAAGAACTGAAATGCATTTGAGTACGGACACATCCTTATAGCTCATCTTCTCTTTTTAGTGCACTCCCCACAATTTCAGTTTCAGATGCCTTCATGATTCAGCTAAAACTATAATGGAATTAAAAATAATAATAACTGTCCAAGATCTTTCCTTCCTATGTCATTTGCTATGTTCTGGTATGAAGCACTGCCCTTTAAAATATCCTGCTGTAGGGACGAGCCATGGAAGCACTCAGGGCATAGTTCCTGCTTGAGCTGTCACCCCTGGTGTCTTAGGAAAGGTTTATATCTTGTTTCCAGCCAAAGACAAGGCTTGTGGGGTGGCAATTCAAGGGTGTCTATTCTGCACTCTCTTTTTGTTGTGGCTGTGATCTGCCTCAGCTCCTCTGGTGTGGTCAGAGACTACTGCAGCTTCACTCTTGAGGAGAGGAGAGGAGAGGAGAGGAGAGGAGAGGAGAGGAGAGGAGAGGAGAGGAGAGGAGAGGAGAGGAGAGGAGAGGAGAGCTGTAAAACAAACCTGCTTAAGGCTTTGGCTCCTAAATTCACCAGTGCAGATGCAGAGAAGCACTGAGTAACAGTACCCTGGTCCAACAGGCTGCCTTTGCAGAGTAAGGGCTCAGCTTGCAAGTGGCAATTCTTCCAGCATGTCTCTTAGACACTTTAATCTCCATTGTAGCCACTGATACGTGAGTGATTTAACAAAGATGTGTTGATCTGTGCTTTCCTTGGGTTCTCCAGCTCACCCCTCTCCTTACAGCAACAAGTCCTCAGCAAAATGCTGAGCAGCCCCAGCAGCATCAGGAGAAACACTGCAGAGCACTTTGGCTTTCTACTACATCCAAAAGGGCCTCAGTGTGCCCCTTCCTTCTGCCTTTTGCTGACAGACAGCTTCTCCCCTGCCTTTGCCCAGACGGGGCATCAGCTCCACAGCTCTTGGTGTTGGCCATGAGCAGAAAGAGAGGGACAAAGCATGAACACTGGACATGGCCTTGGCTGTGCACACCACACCTGTTCATGGACAGGTTCTCCTCTTGGGGCTCTGCACTGTGCCACGCTCATAGGAGCTAAAATCAGATAGAAGCCTTCCAAGAGTAAAAAATTTCATATTAAAAATGACACTGAAATTTTCCTTTCAAAACAGCATTGCAAACAGGGTCACTCCCACTGAGCTGCTGGAAACACAGTCTGCTATTTATATATAGAAAATGCAAAGAATTTAAAATCTGCAAGGGTGGGAGAATGCAGAGCAGATCTCATCTGTCTCATGAGTACCAAGTGCTGCCACAGGCAGGTCAAGGAGAAGAACAGAAAGTCTTTCTGAGCAGTGTCAGAGTCAGTGGTGACATTCAGTGAGAGCTGCTGGCCTGGTAACAGCCTAATCCAAATTTCCATTGCCAGTTCTTATCCATAGAATATCAGGTTTGGGCTTGTTTATGTACTAACTATATAGGGAGATACATGAAGCCTAGATAAGTAAAAAGACACAACTATTTCTATTTATACAAGCTCTTTAGTTCAGATAATCATTCCTCAGCAGTACAGCTTAAAGCAGAGTCAATTTAAAGTTACTTTATCTGAGCACTCAAGAATTTACACTATCTATTCCAGTCTTCCTCTGAAATGCACAGCTTTCCCCACTTTGAAATCATGTACAAACACTGCTAGATCCTGTCCACTGCCATCAATAGAATACACACATCCAAAACACAGGAAATGAGCTGGATTAATGGGACATAACCTAACGAGACAGTCAAAAGATCCTTGCCTAATATGGACTGTAGTTCAATAGAGCAGAAATCAAAACTCTGGTACTGGTTTTGGGAGGGTATTTCAGCGGGGAGAGATGCTACAATTTGCTTCCTTACCAAGAAGAGGGTAAATCTAATACATCTTTCATTAAACAGGACCATACAGTGTACATAGGTTTTAGAATAAAGTTATATTATGTTATTTCCATATTAAATGTTTAATACAAAAGTTGACTGACTATACCA
This sequence comes from Eopsaltria australis, assembly GCA_034509425.1. NCBI lineage: Eukaryota > Metazoa > Chordata > Aves > Passeriformes > Petroicidae > Eopsaltria > Eopsaltria australis. Next base: position 5,539,891 of record JAVTVJ010000030.1, read on the forward strand.
CTGAATTAAACAACTGAAATATAAAACTGAGTGGGTACTGTAAATTTTTTAAACCAAAGTTCAAAATACAGAACATGTAGAAGATAAACCAAGGAATGATCTTCCACAGTTTCAGAGTGTGAGTCAGAAAATTCCTGTGCAAACACTCATTCCCAGGCAGAAAATGAAGTCAACAAATACCTATAAAAGCTCAGTATGCCAATTTTAGAACCTGTTCTTAAAATTCTCATTTTTGAATTTGAGACTCTTCAGATGTCCCTTCTTTCTCCTCCTCCAAGGACATGCTATACTGAAAGAAATCACAACACTCCTCAAGGTCCTGCCTGCAGCACCCACAAGCGAGGGACTGAGCCAGCCCGTCCTGAAGGCACAGCTGGAGGACAGGATCTGAGTTTTGGTGACCTGGGCAAGGTGGCTGGGGCACAATTGTTTGCTATTTCCTGTATAGGTGTTGGGAGTAGCAGGAATGGGACTGCTCCATGAGTAGGGACAAGCCAGGAGCCAAGGGCTACCTCAGCTTACAGACTGCCCAGCAAGCAGAACAGTTACTCACTCATCAACAGCTACTCACTGCCTTTTCATTGTGCTGCTCTCTCATCACTGCCATTTCATTACTTAGCTGTTGTCCAGAATTTCTTCTTTTGCCCTGACCAAAAGAGAAGAATATATTTCTGTATGTATCCACCATCATTCAGCAAGCATCTATGCATAATCACATAATATGCAAACTATAAGGAATTATCAAGTGATTTTCCTTTTTTTAAAAAATTGTCTTGCCTTCTATTGTTAGACCTCTCATAACAATAGTATGCATTTTTGCTCTATAGCATGAATATGAAAGATTACTATCACATCTGGAATCACATATGAAAAGCCAAATTTGCTTTATGTCATTTATGAGCTTCTTGTTTTTCCTGAAAATCAGATCATGTATCATTTTTACATTATCATATTAATTCAGAAGAAAGTGTTGCATTGGACTGAAGCCATCTAACCACCAATAATTCTGTTTTATGACATCATCCAAGTTTCAGAGTTTTCACTTTTTTCCCTATTGAAAAAAAAATTCCCAAAGAAACTTTTTCCAGTCGTTTAGATTTTGTTTTATACTGCTAGTCATGAATCACTTTAGTTTCCAAACTGGGCTGTTGCTCACTCTCCCCAATCAGCATCTTCTTGTGGCCAGTTTCATTGGAACAGATTTATCTGTGGCGTAACAGAATGTAAATGTTGTGAGCCACCAAGCTGAAGGGCAGCGCAAACACTGCCCCTCCACGCTCAGCAGAGCAGCTCTCCGTGCCAATGCTCCACGCTGTCACTTTAAAGGACACAGCACTCAGAGCAAAGCCATGCTGAGGAAATGCCCAGCAGGGAGCATCTTGGGCGTCACTTGCCTACTGAGGGCAGGCTGCTAAGGGCCTGCACACCACAATTTTAGGAAAAGCAGGAGATACAAGGCAGCCTACCCCCTATGGAGGTCATGGTCAGCAAAAGTACCTTAAAGAACCTCAAGACTTATTGGTTCTTTTGTCAGTGGCAGGTCCACTTTGAGTTCTGTCTCCAAACAGCATTGCAGAAACTACCAGCAGGAGCCTCTCCTCCTTCCTGCAGCTGGCTGTGGGACCATCCTCAGTCCTTTCCAGCTCTCAGATATGGTGCTGTGGTGAGCTGCAACTGTGCCTCACAGGCATCACAGCACTAACCCAAATGATGTGGGGGCTGCTCCCACCTTTCCAGCTATTGCCTCCAGCTGCTGAATGCTGAGATGCCTCCACATTTCAGCAGAGGCAATTTTTATAGCTTTTCACTAAGACAGAGGGTGCTAGAAAAATACTTATTCACCTTAAAAAAAAAAAAAAAAGCAACCAAAACTCTCCACTACAAGGCCCACAAACCTCTGATGTGAGCTGTGCCGCAGGTCTGCAGCAGGCTAAAGACCAATCTGTCTTGCTACTAACAGGGATTTTGCTGTAATGTACCCAGCAAGCTGTCAGGGTTTCAAAAATACAGCCCTTGACTTTATATTAGAATCACAGAATCCACCAGCCTGGTGTAGCACCATTCACCACCCCTCTGTGGACCCAGCCATGCAGCCAATTTTTAACCCAGCAGAGAGTGCACCTGGCCAAGTCATGGACTGCCAGCTTCTTCAGGACAATGCTGTGCGAAACAGGATCAAAGGCTGACTCCATCCACAGTCTTTCCCTCATCCACCTAGGCAGGCCACCTGGTCATAGAAAGATCACATTGGTTAAGCAGGACCTACCTTTCCTAAATCCATTCTGCCTGGGCTTGATCCTTTCGTTGTCCTCTATGCGCTATGAGATTAAAATCAAGATAATCTGATCCATTACCTTCTCTGGCACTGAGGTCAGGCTGACAGGCCTCTAGTTCCTAGGATTCTCCTTCCAACACTTCTTGTAGGTGGGTGTCTCATTGGACAGTCTCCAGCTGGGGCTTTTCTGGTTAGCCAGAACTGATAACAAATGATGGAGAGTGGCTGGCCAAGCTCTTCTGCCAGCTCCCTGAGTACCCTCAAGTGAATCCCCTCTGGCCCCACAGACTTGTGAGCATTTAAATGGCACAACAGATCACTAAATACTTCTTCCTATTGATGCCTTTTTCTGGTCTTAGGAAATAAAGGCTCAGACACGGTTAGAGGGTTGGGGGTTGTTTACCTCGGTATTTTAATAGGATCCCGTTCGATCGCTTCTGCGTCCAGGTAGAACGCGTCACAAAAGCCCCCTCCCCCCAGTAGAGTATACAATTAAAGACTCTACACATTAGCATATCTACCAGGAGGGCCCAATAAGGGGCCTGGGTGGGCTAACTTCTAGTTTACAAAATCTGTCCTACTAGGAGACCTTGAGGGCCCACAAAAACAGGGTGTTTGGTCTCTAACTCTACGTGGTTTCAGGGGTGTTTAGTCTACCGGCCCTGCTAAACACCATGAAACCGGGCTAAACTATCACCTAAAGCATCACAAGTATGCATGCTGATACTTGTGAATGTAGGGAACAGTGTAAGAAGTATTCAGAAGAAAAGCAGAAAAATCCTTCAGGCATCACTATTCTGCTCCCTGTCTACCAGCTCAGGGGCTGATTGTCCAGGGAATAACTGATGTGTCTGTTAAAGACTGAGGGAAAGAAGGCATTAAGTACCTCAGCCTTTTCTTCATCCTTAGTGACAGTATTACCCTCCATGTCCAATAAATGATGGAGCTCTTCCTGGTTCTGCCTCTCATCGTTAATATACTTAAGAAAATACCTTTAGTATCTTCCACAGCAGTGGCCAGAGTGAGCTCTAGCTGAGCCTTAGCCTTGTAATGTTTTTTCTACATGATCTAATGACATCCTTGTGCTCTTCCTGAGTTGCCTGCTCCTTCTTCCAGTCTCTTTTTTTTTTCCTGAGTTTCAGTGAAAGCTGCCTGTTCAGTTAGGCCAGTCTTCTTCTCCACCAGCTCTTCTTTCAGCACATGGGGCTGGCCTGCTCCTGCACCTTTAAGATTTCCTTCTTAAATTATGTCCAGCCTTGCTGGACCCCTTAGTTATTAAGGACTGTTTTCCAAAGGCCTCTCCAAACCAGCTTCCTGAACAGGCCTGAAGATCAAGGTAGAGGTTTTGTTGACCCCTCTTCCTTCCTTCACCAAGAACCAGAAACTATCATTTCATGATTCTGTGGTGGAAGGCTGTCTTGAGCACAGCATCTCCCACCAGCCCTTATTTGTTTGTAAACAGATTTAGTGGGGCACCACCCCGGTAGCCTTACTTACCAGTTGTGTCAGGAAGTTCTCTTCCACACGCTCCAGGAACCTTCTCGACTGCCTCCTCTCCTCTGTGTGGAGCTTCCAGCAGACATCTGGCAAGTTAAGGCCTCCCACAAGAACATGGGCCAACAACCATGAAACACCAGCCAGGCACTTATCGAATAGTTCAGCTGCCTTCTCAAACTGGTTGGGTGGTCTAACAGACTCCCACCAGGATTTTTTTGCCTTGGCATTCCCCCCTGATTCTCACCCACAGGCACTCAACTTATCATCACTATCCTTTGTTCTGCAAAGAATAAACACCTCCCTGATGTACAGAGCCACCCTGCTGCCTCTGCTTCCTTGCCCGTCCCTTCTGAGGAGCTCATAACCGTCATTGCAGCACTCAACACAAGTCATTGCAGCACATTTCTGTGCCGGAGACTGTGTCCTGGCTTTCCTGCTGCACCATGGCTCCCAGCTCCTCCTGTTTGCTACTGATACTGCATGCATTGGTGTAGAATCACATCAGCTGGGCAACCATTCCACTCCCAGCACTGCCATGCTGCCCCTAGGCCCATCTCTAGTGAGCCTGGTCTTACCTCCCTCCCCTTCCCAACACTCTCAAATCAGCACTACCAACCCATGGGCTACAATCCTTTTCCCCTTTAGCCAGTGCACCCCATCTGTCTCCAGCAAGCCTGGTGCCATATGAACCAACCCATGACCAAAAAAGCCCAAATGCCACCAATGGTACAAGCCCTTAAGCCACACGATCAGGTGGGTTCTCCTGTTGCTCCTACAGCCAACTGGCAATGACAAAGGTCATTATCATAGCAAACTTCAGAAAAGCATCCAAAATATATCTGACAATACTGTCTGGCTTTATTCACTGCAAATTTGATTGACCAATATTTATCAGCCACTAATAAAGCTGTCTTAATCTGCATGTAATCCATACCAAATTCCAGGCTGGCAGAAAAAAAGACAACACTAATTTGCAAGGAAATTAGCAGTTTGAATCAAAGAAAAACTGTCCATGCTCAGAAAACCATTAGGATTAGTTACTCAGGATAGGTGTGTGTTCAATAATAATCATGGCCGTTCCTAAGGCACAAGCACAATTGTCAATAGAAATTGATACCAGCTCAGCTTAACCAGATGCACTAGAAAAAATTTTTAAACAGTTTGTAGACATTCCTGTATCTACATAAGTGTCACTCAGAAAATATTAGCTGGAAGTGTCTTTAAGAGTGGCAAAAATCTGTTATCCAGATTATGGAAAAACAGGTGCTTTCATATCCATTAGTTTTAGTACAGTTTTTAAAAATGTCATTTTGAAATGTCTTTATTTTAAATTATAGCCAAACCTCAGAAAATCTGCCTTTCATCAGTAGGATGAAAATTTGGCAGTATTTTTCATTTCTCAGGATATATTAAACACTAGAATTTGCACTGCTGAGATCAAATGTTCTTACAAGCTACAAGATGAAGTACCTCAGATACTCTGGGATGTTACCAACAAGTGACTTTTCTTGGCAGAGCCACAGGAAGTCATGCTGCTGTTTCCATGGAAGGTGCTGCTGGCAGCTCCTGCTCGACTGCCACCAGCTCCTGAAGTGCTTTCCACTGTCACTCTGAGAGCTGCAGTTGTCACCTTTCTTGGAAAGCCACTTTGACCAGCTCAAAGGCACAGGCCCTACATTAGTGGTCAAGCATGTTAACTGATCTGGCGGGGGACAAGGGGAGCAGGCTGAGTAGGTTTTGGGTTTGTGCATGTGCAAAGGAAGGTTGCAGGCATGTGGGGCTGGCTGGCTGTTCTCCTGTGGTGTTCTGGAACGGAGCTGCATGCTCACGCAAGCTGCAAAACAAGGCAGAAATCTACTGCAACTTACCACCCTGTACGGATTGCCACGTGTCAGCGCTGCCAGAGTTTGCATTTCGGCTTTTCAACGTGCAGGACAAGGTTTTCAAGAAGGCTCTGCCTCTACTTACAGGGACAAACTCTGACGAGAGGTCAAGACCAACCAACTTCTTGGACCAACAACAGGAGCCAACAACTTTAAGAGACTGGTTTTAAGTGCCAACACTGCTCTCGAATTTCAGGGTCCCCTGAACATCTGAAAGCTTTTTTGGAAAGTCAAGTCCCTGTTCTGTGTACTGTTTGATCAAATCTATCTTATTCTGCTTAAGAGTAAACCATGCACAATATAAAAAACACTGACAGACACAGGTTATATGCAAAATAAATATTTTATTGGTTTAATATACACTTTTTTAAAGAAATCAGCCCTTGTGTGTCTTCCTAACACAATTTAAAATTTTATAAACTTTTCCATATAATATTGTAATATTTGAAACTATTTTTGATTAAAGACCTCGACATAGTGTAAGGAGTTTTAGTAGCTGGAAATGGCAAAGGAGTAAAGAGTTCAAGCACAGCCAAAAGGGATATTACATATCCACTAAATGTCTATTTGACCACATAAAAACTCCAATGACTTCCAATTTTCTCCATTGGAACAACTGGATATTCACCAGGCTGACTGAAAATACACTCCGTGAAGGATGGAGAATGAAAAGAGATTTTTTCCATTTTCCCCATAATATAAGCAAGGTCATTCATGCATTCCAAGTTGCAAATCCTAATTGCTTTCAGAAGATAGCATTTTTATTGCATTTTGGTTAACATGAAGCAGAAGAGAACTTCTCTTGGTATGACTGTGAGTAGTCAACACCAAAATAAACCACCCCAGTGCTTAAATAAGGCACTTTCCTATAGAGGGATGAGCAAACAGTAAGGAAACAAAATTAGTTAAAAGATGTCTTCTACACAAAGATAAGGCTTTCAGTGTCAGAACTTTAAGTAGTTTTAAGAGTAACCTCATGTCATTCTACCACTCTGCTAATAGTAACCGCCCCAAGAATTAACAGCAATTTGTACAACAGGATTGTTTCCTTCTTTAGAAGTGGCACTAAGTAACAGCAGTGGAAACCATTATTGGTTATTTCAAGCTCTTAAAGTGGATCAGTTATTGCACAAGAAACACCTCATAGAGGTCAGTGTTTTGGGAGGGGTTGTTGTGGGGTTTTTTTCTATTTAAAAAAAAAAAAAAAAGCTAGGCTGAATATATATGTGTTATTTATAAATTGGTTACATCTGGAAATCTTCAAGTTTCATGATGCATCATTAGACAAAGAAATTAGCTACATAAAAATTTACAACAGGGACATACAAATAAATACAAAAACTTTCAGAATGACACAGTTTTGCTGTTGCTTTAAGGAAAGTAATGTTAAGGTGTCTAAGTCCTTACAGATGAACTCAAGGAAAGGTCCACATCAGAGAACCAAGCGCCGAACAGAGCAGCCCATTTCAGCAGCTTCAACACTTCCTGAAGCAAAACCAACTCGACACTTTCACCAGTGGGTGCTGCCCAAAGCAGAATCCCACAGCACTTCCGTCTACATCCAGCCTTACAGAAAAAAAAGGAAGAAGAGCTAAATGAGATTTTTGGAAGTCAGTTTATGTTTAAGTATGTATTTTGATACTATTCATATCTAAGGCAGGCAAACTACAGAAATCCTCTTGCATGATGCATTCACATAAAAAGTCATCATAGAACACACTGAAACTAAAAATCAAGGATTGCTCTATGAAAGTTGACAGTAGAATGGGCCAAACTGCAAACCAGCTGATTTTCCAAATCTATCCAAGATTATCAGTATTCTCGGTATTTAATGAACTTCAATTTTGATCACTTATGTTTCAAGGGGAAAATGCAAACAAAGGAATGTTAAAGTTAGCAATGATATTTCATACAATTAAAATAAAAATAAAATCTGGTTCCTGAAGATCCCCAAAGATTACCTGTAGTACCAGTTTCATGGCTGTGTATCTTGTTTTGCAGTTGCAGATCTGCTTTGGGGTGATACAGCTGCTAACAATCCACTTACTATTTCTCTTCTTATTTCACCAACAATAGATTCCTTGATCTGAAAGGGATTAGCCAAAGTTTTAAGGTCAGTAAGTTATATAACCAATGGATAAAACTAAATGATATTGCAGGTATGTCTGACACTACCAAAATACGAAAACATGTACCACCAAAAAGTCAACTTTCAAAACTCCAAAAGGAAAAACATTAGAAAAATGGAAAAAGAACTGTAAGTAATTTTGAAGTTCTTGCAAATGGTATAAATGAAAACTGAACTAGTTCTACTTTTCCAGATGGTAAATATATTTATGTTTTACACTTAGGATATCTGGTTTTATGCTAAGAAAAGGATAAATTTCAACTATGCAAAGTTCTGAAAAAAACATTTCAGGATCTACATCAAAAGCATCCCAAATGCACTACTTTTTGACAAGTTACTCTCTTGCAAAGGAAGGCAGGATTGATCTCCTTCAGAAATTAATTACACAACAGAACAGGTCTAAGTGCATGAACATGAGCTGTTGTTTTCAAATAATTCAAGAGGAGACGAATCCTAATTGCATACTTTCAGCAGGAAAGACAGATAACTTCAACAGTGGCTCACATCATCAGTGGGCCACTGGGGTGTGATCTATGCCAGCAAAGGCTATTTTTCACAGGATTGTGACAAAGCAATTACCCATTAAGTTCTGTATAAAACACACCTAGGAGTTTCTAGTAGTAGGCATGTGGGTGTGGCTGAGGCTACAACAAAATAGCAGAACACTGATGGCTGCAGTAAAGAAAACAAAGGAGAAAAGGAGGCAAAACACAGTTCTACAAGAGCATATTATGCTGGAAAGGAGCAGGGCATGACAAAGAAAAACAATATGGGTTTCTTGCAAGTACAAGAAATCTTTGGCACCAACTGATTTTTTTGGATGGTCTTCAGGAGGGACAAGTCAGATGCAGTTCCAAGGACAGAGGAGGACAATGACTGTGAGAAGGTGCAGGGAGACAAGCGCCAGAGCCTGGCCCAGGGTCACACACAGAGGCACTCAGCAGCCCAGTTAAGCAATACATTTTCCTTTTTCATGTAAGTCTCCCCTTTTCCTGGTGCGTCAAAAGGATTAAGCAAAAACGTCAGACGGGTGGCAGCAGCATTAGCAACAGGTTATTTATCCCTTGTTCTCTTTGGCAGGCAATTCAATCCCTAAACCATTAGTGGCAAAGTTCCTCGTTTCATTACTACTTTGCATCAAGCAGGAATTCAGAGACTATAATATTATTGGGAAACAGGTTTCCAGTTGGGTTGTTTGCTGATTAACAGACAAAAGAAAAGCCATTGTGTTATAGGGCCTGTTCCACCAACAGCTGAGAGTCCAGAGGATGCGTATGCTGATGCACACACTGATGTACAAAGCTTTAGAACCACTGTCACCATAGTGAGGGCTCTGGGATTTAGAAAGGTAGGCACAGGGAAACCTGCACATGGCACCCCAACTGTCCAGCAGGAGTAAGAGAGCTCCCAGTGCTCTCTCCACCCTTCTTCTTCAGTATCACATGGGGTGGGTTCTGTGAGTACACTACAGAACAGTCATTCTCTACACTTCTCTCAACAGATAGACAAAAATAAACCTTACTTTCCAAAAAAAGCTCATAAAAGCTTCTCAAATTAGCAAGTAAATGACCTAGTATGACAGACAGTCTTGTAACAAAGTAGAGACTGGAAGCAAAACAGCTCCTGTTCTATTCTCAGCTCTTCCAACAACTTCTGGCTTGACCTTGATTATTTGAGCCCTCTGTTTCTCACCTTCCTGTCTGGACAACAACAAGGCCATCCTCCACTCTTTTCACAGCCTCTTTTCACAGCCTCTGCTTCCTCCCCCCTCCAGACTCAGCAAGGTCACTCCTGTGTGGTGAGTGCGGCACTGACTCTGCAGTGACTCAGTACCACGCTTGTGTTGTGACCCATGGCCAATATTTGCCTTTTTCATTATAAATGATTTAGGGCAAGGTGCATCTTCTATTTGCTCTGCAGAGGGCACAGCCCGCTGCCAAGGTCTACTCTGTACAAAAAATGGAAAAGCAGTCAATGAATGCTCCATCAATTATTTTTAGCAAGTGAATGAAAAATTGATCATTTGAAAAATGAGAGAACCACTCATTTATGGTACATTTAGTACGTTGATACAACACCAATACTCAATATTGCATCGAAAAAACAGTATCACACTCATAAAGAGTTTTACAACAGTAAACCCATGATCTTTCTCCCTAGAAAAGAATTACCATTACTGCAATATTATGTTGCTGCTAAATAAAGAACTCATTGAGAGTGAAGTGTGCCACTGTGACAAATCCGGAGACTGGTGTCCTTCACTTACTAATGAAAAATGTGAACAAGGCTTTTCACAGTGTTTATACTTCTGATCTTGAAGTACATTTTCTATAATTAAAAGAATTATTTCCTACTCTATTTTATTGCTGTGCCACTTCTTCATGGCAGCAGTTGGTTAGTTTCTATGCTCAAGATAGTAAGATGAGGAACCCAACACCTGCACACGTGAACAACCTACAGACATTTTGATGAATGTTGAGCTAACATGGATTTGAATGGAAAATGGAAAAGGGAAGACTTTCTTCCAGACCATCTTTGTCCCAGAAAGACTCATTATAGCCTCTTAAAGGAGATGTTGACAGGAAAATCATACATTTCCTTCAAGTGTAACTTCATTAAATGTGATTTATAATGAAGAACTATTAGCAAAACCAAAATGTCCGTTGCTCTTAAGCAGAAAGATCTTTAAACTATCACATCTATTCAACTGGAGGGGAGCAGAGTGAGAGGGCCTGGTGGCACTCCTAGTAGCGCTGTGACTTACAAAAGTCACACAGTAAGTACTTCATGTGATAATCCTGGGGAGGTCAGGCTGTGTTTCATCAAGAGAGCTACTGTTTGGTATTTTAACACTTCATGTTGTTGAATGTTTTCCCGTGGGAGTCAGTCCATTAATGCTAAAAGTTAACACCATGGGTTTTCTTCATGGAGCAAATAGTTACAGGTCAAAGTTCACACGCATTACAGCCCACCCAGACTTATCACACCCACTGCCTGGCTTTTCTCTCCCCAGTGCAAGGTCACACAGCTACAGAGAATGGGAGGAACAAGCAATGGTTTAACATTTCTGAGTGCATACATCAAGAATGCATCCTACCAGATTTCTTTCTTTCGACAATGAAACTGGAATTCCTTTGCTAACAACAGGGCTATTTAAGCAAGGCATATTTCAATTTATGCTCTGTTTTAGCTCTTTTGAAATAATAAAAGATTTTCCTGGTATGTGTTTAATAGCATGTTCTGGCTCTGAAAAATCTGCCAGGAGCTTCAAGCCAATGCATCTCCACTCTGACCTGCAAAAATCCTCATGCTGAGAATCTTGAGTTGATCCGGAGCCCACTGCCAATGAAGTCAAACTGAGGGACAATCTCTCTGTGTGCTCAAATATTCACAAAGTGAGTCAAGCTCAGTTGTTTGCTGACTACTCATCTTTGAATAGTAGCCTCTCAGTTCAGTGTGGATTCTTTCAGCATTACAATGTCCTCAGTGCCACTCAACTCAAATAACTATCTCTGTGCAAAGAGTACACATCTTTATTTGCTATCAACTAATGAAGCTAAAGAGGAACTTTCACAGAGGCTAACCTCAGAAAAAATATTGACTGAAATAATTCTGTCCTTTGACTCCAGCTCACTGTTTTTTTGTCTCTGCTGCTTTTGCAGTACTTTTGAATTACAGTTCTCCTTCCTATCTTGGTTTCTTCCTTTAGCAATCCTCCACCATGACACCACTGCCCTGACGTGTGGATTTTTACAGACAGCGTGGACATAAATGCCACATCCTGGCTTCACTTCAGAATCAGGAGCACAGTGCAAGGTGTGGGAAGTATCTCACATGCAAGTCTTCTGATGAGTGGCTGAATCTCATCTAAAGCTAAGGTAAAGCTGCTTCCAATTCTCCACAGCCTCAACCCAAGCAGACCTGGAAGGTCCCACAGTATTAGAACCTGGCCTGTGGTACATTTCTGAGCATGACATCTTACCTAGTCCTTCTGGTCTATGGCAGAGCCATACAAAAGCTTCAAGGGACAAGCTAAAGGCTAAGGGTCCAACAACCCTCAGCTAAAGGCTAAGTGGTCCCTCTCTTGTGAAGAAGAGGAAATAAAATCCACAAATTCTCGATTCCCATTTCTGCATTCAGAGCAGAGTTTGCTCCACTTTTTCACAGGCACTTCTTTTCAGAACAAGTAGTTTCTTTGGCTTCCATTCCCCATTTATATTACTTACCAGAGAGCTTTTCTGCCATGCCACTAACAAAACACGCAGTTATAGCCCTGTTTCTTAACCTGGCCCACAGGAAAAATAACCAAGCACTCCTCACTTTCATTGACTGCCAATAAAACTAGTCCAATTGGATTGGTCCAAGATCACTCTTAAACTCTGAAATAACTTCCCACCTGCCTTCAGCTTGTTTTACTGACATTCCTATAGTCCTTAGTGGTTGGGGTAGAGGGACTGGGAAAGTATGCTTAACATTTACTACAGCGTTGTTTCAGAAGCATTATTTCACCACTCAAATGAACTCCAGCTTGGCATTTTAGCAAGCAAACACGACAGAAATTTTCACTTGGGAATCTGAAATACTGCTGCTTAACCAAGTAGTAGAGACAGTAAGTTCCTTCCCAGCCATACTTAGCTACTGATTTACATGCTAACCACTACCACTGAAAAAACATCCACTGCTTTGCACATAAATACAGCTATGCCTCCAACACCCAGTGACGTGTTCTGAGCCTTCAGACACAGTACAGGAACAGCACAGAGCCTTGGCTGGAGAGGGAAGACAAAATCTTGGTGGACAGGAGTTACAGGCAGCCTTGTCTTCAGGTTTCAGTTCATACATTCCAGATCTCAGCCCCTCCTTCCTCACCTCCCGTATGACTTGTTGCAGCTCCTCCTGCTCCACCGCCTTGTGGATTTCATCAACCGAAGGCATGAGTGGAACTTTTTCAAGTTTGTGCTCCACCTCTGGCTTGGAATCTTCAAGCTCCTCTGAGCTCTCCACCAGCTGTCCAGTGCCTGCTCTTACCGGCGGAGTTGGTGTTAAGGCAACAGAGGCTCGGTACAACTTCTTGCTTTGACCCTTAGCTTTTCTACCTGTGTGACCAGAGCACACTGAAGAGGAATCCGAGTTTCCATGTGAGAATACGGACTCTGTACCCTCTGCTGGGAGAGTTTCCAGTCCAAGCTCTCCCAATCCTAAACCCAGTTCAGACTTCAGAAATGACTGCTCTCGAATAAGCTCAGAGACCTAAGGGTTCAGAAAAGAAATAGTCCTGAATAACCATACAAAAAAGTCACGTACAGACACAACTATGTTTTCTTGCTATTTATTTAATCACTTACTCATTCCCTCCATGTAACAAATACAGCTATAAAATAAATATATACTTTGCCTTTATGACTGCAACAAAGAGGATCATGAAAAGGAATGTGCCTTTTTAAAGCCAACATAAATAAAAATTGTGGCACTTCCCCAAGCCACTGACTTTTGCAATATGGCTACATCTTGCCAGAGCCATTGACAGAGACGCACGTAAGGGCTTGATTTTTGTTTGTTTGTTCTTTCCTTTCTGCAGTTTTTGAATTACATATTTTCAGCAGCAGAAAATCCACAGAAATAGAAAAAATAATTTTCCATAGAAAATTCATGAGGTGGTATTACCATTTGTATCAACTAAATGAAAAAAAATCTCATTTCTACATATTCCTCTTAAAAGCTAACAAGACTCTACAGCCACTTACACCTATAGTTAAATTTGCTTAAGGAAAACTGCTGTTTTCAACAAAGCTATTTAAGGAGTAAAGTATTTCTAAAATTATGTGTCAAATTAATCTCCTGCAACCTATTTTAAAGTAAAGCCTTCCTGGTTCTTTTCATCAGTAAAACGTAAGAGTACACAACAATTACTTACTGGTTCAATGACGTTCAATGGAGAAGGACAGGATAGATTATCAGCACTTCTGCTTCCATACATACCCTGAAAAATTAAGTCAAGTTAATGCACTTAGGGCTTTTTTAGAGCTCTCAGAAGCTAGTATATAAACATGCTGCATCTCAGACAACTTTCTGTAAAACCAAAAAGTTGGAAACAGGAAGCAGAGCTGGTTGGAGAAAGTTTATTTCAGTCATTTTTAAAGCTGGCCCTCTTCTATAAAAGGATTTACAAATAAAAAGATATTTATATGGTTCAAAGAACGCAAGTTTGGCTTGAGATCACAGTAATACCATATTTTCCTGTTCTTGGGTTTCAATTTTTTTCCCATGACAAAATACTGAACAGGAAGATGTGGCCTGTGCCTGTGCTGCTTCTACATAAGAGGATTGGCTAAGAAAGAGAAATGAAACCCAGGAAGAACATATGATACTTTTCTTCTGTGCTTCTTTTGTTTAGCTGATGACAGAACTGCAGCAGAAAAAAAGAGGAACAGTCTTCCGCTGAGTGAAAAATATGAGAAAGCATATTGCCATGCCACCAATAAACACAGACAAATAAATGTCTTTTATCCCCCATTCTTGTACTTTTGGGGAGTGTTTGTGGGAGAAGAGCTTCTCCCACTGCTTGTTAGGGAGCCACGTGTTCATCTGAAGGAGCTACAAAAGGCAATGGTGGAAAAAACTGATGACAATGGGATTTTCTTTTTTTTTTCCCCCATGGATTGGCAGAGCTAGAGAGAAAGCACACTCCGTTTCCTGAGAGAGAAACACTGTGAATGTCTTACCTCTCTGCCCTCATCTCTCAAGAAAATCAGTGTAGGAGAACTCCAGAAAGCCCATAACCATCCTCCAAGGATTTTAGACATGAGCCCTAGCTACCAAACTTGTGAAAACTCAGGGTCATGAAGAAGAAAAAGAAGAAAGCACTGACAGAGGAAGTCTGCCTTTCTCAGCCCTAGTATTATATAGCTATGTATTATAAAGGTATGTATTGATATGTGTTAACACCAAGGAAGTCACACACCTTTTCCCCAAGATGAAATACTGATTGAAAATAAGAAAATGTGACCCTTGATAATACACATGACATCATTAGGTACCCAAGATTCCATCCCACTCCAAGAGTTTTAACAGTTATGAGTTATTATTTGTCCCTGCTCATCGCAGGAGGGTTGGATTAGATGATCTTTAAAGGTCCCTTCCAACCCAAAGTATTCTACAATTCTGGGATGAACACGTTTGAGAAAACATGTAATGTTGTTGCAAAACCAATACTTACTATGTGTGTCTGAGGTCTGTAAGGTGAAGACATGTGCAGACTTCTGAGCTGGTCTTCCAAGGCAAGCAGGCGTTCTTCCAACTGCATCTCCAACTCCTGCAGCTCCATGCGGACAGACTTCCTCAGGCTCTGCAGCTGATCAGCTTCGAATCTACAGCAAGGCCATCACAAAGAGAACAAAAGCATTCACTGCACTCAGTGAAGAGGTTACTGAGCAGGAAACTGCCACAACTGAAGGACTTCATGCAAGGGAATTCAAAGCGGAACACAGAAAATTCATGAAAGAATTAGCTGAATGCCTATACGGAACAGAAATCTTTTTCCATTTATAGAAAATATATATCACTCCATAGAAAAAACAAAACCACATAGTGTATCACAGAATATTCTCCAAAAATTTTAGCTTTAAATGCAGAAGAAATCAGCATTTCCACAATTATCTAATCGAATGCAATTTAAATGTGATAAGAACATGCACGACAGAGTAATGCAGTAATTGCATGTTACTTCTCCGTTGTGGTTACAGATTCTCCAGCACTCACAGCTACATTTTGGCCAGGAAGCCACTGTCTAAGGCAGCCAACTGATTTCAAACATGTTTACTTTTAAAGTGATAGGCCAAGAGCTGATTCAACTAAACTAAATATATAATCAGTTTTAAAAATTGTTCCAGATCTGCTGCTACTGCAACTCCTGACGCGCACAGCCACACGGAGCCAGAATATGAATACCATCTGTAGCCTGCTGAGTAGCCACTGAAAGTTGGAAAAGCATCTGAATGCTGCAGTGTTCATTATTTACATCTACAAAGATGAAAATTAAAATCTTTACGACTTTTTCCCCTGCAATATCGTATGTTCAAGTATCCTACAACAAAAGCCCTTAAAATCTGCAGCTGTAGAATCACTTTGGAGAAAGGATGCAGAAAAAAAAATTAGTGAGAAACAGGATTGGAAGAAACAAAGAGTAAAAACCTCTAGAATGAAGAAGTATTAAGAGTAAATAGGATTTTGGCAGAAACTCAGCTCCAACCCTGTCCAAATTGAAATTAATAGATTTCTAGCTGATTTCAAGGGCAGCAACACATTTTCTGATATGTCAGAGTATTTTCTCTTTTTTTAAAAAAAGATCATTTTACCTTTCCTCCTCTGTCATGTGCTGGTAAACTGTGGTCTGCTGACGCAACATAGTCAATTCCAAATCCATCATTTGGGTTCTAAATAAATTTAGATTTCTCCTCACCACTTGTAGCTCCTGGAAAGTATTCTGGGGAAATAAAAATATAATAATGAATTACATGGGAAAATGAATTAAAGTAAGTTTGGATCCTGTAACCACATTTGCCCAGATGTGCCCTTTCAGTTAACAGCACCTCAGCAACTTCAGCATATGATGGAAGCTGCATGTTATGCATTCACAATGACTCAAGAAAACAGCATTTTCACCTGTATCATACAAGCACATGCAAGAAAGGGTTTCTATGTGTTTAGATTAATTCCTTTTTAGCATTATTTGCAGGAAGCTCTCTCCTGGGAGCAAGGACAAGGAACTGCCCAAAGTTAGCACAATCTGTGATACATTTAGGATATTTCTCTGTATTTTCTTTTGACTCAGTACCACTGCATAAACACGGTCACTTACTTCGTAGAGAGGTAGAATGGATGATCTCTGAGTAGTGTAACCAGTGGCAGCTGAAAGATCCTGACCCCTCATCACTGGGTACTAGGGGGAAGAAACAAACAATTTGATACGGGAAAGGCATTTTATCAAATGCACAGACACTCCAAAAGCAGCCACTGATACAGCACAACCTTTCTGGCACTGAGATTTCTGCAATCCATGGAAATACTGTGTTACAAATAGGCAACCTTACAAAATGGCAGCACCACTTCTTAACTGACACGTGTGCACCAAGGCTCAGCAATGCAATTGTGCTGCTGGTGAAAAGCCAAATTAATCCTGTCTGACACAGTCAGTAGAAATAAAAACTAACTTTTTCTGCACAAAGCATTTTATGCCTGAAAACTTAGTAGTCTCAATTGTCTCAGCTAATTAGACAAAGAACAATTCCAAAACCAGAACTGAGCAAATTAAACTGTGCCCCATTTTGAAACCATGATTACAGTCAAACTTGTCATGGGATTTTCTTCAGTCCTTAGTTTGGAGAATTTTGTTCATTTTGGTTTTTAATCTCACTATGCTGCCTACATCCAAAGACCCCAGCCTACTAATGATCTCTCATGGAAACAGGATTGTTGAAGAATTTCTATTTGCATGTTGCAACAATATATGGAGCAAACAGATAAAATCCAGGGGTTTATTACATGTACAGACACAGCATAACAAAGAACAGTAGAAACAGTTTACCTTCTCAAACATGAAAAAGACAGCTTGTCCAATATAATTTTGAAAGAATTCAAAAGACTATTGATATGCCATGGAAAATTTGAAGCATGTTCATTCATACAGAGAAGTTTTGCTCCAACATGATCACATCAAGGGGATGGGTTTATTTTTCCTCTGCCAGCTTTCTCTGTTCCCTGTTCTATCAGCAACTTATCTACTCCTCCTTATTCCTTCTTAAAAATCAGAGTCATATATTTAAACATCTCAACTTTTTCTTTAGCCACTGAGTATGCTATATGCCAAACTGGATCTGTAGGGAAAAGCAGGGAATACATTTTCCTACCAACCTCTACCATGAGAAGGACCAAGCCCCCAAAATGAAACTACTTTAGACAAAGTATGCTGGAAGAAGAGCAAGTGGGCTAAATGTTATAATCCCCTCCAGTGCCTTTTTTTTTTGACTGAATCAGCCTGAGTTCTGGATGTAATTCAGAGGTTTCTTAGCAGGTTTAGCTAGCATGGTGTGTGTGGTAGAATGCTGAGCACACTGCAGCCTTACACAGATCAAGGCTGCAATTGGTAAACGTAAGAGAATTCTCCAAAGAAGGTGAAGTCCTGCGAACACTTTCTCACAGGCACACCACAAGCATCACCTTGAGCAATGGTTTACTTTAAACACAGGTGACCACAGCTTTCTGCTGCAGAGCTGGTCACAGTACCAAATGTTACTCTGAGAAGCAGTTGATATAACCAAAGGACTCACCTCTAACTTTTGACAAGTAGTAAAGTTAATAAAATAATAGGGGCCCAAAAAAGCCCTGCACAGCCTACCACTTGCAATATGGTGCAGCCAGGTGCATGTTTGCTCTTGGGTTAAACACACAGAAATTTTAGGTCTACAACTGAATAGTATTCACATATTCATACATAAATGAGCAGAGTCAGTAACTGCTTTGCCCATACAGCCTCCTGCATGAGCTTGCAGGATCCTAAGCTGGATCACTACCCAAGAAAACAGAACCAGCATGGCAGAGCAGGAACAGCTGGCAATCAGGAGAGCAGGAGCAGAAGGTGTGGCAGAAATTGGTAAAATTTACATGCTTGCATTCGCAAGCATTTATTCTCTGAGTGATGGGACGGACAATATTTCACATGCTCTGACAAAATAAATTCTTAATAAAAGACCAACGGTATCAGGAACACGTTGACTAGCTCCAGAGTTGTAAGTGAAAAAGATTGGTATGAAACAGCAAAGAAACACACAGAGATCAATCACTGACATCATTATTGAAGCTTTGTGACTTATAAGGAAATAAATACATTTTTATCAGCTGGATGAGAAGTATATCAAGAGAAGAGAAATCAAAGGACTGACCAGAGCATTCTGTGATTCTATGAATATGCATTTTTAAATCTAAAGCTAATGACTCTCATCTTAAAATAATAGCTGATAAAGAGTACACTGTTCCTCCCTTCCATCCAAGAATATCCATAAAAGCTGAACAATAAAAAACACTGGAAAAAAATCAGTCTGGGTCAACTACAACAAGAAAACATTAAAAGGAAAAGGAGTGGAGCACTGAAAAGATGATCATAGAATCATAGAATATATTGACTTGGAAGGGACCCACAAGGGTCATCAAAGTCCAACTCCTGGTCCTGCACAGGACAACCCCAAGAGTCACACCATGTGCCTGAGAGCACTGTCCAAATGCTTCTTGAGCTCTGTCAGGCTGGTGCTGTGACCACTTCCCTGGGGAATCTGTTCCAGTGCCCAACCACACTATGAGTGAAAAATTTTTTCCTAACAACTAACTTAAAACTCACACCTTTAAACACTTTAAATTTACCCCTTTAAGCAGAAGCTCCTAGAAGAGTAGCAAATCAGACTTGCACAAAATGTCTTTTTTTCCTGATCTGTTGAACTACACAAAGGAATATTCACGTTATCACCTTAGTTTGGTAAGAATAAAATAAGGAGCCCCTTTGTCCAGGGCCAAAATTTGGCTTCCTCTTACCTGTGAGAGGTTCTGCAGAGAGTTTCTGATGTCATGTAGGACCCTGCGTAGCTGCATCTCCACAGTGGAGGGTGGGTTCATGGCAAGAGAACGATGAGGAACTCCATGCCTTGGGAAGAAGGGACAGCTGAAGGGGGAAAGCATGGCACTGAAGGAAGAGCCCGAGATGCTGGGCACACTGTTGGAGCTGAGTGTCCTCATGTGCTCGCACAGCGGCCTGTCCTGCCACTCTGTGGGGAGGGAATGGAGGGAGCACGTGGACTGGGACATGGCTGCTGGTGTGTGCAGGGGGCAGCTCTGTACCCTGGTGGGACTGAGCTCCTCAGACAGCCTGCTGGGCCCAGCCTGAGACACCTCTTTTTTGGAGGATGAAGGTGCAATAAACAGTGTGGATTTGCACACAGGATGGCTGGAGGCTGCCTCATCCTCACTTCTGTCATTCTCAGATGCTGCTTTTTCATCCTCCTCCACTTGTGTGTACTTATAGGTGAAAGAAGGAGGACTGCAGAGAGTCTCTTTTCCTGGAGTTAACTGAACATTGACAGAGGACACCACTTTCACTGGATTCAGCAATGCAGTTGGGAGAGATTGAGACCGCCTTAGAGGATAGCCCGATTCAGCAAACCAGAGTTTCTGCTTCCTCAGAAGATCTTTCGACTTAAGCAGAGTGCACCTGGCCTTGGAGTCAGGTGAGCTGACGATCCTCATCTCAGCTCTTTGCAAGGCAACATGAACTCTGTCCACAGATGATGGGGAGGAGCCATCACCTTCCAGAGACTGCATCGACTTGAGGATATGGTGTGTGTGGTACTGAGGAAACTCAAACACACTGCCTTCCTCCAGCAGGTCTGATTCTTTTTCCTCACTGGACATGACTTCCTCTTTAGAGCTGACCTCTCCTTGGACTGTCTCTGATATATGAGATGACTTGCTTTCTTGTCCTTGATTTTGTTCAGTTTTACAGTCACTAATTTTTCTATCTTCACTCCTGCTATCAGAAGATGCCCCTACCTTTCGTCTCTCTACTCGAGAGATAATATCCTCTTCATCATCGTCATAATCCTCTTCCTCATCATCATCATCTTCCTCCTCCTCCTCCTCAAACTTATCAAAACAGGGCAGTTCCTTGGCTATCGGTGTCTTCTGTTCCTCACTGTGCGATGTCACAGTTGTTTCACTGTCACAGCTGTCAGCACTGCTTCCCATTCCCTGCAAAGACTCCTGAACCTAGGAAAGACATAAGACAGCAAAGGAGTGAATGTACTGGAGACTCAACCACTGCCTTCTCAGGAGTCAGCCTGAGGGTCCAAGAACACATTCATTGGGAACTGGAGTGGGGAACAGAATGAATAACGCACTTAGTGTGTAAGAAAAAGAGTGAAGGAGAACAAAGAAAACATGCTATCAGATACATTAGAAGTACAATGAAGTACGGCACCAAAAGGAGGTTTTTATTTTTATAAAGAGAAAACTCTTCACACATTCCTTTGATTTGGCAATAAATTCTATATTGTAAGAAGAACAGAAGTGCCAGAAGAGTAAGACAAGAAGAGTACAATGCTAGTATTTTCAGTAGCGATGACAAATGGATAGCTGGGTTGTGGTACAAAGCATCTCCCATTTATAACGGTTCACAGCACTGAAATGAAGGGTAGCATTAGGAAATGTATATAGAGAAGCAAGGAGAACTGCAGACTTTCACTACTATAACTGTAGTTAAACTGTGTTATAGAACAACACCAAGAATGGGAAAGCCACTCTGCCCATCAACTCAGCCTGTTTTTAATTAAAGAATTGTTGAGGACTGAGAATATCACATAAGGATGTTAATCTCAGTTGAAGACCGCATCCAGTACTATTAGCCCATCCTTCCATCCTTCCTTTCTCCTGATACTTCCTCCCCTTTTCATTCTGAATCACAGTATAAACCACAGCATGTATATGAGGGAGTTGCTAATTTAATAGGTAAACACAAATGGCAGAAAAAGCATCTAAGAGTAAGCTAAAAAAAAAGCATATTCTTGAAGCTGGCCTGACTCACTGCTGTATTTACAAGTGAACAAGACATTTTCCAAAATGTGGTATAAAGTACACACTTGGAAGTTTACCATAGTTGATGCATGAACTAGAAATTCCCATCTCTACTTTTTGCAGCTCTCTCTGCCATTAGGATATTAATTATTAG
This sequence comes from Eopsaltria australis, assembly GCA_034509425.1. Taxonomy (NCBI): domain Eukaryota; kingdom Metazoa; phylum Chordata; class Aves; order Passeriformes; family Petroicidae; genus Eopsaltria; species Eopsaltria australis. The sequence goes on from JAVTVJ010000030.1 coordinate 5,561,439, forward strand.
TTCCTTCTAAGGAGATTACTTATGGTACTTTTCAGGCAATAGTTCCTTCTCCAACCATCTAGAAGATTTCAGCCATGAAGGTCATCTTCATAAGTACATATCTAACTTTGCACTCACTGGCACAGACATTAATTATTATGAAAGAACGTGCAAGTTCAGATATTTTTCAAGTTAAAGGTATTAAAAGAACAAAAGATTGTAATGTCTAGGTGAAATCATGTGGGCTACATGTGTGTCTATCTGTGTCCTAATCCTCCATCACATTGTTCAATTATGAGTAAGGCATAAGAACTTGGATGGAGAATTCTGGCTTCTTTGGGAGCACGAAACACCCCCCCTGCCCTGCTACAGAATATCCCATCTCAATGTCAAAATCTCCCTCAGAAATCTTAATTTTGGAAGTCAGAGATAAAAGGTAATATAGTTCAAATTTTGAGCTCTCTCCTGAGTGTCAGAGGAAGGCTATGGGTACTAGAGTCAAAAATTTAACAGTAGATGGCACTAAATTACCATACTTTTAAGAGACAATATATACTTCTCTGTATCCCCTTCATCTTTTCACAGGCTCTCTTCACTAGCTGCCAAGTTCATTTCCCCTAGCTGCATCATTCACCTGTATTTTCTGAATTCAGCTCAGCACTTGGTCTGAATAAAGGAGTGAAGGTAGCAGAGGGGGCACAAACCTTGTGCAGTCTCAATATGCCTTTTCAAAACAGCGTAATAGAAAACAGAAAAATCCCTTCCCTTTACAGCCAACACAGATAAACTCCACCAATATTCCAGTGAAGGGGCACATGCTTTTAGTGGGCTCTTAATCAGATTGCAACCAACATAAAGATCAGGAGTGACCAACTCTCCTTTGAGTCACCTTTTAACATGCCTGTCAACTTCAGTGCATTCACAGCCCTATAGAGAGCTGAACATATGTGTCAGATGCTTATGCTCTTCGAGGGACTCAGGTTCATTTTTCCCTTTATTCATTATTATTCCCTTTCTTGCTCTTGCAAAACATTAAGCTGATGTTTAAGGGAGACAAAGACTAAAGCTGTCTTGGCTTTTACTTTGGTACGCAGTTGAAAAACTACTAAATTGGAAAGTCTGAATACCGGTACCAATATGAGAAAGCAACATTGATGGACGTAAGGGGTGGAAAAACTCTTCCTAGAAACTGCCCAACAGCTTTTAAAATGCTTGGTGTGCCACAAGGGAGAAACATATGGTAGCATAGCAAACAGTTCACAGAAATAGCTGGCCTTGAGGACAGGATCCAACTCAAGGCTTTTCTCTGACAAGCCAATCAAATAAGGTGTGTGAATTACTGTGTGAATGTTTTAGGAGAACCAGGAGAACAGCTCTCCAAAATATCAGATACAATGCTGTGCAAGCATGTGTATTGAGCAGATGCCTGAACACCATGCTGGAACAAGAGCTTTCCCTAAGACATGAGGTCTCTCGTCAGCATCACAGCAATTTTGGGGACCAAGATCAAAGGAACTCAAGTAAGAAAGAGCATGGAAGCTCAAGATCAACTAAAATTAGTCTATCTTCACAGTAAAGCTAGTATGAAATTGTTTTCATTTTCTGTTGGTTGTTCATTTAAAAAAAAAAAAAGAAAAAAAAAAGAAAAAATGCAGGAGGTAGGGGAGAGAAGGACAAAGAGAGTGGGAAGGCAAAAATTATTTAAAAAATTAAATGATCAGCAGAATAGCTGTAATCTTTCAAGACCTTAATCTCTACCCACTACTGAGAGGAATCGACTACAAGACAGTGAGAAAAGATACACAAGAAACAGCAATTCAAACTGAATTTAGAGCTTATTTCAGTCCCAAGTATACCCAGATTAACCCACCAGAAAGGCTTTCAAATTTGAACACAGTTCTGTAAGGAACTCGACAGGTTCAGCTTTGAAAATTATGATTTTATAGGATCTAGACTGACAGTCATAGTAGCAGTCAAACATCAACATCCCTTCTACCCTCCCCTGCTGTTTCACACTAATCAGGAGTATTTCAACCACAGGATGAGAATCTTACCTGAAGCTGATTGAATGGAGAACAATCTGTCGAGTCCTCAGCAAAGCCACTGCTGTCAGAGTGCTGACTGGCTGTCCGTAACAGCTGATCTATTTAAAACAACCAAAACCCATAATTACTTTACAAATCACAGCCTTTCAAGATCAATCACATTCAGTTCAAGCTTTCCTTTTACATCAGTGACATTAAGTGGGTAATACAATTGCTTTTCAAGTTCCACTTTGAAGAAAACAGAGAAACGACTTGTTTGTTTCAAGCAAAATCTCTCTCACACAAAGCTCTACGTGTGAAACTTCAAGCAGCAGTGGAAGAGAAACCATCTTCTACATTTTTCCTTCCTGTGCTGTGGAAAAAAAACCTCTGCAGATATTGCCAACGTTGAAGCTTTCCTTTCATGAAACTGCATCACTGATTAACTCACATGCAGGCAGTGGAAGAGTTGCTTTTGTATTGAAAGCATGGATTTGACACCTCTCCTGATCATGGAGACACTGAAGATCACTGGTCTCCTACCAGCCTACACCACCCTACACAGCCAAAGGGACAGCATCACATGGGCAGAGAGGGCCATGTGGAGGACTCTGCCAGCTGCTGGAGAGGGTCCTCTGCTGGCTTAGTGGACAAATGCAGAACATCCCTTACACATCAATGGGCAACCTGCCAAAGCACATTCCCAGTGCTCATTCTATACAGGAGAGAGAAGATCCTCCTACTTGTTCCTTTCCAATCACATTAGGTAAGCATTAAAACAGCCTAAAGAGGTTCTAAAACCCTAAGTGCTTTCCAGGAGTGACTTCCTCTGGTGCAAGCACTGCACTCACAAAGCAGCTTTGCAAGCTCTGCAGGACACTCTTGCATGTGTATTGCTCCTGACTGGACACAGGAAGCACCCACCAAGTGCAAGGTTTACCTTATGGCACCAGAAACATTTTATTCAGCCTGAGGCTAGCATGGGCAACAACCTTATCTCACCTTTAGGTCTCGGCAGAAGTATAAAACCTTTGTATGGGAAGCAACTACACTGGCCTGTAGCCCCCAGATCCCTGCCACCTCCTTCTCTTCACCCTTAGGCAAGAGCTTGCTGCTGTCTTCTCCAAGGCTCAATGCAGAATTTTGCCCCACTTAAATGTCATCATATAACTAATCCCAGTTCACAGCTCAATGAATTGGCATGCATTATGAAAACTGTTTTGAAACAGCTGGATATTCAGAACTAATTTTTTTTAGTATTAATTTTGATAAACATTTTACTAACAGAGAAATAAATAAGAGCCTGCACAGTCTGTGAACACCAGTAGAGGCAAACTGCCCACTAAACTTCTGTATCAGTGATGTCACACAGCTTTTAGGGAGTGCCTTTCAAATTGTGCTGCTGTTCTGTTATCATGGTAGTCACAATATCCTGCAATGACAAACAACTTTTCTACCTCAAAACAGACATCCCCACTCAACTCCCAGTAAAGACAATGGAAATTACTTCCCTGAGAATTGGATCTTATTAACTGCCCAATTCAATTAATACAGCTGAAAGAGCATGCCATGAACAGCTTGCCACTACAGCTGAGGCTGAGGGAAAGCTGTTGCCTTCTCCAAGGTGAACAGTTATCTGCTTTTGTTGCCAAAGGGGATCATCCCTTGTCTGTGTCACCCCAGCAAGGCAACTGGACCTTCTGCAAACAGGTACTACTGTACAGTCCCAACTCTGCCACCCAAAGCTACTGTCAACACTACACAGAGGAAATCTTCTGAACTGCTGGGAGGAGGCCAGGGGAAGGATAATAAGGAAAGTGTGGGAGAAGGAACCAGCCACAACAAACAAAACCAGCAGGAGCAATCAAATTCCCATCCAGTGTAACAGGGCACAAATTAAAATGTCTCTTGGGTTGTTGTTTTAAGCTATATATAAAAAAAAAAAATCAAAGTATATTTAGGCACTGAATATGTGTCAAAAATATGTGTATTCATAAATAAACTGAAAATCTTCTAAACAAAGAACACATGATGAAGAAACAAGTCTGTTGTTTACAGAATGTGAAAGCAGATTCATCAGAGCATTCCTACCAGGGAAGTGATTAGTTCATTTACTGTAACATAATAATCAACAGTGGACTCAGTCTCACCTCTTCTGTGTCACTTAACTGCTCACATAGAAGAGGAGAAGAAATATGTGGAAACTGTCTGTGAAGCTTTAACATTTGTTTCTTGTACCTGCACTATTGGAAAAGCTCTAATGCACTTTGTATTTTGTAAGATAATTAATAAATTAACATTCCCAAGTTACCTATCTAGTATTTCATTATGGGATTAAATATCAGCTGTCCCTTTTTTGCATACTGATCACACCCTGCACCCCAGCACTAACAAAACCAGCCCAGTAGGGAGTCCTGCTGCAAAAACTTTGAGTCCCTGGGGATTTCCTCGCAGCTGGACAGATAAGTGCAGACTCCCACAAAAACTAAATCTACTCCAGATGTTTTCTTCTCACTCCCCCATCTCCAATCTCCTGTGGAGCTGCACCCACAGAGAGCTATAAATACAATAATATATTAAGGACAGGAAGTGCTGATGATGTGCTTTCTTCCCTTTCAATAGCTAAATTTTCAAAACCAGCAACTGCTTTTGACTATCAACATAGGATGGCTTAAAAGAAACAGGTTTATGGCTAGTCAAAATTTCACAGAGCTATTGATGCCAACAACCAGACAATTGTGAATTACAATGTCTTGAGAATACTTTGTCCTCTAGGCATTGTCCATGCATTTGTCTTGCTTTTGAGGCATTTTTTGGAATGGAAGGTGCTGCTGTTAGTAGGAATTTTGAACTAACAAACCTTTCTACCAGATAACTTTGCAATAAGCTTTTTTTAGCAGCACTGTATGTTTGCAGACTAGCTGAAGCTTTTCACTCTTGTGTTCCTTAAGAAACTGAAATTAAAAACTCGCTTTAATTGCGAGTCTAAGCAACAGCAGACTGTGCAGTTCAACCATAATAGTCAACAGTCAACCAGACTATTTCAGTAGGAAAGAGAACCTCTTTTTTTTTTTATTTGAATACTTCACTTCTTATTAAAGGCCGTCTTAACATGCTTTACAAACTGTTGTAAATGCCAGAGAAAGCATCCACAGCCCCCTGTGCAGATGTAAAATGACACTGCAAGGTTTATAATAATCCGTACCGAAGAACACCAACCCTGCTAATTGACAAAGAAATACCACCACACGAAAAATAAAGTACAGAAGTATTCCTTCAGGGGAAGCATTCATCTGGAACAAAGTTTTTGTTTATAGGTGCTTGTGCACAGTAGAGACAAAGCCACTGAAAAAGGTGTGTTTGTGTAAGGATCGTTGACTGAAATCACATTGCAACCTGTGGCTGAATTTCATGCTGACCCCACCTCATAAGATTGCTAGTGAGAGTGGCATTTCACATTCAGACACAATGGCCAGCATTTTTAATAAGTGACCATGAACTCTGGATGCCTTCAAACTTGGTGAACATCCACTTTGAGAAAGCAGGCCTGTGTGCTGTCTCATGCTGGACAACTTGCAAAAGAAAAAAAAAGTTGGCTACAGATTTTTTATGTTTTGGATAAGTTCTCCATCAAATGTTCTTCCTCATCTGACTTTTCTTTGTTGCATGGTGGAAGAAGAGGGTAAAATAACTACTGGGAGCAGAAAACAAAATTAGCAATTCAGAAGATGAATAAATTTATTTTTCTACTCCCTTCCTTAAGCTGGTTTTCTCTGAAAAGCTCTTCCTGAAGCTGGAGAGGCCAGGCAAACAGGAGACCTGCCCTGTAAAGGTTGTACCTCTTTTCATGTAATCATGTAAAGCAGGTGGTAATGAACTTCAAAATCAGCTAAGGAGGAAGTAGTGGGAACAGTTAGAGATTCAGTTTCTGGCAATCCTTAGTGGGCTATGTTTGCAGCAGAGGAAGCTCAGTGAGCTCCAGGCTGAGGTGTGTAAAAGCACTGGTGAACTGTAGCACAAGCTATCACCAATAACCAGGCATTATCTTCCAACACTTAGTCCAGGCACTCTCAACCATGTTAATCCAATTCAGCTGACAGTTCACAAGATATTCAATTCATTTGTGCAAATGAGATCTCTGTTTCCTAAGAAAGGTTTTTCTTCCTCTCTTTAGTATCTATATATGCTATCATGTTTCACCAAAAAATTGCACGGCATCTAAGCACCTCACTAAGTGCAACAAAATCTCTAATTAAATGTATCAGCTCAAGAAGTGACTTCACCTGCCAGTACTGAGCAAAGGAACAATCAGAAAATGAACTCAAATATCAGCTTTTCCCCCTTCCCAAGCCATAAAACACATAAGAATTTGAGATGAAAGCACAGACTAAGTGAACCACAACAGCCAGTGCACCACGTTTTCCACGTGAGGGACTATGATTTCCACGTGGGTGTAGAGACACAAGTTTTCTGTGCAGGCAGCCTGCAGACAGAGCAGTAGTGCATAGGAAAAAGCTGCATGTATCATGCAATTTAGGTTTAAAACAATATAATTTCAGTTTAAATGGGTATCTTAAATTACAGGATCCACTAAGGAAAAAAAAAATCCCACACAATCTGAATTAACATTTCAAGCTGTCTGAGCTATCATCAATTATACAAAAGTGAAAACAGTCAGTGAAGTAATAGAGCTGTTGCCTTGTCTGTAATTTGGTTGCCACTTTGTAGTAATGTTCTGTGATTTAGCTAAAAAAGAAACCCAGATCTTTTCAATTTCTAGAGAGAAACTTGAGAAGCTTAAAATATCTGAATCAGCCTTTCAGAGATGGCAGGACACTCAGCAGTCTGCTGTGTCACAGAAGTTGCAGTCTACTCACCTTTCCTTGACTTGGTCACTGCTAGCTGGTGTGTGGCTGAAACGTGAGGTAGATCCCCCTCTGTACTCTGGATCTATCAGGAAGAGGAGACGAATATTTTGTCAGGCCAACTGGAATATATTCCTGTGCTTAAGAATGCCTAAGCTATACACACTGCACATGCAGGAGGAGGTTTTGGTGGTTTTTTCCTCCAGTTCAACAGCCTGTACCGATTGAAGGAACAAATTGTAATCTTGAACCAACTTTGATCAAGCATTCAGCAATGCTCCTGGAAGAGAACAGTGATCCTTGGGCAGCACGTCCCACCCAAAGCACAGGACTCCCCTCTGGTTACACACCGCGTGCAAAAAGACCTGGAAGTCACATCCTGTGACAACACAGAGCTCTCAGTTCCTCTTTGACAAAACACTAAAATTACTGTGTGAAAACACCTCTGACCACCTCTACACTACCGTCTTTTTCCAGTCAGAACTCTTGGCCCTTCATTTGAATACGGAGAACAAGTACAGCACATTTAGAAAAATGTATCAAGAGGTCAGCACGCAAGGATTGTCATCTGCTGCCCTACCAACTATTTCCTACAAGCCATCAGTCCTTCAGCAGGAGCCAGACCCAGCCAGAACCTGCTCCAGACTTTAGCACGCCACAACTCATAGAAATAATTCTTATGTCTTCCAGTATAGAAAAGCAACATAATGTATTCAGATCCATGCACATTTCAACTGGGCAACTTATAACTACATAAAAATGAATCCTTTTACTCAATAACTTTGTCAAACATAGCCTTATTAAGAAGCAGTTCTCAGGCAAACGTTCAAACAATGAACAGACTATGCCTAAACTCTCAACAGGGAGGCCTTTGTTTAGTTCAAAACCTAGAATATATTCTCGCTTTTGTGTGATCCAGAAAAAATCCTAATGGATCACACACAAGTCTACATGCAAACCCCACAGTCCAACTATCCCCAACCCTTCCCTCTAATGGGCTGCCAGCTTAGTTTCAAAATTACCATGCAATAAATTTATCTCCATTTTTTATCAACTTAAAAATGTAAAAATCAGATACTTATGTTGATAAGCAAAAATTAGTATTTGGCTAAAGAAAAGGTTATATTTGCATTGGTATCATGTATAGCAGCCATAAGGGTGCATTTTCTCAGTTACAAGGGTTTTGAGGAGTACTTGGACTGAATTTTTCACCATTAATAAGTGAGCAGCATCATTTTTGCACAATAAACCTAGTGGCTTCTGTTCCTTTAGGAGATGAAGGCTGTCCCAAAGGGGTAAATCCTTATTTCATCCAAATGCACTGGAGCACAGAAGGGGCTCACCATTTAAGATTAGGAAAAATTTAGGTTGTTTTTTTTTTTTTTTAACAAGGAACAGCAAGTAATCTTACAGACAATTTAGTAAAACTGGCCTTCCAGAAAAGGTGTCCTGATTCTCTCTTCCAGTTTCCTATGGCTAAATCTGCAGCCTTCCAATTGCTAAGCCTCTTCTCATTTAAACACCATCCACCTCCTGTCCTTGGCCGGGAGACAGCATTCCAACCATGTCCACAGCACGATGCAGCACCTCAAGCACACAGAAGTTCCTTCCCCATCCCTTCAGCCAATATTCATGCCGGCAAGTGACCTTCAGGACTGTCATTGGCCACCTCAGGAGTGGGTGTTTGGGGAAATCCTGCCCTGACTCACTCCCACACCAGCTATCTCCACAGCCACAGACTTCCGAAGGGCATGCAAACCTCCAAGGCATTCGTAAGCATGGAAAGAACTTCCTTGATATATCTGTCATCTTTCTTATGCATAAGAATGCACTCCAAGCCAAGCTAGGAAAATAGGGGGAGGAGTTATTGTCACTGTTTCTAATACAGTTTATTGTTCATTACACCCTGCTTAGAGACGCACAAAAATAAAATCACACTGCCAGGAATTGTTCTAAAATGTCTTCAGCAAAACTGAATCCCTCCCTCCCAGGCATCTGTAGGCAGTTGATAAGTATATGCTATATTGCATAAACAAAAAATTCACCACAATCCTATCCCACATCATATGTTGTCTTGCCAAAACAGCTGTGTTTATGCCTGGCATCACTGCACAGAGTGTGTCAACCAAAACTTTGCAAACACATCGCACTAGCGCAGAATTCAGCGAGTCTTTACAGTCCAACTTACTCTGAAGGAAAAATCCACTCCACTTTTTAATACACACACATATATACATGTATGTAAAATACACTAATTGTTTCAGTTTTGCCCTTGGGTGCCAAAAATGGATTTCTCCTCTGAAATATGCAGCAAAAGGCATTGCTGCTCAGTCCCCTCCAATTGTGCCAATGCAAACATTTTTGTAGCTACACAACAAGCTGTATCAAGAAAATTATCTGGCTGAAAACTAAGCCAGGAAAAATAAATAAATCAAAATACACTGGGTTCTTTTTCCCCTCTCAACTGGACCAGTCCTTTGTTCGCGTTCAGTAGATGGCCACACAACATGTGGGTCAGGACACACTGGAACAAACAAGTGGAAGAACCACAAGAGGTCTGATTACCGTTTTTTTGCTTAATGAGTGCCTTCAGCTACATGAGTTGATCTAGAAGAGCTTGTCATGACAATATGACACTAGACACAGTATCTACTAAATCATCACTTCATTATTCGCTGTAAAACTCTGGGGTTTTTCTATTCACTTGCTTTCTTCTTCTCACCAATGAAATCACAATATCCTTCATTTTAGATATCTATTTCACACAGACAAAAAAACTTAACTGCTGCACTTTTAAGAGTCACATTGAAATGTGTCTGCAAAAGCATCTACTCATTTAAGAATTTTTAGACAGTTCTTACAATTCAAGCTGCAAGTCTATACAAAAACTGCATTCTTGAATTTGTAGGCTGTATGTTTACTAGCCTAATAAACAAATCACTTACAGGAACCTGGGAATTAAAATTCCTTTGGGACAATTATCAATATAAAAATGGACATCTGCATTTATGAAGATATTAAAAGACAGCTAAGGCAGAGTTTCTAACTAAGCCATTGCCAAAAGTCCTGTCACGGTGACTTTCAATGTGCTAGTTTCCAGAGAACAAATAAATCAACTTATAGTAGATTGTTATCAAAACCGAAAGTTGCACAAGATGAGCACCTCATGCTGTACGCAAATCCCTCCTCTGTTTCGGGCAGCAAAACTCTTGCTTTATTCACAAATTTATCTTTAATCAACATCAATTAATAAACTGAATTTACTTCTAGGCAACAAAGTAATGCTTTCTAGTTAACAATTAAAGAAAAATAAAAACTAAAACCCCAAGGTTTTGCTGCATACAAAGCCTAACCTAGATTTACTTACACAGGGAAAGCTTGCTAGGAGTTATGCCAGTAATTGCAATTACCTGAATTTGATTAAAAAAGAAAGAATGAGAACTTTCCCACTGACTCTTAGGAACAACAGCAGCAGCAGCACCAAGTTACTTCATTAACAGGATCAATTGGAGCAGCCTGCAACTGCTGAGAAAGTGCAACACTCAGAGAATTTAAACTATTCCTGGACAAAACACTGTCAACTACACAGGAGAGAACATTCCTCTGCTGGCAAACAGAGCTATGTAAACTGTATGCCTAAAGAAAGTCATGTCTCTTCACTCACCTCCTCCATCTCGAAGGAGTCCTTCTGCTGCAGCATGAGGTTCGTTATGGACGGGTTTGCAAGGGGAGCGCAGGGGTCTCTACCTGGCACTGCTGTGAACAGTCTCTGTGTCAGGACACTGCTGTCAGAGGTACTGGAACTGCTGCTGAGGCCTGGCGAGTCCAAGAGACCGGGTTCTTCGTATGGTCTGTCCTGGGCACTTGCCAACCTGCCACCCTGCCCATCTGCTGGAGGCACAGTCCCCTCTTGTGAATCGTCAGTCACAGCAGGGAGCTGCGTAGGTCTCTCTGCGTTCGCAGCCTTTGTCTGACTGCTGCCTATCTCCTCCTTTACAGTAGCCAAAAAAGAGGGACAGTCTTTCTTTTTAGGATATTTTGGCGATTTAGATTCATTTTTAACATCATTTTCCTCACTGCCTACTTCAGCTGGACTTTTCCCTTTCTCAACAGGCGAAGGACTTGAGGAGCTGCTGCCATCAGCTGTCTGTGTGCCACAGAGATTGAGTTTTGACAAGGTCTTCATTAACCGACTGGCTGTATTGCTGCGATTCAGAGGGGGAGGGCTGGATGCCTCTTTGCTGGAAGACACTGAGTTCATACTACCAATTTTCTGCAAAGGAGTCCCAGAGACTTGAGAATACAGAGAAGAAAAAGCATTTGCCACAGTAGTAAGCACTTCAATCTGACGGAAACGACCTGCACAGGAACGAAACACAAGGCATATCTGAAGAGGGAATTTTGATCATAACCTCTGCCCAGCCCCACAAACCTCCTCCTGCTTTTATCAAGGGCCTCTAAGGCTGCATGAACACTGCTTAAGTCTGTAACACAAAAGTGATACTGCACTATGAAAAAAAAATCTTTACTAAATGCACAAGAACAGCATGCAAAGTTCTCCCAAACTAAGTAAGTGGCATATATGGGCAAATGAAAGTTTATTTACAAAATGCTAGGAAGGAAGTGTTACTTGCATTGCTCTCTCCATCTACAATTACAAAAGGACAGCTATGCCCTCATTTCAGCAGCACTCATTACTGATCCAACAAAGCTCCTGTCCAAGGCAACAGAAATACTGCCCCAGATTTCAACAATGACAAAAATAGGTCGCTGCCACCCAGGAAAAAAATCCCACCCAGGGACTGAAGAACACCAGAAATAGAGGGATACTGCTATTTGTTTCAGTGCTTTAAAGCTGCAACAGAAGACAAGATTAGAGAAAGAGATGAGAATGATACAAACCAGAAGGCAGCATACCTTACAGGATGCCTTTTATTTCCCTCCCCCACTACAGACCCCTTCCACTCACCCCAAGGAGTACCACCATGGTGGCTGCCTCTTGCCTATTTAAGACCAAGCAAGAGTTTTATTATGAATTCTGAATGGAATTTGGCCTTTAGGCTGTAACACGGTTTTGCCAGAATATTAGATACACACCTCTTTTGGGCTTGTTTACATAGTTAATAAAATCATAAATAAACTGTGCTTCAAAAACATACTTACTTGTTAAAGCAAAACTTGGATTTTCCACTTCCATGCGCTGTATCTGGGCATTCAAAAACACTTTGATATCTATCCCTCTGGCAAATGATGATGAATTAAAAAATCTCGCTGGAATTTTTGAAGCAATATCCGGTTCATCTCTTCCAAACCCAAGGTTATAGAGCACTTCTTCAGGATCTTCCTCATAAAGCTCCAGTAACTCAGAAACACTAGACAAATGAAAGATGTTTACCATCTACCTGTCTCCTTTTAAGATCCAGTCCCTTGTGTCCAACTGCTAACTCAGCCCAGTAACCACACAGTTATTGAACTTTTGACTCCTACAGCTCAGCCTAGTTTCGGAAATAATTGTGGAGATCTCTGCATCTAAAGTTTTGGTTCCCGTACAAGAGCTGTTGGCCCAGACACATCACAGATCCACTCCTATAATTTCTAACATCAGCCCTATTCTGCAGAGCTCATATTCTAAAATGCCATTAAAATTTCAGGCATTTTTAATGTTTAGGTCCATTTGTTAGCATTTACTGAAAACCACAACTAAAAACAAACAGAAGTTTTTCAAGCAACCAAATGAAAATTCCCTACTCAGCTACTAAATGCAAAAATGCACATAAAACAAGCCAAGCCCATTTAACTGAGAAACAGACCTTTTAAGGGTAGTTTTACCTTGAAACAGTGGCGCTACTTTTTCCAGAGCCCGTAGAGTTCATACTTCTCCCTTTCTGATGGAACTGCAGCCTCCTGTCCTTTGCCAGTACACCATTGCTGTCAACACAAACAGAGAGGATCCCTGTGATGAACCTCCTTTGTTCAGGGACTTGATTCTCTGTCTCGCTGGAGAGCTAACCCGCCAGCACTGCTGAATTTCTCTTTTCCCCTTCAGTGCTATCTGGTTTATATTAGCCATGTCATTTACTGAAATACAGAAACAAAAGCAAACCCTGGGCCACCTCAGTAAAGATGGACATAGACGGTAGGAATTTGAAGGCAAATGCGAGCTGAGAAAACAAACCCTGATCTGCCCTTGCTGCCCCACCCTCCCGGTTCCCACCCTCCTGTAAGGAAGCCCAGCCTCGGGTGAGCTGTCCTTGCCCTGCCTTTTCCTGCCTTCCCTGGGCTGCTGCCTCCTTCAGCAGGAGCACCTCTCCATGCAAGGCCACCCTCTCCAGGCCCCAGCTGCCACCCCCTGCCAGCAGCAGGACTGCAACCTGCCCAGACCTGGCTGGGGAAGCTGGAGAGGCTCCAGGCAGAGGGAAGTGGAGCAAGATCAGCTCCAGCCCACACTGCTGGCCACTCTCTTTCCCAATCCCAAACTATTCCTTCCCTGCATCTGGAGAAGCTGCCTGAGCCTTAGGTGGCATCCTAGGTTCAAACATACTTTTACTGCTAATGTCTCTGGGGAACAAACTGTTCCCCCTCAGAACAGGCACCAAGAAACCAAAGGTGGCAGAGGATTTATCTAAGAGTGTGTGTTTATTTATGAAGCTCAGCTCAAGAGGAATGGAGAGGATGCTTTCCACAGGGGCTGTGCTGAAGTCTCAGTGGGGTTTTAGTTTCAGCACATTTTATTTAGAAGCTGTAACCATCTCTTCTCTCTCAAAGTTTTTTTCCCTGCTCCCAAAAGACATCTGCTGTGACAGGCGAAACTAATTTTCCCTTGAAATTTCTGAAACAGTGAGCAATCTGTGAGGCAAAGAAGGTTAATCATGCTAAGTTACTAAGATTTGTCATTCTTGTTTTCCTCCTGCTGCTCCAAAATCTATGTCAGGTCTGATGGAAGAATAAAAATCTGAATTTTTTTTTCTGCACCTCCTAATGACTGTTTCTGCATTATCTGGATCATTTCCTTCACTGTCAGGCAAACAGACATGAGCAGAAGAGCTTTAGCTCTGTGGTAGCCCCCATGACTTCCACTGCCCATTCTCCCTCCTGCCCTTCAGTATAAATATTCCTCTGAAGTAAACAAACACAAAAAATGATGTTTACCATGTTTCTGTCTGGGTATCATTCCGTAGATGATTAGCTGTAGAGAAAGAAGAAGTAGTTACATCCAGACCTCTTCATACACTTCTTAAAGAAGCAGACAATGAGCACGTTTACCAACAGTCCTGTATAAACCAGATTTTACTTTTTCCATATAACTGTGATTGCCAAAGGGTTTCTAGTATATGGCTGATATAAAGATGATCTGGTTTATTCAAGCTCTGTTTAAAATTAAATCTCGCATGGACACACATTTACGTACTGTCATTAATCATATTACTCGAAATTTAAATTGTGATAAGCTGGCAATTGTTATATAAACCATTTATTGCTTTGCAACTGAAGACATGACTGCCAGCTGCAGGGCTGTTCCCAGGTGGGAAGGGGAGGAGGACAAGTAGGCACGCGAGGATTGCTCCAGTAGAGAAAGTAAAGAATACAAGAAAGGCAGCTGGCCTCACAGCCAGGTGCCGAAACTGTATTTGTTCATTTTTTCATCAGCAAAGTGGGGCAGGGCCCTGGCTGACTGAGCTGTGCAATACCTGGACAAGAGCTCAGTGAAGCCCTTGGTGCTGATGGGGCCAGCAGACGTTGCTCAGAGTTGACAGAGCTTGGGAGGGAGGCTGTCTGCCAGGTACCAAGCACCTGGTCACCAGGCTGACAGGGATGTCAGCACTTTCTGCAGCTGGATCACGTGGGAATATCCCAGGCAGCATTATTCTTTCAGAACTGAACCTCAGACTTAAATTATGGGTTCCCCGAAGAGGCAACTCAGCATTAACAGCTTGCCCCAGGAGATAGGCAAGGAGCATGTGTGTGTTACAGCAGCCCTCAGAATGAGCTATGAAAAAAGTGATGCCACACACTGCCAGGAAAACCCTGCCTCTGGACCCGCTGTGCCAGTAGGGTAAAGTCAGCAACTGAGAGTAAAACGTGGAAACCTCACGACCTGCCTGGGTTTCAGAGGCATCACAAAGAAGTGTATGCAAAGGAATGTATGCAAAACACAGACCCCACAACTCTTTAATATTCTAGCCTACAGTATGAAGGTAAGCCTATCTGTAAGGATTACCCAGTGACTAAGCTGAACAGCTGAACATCAGTTTTACCAGCTCAGCAGAGGGCTGGGGTTACAGGTCCCTGCCCAGTGCCCTCTGTACCATTCACACAGGGCTCTGGCTTGTATCTGGACTCAGGCAGTCACAGCTGCACAAGGGCAGGCCATTCATCCCAGCCTCAAAGGGGCTGTCTGTCTGGCAGGGCATGCAGCACGGCTCCAGGCAGCTCTGTTGTCCCCTTGTTCTTGGATGGGAAGCAAAGCCCAGCAGAAACACCCGCATGCTTACCCAGAAAAATCAACCGGCTATTCTAGTACTGGGAACTTTTCATATGAACAAGCTAAACCATGCTAAAGACCCATAAAAACAGAAGTCCTTGGAAATTAAAAGGAGAAGAATTGAAAAGAAAAAAGTGACATGATGTACTAAAATGCACTGATTCTTGCATTCTTGGTCATATGCTCAGACTCTTGGATTATCATTACAAAGAAACTTTTCCTATGAAATCTTTGTACTGCAGGCTATCTAACAAGTGGAAAAGACTGTCAATAGGAAAATTTAATCCTATTTAATCTATTGCAATAGGAGAATAATTTAGTGTTTTTCCATCATTATCAGATCAAGATCATTACCAGATAAACTTTTCTCCTTAGAAGTCTTAAATCTTTAAAAATTAAAGATATTTCCTTCCTCCAGGCCTTGTCCCACTACTTTGGACACTACTGGCAAGGCTAACATGGAAGGAAAGGGCTTTCTACTACACCAGTTCTGGCACTTAGCAAAATCTGTAATCCAAAAACATTAAAGCTCAATTGGGAGAGTAGTTTTGTCCTTTTTTTTCAACACTGAAAACAGATAATGTCTTTTATCCCCTGTCCTGCAGATAACCCCAGGACCTCATTTGTGAGATATTTTTTTGCTATTTTACTACAAGATGCTGCTGTTAGAACAGAGTCCACAGTGCTTTTGCTAGTTTGCTTATAGACATTTCTATTCTATGATCAACAAAAAGGTTAGAAGTCTTTTTTATAAAGTCCACGGGAAACAGCCACATCTCCTTCCCCTTAAGAAAGGGAAGAGAAAGAAAAAGCAAGCAGCTAGCAACAGAAGAGTGTATGTTGTGGTTGATCCAAAATACTTCCTCAACTTTGGTGCTTTTCACTTTTAAAAGTACTTAGCCCTTAATGGGTTTGCCTCTTGGCTGACAGAATTTCATTCCTCCTTTCAAAAGCTCACACATGCCACTCCCAAGGGATTCAGTGGAAGTGGGGCATGCATGGCTGCCAAGAGTAACCCACGGACAAGAAGAGCAAGTAGGAGAAATCATTTTCTCACAGCCTTGGTAAGTGCTCCAGGCTGTCCTGTCATCATGGGTATTAAAATGAGAGGGCAGAAGTAAATTCAGGGCTGCCTCTGACCTTTGGGTCAGAGACCCAGAGTGTTTAACTCTAGCAATAGTCTAAATAACTTCAAAAAACAAATCTTCATGCATTTTTTTTTTCTATGTGCTTCATCCTGATTTTCTAGCCAATGCTGTCCTTTAAAATAAAAATCAGATGACTGAGCATAATATTTTTTGCTAGAAAAAGAGTCATAATCTGCCACACCCACCTTCGGCTCCCAGGGATAAGTCATCTTCAAAACTTCCTCCATTTCTCACCAACATGCCTGAAAACATATAGTTAGCAGTTCAACAACCACAATGCCCCAATGTCTTCCTTCCAGCAGCTTATCTAAAGATATTAGCAACACACTTCATTTGATACAAGAAATAACCAGACTTTATTTACAATCCCTGCATTACTCATGCAGTTAAAATGCATTAAGAAGCAAGAAGTTACATTTCAGAAGACAGCAAAATGATTTCGAAAGAGAACAACTACAATGCTGCTTTAGTTTTGTGCTCAGAAACACCTCCAAGTGAATGTGTGAGCAAATTAACTTCAAGTGGGGCCCTGGAGGTACCACTCAGCAAATCTGTGCCTTCTGCTACTGCGTTATCTATCCTCCAGACATCTTCTTACCATGGGAATCCAGAGTCTGAGTCCAGCTGGGGCATTTCCCTCTCACCTCCCTGTACCAGATTAGGAGCTGAAGTGAAGACTCCAGGCACAGCAAGTAATTCTTTTTCACCCTGTCACTACCTGCACATTCCCACTGTACTTTGAACTTTAGTATTCGGACCTGCTTGGATAGTAAAATTTTCAGGTGTGGCAACCACAGTTATTAGAGGCAGAGACTGTCTAATGCTCACAAGTTTGGAGACAAAATCACCTCCCTGTTTTGCACATTTGGGAGTTTTTCAAGAGCTTACTAAGATCTCCTGAAAGACTTTTTCAGGTTCTTTTCCCCCTTCTCCAGTTTCTCGGGCACAATTGCTCCGCTGTGAGAATAACTCTGCAACTCTGTGGTTTGTACTGCTGCTAAAGAGAGGAAGTCCCACATGAATGTCCTTGAAAATAGATTCCAGCAAAAGAGATTTCAGTAGGTAAAGCCCTTCCTTACCCTTCAACAGAGGATTGCTTTGCTCATCCAGGGAGGCTCCCAGAGGCGTTCTGAAACCACAGAAGAGATTAACACTACTTAAAAAACTTGCTGCTTCATGTCCTTCCTTACAGCATGTAACAAGCTTGTGATAGCAGCAGTCATCCCTCCCTCCCTCCCTCCCTCCTTCTTTCCCTCCGCCCCCAGAAAGCACAAACATCTGATGACTGGCAATAACTTCATAAACAATCCCCAGCCCTCTAAATAAATACACTTTGCACAGAAAAACAACAAAACATAATAACTGCAAAGCTCAAACACCTTCACCTCAGCCCCTGCTAAGGAAAATCATGAACTTCTCAGTAAGACACTCAGAAAAAACAAGCATGAATTTTTGAATGGATTAATTCAATCTCACTTATGCAGCAAAAACTATTGCCATTCTTCCACACATTTAAAACTTCTTGGAGAGAGGGGTGAAGAGTCGTATTTGATGATCAGGAAAATCAAGATAAAAATCTTGACAACTATGTTAGCTGTCACTTGCCAGTTCTGATGCTTTATAGACTCTTCACAACAGGTCTTTTTTGCATGATCCCTCCCGTTGCTGCTGCCTGAAGGGCAGGGGATTTGCCGAACCTCACAGTGCTCAAAAGGAGCAGCAGAAGCCTCACAAATGACAGGTCCAATCCCACTCTGGGTTTACACTGCATTTGTTGACACTAGCTAGATGTTTCCACATCTTGTCTCTCAGACATGTTTAACCAAAGGCTTGTCACTTCTAAGTTGCACAGCATTAACTTTCAAAGCTCAAAACAAATTCAGAAATATAATACTTATAAAGAAGGGGAAAGCAGATGATTTATGCACCTACATTATGTATGTTTCATTTGGATTTTTAATTAGACAAACACATAAACCTACCCGAAGACCTGAAAGTAAACAGTGCTCTGATACAGTATTTATTTTGGTGCCATAGCCAAATTAAGCAAGGAAAGTTTGCATCTGCTTTCTAACAGACCTTACACTTCACAACCTTATTTTTCTTTCCCCTCTGAAAAGAGCTCACTCTGTCCAGATGCAGGCTGCTGATATGGAGCAAGCTCACTTCAACACGCCTTTTGCAAAGCAAAGCAAAGCCCCACCATGGTGGACTCCAAGGGAAACAGCCAGAGCATCCAGGTGCATCAGCATGTTCCAGGTGACAGGACAGGCTCTGCTGAGGCTCAGATCTCCCCTATTTCTGTATGTCTGTCCAGTCAGAGTCTGAAAAAACTTAAGATGTATTGTCTAAACCTGTCAAGCTACAAGAAGCCTTATGTTCTGAGGTAAGAACTCTGCTGGTTGTTTACTCCCTGGCTCTGATGGGTGAGCTCCCAACCTTCTCCCTTTCCTTCCCTGGTGGCTACTCCCATGCCTCTATGTTTTCGATGTAGAAACTCGCTCGCATTGACTCTGACAGCCAAGGTCAGTGCTGCATGCAGCGGCTGGCAGAAAGCAGTAAAAGCATCCAAAGCTGGCATTTTCCTTTCGAAATTAAGTCTGTCACCATTACAGCACATTAGCCACAACCAGAAGAGCATCCTTGTCAACCACCTCTTGCTGCCCTACCTGCACTGCTGCATTCAGCTGCCCTACAGCCCCTGCCTTTGAAAAATTTGCTCTAAGAACTAGACAAAACATGAGTTTAAACAACAGATAAGTACCACACAAAAATCCTTTTGGGCAGCAGCCTTTCTGCAACAGGCTGTTTTTCACCAGCAAAGCCCACAGGTCTGTCTCAGCACAGCCCTGAGCACTTGGGAATGTCAGGGCTGGGGGACCCTTCCACTCACTGTGCCCTCAGGATGGGTTCTCCCTGCCATAGGCAAACCCAAGGTTTCCTCTCATCCAGAGCTTTGTTTGTTCAGCTACCAGTTGTGGTCGGGTGGTCTGTCGGAACAGGACAAGGGTTTTGCACTGTGCTGTGGAAGTGTTTAAACCTCAGCTTTTAAAACCTTAACTGGGCAGAAGCCATGTTTATTTTAAACTTGAAGCAAAAAATCTCTTCTTTCTGAGGCATTTCAAGAACTCACTTCCTGCATATCTACAGGAGATGGCTCCGAGATACCTCCCACATCCCCTGTATTACTGGCAGAGTTTAAATATATTCAATCAAAATAATACACGTCATCATAATAGTTGACAAAAATTTCATTTTATCTATCAGTATAACACAAACACTTGTGTTTCAACTTTTATGAGCTTTCTTATTACTCCAAAATGCCTTTTCAAAGTACTGGGGAGAGAGAAAAAGAGGCCTTTCTCCATGGCATGTGGTTCCTAAAACATGAATGAACCAGAGACTTTGAGTAACATCTGACAATTTTTATGCCCCTATAATTCCTACCACAGTATGATAAATACTTGATTTTTTTGCTTTTGGGGTTTGCTGATAGTTGTTTCTCTACAAAAAGCCCAAAACAACAAGAAGTGTATCTACCAAGGTAAATAACATGGGAGGAATATTAGGAGCCCTCCTCTTCTCTAAAGCAGATGTGAAACAGAGATGCCAAGTAATAAAAGCCCCAAAGCACTAACATAAATATCAAAGGACAGCTAGTAATTATTTTTATCCATATTAGAACACTATTGATGCCTTTAGAAGCAAACAAAGGAATAAATCTTGCAAGCAGATCTATCTATGCAGCGGGTTGATATTAAGGTTTTTTTGTGCTGCTGCCAACTCATACCAGAAAATGAGATTTTAAAAGTGCCAACTTCCTTCTGATTTCACAAACACGTACAGAAACTCAGACAAAATGTGAAGGACTGATTTTAGAAACATGTAACAGGGAAAATATTGTGTGCAGTAACTGAATCTTCATTTGTAGTAATGTCTACATGGTAACTTGTTATGGAGCTAATTTGTAAGAATAAGCTTGTGCCATGAACCAGAACAGAAAGCTCGGTTTGTGTATGCTCACACTTTGTAGCAATCAAAGCTCCAGAGCAAAACCAGTGTTATTAAACAAGAAAGAAATTTCAGGGAAGACAACTTACAAATTGTAAATTTCAGGGAGAACAACTTAAAAATTGTAAATTTCACAACTGTTATTTTTAAACAAAACACTGGAGTATCTGCAAGGCTATTCTGTTCTCTTTTCCTACATACATTGTTATCAAGGGACAATCAGTTCAAGGTTTCTATACATATAATCACTTATAACAGTGCAAATTGAATTCTCACTTTACATGCCAGCAACTGCTTGCATGTACATTAGCCAAAAAAGTTAAACTGTTCTGCAGTTTAAAGCACAAGAAACTGTGCAGCTCTTCACAGGCAACTGAGATTGCACCTCCCAGACAAGAACCGTATATGCTGGCACCCTGCACGCCACAGAGCAGAGGCTAACTCCTCTCTAAATAGCATTGTTTAGGAAATTTATTTTTTTTTTTAAATCTTTCTGAGGAGAAGACGACATTCCTCTGAAAAGATTTACAATAGTGAGCAGCTGTACTTTAAAAGGCTTCTGTGGAAGGAGCACAACAGGTTTCACAAACACGCACTACCTAAATTTGCGTTTCTGTATTAGCTAAAGAGTTAACTTGTGCTTCATTTGTTATTTGTAAAACAAGATTCCCATATTTTGGGAATCAGCCGCCAGAGATGCAAACACATTCCACAGAAATGTGTGGTGCCAGTTTTGACAACACACAGTTACCAAAGCACGGGTATGAAATGACAAGCTTTCTGTTACTACTCAAGATTTTTGGCCATCTATTAGATGTTCATGTTGTCAGTTTGCAGCTTTGTGCTATTCCTTAAATTCTGTATGGAAATGTTAAGGAATACAGGGCCAGGGAAGGTCCTAGACAGAAATCCTGCAGATTTAGATGTAGTGGCAGTGCAGCATTAGGAAGAGTATTTCTCCCAATGGCCTTTTCCCCCTCCAGTCCTCACATTTTTTGCCCTCCTCACTCAAATAATACTTCCGAGAATGCACTGAATTCATAATACTGATTTTTAAGAATATAGTTTGGTAGACCTACAGCACACCAGATTTGAGGTAAAGTCAGAAAAATCTTCTCCCATTCTGGCATGTTGGAAAAATGGTCTGTCAGGTCTGAACATTGTATTTTAGGGATTAGTACAATTTCATGCCTGTAGCTGCCAACACTCCATCCAAGGCACCGCCCGTAAAGATCTGAAGAAAACTATATGGAGGATCCTGTAGCTATAAAATAACCCACACTTCAGTTACAGAGCAAGCTCAGTCAGCTGCTCACTGGATCAAGAGATCACAAAGCCAGAGCTAATATCAGTGGCAAATTCTCACCTTAACATAGCTGCTCTTAAAAGGAGAAAGAAACCAGAAATATCAAATAGCAGAGGTCTTGAAATGTCATTGTTAGCTACTGGAAAGCTAATTGTTACCTTCTCCCCATCAACTCTGCCTCCAAGGGCTGTGAGAATTGAATGGAGAAAAAAATAGGACAAAAGCAGCTGCTACTGATGTAGCATTTGTGCTTTTATGTGACTGAGGACGAAGAAAAAGTAATGCCATCAATAGCTGTTCCAAACACCAAAGATGATTTTGCAACAGTAATAGAAAGACAGAATACATATACCATGCTTCAAGTTAAGGACAGAGGACCTTAAGAGACTCAGATAAATCAAGTTAGTCTAAACTGTGCCATCCCTCCTGAAGGCCCGTAAGCACAGAGGGCATTCCGCGGAAGCACCGTTCCTTCAAATCTGCACCAAAAAACAGTCAAGGGAACAGTGGAAGCTTTAAACTGGAGCCCGTGGGTGAGAACCACTGCAGCTTCCGAAGTAATACTGCCTTCCTTACCCTCAGCTGAGTTCCTCCTCCGGCGGCTGAAAGCCTTCAGGCTCATGAGACGCCAAGGAGAGAAGCGGTGCCGAACGCAGCTCCCCTGCGGCCACGCGGGCTCGGGCGCAGCCCGGCCGGAGGCAGAGCCCGCACAGCAGCGCCGAGGGGCGGCCGTGCCAGCGCCGGTGCCCGCTCCGCACCGCGGCCCTGCCCGCCGGGGCCGCCTCCCTCCCCTGCCCTGCCCTGCCCTCCGCGCCGCACCGCGGGCACTGCCGGCCCCGCTGCCGCAGCCACCCGCCGGCGGAGCACCCACCTGCAGTCCTTCAGCCATATCGCGATCTTCTCGTTGGGAACGCTGTGGCAGCCTTAGGGCAGAGCAGGAGAGAGAAGCCGACAGTCAGTAACCGCGAGGGGGGTCCCGGTGGCCCGCGGGCTGCCGCCCCCGGCACTGACCTGCTCCTGCGGCCAGCGGCAGCTCTCCTCCGCCGCCGCGATCCTCCTCCTCCTCTTCCTCCTCTTCTTCCTCCTCCTCCTCCTCCTCGCCGCGGGCCAGCGCCGCTGCCGAGAAATCCTCCGCTTCCGACGCCTGCCAGGAGTCGCGGCTCTTGGCCCAGGCCTTCCTCTTCTGGGTCGCCCCTTGCCACTCCTCCGCCGCCGGCGGCTGCTCCATCGGGGCGGCGGCGCCGGCGCCGGCGGGGGCTTCACGCCGGGAGGCGAGTGCCGGAGAGAGCCAGCCTGCCGGGCGAGCGGAGATGTGCCGTCCGTCCGGCTGTCCGTGCGCCCGGCCGGGGGCCGCGGGGCCGCCGTCGGCGCAGCCCCCGGGAGCGCGGCCGCCCCTCCCCGCGCTCACAGCCCGGCCCGCCCTCAGACCCGGCCCCGCCGCCCCCCGGCCGCCCCCGGACGGGCGCTCCCAGCCCCGCAGGTGTCCGCTCCGGCCCGCCGGCGGCAGCGGGCGGGCAGAGCTCGGGCGGGCAGAGCTGGGCCGGCCCGGCTGCCCACGGTACTCACATGTCGCGCCGCGGCGAGGCGGCGGCGGAGGCTGCGCCCGCCCGGGCTGCGGGCGGCGGCGGCGGCGGCTCTGACTTCCTCATACCGCTGCGGGATGAGAAAACTCGGCGGCCACGTGACGGCGGCGGGGCCGGGGCACAGCGGGGCCTCGCGCCGGGGCTGGGCCGCTGTCCCGGGGCAGGGATGCGGGGCAGGGATGCGGGACAGGCATGCGGGACAGGGATACGGTGGTCGCGCCCGCTGGCGCTGCGGCAGCGCGGCCCCGCGGGCCTGAACAGGCCGCCCGTGGCCTGGCCCGTAAAGGATGTTTCCAAACTAAACGCTGCAAAGCAGCGAAGAAAGACTTTGCGGGGTTTATCCTGGGGGAACAGGAGTGAGGAGGGGAGAGAAGGCAAAAGGAAAAGATACAGGATGCGTACGGGGTACACACAGCCTTCTGCCTCGCTTCCAGGGCTGTGACATTATATCGGCCTCTGCTCGGCCACAGGCAGGGCGCTGCGGGGACACCAGAAGCACCGAGCCCGGCCTCTTAAAATCTTAGGTGCGTTTGAAGCCTTTATCATCTCCTTCAGGATGTAGTTAAGCCACCGGAATCAACTGAAAACCCAGCAAAAGAGGAACGAGTCCCCTAATCTGGGAAGGAGGTGCCTCACAAAAAGCTGCTTTCGCTGTCGGGGGCCGAGTGCCATTTCTTAAACACTGTGTCCTGCTCGAGGAGGTGCCGGCCAAGGTCCCTGCAGCAAGAGCCCTGTTCCAGGTGCCCTGCCTGCCCTGGCTGCCTCTGGCCTGAGGGCAGCTGTGACTGAGTCCGTCGGAATGGTCTGTACTGCAAGAAAACCAGAACAACAGTAGCACAAAGGACAAACAAAGTGTATTTGTCTTTAGTTTGTTCCTGAAAGTACACGTTATTTCTGTACGTGTTTTGAGATGGTATTCTTAATTTTCTTTTAAAAAGAGCAAACCACATTTGAATCTTTCTTGCTGATCCTCAAAATAATCAAATAATTTTCTCAGCAGGGCATGTTTCACATGCTACAGATTTTGCATAAGCTAATATGGAGCGTGCTCTGTGCCATGGATGTCCCAAGGGGTGACTCAGAGGATGGGCACAGGTCCTGTGCCTTCCACAACAGCGTGGTGCAACTTGGACTTCAGCTGAGGTTCCTCACAGGTGGATTTACAGTACTGGAATCTTAAAATCTGATTTTTCTGGCTTTGTTGGCAAGTGCCTAGCACAGCATTACTTTGACATAATGGCCAGTATTTCAATTTTATGTGTATGCATAAATAGCTGTACCTATTAAAAATGGCCTTTTGAGGTTGAGCTGCCTGGATGAGAGCTGTAAGAGAGGCAGGGAGGGCTTGGAGAAGTTTAACCCCTGCCATTGTTTGCTGCCTCAAAGGGAGCACAATTTCTTCTTCAAAGTTGCAGTTTCACTGGCACAGCTAAGGGTGAACAGTTGCAAGCTAAAAGCAGCGACTGTCTGGCCGTGCCAATACATCCTTAAGGAGTTCTTAATCCACAAATTACTGACATTATTGTCTATAATTGCTTGTCTGTTGTGACAACACTTACTCAGAGAATGTCAGAAATGTAAACAGCAGCCAATAGCTTTTTGCAGTGAAGTCCTGCCAGTACAGCACTGGGCTCTCTCTTGCACCTTCATACCATAGCAGCAAGATCCCTTTTGTCTCTCTATGACTGAGGATTGCACAATCAAATCCTATATTAAGCAGAATATTTTTCAAGGGAATTAGCTGGCTTGTTATTTCTTTTAACACTTGTAATCAAAAAGTCAGTTTGTTCTGTAATAAAAGTTTCTCTTTCTTCAGAATGTAATTTGTTGTACTTCAAAGCAATAATTGATTGGGGAAAAAATCATGTCATCTTGTCACTTAAATTAGACCAACTTTTTTTTCCCCTCAGATTATTTTGAAACCATTCAGATAAAACATTGTGTAGGCATTAATTAGATCAGGGATAAATTGTGCTTTACATTATGTTATAAATTCCTAAAGGAAGATTTATAACCACAGCACTATTAGCAGTACTACCAAGTACTACCAAGTAAAAAACACATGGACACACGCTCATTTTAATAATAATAATAATTCTCACATTTGTCGTCTGGGTGCTGGCCCTAAGCATATGAATGTGTGTGTAAATTCACAGAGAAATGCAGTTTAGCCCAACAAATATCACTAAGTCACTGCAGTTTGTCTTAAAAGAACAAAAACTTTTGAAGAGGACTTAATTCAATTTTTGCCTGCAGAGGATTCTTTCAGATGCAGTATTGTGTGAAAAAATACATTCGTACATAACTCAAAGATATAAATGAGATGCTTCCACCAGTGCCCATGGGGACTTGTTCCCGTGTCTGAGTGCACTGTAAGGAGCATTTTCCTGCTACAGCTGGGCTAGGCTTCCCCCTGCTTTTGAGCACGTTGTGTCTCTGCTAGTTCTGTACATCAGGAGAGGATTACACAATTTATCTATATCCCTCCATACAGTATGGGGAGATAGGGATAAGCCTCTGGAAACCAGAGAAATATTTCCAGGCTGCATAGCTGGGCCGTTGGTAGCATGGTCAAAGCCCATCCCTACAGGCATCCAGTGCTGGAAGAGGATTGGAGGGAATGGGATCAAAATGTGCTGGTTTGGAATGTATTTCTCTGTTTTCCAGCTCAGCTGAGGGCTAAGCCCACCCTCTCAGGATGACAAGGAGGACCAGCCATCAAAGCCCCATTTGCAGATCTTACCACAGAGGAGACACTGACAAATGGGTAACACATATAGAAGCAACTAGACAGAGCAATTAGGAATTGGTTTATAGACCAAAATAGAAATAAAATAAAATTTTAAAAAACAAACAAAAAAAAAACAACAACAAAAAACCCCAACAAACCGAACAAAAAAAAAAACCCAAAAAAACTCCCACACCAAAAAAAACCCACAAAAAAACCCAAAACTAGCAAAACTCTCTCTGTGCCTTGTGTCTTCCTTTGACACAAGGAGTAATGGGAATTATTTCATAGGTGTGCATTCAGAGAATTAGTGCAATATGACAGAAACCTTCTTTTGGTCTTTCACGTGGCAGCAGAACTGGTTCTTGACAAGGGGAGAAACTCCATGCTGCTGCCTAATGTGGTTTGATCCTGAGACTTGCAGTTCCAAGTCAACAACGCTTCATGACCACAATTGGATTTCCATATTATTGGCAGACAGAAGAGAGGAGGAGCTAACAAATAGTTCACCTTTGCAAGCAATGTAACAAAAAAATATTCCTACATAGTAACAAAACTATGATAAATACTGTGCAGTTATTTGCTTTGGCAGGGCCTGTGTTTGAGAGCTGGAGAATGCATGAAGAAACACACAACCCACTGTCATGCACATCCTTAAAGTTTCCACAGCTCCATTTTAGTAAACGCACTTTGTTAAATTAAGCGATTTCTTTCTAAGCCAAGATTATTTAAATTTTTTTTTTAAAAAGGCTACTGAGGCCTCTGCTATGCTATAAATGAGAAAGACAACCTGGCCGACATGGGTAGTATCTATTCCATGTCAACAGAAAGGGCCCACCAGTGCCTTTTGCAGTCTTCTCTTCAGAGGGCCCACTACAGGGGTGGGTAGTTTTGTCTCCTGGCTTTTCCATTACACATCCTGCATCTGCAAAGCACAGCAGAAGGCTGGAAGTCAGTCCTTGCAAAGCTCCTCCAGGGTGTTGGTAGCTGGGAAGGTGCTGCCGCCTTTCTTCAAGTTGATTTGGCAACTTCCCAGCTTCTCTGTGTGTATCTCACCTCCCTGGTCCTTCCAGGCAGGAGACCAACCAGCACCTCTGTCTTTTACAGAGCATCTGTAGTCTTCTCTCTACCAATCAAAATGCCTCTTTTTTTTCTTTTTCTCTTTTTCTTCGTTTGACTCATAGGTCACTGCCTATTATTTTAGGCCTTTTGAAAGCCTTGTCTCTCTCACAGTGCTGACACCAAGCACACCCATAATATCTGCCATTTCAGAACTTTGGGGATTTTCTTAACATACTTAAAAATTGAAACCTCACTTGTTTCGTGTCATCCTGTCTTGCCAGAACTGAACTGAGTAACCTGAGTACTATGTTGCTAAGGCAGAACAGACTGTCTCCTTTTATCCTATGAAATACATATAACATAAGATGATAAATAACCAAAATTGTGCCATGAAACAATAATAATGTGCATTCCATATATTTCCTAAATTTTTATTTTTAAAATTACATATTTAAAGGGCAATGCTGCAAGTGAAAGACAATTACATCTAGAGTATCATTCAGCTATCTCTGTGCAGAAAAGAAATCATACTTGACTGGGAGCCATTACTGTTGCCAGACAGATGTTCTCTCTCAAATATGTAGAGTAGAAAGGATGGAAAGTAACCTGGCAGTTTTACTCTAACAACTTATAGTGTTAGGACAGCGTCTACAGCTTCTACAGCTTTGCCAGTCATTTTGTTTAAACATGAGTGTTATGCATGATGTTTCTATAAGGTGAGAAACAAATGCATTAAAGTTAACGCAAACCACATCTCTTCAGGCTCTTTTCAAACCAAATGCTGTCTGGTTTATTGAACCACTTGTACTTCTGGGACCTCTTGCAGGAGTGGGAAGGAGGAAAAAAGGCACTTCCGCCAGGGCGTTTACGGAGCTATAGCATAGCAGGAGGAAGTTTCTGAAGGAAGAGCCGGATATCTGTGCTGAAGTGGATTACAGCTGCACCACCGAGTCAGATGGACAGACCCGAGGCCAAGTGCACATAAATGGATGAAAACAAGCAGCATGGGGAAGAGGGGAAACCAGCCTTAAATCTTTCAAGATGTAAATGCACTTCATGTCACTGAATTATGTTGGTGGGTAGCTGTAATGTTTGATGTTCATATCTTTACCAAGAGAGCAGGCAAAGGAAATAACTCCACAGATTCAGGAGATTAAGGCAGCTGTCAATTTTAAAGCCAATTCTGTGCATTTTCTCATTCAATGCTGTGTCCCTTTAAATTTAGTGACTGTGTTCATTCCCTTTCTGAGCACTGCCCATACAAGACTATGGCACTGGAGCCATATCCATTTATGTATCTTTCTCCTATACTGTAGGATTCTGTTCTCTACATTTACAGTTCAAGTACATTAAGACGGTAATTTCATTTACAAATACTGTTCCTGCTCATATGTTTTAAATCTTATGTGTTCCAAAAGGCTGATAAAGGAACTACACATGAAAAATAAAGGGGAGAGATATTTATCTGCACTTAAAAGATCTTTTTTATCTTATCTTTAGAATTCAAAAGCACTCAGCTGATATTTTGTCCTGTTTCTGCTCTCATTGGGATCCCTGATAAAACTGTGTGTGTTTAGGATAATTAAGTTTTCTAACATGCATTGAGATAGGGGGTAGGCATTACATTGTTCACACTCACAGCAAACTGCAGGAATAACACAAGTGAACTCAGCATATCCAGATCTGACCAAATTACTGTAGATTTCCTTCCAAATCCATTTGGAAAACTCACTGAATTTATTTGGTTTTTTGCAATGAATCAGTGAAATAAAATGTCATCAGCTCCAGAATGAATACAGTCATATTTTCTATGGATTTAGATTGGATATATTTGCTTCCATTAAGTCTTTCGTCATTGGAGCATTTGTGATGTGTCTCTTCTATATATTGTAAAATAATGAGCAACTTCATTGTGCAACCTTTGCATCTCAGTTGTCCAGCTCTCTGTTTGATGAAGTATAATGAATACTTAGTGCCACTGAGTCCTCTTCCCTCTCTGGATCTGGGCTGAAATTGGCCAGTGAGATCAGAAATTACGACAGGAGGAGGAGGAGAAGAAATTAATCCATTTCATATCTGTTTTCATAGCAAATAAGATTAACAAACAGATGCAGAAAGTTGACACAAAGGCTGTCCACAAGCAAGCCCAGAGGACATGTTCCCTGCTTGTCATCTGAACCTGAACAGCTCAGGGTGCGTGACTAGCTACTTTTAAAAGTATGCTGTCAGATATTTACCCACTGTGCTAATTAATTTCTGGGCTTGACTCAGCTCTAAAATTAATGCATTTCCTTTTGCTGGGCAGCACAAGGAGTGATAATAGTATTGACTTTAAGGCGTTGACCAAGCTATCCTATAGCTGAGAGCAGTGGCAGAACAAAATGCATCAGGAGGAAATTCTAAACAGAAACCAGTAAGAGTTCCCAAGCAAAACCATAGCTAAGGTGGGCTGGACAGTCTTGAGAAATCCACATTATTTGCTATAAATCTCATTCACTCAGTGCTGAGACATCAGTTAAATGACTGAGATCAGAAGGGCATGGGTATCCATTTGATCCATGGCAGCAGTGGCACGGGAGGGAGGGGACCCAGGTGTTACAGCTCTTCTAAGATAACCTTTGGCCAAAAATAGACTGTCAATTAAAAACTATTGTAGAAAGCAACAGAAGAAATTTGTTTCTGCATTTGAAAGGCCTGTTTATAATCCCAGTAAAATGAAGCTGGAATAAAAGGAAGAAAATAGTGGTTTTCTCTTGCAGTATGCATAACATAACTACTCTGAACTTGAGGGTAGTCAGAGAGTTGTGTAAGGGCCAGATTTCTTGTGTGAAGCTGCCTAAAGACAAACAATCACGTTTGACTTCACGAGCTCTTCCACACCAATCAATAAATTCTAAAGAAAGATTTATTTACACAATTCAGTAACTCCTTGATGAGTCACTATGCTATTTCAACTCTTTTCCATAGACATTTAGTGGTCAGATGGTATCATGCTAAGGAGGATTTTCAAGTCTAACAACTCTATTTTGCTGTATGTATTTTTAAATGTTTTAAAATGGATAGTCCAGTGTTTGAAGTACAGGATATTTCTCTAGCTGGCTGGTAAGAAGCTGGTCTGATCCAGTAACAACCAGCAGCCATTCCTGGCCTGTAATTCTTTGGTGACTTTTATGGATTCATTTGATGTGCTCAACAGAAGTAGCTGCCACTGGGCAGGAGGCCAAGTAGCAAAAGCGTCACATTTTGCACTAATCAGGTACCTCATTGCTGTCTGCAGTTATGGCTGGCCAACCCTTTGTGCACAGAAGTCTCATTAACTTTAAACTTAGCTCCTTAGAGGGCATAGCAGGGGCTGATAGTGGTAAACCAGACACCAAAAATAAATGGGAGCAGAATTTGTCCTGCCTAGAGAAATTATTCTGTTACAAGGAAGTTCAAGCCTTCTGGTGTTACATTATCAGAGGGCTTTATCTGCTCAGCTCCCTTTAGATGCAAAATTAACACTGCCTTTGGGGGTATTAATTAATTCAAACTCACATTGTTCCAATCCCTGAATTCTGCTGTCGATTGTCCACAACCATTTGATAGATTAAAATATTAACTCGAATTCCAAGTGCAGTGTCCAAAAATATAAACTCATCCCTTTAAAATTAGCTGTCAGCCAGAGGAAGACTTTCCTTCCTTGCTGTGCACTGGGAAGAGTCAATGACTGCATGTTCCCCAGGAAGCTGGTTAAACCCACAGAGCTCTTGCTGCAGTTTCCCACTTCCCTGCAGTCAAGCAGCACTCCCACACTTTGGTACCTGTGCCTCTCTCCAAGCACACAGTCATTTACTATGGGAATGGTTCAATTACCACAGGTAGATACGGGAGGGTGAGAAAAAAACCTGTCCTGCTAAAGACAAGGGCTCTGCCTTTTGTGTAAATAAATTAGGAGTTAGTTTGAATAGGGGACATGCTACAGAACACACTAGCTAAAGGATAAGGACATGACAGACTTTTCCCAAGGCTCCTATCTGTGCTGCTATAGCAGGACACACTGGACTGGGATGGTGCATTTGGTGCACATCCCTCTATTCAATAAACTCCTGATCTCACTATGGGAAGGAATGGATCACTGCATCTCCAACTGGGGCTTCCTGACAGCAATGAGAATTTGGTTTTAAAACACTGCTCATATTTCAGGCTTCACGAGCATTGGAAAACGTGAATTACATTTTAAATTTAATTATTAATATTTAAGACTATTTTGACCCCTCCATGAATGGAGGCATCTGTTTTTTACTTCAAAACATGCCATTTGTGGTCCTCCCTTCCTCTGTACCATACTCTGTAGGGATGAGAGGTGTTGTACATTAATCTCTAACATGTATTGAGTGTCACTGATGTCATGCTGATGTCTATTGATCCTGTCCTGCCTCATGCAGACCTTTCAGAACTTTGGACTCATGCAAAGCTGGAAGAGGGCTCTGTATCTTCCTGTCTTCCTACAGAAAATGTGCTCTGCACTCTTCAAAACACTGTGGGACAGAGCAAAGTGCCCTGTGTGCAGCAAGTGTGTGTCTGGGTGTCCCCTAAAGAGAGCACAGGAGACACTGCAGTAGGGTCTTGCAGAAGTAGGAGGAGGTGGCTCTGGAGCCCCACATGGCACTCAGCATCTTCAAGGAAAGACTGAAGTGTTCAAGGGATAGGAACTGCTCCCAAAGTGGTCAGAAAGGCTGATGGGGGATGAGAGAGAGCTCCTTCCTCCACCTTCCATCCTCTGAAGGAAGTTCCCCAACACCATCCAGGTGGTTTGGCAATGCCATGGTGCCAAGTAACACGGTGATAACTTTTTCCTTGTGGCAGCAGTTTTTTGAAAAGCATTTGAATGGTATCACAAAAGATACTTAAAGTGATCAAAGGTGCAGAAAAATGCCAGAGTGGCCTGACACTTGAAGCCATATCAGTGTCCTTTTAGGAAATAATATGCAAAGATCTGGACATTTTTCCCCTTGGTAGCTGGAACAAGCATGTTAGCAGTGCACTGCTACAGCTGTACCCACATGTTGTAGCTGAGATCTCCAAAACAATATCTTGGGATATCATGGATACAGAATTTCACGGGATGGATTTGATCAGAGTGGCAGACTTACCATATAGGAAAACTCATCATTTCAGTCACCCTTACTGAATATATTGAAATCTTTACACAAAACAATGGCATCTCTAATGATAATGCTCCAGCACCTCGGTTTCACTGCTAGCTTTATCATCCATTTCTTCTCATCCTTTTTTTTTTTTTTTTTTAGTGGCTGTGTGCCCTTGTGCACACAGGAGAAGATCACAGTCACACAGAAAGACTTATCTGTGAAATGCTGAGGTCATTAATCACATGAAGCCAGCAGTGCACCACAGGAAACATGTCTCCTTGCTGTAAGATGGTCTTGCTTTTGTGCAGACAGAAAAAAAGACTGTCCCAGCATTTTCTGATATGGAGTTCTTTGTTTTAAAGATTACATGCGAAGGAGTAAGTACCCTGGCACTGGTAAGCACACCATAGGCTGGAAGCTTTTTATTTGCTAGTTATTGTTTGTCTTATAAATGCTAAAGTGAAATGACGCAAGTGCCCTTTTTGTTGTCATATTGTTTGTTTTAGCTTTCATTGGATGCAATCCAATGGTACCTTTACGTAGGCTCCTGTATAATTAAGATAGTGTGCACATTCTCTGAAAGGAAATCATTAAGAGCCTCTCACGGAGAATGCACTGATTTCCCTGTCTGTGCCTTTTAAGTGGGTATAGCTCACACTCCATCAATTAACTTCTTGATAGTCCAGGCATACTTCAAAAATAAATCCCATGTTAAGCTTCCAAAGCAGCTTTCAGCTGAAAACATTCAAGCTGCTTTGCAGGCTCCAATTCACTTCCTGCAAACATGAATTTCTTGTTGTTCCTAATTATAACATGTTTCCTTCTCAGGATAAAAATCCCAAAACCCCAACTTATTTTTTTTTCCTCAGAAACACTTTGGAATTTGGGTTTTTTATTTGCTTTTAAAGTGAAACAAAACCAAGAAGCAACTCTGTAAACCCTCAGAGTAATTGATAGGTGCCTTGGTTATAGATGTTAAATCAAGAAATCAGGAGAAACAAGTATGATTTTTGGGGAAGAAACCTGGAGGTTTAACAACTGAACAAAGAGGATAAAGTACAGTTTCACTGTATATTTGCAAACTGCAATTGCAAACACAAGGCATAAACTGTCCCAGTGCCTGTAAGTAACAACCTTCCACTGCCACAAGCTCTCTGTAGCTCTGTGTGTGTTCCCAATGGGTAAGGTGTGCCCTGATACCAGGCTGCCACTGCTGAGAACCTGCCAGGCTGATGTGCAGCATAGAACCTGCTCACCTGTGAGCTTCCCTTGGGTGCTTCTGCTCTCAAACAGCCCTCTCCCTCACCATGGAACCCATTCCTCCTCTAGATCTAAGGGGAAATAAAGAAAACACTGTAAAACTAAACCATGCTTGTGATACTAGAGAGGGAAAAGCTCTGCTACTGCTGTGCTCGCCTGCCTTTATAGGGATCTCAAGCTGAGAATTGATTCTTCTCATCTTTAAAACCTACCCAAAAATTTAGTAGACTTCAGGGGAGATTTGACATCTAAAACTGGTTTCTTAAGTAAAGAACAAATAAAAGTAAAAACAAATAAAAACACAGCGTACAGTTACTACAGGCACATTTGTAGATGATCAGTGTGCAATGGTAAGAAATGGTTTTTGAATGGGTATTTGGTAAATTCGGAAATCTGCAGCTGAAGATGAAACACAAGTGCATTAAAGCAGGAATTGCTTGACTGAACACGCTCCAGCTAAAATTGTATCAAAGTAGTTACAAAACCTGATTAAACAAGGCTTCATTCCCACATGCAGCTCCACCTTGCTGCCTTGGCAGATTCATAACTGGTAACACCCTTTTGCTGGGTTTCACAAAGCTCAGTAGCAGTTCATAAAAGCAGAGCAAAGGAGTTCACCGTTGTTTCCATCACACCGATGGTGTTTAGGGAATCAATGCCCTCTGACAAAGGGTGATGGTTCAAAAAACACGCTTTGCATCAGCTCCTGCTTTCTGTCTGCCTCCAAAGGTAGCAGAGTCAGTCAGCACTGAGGATCTGTGCCAGCTGCAGTGACAGAGTTCAAACCAACCTTCTCACCCACTTCTGCCAGGTGAAAGCTGATTTGCTTCAAAAAAGTCCCAGGGTGCTCAGCAGTAAAGACTGATAAAGCATTCCCACTTCAGCAGTCTGTCAGAAGAGGAAATAAATTGCTCTAAATACAGATTACTATTTTTTGCAACATCCAAACTGCAGCCACTTAGAAGTCTTTTGTGCATTAATGTGTATCGTAATATATCAGTTCTTGAGAACCAATGCTGTGACAGCAGTTATTGTGAATACATCCATCAGCTGAGCTTACTGCTTGCTGGAGAATTGGATACTCAGCTTTCAACAGTGGGGCCTTCCAGCTGAGCTCCTATTCACCTCCAAATAGAGTGTATAAGGTCTCAAAAACTGTGATTAACACAACTGAAATAAAGTAGTTAAAAACTCCATCCAAACAAGCTTCATCTCTACCACCAAGGATGTCCAAAAAATTTAATTTCAATTGTATTTAAACCTCTCGCCCACTTTTGGAAAACAGAAAACATTTCTTCCACCCCCATTCTTTGCAAAATTTCCATGCTGCTTCTATTTAAATGAAGAAAGAAGAATGTGCGACTTTTTTCAGAACAGTCACAATATTCCAGCCTCAGGAATTTGTCTTCATATAAAGTCATCAGAGTTGCAGTGTAGTACCCAAGTATTTTTTACCCTTTCCTAACACACAGGAAATGGATTAGAGAATTCTCTCTCCTGAACATCACAGAAAGAAGATACTGTCAAAAAATCCTTGCAAAAGTATATTAAACACTGCTAGATTCTTGACTCTCCTTCTTTTCCTTGACTGCACCAGTTTGCTGAATAAATGGGATTTTAAGTAATTTAGCCTTTCCAAACAGTTTGCCCTGGAGAGAGCATTCTGTACTATTCCAAGCGCTGCAGGGACTGTCCCCACCAGTTTCCAAGGGACATTATGCATGCTGACACTCCAGAAGGACTTTGGGAAGGAGTTCTTGTCCTTGGGCACAGCCAAACTTTACTCTTGGAACAAGCAGGGACACAAAGCCCCCTCAGAGCTCTGGGCACAGCAGCTTCAGAGAAAAAACACTGGACTTGTTCAGATCAGCCCATTGCCCAGAGCTTACAAAAACCACCATGGAGTTGTGGAATGTTTAAGAAATGGATATATAGGTACTATCTCCCAACAGCCAATAGCAAAAATTTATTCCAAGTCCAAACTTCTTAAAACCAGTGAACTGCTATGGGAGAGGCAGTGCTGCCCCTGACTAGGAGTGGCAAGCTGCTGTTCCCCCCTGCTGGGAGTGGTTTTAGCAGATGTAAAATGTACCTGGTAACGTGATTTCTACTATTGCTTTCCTCTAACAAACATGAAAATTAAAGCAATTAAAAACAAATGTAAGTATTTTCTTCCAGATCTGCTAAATAAATAACGTGATAATAAATAAATAAATGGAATTGGCTAAATTCCTGTCTGTAGGTTTTCTCCCCAGAGAAAACAGCATGTGTGCTTGCTTCTTCTGAGATTTAAGCTATTTGATAAGCACTAACAAACCTGTCAGTTGTATAGATTCACAATCTGTTTTCCCATAAAGCATTAATCCAAAAGGAAGGAGGAAATAAAGCAAAGTCCCTTTAAGACTGGTGCAGCATTCACCCCCTCAGACACTGAATATGGGCAGAAATCTGGCAAATCTCCCCAGGCTGCTCAGAAGACCAGATTTGCTGACACTTGGGACCAGAGCTGCTGCCAGTGCCCACATGCCTGCCTGAGACACTGTGTGCAAATCTAGATGGGGGCAAACACTGAAGGCTTTGAAAGGAGAAAGCAACTGGTTTTAAACACCTGAAAAGTTATGCAAGAAGAAAAAGAGGATGATGCTCAAAATTCACCATTTTTTTTTTCCTTTTATCACAAGCCAAAACATTGCCACAAACCTGTATTACTTGAGAAATACCATTAACTTTGTTTTGTCTGATTAGCTATTTCCATTAATAAAAAACGTTTATTGGTAAATCTTCAGCAATAAACTGCTGAAACTGTGAAGTTAGATGAACACTCATTAGCAAACATGTTTAACTTAGCTTCTTATTATCTCATGTTAGTACAAAAAAGTGAAAATACAGAAAAAACCCTCGTAATCCAAAAGTATTGGCCATGTAAGCAGTGGGATAGTTCTAGTTAAGCAGTTTACAATAGTAAGTGAAATTAACTGATTATCATTTTCCCAGTAACTTTGGAGAATCAATTTACATAATCTACTGACACAACCATTTTTTTCCCAGGTGGAAGATGCTTTGTGAGTCATGGACTGGCAGCACAGCTGCTTTTTGTCTTGTTGTGTGACCTGCCTGGGATATAAAGTAGTTGTTGGAGCAACAGGCACAGCTGCACTACATCTGAGTGCTCCCACCATGAACTCCAAAGCTGTCTGACAGTTATGCAGGAGAAAAAACACAGAACATGAAAATCTTTGGCACAGGGCAGGTCCATCAGCCCACATGCCAGAGAGCAGGTTGGACACCACTCCTAACAGTGTGTGAAAGCATCTGCAAATGGATATTCCTGGATCTCCAACTTCTCCTGCAACAGCTTTTTGGAAATATTTTAAGTAAACTCTTTTTAATTTGGCATTTTTGGGCCAAAGGCGAGAAGTTGTTATTGTGGGGTCTTTGTGAAGGTGGTGGTCACATCCAGGGTCACTAAATTGCAGTTCTGCTATGAGAAAACCTCTGCCTACACCTATGAGGAGAAACTGCCCTGCCAAGTGGGAGTTGCACTTACTTTCTGTCGCATTTTAGGTAACATAGTCCAAACCTTTTCTTTTGGTTTGGTGATAGGACACCACAGACCTATCTCCAAATACTGGAATATTCTCCATTTTGTGCATGGCCTTCTTTTCCTAGCAGAACTTTTAATGGATGGAAAATCCCAACAAACAAGCCTGGACTATATTAATTTTGAAAGCTCAGGTTTCTGAGTATTTACAGCTAGTTCCTGTGTTTGTACTGGTGATAGTTCCTTTATGGGCTTCATACAGGGGATGCACCATCCAGTGAGCAAGAGATCCCAGCATCCTGCCAGGCAGGCAGACAAAAATTTCTTGTTTTATAACTGAAGAGGTGAAATGTCCCAAGAGCATGAAACCAGCTTTCTGAGCTTAATCTCCCTTTCATGGCTACTCTTATACCTTCAGCCTCTGAAAGTCCCTCCAACATGGACAAATCCAAAAATACTTCATGCTGAGCACAGCAGCTGCTGGGCACAAGGACAGCATCTCTGTGGCTGCAAAAACATCATCAAAATGTGCAGCTAGGAGAAAGGGAGCAGAGGACATTTTCAACTACTATTCTGGAAACGGGGTCTTAAGGCTGCCAGTGCTTTTAGTGCTCCATCAATCAGTGATATCACTGTGGGCTCATTTTATTAAAAAAATACCTTAGAGAACAAATGAGCCCTCCTTCCTTTTGCTTGTTTACCCAGATGAAATATTACACAATAAAATATTAAATATGCTGTGGTAGTAAGGACAGGACCACATACTCAGGAAAAGATGACATGGTGTTAAAAGGAAAACTCCAGCCCTTTCCTGCATCCTGAAGGAAAGAGTGATAGAAGTGAATTTTAATTATTAACTTGGATTAGCTATCACAATACCTGAGAAACTGCCATATGGAACATATTCCAGTATAGTTTATACTCTTAATGGCCTCGAGCTTTCCAAGAAACAAAATCTGTGTTACATAAACTGATATCAAAGTGGCCTTGCTTTTTCTTCCCCAAATACATCAGCTAAGGGAGAGCTATTAACGTGCACTTAATGTGTCCAGTAAAATTTTTAGTGAAACACAATGTGGTTGCTTGAAATAAGTGTTTGGATGGAATAAGATTATAGTAGTGGGAGACTTGAAGAAGAAATTCCAGCTATGTTACCCTTTTACTTTTATTTGTTCTCGACAAAGTTCCTGCTGTGATTATGGCTGTGCTTTAGACCACAGTGCTAAGGATGCAAGGCATGAAGAACAGTACTATTCAACCCTTTAATTATTCAACTCAGCCATCCCTAAAATATCAACTGTGAAAATATCGACAGTAAAATATCCATGAAAAGATGACATAGACATCTCCTTTATATTTTTCACAGATAGAAGAAATAAGAATCAGAACCAATGAAAGTGACATGAATAACAGTGGCATTACCTTACAGTCTCTATGAGGCAGTATCAAGTTCCCATCACTATTTTTCAGATTAATATTTTGTACTGGAGGCACAGTTTTGGGTGCTTGTAAACATATTTTTCCTTACGCAAAGTTGTTAAAAATAATAGTACATATTTATATGAAAGCACCAGGATTAAAATAGCACAAGCTGATTTCCTGTTTCTCCAAAAAGCAGTGTGTACTGGCAAACCAAGGCAGGGTTTCCAGAAGTGCTTGTGAAAGGTTAAAGGTCAGTATCCTCTGATTTTGAGAGAGAGATAAGTTTGAGGAGAAGAGAGAAAGGAGAGCACAAGTTAAATTATTCTTCAGGTTGTGGCCTGGCTGCAAGAGATCTGCTTTCAAACCTTCTTCCATATTCCTTCAGTAAAACAAGCAAGGACCCACCACAGGTACAGAGAGGACAGGTGTACAGTCACACATGCAATTTTGGTCGGTAGAAGTGGAGAGTGGATGAAGTGGATCCAACCTCCACTTGCTGAGCTCTGGGCTGGTGATGTGCAGAGCCATAGGCAACAGTATGGCTCTGTGCCTTTCAGTCTCTTATAGCACTAACAAATGCAAGAGCTCACTGTTTCTTCAACCTCTTTTTGCTTACAAAGCTCACGGGTGAGTGGGTTCTACGCTGCACAGCAGCCTGGCAGGTTCTCAACTATTTTTTCTGCAAAGCAAGTAAAGGCATTTCAGAAAAAAAACCTGAAATGGATCTTGCAGAATATGCAAATATCCTGATAAGACTAAGAAAGGCACGTTGTACATCAAATGCATCCTGTGTGAGGCCAGTGTTAGCCTTGGAATGATGGCATACAGTGGATTCATTGACAGGTTTCGCAGCCCACACTTCTTTCTGAATAATCACAACCTGAGAAAAAACTAAGATACAACACTGCAGTAATCCTCAAAGGCTCACACACTTGCACTTCTGCACGGGAAGACACAATGGCAAACAAATCTCAAACAGAATAGCCTGGCTTTTAATTTTTTGCAGAGAGCTGTTACCTCTTTCATAACCCAGACACTCTCAGGGCTCTTAAGAAAGCATCTGAATCAGTTCAGCCTAGAGGGAAAGGGGGGGAAATAAAGGAAAAAAATCCCATGTCATTTTGGCATTTGAATAAATATGAACATAGTTTCTGCTGTTTCGTTTCTATCAGATTTGGCTTCTCTGTTGGTTGGGTGGTTTTAACAGCTGTTTATTTGCACACAGTTGTGCAAGATTTTTTTACAGCTTATTAAGTTAGACTTGAGACGACAGCATGTGGTTCCCTTCAGACATAACTAACTTAAAATAACAAAGCCCAAAAATTCCTTCTTAAGAAGATCAAGGCCATTTGTTTAAAGTTTGAAAAGAATTAGGATCCTGTAATTCCAGACATTGTTATGAAACGGGTGAAAATTTTCCTTCATATTACCTGGCTGGATGCTCTCTGCAGCTGCATCCCACTGCACAACCAACAAAAAAGTCATCTTGCTCTGTGTGTGCTGGTTGCAGAGAAAGTTCTTGCTACAAACATATCACAGCTGCATGTAACACACCTTACAGGAGGGGTGACTGCATGAAAAGTAGTAAGTGAAACGTGATGGCTTTAAGAAAAAGACAAACCAACCACCAAACAAGCGAACAATAGGGTATCTTTCCTACTTTTGTAGCCCCCCAGCTCTCACAGTTTAAGGAAGAAAATGCAATTTTATTTATCTTAAGCACAGTAAAGAGAGAAATGCAATGGAGATGATAGCAATAAAACAAACATGTTTTCAGAAGATCCAGTTGCAGCCCCTAAAGGGCTTTGCTGTGGCTGAAGGTTGAAAATAACTGTATACATGATGCACAGGGGTCAGCAATGAACTGTTATAGCCAAGTGCCAGCCAGAAAAAGAAAACAACCGAGACAAGAGAGATACATGCAGGAGTGATGAGAGGTTTTTGCTGTAACAAAGGGCAGCTTCATACTAAGTAGCTGATAGAACAATTTTAGTCTTTGAGATGCTTTGATTTAGGAAACAGTTCTTTACCAGGAAAAGATACATTTTTGGCTGCTCAAGTGTGGGCAGCCACTAAGACAAAGAGGAACAGGGATGCATTAAGTGCTGCTCCCTGGCCTGGGAGAATAAGTCAGCTTCAAGATAGCAAGTGGCAGAGTAAGAACAAGCACTTCTGAGAAGTCAAAGCAAAAGATCAAAATGCTTCTGCTTCAACTTACTGTTTCCCTTTAATGGCTGTAGGCTGAATGTATGATTTCCAATCAGTCTCTCATGCTATTTTTACCCCCATGTATGGGCATTACATCTCTTCAATCCAGACCTTTGGAGTTTTTCCCAGCACTGTGAAGGAGCACAGTATATTACACTTTTTGCATTTAGCTACTGTAAGTTCAAGTCAAATATGTCTAATTCTTAGTAATGGATACCTTGAACCTGCAAGCAAGCTGCTGAAAAATTACTTTGGTTACATGGAAAACCAGTGAACACTAATACTAATACAAAGGGCATATTTGTGTCCACCTGTTCGAACAGATTGTTGGAGGAACACAAAACATAAGAATTTAATCCTGTAGCTTGCACAGAATATTAAAAACATTTACTTTTTGAAGAGTGGACTTCTGGCTTGATAATGCAAGGAAGGGAATTTCAGCTGAATTGTCCAGTAGCTTCTAATTAAAAGAAGAGATACAGCTTTTAGACAACTCCAATTACAATGAAGTATTGATAAAAAGGAGCTGTAATATTATTTTCAGGCACAAATTCATCTCTCAGGAGTGCCAAGTTGCAATGT
The DNA here is from genome assembly GCA_034509425.1 of Eopsaltria australis. Lineage (NCBI taxonomy): Eukaryota > Metazoa > Chordata > Aves > Passeriformes > Petroicidae > Eopsaltria > Eopsaltria australis. The sequence continues at coordinate 5,602,772 of JAVTVJ010000030.1, forward strand.
TTATCTATAAAATGCCAAGAATGCTTTTCCATTTTATAGCCAGTAACTGCATTATCTTGCAAATCACGTCTCCTAAGGCCTGCTGTATTACAGCCTTAACCCATCCCATGGTTTATTTGATGACAGCCCCAGTTATTCTGTGCTGGGACTTGTAGGATGGCTGCTCCATTTGATGGCACAGGTAGTGTTCAGCTGCAGGAATGGAATTTGCAAACTGGAACCAAGTCCTTACATCCTCTGTGCAGTGAAAGGCATCAATGCCTGGGGTTGCCATGTACAACATCCACATGGAAAACACCTGAAAAGATTCTCCAGATGTGAGCACCATCCAAATGCCAAATTATAGACCAAATCTGTTTTGAAGTGAAATGTCTATGTCATTCTGAAGGGAAGAACAGCAATACAGGGCATGAGACAGGGACTCTGAGTCTGCTCTTGTACAAACACCTCTGCTTTCTCAGCATCCACACAAATTGCAGCAGCAGCTTCTGTCTGAGCAACCAGAAACAAAACTTTTACATGATAAGACCACAGTGCCAGGCTCTCCTGGCCCCTTGCATATCTTACTGGAACACAGTGGCTTCATGGTCTTCACAGAGAAGGGTGAAGGGGTCCCTTTAGCAGGAGAGCTGCAGAGTTTAATGGTTTTCTGTCTAGCAAAAATGTGAACTGCAGTTCCTTTTGTCTGCAAACGACGCTGAGCTCATTTCTCACATCCCAGCGAGGGCCTCCAGGTTGTTCAATAACAATGCTCCCTTCTGCAACCTACTGTAATTTTCAATGACAGTGGGGATGCAGCTTCTGTGCTTTTTGCTGACCTCCTTTTAATCACTGAATGTTACTCATGCTCGCATGACATTTCACAAATCAGCCCCACAGGCAGGCTCTGTGTGAGGGATCTCAGGTGGCAGAGAGGTTTATCTACAAATGCAGTGACTCTGACCAGGCTGAGAGCAACTCCCAGAGCCTACACAGCTTGTCTGACAAAAATAGGGATACCCATTGGTGTCTGGGTATGTAAGTACTGGAGCTCTTGGAGGCTGATCTTAGATGCAGGAGAATAGGTTTGGCCTTAATTTACACTTTTGCTCTCTAAGTCCCTTTTTAAAAAATCTGGCTTGACATTCTCTAACATAAACTCTGTTGAACTCATTTTTCAGATTATCCAGGCTAAAGTTTGCTGAATGTCAAGTCATCTTATTCTAAGGGTAATTGCTACACAGGACTGTACATTACAAAAAGACAGATACTATTCAGGAAGCCCAGACCCCCCCAAAAGGCATTAAGACACGGAGAAGTGAAGGTTGGTATGTTTTTCACTAGGCCAGACAAAAGAGATTGCTAAAGCAGATTGTAAAACTTTTCAAAGTAAATACTTCCAATGGAAACTTCTGTTGCTGTCAGTGCTGAAAATGCAGGTAGCAGCAGAGCCCAGAGACAAGGTGGGCACAAGGCAGAGGCAAGGTGAGCCTCTCCTGCTCTCCAGGCATGCACCCAGAGCCTGAGCTCCCTCTGGAGCAGGGACACGGCTGCAGGGCCTGTGCCACTGCACTGAGGGAGGGAGCAGGGCAGCCTGGTGACAGCCACCAGCCCAGGCCATCAGGCATCCCCTCCAGCAGGGCAGGGCTGAGCACAAGGAGAGGGGAAAAGGTTGCTTGTTCAGCACACACAAGCAGAGCTCTCATTCCTTAGCACCAAGACTGCTGGACAAGCAGAAGGTCCACATTGAGCTGAGAGCTGAGCACCTCCAGAAGCTCTGTTCCTCTGCTCAGCTGAGAACTGAGCACCTCCAGAAGCTCTGTTCCCCTGTTCAGCCCCTGAGGTGTGGTAGAGACTGATAGAGCACAAACACCTTAAGCAGCAAACTGGTAGACTGCAAAGAGGAAGGTGAGAATATTGAGGTGGAAACAAGCAGCTGGAAATACAAGAAGGCATGAATGACTGACAAAAGTGGTGACTGCAATTTAATAAACAAATACCTCAATTACAGAGTGGAAAATACCATGAAAAGCACACCACATCAGAAAAGGTTATCAGGCATCCATCATCCATTCAATTAAACATTCATAGCTCAAAGCTAATCATAATTCTTGGCTTGTTAGTCTTATGAGTTAAAGATTCCGGATTTCCTGGCCCATTTTATGTCAGAAAAAGGGCAACAAGGCATCAGAATCACTGGCATCAGGAAGCAAATTCACAAAGTCTAACTACAGCACTCAGACAACATGAACAGAATTATTCACAGTACCTGGCAGACAGCTTGGAATGGATTTATTATTAGTCTATTAATCCTTTCTAACAGCAATCTTCACTTAAATATGTAGCTTCCCTTCTTTTCATCATGAAAATCTAACTCCCTTTCCTGAAGGTATAAAGTCATTGGTAGAACAAAAGTATTCTCTTTAAAGGTTCTACATGTTTGAACATCAGCTGTTGTCTGCTGGTACTCTCCATCCATTAGTGGAGCTGAGCTCATTCCACTCCTGTCAGGGGTAGCTTAGTTACCAGAAATCAACTTCCCAAACCCTGCAGGAGAACAGGAGGATGCTGAGGCTGAGAGCACAACACTGCATTCTCAAAGAAAGCTGCCTGTTTCTTGGCAACCGGAAAAACAATCTCTCTCTCAATTAATGTAGTCTAGTCCACATCTGCTGTTAAAACATTGGAGGAAATATTTGAGCCCTTTCAAATTGTTGATAATGAAATTACACAGACAAGAGATTAGATGGTTCATTTGGAAACTGGTTTAATTAATAGCCTGGACATTTTATTTGTACCCTTTCTAAAGTTCGTGATTCAAGTTTCATTTCCTTCCCCTTCTGTAGCATCTCTTGCTGTGAAGTTATGAAAAAGAAAGGAGGAAGAAAACTTGGGTTTGTTCTTTTCAAGTAATTCAAGGCAGAGTATTAGCAATGAGAGGGATGCACTTCCCTCAGTCTGCTTAATGCCTTTTATATTCTAAAACTGTTTTGCCTGCTATAATTTTCAGACACTAATTCAGTTTTTAAACTCTTACAGCACAAAGCAGTCACTGCTTAATACAAAGTAAATATAATTCACAATAAGGTCATTACTTACCTAGAAAACAATATTAAGTAAATATCATTAAAAAATTACACCTTGGGCACAGGAGCTCCAAACTTCTGCTATGAAACACACCTCCACCAAGAGCCTCATGAACGGGCTCTTCATAGACATTACTGACCTGGTCTAACCATGAACCTCCTGATATTTTTAGTAATCATCAAGTAAAAAAATAATTCCTATCTTGAAAATAATTATTGCTTCCTACACTGCTTCTTTTGGAATGAAATCTAGAGAAAGCTTTGATTACAAAGGCGTAGCTTTTTCTGAGACACTGTTCAATGAAGCCCCTTTCATTTCCTATTGATCAACCTTTCATACTTAAATTTTGTTGAATGACAAACAATAGCCGTGGGGAAGTTAAACACTGAAATCTGCAGACACTCTGGAACAATATTTGTTTAACAGCTGCCGAACTCTGGAAGTAACAGCAAAGAGTATTATGTAAGAAAATCCCATAACCCAAACAGATAATATTCTGGTTAACATCACATTGAGGCTCTACTTGCTTAAAACACCAGTTGTTACAAGAAAACAATGTTCTGCTGAGGATCCACAGTGCAGAACTATTTGTTCAGTCCAGAAACGTAACAACTGAGAAATGTTCAATCAATCAAATTCAGGTAAATGTATAATTGCTATTTCTTTAAAAGGAAACAAATATATAATACAACAGATGACTTTGTAAAAAATACTACTGGAATGATAGATTGTCCACTAGATTGTTCCAGCCTTCAGAGCTAAAATTGAATCCATAAAAATAAATCTGGAACCATCAAAATCTGTAAATGCAGACCTGGACGAAGAGTTGACAGAAATAAATTCACTAACTGGACCTATATTTCTTAGCAGAATGTACCAGATTTCATGACGTGATTGTTTTATGATAGTAAATGGAAAACAAACTGCTGTTGTTTAATCTTTGTAAATAAAAGATATTTTTATGAGCATTGACCCAGAAAAAAGTTGACAGTTTGCCAAATAGGTATGTTTTTCCAGCACTGCCAGACATTTTTAACTAAAATCTGGAGCTGGCCAGTAGATTAACATAGTTTTAAGTGATGTCATAAATTATATGTTTGTTTGGCCGTTACCAGAGCTACTTTAAAAGTAACAGTGAAGAATTACCATTTCAAGAGAGGCCATACAAGCTTTATCAAATTAGTAATGCTACTTATTCGTTCCAGATAGGTGAGATTTCAAATAATTATCCAAACTGAAAATAATTCAATTAAGTCAGTGCAACACTTCAAATCTGGTTATCAAGTTTTACACAAATTACTTCAGAGCTCTTTTAGGCAGCCTTGTAGGAAATCAATTAGGCAGCAAAACACTTGGTAAAAGCATGTAATTTTTAAAATAAATCAATATAATGTTCATATGCAACATTTAAAAGTTCCTATAAAAAGAGTTGGGGTAGCTCCCTTATCTAGTTTTATGGGGTTTCACTTCAGTACAACCAACTGTAAAGTTTGAATTCGAGAGACTTGATCATAAATATGCAACCAGTGAAGACAAATGCTGGAGAACTCCTTGTCTTCTGCTTAAAAAGAACACAAAATAGTACCAGTGAGCAAAACACAGCTAATGCCATTAAATCAAGAGTCACTTTTGACCAGCTCTGTTAAAGTTATTGCATATGACAATATCCTCATCTTAGCTCAGCCATTAGTTGATTTTACTGGGACAAAACATGTCAGTTTTATGCTGTTCTAGGATGGATGTTGTAAAAAGAAAACCAAAGATCTTTTCCTGACACATATTTCTTTCTAGCAGAAACTTAGCTAAGGGGAACTTTTTATTTAAAAATTCTATGACTGTCAATATTCATCTCACTCCAGCTCCTTGGAACTTTCTGGCTATAGCAAAAAAGGCAATTTTTCCCCTTTGTGCTGTCCTGAGGGGGAGAACCAGACAGGACAGGCAGGGAGAAAGGAGGCTCTTCAGCAGTTTCTCCTGCCTTTATACCTGAGCACTCTTTCAGAAGCACCAATGCTCTGCTCTAAACAAGATTTTTTTGTAATTTTTTTCCATTTAACAACAGGTAGGTTGCCTTTAGCTGCAGACCTCAGGGCACAGGGTAAGGACAGGAAATACAGAGCTGATCATTCATGGAGGGTAAAGCCAGAGATCCAGATAAAATACATACAGTGCCAGCTGCCAACATTGAGGCTGAGCAAGTAAGTAAAAAGCCCCTCTAAACAGAGGGCTAAAGAATGTCTGTTTTACTGACCTTAAAAGTCCCTTGGGTTGTCTCTGCATTGTAGCACAGGAAATAAGGTCAGGACTGGGACTGCTAATTTCCCATTTGCTTTTAAGCTTCAAGAATATGACAACAAGTCTGATACTCAAAATGCCAAAGCAGCAAGAAACTTGAGCCAACACTAGAGGAAAGACAGGCAAAAAGACTAACCAAAAGTGTCCCCCTCATTCCTTGTCTTTTTAAAGATTTGTTAATATAGGTGTTTTTTTAATACATCCTCTTCCTCTGAAGAGAATATTGATTAGGTATTTCTATCCCTACTGTTCTGTTAATGTCTCAGTGACAGAATTTGGCCAATGTTTAACTGTGCTGCACCAGCTTTATAAAAGGTTTAGCTTCTGCCATGTTGCCCTTTCAAAGGCTGTTCTTCCCACAGTACCAGTAGGGTCACCTGGAAGGATGTCTGTCTATCCAGAAGCTCAACAACACGGGACCCAATTTCCTGCAGCCACATATGGAGTGTCCTAACAAATCTCACAGGAAGTCAAACGCCCAGGCTCTACCTGTGGCTCTGCCACTTTTGAAATGGATAGCACAGATTTGATGGCATTGTCAGACCTTTGCTTCCCTGAGAGCCACAGAGCTCTGCTCACTCAGCACAGCTGAGCACCAGCTACGAACGAGCCCCAGAATTTGGGATCTGGTACCATGTCCAAGGCAGCTCCCCTCGGAGGAGCTCCTGCTCTCCCCTTGCCTCGTGGTTTTCCTCCTTTGTGATTCACTGCTTAGGCACAGCTGCAAAGGGCATTAGTGGGAGAGATCCAGATGCACTTCACCTTGTTTTTGTGACACTGGAGTTTCCAGTAAAGTTTATTTAGGGTAATAACATGGCCTCTAGTGAAGGCAACGTCTCAGTCACTGCCATGACAGTGCTACAGGTGCAGTGAAAAGCTAACACTCACACTCAGGGTGTTATGAAAGGTAATTTGACTTTCTGATGCATTCTGGCACAACCACCTGCAGCAGCTAATGCTTTTACACAGATATCTCCAGACAGGGGATAATTTTACATTGCCTTTGTTATTTATGTGTGTGGCCCACCACGATCTATGAGATAGGTGATGCAAACTGGTTTGCAATTGCATTTCATGTGGGTCCTTGTTTCTGATGCATATTATCCTGCTGCTCACACTTGGAAGCAGAGCTGAAAAACTTGCTCCCTGCCTACACAGAAGTCTGGTTAACTTACTTCAGAGCATATCTTGGGTGTAAACTAACATATATGCAGTGCAAATAATTCATAGGGACTTGAACCTCTGCATGAGAGAGGGAACATGGCAAGGCAATTAAACAAATTTACCCCATTTTCTTTAGATTCTTCTGCTTAATGTTATGGCTTAGACAGCAGTTTCACAGGCAGTCCAATAGGAACAATCAGTCCAAGACCTGATTACAATAAAATTTTTAACCCTGGCTAATTTTTTGGTGAACGCAGATTGCCTTTCTGAAGAGTGAAAAATCTTGCTCAGACCATGACAAAAGCAGCGATAGCTCTGTAGATAGATAGCTTTAGGCACAGTTTGTGTGGCTGTTTGTAACATTCTCCAACCTGGGCAAATTGACTTTGTGTATCTTGCATGCTCTTATCCTACACCTCAATTAAATGTCTCACACCAGCCTAACATGCTCCCAATTTCACTGAAATATTTTTAATGAAACACATTCAGCTCCAATTTATACTGGAGATCCCACCTACTCACACAGGATGAATTCCCCCTGTTTTTGTAGCTTACCATACCACACTTTGGGCAAAGTCCATTCAAAGTTGCCCATGTTGCCAGTGCAAATTGAGCTCCTCCGAGCCCGTGCTGTGCAGCATTCCCATCCCTGCTGAGTATTTCTAGCAGCACGTCAATCTAACTTCAGGTACTGAAGTGTTTGCTTGTCTCATGTTCTTCTGTTTCTTCTACTTCTTGAGATATAAAATTGAAGCACTCAGAAGTTATTAAATAAATATAAACTCCCATGTTATTACAAGCCATTCTCTATTACAGGCAAAGCTTTGTGTTCTCTATAATCATAGAATGGTTTGGGTTGGAAGGGACCTTAAAGGTCATCCAGTCCAACTCTCCTGCAATGAGCAGGAGCAACTTCAACTAGGACAGGTTGCTCAGAGCCCCACCCAACCTGACCCTGAATGTTTCCAGGGCTGGGGGCATCTCCCACCTCTCTGGTGAGCCTGTTCCACTGTTTCACCACCCTCACTGTAAAAATGTCCCCCTCTTATCTAGTCTAACTCTGCCGTCTTTCAGTTTCAAACCATTCCCTCTATTCCTGACTCAATCCCAGTTAGAACTGAGTTGTTCATCTCACTGTGTGCCAGAGGCCTCAAGGTCACACACTCACAGCAGTGCAAGCTCTCTGTGCCAGCACAGCAGTGGCCCTGCTATTCCAGGCTCCTCTCCCAGAAACAGCACATGCAGCAGCTCCTTTTACAGCAGCTCTCAGCTAACACAGCGTTTCTGTACAATATGAGTTTTTACTCTTGCGTGCCCAAAATTTCCGATAGCAACACAAAACAAGTGCAGAACAATTGTACTTTAATGCTTCAAACTGAGAGAGAGAGATTGCCTCCCCTTTTAAGGGGCAGGGATCCATTTGTTCTTACACCACTGTGCTGATGAAGGGATTCACCAGGAGGGGAGAGCATCCCTTCCAGCAGCCCTTCCCCGGCTGCCTGCCCTTGCAAGGGAGAGCAGAGCTCAGGGGTTCAGCGTTACTTGGTTACTTCCATTGAAAGGAGCTGGGCTTTGCTCAATAGCCATTGAGAACATTCCTCAGATTCTTTTCTTCTGGGCTTTGCAAATCGGGGTTGGAAGTTGTTGCTGAAAGCACAGGAAGTTAAAAATCACCTTTTTCAGCCTCCTGTCACCTCAGGGTACTTTTGTGACAAACTGACCCGGGCTTGAAGGATGAAGCACCATTTATAGCCACAGCAACAAAACAATTTACAGAATAATGAATTACTGACCTTACCATGCTCTCAGCTGGCACTGGTAGGTTGGTAAGTGGCCGTGCCCATGAGCAGAAGCACAAGTTGTGCCCCTGGTAACAAGAGTCCAGCTGTCACAGGGGCCAAGGACTCCTTTGTATCCCGTTGAAAGCAGCATTTTAAAAACCAGCATGGTACATCTTACCCCCTGAAATTAAACAAAGGTTTTTCATTATTAAGAACTGCATTTTCACTGCTCACCTCCCTACTTAGGACAACATTAATTAAAGCTCCCGGGGGAATTTAAAATTGAAATCTGGGCAACCAGGACACAACTTTGTCCTGCATGGATTCAGTGTGAAAATCCAGATGATAAAGGCATTTCACACTTATTATGATCCACAAGGAAAGCATTTTAAAATATTTACCCTATATTAAATATTTAACCATGATCAAAATGAGGAATAATTAAAGTGTTTACTAGAATTCTCTTCCAGAATTTTATATTTAGGGACAGAACCACAGTCTAGGGGGGCAACACACTGATTGCTGCTTATGATTCAATCTCTGCTCCAAGTGTACTGGGTTGAGTTCAAAGCTGCAGGGAAAAGCCACCCTCCACTGCTTGCTGAGAGACAGCTCCTGTCTCTGCAGCTTCAAACTTCCCACTTGCATGGCAGAAGGACAGAAGCCCTGGCAGAGGCAGGTGACCCTGAGTGCTGACTGAGAAAAGGCAACTCTCAAAGACCAGGCACCAACCTCCCTGTCAGAGGACAGACCGCAGGGCAGGACTGAGCTCTGCAAGAAGTCAGGCCAGGAAGCAGAAACCAGGATTCCTCCTGTCTCTCTTTGGGTCAGATGTCATCCTCACAGAGCTTTCCGAGCTGAGGTAACTATTTCAATTTATGGTTTGCAGCATATATTTTTTCCTCAATTTTTGCTTCCAACTGCGTATTTTTTTAGGACTTCTTCTCTTATTTAAATACTGGCTTTAATTATCCCAGAAAATATTTGCTTTTGATTTTCTTGTAGATACTCAGGAAACTGAATCTATAAACAAACAAAAACCCAAGAAACTTTATTTTTGCATCCATTTCAGGGGTTTCAGTTCAAAATTGGAGATAAGGGAGGAAGGTTTTATCCAAGCAAGTTTTAAACCAGAAAGCTACTATAAATTATGAGTGGATTGCTAAAGGTCAACATGCTATAACCAAATTCCAGCCTGTTAAATTATTGCTATACTGAGCTTCCAAGAAAATCGGTATTCAACATCTGTTTTCTTTACAGGAGAGCATTAGGAACAGGCAAGTAGAGTCATAGTCTCATTCTGCACTTACCTTAGGTTTTGAAAGGACAGATCTGTCCCTCTCTAGACACAAGACAAGATTAAAACCTGGCCTTGTTGGACTAGGTCACTACTGTGATGTTTTAGGTTTGCTTCGGAGTCAGACATTACCCAAAAATCAGTATTAATGAGGAAAACAGGAAGGGGAGCTGGAGACCAGCCAGCTCTGCTTCTCATCATTTACACTTGCTGCTGTTCAGACTAATTTTTTATCAAGTCAGAGCAGATTTGTCTTTGTGACATAGCTGACGAAAACTTCCTGAAAAAAAAAGTCTGTGGCTGATAGTCAAATTAGGAATCAGTGTGGATCCCAACATCCTGCTACTTCTGACGAGGTCAGTACTGTAAAAAAACCCCAAATGAACACATGCACATCTCAAGGAGCTCTGCAATTACTTAAAATTATGGAAAGCAACTGTTACTGCATAGCATGTGCTAAAACAATTGTTTCCCAACACTCTTGTTTTTCCCAGACCAGCACATGAAGTATGGAGACATCTGGATATTTCAAGGTCAGTATGGGTATGGATACAAATTCAACAGCAAAACCATGTTCTGCTCTGCAAAAGGATAGCCCTCTCTGGGCACAACCTGCAGCAACCAGACCAGAAACATTGCACATTTCTCACACTCCTGCTGTCCCTTCCACCCTCTCCCCATCCCTTCCTTACCTCATTTTTGGTTCCTCTTCCTAACTCTGATACAAACACAAGGCAAAGACTAAGAGTGAAACAGATGCTTCTGGATGGGATGAAAATTTTGAAAATGCTCAATCTTTGTTCAAGTTGTCATTATGTAAATATTTGATGCCACACACAGAGAAGAGTTTTCACAAGTAGAAATGCCAATACACAGAGAAAAAAAACCCCACAAATAAAACTGAAGGGCATGAGTGTGCCTGGAACAACAAAGTGCCTACTTTTTTTGGGGGCAGTGCCCTGCCTGTGGCTTACTGTACCTCCAGCAGCCTTTTCATCCAGATCGAAAGCTGTAGCACCCATCACAGGAGCCTGGTGACCTGGCTGTGAGGACTTTAATTCAAATATATTCACTGTTTTAAAGAATGGTCAAGTTACACAATGCAAAAAGGAAAAACTGAAGTTGAACATTCAAACAGATTATCTTGACCATCCAAGGTGACACACTGATTCTTTATATAAATTTTCACAGGATCACATTTCTTGTTTTCCTTATTCTTTCTACATAAACATCATGTTGCTATAATGCAAACCATTTTAAAATGAGAGTTAAATCTGTGATTAGTATAAGGAAAAGTTTAGCTTACCATGGAATCTTTTTCATTGCTTGTTTTGTCTTTGAATTATTTATGACCTTTAAAAAAAGGTGTAGTATTCCTCATCTGACCCATATACAGCACGTTTACTTACCCCCTAAATGGCTAAAGAGCTTATTATACCTAAGAATGTTTTTGTTGTAAGTTTTGAGCTGTGCAGAACTATTGAAATTTTGAACCCACACCACAGATCCTGAAGTGTTTTCAGGAAAAAAGGCTAAGGAATAATTGAGGTAGCACAGAATGGAGGGTGAACAGGTGGACTGTTGAAAAATTGGTAGGGCTTCATTTGAGCGATAAGGGAGAAGATACAAAGTAAACCTCAGGAAAGAGTGGGAAAGAAGAAAGATTCATTATATAGTGCTTTAAAGACTAATGATATAAAAGGTTACCCACAGCTGCAGGTGCCCACCAGGGTGGGGCTTGGTTTATTTTTCAGTAACAAGAATTATCCAAAATTAGCAGACCAAGGAATCTACTACTACTCTCAGCTGTAGCACAGCTACAACTGCCCTATTTCATTAAGTAGCTGCTGAATTAGAGATTGTTCTACCCAAGGGTGACCATGGTTTCCACAGACTCCACTGGATGTAAAGCAGCCTTCCAAGGAGCCTCCCACTTCCTTTTAAATTTGCATTGTTTTGTATGATTCTTTGCTTTGTTTCTCCCTGCAATGGAAAAGAGGGTTAAACAGCCCCCTCCTCCATAAAACTAACATTTTTTATAAGCTACATGCAAAAAACAAAAAACAAAACACAACAACAACAACAACAACAACAAAAAACAAAACAAAAAACCAAAACCAAAACAAAACCAACCCCAACAAAAAAACCCCAAAAAACCCAAACCATTTCACTGCTTCTTCCAAGCAAAAAGCCAGTGAGCTGTCAGCTGGCTTTAAATACAAGTGCTACTGTGGTTTCAACCCCATAGCTCATCTTTATCTAAATGATGAGGTTGTTTGCAGTAACATCTAGAGCATTAAGGAAAATGAAATACCTTAGTTTTAGATTTTAAATGTGTGTCCAAGGTGGAGTGGCACAGCAGGACACACAAACAAGGACTTTCAGAAGCAAACAAGCAGGAGGGCCTGGGGGACAGGAGAGTGAGCCCTCCCATCCCCTGGCAGGTCCCCTATTCACATCCTGGGTCAGCAGTAAGAGTGCTGGACACTGCACTGGCCGTATAAGCTCTTTCTGAGAGGGGTACTAATGCTTTTAGGTGGTTTGTGGTGTCAACAGCAAAGCTCTGATGTGCAGAAAGCCTGACCCATCCTTCTCCCCTGTTGAGGCAGAGCTGGAGCAGGCTGGGAAGGCAGGATGCAGAAGCACACTGTCAGACCTGCTGCTTGAAGAAAGGGAAGGGTAATGCCACTGAAAGGACCTTATTTCTTTCATGCTATAGTAGAGAAGCTCAAATTCATGACCTTTGAAGAGAGATCCATCTGGAGACTTCTTTTTGTTCTCACACAATTACAAGGAATAACCTTTTCCTTTATCCCTCAAGAAAGTTTCAAGCTTAGTTAGCAACAGTTATTCCTATGACAACAGACAGATATAAACATGGGATTATAATGTTCAACAAAGGATCAAGAAAAGGAAGAAATAGGACTTGAAGAGGGAAGTGTCTGGAAGACCTGAAAAAGAAGGTAGAAAGTTACTAATTTTCTTAAAGTACATATTTCTTCTTGCTCTCAACAGGACTCTTTTTGGTAAAAATTCTGAATTAAAAAAGGGAAAATGGCACAGAACTGTACATTACTTTTTGCTGCAGGCATAATGGAGTCCAGTAGCTGGGATCACTGATACTTGGGACAGAGCATGACAGAGTGCTTTGCTTGGGGGGCACTGCAGCTCACAAAATTAACTTTGTGCTAGAAAGCACATACTTTTATTGGGTGAGTTCTGCTATAGAGATGGAACCTAAAACACGCACACACATACATTTAGAATTCTCACATACACTTATGCACAGTAAATGGAGATGAGCAGGTAACCCTCGTGCTGTCAATCCAAAACTGATGTTTGAGGAAAAGCACAGATGATGCCTTCTTGAGTTTACTTTGTTGTGAGCAAAGTCACCACCCCCTTTTATCTGTGCAGCCATTTGCACCATTCCCAAATGTGACACTACTGACAACAGCAGCAAATCTATATGCTTGTCCCAGCATATGGAACTGCAAAAAGCATCACACAGTGCTGAACTGAGTTCTGTGTAAAAAGCAGATATTTCTCTCCTGTTTCTCCCTTCCATTTTCACCAGCAGGGTCAGGAAGACCTCTTGGCAGGGGCAGCCAAGGGAGCAGCTGCCCCAAAGAGTGCTCAAGGGCCCATCTCCATCACAGCCTGGCTGGGGAACACACCAGGGGCTGTTCCAGGAGAGCTGAGCCCCAGCTGCAGAGTCTGTGTGGCAACCTGGGCCAAACATACAGGCCAGGGCTCAGTTGTTACTCAGGCAAATTAATTTTGTACAGGTACACCCAAACCAGCTCAAGCTGCAGGTACTTCTTTGGATTGCTCTGGAGTAGACATTTCACAGGAATGTCTGTCTCCTTGGGGCCCAGCTGAAGAAAGAAATGATGCTTTGGTGGTTTTTTTTTGTTTTAAATCACCACCCTCACTTATCCCAGACACATTCTTCTGCATGAGACAGGGAAAGCCCAACCTGCAGAGCCCAGCAATGGCTCTGAGGCACAGCCCAATTAGCAAAGGGCTCTGGGAAGAGAAGGGTACATGGGAAGCTCCTGGCAAGCAAAACATGAGCCAGGCCATAAAGAAAACTTGGAGCCCTCACAGCTAATCCAGGGCATGCCAAGAGAGTGAGGGTCATTCCTCCTGAGACAGACACAGTGAAGTCAGAAAGCCTTTTCATTTGTGGAGCCCAGAGGGAAGAGATGTCCAGCCCACTAAAGAACAATGCAGGAACATCTGCTGCAGGCAGAGGGCTGACCAGCCACTGGACAGTTTGTCAGAAAGCCAATAATGATGATAGCAATGAAATAATTGGATAATGTTGCTTAGAATTAAAAGGGAAAGGAAAAACCATTAAGCATCTTCTGAAGCTTGAAGTAACTATTTATTCTCAAAGCCAAGGAGGACTGAAAGAAGCACATAGTGCAGCCAGGCTGAAAGGCAGGAAGGTCTCTGCATCCTTCAGCACCTTTGCCAGGAGAGATGCTGTGCCTCATTATTCACTGGTAATATCCCAGGACTCAGAGCACCTCTTTGCTTTTAAAAAGCCCCAGTGAAAGTTCTCATTCTGCTATGCAGGCACAAAATTTGCCTTTTGAAAGTCAGGTGCAAAAGCTCTGCAATATCTCACACACAAGTCAGTGACAGCAAATAGCACCAGGCAGAAGAGAATGACAGAGCCCAGAGTCATCACTAACTCAGCAACAATTCCCTGTGTGCCTGGAGTTACTCTCGTCACTTCTAAAACTTTAGAAATTAATCTCTTTCTTTGCACATGAATAATTCACCCAGAGACTGATTTACTGTGCAACTGTCAATGGATCCCCAGTGCTCCCATGCTTTGCCTATTAAAACAATTCCAGTAGCCACTAAGGACATAAGAAAGGATGACTGTTTCCAAATCGCTTTCCAAAGAAGTGGAAGCTGTCATAATATTTAACCTTTCCTCTATTCTCCCACCGACAGGCACCCCTCCCCACCCCGCCCCGCCACTGCTTCCCACACCCCAGATATGAAAGCAGATAAGGAGGTGCCCCCCCCTCGCTGCTTCCTGATGGTGAGTCAGGCTCTGAGTCAGCCTTTGTGTTCCAGGGAACCTGGAAGGCTTTGAAACCCGCTGTTGATTTTGGCAAAACTGCCTCTTCTCGCTTTGAGGGTGAAACGATTTACACACATCGTTTTCGGGCTGAAAATAGCTGCTGAGATGCAAACAGCAAGGCTATGGCCAAATATTTTCTTGTCCTTGCACTGCAGAAGTAGAACCCTCCCTGTCCTGGGGCACAGCTGCACTGAAGTGAGCCACAAAATACCAGTTTAAACCCTGATGATTCGAGAAGGATGCACTCACAGCTCCTCTTTATGCGCAGAGGTGCCACTATTCATGACTTTGGACACAACCACCTCTGGAGCAACTTTTTAGAGATGACCAGGAAAGGTGTTGTCAGCTGCTGGATCACTGTCTGCTTCCCCCGGTCAGGTGAGCTGAAGGCAAGCAGTACCAATTCCAGTCCTGAGTAAGCCGAGCTCCTTCCTCCTCTGTGTTCCTGGTGCATTCCTCCCAGCAGAGCCAGGCCACTCTTGAGCAGCTCCTATGAAGGGGCTTTGCATCACGAGATGCAGACAGGAGAAGTGCTTTTCATAAACGAGAGTTTGCCCCAACTCAGTTGAGACACGCCAGTAATGAGGGAAATTCTGGCAAAGACACCTCTCAAGAATCCCTGTGTGTCTCTGCCTTGCCCTTCTCTGTCTCCACAGATCAGCACTTTGTAGTTATATAGAAAAAATCCTCTCGTTCTTGGCAGAGAAAAGCTGCCATATTTTTATTAACATGTTTGAACATTACATCAGCTGCTCATCTCAAACATTCTTCCACTTCTGTGCCTACTTCAGTATCTGTTTTACAAAGCCTTTAATTAAATTAATTACACTTTAACATATATATTTTAATTTCCTTTTGCAATCCTATTTCAGACATCTTTTGATCTCTCATTGTAATTCCAAACTACATTCCTTCCCTTCATGTCTGTTTGGTAAACACCTTTGCCCAGGCCAGATTTATTAGCATTTTAATTATTTTCTCACTCCAGGACTTGTCTGCTATCCCTTCTTCCCACAGTATGGCAAGTCAGGCCATTTCTAGGTTAAGCCCACAATTCACAGGAAAGTCTTAAAGCATAAGTATGACTGCTTAATAAAAATAGAAAAAAAAGTTGTCTGTAAAAAGTACAATTAGTTGCTACACTTCCTTTCAGAGTATAGCTATTGTTAAAGAAATTATTGCAAGGAAATTAGATTTCATATTCTTTAATAGGGGTTTTGCATGATAAGGCAAAGGAACTTGAAACATGCCAAAGCACATGAAAACAGTTAAAGTATCAGTTGTCACAGCAGTTTAAGTTTGCTTAAATGAGTGTTGAGAAAGGGTAATTTTTATGTGATAATATATAGGGTAGATTTTAACCTTAATTTTTAATTTAACTTTGAGTGTGAAAAATACTCTTCTCCCTGCACACCTCTGTGGAATAGTTTCTTTAAAAATAATCTACAACAAAAAATAGCACTACAAAGCACTTATAACTACTTTTTAAATTCTACATGTGGTTATTTGAAAATTTGACTATTTTTTAAAATGGCTACACACTTTAAAAACCAAAGTGAAACATTTCAGCTAACCAGAGACATCCTTTCCTCTTCTGCAAGTCTGCTCCACCAATCTAAGAAAAAAAACAACTCCAAAAACCAAAACAGTTTGCTCAGCTCTGCACATAAACAACTCCAACAATTTATCAGGCATCAGATTCTAAAAATTCAGGTACATGTTTCTTAGTTGGGGCATTCAGATAAAAGTACATTTGCAATACTTTTAAGCTTTATTTTCATTGACTAAAGGACGTATTTCACCATAGGGAGAAAAAAATGGGTGTTAAAATTCCAGCTCTTCTGTAAGGCTGCAGAGGAAGTCCTTGCTTTTCACATCAGGTGAATTCAAGGCTACATGATGGATAAGGGTCACATCTACTTGTGGCAGGCTAAAAGCTTCCCATGCTTTGACTTATCTCTGTATTTAATAAAGTCTACATGCAATATTCTCCTCATGGAGGGTAGAAATAACAGCAGTTCACACCTTTACCTGACTAGAAACAGCTCCGCTGTTTGCTAAACCACTTCACTGCCTTTGCTGACAAATTCACTTGGAACCCAAGCTGAGATTTTAACTGAATTCACTTCCAAACCAAAACCAGGCCACTTATGTTTACATTAATCAAAATTAGCTCCTGATGGGCATTATATAAGCAACATTAAAACATTCACATTGTAAAACAGGCTTTCCCAGGCAGATAAGTTTTTATCTTCTAACTTGTTTCTTTTGTTGACAATTCTTTTAGCATGAACCTCACCTACATGCCTTCAAAATGCACCTGCTTTCCTCACTGCCAGTACTGTGTGAGCACTGTGAACATTGCACCACCCCTGTACCCTCTCCTGACATCAGCAGGGATCTCAAACTGGGCTATCTGAACCCCTCGAGGATAAACAAACAGAGCAGGATCTGCTATTACAGGTCTGGGGCTGCAATCACTCTCAAACTTGATTGCAAGCAGAAATCCTGTTCTTCTGCAGTCCTTTTCCAATTGATACCTCTAAAATCCTTCAAGTAATTCCCCATGTGAAACTGATATAGGGCAGCAAACAGCATGTAAGACAATCCTTTGAGGGCCTCATAGCCATTTGTAGACTGGAATAGGATGTAAAATCAACACAGGAGTGAGCAGAAGAAACACATCACTCCCCACAACAAACAAGCTCTTTTCAGTCTGGCCTGCTACATCCAATCCTACTTTCCTAATGCTCTGTGCAGGTTGCAAAAGTCTTCTCGAGACCCAGCATATCTGATTTCACACAGGCTCCTGTAAATGTAGGGCACTGATATTGGGTATCTGCTCTGCTTCAGTGGTTTCAGCTAGCTCCAAAAAGCTTATTTGAAGCCCAACCTTTCATTATACAAACAGGATAAAAACCAACTCAGCAGGATACTGGTACTTCTATTTATGAAAGTGACCCACCGTGGACTAGTATATGAATCAGCATGTCATCTTATAAATCCAGATTTCATCTGAAAACAATTGCATGCTCTTAAATTACTGGGTTCTTATAGTCTAACTACAATGATTCTGATGTTAACTTTTGATACAGAAAGTGGAGAAACAAATGGAAAACATAATTGGGAGACTATTCAAGAATAGGAAAAAGAACCAAAAATAGTGAATAAAACATTACGGTGGAAGGGAAAAATGCCAAAACTGGAGGCTGTCACAACAGGGAATTTCCCTAATGATAATGTATGCAAGAATGAGCTAGTGAGCAACATCAACAAAAGTCAAGGTGACTTCTTGTGAGTTTGAGAGTCTCACACTTCTGCCCAATGAAAGATTTTGGTCCTCAGAGCCCCAGGGCCACTGCAGGGGTTTTAGGCTTTTGAGACCAAAACTCCTACTGAGTACTTGCACATAACCACAGAGCATACCCCAAAACTGAAGGTCTTCTCAGTTACCCCTGAGAAAACCTGCCTCAAACTTACCCCTCAAAACACTGCACATTTTACCCAAGATATATCTAGTGTGAAGTGCTTTGGTGGGAATACTTAAAGCTCTTGGAAAAGACAAGAAGAGTTCCCTACACTGCTGGTGGAGAGGGGAGGTGCTTCTGCAAGAGGTTACCTTATCCCAGAATTTCTGTGACCCCTCAGCCTGGCTGGGATCCCTTCAGCACAGAGGGAACCCAACTCATGGGTAAGTAAAAGAGGTACAATAATAAAAATATGGTTTTCCAAGCTCTCACTTCTCCTGCAGAAAAAAATACAAGGGGTATGGAAAGTGCCTTTGTTTATACTTCTAAAGACCCAAAGTGATTTTTCAGACTGTGGCTAGCATGGCCTGAAGATGCTTTTTACTTCATATACCTGAGAAGTTTCACAGGATTGTTGTTTTAACAAGCATGTCTACCAAGTTGAAAAAGTTGAAAAAGTACCCGTGTCAAGAGAGTTCCCCAGTGTCAGTGAGCAAGAAAATATCATTGCATACTACTGATGTGTAACTGTCACACATAAGCTTCTCATATCTTTTGCACCAAAACATCAGAAATCCTCTTTTGTGGCCAGAGCCCATTAAAACACAGCAATTGTCACTGATAGATTCTGGCACAGATTCTTAATTTGCTGTGGGAAGGTAAGTCCTAACAAATAAACACTCTTCTGCTGCAATATGCAAGCTCCATACCTTTAAAAAAACCCCAAATTTGAGCAGAAATAAGACCTACACCCATTCGTTCGTAACTTTCCCTCCATTATTTGCTGTATTCCATTGTTCAAAAACAATAGAGATGTTTACAAATATATTTTTATGCAAGCTCTTTGTGATAAAAATAACTCCTTTCACAATTCACGTTGAAGGGCAGCAGGATCCTTGCTTCTCCTTCCAAACAAACCTGCATGTATTTGAGCAGGTCTCTCTGCCCCCTGTCTTCCTCCCTCTAAACACTGCCACAGAGGCAGGTAACAGAGCTGAAGGAATGAGCTTGCTGCTTTGCATGCACACACAGCAAAAGTGAAAAGCAGGTTGTTTGATGTTGAGGGTGAATTGAATTGATCCAGGCACTCCTTTCCAACACCATTATTTATGACAAGCAGTACATATTATTGACCAGTGAGCATACAATAATAATGTAATTAGCTCTCACCTAAACAATTACCTCCTTGTCATTTCCGATCCAAGTTCAGGAAGTGGCACAGACTCAGGAGGGCAAAGGGTTGCAATTAACAGGCACAGCTCACTGCTAGAACTGCATTAACCCTCTGCAGGTACAGTTTTGGATGCAGCAAGCAGCCAAGAACAGCCCACAGCAGTACCCAGAAGAAGACTACATTTCTACATTCATTAACATTTGTGAAGTTACTCATTAAATCCTGAGTAAAGTGGTGTGAACCAGTCTCATGCTTCAGCAGACAGATGATCCGTCAGCTCCTGTTACTGGGATCATAACACCACATGGAAAACAAGCCACAGGTTTTATACTCAATAAAGAACTTGCTTCCTCACCTTGCCAGTTCCAGCTTTGCACTGGAGAAAGAGCCATCATCCAGAGTACTCTCATGCAAATACAGCACAACCCAGGACTCCTGTGCAGCTCTCTCAAATAAGTGACATCATGCAGGTCAATTCAGTTCCAAGGCCAAAAAATCCTGCTAGGTTTTCTATTAACAATTTAATTAGCATTTCTGACTATGCTTCTCAGGGAAATATTTTATCAGAAAGCTACTCTGCCTTGATATATCTGGTGGGGAAAAGCCACATCCTTAATTGGTACACCCATATCAATCACATCTCAACGTATTCAGACCCAATACTATGATATTAGCTACATAGAACCTGTTTTGATCAGAGAACAGATTAAAATTGTCCTGAGAACATAATTTCTTGGGACTGACTCAAGAGAGGCATTAATAACATGCAGTGAACAAAAATCATCCTAGGCCATAGCATACCTTTAGTTTATAGGCATTGTGTTATGGGGCTGAGAGAGCTGGAAACCAACAGGTTTGGCACAAAAGAGACTTTATGCCTTAAACCACAGAAGACAGGACAGAGGAAGGTTTTTCCAGCTCCTTGTTCAGCGGTGAGAGCACTCACACAGGAAATCCAGAGTTCAAAAGAATTCTTCCAGATTCAGAAAGGACACTTTGTCCCTCTCACCAGGGAGAACACACTAGAAAAGATACTCGAAAGCACATTCCTTCAGTCTGCTCATGCTCCCTCTCAGATGCTTTCATCCATCAGCCAGGCACCCAGGTTCCTGCGCAGGTTGCACACAAAGGTGGTTTCTAATCCCACATGAATCAGATCATCACATCCTTGCCATTTCTTTTTAGTTTTTGAAACAGCAACAAAAATAGTCCTTGCAGACCCTTTTCTAATTCCCTGTTTCCCCACCTATAATCACTTACTCAGAAGAGTACACTTGTGACAGCTCTTTGGCAACCCAAAGGATGAAATTATGGTTGAAGTGAAGAATTACAGTTTCTAACTTCCCCCTTTTCTACTGTAGAGCCAAAGTCCTCATTGTTTTAATTTAGAGGAGAGATTAGTACCAACTGTGTTTTGCCTCTTATCTTTGCTAAACAAAAAAGTTATATAATGTTTCAGGAAATGAGTTCAAGTGAATACAACCATCTTTTTCACAGTACTAAATGCTTAAAAAAGAATCTGGTTTGTCCATTCTGGCAGCTTATGTTTATTCAAGACAGACAAGGCACAGGCAGTAAAAAAGCAAAAAAATCTCTGAGCTGTAGTACAAAAAGACCAGTTAAAGGTTAAAAGTAATTTTCTTGTCTAAAATTCCAAACTGCAAAAGCAGGTGTCACTTAGGCTAGAAGCAATTTTTGTGATAGTGCTTGTCTACTGGCATGTCTGAGGAGATGTTCACAAATTAGCCTTTTAGAGACAGAATTATTATTTCAAAGGCATATTAAGGACAATGTTAAGAACACAAGTAAAAGAATACTGATGTAATGGCACAAATAGATCCTGCCATTGGGAAGATCTTGGGGTGTTTCAGGATGCATGACTAAGAGGCAAGATAGAAGAAAAGGCAGCTAAAGGGAGCACAATGACAGCGTTCCATACCATTGTCTTGAAATTAATGTTTATCAGTTTTCCATGAATCACCAACTACACTTTAAATATCAGTGCCTGTATTCTTCAAGAGACTATAAATACACCCAGTTTTGTTTGCATGTTCCAGAGAAAGCTGTGAAAAGGGTGACTTCTGTTCTTAATATACAGCAATGATGGAAAGTTGTCACAGGACTGCAAGAACAGGTTTTGCTTGAGATGTGAATGACAACATACGGCTGCACACTGTCACATCCCTTACTGATGGACAAGAGCCTTACCAATCTGTTTGATAATAACACTCTTGGTGGTTTCTTGACCAGACTTTTTTTTCCTCTAATGGCTCCAGTTCTACAATACATCACACTGGTTACCTTGGTTTGTGTTTTGTAACACTTGGTTACCTCGGAAGTTTAAATCTGTATAAATCCATCTCAACTGGTTGAGCTTTGAACCCTTTTGCATGTTTTAACAAACATCAGCTGTCTTGTACTTAGAGCTACTCTCAGGTGTTTCCTCCAAGTGAGCAAAGCAAGAGTGGAGCAGCTTGTGCACAATTACACAGCAGAACCAAGCAAGCGAGCAATCCTTTCCTACACAATTTCTCACAGGGTGAAGGAGTGGGAAGAGCCAAACTACTGAGCAGCAAAAACACAGAGGAGCTGCTAAGCGCAGACTTCTGTCTTGAGCACCAGGACCACTCATTCCCTTCCAGACTTCAAAGAAAACACAGAACCCCTAAGGTTTGATCTTCACTAAGATGCCTCTGCCTTGCAATGTGATGAACCTGAAATCCACAAATCAACTATCTTATTCAAAGTTATCCAAGGATTTGGACTAATGTTCCTTTGTCAGACTTTTAAGGATAAAGCAAATGATTCTGTGCACAAACGAGCACAGTTAAGGAACCCGTACATCCCAGTCCTGATAACAGGAAAAATTAAGAGCAAGGAAAATAGACATGAGGCTGCATTTCCAGTGTTATCTGAGGTCTACTGATACATTTGTCTATTGTCTAAGCACTGTGAAGTGACCCTTAATGTTTCCCTAGTCAGCCTGGCATGTCATAGAGCAAATCAATAAAACCACTGGACTGCAATTGTTTGATGCAGGTCAGATCTTCTGAAACCTGGAGAAGACTTTGAACAGTGATGAAAGAATGCTGTGCCAGCCTGTGCTCCATGTGCTGTGTAGAGGACAGCACTGGCATCTAGGTGGAAATGAATAAGGAATTAAGAAAACCCTACTGAATTGTAGATGTTTCTCTTCCATGGATCAATACGATTCCCAAGGAATCACAGGTTTTGAAGAAAAAGCAACTTACTGTGTGCATACCTCTGAAAAGAGTGAGGTGGTAGTTGTAAAATACACATACCTAAAAGGCTCAAAGGAAAAAAAAAGCTTCAAAGGAAATATTTGTGCATTTCCTTTTAGAGTACTTTATGGGGAGAAATAGATTACTAAAAATTTTATAGTTGTGTTCTGTACGAAGCTCTATCTGTTTAGACTTATATTATGCTTAAAGTTTTCTGAAGGGTGCTTGTATTTGTAATAATATTGGTAACTTGACAGTATAACTGCTTTTCATAGGAAGCCTGTGTGGATTGAGGTGGACTTCCTGAGCACAGACCAAATGCCAACACTTCCAGGCTGCAGCTATCCCTGTTCCAAGGGACAAAGCACATGGATACCTTTCTTTCCCACTGTGTCTGCTGGAAAGTTGTGGGGTTTCTGCATCAGTCAGCACAAGTAGAACTTGTTTTTCTCATTAATTGCACCAGCAGGGTATATAATAAACAGCTGCCTCCAAGGAAATAGGAATGAGAAGGGATAATACAAAAGGAGAGTCCAGTGTAATGAATACAGTGGTTCTGTTTCTTTTGCTGGCACTTGTGAACAGAAATAAAAATCTCAGTGTGCATACAGTCACTAACAGACTGGTGGGCTCCAATATTTGCAAGGCACATTATTTAGCCCACAGCTGAATACTGAATGTGTGTTCCTGTCCCAGAACTTTGCAGTCTCAGTGTAAAATCTGAGGCTATTATTCAAGCACAGCCTTTGAGGGGGAGTTTCCAAGCCTAAGACAAGGACACAGATTCTGCCCAGAGCTGCTTGAGTAGGGGTGTGCAGTCATGGTCTCTAAACAGAAACACCCAAAGACAGACACAAGGTAAAGGGGAATATCTTCTTTCAGAGTTATCTCCTTTAACAGGAATATAGTTTTCTCATTTCAGAAAAGAGAAAATTTAGTATCCAAAACAGCTTAGAGATTAAATGAACTGAAATGCTCTCCTACCTTTGTTGTTTGTTTTCTTCCCTTTCCTTCAGCTGCCCTACTATAAGAACTATGGGAAATGGCAGGTTTTGCTTCATATGCACATATACTTCTATGAACAGTGATATAAAATCCAGGCCCCTCACCCTACATGCAAAGGATTTTTTCCTTTCTTTGAAATGAAAATTTATAAAAGAAATCTTAATGAGGAAAAAACCCCATAACTTTCTCCTGAGAACCAGAGTCTACTTACATATGAGAGTCAAGCACCAAATGCATTTTGTTGATGGAATTACAGTGAAAGCTTCAAAGAGAGGTCTCCAAATTAATTCAAGTGCATTAGACATCCAAATTCTAATGCAAGCCAAGTGTGCTTTAGCTGTTTCCAACTACACAAGTACATAATTCAAGACCTAAAATGCAAGCTTCGTACCCATAAAGAAAGGGAATTTACTGAGGAAACCAATTTTGAGGCTGTTCTCTACCAAACAATTTCCAAAGCACTGGAGAGGTTCAACTTTCCTCCTTGGTAGGGCTGTGGACAGAGCAAGAAAACCTTCAGGGCCAAGAGCAGCATCACCTAAGAAAGGAGCAGTGATCTCTGGCTGTTCTTAAATAGGGCCCAGGCAGGGGATGTAGGGTCACAGGCAAGGCTGAGCAAGGTTGTTAAGGTGGAACAAGGTCTCTGGCACACACACACACACACAATTTGTGCTTGGAAAATCTCACTTCCAGACTCCATCTTTCCAGTTTTTAGGGGTATTTTCCTTGCTAATATAGATGAGGATGCTGCTTTCTTTACCATGACAATCAAAGTCTTTAAGAGGGAAACTTTCAAAAAAGGCCAGACTGTTTTAGAAGTATCAATCTTGGTACTTGTCAGTGAAAGTTTTATTCTTAAATATATCACTTGTGTACTTCCATAAATCTCATCCAGAAAAAAGAAAATGAAATAGGTGATGAGATGATGGAGCCTTAAGGCTATTTCTTTTCCCAGTGCCATCCCTCTGTTGTCCCTTGAGAACTCCCAAACCCTGTGCCAGTTACGTGAAGCAAGCTGAGTGCACATGAACAGGCCATACATACATCGGCACGGCCATGCCAGCCAGAAAGAAAGACAATGAAATGGCAGAAGAGTTGGGAGGGAGGAATTTAAAGTTTTCCCCATGGGAAGTGGTTGTGCACTATGAGCAGCCTTGTGCTGCAGTCTCTGTTGGTTCTGTGCTGCAGTTGGGCCATGGTGGCTGCTGGCTTTGCTGGGCACACACTCAGCACAGTGCAGAGCTCATGTGGCCACGAGAGTCCTTGGGCTGCCTCGTGCAATGTGTGACACTCCTGGCCATAATGTCCTTTGTACTGCTAAAACAAGCTGTGCTGTCTCTTTTTAAAGCTGTGCCTCTCTCACTGTGTTAAAATAACACCAGTGTCCCTTCAGTCTGTGGGTCAGTGGTTAAATCTGCTGTCAATTACCAATCAAAATGTGAATGAAATGAAGAACAAACGGTCCAACTTCATCAGTGTTGTTTTTCTCTTCTTCCCCCAGATAATAATACCTTAAAATAGAATGCCTTATTAACCACAGACCTGAAGGTTAATAAGTACATCAACAAAACAAATGTAGTAAATTAAAACAATGCATTAACATTCATTAGTATTTCACTGTTGATTCCCAAACATGCTGCTATTGCTATTGTGCTATTATCAGGCAATAATTGTTATGTCAAAAGATAGGACCCATATGGTTCCCAGAGATCCTCTGGGAGCTTCTGCTGTATGAAAGTCAATCAAAAATACGATTCTATAAGGAAAGATGCGGACACGGGAGAGTTGCTGTCAGTATATACAACCCATGTGAGAGGCTCAAGTGACTGTTTTAAATAAAAGTTTTTAAATCTAGGGGAAGAAACAGTGAGAGTTAGAAAACCAGCAGTAAAATCAATAGTTTTGCTCAGAGCATGTAAAACACAAATGCCAGTCTTTGCAAGACTGGCTCCTGCTGTCCCAGCAACAGAAAATACCCTCTAACACTTCAGGAAAATTCTAACTTTGTATATATTTTCCAACCCGTAATAACAGATCCAGGTGAGCTAAATCAGGCTGCTTTGAACATTTCATCCTCTGAAATACCCACAATTTTTAGGTGAGGCCTGAATAAATAGAAAGTGACTAATGTAATGCACTGAAGACCCTAGCTGAAGTTGTCTGCCATCCAACATTAAATCCTTCTTACAACTCAGGTCCTCGTGGTAAACAATTAATCCACATAATTAATTTCTAACATGTCATAACATAGGAGATGGACAAATATCTGGGCTGCCTCTTCTCCTTCAGCTGCCCTCGTCCTCCTGTATCTCCTGGCCATCCTGCTGGAAGGAGCCAGGACAAACCAATGGCTTTGAGCCTTGGGTTTCAGTGCCATCTGATGTTCACCTGGGACCAGCGTGCTCCAGAAGTGCTTTTGTGGCTTGTTCCCTGCACAGGGCTGTGGCAACCCCTTCTTCACAGTGGTCATTTGTCTCTTCACAGTGGTCATTTGTCTCTTCACAGTGGTCATTTGCCCCGTGCTCTCTGCAGCCTCTCCGTCTTCCTCTTTCCCTGCAGCTTTGCCTTCTCACCTTTCCTTCGACAGCTTTTCCCTGCACCCAGGGGCAGAGCCAGGTGGGGCTGCCTTGCTCCCTCTTCCCGTTCCTCCGGCCAAGCCTGCACAGCCTCCAACAGCCACCACTGTTCCCTCTGGCTGACCTGTGCTCCCACAGAGGGCTTGTTCACATCACTGCTGGTGATTCATAGGGTTTGGAGGGCCCTACAAACGAACAGAAGCCATAACTGTAGGGTCTTGGAACAGCCCTCGGATTACATCACCGTGTTTGCACTTTCACGTCTCCTTCACAGGTTCATTATAAATTTCTGAGTGCTCCTGGGGTCACAGTTTTAACAGCAGGAGCTGTTGTGCCCAGCTCTATCTGGCTGTTCTATCTGGCAGTTTGTATTTACCAGGCACACACGGGCTGGGAAGGGTTGCGTAAGCTGGTTTCTATGGCAGGTTTCTATTCACCATCTGCTTGACTGAAAAAATATCTTTTTCAGTTAGCACAGTGGGTCTGGTGTTTGCATCTTTTGTTTCCTTCCAGATGCAATCTCAGAAACACAGGAGGGGCTGTGAGGCTTTGGAGGGGAGAAAAGGCCTTTTGAAACAGCTTTTTTACCCAGCTAAAAAACACATTGTCCCTGCTTGGACACTGCAGGAAACTTAACGTCCTGAAAACCACTTTCCCTGTACCCAGCTACTTTCCATGGCACTCCTTACTTTATCGTAAAGGAGATAAAACTACAAGTCTCTTTCTATATATACCTTCATCCTGTTTCTGGGTTGTTTTCCTAAGGAAACCAGGATCTGTGCTCACCATCACCTTTTTCCCCTCCTTCCCGAGCTGCTCTTGAGCCTCTGACTTATTTCTGTCCCATTTAGAAAAAAAGACATAAAATTAAGTTCCCACATTTCACAGGAAAGGGGAGAGGCCTATTAATGACCTCAACAAGAGATGTGGTGGAGTAAGAGTCCACCCCTTGCTAGAAACTCTGGAGACCACTCTGGAGGGGGATGTTCTGAATGCCCTGAATGAATTTTTCTGAATGAAAAATTTGTGTCTGCAGCTCAGCAGACACAAATACATACAAGAAAATCCATAGGAAACTGCCCACGGAACTGCCCTTTTCCAGCAAGTCCCTCTGGCTAAGAGTATCAAGCAGCAGCAGGGACTGGACAAGCAGAGCCTCCCTAGAAGGGCCAGCAGCAAGAGCAGCACAAGTGATGTGTGTTGAGATGTGGTGAGATGTGTAATTCTTGATGACACAAATGCAGAGTCCTCCGGGGGAAAAACTTCTGTTTTGCACAGCAGCTTGAGGAAAGGCAGGCTGTAGGATCACAGGTGAACAGCCAGAGGAGCTGAGGTCAGACACACATCATACAAGTCCCCAAAGCAGTCGCAGACCAGGGATTCACCCAGCACCAGGGACATTGCCACACACGGGGGATCAGCAGAAGCAAGGGCTGCCGATTCTCTCTGTGAGTTTCTGAGAGCAGCCCCCCGATGGCCAGGCTGCATGAACAGGGTGTGCACGCTGCCACAGTCCCTGCTCCGGCAGCACTGGGTGTGCCCCACACGCCACCTCTTCCTCCCATTCAGCCTGGGGAAGGCATTGCCATGCACTGGGGCCTGGCAGCTCGCTGCTGGCACAGGGGACCTGGCAGCTTTGTCAGCACAGCTCCTGCAGGAGAAAGTGCCCCAGACATATTTTGACATGTTTTCTGGGAGAGAATGGGACAGCAGTGGGGAGGAGAGGTGTACCAGTCACAGTTCCCCTGGTGGCCCTGGTACTGGCCCAACAGACATCACCTGGAAGGTGATGCACCCAAGTCATGCCCTACCTGAAAGAGCCTGGGTGCCCCTGTGCCCTTTGGCTGATCACAGGGTGTAAGGCAGCCTCAGCACATCCCACTGGCTGCTGTAATTCACTGCCATACGTGCGTAAGGACAGATGGATCAAAAGGTATTTTCTTCTCATATGCTGTTCCCTCAGTCATGGCTCACTGTTATCTCATTTTGCTGGGAGAAATATTGTATGCTTCGAGCACAGCACAGATAAAACACTAAAACTTCTATTTTTAAGCTATAATAAGCTAAATGTTTAGGGGAGGAAAGGCAAACGTAGCATCTACGCTCATAGTGTATGATTTTAAAGCAGAGCAGGCATACACCTCCTGCAGGATGTGTAACCCAAAGTTTGCTTTCAGGTTTATAGCTTGTTCACAGGGCTCAGCCAGAGCACAAAGCACAAGAAAGCATCTGGCCACGATCCCTTTGTGCACTTTAGCAGCTTGCAAATGAGATCTAGCATTTATATGTATTTATAAAGCAAAACAAATCAAAACTGCTTTCAAAGGAAAGTTTTCTGTTGGAAACTCCTGACAGCTCAGCAGCAGCACTCAGACTGTGCTCTGTGTCTCACAGGCTGCCACTCATTGAAGCTGTACCATCACCTGCCTCAGGAAGTCAGGTTTTAGGTTATAGGTACACAGATAAGACAAAAGAAGGTTTATAAAAAAGATGAAATGGCAAAAATAATGGTGCTGCAGTTAACAGATCAATCCTCTGCAGAGATTCCCATCTGCCTTGGCACGGTCTGGAGGAGACAAACATTGTAATCTGAGCCATACGTACTTTAGTCAACTGCTTTACTTCCAGCTCTGGTTAGGAGCATTGTATTCTGAATGAAGCAATAAGAGTGAAGTCTTGAGGACCAGGACATTTTAATACCACATTTCTGTGTATTTTTGTGGAAGAATTTATTAAAAACTGTTCAGTCATTGATATGCACTGAGGTTGTTGACTGCGGTATGAATCATGGGGCTAGGCCAGAAATTACCTTTAAAAAAACCCAAAAAAACAACAACAAAAAAACCCAATAAACCACCAAAAACATGAAAAAAAAAGACCTTATATCACACAGCTATTCATTCTGCAGGAGTAAGAGGCTAGATCTGCAATCACAATGAGGCTCTGTCACTCAGCAGCTGCCAGAGTTGCTCCAGCAACAGAGGGCATCTCTTACACCTCCATCCAGGCACAGGACCTTCTACAGCATTTTCTTACATCTTTCATGGAAAGCTTGGAACGAAATGGAATCTTAAATGTTGTGTCTGGGCAGGAGGATCACAAGCTAGAGAGATGTTTTTGAGCCACAGTGCCCAGGCATGCAGAAGGTCTGGACAGGAGGGTTTGGATTTAGCTGTTCTTCCTGGGAGGGTCATGCCACTGTATCCATCATCTGCCAGTCAGCAAAGCTTCCTCAGGGAGTGTTCATTTTGGCTCTGAAGGGATTGTCCTATTCCTATTGTTTCCCAAATATACAGTCTGTATATTGGAATATCTGTTATGGAAGAAGATTTAGTTCTTCACTGTCAGTTTCTGCTTTGTGAGTTAGCTGGGTGCTAACACCCAGTATTCTTTTAATTCTGCAGAAAGACTTGCACCTTAATAGTACTAAAATTATTTGTGTATAGAATATTACAGTGAGGTTCATGCCGAGGTCCTTCTCAGACTCTTTCTTGTTCATCTTTATTTAGATCTGAGTGCATACATTTTATATTCAGTAACTGCTAAGTGGTTGTTTAAGGTACGTTTTTCTTCATTCGTGATGAATCGTACCTTTTGATATACAGGCCTCATTCAAAATGGGGTGAATCATTTTGGTTTTGCTATCTAAAAGATGTGTTTTCTAATAAAGATATGTATTTAATATGGTTTTCACCTTCTCAAATCTAAAAGCATGCAATCTTTCCCAAAGATTCCTTTCTTCCCCAACATTTCTAATAATTAATTCAGTGATATGAATAGCAGTGTATACAAAACAAGATAAACACACAATCTGCCTGCACCCAAACCCAAGTGGAGGTGCAAGCTCTCTGCAGAGCATCCCCAGTCAAGATAGAGAGGAACAGCACCAGGAAAATGCAGAAGCACCTTGGCCATCTCAGGGCTCTTGCTGAGCAAGATCCTGGCAACATCCGCTTTTATTGTCTGCTGAGTTGCTTGATTTGGGATAAGAGAGGTATGCACAGGGTACGTGGTGTACAAATAGCTATTGCTTGCTTTTCTTTGTGATATTTGTGCCTTTGGTTTCCTTTGCAAGGTCCAGCTTGCATCCAACTCTGGGAGACAAAAAACCACCCTGAGAACAGGGAGTGTCTATGTCAGATCCACTGGCAAGACTAAATAAGACAATCCTGAAAACAAGAAAGAAATATTTATGTACCTATGCCTAACAGGTGAATTCTCTCTGTGAATAAAAGTAGAAAATAAATAAAATTAAAAAAAGAAACTAAACACTTCTTCCAGGGAAAAGTATTGGGATTAATTCTGGAAACATATCCTTAGAGAATAGTGGTCAAATCCTCCTGGAGTTTTCCCATGACATGGTAAGGGAGTTTCAGCAGGAGTAACAGGATATACAAGTGCATCTCTAAATATGCATCTGTAAATCAATGACCTGCAAGTTACCAGGTACATTGTGGACTGAAATAAGAGCTCAAGCAATGTTTGATGTTGGCTTTAAAGCAGATTTAAAATAAAATGGAGCACAATTCTGAAGAAGAGTTCTGCAAAAACATTTCAATGTCAGATGAACTAGGTTTTGCTCTCTCACTTCCCAGAAGAGTCAGGGTTTCTCTATAATTTCCAGGGGAAAATCACATGTAATATAACCCTTTGGTAAAAAGGACAGACCTCACAGTGCAAAGGAAAACAAACTTTATTCCCCAGGTGAAGATTAAATAAAATTCTTCTCTTATAAAACATATCCAATATTCAGATATTAAGAGAAATAGGGAATAACAGCTACAGTAAAAATAAACCAAGAAAACAAATAAAGGCACAAAGATGTTTTTCTTCTGGGGAAAAAAAGTAAGAAGTTCTGTTCAAATAATGAAGGAAACTTCCAGCTTTTTTTCCCTCCCCCTTTTTTTCCCCCCTTTTTAATAGCTTGAGTGAGTGGTATATGTTCCAATTTCTCCCATTTGTAATCTGACAATGGCATCTCTTTTTTCCTCCTGGCACATAAATCCCTCTTTCTGCCCCAAATCTGAACTCCATACACATAAAATGAGGCTCTGTGAAGCAGCAGAATCTGACAAGCAGCTCGCCTTTACCTATCGAGACCAATGATGTGTGAAGCTCGCACGTTAAAGAGCATTAAAACATGTCCAAAACCAAAACTGATCCTACCATATGTTTTTGAGGCTTTCACCACACAGAGCCACCAAGTAAGAACATGTTTTCCTGCCTAAGGAGACAATTTTTCCACATCAGCTTAGTGTCTCTGTTGTTTCAGCAGGATCACATTCATCGTGCTTCTGAACTTTATTTCTTCCATGCGTGTGTGTTCACTGCAATTCGTCAGCTACAGCATTGTTTTTTTGGAGCCTGAAACCTGAGTACTTCCCAGGAAGCCCGTAATAGCAATCATGCTCTTGGTCATGCTTATCATGTGTGAACCACCATTTCTTTGGGTCTTTAATACTGATTAACCAACCAAATAATAAATTAGATTTAGAGGGAAATCTTCAGGGAGGAAAGAACAGATTCAATTTAATTACAGCAACGTATCTTGATTATTCCTTGTAGTGATACTAAGATTCTGCACTTAAACAAGTAATCTTTGTCCTAATGATTAAGGTCATTTATCCCTATGGGTTATTTCCTGCCTGAAACAGAGTCTGGAGCTGGGCAAAGGTGTGGGCTGAGCCTGTGGGGGTGGGAGCAGAGAGACAGCTTCTCATCACAGCCACGAAGAAATGCACCTCCTTCCCAACAGAAAAACCTTTCTGGGTGAGGATCATGCCAGGATCACCTGCAGGATTTTCTTTAATTCCATGAACACCTGGGAGAACTCTTGGGGGTAAAGCCAGTGGACATGCCAAGCTTCTAGGTGTCAGGAGGAAAATCTGCCGAGTCCCAGAGCAAAGCAATGGAGCAGGATGTGTGCAGTTCCTATTGCCTGCTACAGTCCCTCTGACACCTGTGGGCTTACAGATGAACCCCACAGAAATGCTGGAACAAGCCCAAACCTCAGTTGCACTGTCCACTGGAAGATAGGACTATTTCTGACCTCTCAGATTGAAACACCAAATGCCACATGCCTTGCCTCTGTCCTCACTCAGGCAAGGATCCCGTGTGGGAGACGTGTATGTAAAACATATCAAAGCATTTGGGGTATTCCCATAAAGCCTACACTGCTGTTCCATAGAAAGCTGGAATACTATCCCTGCTCCTTCATGAAGAGGATGGACTCCATGGTCCTTTTTGGAGCTTCCCCACTGTGCTGATGCTTATAATTACTGATTATTATAATGACTGGACCTTGCCTGTATTTGCACTTCTTCACTTGAATGATGCTTATGCATTTTGAAAGGAAACTGCACCATAAAGGCAGTTGTGTTGTTGTCGTTGTTGTTGTTGCAGTTCTTATTATTAACTTAAGAACTACTGACAAATGGGTTGTAGCTCCTCAGGAATGTGAATAATTTTTTTTCTCTGGCCCTTCGACGAGGGCCCAAGCCTATGTGTAAATGGAGGAGAGGAGTAAACCAGTTGCAGCAGAGCAACAGCAGCAGAAAAACATGAACCTGTTAACTGCAGCACCACCAAGTGTCAGCATTGAAAACACCACATATCTGGAAAACACCCAATTTCTACAGGAATTGCAAGGGCAAATATATAAAAAACCCAACTTGTTGGCATCTAAATGCAAATAGTTTAATCTTGAAAATTTTTTAAAATAAATTTAGAAAATTGTCACTGTCAAAGGAACCTGTAAGTCTTCTTCCAAGTGCCCAGATCCACTATATTCTGCCGAGGTAGTATTCATATTTTCAGAAAATAAAATACATTTCCAACTAACAAGGGAATAATTTAAATAGAAATTTAGATGTAAAACTTCCCAACAATTTAAATGGCTTCATGTTGGTTAACTACACATGCACAAGCACACCCCCAACTACTCAGCTGCTGTTGTGTGCTGTGGTGTGTGCAGGAGTCACTGCTTTCAGCACGGGTGGGGATCTGCTTCGTGTTACAGCGACAGACACAGCACACGGCAGCTGCCAATGGAGGCTGCTTCAGAGAAAATCCTTCTCTTTTCTAACAGTGTTGTGTTACCATAGGTGCAGCAGAGATACAGCTTGTAGATATAACTCCTTTCTTGTATGAGGGAAGTCGACTTCCCCTGCTTGTCGAGAGTCCCATCCTCTGGCCACATGCTGATGTGTCGGGGTGTTCCCTCAGGGCTCTGGATCAGAGGAGATGGAGCATGGCCAGTGGCTCCAATGGAGAGGTACCTGCCCTGCCTTGTCAACTACTGTCAGGGACTGCATATCTATGACACCACTGCTTTTATTTTTCAGGGCATAGTAAGCAAAAAATATGACTGATGCCTTTTTTTTGTTTCCAAGCATTGTTAGATTCTCAGTCCCTTACTGCCAACATTTATCTAAGGTGCCCTTACAGACTTCCCAGACAATCCAAGGAAGTCTTCTACTCCTTTGATCTGGCTTCTCTGATCCAAAATTAAAATCTTCAGAGGAATGGAGAGACACAGCACTTCTGGTTGAAACAAAGAAATTCTCATAACCCATCTATTTCCATGGCACATTTTGACAGTAAAGCACTATCTATTTTTTTTTTCATGATTTTCATTTCCCAATTTGTCTTGCCTGGCTGCAGCTTCACGCTGCTGTTCATGCCAGTGCCAGCACTGCACACTCCCCTGCTGAGCATCTCTTACTTGGCAGAGTGGGAGAAGGCAGAGCATCATGTTACCACGGCTTCCCAGCCAGTGCAAGGCTGGAGACTGCTCTGGCTGCCACAGGAGCACATCCCTTTCCTTCTGATTAATTATGTCACCTTCTGAAACGGGACACAGTCTCCCAAGTCTCTTGTGCAAGTCTGAAAATATTATCATAGCAAAGCTCATGGCTTTGGAAAGGAGAGCACTGAGGGCAAAGTCCCATCTCAAAATGCTGTGGCCAAGCAAGATGAGCTGGAAACCTCTGTACTGAGCACTTTTCTTGGAGTGTCCACCCCATGGATGTCCACAGGAGCCTGAAAATCACCAGCACCTGCTGATCTTTGTGTGTGTGTGTGCACTCTGGATGTGGATTCCCCTTCCTGGTTTTCAGAGACAGGTTCAGGCACGGATGTGCCAGCAGCCTCCTGGCTGCGTGAGGCAGGGGGAAGAGTTCTCTCTCCTCTTACTTCTGATATTCCTTATCATAATCATCCCTATCATGATTTGCTGCAAATGCAACCACATCTCTCCTCCAACAAATGCCAGTTTTCTCGGTGCTTTGCACAGATACAAACACCTGCAATCACATCAGTTGTGCTGCTGAGAGCTCTCAGTGAGAACGGGCAGCGCGCAGCCCCCAGCACGGAACGCGGTGTCACAGCGAGCCCTCCAATGGCCAGCGGCTGCTGCGGGGATCGCGTGGACCAAGCACCACCTGCTGCCCAAAAAATTAAGCTCTTTAAATCCATAATTACAGATTCCGAGCTAACTGCAACAGGCGTCATCTGCTGAAAGTCTGAAGTCACCTGCAAATCTTAACTTGCTTCTGAAGAATTTCAAACCTTAACCCTAGCCCTTACCAAACCCCAGAAATTCATGGCCACTTTGAAGTGTAAGGCATTTGCATCTATCAGTACTAGCCCTGTGTGCATTTTGAAATGCATAGTACTGCTCTCTACTCTGTAACCAACTTGAGTCCTTAAACAGATAAGATAAACTGCTGCTAAAGTGACTCCAAAATTAAAAATATCACATTAGCTTCTCCTCACTTCGGCTTGGTACTTATTTGTGTGGCTACCCAAAACCAAATCTTGACCCTTAATTTCAGGAGAGCTATCCAAAACTTCAGGTTTGTACCAGCTTCACTTTGTACCAGCTCTTTCTCCTCTCTGAAGTGACTTTGCAAGAATATATAAACCTGATCCTGCAGTCCTAGTTGTCTCATACTTCCCTATAGCCTTCACAAAAGCACAGCAACACTACTCTTACCTGAAAATTAAGAATAAGGCACAAGATTCATGAGGCCAGTCCCCTCATGTAACTTTGCCAAACATTGCAGGAGAGATCCATCCGTGAACCCTACTGTCCTAACTCCTTGTACTACACTTACTCTTGGACTTTTAGAAAGCTCAAGATCACCTACAAGTCCTGCAAAATAGGAATACAACATTCAAATTCAGCCTTGAAATTGCCTCAGAGTATCCTACAGACTGGAGAGAGAAATGTGCTTGTCAGTATTTCACATGCCCTTAGTTCTATCTGTAACTGTAAGCCTGTTAAAGGGAACACAAGACTTAGGCGGAAATTAGGAATAAAGCTATTCAATTATTTTCCTATGTGACTGTTTGGGAGGACATCTCAAGTCACCACACGAAACTGCTGCTGAGATCTGATTTTCCAGAACTTGTTCTGAACTGCCCTGTTGCTCAGGTAGTTTGAATGAGACCATTATATGTTTCCAGACCTCCTTTCCCCTTACCTCAGGCAGCCTTACCTTACATATAACCGGTAAGATGTCCCCAAAATACATTTTCCAAAGCCTAAACTGAGTGTTAACTGTCAGCCTACAAACACCTATAGCTGCTCCGAGTTTTGACAAGACATTCACACAGGGCTATATCAATGCCAGGGCTTTGCAAATCCAGCAGAAATGCTGCTGCTGCAACACCTGTTTTCCCAGATCCTAAACTGAATCTTAACCCTAACCCCTCCTTTAGTTTTATGAAACCTCAAATTTTACAAATAAAATGCTTCTCAGGGCCAGTTTCTTGCTTAAGTCCGAGAAAGTTGCTAAATGCAGGAGGGAAAAGAAACCCCTGCCCCAAATATGACTTTCCCAGTTCTCTCCGTTCTCAAATTTCGCGGTACAGATGGTCTCAAACGCAGCTATTCGGATTTTCTGTAACGTTCTCCAGGGGCGAGGCAGTCGGGAAGGCTTGAGAGGCTCGGAGAGGGAGGGGGACGGGCGGAGGAGCCTCCCCCGGGACGGCGGGACCCCCCTACCCGGGAGGGGGAGCTGCGCGCCCGCCGCTGCCCCGGCTCCTCGTCCGTCCCTGCCCCTGCCCCTCTCCCGTCCCTGCCCCTGCCCCTCTCCCGTCCCTGCCCCGGCTCCTCGTCCGTCCCTGCCCCTGCCCCTCTCCCGTCCCTGCCCCTGCCCCTCTCCCGTCCCTGCCCCGGCTCCTCTCCCGTCCCTGCCCCGGCTCCTTTCCCGTCTCTGTTCCGGCTCCTCGCCCGTCCCTGCCCCGTATCGCTCCCCGGGGGGCGGCTGCACCAGCCAGGAGCCCCAGTTTAAACACACTGCAATTATCTAAATCCTATTCTGACCGCTTTATGTCGGCTTACGCCTTTGCAGTAATTAGCTGCGGTGCTCGAAGCGCTGCGGGCCGGGAGCTATAGATCAGCAGCCTGTCCCTGTCCCTGTCCCTGCCTCTTCAGCCAGTGGCACAGCTGAGTCCGACCAGGAGTAAAGCAGCAGGTGAATAATACCGAAAATTCCATTTTCAGTTTAGAATTACCCGAAAAATAAGGGAAAACCCAGCGAGGGGAACGGAAACCTATGTAATTTGCACACAATGGTAGCAAAGAAACAAACTCTAATATTCAAATGTGAGGAAAACAGCCCAAATTCATCCAAAAATATGCCATTGATAATTTTTAAGATGCACACTGTATGAAATACAAGATGCTGAAGTGGTTTACTAAGATAAACATCCAGGTGCAACACCATAACTAAATACTAAAATGACATGCAAAAATAATATTTAAAAATCACTCAAAAATGAAAGCTAAATTTGAAATGCGTTTAAGTATTTCATCGAGGCATACATAAATTAACATCTTTTAAGTAAAGCCAAGAAGAAAACTAGGAGGTATCTTCCTGGAGCACTGAGAAAGCCCCAAACAATAATAGGTAGCACATAAAAAATGAGTAACAGATGGACCAACTGGAGGATTGTGCTTAATGTAATTAACATTAGCACTTACTGGTAACGGTTAATGGTCCTATAGCATCACACCTCCCAAAACAAAGCCTGATCGGGGACGCATCAAAAGACATGAAGTGAACCCTGAGGCGTAAGTGCCATTTAGATCATGTTGAAGACATTTTCATCAATCTTCATGAGAAGTAACAGCTACTGGAGAGAAAGAGATGTGAACAAGTTTCCATCTTGTAATCTCTACATCTAGTTCTAACTAGACTTTTCCCCAAAAATACTGTATGTGGCTGATTTCTTCTCATGTTTCTGCTACTGACTGAAAGATTTACATCCCTTCTGCTGTCATTCAGCAGTAGGAACCCATCTGAATGCACTGCTTCGTAAGACAGGAGTATGAATTTACTGAAATTCCACAAGAAGCCAAAGAAATATTTAGTATATACCAAATAAGTCTTTAAAAGGTGAAAATGTTCATGTCTCTAGAAAATCCTTTGCATGTTTTTATTAAAATGTTAAAAACTGTGTTTCCACATGAAGTTGCCAAAGTGGCTTTTTTCAGGCAGAATTATAGTTCTATTCAAAATAACTGGATTGTTCATTCAGGAAGCAGGAGTTATAAGTAATAATTATATGAGCAAACCCTTTTTTGCTCATAAGCCCTTGTATTTGAAAGCTCATCAGTGTTGTAGTTTGATAAGAGGACTTGAGAAAACAACAAAGTGCTTCAGCAGGCAAACTCAGATGGCATTCACCAGCTACTATGGTTGGTTGTCTTTCAGCCTCTTCTTCATCATGTTTGAGAAAAAAAATCTTCAGTCCTTCCTAAAAGCAAGTACTATCGAGGAGAGATACTTTTTGAAATATTTTGTATCCACAAACACAGACCCGGTTTGTGAATCTGGGTTTTCTGCCTCCTTGGGTCTGTCTGTAGGACAGGTTCTTCAGTGCCATCTTCTGGTGGGCACAATCGGCAGGAAAAACGACTGAGGCACTGAACTTTATGTAGGGTTGAGAAGATGAAATATCAATATATATATTTATTTCTGCCATCTTATTAAACAGAATGACACAATCTAACAGCAGATAATTTTATTTTCTGCATATGACTTACATAATTTGTACCATGCCTTGTAATCCTTCAGTACATACACATATACATATATATTCATTTACTTACATGGAAATAAATGAAGCACATAGAGCATTACTTCTTATGTCTAGAATATGTGAGAAAGATTTTTTTAAAATAAATGCAAATGTGAGGATAGATTTTTTGAGGGGAGTTAGCTTTCTTATTTTCATCATCTAATAAATATTTGCTCTAGAGTACACAATAAAAGGACACCTTCTTCCCCATCTGCCACATAAACCAGACAGTTTTTGCAAAGGAAAAGAGGGTCATTGTCATTAGCATCACTTTATTGCTGACTTTACAGCAACCCCTCTGTGCCAGCTTCAATTATACATGTGCTGAGATGAGGGTAAAGGTGGAGAAAGAGAAATTTGTGCTCAGACATTAGAGCAATTCCAGAGCAGAACGGAGCACCCACAGCCGGAATCCTGCTCCTGTGGGACCATGGCGTGGTCCTGGATGACAAAGAGAGGAGCCTGCTGAGGGTACACCAGTAACTGCTGTGAGCTTCCATGGCCCTGCAGATCATAGAGCACAGCAGTACCTCTCTGCACATTTTAATTGTGCAACTGGCAGCTGGTAGAAGTTGGAGACATTCTTAATCTTCTCTAATTTATTTCGGAAGTTGATTGGGAATGCAGGAGGCAAATGAGCACAGAAATGGCTCTAAGTTACCTTGTTTCATGTCCTCCCCCACTCCTCCCACTCATCTGCACAGCACTGCCCTCATGGCCATCCATCTCTCCACCACGGCAGTATTACACACAAATGAACTTCGGGCAGGTGCTCCATTTCTTCTCTGTTGCCTGCATGAAGCAAAAGATCTGATTTTTTTTTCCTTCTTCTTCCTTTAATAACCTAATGTCTGTATGTCACTAAAGGCTTGTTTTCAGTCTCTTGTAAACTACCTCACCATAATGGTCAAGAATATTATCTCTTATTTAATTCAAAGAAATGAAGGTATGTTGTCTTGCACTTAACTGGAAACAAAACAAAGCAAAGCCTCGTTAAGTTGCCTTTAGCATAAAGCCTGCTTAACAATTCCAATCCTTTGTAGAAAGGATTAATAGAAAATACTAAATCTTTTTATCAAATAAATGTTAACATTAAGGTTGTTAGAAGCAAGCTTCTGCAGGTTGATGTATGAAGTCCTGTGCCTCTAGCAATGGACCCTGAATGCCTCCTTCTCTGAGTCTGATATGGACTCCTGTGTGTTTTTTCCCAAATAGTGCTGTGAATCCTTTTGCAGAATTCCCTCCAAGACCATCCCCTTAAAGACCATCAGTATTTGGCTAGATATCTTCTTGCAAGTTTGGTTGCTGACTAAGACAATTCTATTGGCCAGACAAACGAAAGCTGCCATCTCCTCAAACTGAAAATGTAGATCTAGGCAGGACTGTGTGTCTGTTCTTCAGAGGGAACGAGCACAGGTGACACATCAGTTTTAATTTGTAGTGAGATGGAAACATGCTGCAGATGGACAGTGCAGTGGGTGGGATGACATGAGCTTAAGCCACCCAGGGAGACTTCAGCTTCACTGAAGGCATCTCAGGGATCATTTTTTCAGGGATTCAAACTAGGATAAGCAGGACTTCCCTTCTGCCATTCCTACAAAGCTAAAAATGAGGAAAAGGACAAAATACTGTCAACATGCTAACACAGTAGTCCCATATTGGACCAGATCAAATGTTCGTCTAGCCTGTTAATGTTGTTTTCAGCAGGTCCATCCCAGATGGTTTAACAAGGAGCAGAAAATAGTGCAGTGCCACCAGTCCTGATGACTCAATGCAGAACCAAATTGCAGCAGATAAAGTAAGGGTCTTCATCTCTTCCCCCCCTCTCTCCCTGTCTTTAATCTCCTCCAGGCTCTGTGCTTCTGCCTCCTATCCCACAGGTGTGAAGGTGTTTGTCAGGTCTTCCACGAGCCAAGAAGCCAGTTAAATGACAAAGGAGTTTTCTAAACTGAGTCTCACAGACGCCAGATCTGTTTCAGAGGATGGAGCCAATTGCAACAACGAGAGCAAAGGGAAAGAGAAACAGAAAAGCAGGCAGAGGGAGTGAGCCTTCCCACCCTGGACAGCATCAAGCTGTTACATGTCTCCAACTGCACACGGTGACATAATACCCTGCAGTAATCACATGGCTTTTACTGAGCCCTCAAGTGCTGCAGGCACCCACATTGTCACACTCGGGCTCATTT
Source organism: Eopsaltria australis (assembly GCA_034509425.1). Classification (NCBI taxonomy): domain Eukaryota; kingdom Metazoa; phylum Chordata; class Aves; order Passeriformes; family Petroicidae; genus Eopsaltria; species Eopsaltria australis. The sequence goes on from JAVTVJ010000030.1 coordinate 5,643,219, forward strand.
TCTCAGTCCTTAATCCACGGGTGGGAACACAACAGTGCTGCCGGCCACCAGCCAGGCTGGCTCCTCACCACTGCTGCTTCTTGCTCACAACTCCCACACGTATTTGTTCACAGCTACTGAATAAGCTGCCCCAAAATTTCAACAGAAAATGTGAAATCAAGGTGATCCAAGAAACTTATAACTCCTTATGGATCTATAGTAGAGGAAATGGACTATAAATTACACTTGAAATTGAGTATATGCCTGATACCAATAGAAATTGCCAATCCTTTTCAATAATAAATCATTTTAGAAGTACAAATCTATCAGAGGTAGAGGTTCTTGCTATTGTGAACCTTGACTCCTGAGTTTAAAAGAAAATCAAACAAAAACAGACAACCTGCTGACAGTTGCTTTTCAATCCTGGACAACTGTAATCTTTAAATTAGTTTTGGAAAGAATATGTAGTAATTCTCTTTGTTGATAGTTTTACAGAGAATCAATCTACCTAGAGATGACATGGATACAGAAGAATTACTGATGGTAATTTGAAATAGATCTTTAAAAAATACATCTTAATATTATACTATGTATTTCTGCTTCTCCCAGTGCTTTTTAAAAGTCAATTTTAAAAATGCCAGATCTCATTCTCCATTGCCTTGTCATTGGTTTTGAGTTTTTTTGTGTTGCCAAAAAGACTCTGTAAATACCACAGCATCAAGTCTGAGGATAAATATACACATATATAAAAATGATATATTTATTCTCCACTGCTTCATGTGCAAAATCATCAAATACAGATCTGCAAGCCACCTGAAGAGTGACCAGGTAAAGATTATCCACTCCTGTTGGAAGCAGAGGTGACCACACTCTGCAAAGCAGTGGAGAGCAGGGTTATTTATGTGCTCTTGTTCAAGTGAACATAAACAACTGGATGCTCTAGCAAACTGACAATAGGCTACTAACAAAGGGCCAGATGCTCTTATCCACTTGCAAGGGTGAAGAGGGACAAAATGAGTAAATATTTGTACTATCATAGTGGCATGTAACTGGAGCTCAGTTGTAGAGAAAACAGTGATTTACAAGCATGTTCCTCCTCTCTTGGGAATTCACATAAACCAAGCAAAGGTTCAGCACTGGGGAAAAAACTGACAGAAGGACTCAGCCAGATAAGAGAGCTACAGGTTTTCAGGACATACTTTTTTCTGGGCTCAGATGATGATCTGCAAAGAGAAATGTTTTCCTGGGCAAGGGTCATCACTAATTAATAGGAAAGATCTACCTGGCACACGAGAGAAGTGAGTGTGCATTGTGGCACACAACTTCAGTCCCAGCACCTCAGAAATACTCTCACCTAGAGCTTTGGACTAAAGCTCAGCATTAAGGATGTCTCTCTGCAAGATCACTCCAGCCAGAACATCCTTAGCTGTTGCACCACTGGCTGCTCATGCCATAACTCCACTACAGCCAGCCTTTCTCCAAAGGGCCACCTGACAGGCTGCACGGTGGAAATCATTCCTGATCTTCTACTTTTTTCAAGCTTGTCCACACTTCTCTCAAAGTCACTTAGAGCCATGGCCATCAGTTCTCACACACTGAGCATCTCAACAAGGCTTGCATCTTCTCTACTGAAAGATCATGGAAAGTTAATTTTGCACAAGAACTTACAATAAAATATTTTGGGGTTTAGACATATTTTTGATCCTCATGAACACTTGCCTTTGGAAGTCCTTGGAACACTATTGCAGTCTATTTATGTCTTTGTTGTGCTTGGTTTCAGTGCTAGGGTCTTGGTACATCCATACCTCCTGTAGGTGAGTTTTAAGATTTCTCTCAGCTGACAGAGGGCAATAAAATCACACTGCAGAAAGTGATATAAGAACAAAAATACTTTTCTGGATGACAAAATAACATCTTTTATGTGAATCTTTGCAGTGAAAGAGGGCAAACAAAGTGTGCTATCTAATGCTTATCCTCTCCTTTGTGGATCAGAGGTTGAGACACCTCCACGAGACACAGAGAAGGAGCACATCATGTCAGTGTAGTGTTGGGATAATCACACTCATAGCTGAGATAGTTATTGTCCCAGGAGCATCTCTGAAAAGCAGTCACATGTCATGACACACACTCTGAGGCATTTGACACAATGTTGGGAACTAATAGTGGTAATCATGGGGGTAAAAAGGGAGTGGTGACAGGAATGGCAGAGAAAGGCAACCACTTAAAATGTGGTTATGTGTATAAATAAACTTATCCTCATATACACTTAGAATGCTTAGCAAGAGTTTCAGTTGACTATTTCTGCTCTACAGCTGTAGAGGTTATGCTGTACTGTGATGGGAAATGATTCTCCATCATGTCCAGCTCACTGTGGAGCCCTTAAAGCACAGACCCAGGTGTGAACTCACTCCAAGAGGTAAAAACAAAGCCGCATTATGTAATAAGATTTAATGATTATTTGAATCTCTTTTTCCATCCCTGTGGATCATTGATTTAACCTTTCTTGTTTTGTTCTCAGGATATTGCTTAAACAAGTAACTATGTTCTGAGATTAATCAGTGTTACAAATCAGGACCTTTTTTGTGTATAACCCTTTAAGAGCGTTTTGGTTTTAACTTTCTTCAATAAAGGAATACTAACAGAAACAATAGCTTTGCTAGGAAGTGCAAAATGTTGGCAAAATGTTCAGATTGGATGGCCATAGGGAACAAACTCATAAGCTGTTATGTGCACACCCTGGGGTTCAACTGCTATTTTCTCTCAGAGGAAAACAGAAGCAGACCTTTTAAAGCCACCACTAAGGAGATTTCTATTTAGAGAATATGCAATAACTCATATTGAGACAAGATTTTAATCTCAGCAAAGCTTTGGATAATCTGCTGGCACCTGTGTTTGATGCTCTTCCACCCCATTGCACTGCTTAGACTGAGGCCAAAGGCCAGATCCTGCAAGTGTGTGTGGCAACAGTCCTGCTTATGTGAGGGAGAGTTTTAGCAGGAAAGAGGCAAAGACTGGTCAGGATCTGCCCTTGAAAGTATCACCTTTTAGGAAATGACACCACTGTCATCATCTTTTATATTGCTTTGGAGCTTCACCTTCTTTTTAACAAGCACTGCAGCAACTGACATTATTTGTTGTGGTAAATACCATACCAATGCCTTGTGCTGTCTTGCTTGAGGCCACATGTGAAGTACAGACCACCCAGTCTGAGGGAACCAGGAGAAAGGTATTATCTAGGGTGATTTAGAAAGAACTGGAAAAGGTTTTTCACGTGTAGATCTCAGCTGCTGGAGGCTGTACATCAGCCTGTGTGTGTTCTAGAGAGATTTTTATGGAGGTTTCATGATACAAGCAAGCGGGGATGGGTTTGGTACTGTGTAGATACCATTAGAGATGCTGTGGAGTCTCGTTACCACTGAGGCCTCTGTATCCAACTGAGATATGAACTCCAGTTAACAAGTGTCATGTTTGTAGGAGTTCAGCCTCTGCAGCTCAAGGAAAGAGAAAGAAATGTGCAAAATAAAAATGGGCTTGGATTTGATAGTTTTGGCACAGAGTGAATGGTGCCGTAAAAGGAGATAATATGGATGGGCATATTAAAGAAAAGAAAAAAAAATCTACATTTATGTATTTTACATAGATACCTGTATCTTTCATCTCCTTAAAATGAGCATAATCCATTTGAAAGGGTTAAAAATAACATCAGATTTCTCTCCTCCTTTGATTCTGTGATTCATGTGTCCCATTTTAAAGTCTACACCCTGTGAAGAGGAGTGCATTATCAAGGAAAGAGGCTTGCCAGGGACAGAAGGTAATTTCCCGTAGCAGGTGTGTACAGCAGGTGGTACACAGTGTACCTGCAACGAAAAGGTAGATTTAGGCTAAGATTTTATTTAATATGGAAAACTTATTGCATCCTGAGCCACTACTGGGGATGTGCCAAAAATCGTGTCTGCAGCATGATTTATTACGTGAAAATACCACCGAACTAATCAGTGGAGTTACTAATTAATACAAATCTGCATTTTTGCATAAGCAATTAGTGCAAAGAGAGTGCAATGAAAGAGGAAGTTTGACTCATTTAATCTCAGTGTCTATTCAAGCGGAAAGACCCACTAGGGCAAGGCACTAGGATCTACATTTGGATTTTTTTTCCTTTTGATTAGTTAAAGGAACTAAAAGGTCAAATTATCAATATTTAATTCAAATGGAAATGCATTTGTTCAAGAGGAAAGAAAACACTTTATTTAAACAAGGTGGGACTCTGGGGGTAAATGCCTGGATCAAAAATAATTAGATTTTGCAGTTACAACAGCATCTAAATCCCTTCTGATAAGAATCCTTTTTCCTAATAACAGAGGTGGTTTGACACCGATAGCAAGGACTGCTGACGCTATTTAAACTGTAGATCAGGCAGTAGGCAGCCTACCAATACAATTTAGACATTTGCTTTAATGGTACGTACTTCTCTGATTTGTTTTTTTTTAATCAATTTGAATTATATTTTAAATCTATTGTGATTTCATAATTGTGTGCACTTGACTAAAAGAGTAATTTAAAAAGCTGATAATTAAACCTTGGTGATGATGTATTTTCCATTAACTAAATAGAAGTTTACATTTGTAGAATTAAAATAACAAAAGCATTTATCTAGCGGGGAAGGGCTCAATAAAATTAATACACTGAGTTTTAAGGGGGAAAAGAGCAGAAAAGGCACCTTAATCAGCCGTACCAATTTTCGAGGCCAGATGTACACTGTATCCTAGAGAGACGCTACGAAGTGCGGTGCGGTCTCACCCCGCACCGAACCGGTACCGGAGCGACACTCCAAAGCCCTGTTCTCCCGCGGTGATTCCCGAGCCACGGCAGCCGGAGCAGGCTGGGCACAGCTCGGAGTGATCCGGGCTATGGGGCTGCCCTCTCCTCCCGTGCCCTCCTCTCGCCTCAGCATTTGGAAATGGGCGAGCGGGGGAAACCCGCGGGCAAATCCCAGCCCGTCCTTCCCGAGCCCGATCCCAGCACCGGCCGTGGCTCCGGCCCCGCGGTGCGATGCGGTGGGGTGGGACGGAGGGACAGGGACAGCGGGAGACTCGTTTTCCCTTATCTTTTTTTATTCAGGATAAGCTTCGTGTTTTGGGTGGGGGCCTCTCTGGAGAGGGAGGGCACGGGAAAGCTGGCAGGGAAAGGAGAGAGCCCGAGCAGCCCGGACTACCCCGGCAGTAAATCACTCGCTCAATTATAAGCGCGGTTTCCTCTCTCCAATAGCTCCAAGCTATTTGGGGAGGCATCTTTTCCCCGCACTCTCGCAGGTGCAATATGAATCAATTATCTTAATTAAGATAATGCCGCAAACCCAAGAGATTTCATCGGGAGCGGATTTCGCGCTCCGGACAACTGTAAGGCGTTTCCACAGCGCTGCTTCCCCCGCAACAAACCCCCCTCCCGCCCGGCTGGGGCAGGGCTCAGCCCCAGCGGCGACCCGCGGAGGGGCCGCGCTCGCAGCGGGCCCCAGGCGGCCCCGGGAGCGCCTCCTGCCAGGCCGGGAGGCAGCAGCTGAGGCGGGAGCGGGGGCGGCAGGACCGGCCGCAGCTTTGTTGGGACGCGTGCAGTTCGCGTGCCGCGCCGCGGGAGGAGCGGAGGGGGGCGGGAGGGCAGCTAGGGAGGGAGGGGAGAGAGGAAAAAGAAAAAGAAAAGAAAAGGAAAGGAAAAGAAAAGGAAAAGAAAAGGAAAAGAAAAAAATAAAAAAGAAAAAGAAAGGGAAAAGGAAAGACAAAAGGAAATTTTTGAAAAATATTTTTTCTTTAAAAAAAGAAAAGAAAATCAAAGGATCCGGGAGGAAAAGTAAACAGAAGCCGAATTAGAAGCCAGATGGAGAAGGAGGAGTCTGTGGGTCAGGGAGAAAAAAAAAAAAAAAAAAAAAAAAAAAAGACACGCTTGGAGCGATAAAATCAAGCGGCTGGGGGAAGAGGAGAAACAGGGAAGGTGGGAAACTGGAGCCGTTGAGCCAGGGGACGACCCGAGCAGGGGAGGCAGAGCCGGCTGCCGCGGAGATCGGGAGGAGAAGCAGCGGCAAGAGCGGGAAGGATGAAACCGGAGCGGAGAGAGCCCCGGCGCCCCCGGAGCGCAGCGCTCGTCCCCGGCCCCGACGGGCGGCACGGAGCAGCGCCTCGTACCTGTCGGCCCGACTCCTCCACGGCCACGCGTGTACCTTCGCCCAGCGCCGACAGGGACGGAACGAGCCGGGCTCGGCGGGTTTAAGCCCCTCTGTCCGACTACCTGCCTCTTTATTTATCTGTCCACTTACCTGCCAGTCGGCAACGTGTTGATTTTATTTTGCCTCCAGGGAAGATGGCTGTGTTGATCCAACTCGGAAGCACACGAGTACCCCAAAGTTCTCACCGCTCCCCGAGATCCAGTTTTCTGACAGTGCCCTCCTCCCAATAGTTTTGGCTAATGTTTCCCCCGTGCCCCACATTCCCGGGTGTATTCCCAGACAATCTCATTCAAAGGGACATTTTCCAGCAACACAGACTGGGCTGGACCAGACCCAGGCTGGACCAGACCCATCTCTCTCCTGCGCCCTCCAAACCTGTTCGAAGCTCACCGCTTCCCAAACGCGTCCGTTCCAGCAGCGCGGCTGCCCCGGCAGCTCCCGTTAATGGGGTCGCGCTCTCGAGGGAGCTCCGGGCCGGCGGGAGGCCCGGCCCAGCCGCCCGGGGTACGAGCACGCTCCCGGATCCTGGCCCGGGGGCGCCTCCTTGGCTGCAGAAGGCTCACCACGGGCAGGAGCTATCGGTGGGTTGGCTCTGGCGCTTCCCTCCCCTCCGTGCCCCAGGGAAGGGCCGCAGCCGCCGGTGACCCGAGAGTGCCCCGCTGGAGCCCCACTCGCCCGGCCTGGCGGCACACACCGCGCCGCTGGCCCTCGCTTCCCACAGAGAACCGGCCAGCTTTGAAATAACAAAATGCAGCCGGTTGCTCCCTGTATTTTATTACCGAGAAGGCGAACATCCCCGGAGTCCCCTCCTGCTGCCCCGCCGGCCTCGGGCTATGTAGGTCACCAACAGGAGAGAAACATTTTAAAAATAAACCGACCTGGAAAAATATCTTCCAAATCCATTTCCTCAGAGCGGAATGATTTGTTTCGCATTTGAAGCCTCAAGAGGCGAAAATAATTTTATTTTTATTGAATAAATACCGGGATAAAGCATGCCGGTAGCACATCTATAATGCGAGGGGGCTATCTCCCTCCTTAAAGTGCATCCCTAAGGTTTGGCAGCGTTTGCAAACTCCGCCGAGGCGTTTAAAGACTCTAAAGCCACCACTCGGCGTCTTTCTCCCAAACTTCCCGTTAACCGGCAGTATTGCCACCGAAAAACCGGGCAAGGCGAAGCGGCGTTTCCAGCAGGCGTTAGGACAGACCGGGGGTGTGTGTGTGTGACAGCAGCCCCGGGACGCCCGTTTACCCCAGCACCGGAGAAAACCGGGGGAAGAGGGGGTCTGTGGCGGCGAGAGGACCGGGACAGGCAGGGAGTCTCCAGGGCTCAGAGGCGCCCGTTAGGAGATGCTGAGGGCGGGGCGGGGGGACCCCCGGCGGGCGCACCCCAGAACAATGGGAACAATGCGGGCGGGCGGGCGCGGAGGGGCGCGGAGCGGCGCGGTGACACGGCGGTGGCGGCGCGGTGGCGGCGCGGTGGCGGCGCGGTGGCAGAGCGGTGGCAGAGCGGTGGCAGAGCGGTGGCAGAGCGGTGACAGATGGCGCGGCCCGCCGGGTCAGCGCGGGCGTGGCGGCTCCGCGGGCGGCGCGCGCCCGCATACAAATGAGGGGCGTCACGTGGGGGGGGCGCCGCGCGCCTGACGTGCGCGGCCATATGGCGCGTGCCACCGCGCGGGGCGGGGCGCGGGGCGGCGCGGGGCGGGGCGCGCGGGGCGGCGGCCGCGCGGAGCCGGGTCCCGGTGCCGGCCCCCGCCGCGCATCCTCCGGCCCGCTATATAACGGGGGGAGCCCGGCGCCGGGCAACCTCGGGGAAATAATACACCGCTCACACGCGCGGCGCCCGCGCACCGAGAGCTGTGCCGGGGTTATGAGACCGTCACCGCGCAGGAGAGGCTGAGCAACGGAGGTAACGGGAAACCGTGTTTTACCCCCGCGGGAAAGGGGTTAGCGGCGGCTGTCGGGGTGGGAGAGGACCCTGCGAGGTCGGGGCGGACGGGATCTGCCTCTGCCGGAACGGCTTCGGGTTTTATTGTCACTTGCGGTGGTTCCTGCTGTACACCTGTATCCATCCATACACGCACACACACATATGTGTATACACATATTTATGTAAATGTGTACACGCGTCCATACACACATATAAATATGTATATGTGCGTCCACTTATACAGACGCATATTACCTATGTAATGTGCTTCTACCGATGCACCTCCGAACTTTCAGCTCCCGTTCCTCCGCGGAGCGCGATCGCCACGGTCCCAGCTCAGGGCGGGCATTGTTTCTTCCCGGTGCACCCGACGCTACAGGGGGGCGGTCACAACCCCACGCGAAAGGGCCCCGCTGGAAGCGGGGGAACCGGTGCCCGTTTGCAACAGAGGGAACGGCGGAGACGGGAAGCTGGGGCCAATCCCGCACCTGTTACCACGGGCAGGGGCTGCGCAGCCCCGCCGCGGGGACTCAGCGACAGTCCTGCGGACGAAGGAGGGACCGGGGGAGCAGGTGCTCGGCGCCCGCTGGGGCGGCACAAGCCCCACGCAAGGAGGCGGCAAGGGGGAGCCGAGGAGAGCGGCGGGGACAGGCGTCACAGGCGCCATCCGTCCGTGCAGGTGTCCTGTGTGTGCGTGTGTCCGCTTTCCCCCTTCCCCTATTCGGTAAAAATGATTGAGGATTTTTTTCGAAGCAGAGCAAAACAAAACAACCCACGCTTGGTCCACTTGCGTCGTGCCGCTCGGGCTGCCTCCCGCACGCATAATCTGCTTATATTCCCCGCTAATATCGGCGAGTTACATAATGGTATTTGAACATATGTCAATTTAATTACAAGGCAGAAACGCGAAGACAATTAAAAGTTTGCCCTGGCACGGTGGGGAATCCAGGGCTTCCCTCGGGAGGGGGCGGCGGGACCGGGGAGCGAAGCGCGGGCAACTTGTCCCCGCGGGTGCTGCTCCGGGTGCTGACACGTCTCTTTTCTGTCTCCTCCGCCATGCAGAGGCTCACCATGACCAAGTCGTACAGCGAGAGCGGGCTGATGGGCGAGCCCCAGCCGCAGGGCCCCCCGAGCTGGACGGACGAGTGCCTCAGCTCCCAGGACGAGGAGCACGAGGCGGACAAGAAGGAGGAGGACCTGGAGGGTCTGCACGCCGAGGCCGAGGAGGATTCGCTGCGGAACGGCGAGGAAGAGGACGAGGAGGACGACTTGGATGAAGAGGAGGAGGAAGAGGAGGAGGAGGAAGACGACGACCAGAAGCCCAAGAGGCGGGGCCCCAAGAAGAAGAAGATGACCAAGGCGCGCATGGAGCGGTTCAAGCTGCGGCGCATGAAGGCCAATGCCCGGGAGCGCAACCGCATGCACGGGCTGAACGCGGCCCTGGACAACCTGCGCAAGGTGGTGCCCTGCTACTCCAAGACGCAGAAGCTCTCCAAGATAGAGACCCTGCGCCTGGCCAAGAACTACATCTGGGCGCTCTCCGAGATCCTGCGCTCGGGCAAGAGCCCGGACCTGGTGTCCTTCGTGCAGACCCTCTGCAAGGGCCTGTCGCAGCCCACCACCAACCTGGTGGCCGGCTGCCTGCAGCTCAACCCGCGGACTTTCCTCCCCGAGCAGAGCCAGGAGGTGCCGCCGCACGTGGCGGCGGCGGCGGCGGGCGCGCCCTTCCCGGCGCATCCCTACCCGTACCAGTCGCCGGGCTTGCCCAGCCCGCCCTACGGCACCATGGACAGCTCCCACCTCTTCCACCTCAAGCCGCCGCACGCCTACGGCGCCGCGCTGGAGCCCTTCTTCGAGAGCGGGCTGGCGGAGGGCGCCAGCCCCGCCTTCGACGGGCCGCTCAGCCCGCCCCTCAGCGTGAACGGCAACTTCTCCTTCAAGCACGAGCCGGCCGCCGACTTCGACAAGAGCTACGCCTTCTCCATGCACTACCCCGCCGCCGCCGCCGCGCTGGCCGCCGCGCCCGCCCACGCCGCCATCTTCCCGCCCGCCGCCTCCCGGTGCGAGATCCCGGTGGACGGGCTGGCGCCCTACGAGGGCCACCCGCACCACGAGCGCGTCCTCAGCGCGCAGCTCAACGCCATCTTCCACGACTGAGCCCCCCGCGCCCCCAGCCGCCGCCCGCCACCGCCTTGTTTACAGGGGGCACCCGGCGGGTCCCGCCGCGTCCCCCCCGCTCACCCGCTGTCTTTGCTGCCGCTCCTCGGAGCGACGCTGTAAATTGGGGTAGGGGCATTGGGATCGCGTCAATTACCTGATCGGGAATAACAAAATCACAAGCAATAATTAGGATCTATGCAATTTTTAAACTAGCGATGGGCCAATTACAAAATATATATGAAATCTATATTTTTCAACCAACGTTTTACTACTTGTTACCTTTCCCATGCTGAATTATTTTGTTGTGATTTTGTACAGAATTTTTAATGACTTTTTATAACGTGAATTTCCTATTTTAAACCATGCAGCTTCATCAATTTTTATACATATTGGAAAGGTAGAATTATATCTAATTTATACAAAATGATTTAACTAATTTAAACCAGCAGAAAAGTGCTTAGAGAAGTTATGTTGCCTTAGCACTTCTTTCCTTTTCAAATAGATGAAGAAGAAAAAAAAATGCACAATCCGGGCAATTTCTTTCCCATGCAAGTCTCTTTTTTCTTTTTTTTTTTTTTTTCTTTTTTTTCTTTATTTCTTTTTCCTTTCCCCCGTACAATAAGAACCAGATCCCCTAGGTCTTGAGAAGATATAAGAACGATAGACTTATTTTCTATTAAAACATATCAATTCAACACATTACTTGCACAAACTTGTATATAAAGATTATAAGCAAATGCCAACACCCTTTTTAAATCGAAAGCTGCTTGACTATCACATACAATTTGCACTGTTTCTTTTTAGTCTTTGAACCCCTTGGCATTCCGTGTTTTTGGTTTGTTGGGTTTTTTTGTTTGTTTTGTTTTGGTTTTTTTTTAACATAACTTGAAAATGTTAATGTTTCCAGGCGATATAAATGCATGATTTTATACATGTTCACACAATCCGTGGTTGTCATATGCTCATCTTATAAATCTGAACCGAAATCTAATCAGGTTGTTAAAGTCGGGCTATATACCTATTGTAGTCGATTAGTACGGTAGCTTGAAACAAATTCAAACCATTTAATCCGTAATTAGAACAATAGCTATTGCATGTACAATGCAGTCCAGAATAAGTGCTGTTTGAAATGTAACGCTGGTTCAACTGGAATCAATCTGTACTGTAATTTTGTTTGTAATCCTGTATATTATGGTGTAATGCACACTGGGATTTTAGAAAAAAAAAAAAACATCCATCCTTTGGCAACAATATAGTATTGAACATTTGGTCGAATGTTGCATTTTTCCTTCAATGTGATTTTTTTTTTTCTTAGTGTAAGTAATTCCTATGGGATTATTGTTTTATTCGGATAGCTCATGAAAGGTGCAACACTTATTATTTGTAGAATAAAATTGGACTAAAAAAAAGGACACGAATTCTTTACTTACCTTAAAGGGGCGGGAGGGGCGGGGGTGTTCGTTTGTTTACAGCGAGCCCGGCTATTTGCAATGCTGATTTGTTGAATGAGGGGAACGGGGCAGAAGCGCGGTTCGGGAGCTGCGGCTGCAGCCAAGGGCTGCGCCGGGCGCCCACACCCGCCCGGGCAGCGCCGGCCCGCTCAGCTCGGCCCTGCCGCCCGAGGCTCTCCCTGCCGGCCCGGGGGTGTCCGCAGCCGGCCCCGGCCGGGACCTGCACACCGGGAGCGGGCGCTCCGGCCCCGGCGCGGCGGCAGCAGGTGCGCCCTCCCCCGCAAGCGGAGCTGGACCCGCGCTATCGATTCATCGTCCCCTCCTCTTCCCAGACGGGAAACGTATTCCTTTAATCTTCACTGATTATTCTGAGGCTTAAGAAACCAGGAGACACAAGCTGCGGGAGAGCAATTCCCCTAATGACCAGGAACAATTATCAACAGGTCTTTGCCTCCGACCGTCAGAAACAGATTTAAGACGTTACCTGAAATACTTTATGTGAAGCCTGTCACAAAGCAGAGGTATTTCATAAATAGTTCAGCTAAACCCAGCAGAAAGTAAACAAGTTTTCCTATGGATGAGGGCATAGTTTTTTTTTTCCCCAGGAGAAATCAAGCTACTGGCGTCTAATTTAAAGGTCTTTGTAGCTACAGAAATCCAACGTGTAAGCATGGGCAAACCTGTCCTAGCAGCTCAGCAGCCCCCGCTGCCAGGCTTTCCCGTTAAAAACATGCTAAAATTTAATTGTGATGCCGACTGATGCATTTTGCAGCATCTCTCTGCATCTCGCCGGAGCCTGCAGCTCCACACTCAAAAACTGTTGCTGCATCTGAAAAGAAAGAAAGCAAAGGGCAACTTTTCAAGCACCTGATTAACCTTTCCCAGCCAGTGGCAATACAGCTAAATGTGACCTAGATAACCCGAGGTGGGTAAATGAATGACGATTTTTCAGATAAAATTGAAAAAGCTGACCCAGGCTTGCTTGCCTTTTGGTTATGTGCCTTCTTCTTAAACATAAGGATTCTTCTAGTCAGTCAAGGGGCAACTCACATGCCACCATCTTTTATTCAAAGGCAGGCACAGATGTTCCTTCTGCAGGGGAGGTTTTAATTTATGAAAATGATATTGTTTATGCATGAATGCACTCTGCATAACACACAGTACTTCCATCTGATGAGAGAAATACCACAGAACCAGTGCCAATGTCAGGAACATATTCTGCAAATTTAGTCGCTTAAATGTTTAATGAATATTTGGAAGGCATTTCCAAACCACAAGAAACCTTTTCAATTACCTTTTATTTTTCCGCTGTTGATAGCAAAATTCAACTCCTTCAGCCAATGCAACCTCCTTAAAAGATCTACCTAGGCTATCTCGATGTTTGCTACTGTGATACTTCAGAGAAAGTGATGTTTTAACATGATGAGCAGTCTAATAAGGAAAATTAATTCGGCATTTTGGTAACTAGGGGCTCTATTGTACAAATCACTTGTGAGTTTTCTTATTTCAATTAGTTTAGGGTGGTTTTTTCCCTATCACCACTCTTATAAAATATTGGAGAACTTCCCCCTCCACTGCTTTGCCGATGTTTCTGATGTCTCCATGATATTTCTTTCATACTATTAACATCAAGCCAAATGTTGAAATTTCTGCTCATGACTCCCACAGGAAGGTCTATCAAGGTCTCTTTTAATGGAAAGAATTACTCACACTGTTCCTCTCCTATGAACATATCGCTAATTAACTAAGGCTATAGTGGGATTATCTAACTTCCGCACGCAGAGAAAACTCTGGGTTGATTTGTACCCACACGCACACTGGGTCAGCCAGCACAGGCCAAAAACTCTATTTTTAGGGTTGGTTGTGACCAACGGCCTTTCCCTTCTTCTTTATGGTGTACCTCTGACAGCAGAAATTTTGCTGTGCCACCAGTGCATGCTTGAGGTTAAATCTGCAAGGTACAGTGTGTAAGAAACACGACTTGCAGCTTTTCCCTTCCTGGTGTTGTGGAACAGCAGAAGAGGAACTGTGGAGGTTGTGGATCCACTGTTGGCTGTGACAGACACAGCTGAGGCCTCAGCTATGGCAGAGGAATCTGAAATGATGGAATTCCAGGTTACATCCACAAGATGCCTGAGAAACTGAAGCCTCTGGTTTTACCTACCCAAATGAATAATGTGCCTGAACAACATCAGACTTTGGCCCAGAGCACTCAGAAGGAGTCTCCAGGTGAAGGGAAGTAGGTTCAAGGAGAACCAAGATTCCTGAATTCACCAGACGAAAATAGAGAGCCACATTCTCCAAAAGATACTGTTATGTAATATTAATAAACTAACATGGAAAAGCAACATGCAATTCCAGAGGTAATAAGGATTAATAGAAATAATTCTAAATTAAGGATTGAGAGCAAATAAAATGAATCTTTTCTATTTTCTGTAACAGTAAAGAAATCTTGCAATTTCAATATTGCAACTGATTAAAACTAGATCCACCATGAGCTTATCAATTACTTTTGACATATTAAAAACAAGAGCCTCTTTTTTAAAAAAAACAATACTTCTGTTCAGAGAACCATCTTGTCAAATAGTTTTAGAAATCACAGAGTTAAATTTCAATCTCTTTTTATATATAAAAGGTATCTTAAGATAAAAAAATAAAAAAAACCCCACTCATTTCTCACTCATTCCTATTGAGGAAGAACAGAAATGGAACTTGGAGCTCTGCCTGGTGCTGTATCAGGGAAAATAGGCAGAAATTGGTCTTTGTTTTTATTGACCAAGATGGGTTGTATGGTAATTATTTCAGAAATTATAATATGCTCTACATTTTTCCTTAGCTGAAAATCCCGTATTAGAAAAAACCCTTGAAAAACATAGTACATAAATAAATGTTGAAACAGTGAGCTGAAGATCTACAAATACACTGTTATTTAGATATCTACATAAGTGTTTTTTAAATAATTCATATATGTATTTAACAAACTGTCAGAAGCTATGCAATACAAAATTAAAACTGACAATGCTCTCAAAGCATTCTCTTAAGTATTTAGGTTGCCTACAGGGTATGTAAAGCATAGAATATCAGCCCTAGTTTTCAGTTCCCTAGCTTGTAGTAGTTTGCAGCATAGAGTTAATTGCATTTTGCATGAATTAAGTAGAAGCAACTAATATTTACATGTTTACCAACACTGTGACAGAGCAGTAGAAAATAAGACTCAGAGGAAAAGAAAATTGCCTTAAAAAGATAGCATACCAACCTTAATGCAAAAGAAAGACAATGTCCTCTGATTGACACATTGCCATGTTATATTCTTGCCATTACTACATTTTTCTCTTTTGTTCTGATTAAGATTAATTTCAGTTCATGGGGGTATCAGGAATGGCTTCATCTTCAGACTGCATTCCTGCAACTTCTTTTACTTGCATAATAATTTCACTTGTTCTTGTTCTCTTTGCAAAGGTTTGTCCATATGCTTACTTTCTCTGTTCTTTAATGCCTTCCTTCTTTTGAAAATAGACAGATGTATAGCACTAGTAATGCTCTCTTCCACAGGCCATTGATGCCATTTTCCTTCAGAATAATTTATGGCTTTGCTTATTGTGCAAAAAAACTGGTGTTCTGCTTAATGTCATTTCTTCATGGTAAACCTACTCAACAGATCTGAATTAATATTGAGAGTTACAAAAGTTTCTTTTCTAAAGTAAAAATGTAAGAAGGGAGCATACTTAGGTGAATATCTGTGAATGAACAGCTGAAGTATAACTGCCTAAACCCTCATTGCATAAACACACACTGTGGCCAGAAAAACATGCAAGCCAAGGGTATGCTGCCAACTTCAAAATTCAGGTTTCTCCAGAAGGACATCTCCATTAGCTATGGAAAACAAGTCAGCTACCAGAAATGCTCAGTCAAAATCTCTGGAATGGGGATAAGGTATTTTCCCCAGAGTGTCCCCTTATCTCTTCTTCTCTAAATTCCTGTTCCTTAACTTGAACATCGCATTTCTTATGAATCTAAAACTGGCCTACTTACCTCATTGCTTTTTTACAGACATTTTTCTCGAGTTGGGAGGATATGTTTTCCAATAGCAAGCTTTACCTGGTGGCTGTCCTTCAGCAAACACTAGCTGTACTTCCCTCACTTGCTATTTCTGTCACAGGTTGTCCTACCTCTTTCTTCACTTCACAAGGTTCTTCTGGAAAAGAGTTCTGAGGCTCTCACTACTTCTTACCATATAGAGATCAAGGGATGATTTCCAGAAAGAAACACTGTTAGTTAAGGAGAAATTAGCTCCTCTCCTTGTTTCCTGCTCTTTTCTTGGCCCAGGGGATGCTTCCCTCTCCAAGGTCATCTGGTTATGCTCAAAGCCAGCACCCTGACCTGGGGCAAAAATCTCCTCTGGATCCAGACTGCTGGGCAAACTCTGAGAAACCGTAAAGGAGATCTCCCCTCCCTCATGCAAGGTCTGTGATTTAGAAGAGGCTGTTATGCATGGTGTCTGCCTTGGTGTTATTGCAGCCATGTCTGTGCCATATTCAGGACCTACAAACTTGATATTCTTGCCTGACATTGGACCTGCCTTGATAACACAAGCTTCCCTGGTGGCTGCTGGGCTGGCATTGACACTGGCTACTGTCACCTGACCTAATGACTCAGCTTTTCAGCTTGGTGCTGGATCTACCTTGATACAAGGGGTTTGTTTGGCTATCTGGACTCTTGTTGAACTTACTTCACACAATTCTGTTAACCTTGGTCAGGTACATGGGATCCTACCTGACTCATAATCACTCTAAACCCCACTTCCTTTATAAAGCAACCTGCTCCTACTATTCCTCAGAATTCCTTGTCTTGTACTTCTGGCTGCAAGGGCCATGAGGCCACTATTGAGCCTTAAAAACCCTGAGTAGCCCCACCTGCAACCCCCTCACTGACCCTACACATAAGGGTGGAGCTCTATTCACGCTCAGTCTGGGACTACAACTTTTTCATTTACAGATGCTGTGGGATGCTGGTCTGCATCAGCCACAAGCCTGATCTGCTCCTGAACCATGCTGATCCAGATCTGCCTCATCATCATAAACTTGGCTGATGATCTGGGGTTTTGATGGATTCTAGCATCCTCCCCAGACTTCCTTGCTCAGGTACTTCCAGGTGGGTCCTGGCCAGAAAGGTCCCTGCCTTGCTAGCCTTCCTTGGCTCCGTTTCTTAGGGAGCAGCTGGCCAGCTGGCTCTTGCTGTTCTTGATAATGGCTTTGCTTCCCTTTCTGCTATGTCTCCTTCACCCCCTCCCTCTTTTTTTTGTTCTGACTTTACTTGAGAAATTTGTCTAAAAAAACCCAACCAAATAAAAATGTTAAGACCATTTCAAAGGCAGCTCCACAACCTCTCTGGAAACCAAGTTTCAAAATTTAA
The DNA here is from genome assembly GCA_034509425.1 of Eopsaltria australis. Classification (NCBI taxonomy): domain Eukaryota; kingdom Metazoa; phylum Chordata; class Aves; order Passeriformes; family Petroicidae; genus Eopsaltria; species Eopsaltria australis. The sequence continues at coordinate 5,660,362 of JAVTVJ010000030.1, forward strand.
TTTAAAGGTTTATTATAAGAAATGTTATTCAACTTAATCTTTACTAAGAGGTGAGCAGGGCTTCTCTATTTTGTTGTAAGAAGATTCTTACTCTATTGGTATTGAATCATAGCATGGGTTGGGTTAGAAATGACCTTAAAGACTTTCTTTTACCAACACCCCTGCTATGGCCACAGTCACCTTTCACTAGAACAGGTTGCTCAGAGCTCCATCCAATCTGGCTTTAAACACTTCCAGCGATGGGGCATCCACAACTTGTCTGAGCAGCATGTTCCAGTGCCTCGCCACCCTCACAGTAAAGAACTTTTTCCTAATACCTTAGCTGAATCTACTCTCAGCTGGAAACCATTACCCCTTGTCTGCTACAACATGCTCTCTTAAAAAGTCTCTCTCCATCTTCTTGTAAGCTCCTTTCAGGTACTGGAATCAAAATGCATGTGAGAGAACAGGAGAGTAAAACACACTTCAGCTGCTTTGACTGACCTGCAATGTCTTCTACACCATCCCATTTCCTCATGCAGCACACTGTACTTCTAAAGTCCCTTGATCATTCTGCTGTCACAGGTACTGAAATGTTCCACTTCCAAAATTGGCTATGATCAAATATATAGAAGAAGTCAAGACTGTTGAATGTAGGCTTAGTGCTCGATGCTGCTTGAATGCCTACTATACTTTTCCATCTTCTTTTTCTTTCTCTGATATGAGAACATCACAGAAGGTACTACATTAGATCATTGGTACACACAATCATTTCTTACAAGAAAGCACAAGGAAGTTTTATGTGTGAGAGTTCCAGACACAGTCTAGAAAAATTGATAAAATTATATTGCTGGACTATTCCATGCATTTCCAAATTCAATGTGCAAATCTCAAAGTTGTGATAACTAAAAAAAAAGTCTGTTAGAATAGACTTGCTTAGAACTTTTCCCCCAGGAAAAATGTGTCTGTCTCAGATTTACAAAGAATTGTGGGGATTGAGGATTTGTGAACAGTAGCAAAACCACAGTGAACAGACTTGTATGGCTTTTGTTACTATATACAGTTCTCTTACCCTTTTATGTCTTTATCAAATAAATTTAGTATCTTAACTGTTACTGATTTAGTAGACTTTTCAAGTAATGTCTGTAGAAGGTATTAGAACTTTTAATTACACCAGTTGAAGGATATTACAAGTCTCTTAAGAACTGCAAGTTTCCCACTGGTGGTACTGAAAACTATTATTTTAGGGTTCTAAGCCAGTTAGCAGCTTATCCTTTCCCATACCTTAGGAGAAATTATCTGGTGATTATATATAATATACACTAGGTGATATAGGCTAATAAATTGTCCCAGAAACAAATATGAATGACTGCAGGGGATCACACAGAACATAAAGCCTCAAAAGTGATTTGACAATATCTAATTTCATGTTATGCTTTATCTTCCAGTTAATGATTTAGCTTTCCTTTTGAATGACATCAGTGCAAACACATTAAAGATCACTGACACCAAAGAAGAGACACAAGTTGAATTGGTTCATCTACTGCTGTATCAGAATGATAAATGTTAAGGCAAGCTTTTTTTCTTTTTTTTTTTTTTTTTTTTTTTTTTTTTTTTAGAGATATTTTGCACAAAATTTCCACTGTCTACACATCATTTCAATTATTTATACCTTATTCTATCTGATTACTTAGCAGCTGAGATATTTATATCCTAACAAAGAAGACCAAAGGGACAAAAAAACCCCACTTGAGACAATTACTAAAAGCTTTAAGCAAACAGAAGCCTTATGTGGTCCTGTTGTGATTCAGAAAGGCAAGTTGGTGAGGGCTGCATTCCAGTAAAAGTTGTATTAATGGCTCAATGCAAATTCAAAACACAGGTTGCATATTTAACAAATATTTGGAATATACTTTAAACATGGCAAAGTATAGATGGAAATAAGAACCAAAAAGTTGTACCATGGTGACTTTTAAGATGTGTCTTCTCAGCTACATAATCAGTAGCTTGGTACTGGTTTTTATGGAATTACGAAGGAAGGCAACATGTCTTGAGAATGTGTATCATCTCATGAGCTCTTGGCTGATTTGATTGCAATCAGATTTCCTTACCTGTAACATTTCTCTTCTACAGTGCTAAATATCACAGGAAAAGTCTTGGATACTCTAACGTAGTTTGAACTGTAACTTGTATCCATCAGCAAAACGTAATATTTTCAATTTATTGCTCTTTCTCAGAAGGACATTTACATTCGTCTTGTTACAAACATTAAAGCTAAAATTACTGAACCTCTCATTTAAAAATCTTTTCCATGCACTAGTAAGCCAACATGATATTATAAAACTTTGTAAACGTACAAGTTCAGCCCTTACAGGCTCAGAAGCACCTTATAAATGGGAGCTGGCCTTGCACTCTAACGTGATTGTCATTGGTGAATCTTACAGCACCTGTGAGTAAAGCTGTCATACCTCCAAACAGTAAAGTCTATCATTTATAGAGCAGGAGTAAAGTGGTCTTCTTCCCCTGCATTCAAACTCTGAGAGTGAGGGATGACTACACAACCCTTCTGGGTATTCTTTCTGCACTGGCCCACTTGATAGCAGCTCTGTTGTTGTACGAGTCAGTGCCAGACTCCGAGTCCCCGCATTGCTCGGTCGCTATGAATGAAGGCTGTAACTGGGTGATGTCTCCACCCTGGCTTATGGCAATAATCTGTTTTGCAGCACGAATGTCCACATGGTATTTAAATTAAAGTTATGTCAGAGTCACATATTGTGAAAGACCCAGCCTTTTTAGTATGGAAGGGCTATCAGAACTTCATGTCGTAGTTTTCTAAAGCGAAGTAACAGCAGTGTTGTTAATGGTAACAGAAAAGTGGAAGACGTGAGGCTCTGACAAGGAAAACTGATTTCTGTAATGGGAGCGTTCCTTCCTCGGAGAAGCAACTGCGGAGAGCAGAGCGCTGAGATGCCGGAGTTCCTTCTGGCCGCTGTTCGCTCCCCCGGGCAGCGCACCTGACACGGCTCGGGTAGGGTCGGGTCGGGTCGGGCCGGGAGCCGCCCGCGCTCTGCTGGCGTCGGGAGGGCCGCGCGGCCCCGCAGCCGGGCCGCTCTGTCCCGGGTAGGCCTGGGCTGTCCCTCGGTGCCGGCCGAGGACACGCTGCGGCCCCAGCCCGGGCCGGGCGCCCTCCCGCCGGCCCCCGGGCGGTGCGGCCCCGCCTGCGGGGCGGGGCGGGCGCTGCCGGGCCGGGCGGTGCGGCGGGGCTGGTGAGGGGGTGCCGCCGCCATGCCGGGACCCGCGGCTCCGCTCCCCCGCCCGCAGGGCCGCGCCCGGGCCGTGCCCCAGGAGCGGCGGCGGAGGGTGGTCCCGATGGCCGCGGCCCCGCCGGCCCGGGCGGGGGACGAGCCGCTCCTCAGGGGCATCTTCGAGATCGACAAGAGGAGCTGCGACGTGGTGCTGAGCGCCCGGCGGCTCCGCTGGAGCCCCATCCTGCCCGAGAGCCCCACAGGTGGGACGGGGCGGGGCAGGGTGTCCGCCCGGGCCGGGAGCGGGGACAGGCGGCCGGGGCTCTCCGGGCACCGCGGGACAGAGTCTCCCTAAGCCGGGATGGCAGTGAAGTGCTTAACAGCACCTCTGTTCCCTTCGAGGTTACTTTGCTGACTGAAAAGAAAAAGAAATTGTTCATAGGGCATTGAGTGTCTTGTACCTGAACCAACTCTCTCTGGCAAGAGTTTTGTCTTCGTGGGTCATACGAAAGCGACAGAAGGTAGAGAGGATGTTTTTATGGCCTCTTAGCCCCAGGCAGAGCAGTAAGAGGATTTGATTTTGTTTCTGCGGCGTCAACTTTTCCCGGCTTATACTCTTTGGCAGGTACATAAACCAGAGCATGGACAGGAGAGCATGGTTTTGCGGGATGTGCCCGAGTTTTGTGATGAGGCGTCTGTTGCCGGTCGTCGTTGCTCTGTGATGTTCGCACGGCAACACGCTGAGAAAGTGTGGTTAAAGGATTTGATCAAGTGGAACAAATTACGCACAAAAGTTTAAGAAGCAAAGAAATGCTGCTTGAACGTATCCAAATAGGTATTTTTTTCTTAGAAATTGTGTGAACATAGACGTAGTTTTAAAACTGCGTGCACACTCCTAAAGGTCCTTGTTTATTTCAGTGACCTTCCAGTGTTTACATGAAAGAGAAATCAAAGTTGTACTCAGGAATGCAGTTTCCAGGCAGCCTGTTTGCCTTCTGGGATGGCATGGTTAGCTTGTCCAGGCTTAAAATACCACGTTTATTTTAGAAGTGTGTTGCACAGAACTTAAAAGTTCACATAGGTAAGATCTCACAGCATTGAGAGAAGCAAAGAAGTACTCAGATGCTCCCAGACGAAGTCATTATGGTTCATTTCATGTAACCATGTTGGGATACCAGGGCTACCGAAACTGAACAAATACACAGTCATGCCCTGCTATTGACCCCTTGCCTCTGAACAGTGTAACGTGTTAATGCAGTGCTGCACTCAGACTGAAATACCTGCTTTTCAGCAGGACTGCTGAGTTCTGGTCACCCCTGCACCTGCTATGGGTGCACACTTGTTCCTCTTGGGGAGCCAGTCTGGGTGCCTCGAGTAATGCTGTTACTCAGGGCTGAAGGTTTTCTTCCTTCCCATTTGGGATTAACTACAGGTCTCTGTGTGTGTGATCTGTAATGTGATTTATTAATTATTTAGTTCTGTGTGTAGAGCTCTAAAATGAGTGCCACTTTATGTTCTGCCTCCTTTAATGTAGATTGAATTGCCATATATCAGGAGCTAGGGTCTGTAATTGTCTTGTAATTGTCATCAGTGGAGGATTTTAAAGTGCAGACAGGAAGAATAAATTTTGGTATATATTGCTCTATGCTTCCAGAGGTGGGGAGTATATTCTGTGGTTTGCAATTTTTGTGTGTCCGTGTTTGGCTTTTTTTTGTTTTGTTTTGCTGGTTTGGTTTGTTTGTTTTCCTAGGAAAAATTCATCTCCCTCAGTTGCTACTTTGTGTAAGGTTTTTTCATCTTCATGTTACTCATACAGACATCAGAATCTTTTTGAAGTTCCTGAAAGGTAGTGGAGTATGCAGTGCCTTGAGTCAGACCTATAGCAGATGGCAGGACTCCAGAAGTCTTATGGAAAGCTGCACTGACACACTGCTGCCAGCTGTATCAGGATTTTGGCTTTTACTGCACGTGTATTAAATATATGCTGAAACTTCTTTTCTGACAATTTGGTTTTATACTATGTGGCATTGAGCTGCTGACTAGTTTCATTTTTGAGAGGCTGGAGTTGTAGCAGTCAAACGCTGATTCTGGAGCTTGAATGTTTTCTCTCCCTCATTCTTGGCTCCCAGTAGCATTTACCCTGGGGTTCTGTACTGGTGCTGGGAGGAGCCATCTGTTCTAGGGTGTCATTCGTAGATAAGTACAGCAATGCAGTGTTCCGGGATGGCTAATGGCTCTCTGGACAGGTCTTCCCACTGGGATTTGGATTGTACATGCTCTCTCCAGCCCAAAGGCTTCATAATGTAGTTTGCCTTAGGCTCTAAGAGGTCAAGCCAGGTCTTCACGCTTTGCAAGTGCTGCTTAATGTCTCTTGCTTGGACTTGTATGTAGCAATTCTTCCTGTTTTAGGAAAAGGTCTTTCTTCTATGGCAATTGCTATGGTCTGTCAAAATCAGAGGACTATAAGGTAGTTGTTTTCTCCCAGTTTTGTAATCTTCCATCCCCCATAGTTCTCCAAATGAATTTGTGTCTTGCTGAAGTTGTCGTTTGTCATCCACAGCTCTGTGTTTCTGATTGTGTTCTTACACGTGGTCGTTTGTGCAGCCTTGGCTTCTCCAGATTCTGCCAGAGCTCAAAGCCCCAGCTCAAAGTTCCCAAGCAGGGCACATCTGCTGTGTCGGGGCCCAGTCGTGTCACAGTGATGTATGTGAAGTTCTGTGCACTGTTCCTGTGGGGCTTTGGGCAGCCTGATTAGCAGCAGGACTTCCTACTTTACTCCTGGATTTCTGCAGCTTCTGTCTCCAAGAGGTTTTTGGCTACCCATGCTTGATGGCTTCCTTTGTTGTTCACTCTACAGCAAAGTTCTACCTCTCAAATAAGCATGAGCCATTATGAATTTTGTGTGTTCTTTATCATTACAAAGCTTATGACAGAAGTGAGGCTTGGACAGGCGGCTGGGGCCTAGGGAAGTGAATGTATCAGGTGGGAATGTGGACAAGTGTGAGGCCTGGCTCAGCTGCCCCCTTGGAAAGGCTGCAGGCACAGCCTGGATGTGCAGCTCAGCGGAGCCTTTTCTCCTCCCGGGAGGCAAAGCCCCTCTGAGCCATAGCTGGTTACTTGTTTTTAACAGGGGGTGTCCCAATGGGGAGCAGAGCTCACAGTCAGTAGTTGCTGTTTTTCTCTCTAGCTTCTTCCTATGTGGCATTCCTGTGCTATAAATATATTCATGGAAATTAAGAAAAAAGCAAGACCTCTCTCTCTATTAATAATCCAGCCCTGAACTGTGGAGATTTCTGTTTTGAGTGCTACTTCAAAACTATAGCAGAGAAAGCTGTCTTAAATACAGATTTGAATATTGCATGTGATTTTTACAAGTTCCCAGAAGATCATTTGTATCCTCTTTATGTATATGCCTTCTTTTGTTGTTAAATAAAGACTTTAATTCTGATATTTTTTAAAGCTTCTAGCAGGTTTCTAAAGATTGCCACAGGGTTTCCCAATTAACAATAATTGCAGTTTTTCAGCAGATTTCTGTCAGGTAAGAAGTGTAGCAAAACTGGCACTTGCCCAGTGCTTTACCAGCATGTGAAGTCTGGTGGATTTTGATCATTATGACAAAAATTTATAAGTGTAATTTCCTGTGTGTGTAGTATACTAAACTGAATAGTATATGAAGTTACTCTTTGACTGACAGCTTGCAGGCTGGACTGACTATTTGGATAATAATAGTAATAATTTGGATAAAACTTGCTTTTTAAGTATAGGTAATTGAACATAACTTCTGAATTAATTAACCAACAAGAAAATAACGTCTTGGAGCAATCCAGAGCTTAATGTAATATTGAATATAGATTTCATAATGAATAAAATAAAAATAACAAATAAATATTTTCATAGTGAAGTAAAATAAATAAATATATTGTATAAATATACTATTCTTATCTATAGTATGCTATAGTTCTTGTTGGTATTCATCATTCAGTAAGGAAGAAGAATCATTGATGTATTTCAACAGTGAAAGAGTCAGCAATAAAGGACTTAAAATTAATTCTGAGTGCATAGTGGCCTGTTGCCAAGGCTATTTAGGAACAGATGTGGCTGAAATAGATACCAATAGTCTGTTTGGGATCTCTAAAGTAAGACATCTGTCAGTCTATCGGTCAGTCAGGAATAATGGAAATGGAAACTGGCTGTTACAAAATGTGTATTACTGAAGTTCCAAGAGGACCAGATTCAAAGCTTTTGATTCTACTTCTGACATGTAGAGAACATATTTTCTCTAAGTGGCTTATGTATTGTCCAAACAAAAAACTGTTTTTAAGGAAGAGACATAAAAATATGAAGTGTAACTGAAAGGGATGTGTTAATGTGCTACATTAATAGATGGCTTTAAGATGTAAGTTGAAAGAAGAAAGTGTGCAGTTTAAAAAAATCCCATAGAAGACAAAATTTTTTTTCCAGGAAGTCCTTAAAATTAATGTCTCTTAGATAAATGCTGCATGAAGCTGCAAAATAATTTATTAATCTACAGTTTATTGGGAAAATTGAAAAATATTTATGGAAATATGATACACTAATTAAGGAGTCTTAAAATTTGTTCTTTATTTCAGGGGACTTCTGAACATAGTATCTCGACTGTCTGTGTGGTTTTTTTTCCCTTTATGAGAAGATCAGTTCATGGCTGTGTGTTTATGGCATAAATTACCTTGTTTCCTGCTTTCTGTTTTTTTCTTGTATTTCACACATATATGCACCTCTTACATTGAAAGGGGCTGATATACTCTGGATATCTAATAGGGCCTTTTCTATGCACTTTAATTCTCTACCTCCAAAGTGAGAGATCAGATATTTAAATCTTCATCCCAGAAAAGAAGTTTCTATGCTAGTTCTTGAAAATTATGTTTGTGTGTTCAGGTTTGCATACACATTAAGTGCTGCCTGTGTTAGTGAGTTGGATCCTGATGCTCCCAGAATTTGAAATAACAGGATTTTTTTAGCTTTCATAGAAAGTTACCCTTCTTTATGGCCTTTTCTTTTTAATGCAAAACTTTCTGTTGATGATAATGTGGTCTGTGTTATCTTAAATCTCTTGTAGGCCATAAACTCAGCAAGTTTTAGACTTGGGTAAGGGTGATGGGTTTTGCTTTTGTGGTTGGGTTACTTTTCTTTGTTTTTCCTGTAGCACTGTGTAATAATTAGGTGTTTGCCATGTTCTGTTATTAGAGATAAGGCAGTGTTTTGCTTCATTTCTCTCGCTGCCTGCGGAGCGAGGATGGTGCCTGGCTGGGTGCTTGGCACGTTATGGATCATCGGGCAGTTGGCACACCGGGAACAAGCCAGGCGTAACTGGTGCTGGTTTTTGGCTGCTGAGCAGGTGGATTGAAGGAAGATGGATGGGAATCAGGGGGCAATCAGGAGCACTGTGGTGGGGGTGAGCTGATACATTCTGGGAGTGTAGGGGTTTTGGTGCAGTGCCCTGTGGGTATGGGAGGGATGTGAGTGAACAGAGGGGATGCTGGTGCTGGGCACACAGGGAGACGTGCAGGGTGATGCTGTGGTGTGAGGGGTGTGTGTGATACAGGCTGGGGGAATCACTGGAGAATCAGAGGAGACATGATAAGGTGATGAGGAGTAGAATGCATATTTGTTTTAAAGAAAAGTTATTGAGGTTCCGTAATTTTTTTGTTCACAGAGTAATTGACAACTCTTGACTGTGCTTTCTGGGCAAAGGTGTGCAGGACTCAATTCATGGTCTTGCTTATATAGCATGATGGAGAGAATCCAAAGGTGTATATTAAAAAAGTTTATATGCTAACCGGTCTTTGATGCCCATGCTAGTGATGTTTTCATATTCACAATAGTCTTGTAACAGAGTCCCTTTCTCTGTGTAAATTAATGTTCTTTTCCAAATCATTAAAGAGTATGCAGTCCAATCCCTTATCTTAGTAGAACTCTCTTATCTCAGTTTCTTAATTATCCTGGTTTTTGGCCCTTCAGAAACACTAATTTTTTTAGCCCTTCTTTCAGATTCTAGATGTTGTTGCATTCTTTCTTTGATTGTCATTTTACCATATCATCCCTGAGTCTGTATCCCTCTATTATGCATCATCTTTTTCTACTGCATCAAATGTTGCCTGCTTATCTTGACTTTTAAGTGTAATTAATTGGAAAACGCATGATTTTTTTTTTACAGCTGCAAAATAGAAATAAAAGCAGGAAAGTCTGTCATCTGCTCTTGTTGGAATCAATAAAACTAAACTTGGAAAAACAATTTTCTTCTCCTTGTAAATGTCTTGTTAACTATGCATGTTACAGAAGCAGCAGGTAAATAATAGATACAGTTGCAATTATGCTGTTTCATTTAGGTATATCTGGCTATATTGTGCACTGCCTTTAGAAGGAAGTTTTTATTCAATAAACGCAGTAGTCCAAAGATATTTTTATCCTACTAAGACAATTTATGAAAAAGCTTAAGGGGCTGAAAATCTGAGAAAATAACCTGAAGAACTGAGTGGTCTGTGTACCTTAACATTAGTGGGTTGTGGAACTAATGTTTTCCTTTCGAGGAAATCAGTGGTCCTGGTTTTTATGACTTATGTTGTAACAGTATGTGCAGACAAAAAACCATAATGTGTTGAGTATCTGATACATGTATTACCATATTGCCATAAGGAACTGCTATTATGTTAGACACCAACTGATTTCGTGATAGTGTTGGATTTCTCTCACATATGCTTATGTTTTTGTACAGATGATCCTTTAGGAACATCTGCTGGTTTTGTGGTGGTATCTGCTGTTTCCTTTCAAAATTTGACCTTTTTGTCATTTAGTGCTGTGACTGCTATAGAATGGTGTTTTACCAGGATCCTTTTCTAAATTGATTCCTGTCTCATAGACATTAACTGTCAATTTTTGGGGTTGTGTTTTGTTTTTTTTTTTTCTTAAATTTTTTAACTGCTGGCTTGAAATAAGTGATTAGAACATCTTCCCTTCAGTTTTTCAGGTGGTTTCAGAAATACTTGTTTCTGTGGACTAAAGGTGTGGGTGGTACTTCTCAAACTATTTCACTAGGAAAGGAGTTTTGGAACTCTTGCCTTGCAGTTTAGGAACCCTTTCCCCCTTTAGCTGAAGAGCAGATTTGAACAGTGAAACCAGGTGTTATAAAAAAAAAATTGAAATTGTAAGCCTGAATTTTTATGTGAGCCTTGATGTCTAGTAGCCTGCCTGTAAGGGATTCAGTGAAACGCAATTCACTTCTTATGTTTAAGATCTGGCGCAACTTCCTCCTTCCCCAACACTCAGTTATCATAGGAATATATTAAATCACTGACTACATTTTTTTCAGTGACTTGGTTTAACTCACAGTTCTCTAGTCTAGCATGTGGCTATTTCTTGCCTGTGTGTTGCAAGTTTAAACAAATGGTCAGTTCATTAACAGAATTCAGTGCTGAACTTTGAATTTCCTGGCTTTTGCCTGTTTGAGCAATGTCAGATGGTAGTTAGTGGGATGCTTTTCAGGACTGAATAGTTGCTGTAGTTGTCAGTTTATTTGAACTGTGACAATATATCTGTTCTGTCAGTCCATACACTCAAGTGAATATAGGAAAGTATTCTTTGTGAGGCTCTGAAAATGCAAAGCAACAGATGTTATGTACTGCACAATTATAGGTATCCTGGAAACAGATCTTTACACAGTGCAGAGTCTTGGAAAAACAAAATTTGACACGTGAATGATCAAGTTAAGGGTAACAGCAATGAAGCCTTACGACTAAATATAATGCTGTTTTGCACATGCTGATCTGAGTTTGGGTAATTAAGTGCTCATTGTTATATTACTCTCCCATCATTTGATAGAAATTTAAAAAATTTTCTCGTAGTTACATTTTTCTGCCTTGTTTTAGTATAGCATAGTAGAAATAAAATAAATATTCTTATTTAAAATAACACATGAAAATGGCTTTAAAAAAAAGCCTAGTTAATTCTAAGGAGTGAGTAAATAAATTTCTAGCAGTAAATAGGAGAAAATTCAAGATAACTTGCTGGGTTTCTGTGTGACGATAGCACATCTTTGCCTGTTTGGTCTGTTGACTGTTCTGAAGATGGTTCAAAATGGGATTATTCCTGTCCAAGTCCTCTCCCTGCTCTCCTGTTTGTTGCATAGCCTTTTGGAGACTTGTCAAACAGCTCTGTCAAGAAAGGTACTGAAAGATTTCACACTTGGATGGTTTTGGGTTTCCCAAAGGCCTGCTCTGTCACATCTATGTAATTTAACTTGGAGTGAGGTGATTAGCTAGGGATCAAAATTATCATAGTGCCAGTGAATAATACACTAACAGTTAGATGGCTGTAGATGGTGGTAACTCATGTCAGCATCAAACTTTGAACAGATTTGTGGTTTCATTCACTGAATTCTGCAGCTGACATTCTTGGGTAACCTAAGTGTATTGTTTGTTACTGTGATTGGGAAAAGATTGTATATAGATGTCTGTTTTTAATTTTGTATTGTTTTTATTAAAGGGAAAAGAATACTGTGAGTATTTCATGGCAAATGTAATGTTTATTGGTCATTTGACTGCAACACGTTCATTAAACAATGCTAGTAGTAACTAGAGTTGTTTTGGAAAACAATGCTTGGCAGAAAAACGAGTACCTGATCAACGTTTGTTTCTTTTTTTAGCTGTAATACAAATGAAAATTAAATAACAGCTTTCTTTTTTCTTTAGCATTTACATTTGTTGAGTAGTTAATTATTTAAAATATGATGGAAACAAGCACTTGTTTTATGGAGACCATTTGAGGAAGGTACACACAGAAATTAAGTACTGAACTTATAAGGATTTATATGTATGTGGATCTTTGTACTGCTTAATGCAGATACTGCTTTTTTCATTAACGTTTAGCAATATTGATTTTATGTGGGAACAGAGTAATAAAGTAAGTTCTTTCCCACAGCACAACTGCAGATCCATGGCAGTTTTACAAATTTGACCAGGGAATGGGACAGTGAGTCCAAGAGTTGGAATAATTACACATAGTATAACATATTGATCTCTTATTTGATGCCATCAGCTTGGAATAAAGATCAGGAGCAGTATCTATACCATTCCTAATGTGTATGGTTATAGGTTTATCATGTGGAAAATGTCATCTGTCACTTAGACAGTTGTTAGGATTATTATGTTAAGGATAATTAGAACATAAATAGAGTCTAAAGCAGATGTTTGTATGCTCTATAAACCTGCAGTTATTTAACTACACCTTGGATGCTGTGTGCAGTTCTGGTGTTCTCAGCAAAGGCAAGGTGGGACTGGAGAAAGTTCAAGGGGTGACAATGGATAAAGGCACATAATGGCATCTGGATGAGAGTGGTGGACTAGGCTGGCACGTTTTGGTCTGAAAGGAAGGTACTTGACATGGGGCCTGGAAAAAGTAGGTGGCATTTTTGCAACTTAAGAAATATGGTGCTTCTAATAAGGCTGAGATGAACCAGGCTGAAAACCAAATGAATAGCTAAGAGAACTGTGAAAATTGCTGCCAAAGGTTTGTTAATACTAAAAGATTTTGTGGATTCAGATGGAGATGGAAGACCTCATTTTACTGCTGTTAAATGTGTAGAAACCGCAGTCAGTTCATGGTGTCCCAAATGAAAACAGGTGGAGGATGGAAAAGTACTAGTGGGAAACAGAATAAATGCTTCCTTTATTCCTTCTCTTCTCTTAGCATCTGCTTATGGCTGTGGTTTGATATAAGATACTGGGACAGATGGACCTTTGCTCTGTCCTGGTATTGCTGGTCTTACATACCAGAAACCAGTTAAATTATATTTCAGTGATATTTTGAGTAAAAGCACACACATCACTAGTCTGTAATTCCACCTGGGTCTGCAGTGCCAAGCAAGATTAATGGGAAAATTTGAACTTCAGTTTTCCTACCTCCCATTTGCAAGGTACTTATTTTTATTGGTGGAATACAGTTTAAAGAAAGTATGTTCTTTGCCTGATAAACTAGCAAGGGGTTAATTTTATTAAATGTTGGTTAAGAATTACAGTGCAGTAGCAGACTGTATGGGAAACCTGAATTTCTTAGCCATAATGCCCTTGAAAATATTTTTCATATGATTGCTTATAATTATTGTGGTCTTGGGGGTTTTTTAATATATTTATTTCTGTTGTGGAGAAAGGAAGTTAAATTCCAAAGACATAGACTTGTATAGGATAAGAATCTGAAACCATTGTGAATGATTTAGTTTGATCAACCTCAAAATAAGGAAAAAGCGTTGCTTCAAAACGCTTTGCTGGTATTTTTCCATACATATATTTGAGAAGATTTCTGATATTCACAGAAGACAACCCTTAATATAAAACATCCATTTCCATTTTTTTATGTCAGCAACTTAAAGATGTGTGCCAAGGTATCAATGCTGATTATTTCTTGAACACAGGTGATGAGAATTTTCTTAGACTAATTCACTGTATGGCCAAATCAAAGATTATTGTATGATTTGTAATGTGCGGCTGGATACGTGGGGGAGTAAAGATTTGTGTGTATCATGGGAGATTTGAAGTGCATCTTTATCACCTGACATGTTTATTCAATGGTGAAAACTGACCAGAAATTGGCTTGTTTGGTTTTTGGTTTTTAGGTTTTTTTTTATATGTCTATCAGTAATCTTTCTGTTTGATTTTAGTACTTGGTGCTAGGATTAGGCATGATGTAAATGTGACATGTAGATTGAGTTACCATACTGGAGATAAGAGAAGTTGGTGGCAGATGTCAAAGAACTTGCTTAAAGTACATAGGAGGTGTTGGTTTGAAGTTGGTGCATGCCAGGATGCAAAGCTGACATCGTGGAGCATTTTGGGGTGGGTTTTTTTGGATGGTTTTTTTTTTTGACGAGTGGCTCAGTTTTAAAGCAGTTGATCAGCCTGTCAGAAAATAAATAGGTTTCTGTATATAACTTAGTATATACTAATGTAGTTTGATACAAAAGTGAAAATGTTCTCTATACTTAATTTTGAATTTCATGGTACTCGATGTTTTATTCATAAAGCATTTTATGAATTCTGCATGTTATCTGAAATGCATTAGCTTAGCCTACTTTAGGCACTGGTTATGTCACAATTCAAAATGGAGATCTCCAGATTTTTGAGAATCTCATGAAAATTTCAAATAATGTTTTAAATGACTCATTACCATTTATTCGTATAACTTCTGAATGGTGTAACAACATAAAATATTAAAAATCTCAAATTAAGGGCTTGACCTGATAATTTTGCGTGTATTTTGATTTTCAAAATACCATTATATATAATGCTCACCTGATAATTTTGACATGTATTTTAATTTTCAAAATAGCAGTATATCTATAATTTTTTATAGACTAATCAGATATTCCTCAGAGTTATTTTTTTTCTGCTAAACATTTTGTAGACCTGTTGATAGACTTCATCAGCATCTGATGCACATGGACCGAAATTTAAATTAGCTCACAGATATTTATTATTTACAGTTTTTGTTTGACATGGGTGTGCTGCAGTGTGCGTGCAACAGTTCTGGTGCTCAGTGGAGTGAGTGTGCCCTGAGCCTGGTGCAGATACACGGGCACAGGTGGGCGTCTTGGTGGCGAGCACCATGCAGGGAAACACATGGCACTACACAACATGGGGCAAAGAGCACGCAGTTGGAATTAGAAATCATTTGATGGATGCCTTGGAAATTTGTGCTTGCTCTTATATGGGTTGTAATTTCTAACAAGGTGTGCGTGTTGTTGTATTGAACATTTGTGAGACGGACAGCACTCTAATGTAGCTGTCCTTACCTTGTGCAGAGAGGAGCTATTGTATGAGCTTGTTTATGTCAATATTTTAATAATTTATCTTGATAACTGCTTTTGACTATATTTATAGTAACATTGGCACCCTGTGTACAGAAGATACAATCAGTGCTGAAAGGAAACTTGCATCCATCTGGAAGCAATAAACTTTTCTAAAAGACTGCACAGTGTTACTTAATCCTGTGATTTCTTACTGTGAGTGAAATTAAGGTTTGGTTCAGTTGTGTCACATCATATTGGTATCAAATCTCTGTGAGAGCTTTGTCATAGTGTTAAGCTACAAAAAAAGCCCCTAAAATTGATGAAAGTCTGAGAATGTAATTTCCTCAGTCACAGAATTATGCATCATTGCAAATGGAGTCAATTCTATATAATAAAAATAGTTATAATACCGAAAAGCTTCTGGAGTGTTGCATTTTGTAA
The DNA here is from genome assembly GCA_034509425.1 of Eopsaltria australis. NCBI lineage: Eukaryota > Metazoa > Chordata > Aves > Passeriformes > Petroicidae > Eopsaltria > Eopsaltria australis. Next base: position 5,675,842 of record JAVTVJ010000030.1, read on the forward strand.
TCTTTTTCTTTATATGAAGTGCTAATTTGTGAACTGCACCATTGACTAAGAATACCTTAAATTTGGTGTTTGTTCGAAGTAATTTTTGTATTGTACATTTGTCATGTAATATGAATTATATTTTTAATATGACAAAATATTTTACAAAGTTAGAGGAATATGAACAGTGTCCATAAGGATAAAGGGGGGAAAATCTATACTATGAAGATCATCTAACAAAATTCTGGGGTTTTTTTGCTGCTTTTCTTTTAAGTTTGTTACAAGTGTGATGTACATGAACAAAAATTCATTCACCCCTGCAGGCTAAGTGGAGTAGCCTGAATTCATCCTGTTCCTAAGTGGCAGCTGAGTGTTGGGGTGAGGGAAGGGTTTTATGCTTGTCAGAGGATTCTGGTGGTGCTTTTGCCATCTCTTGCCCTTGGGCTAGTGGAGGAGATGCAGATGCCATGATACAAAGGATGGCAGAGTTTTCTTCTCTGAAAAAAAACAAACCCAGAGATCAATGAGGATAAAGCCACATGTAGAAGTTCATGGATGAGCTCATCTAGCAGCTGATAGCTATGCTTTGATAACTAAAAGCATGACTTGCTAGGGTACATGAATTATCAGTAGTTTACAGAAGGAAATTGACTTGTGTTTAAAATGGGCTGCTTGTTCTTTTTTCCTGAAGAAAATGTTTCCTGAAAATCTTTTCCAGAAAAGACTAAAATTCAGATATTTGAGGCATATTGAGTTCCCTGAAACAGTGTATTTAGCCGTATGGATGGTTTCTAAATCTGTATTTGAGGCTGAGGCAGATCTTGTGCAAGTAAGACTCCAAGTAAAAGTAATTATTAACTTGTATTTAATCAAACTCTGGTCATAAGAGGTCATTTTGTTTCCCCACTTCCCCTTATTTTTTGCAATGATAGAAGTGATTGCCATGGTTGTAACATAAATTAGTAGGTACCAAACACTGTGTATGTGTGAGATGTTTTCAAGGAAATGTAAAATTAGGCTCATGTTTCCTCTTTGGGGATTCTTTAATATATTTCAGCTCTGCTAGCCCACTCTATTAAATAGTGTAGGCTATTAGATCCCAGTCTTCTGTTTATTTCAGAAATCTCTCTCAAAATAAATTCCATTTTGTGTGGTTGGTCTGTGTAAGACCAGGCATTTAATCTGATGCTTATGTTTTGCTGAGGAAAATTATGGAAATCAGTGACGCTTTTTACCCTGTTGTTACTCTGAAGTTTCTCACATAACTCCTCTCATTAAATGAAAAGCCTCAAAGTTTCAGTCACTAAATGAAAGGTTTGTAGCTACTTTTCAAATCATATTATGAAATTAGTCAGTATGTGGGCCGTATTCTTCACATAAAATGTAGAGCTTTCTATAGTGTATTTCCAGTGACCTCTTTCTTTCTGTGGTGTTAATAAGAAAATGTAATTATTAAAAGCAAAGCCTTTGCTTCATGCATCCTCTCAAATGCTTCAGGATGGGAATCAGTCATTGTCTGCCTTGCTTCCTTTCAGCTTACCTTGTTGTTCTAGCATTATTCCCAAGAGATCTTCTTGTTATTTTTAAATTCTTCATCTCCCTCAAATTCTTTCCTGTAGAATGAAGGGGAAACTCTTCCTTAAGGTGAAGCTTTTTTTCTGGAACAGTGTTAGGCCTTCTGCTAAAGCTTCAATTGTGCTTTTCTGCAGAGGTATTTATTCAATAAGCTATTGGACTTCTTTTCACACTGCCACTTCCAGTATGTTTTTCTAATGAAATTCTGCAACTAGCCTGTTGTTAATAAGCAAAGTGCTTCACTGCTCTATGTGAGAGCTGAATCAAGGCACTAATGAAAGCTTGATGGATAGATGTCTAATGACAAGAGGAAAGCCTTTTCCATGGCCTGCTGGGCATCAAGCAGACCCAGGATGCTGTGTATGAGTGTCACTCTGAGATCTGGTCATGCACAGAGGGGAAGTTCCCAAGCCTGGCCTATCTCCACAAGGCATCAGCTTCAGCAAAACCAGCCTCTGAGCTGTACTAAACTATGCTCTTGCAGCATGGGTTCAATTGAACTGTTCCCATGTTTGCTCTGCCAGTAGCCAGAATCCTCTTTTCTTTTGGCACAGCCAGAACTGAGTAGTTTGGTGATGGTTGTTCTTCAGAAGTTTGCTTATTGCCCTCTTTTAAAGCTGTAGTGAAACTTAATAGAGTTTTAAGTTGGTATGGTCCAACTCAAGGCTTCAAGGACTACACCAATAGTTCCCTAAAGCTGCTGTTCTGCAGTTGCTGTGATATGATGCTGTGCAACAGCCCTCTTGGTTTGATGGGGATGTTCAGGAGCTTGAGGATTAGTTTTTAACAGATGTGGTGGAGAACAGGGATTGGAATCAGCTGGTTGTGATGTCTTGGGGGAAAGAACCGTCGGAAAGTGGTGAGAGACAAGAGGGGAAGATGAAAGGTAGGAGGTTACAGTTTTAAATGGATTTACCCATGCTGTGAATATAGTAAAGTGGTAAGAAATAAGTGAAATTATTCTGTTATGTAATGTAAGTCTTTATCCCATGACTGAGATTTGTGCTGGGAAATTACTGAGTTTGTTGGATTTTTTTGGCTAGTATTGTATTGAAAAATTGAAACATGAAGAACAAATTTGTTCCAGAATTTAATTTTTTATTACGTCAGTTATTCTTCATAAAAATATTATTTTTAGAAGTAACTATCTGTGATAGTAGTTCAAAATAAGATGACTTCTTTAAGCTGGAATAGTGGATAACTCCTTGTCCAGTGAAATGTAACTGAATGTGTCATTACAGTTTTGTAAATTGGAGTTTTATTCTGAGACTTCTAATTTTTTTAATGTATAAGATGTCACTAGAGCTCTAAAGAATTAAGAGAAGCCATTGTACATCCTTTCCAGTTCTTGCTGGCTCTTGTTGATCTGTGTGATCTTTGGGCAGTTAACAGTTGGAAGTGAAAATGCACAGCAGATTGGCTCAAGCCATGTTGACTTCCTGCTGATGAGAGGAGATGGTCCCAGTTCTTCCTTCTTCCCTGCTGTGAATTTTCTTATCACTTTGTAGCATCTCTAGCTTTATAGGACTTGAGTTAAACTGATGATACTAAACAACTTGTCGTAAGACTAAGTCAGGGGAAAAGTGGGCAGTCTGTGTTACTTTAGGGAGTTGGTTTGACTCAGCTGGGTTTTTCCCAGAGCCAGACTTCAGGAAAAGGGCTGGACTGCACAGTCATGGCACCTGAGTCGAGGGTGGGTGTCTGTGTTGAGAGAGGGATTAGCAGCAAGATATTGCATTTGCATGGCAAAATACATCACTTCACCCTAAGATTCTCTAGAGAAGGAGAATGAAAATGGGTTGTATCCCTGTCAGATGTTTTTAAGCTCAGTTTTCTGCCCTGAAGGAATACAGCTGCTGCTGCGAGTGAATAGCTGCCATTAAAAGGTGAAGTGAGTAGTTGCACCCTGCTTTTACTCTCCAGCTCTGCAGAAGCTGAGATGCATCTCTTCAGTTCCTTGTAGTACTTCCTGAGCTCCTTACTGCTCCGAAGCAGATCATTGCAGACAGTTTGAGAAATTTGTTTCTAGGTTAGGGCCTTGCTCGTGTTAAACTTCTCCTACAACACCTTTTAAAAGGACTAGAGTAATGTAAAACTAATCTTCAAACAAAACCCAACCCCTCCCCAACCTGGCCCTGGCTGTACCACCTTCTCAGCTTACTGTTTGATACTTCTGACAATCAGAAAGTAGAATTTTGCTTTTTCTGCATGCAGTAAGAGGCATGACATCAAATTTTGCCGAAGTGTTGCATGACCTATCTTTTTTGAAATAAAATTCATTCAAAAGTCATGTGTTTTGAAACAATTTTTCTGTCTCATGTTTAGAGTACTTAAATAAGTACTAAATAGCCAGAGAAGCTTTACAGTGTTTCTTGGTTTTTCTGGCAAGAATGATCATACCTGCTTTTCTCACTGCCAGCCCTTCTTAATCAATAAGTAGCTGAAAACTGTAGAGGTTTTATGAATCAGCTGCATGCTGCTTACTGTGCTTTGCCAATTTACAGTGAGGGGAAAAATGGGCTTAGTAACTGATGGCTAATAGCTGCTGGTTTATATGCATTAGAGATTATATTAAATATTCCTAAACATAGATTTATAGACATACTGTAAAAACCAATTTAATTTTTAATAATATTTATTTTATTTTTGGATTTATATTAGTACAGTTATTTTTTATTGTATGTCCCAAATGGTTATTTTGAAAGTAGTGTTCATACAGTGTGAGATGGTCTGTGATAAATTTTATAATAAAGAAGTGTTTTATAATAAAACACTTCTTTAATAAGTACTGATCAGTGTATTTTCTTCGGTATGGCCTTGATGATTTTTTAAAATTTCTAATTATTTCTGTTAAGTTACACTGCACTCAGCTACATCAATCAACTATTAAGGAAGTAAACTTTGGGAACGTAGTGGGACAGAGAGCCTAAAATGTGTGAAAGATTTATTTATTCATTATAGTTAGGCGGGGCTAGGTGTCTTGCCAAAGGTCATAGGAAGCATTTGTGACCAAGGGAGCATAACACACTTTGCTTTGTGTCCAGCTCTTGTACTTGAGTTATACAGTCACATTTCATATGTATTTTCTGGTATTTTCCATATCATCCAGATTTTTGTTATGGAAATCAAGTCCTTAAGTGCCACTTCTAGATGTTGGGCCTCTGTGGTAGGATAACAGTCCAAGAAGTGATTCCTTATTGAAGTGTTGGTGCTTATTTTTAAATACCACATTTTCTTTAAAACAGTTCTATTTTTCAGTAGTACTGCTTTTTTCATTGTGTATATTTTCATCAATTTTGCTGTAAACATGAGGTAGTTTGTTTGTTTAAAGCCTAGTTTAACACTCTTAACTAATTAAAATTTGGCTTGCTATTTACAATTAAACTCTATTTGAGTGTATTAGTTCCTCATCTTTTGATTTAGCTCACTATGGTTGATTTAGACATAATTTTATGTTAAATAAGAGATTAGACTTTCATAAACAGGAAAAACATAGGATAGTCTCATTGCTTGAAATTAGTGAGACAATAAATAGGGGCATAAAACTTCCTAGAAATTCATCTATTCAGGCAGGTTTTTCTTTTTTTCATGCTGTATTTGGAAAAAAAAAAGTGGACATGTGCAGAAACTGTGAGTACAATTAGCGTCAAGCAGATAAATCCAACTCTAATCCTGTTTACGCTCTACATCAGACAGATGTGCTGAGATTGATTTTGACAAGCCCTTGGCTTATAGTAACTTTTTTTTAAAGTGCCATATATTCTGGTTTTGTTAGATCTTTGTTAAATGTTCAGTACTGTTAGTTTTGCTCTTCCCTAACGCCTGTAACCTACTTTATACAGGTTCTCTCCCTGCTTTCATGATGACAGGGCAGCCTGGTAGAAGAGATTATCTTTATTCCTTGTAATTAAATTGACTTTTTTTTCCAGAAGATACAACAATGGGAAGTGGGTACTGAATTAAATAAATAGCATGATATCTAATAGATGTATACTTAAATCTCTTGCAAGAACAGATGGTACCCAATATCTTTCTAAGTAATGTGAGAGGACAGTTAATGTCCTGAAACTGCTCGCAATAACCAATATGATACTAACGAGCCAATACGGTTTGCAAAGTTTAAAAAGTGTCTAATCCAATATATACTTTATTTCAAAAGTAAGTTGGGTTGTTATCTCATACTAGCAATATTTTATAAATACAGCTCATGACTTAAATTTTCTTTATCTGAGTTGTTTTATAAAATTTTGCTGCATTTGTGATGGTCTTATTTTCAGTAAACAGAGCAGATGAAAATTTTAGAATATGCCTGGGATTTTATGCAGGTTTCTTTAGAACTTTAGTAAAAATGGGCTGTCCTAATCCTACTAGCTAGTTCAACATTTCCTCTAGAAATTAAAACTTGAGGATGATGGTTTTTTACAATTCAGCATTCCTAGAGTTTATGTCCTTCTCTAAGACGCATCTGGAAATGTGTTCCTGTAAAACAACCAAAGTCAGATGGTGGTTTTGAAAGTCTTGTGCTACCTAGTAAAATTTTTTTATTTTAAATATCCAAAGTTTCGATATGCATCTAGGCAATGTAAGAATTTGATAAATACAGAGTTAGAGGAAGATGCACAGCAAAAAGTAACTGGCTGAAATAGTAATGAAAAGAAAAGGCAGACCTTACCTGGCTTATGACTTTAATGTCATTCTATGAAAGCTAGTGGGGAATAAAAGCTATTTTAACAGGTCTTCATTTTCCTTGACTTGTGCAGGACAAATAGGCTGATGTTTGTGACTTATCTGTGGTGCACATCTGCAACATTGGCGTAATGGAGTTTGTGATACCTTCAGCAAAACTAAGAGTTAAATCCAAAATATGATTTATTTAAAGGTATGATTTATTTAAAAGTATTATAAAAGCCAGCCCACTTAGAATATTTGTATTGATCTTGGGAAATGAATGTTGCAGCTCAGTTATTGCTGCAGAACAGTTGTGGTTAAATACCACGTGTCTTTGTTCACTCCTTTTCCTGAACCATGGAGGTTGTGTGCTGGCATTTTCAGTGTACTCTATGTCTGACAGTGAGACTTTGTAAAAAACCATAAGCAAACCCTTCAAAAATTCTGCTTTAAAAAATTAAAACAAGTCTTTTATGTAGGTATTAAATGATGTAGTTCTAGGTAAGTGATTTGGGACATCACCAGTCAGTTTTTCATTTCAGACTTACAAATTCACCCCTAAATGTTTTAGAAGAGCAATACAAAGTTTGACAAGTATATGACTTTCCAAAACCCTCAGCTTCATGTGGTATAATGAAGTAGGTGGTGCTGTCCATCTTTCCCAGGATGACAATTAAAATAGGCTTTCCCTGGCACTCCAGTACAACATGTATCAACTGTTCATCAAACAGAATTTGTTACATTTTTTGCCACTGAGAACTCAGTTAACAGAGCTGGTGCTAGATTTGGGAAAGTTTTCTGGTTTCTAGCATTTCTTGCTTTGGGCTGCAAAGGGACTTTTGTTGATGTGCTGTATCAGCTCTGCTGTAATTAGGAAGAAAGTAGGGAAAATTTTCTTTCTGTGTCCAAAGAGTCTGATACCAACAGGAATGGTGACATTTTTCCTTCAGTTTGTGTATTTGACTTTGTTTTTGAGGAATTGGAATGCAGCTCTAAAGACCAGAAAAGGGAAAAGCCTGTGCTGCAGTGGCTTAGTTGATACATCTTCAAAATGCACTTGGAAATGAAGTGATAGCATCTGCAGCCACAGCATCCCTGTGAATAACAGCCCCAAGATAAAAAAACCTCCCCTTAGCCTAACACTAGTCTCCCCTGGGATGAGGGTCTTGAACTGTCACAGAACTTTTTTGAAACAGTTTTTCTTGTCTTCTAAACTGAATTCATAAATCAAAAAGGAAAGCAAAGATGGGTAATACAATTTTGGTTTATTTGTCTACTTTTGCTTAACTGTTTTCTGATATGTTTCTGTTGTAAACACAAAAGGGCATGGTTGTATCAAACGAAAAAATATAGTGAGCATATAGTCAGCTTGGGTCACAGCACACTTTCTGAGCTATGATTTACCTGCTATGACTGCTGTGATTTAACTGAATACAATAAAGAATTTGCTTTTTGAATGCGAATTCAAAAGAAGTATTTCTTAGAGTGTGAAATTTTATTAATTTTTTTTAACACTAGAAAGCTGAGTAAATAGCCTCTTTGAAATAGTTTTGTTTGTACAGCTGGATACATAACAAGGTTGGTAAAATAAAAGACCAATGATTGAGGCAAATGATATGCAGTAAGTTTCAATGCAAGCATGAACAGATGCAAGAAGTGAAGCTAGAGATGAAGCCCTGACAATATTTTTAGTGGTTACCCCCAGTCACATTAGTAATGCTTGTCTTTTTGTTTTTTTCCCTTACAGGTGATTCCAGTGTGGCTCTACAGTCTCAAGAGGAGATTATTGAAATGAAAGATGTATTTTCAGTAAAACTGAAACGCCGTCGTTTTGCAGGGCAGATAAAAGGTGGTACTTTGTTGGGTATCACAATTTTTAAATGCTTGAAGAAAGAGGAGAATAAGCTCACAGACTGTGCTATCCATTTAAATAACTTAAGTGAAGATCATTGTCAGTCATGGTTTAGACATCTGAAGGAAATTTTGAATGGTAAGCATTTAACTGAGGTTGATGTCATATTTATTTCTACTGGCACTACATGAGGTTGAGTGAACCTTAGAAACATCTTGCCTGTAGAAATTAAGACACAGGTATGAATCTTATTTCTGGCAGATGTTTACTACTGAAGTTTTACATGGGCAAGCATAAATTTTAGGAAAGTGACAATAACTGACTATCTGTAAAAATGAAAAAAATATATGTTATTTTTGGAAGCGTTTTGGAAACTACTGAAAATAAGTGTTTTTCTTTATTCTGACTGAAGTTTTCCGGGAAATCTGTTTCTGAAAGAAAGAATGTATTTTATTGATATTTATTGCATCACACATGATGACACTACAGTAATTGCATTTCTGGGAACTCTAGGAACTTTCTGGTGATGGTTTAGATGGTTTGAGACCTCCAGATTCTTTAGGAGACTAATGGGAGAGACTTTCCTCATCTTCATGAATTCATAGGTGGCAGTCTTAAGGTTCTATAGGACTCTTGCTGCATAATTTGATACAAAATCTATTGGCAATAGTGATAGAAGTCAATTCTTTACTTTAAAGATATCTTTCTGTGTTTGCCTAGGCTAATGCCAGTTTCAGGATGCTTTGTTTAATCAGTTGTAGGGTTGGTTGGTTGGTTGGTTGGGTTTTTTATTTTATTTTATGGAAGCTTTATCAAAATTAGGAAAAAGATATTTTCCATCTAGGGAAAGGAGCCCCCGCAAAAAAATCCAAGCCTTTCACTGTAGTTTATATTTGAAAGGCACAGAATATAGCACACTTTTGATTTAAAAAAACAAAATGACATCTTTTCCCCAATACCAAACTCTGATTTAACTCCAGAAGGTGCCTCTGTTTACAGATTATAGCAAATGAGTTTGTTTATTACAGAAGAAAAGCAGTTTATCTTGTAACAGACTGTTAGAACTCCATCTGAAGACTGACCCAGGTTACGGAATTCAAATCTCGTACATCTGTAGTGTTTGTAACACCTTGAATAACGATTTATGGTGTTCTTCTAGTAAAGTTTCACAAGCAGATATTAGAGAAACAACATGACTTATTAATGGTGCATTCTTGCACTGTTTGTTTACAGTATGCTTTGGATTTTCCCAATGCAGATGTGTATTAAAAAGTGCCTTCCCTTTTCCCCTTTTGAAAGATGTTATCATGAAATATCTCAATCTGCAGAAGTGCCAGGATTCCTGTAGATCTCCAGCTACCCATAAAGGCAAGGACATTTGCATAAGGAGCAAATGTCTGTTTTGTTCCCAGATTACCCTCCATCTATCAGGAGCAGTGATACCATATGTTCACAGAAAAAAAAGCTGCAGTATCTGTAGCTCAGGTTGCCTTGACCTCGAGGTGCAGTCTCTGTTTTATAGCTTTGTAATTGGAAGCCACCTGAACCTGAAAAGTGTTCTGTGCAATCCTGTTTCAAGTTCTTGCTTCACTCCCTCTCTAGAAGCTCAGATTTTTTTTGTACAGATTTTTTTTTTTTTTTTTTTTTTTTGGGTCTCTGATGAGTACATTTTTTCTCCTTGCCTTGTACTTCAGGAATAAACAGGACTCAGAGATATGAAAATAACTGAATAAAACACTCATCATACCAGTTGCTAACACGTATATTCTTCTAAGTCTGGACTAGAAGCATACAATGCAGTTGAGTTCTGTTGGTTTCTCAGTGACTGATACTTCTGTGTGAAACAGTAATGGATTTTCATAGTTTTTGCTGCAGCTTTTAATTTTTTTAAAAGTACTGGAGTCGTTGTTAATGAACTAAAATTGGCTGCTTTTGGTTTTATGCTTCTAAAATAGGAAAAATTACTTCTCCACCCTCCCTCTTCCCCCAGTCTATCTGATCACAAAGTAATTTTTCATGAACTGCTGCATTATTTACTTGAAGGATATCTTATTGTTTCTGGGCTGGAGCAAATTAAAAGCAGGTGATTTATCAAAGTAGAACATATATATGTATTTGGTCAGTAATATTTAGAAATTCTGACAAATGGGATTACATGTTACTGAAAGGTGTGTTTCCTTTGCAGATAAATGCAATTTCTACTTGTTTACCTTACTCTTTGACACATTTTAAGATTTTTATGAATATACATTAACTAAGGAACAACAATAGCAAGTTTATTAGTGATGATATGAGCTGAAGTTAGCTGGAGGTTTCTAGTGATGATTTCTAATCTCCTAATGAAGATTTTATTTTTTCTGGAATTTCATGTACACAGTTTCCCTTTTGCTATGTTATCTGTATCTGACATGAATGTTTCATACATGGTTTTTTCCCTGTTCATTTTTATTATCTTCACAGTGAGGGTCCTCTGTTGCTTTGACTTTGTTCAAAGTACTTCCATTTAAAGTTTAACTGGGCTATAACTTTTTATGAAACCTGTTATCATATAAGTGAGAATTGTTTAGAATTTATTTACAGTGACTGCTATTACGTTTTTTTCTGTGTGTGTGTGACAGGGTTACAAAATATATGTACCACTATCTTCTCATGCTTAAATAAGTTCTTATTCTCTGCCTGATGTTGCTGCTGTTTGAGTGCATGCCAGGTAGATATGAAAAGCTTGCTCAGTGATAGTGTGTTCCTGAAATCTGATCTGTACATCACATGTTTGTTAAACTGCTGTAAGATAGCCACTGCCATCCTGATGCACCTCTGGAGCACCTTGGCTCTGGGCTGGCTCCTGGAAGGCCCCAAAGGGCAGCTTAGACACAGTCTGGTGTGCTGTTATCTCATGTCAGCCCTGCTGCACACCCTGCTCTCAGTGATTTCCATTCATACATCACACCTTTTTGTACAGGACTTACGGGCATGGCACATGGGGACACACTGTGTCAGTGGAATTCAGTGCTTCATCTAAAATCCTCTGCATGTGCAAATACGCAGTGGTTCTTAAAGGGTTGAGGCAGGCTCAGAAATGAGAGAAAATGTACAGTTGTCAATGCTCATCCATTTTTTTAACAAGATAAGACTTACTAGCAGTTGATTAGAAAAAGCTTTACTCAAAAACTCTGTAAATTAACAAAAGACAGTAAATGTGGTTAAGAATAAATGATAAACTAGCAAAAAAAGTGCACAGTGCATTTTATTTTTATCTACTGTTCCGTGGTATCTATCACACTGGGATTTGATATGAAAGCCTGAGAACTTCATGCATGAAGTTCTAATTAAACCATTAATGTTAAACATTAACTTAGGTTAGTTAATATTAACAGCGGTGTCTCCATAGTTACATTAACAACTCTGTCTCATATTGTTAGTTTTTCTCATGTATAATATTCCTAATGTTGTATAAAGTATTTATAAATGTAGGTGGTAATGACATGATTCCAGGCTCTTAACTTTTGTAACATAAACCCATTTTCCTAAGGCCAGGGCCTGAAAGCAGCACAGATGTATGTCTGAGCACAGCGTCTCTGCTGCCCTAGGAGCCTTTGTTTTCAGAACACCCTGATTGACCCACCACCCTTCATGGTTCACTGATTCACTTGATAGATCAAGTTTAAACTAGTGCATATTAGCACATTTGTTAGTACTAGGGGAACAGTTGGCCTTCCTTCTTTAGGCTGCTGGCTCGTTTCAAATGGAGCAGCCACGGAAAACAATGACAGAATACCAGTTAGGAGAGCCCCAAAAGGCTGCCAGACTGGGATCAGTTGCACACGGTAGTCAATGACATTGATTCATTCATATAGATGTTGTTTAAAGACAATTAAAATATTATTATTTAAAAACACTTTAAAGAAGCTTCACAATAATACTGTGTGAAAGTTTAATGTTTGGCTGTTACTGGATGTGCTTTCATTAAACTCAGTTGTTTGGTGTGTTCTAACGTGTCCAGTGCACACCAGGAATGATAAAGTAATAAATTTTGTCATGATCATCCTTTCATGTCAGTTGGCAATTCTTTGGCACAAAGGAAATCACTTCAGTAGTATACCATCTCTGCTCAAAAGCCTTGTTTGGGAAAAATATTTCTGTCAATGAAATATTTTATCTCTCTAAAAAAGTAAATTGATATTCAAATAGTCATAAAGAGAATATTTTAATACTTTGATCCTGTGAATTCATTTGATTCTTGAAAATCTTGCTAGGATTTATGTATTAGTGCTCATCTACTTTTCAGCAATAGCCCAATATACATAATCATAAATACAGTTTCTGATTTAGAATGGTTTAATGAATGAATTTTTCTTAAAGAAAAAGTAAATTCAACCATTTCCTCAAAAATCTATGAATTTTTCTCCCCCGACCAACTGAAAAGTCTGTTTACTTTTTCCTACTTAGAATTTCTTTTGAAACTTTATATTGCCACCTAGGGTTAAATTTTTATATCTAATATGCAGAAACATTGAAGTGAGATAGTGATGTTTGCTTTTGTCCCCTCAATTTTCTCCTGGTGTCTGTTTCGCAGCACTGTAACTTGTATTGTGTGGGTAACAGAATTTTTGACACTTCATCTGCTTTCTCTACTTCTACAAACTGTACTTTCCTATTCTTTCCCCCTGCTTTGTGTATTATATGCTTAGATTTGTATGTTTGGGCGGGTGTTTTTGGTTTGTTTTTATAAGTTTAAAGGTATACTTAGGTATCCATGACTGAAGTCAGTTTTTACAGTTTTTTAGCTCTGGGTATTTGTGGGAGGTTGAGTATTAAGAAGACCAGCTGATCGCAGGTTTTTGTAAGGAAGATGAGAAACATGACAGCACATTTATGAATTTCGTTAAATCTTTCCTCTTTTGAAGCAGGAGTTCTTATAGTTTTCAATTTAATTTCTACTGATGCTTTAGGCAAATGATAAAGTCACAGAAATTATTTTTTTGGTCTTAATATTTTTAAAACTTCTAAAGGACTGCAACAATATCAGTTAGTTGATTTCAATTATAATAGTCTTTCATTATTATAATAGTCTTTATGATGATTATTTATATGTATTAATAGTCCTTGGGATCTTTTGTGTAGTCCTCCTTGTTTGTGTTGTAATTTCTGTAAAAAGAAATGCCACTGCAGTACACACCTGCAGTACTTGCTGTTTCCAGAGAATCAAGAAGAATTTAGGTTGGAATGGACCTCTGGAGATTATCCATTCTAACTTCCTGCTCAGGGCAGGTGAGGTTCTAATAAATATCAGGTTGCTAAGAGCCATGGCCAGATAAGGTTTGAAAATCCCTGAGGATGGACAATGTCATGCCCTCATTGTGAAGGGTGTTTTTCTTTACTTCACGCTGCAGTATTCCTTGTGCCACTTGTGTCCATTGCCTCTTTGTCCTTGCCCCTGCAGGAAGGCAGGAGATGCTCAAGAAAAGTGTTTTAAGTGGACTTTGCCCTAGAGGCTGTTCTGGGCTGGCACTGACTCTGCCTGCAGCCTGCTCCAGCCCCTTGCTGTGGTCACAGTTCTGTGCTGGAATTGCTGCACTTCAGCCGGCTCGTCCTGGGAGGCCTCAAAGTGGAGGCAGTTTCTTAGCTCAAAAGATGTTGGGAACAAGGCTGTTGTGATATCCTTTGGACTGCTGGCTGTTGTCCTGTTACTGCAGCTCAGCGAGCCCCTGACCTTCCTGGGCACCATTCCTTCATGTCCTTCAGGAGCTGCCCATGCTCTCCAGGAGGTGCTGCCTGCTTGGCCCAGCCCAAGCCATGCTCTGAGGGTTCTGCTGGCTCAGGTGCTGGGCTTTGCGTTTGTCTTTATTGAACATCTTCAGGCTTTTCTCAGATCTTTCCTGTAGCTAATCAGGGTCCTTGTGAACAGCATCCCTTCCCTCCAACACATCTGCAGTCCTTCACCAGGTTCTTTATTTTCTTTTTTCTCCTTTTTGAAAGCGATGCTTTTGGATACAGGTGCTTGTTACTGAAGACATGCTGGATTCTCCTGGGTTAATTTGCTGTGCAATGACTTAGCACTCTGTGTAACATTTAGATATAAATATGGTTATACATTTTTTTTTTGTGTATATGCTTTTGAGGTTATAGCAGCAAACTGATCCAATAATTTCCTTCAGAATCTTTAAGAAATCGTCTGAATTTTTTGACACAAACTGGATAAAGAGCTAGTTTTAATTTCAAAATTCTTTGATGCATTTAAATAAATGAAAAAATAATCTCTGTGACTTTTATAATTGTGTTTTGATCTTAAGGAATACTTTCCTCTTTAATGCTGAAATACTATTTAGCTATAGTTTCTTTGAGTAATTGTTCCTGTTCATTTGTTGAGGTAAAGTAAGTGGAACGAGCTGCTGTAAGTCCCAGCCAATGCTCTGAAGGTACATCTGGCTGTAAAAATTGAAGTAATATTCTTCATGGGACAGGAAAATGTGCATTCATTCTTGGCTCCTTTTGGAGTTGTGGCCTACTACTAATTGTGTTCTTGAATGTTGAAAGCAGTGCACTTGCCAGATATTCTAACTTTTTCTTGGCTAAGAAAGTGATAGTGATACCCTGGCACTGAAACAAAATTTAGAATTGTTCAAATCATGTATTTTAAATAAATACAAAAGAAGAACAGTATTGCACACTACTGATTGCATTTTTGTAGCAAAGCAGCCTCACTGAACCATGGCAATTGTAGGAATTCTAGAAAAGAGAACTTGAAAAGTAATGCTACCGGTGTAGTAGGAATTATTTACTCTTCAACAAAATGCCATATTTCAAATAGTAACATTAATTTATGGGATCAGTGTGCAAGACAGGATTTGCCTTTGCCTAGCAGTGCAAAGTGCTTTGCATTTCTTAGTGTTATTTCCTTGGAGTTTGTTACTCCAAAGACCTAAATGAACAATAATACTCAGATTTCCAAACGGTACTGCCAAGTTTTCCATTTCTTTATATTTTTGGACCTCCTTCACAGAAAGGAAATTTCCTTTAGACTGTTTGATTTACACTCTCAGAAAAGAAAAAGTGTTGGATTGTGGTGTCAAATTTGTTGGGTGTTACATTCATATGCCTGCTGGGAGTGAGTCATATTAAATTCCAACAAGGATATGTTTTTATATTTGTATTTCTTTCCTCTTTTGGTGCCCAAACTTTTAGGTTCACACTCACCCTGCTCCTGAATCAGGGTTTAATTAGGCTATGACATATGCACTTTTTTTCTGGTTTCTACAACTGTTTATTAGCTGTACACACAAAATTAATCAAAACTGTAATTTAAAGATAAGTAGTGGACATACAAGAAGAAATCGAGTCCTTTATTTAGACTATAATTTACTTATCCTGTCAAAGTATTGTAATGGTTCTGATATTAAAAATTCATTTATGCTGTGAAAATAGTCAGGTTGTGTGTAATCTTAAATGTTTTGTGTTTTCGTTTTAGGCTTTCAAAATAGACCAAAATCCTTGAAAGTGTTTGTTAATCCAAGCAGCCACAAAAGAGAAGCCACTGACATTTATTACGACAAAGTTGCACCTCTTTTTAAACTTGCTGACATAAAAACCGATGTCACAGGTGAGTTACTTCAAAAGTACAGCTTAATCCTTTGTGAAACTAATACTTAAGCATGCAAGACAATTTGAATTTACTGCTAATCCTTATTGCCTTTGACTTCAAGGAGTGCATTTGGAACTCTAGCTAATACAACACAATATAATTTTACTTTGTCAAAAACTGCTTTAGTAATTCTGTTACAGATTCAGTATTTTTCACCTATAGCCATCAATACTAGTAATCTAGGCTTTTTTCTATGTAATTGACTTGAAGAATTATCAGTCTCAGGGTAAACAAATTATAAGAGGTCTCATCTTGCAGTTGTTCCCTAAACTTCTTATGAAATGAGGACTAGTTCAGGTTGCAGGCCAAAAATTATTGTGAGGAAATCCGATTTAGCCCTGAGAATAAAATAATGCAATAATGGTAGATGATAATTATCTTGCTAATTTGATTGCCTGTATCTATGTGGTTTTTGAACTATTTAGCCCACAATTTAAAGTAAAACAATTGAAGATTAAAGACACATTAGAAGAAATGTGAAAAAGATTGTCAGTTGTGGAATTCTGTAGCACTAATTTCTTAACTACCCTGAACTGAGAGGGAATGCCAGCAGCTTCATATAAATTTTAATTCTCACAGATGTATTTTTCCTCCTGGAAGGCATGGATCATAATGTGAACAGACTAATAATGCTGTTGTATTAGAAAATGAATTTAGCCTTGTTTGGTCACAATAAAAAAAAAAATTTTAACATAAGTTGTGAATATAATTTGTAGAGGTATCAAAAAAATTTTTACTAGTGTAATAAAAACCGTTTAAAATTTATTTTTTAATTATTTTTCCTTTAAATTTAAATTGGAAACTTCTGAGTTGAGCCAGAAAAATGTTTAATTGAGGTTATTTTGGCAATGTTGTAATACTATTGTGCTTATTAGCTGCCTAACACTCCTCCTACAGGCAAAATGAGAAAACTACAGTTTTCAATTGCAGTTTTCAATGCTAGTAGAGAATTAAATAATTAAGAATTATGCATTAAAAAGAAAGAGGGTGGTAGTGGGTGCTGAGTAAAAGTCCTGGTATCCTGTTCTAATAAAAATATGCACTTTATTTCAAGTAAATTGAACTGGGTTGTTTCCTCCCCTAATTGTTTTGGATTTTGTGAAGTTGGAGTGTGCATCTTGCTGTTCCTGCTTTTTTGGAGCATGGCCAATATTTACCTAACTGGTGGAGTATGAAGGTGTATTAGGTACTGAAATTGTGAAGGCTTTTGTACAATGTTTGCACTGAAGGTCGTTTACATTTAGACTTTTCCACATACGTATACTTAAAATTCATTGAAGGTGAAATTAAAATTCGTTGAGTGCAAAAATATTATGGCAAATTTGAACTTGTGAAGTGGCTTCTAGAGCATACAAAATATAAAATTTCAGGTTACTAAAAACAGCTCAGACCATCAAAGATTGACTGTGGAGTGCTGAAAGACAGAGCTCTCCTCAGCCAATCTTGTACATTGGTAGCTGTTGCTTCCTCTCTGATCAGGCTTCCCAGATCTTACTCTTCATTGTAGCTTCTCTTGGAATAAACTTCTTAGGTGTTCAGAAGTTTGGAGTGGAAATACTCTGTCCTACCCAAGGACATACACCAATCTAAAGACACATGTAGGTAAATAAGTGAATGCTGAAGTAACATTTACTTTTTGTAATTATTTTTAAATTTTGTAGGGTTTTCTTTTTTATTTTTTTTTCCCCAATTACTTTGTGTGCTACAATGTATTAATTTCAGTAAAAATAACCAAAGATCTTATTGTATTTTCTTGGGTTTTTGGGTTGTTTTTTGTTACACGCAATAAGCAAGCTCTGAAGTGCTTAGTGCACTAGAATGTGTGCATTAGCAAATTTAAACTGAAGCAGTACTTTTAACTGGAGCTAAGGTGAAACAATAGTTAAAATATGGCATCTTTTAAGAATTGGACAATCTTTTGTGCTGCAGCTGGGATATGGCTGCTAGGATAAGTGACTCTTCCAAAAATTGAGTTTTACAAAAGCTGACTCCACTGTTGAGATATCTGCAAGTACTGGCAAATTGTGATAATTGGAGCTAGTGTTTTAGAAATATATTAGGATCTTGCAAAATCCTTAATAATTAATTAAAGAAAAATAAATGAAGGAAACCCTGACAGAATCCTGGCTTGTCTCACTTCTTTTCCTGCTTTCGAATCTGCTTACATTTATGTGTGCTTACAGCCTGGACATTTAGGCAAAAATAACAGCCTTCCCAAACTCCTATTTTTAGGACAGAGTCACAAAGGAAAAAAATGTTTGAGAATTGGACAACTAGCCTGGTTTTAAACTTTCCATATGCTAAATACCAACAGATAACTGGTGTTGATGCTGGATGAAAAAAAGATGTTCTCATTAACAGTTGCGTTCTCATTAACAGTTGCAGTCTCATTGATTTTAGTCTGTGACATGAGTGCCAGTGTATTTAGGTGTCACATGAAAGCTTCCCCTGTTTTGAAGTGTTGAACCAATTGTATATTGCTTTTTCTGTGTGTAGAGGCCAAGCCCTTAGTTCTTGTTTGCCATATGAAGAGGGAGTTAAAATGTTTTTGGAGTGCGTGTGACTCTGTTCAAATGAGGTGCACCTTTGGTGTCTTTCCTTCAGAATGCTGTTCACTGACACTTACAAACAAAACATTCTTGAAAAAGAACATATTTCTAAATTATGCATTAGAAATGGTCAATAAAAACATTAAATAATATTTTTGTGATGATTTTTTTTTTCCACATATGTGATCTGGATCCTTCTCAAACAATGAAAGAAGCTTTCTTTCTATTACTAAAATACATTGAATAGGTTTTTTTGTTTGTTTGTTTTTCCCCCTGAATTGGAACAGTGCCAAATATTCAAACACTTAGCTTTTTTTCCAGCTATCGGAATGATTTATACATGCCCCTCTGGAGGTTGTCAAGCCTGCAGAAAACTTTTTAGACATGGTCTTCTTATGTCTGTGTTGGATTTTTCTAGGGTTTTTTTCTACTTGAATGATTCTCTAGATGTTCTCACTAAGTTTTTCCTGAAAAACTCATTTTTTTCGCTGCCTTTCTGTCATGATGTATCAAAATAGATCCTTTGTCATTCTGTCATCAAATTTTAAATTTTTTGGAATTCCCCAGTCTTAAGCCTTGAGCAGTTCTTCTACGTAATTTCCAAACTTAAGCTATTAGATACAAAGAGGATGGATTTACTCTCAATCTGGCTAACATTAGTAATTTTTACTGCCTTTATTGATTCTCTGTAGACATGAGCCCTCTGTATTTTCATGTCCTTGTTCTTTGAGTGAATTAATTCTGTAATAGTAAGCATAACTTGCATTACATTAGGAAAGCACTGAGCATGTTCTGTATTACAAAATAAATCTTATTTACTGTTCCATTTTAATTAGACTGTACTCATAACTTTCAAATGTCATCGTGTTCATTTAAAAAGGCATGTAACCTGGTAACCAACTCTATGTTTTCATGGGAAGAGTTTCTTTCACAGCTAAGCCATGGTAAGATATTTGAACCTTTCTGCATTTTTGCATGATGCACACTTTTATTGGTCGCTTTTCACCCAGCCTACAGATACTGATAAAAGCATTAAGATACTGGTAAAAGTTCCCATTGGTAATGCAAAGCTGAATATGGTAGCTTAAATAGTGTGCTTTGATATTCCAGAGAGGCCCTGCATGGGAGTAAATTCTGTAAATAATTCCCAGAAGTTATTATAGTGGTAGGTGTTTCTACAGCAAAATGATAAATCTCTGCCTTCCATATAATCAAAACAACTCTAGTTTTTAATTAAGAATTTTCAAAACCCCAAGTGCTACAACTTTGCTGGTACCGATTGGGGGATTTTGAAGATATAGGCAATATATACAATTTTTTTGTGTGAAGTGTAAAAATTGCATCACCTTTGTTTTGATTTTGGTTTCCTTTTTAGGAGAAAAAACATATGCACTCACTATATCCACACACATACTTGTGTGTTTGTATATATAGGAAGAGATAGGGGTGTTTTCAGTTCTTGTAAGCAGCCTTTGAATAGTCTGTAGAAATACTGCTGGAACAGGTACAGCTATGGAATGATTGTTTTAGACAGCAAGACTAATAATTTTAGCAGTGTTTAGGAACACTGGAGAAAAGCCTTGAACTATGCGAGCACCAGGGACAGACAAGCATGAAAGATTAATGTAATTTTGCATATAATGATGCACATTCTTACACAAAAAATCCATCTGCAAGTGTCATGTCAGTCAGCAAAAATCTTTGATGGGTGGCTGCAGCTGGGCTGTCTCTTCTGGCAAAGCTGCCCTAGAAAATGCTAAATGTAGTTATGATGCTTCGTGCCATCTGTAGTATGCCAGTTTATCCTGTCTTCACTGGCATTTACAGTACTATATAGGGTATCAGCAAACACAGAGACATCAATGTGGAGTGACAGATTCATTTCCTCCAGAGGCTATGAACTCTGGTGTATACTTGTGCCACCTTCCTCTGTGTGTTATATTCTGTTGTCACTGGTATTTGGCTTGATTTCATACTTCTGTGTTTAACTCCTCTTATTTTTGATTTAGCAATTTGCATATCCTAACACAAAGGCAATTAAATTTGATTGATCCTCAAGTAATTCAATCTTAACTGAGGGTATGCTTATTTTCCTGAAGTTTACCAACTGTGCCAGTGCTAAAACTTGCATTTTGGTGCAACAAACATGTTCTTGGATTATCTGAATTTAAATGCATGAAATAGCCGTGTATCTGATAGCAGCTGAATTTTAATGTTTGGCCTTTTAGCTAGCATAACTGAAAAATACAGCTTCTCATACTTTTAATGCATTAATGGCTTTAAAAAATAGTCTGAATTGAATTACTCTGTTTTCCTTATGTTGGATGGGCAAAATAATTTAAAACCCTTTAAAATGATCTAATCGGCTGATAATTGATGTTTTCTGCAGTAACTGAATATGAAGGACATGCTCTCTCAGTACTTAAAGAATGTGAACTTCAAGCATTCGATGGGTAAGTTGGTTAGTGACTGTGAATGTTTGTAAACCTCATCATGTTATTCTGTATTTGTATTCCAGTCAAAATTACGCTGGCGAGTATTTAGTGAGTTACTCTGTTTCTCATAAATATGAAACCTGGGGAAGTCAGTTCTCATTAAATGCTTTGGTATTTATTAATTACTGACAATAAAAACGTATCTTGGATTCATAAACAACAGTACATAAATAATGGTAAATAAAAAAGCTTTCTGAAATATGCTTCATCAAAGGTTCAGTCTCTGTGGTTGTAAGAATACAGAGAAGAAAAAGCCTGTATTGTATTTTCTTTCACAAATCTCTTCTACGTATTTGAATTGTTTCATCTTTGATCTTTGGGTAGGTCCTTGGAACTTCCCCTGTAAGGCTTCTCTAAGGGCAAACAGGAGCAGAAGAAGCTGAAGAATAGAACCCTTTTGAAAGACCATAGGCATACATCCTATATACTCTACCTTTTTTGCTATCCATTATTTTTTTAGGGACACTGAAAATTGAGGCACTTTGTCAATTTGGCTTTTCCTCCCTGACTTGTGACTGAGCTTTGGTGACAAATAGAGTGACTGCATTTGTGATGCTGCTATCTCAGCTGGGTTTTCCTGTTTGTACAGGGACAGAAATAGACAATGTCCATGCATGTATTTCTTCTTCCCTAGTCAGGAGCCTAAACTATTAAGGATATTTAGACTAGCCCAGGTTAGTCATGCCTTAGTGAATACTTGATAAAGAAAATTGCATCTGATGGTTAAATAGCTGTTCCTTTCTCTCAGAAGCCTTCTTTAAGGTCCAAGAAAAATTTGTTTGCTCGAGACTTTGTACTCCTTATGCATAGCAGGTTCTCACTGGTTAGCATTGGAATCCCAGGTGCCTGATGGTATCTCTATTCCCAGACAAGAAGCCAATTCTTGATGATTAATGCTAAAATAACAAAAGTTAAAATTAGCAGCATTTTCATGTTATTCCTTGGACTCTTTACACAGCCCTGCAAAATCAGAGGAAAATATATGTTCTCAAAAGTTTTAATAGCCAGAAGACAATCCACACAAGTCCTTCTGGGTATACAATTTATCAGACTTCAAAGATGAGCTGGTTTTGCTACTGTGACAGAAAATTTTAAGCCTGGGAATAAACAAGAAATGACTCAAAAGACAGGCGATGACTCCTGATTGTAAGCAGGAAGAAAATGTGCTTCAAACTTTCATATTCTATTCCTCAAACTATATACTGTATCTTTTATTTAATGTGGCAGTGTTTAGATAGATAGAGGAAACATTCCTCAAATTTAGAAATTAAAAATCAGCTTTGAAATAATAATAGGAACTGAAGAAAAAGTTAAAGGAGATGAGGTAATTGAATTTAAGCATTTAATAACATTAATAACATAATGAGATTTTTCTTATAAAGATCTGACCAGTTTTACCTGGTTGAATGACTGGACATAGTTTCACAACTGCATTCATACAGATATATGAAAAGAACATAATTTAAGTGAATTCTTCCTAAAGCAACTCTGACACTTCTGTCATAAATGCTTGGAATGTGTTATTAGTATCTTATCATTAGAATATGTTTGCTAATTTGGAGGATCACTGTAATATGTACTTAAATAAACAAAAACAAGGAAAGAAAAGGTTTGCTGTAACAGAGCTCTTCCAGACAAATGCATTCCTCTCTATAGCCACAGCAGGTGGGAGTTTAATTACGTGCTCCAGAAGCAGTGATTAAGTACCTTTGTGCAAAGGATTGCTGGCACTAGGATTTTATACCTTGCTAAATCCCTCAACTGCCTGCATAGTGTGTGAAAATAGCTGTTTTCAAGTGGGTTTTTTATTTCATTGTAATATTTGGTGAGTTGTTATTATAAGGACAATTAAAAGGCATTGGAATGTTTGTATGGGTCAGCATTGAAAGATGTAAAGAGCTTTTCCACCGAGGCACTCAAACACGTGTTTGGTTCTTCCATCTGATCAGCTTATGTGCATTATGTGTGGTAAGGTAAGAAAAACTTTGTGAGTTGTTAAATATATTTACTCTTGCTCAGACAGAAGGCAGAAATAAGAATGCTTAAGGAGCATTCAGATAACATTCACTGATCTGGCAGTGAAGCCCAACCTTGTTGTTAAAGAAAGAATGCTTTTTACCTTTTTTGTAATATCATGATGTATATGGTGTGGGGTAGCTGCCTTCCACTTGTTCAGCTACAAAAGAGTTTGTTTTGAACTGTTTGGCATTTTTGTTTTGCAATAGGGTGATTTGTGTTGGTGGAGATGGATCTGTCAGTGAAGTTGCTCATGGGCTACTACTCAGAGCCCAGATAGATGCTGGGAAAGACACAGACTGTGTATCAAAGCCTGCCAGAGCACCAGTTCCTCTTGGAGTAATACCAGCAGGTGAGAATGAAAGGTACTGTTACATTTTGTTAGTCATCTATGTAAGCCCCTCTGGCATGTTTTACAGTTTTGGCTACTAAAGGCAGTTCTTGATGTGAAAGCTTCAGTCATGTAAGGGAGCTATTGAATAATATTGAATAATTAGTGATTTTTATTGATTACAAATGACTTGATTTTAAATTGTAATGATAATTTATAGTAATGGCACAGATGAGCTCTTTGCCTGAAGGAAGAAGCTGAGAAAGAATAAAACAAAAGTAATTTTCAGCTGATCCATACAAAGATCAAGTTTCACCCTTATTTCCTGACAGGAATTATACCAAACAAAAACTTTGTTTTCTAGGTTTTTCCTTTCTTACAACTCCAGTTTTCTTGGCAGAATTCTCACTTGGATTCATGCTTAGGGTCTGTTTTAAAATGTTGTCCCAGAAAAAATTTTTGTGCATTATATTAAAAAATTGTTCACACAAAACTGCTTTCTCTTTAATATTACAGATATGAAAATCTCTCTTGAAAAGTCTGCTCTTTTATTAACTTGTATTGTGTGGTGTGGTTTTGTTTGTGTTGGGGGGGTTTGTGTGTTCCTTCTCCTCATGGTATTTGTATTTGCCCTCCTTGGAGTGTAGCTTTGCCCAGCAGGAAGGCTTTAGCAAGAGCTGTTGTGGTTTAACCCCAGCCAGCAGCCCAGCCCCACACAGCCATTCACTTACTGCCCCACTAGTGGGATCAGGGAGAGAATCAGAAGGGTGAACACTGGAAAACTCTTGGGTTGAGATGAGGAGTTTCATAAAAAAAGCAAAAGCTGTGTGCACCAGCAAAGCAAAGCAAGGAATTCATTCCCTGCTTCCCATGGGCAGACAGGTGTTCAGCCCCATCATCCAGCAGGGCAGGGCCCCACGTCACGGTGGCTTGGGAAGGAAGGCAAACACCATCACTCCAAATGCTACCCCCTTCCTCCTTTTTATACACTGAGTATGGTGTCATATGGTCTGGAATATTCCTCTGGTCAGTCTAGGTGACTTGTCCTGGCTGTGTCTCCTCCCACCCCCCATGCACCCCCAACTTTCTCACCAGTGGCAGTACAAAAAGCAGGAATGGCCTTGGCTTTGTGTAAGCTCTGCTTAGCAATAACAAAAACATTTCTATGTTATCAACCCTATGTTCAGCACAAATACAAAACACACCCCCATACCAGCCACTGGGAAGAAAATTAACTACCCTAGCCAAAACCAACACAAATCAGTACAGTTGATTCTGGACTAGTATATGAATCACTTCTCTTGAAGAGAAGAGGTATTTTTGCATGGACACTACTCTGTGGTGTGGATGTTTGCTAAGACTACTTGATATAGTTTCTCAGATGTTTTTAACTAGTAAGGAAAAAATTCCTACAGCTGGTAAAGCAGCAAATCACTGTTTTTTAGTTTTCTACAAAAAAAAAAGGAGCACATCACTTTGAACTGAGCAAGCAGATTTTTTAAATGCTTTGACTTAGTTTGCACATACAAGAGGAGCATTAGTTGCTTGCAAAAGAGCAAGATTACAGTGGTTTTTTCTCGGGTTAAAAAACCCTTGGTAAAAGAAACAGCAGTCTCTCAAAGACATGAAGGTGATGAATTTGAGTACAGAAATTGGGCCACCACTTACCAGCTCAGTTACTCTGAATATCTCGATGGTGCTGAGACAGAATCTCTCCAGCACTTGTCCCCATGTTGGGTGTAGGTCACTGTGCCTCATCATTGGTGCTTACTCTCCTCAGTTAAAGACAAATAAGTTATGATCAGAAAGTCTTGTAAACCCAAAAGAATTCTGTGCAGTTTCTTACACAGAATGGCACAGATTTTGTAAAAGAGGATGAGAACAATTCATAAAATGATATGAAGAGAAATTCTTATAAGTTCTTAAAAATAATCAGTTGTTTGTTTGATTTCCATATTACTGATATTCCATGTGGTAGTCAGTTAGGAAACAGGTAAGTATGATACTTGTTCTCACGAGGATGCAACTCTGGTCACTTAACCATTTTTTCCCCACCAGAAATCCATTGTACAAAATTATTAGGATTTTCCAGCCAAGTAGAAACAGCAACTGTATTACAGGGTAGTATTATGTGGGTGGCTTAAAATCTGGTTTTAGCCTCTATAATAAGTAGTTAAGACAGCATTTTGTACTTTCAATCATCTTGATGGGAAGGAGATGCACTTGAAACAATTTACCTCCTGAAGAGAGAGGTCCAGAGGGGAGTATGTTTTTACTGAAATACTCTACTGAGCTGCCTTATTGTGGTCCAAATCAAATGGATGAGATGTGAGGAAGCCTGCAGTTGTACTGCTGGCCATTAGCAAGAGTGTTTGTTGCTATGGGAACAACTGCTAAGAAACTGTACGGAGGGGGAAACAGAGAGGGGAGGGGGAACTGGAAGGACATTAAAAAAGCTATCCAGTTGTTACAGAACAAGAGACAATCTATATCTGATGCCTGGGAACCTTTTGGTCCGAAGTGGTTCATTTAATAAATTCATGATTCCCAATTAATTCAGAAAAATAAAATATTACTGAGGGACTGTTAATTTCTGTGGTATTTCAGGCAAAGAACCAAAATGTTGGTGCAGTTTTCATCAGAATTTTAGCTATGCTTGACTAGGAAGTCATTACATCACATTTATCTGTTTGGATGGGGGAGACATTAACAGCCTTATGAATATTCATGTCGTCTGGTTAATTAAGTTAATTGTACTGCAGAAGTGCTTGCACTTCCAAGGACAATTTTTTTCTCTACAATTTCTGTTTGGTACCTTCATCAGTCATGCTTTACATGACCTGCAGATACTCTGCTCTTACTGAGATGCTTTTGCACTTTTGCTGGGAATGAGGTGGTAGAAGTTGTTCGTAATGTCAGGAAAATAGGTTGATATTTTGAACAGAATTGCATTGTTGGAGTAATAAAATCTTCTTTGTTTCTGTAAAAGAAATGCTGATGATAGAGATCCTGGAATTGTATGAATGAAACCTTTTCAAATTAAATTGAGTAGCTGGAGTGAGGACTAAAAATGTGACTTACTAATGTGTGGGGGGTGCAAGTCATGGGCATCAAAGGTTTTTAGTCTCTGAAGTAATATGGTAGTGTTCAGGTGAACAGTTGTTATTGGTAAATAATATCTTCAGCTTGCATAGGGGAAAGCATATTATTGGGAGTATGAATAATGACATTAAAACCATTATTACTGAATCACCATTTAAATCAGAAAAGCTTGTGTCATTATTTTGGTATAACTTTTATAGTTTTTGTTTTGTTTATGGGCTGTGTGTTTCAGGTTTGCTTGTTTGGGTTATTTTGTCTGGCATTCTGCTTGTATAGGACTTAGTTAATGAGCCACATTATTCACTCATTACTGGGATCAAAAATGCTGATAGGCATGACCTAAGTGGAGTTTTTAGGGAATATGATGGTGCTTGCTCCAACAAAATTGTGCTTGGTCTAGTTCTTCAGCTTGTGGAAGGGTGGATGTGGTACTTACCTTTTGAACACAGAACTTATTTTATCTTCCTTGGAGTCATGAAAGGGTGGGATTTTGCCTTGTTTACTTCTGCAAATGTTAATGAGCTCCAAAGATTTAAGAGGAGGATGCAATTACTTGTGCCTATCCTGTTTAGTAGGAATGAGATTTAAGTCTCATTAGAGTCAGTTTGAAGATTGGTACCGACTTCAGCTGTGGTCGTTTGGTATCTTGCTGCCATCTGCATTGATAAATTACTCTTAAATCAGGATTGCAGCTTAAACTCATACCAAGATCTTCCAAACTATATTCCACCTTGTGCTCTTTTATTAGCTTGATCTTTAATGAGAAGTGAAATATTTTTTTCAGAGTAACAACTGCTCTGTTTTGACACACAGGAAGTATGCATGATCTGCTGCTTGTGTGTGTGATTTCCTTTGTTTTGGAGACACTTCCGTAACAGTTGATAAGAGCTGTATAATTCTGATTGAAGGAAATATTTGAGTTACATCTTTAGCTACCTTCACTGGCAAAGTAGAGCTAGTTGGATCAAGAAGTTAAATCCCTGAAGTCATTCAAACATGAAATAGTGCTGGGCATCTACTCGTAGTATTCGGTGAAGAATTGCTTTTTAGGTCAAATGTCAGGGTTTTTATAGTTTTTGGGTATCTGTTACCTTAATAGATGTACCTCACTTCATAGAGCAGGAACTCAGAGCTCCTCTCTCTGATGTTGTGGCAACTTTCTATGAACTGCTGAATTACGTTCAGAGCCTAAGGTGCTCTAAGGATCACAGGCGATCTGTGAGATTCCCAGTTATCTTAAAATTTTTATTTAGAGAATTTATTGAAAAAAATCATAGATATATTCCTGAATAAGAATGACATCATGCCTTCAGAGATTTGTAATTATGTACATCATTCTTTGCAAATTCAGTATTTTTTCCCTATCACCTGCATGACATCAAAGACAGCAGAATTTGGGGATAAACAAAATTTTTCAGTCTGGTACATGATGCTTTGAAAGTGCTTATTTAAATTTTGAGTGCCTGCTGCTTGGCATATGATAGTCTTTCCTTTTTCTCTCTTCTTTCCCCTGCTTTAGAAAGACAAGTAATTCTTCCATAAAACTGAGGGCAGATTTAACATCCAGAATCATCTATTGCTGCTGTAGCATGTTAAATAATTCAAACAAGAAAATAATTCGAAAATCTACGTGAGCTCATTTTTATATGGGAATGTTAGGTTCTAAACTGTTCTTTTGTAATTTTTGTTCTTTTAATTAAACTGTGATTGTATTATTCATTCCTTAATCAGTGTTATGAAGAACTCAATGTTCTGCCTGCTTGGTGGCAGGCCCTAGTTCTTTATTTTCCAGAGGTGAATTCTTTGGCTCTACTGCTTGGCTAAGTAATGCCAGAAATGAGAAAAATCAATTTGAAATTTTTTTTAAACTATACCCATTTAGGAAAGACACAACTGTTCCTTCTTCATGATTTAAAAAAATAAATTTATGTTAAAAAGTCAGCTGATGCACATTATTTTATGTCCCAGGCATTAAAGCAGAAGGGCAAAATTTACATATATATATATGTCTATATATCTATATATATATATATATATATATCTATCCATGTTTCTTACCCAGGTAAAGTGCCTTGACATATCAATCACCATCAGTCATGGGCCTTCAGAACTCTGCTTCTTTCTTTTACAAACTGACTGCTAGTTTTCCACTCTCTCTTTCAACTCTGTGCTAACATTGCTGGGTTTTGACTTTTTCTTCTATTTGCCTCCTGATTTGAAACTCCCTTGTTTCCAAATCTGCTCTTCTCTTCTCTCTGGTCGCTGGTAGAAGGACTGGCTGCCAGTGTCCAGGCAGTGACAAATACAAGTGAGATGGATCAGTTTTGGTGCACCGAATGCAAGTCACCTCTTTGCCAGATGTCACATTCTGCCTTCTCTGTTTCTCAGTCATTGATGAGATATTATTTGTGAAGCTGATGTGCAGTAATTAATTTTATTCACTATTCCTTCTAAGAATCTAAAGTGTAGCCTGCAAGAAGCACAGCAGCTATCTTTGACTAGATCTAGAATCATTTGGCTTGGAAAATGTACAGTTTTACACTGTCTGGGCATTATTTTACCAACTTAAAATATTCCCCTAATACATCTTAGATAATCTGTCTTCCAGTTCCTTAGTACAGCACCTGGGTATGTAAGAGGTTATTATTAAGGACATGTTTTAAAAAAAACCCAAACAGGCAATTTTTTGAAAGCTTGTTTTCTCCCCCCACTTTGTTTTTTATGGCACTTATGAATGAATTTGCAGAGAAGATTTTATAGACCTCTGGAAGTTTTAAAGGTTGTAATTTAATGCTATTCAGCATTTCTGCTGTTAACAAGACAATTTATGGGGAGGCTTTATTTTTTTGAAATTGAATAATTAATAATGCTTTATATATTTGTTCTTGTTATTCGGTATCTCTCATGTTTTTACAGCAGGTTGTGCTCCCTTTTACAGGTACTACAAATATTTTGGCCCATACACTCTATGGTATTAAACATGCAGTGACTGCGACATTGCACATTGTGATGGGTAAATATTATTACATTCAGTACCAGATTTTAAATAATAAAGCAGCATATACAAGTTTGTGATACTGAGCAGTTTGCCTTACTGCTCAGTAAAGGCACAGCATTTTGCTGTGTCACTGTAACACATATTGTAAAGCTTTTAAACCCAAATCATGCTATCCTGGTTTTAGCTCCAGGTGCATTTCTTTTAAAAACTCACAGTTTCTGTTAGAAAGCTTTATTTGTAAAAAAAAACATCATTTTGCCACTGGGTCTACACAATAAACGGGTTTTGAATGTGAAAATGTAATCATGTTAAAAGGAAAAACTAGGTTGCTAGTGCAAACCTTATTTTTGAGTCTTAGGAAATAACAAATACTTAGGCAATATTAATTTTACTTTCAAAGCAGTCTGTCTTTAAACAAAAAAACAAAAAAAAGGGGAAGATCCATCTTGAGTATCTTTTTTCTTGGTCTTGCAGTCTGCAGTGGAAGAGCCTCTGCTCTATTTCTCAAGTAGTAATACAAAACCCTTTACAGGCAAAATATAAACTTGTCTTTCTTTAAAAAATCAGAGACACTGAATCTAACGGAAATGCCCAGGGTCTGTTACAGAAGAAATTTATAAATACTATCTTGAACAAAATTATATGTTTATATTTTATAACTGTAAGCATCTATACATTTAAAACCCATATTTAAGAGCTCCCAAATGTCCTCCAGTACAATGTTCAGTCTTTACATACATTTGGTGAAATGGTTGCAGAGATTTATGCAAATATTAGTAACATTAGAGTTTCTTTGATACTAGTTGTTGAAAATGTGCATCAAATTAAGATTCAGACCCTTTGCAGCCTTATGAAGCAGCTGAATGTTTTATCATGACTTTAACATTTTCAAGCATCTGAAATGGCTGCTTTGATGGAGTGTTAATTTTATCTAGATTGATTCTGCTGTTGAGTCTGGAGGGTTTTTCTCCCCAGCTAAAGTAGATGAAAAAGAAATGGTAAGTTGTGTGTGATTTGAAATACAGATGTTATTTTTATTTTCTGTTCTCTCTGTGAAATTTTAGGACACATTCAAGCAGTAGATGTGTGCACTTTCAGCACTCCAAGCAAGCTGCTGCGCTTCGGGTTCTCGGCCATGTTTGGGTTTGGGGCTCGGACTTTGGCTTTGGCCGAGAAGCACCGCTGGATGCCCTCCAGTCAGAGGAAGGATTTTGCTTTCATCAAAACACTGGCAGATCTCAAGTATGCCAGGAGATGTTATGTTTTTATAGTATTTCTCGTTTTCTTGAGGAAAGTACAATAATTAGTGGGATAAAAACATAGATAGCAGTAGTTTATCTTGATTGCAGACAGATTTAACTCAGATGCGATGTGTATCCGTCTTACAAGTTAGAGGAGATAAATTCTGAACATTCAGAATGTCCTTAAAATCATCTTAACTGCGATAAAAGTCTGTCTTAACAGTCAGAAGATTGGTTCACATCATAGTAAATGTCAATACTTTTCTAGGCCAGAGGAATGTGAGTTATCATTTCTCCCTCTACAAATTCCACAGGAAGACTATCATGAGAAAGACAGGTAAGTAAAACTGAGTCAAGCAATTCCAAAGCTACAGAAATATGTCTTTGAAGAATAAAATTGTACAGATTCTTCACTTTGTTCAAATTTAATCAACAGCCGATAGAATCTTAGAAAAAAATATTTATTTTGACAACTGCAAACTTGTACATGTTGTAAAATGCTTCCTGTAGACTATTATAGAGGATTTTGTCACAAGGCAGTCTTCCACTCCATATTACTGATTTATTCAGTTCTGCTAATATGTTACTTTTTTCTAAAGTTTGTGTTGCTTGAATGTGCAAAAATTACTTTAATTTTTTTACTTACGTGTTTGCACCCTTTTAGAAAGAAAAAAGAGAGAACTAAAAGAGGTGAGTTTCTGCTTTTAGGATTTTTTTTTTAAATGAACCATGTCTGATTAACTGAAGTAATATAGAACTACTCTGTTATATTTAGGTAGCAAGGATCAATGGCAAAAAATTCAGGGTCACTTCCTGAATGTGAGCATTATGGCAATCCCTTGTCTGTGTTCAATGGCACCAAGAGGCTTGGCACCTAATACGAGGTCAGTATGGGTTTAGAGAATTAGTCATGTCTATAAATTCTGACATCTTACCTTAAGACCTTGGCTTTTCCGAGAATATGAGCCTATGTTTAGGTAGTCTAGTCCCTCTGGACTGGGGGAGGGAGCATAGACTGCAGCAGACTCGATAATCCCAGGAATTGTAATCAGTTTTTGGATCAGGCAAATAAGGTCAAGCAGTCTAACTAGAATTATGAGTGGATAATTGCTGTGATTAAATTAGTTGGCAAGTCTGACTTAAGTAGTAGTCATCGAGCAGTCATCTGTCATAGGATTTGGCTTTATGAGGAAACTTCACCCTTGGATTTTATTTTATCTTTTCAAATGTAAGAGTGCCCCTTGTCTTCTGCTCTACAGCCAGCAAAAATGAAATATGAGTCTTGTTCATGTTATTCAGGACTAAAATTCACACTTGTCTTTTTCTTCTTATTATTTTTTGTTTTGTTTCCGTCTGAACTTGAGAAATGCAGCTTCTACATGTAGGGTTTGGGGAAATACAGGAATATGTAACCTCATATTGATTCATTTTGCCTTTAGGTCTTTGTTGAAAGCCTGCTTTGTGGTGACCAAAACAGTTCTTAGGTGGTAAATATTTGTACCTGTTGTATCCAGTTGGCAATTAAGCAGAATTGTAATACAACTTCGTAGTTGCAAAATACAAAATGCTCCCTCAGAAAAGAATGCAGAGACTCATGTGTGTGCATAAATATGTACCAAAAAACCCCCAGCACTCAGGAAAGTTTCTGGAATGAGTCTCTTGTTTCATTAGATTGTCGCCAGGTAAAATTAGAGAAGAAGTGATGAAGTATGTTTTTTCAAAATTACTATTTGATCTAGTAGAATTGGACTTCCTGGAAACAATGTAGAACCAAATTATTTATGGTTAAACTCTTAATGAGAAGTTTTCTTTGCTACCAGGGTGCTGCTAATCTCATACTCCTCAAGACAGTGCTCTGATGCTGTCCTGTCTTAGGAACTTTGTTCTGCATTTAGTGTTCGTGTATTCCAGTCATTTGGAAAATTCTGATGAGAATTTTAGCTTTGCTTTCTCTTTCCATCTGTTCTGCCTCGTTTCTCAGTGACAGGGAATTTTGTGACAACTCCATGCAATTACTGCAGGTTTGAATGAGTTTCTCTCCCAGTGTAGCTGCTCAGTGGATCTCCCTGTTTTATTTGTGTAAGAACACCCTTTGTTCTTTCCTCTTTTTAAAAATAATCTTTAAGTGTGGTCAGCTGTTAAAGTAGGAAGAGTAGACTCAAACAGGAGCTTCCTTTGTTGTAGTGAATAGCACATTGACTGTAAGGCTTTTCAATTTGGGAAACAAAAACGTGGCACTGTTTGTTAAAGACTCGAGATCCACTGTGAAAGGAACTTATCTGGGTTTCTTCTCTCTCTTCTGTTTCCCCCAAGAGGTTTCTGCCATGTGAAGACATTTGAAGTGGGATGCAAGCTTTGGCTGCTGCCTATAACACCAGTTACACTGGTCTCAATTTGCAGAAACATGTCCAGATACATTTAACTATCTGTGCTGTGTGAGCCCTGTGGGATGTGTTTTTCACAGCATAGGCGTTGTGCTTCACTGCAGATGGGGCTTTCTAGAGAATTAATGAGAATTCTTAGTCATTTCTGAAGATGAAAGGCCCTAGTGCTAAATGCCCAGTAGTCTGCTGTGCCCTTTTATTGAAACAAATATGATAAGGAGGCAACTTTTTAAATGTCATCATCACTCTTTCCTGAATCAGCAAAGTACTGCTGTGCCAGGTGACTTGCTTAATGTTTATGTAACAATTACCCTCCCAGATATTGCTGTTACCATGGTCTGAGAACATTCCTGAGGCAGCTGTTCAGTAGCTGTCTGAATTACCACCACCAGTGCTGGTAGGCTGGAAGTAATTTTTTTAAACACTCCTAAGATATTTTCCAAACATAGATGCTGAATAAGTAAATAAATATATGCATATATGTGCAGAAGGTAGGAAATATAGCATCTCTCTCCAGAAGAGTCTCAGCAGGGATTGCCATGTTCACCAGATACTCTTGTTGAACTGATCGGTCTCAAATGGGATTTAGGCATGGTTGCATGGATATTCTGGTTGTTAGCTTCTGTGTCCAGGTACATTCCATTAAGGAATGTGGGAATTGACACTGGCTCCCTGTCTCACCCCAGTTCTCAAAGATGCCAAAATACTCATGGTAACTGGATACTGAGAGCCACTGAGCATCTGCACTGTGGGGGCCCTTCTTGTTTAATCTCTACACGACTGTTTCATGTTGTACAAAATTCTTAGTCCTTAACTTTTCTGTGTTTTGTGAAATGTATAAATAGAACAGTACCAAGAACTGCTAAAAGAGTGTGAGTTGAAGATGGCAGCCTTTGTTAGGGCAGCAGGGGTGTTGGTGGAGGGGGTGCGGGAATCCATCTGCACTGGGCCTGTGCTGGGGGGGCTGCCATGCACCATGGCAGTGTTTCCTGGGTACAGCTCTGCCTCACAGCACTTATGGTAACTGTTATACTTTGCTGGAGAGAAGAGTAAAAAGAGAAGTTTGTGATCCCCAATGTTTAAAAACCACCTGTTAAGTAGAAAAGCAAGCTTTTCTTAGGTTATATGTATTGCGTTCAAGAAGTTATGGATATTGATAAAGGACTACAAGTTATTATTACAATATATGTTATAAATATAGCAATGCTAAGTAACTTCAGTGCATAATTTATATTGATCTGTGGGGTGGCAGTCAGCAAAAGGATTTGAAAAACCATTGAGAACATTCTATTAATTTACCCTTGTAGGCTTTCAAAATTTTCCTTCTAATCTAGGCTGTTGAAGAGCCTGTTATACTTCCAAATTAATGAATTATCTTTTTATCTGCTTTTCAGGTTGAATAATGGAAGCATGTCTCTTATTGTTGTACAAAATACTTCTCGAGCAGAGTTTATAAAGCATCTGAAAAGATACACCAGTGCAAAAAATCAGGTACTGTTAATTTCCTTCTGGTGATTATAAAAAGAACAGTTAATCGTGAAAGTAGACAAGCTGCAAGAGTTAATGTTAGCATCCTCATAAGGAGACTTAGCTTCCTGTCAGAATACATTAGCCCCTTTTTAGCTGATTTTTTTTTCTTTTTTTAAATCACTAGACTAATACAGATTAGCCTATTTCGGTCCATCTGTTGTGGTTTAAATTGTGTTTGTGTTGTACCATAGTTTTATGGGTGTAAAGCCCTTTCACCACAATGGGGAAATGCATGCTGTGTCTGAATTCTGTGTAGTACAGAGATCAAGAATGCAGAACTGGGGTGGGGGCATCATGTAACTGTCAGAAATTGGTAAAGTTCTGTGACCAGCAGGTCACAGCATGCTGTGCTGGTAGCAGTGGCTTGTGAGCACTGATTTTTAGCAGGTATGCATTCCATCTAGTGATGAATGTTTGCAGAGTTGCATTTGGAATGGTAGTCATTATTCTGTATTGGAAGAGAAAAAGGAAGCGTTCAAACACAGATCTTACTGCTGTCTGAAGCCCCACTGCATGGCCCAGGCACACTGGTACTCATTCAGATGTTCTGAGATGATATAAAAACACTTTAACAGGAAGGTTTGGGTTTGAATTCATCTACAGTCCGGGAGTTTGGGGGAGAAATGGGTGACAATTCAAGGTGGCAGCACCAATGGCTGAATTGAGGAAAGAGTTTAAGCTTTCCGGTTATGCTTTTACAGGAAGGTCTTGCTTTTCTCTCTGCCTTTGTAGTTACAAATCAGACAAGGAATGTTGGCCCTCCTTTAGGCTTAAGACAACCGTTTTCTAGAATTCTAATTCGCCTGGTTTAGGACAAGGTTACTGGTAATGATGAACAGAGCACAGGAAAAAATCTACTTTCACATATTCTGGAAGTATTTGGTATGTGCAAAATATGCCCCCTTACCTGCAGATTGATCGAATCCAGTATGGGAATACAAATGGAACACTACCATTTTTTTCTGAGATGCTATTTAGGGTACAAACACCACATTAATTGATAAATGCTAGCTGGAATATATAATGGCTCATGTGGTGAAAGTTTGAGTTAAATATTCCCACTTAGGACAAAAAAAAAAGCCAGCTTTTTAATTTCAAGTAACCCATTTTGTTCTAAGATGCCACCTGTATCTTTCATCTTCATTCAATGTCTGTGTTTGGTTTAGTTCAATTTTCCCTTTGTTGAGACCTACACAGTTCGAGAAGTAAAAGTACAACCAAGGCTTAAAAGTGGACCTGATGCCAAGGAAGATGTGTGTGTAAATGCAGAAGGAAGTTATCCTTGGAATATAGATGGAGACTTAATGAAAGAAGCATCAGAAGTTCATGTTCGGTAAGGATAAATACCCCATTTAGGGACCATACACCCATACCAGGTCAGTGCTGCAATCTGAGATGTGTTAAATCTCTATAGAGCACAGATGGCACCAGAGTGAGGTGTTCTAAGTGCTCCTGCAACAGAACTGCTGTGTCCTGCAGGGTCTGGCCCTTCTGCCATCAGGCCTCTGCCTGGATGCCTGGTGTTCATCTTTGGCAAGGTTTGTTATAACTCACAAGGCCTTTCCATCCTGGTGCTTCATCAGCTTCCACTCCAGTTCTCTCTTGTTGCTTTACTACTTCGTTTCTTCTTTTGTGTTACTTTACCCTTCTGTTTCTTGGAGGAGAACAGATGTGTATAATGTGTCTCCATGAGGAACTCCTTTTGGGATGAGGATTCCAGCTTGGAAAGCAGCACATGTAAGGTTAAGAAAAACATGTAGTTCTTCAGTTGTAGAAAACTTAATGCTGCTTGAGAATAGTTTCCATATCCAGCATCTAAGAATGAGACTACAAATACATAGGAAATGGGAGGATTATCAGTGGAATTAAGGGGGCAGTGGCTCATTTTTTCTGCAATGTACATAGGATTAGTTGAAGGCACACAGCTCAGAGTAAGTCTGGTATGTAAAATAAAAGGCAGATCATGTTGTGGGATATATAATATATTCTTCTAAAGATGATCCTGTGGGAATTGTCAAAATGTAATTCACCCTGATTTATTTCTGTGTAAAAGCTCATACATAATTGTCCTCCCCAGCCTCAAAAAGCAGCACACCCATTGCCAGAGTTGATGACATTTGATTGATAAAGTTTGACTTCCTTGCTTCACAGGGTGCATCCTCAGCTTATTGATCTCTATGGAGTGAACACTGATGACCTGGAGAGTTCCCAAGCAACGTGCAACTGCATATAGAAGGGACACGCTGGAAATTCTGAATCAAACCTGTTCTCACCCCTATGCACAACTTTCCAAGGTGCTGGACTTGTACTGATGTCAGTTGTAGCAGAAGCTTAATTGGGATGTTTGTTCTGAGTTTATATTCTTATTAAATTTATGTATTTTTATCAGGTTGTATTTAACTGTATTGAAGCTGTTACACTTTAACAAGAAAAAAATGAAAATTTATTATATTGGTCTCTTACAAATTTGGGGTTTGAGAAGTGTCCATCAGAAGAGATTTCTTTTTTTCAATTAAGTTATTCTAGATTTTTTTTAGTATGAGATACTTATAAGTCTGCTGCTGCTATCCATGTTGTCAGGTAACTCAGTTCAGCCCAGGGAAGAACCATACCTCTACTCATCATCTCTAGTTCAAGAGTGGTGGCAAAATAAAAATGTATGCATTTATTTTTTTAATCAAGTACTTCTATTTCTAGTTATGATTTTTAATGTTGCCTTAATATATTTGCTCTCAAAATGTTTCTAGTCAAATAATATAAGAGAATATGCTGATGTTCCATATGGCTTTCCTTTGTTAAATGTATTTTAAAAACTGCTCTTTGTATAAAATTAGTATTTTCTCTATCTCAGAACTGAAATGTTATTCAGCATAGTTTGTGTTGTTGTTGAGACTAACTTAAGAGTTGACTTAAATTTTTATAATTTCCTTATAGGGCATAAACGTAATTTTTGAGTGTTTGGTTTTTTTGTAACTTACTTAATATTGAATACAATTATTCCAGAGGAGAGCAAATTAAAACTGTATTCTTTCTGGGAACTGGCTTCATTTGAGAGGAACAGTAGCAGACCGTATCTTTCTGTCTGCAGGACCATGGATCAGGAATGTTTTCCTGGTCACTCCTTTAGGAGTGTTCAGAAGGCAGTGCACAAACAATGGTGTGAAAGCTGCATTATGCCAGGGCAAGAACGAGTTGTTTTAGGTGCTTTCTTCAGGAAGCAGTCGACTGTAAGGTGAAATCCAGTCCTTGGATGATGTTGCTAAACCAAGGGCTTAAGCCTTTACAAGAGATCTATACTACTATGATTTTAAAGTTGTAAAAATTCTTATCTGTGATAAATACACAGGACTAAGTACTGCACCTTAAGTACTGCAGATGAGGATTTGGCTCTTAAACCCAAGCTGTTACTTGTTGTCCAAGCCACAGGGAGCAGTGTCCAGTTAAACTTCATACATTGCTAAGGCAATTCAAACTAAGCTTCTTTAAGTTGTCTAAAAAGGCATTCCAGCAACATTTAGTAGATTTAACTGTTATTTATTAAATGAAATTTAACAAAATAATTGAGCTTGCAGAATAAACAGCATTCATGTGTTTAACTTGTTTGGGTTTCTGTTTAATAAAACACAATCAAGTAATACTTCATAATCTTGCCACCATCAGGACATTGTACATTCATTTTTTTGTCAGCCTGGTTTATAAGAGCTTCATAATTTTGCTTCATAGCCTAAGAACAGGCAGCCAACATTTACATGTTAACAATCAAATCTGAATAGGAATAATTTCCAAGGCATCATTATCACATGTACTGACTTATATAAACTATTTCCAAGATAAATAAAATGCTTTGGTTTCACTTCCTTGCATCGTTTGTACTCGAAAGAACATGAATGCTTCTTCCAGTATTTGAGGTATATTTTTCACAGTATGCTGTAATGGAAAACTAATTTCTGTTCAAAGCTTTTTTTGGTTAAAGTGCAAAAATTCACTAAAGCCATGTGGAAGGTAAGCATTTTTTGGTACAGTTTCATAGACTTCCAAGAAAGTATTTCATTCTTGACATACTTTATTTTGACTTTTTAAAAAAATATATGCACATTCATTTGTCCTTGCACTGTAGGTATTAGAGGAAAACATACTCTGGAGTGATCCACATCTTTGGCATCAAATGAAGTGAAAGGAAGTTACAAAATGGTCCCGAATACCTTTGGAATCTGTGGGCAACATGGCTTTTATGGCACCAAGCACACTAGTAGCAGAAGTGGTTGCTGAAGGCACTCTCTGTGGGTTTGAGTTTCAGGCTAATTCCCAAAGGATGGTGCAGCTGCAAAGCATCTGTACAGAGGACACTGCTTTCTCTATGCAGTTCAGAAAGACATCCAAGGCCTGGCCTCATGGCCATACTCTGTCCTTCTAGCACAATAAATTCAGTTATTGAAGAAGTTGAACATTCTCCAGCTGTTCTGGGAAGCAAAGGGAGGTTTTTTCCCCTGGCTTGTGCTGTTTCACCAAAGCTAGGTGGCAGTGCAAACTTAGCTAGCTGAAGAAACTTGCTGGAGTAGCAGAGCAGTGGTTTGATCCATGTTTCTCTTCGGGCGTTTGCCTTTCCAAGTGGCTGAGGGTGCCTGTTTGGATGGCATTTATCTGACACCTTCCCAAGAACCCAAGCTGGCTCCCCAAGTGACTTCCTTATTAAGCACTTTCAGGTAAAGGGTGGCACATCTAAAGGTAAAACTTGGCCCATTATGGTTGGCAGTTGGAGTCTTTTGGGTAGGTGTCTCTGTTTTGTCAGCTGAAGCCTGTCTCTCGAAGAATGCCAGCACTAAATCCTATTATATGTACTATAGAAAAATCTTCAAATAAATAAAAATAAATACGTGCTTAAAAAAAACCCCACATAGAAACAATTCACTGGAGAATTCCAAAACCTTATGGCAGCACTGTCTGAGGAAAGGATGAAACAAGTAATTCTGTCATGCTTGCAAGTACCATGTTAAAGATCTCCAGTACTTTAGTCTTTCTACAGCTGCATTTCCAGGCTACCCCACACAATTCCCTGCTCTGAATCCACCTTTGGCCGTCCTGGTTCTGGCTTGCCTGGGTGTCTAAGTACCTTCAGTGATGTGGCTGTGCCTGTGAAGCCAAAGCTTGCGAGGTGACCTGCAGAAGCCCAGAGCTTCTGAGAGCCATTTTCTATGTCCCTGCATTCTACTTACAGTCCTGTGGGTTTGAGCTGATTTGTCCTTGGTAAAATGCCACAGCAAGACGAGAGAGGATTTTTTCTTCAATACCTGATCAAAATATTATTGAAACTTTAAAAATAATAGAATAACTCACGCTAATGTGTTTGAGATCTTACTTTCCAGGATTGGCCAAAAATTATTACTTTCTAGAAACACTTCTTCCTGGTAATTCTTCTTCTTTTAGTGTTCTTCTGTCTGTTTGAAACCAGATATATATATATATATATATGTATATATATATGGCATTTCAGATATTACTGTGAGACTTCAGAACAAACTAGTTTACCATTTTCATATTAGAACAACAGTACTGCAAGGTGTATCCTCCATACAGTTCAAGGAAATAAAGCATGTTTGTAACGGCAAGTAAGCTCAAGGCCTAGGTTTCTTGTTGCTGATGTTTCTTCTGTGAATTAACCTGAATTATAATTTCTTCATTTTAAAATCAGACATTTATTTGCCATCTTAGTCATTTTTGTTCCCACTTTTAAAACTCCAGCTGTCTCTTCTGTTCGCATCTTGAGGGACCGGTTTGTATTTCCTTTTGAAAAAGCCAATCTGAAATACATAATTTGGAATCTGTTGTCAGCAAATCTTTGTTATCAAATCTAAACCATAAAAGAGTAATTAAAATAAAAATGCATATGTATGCCATTTAGGAAGTATGGTATTTGCCAGGGCTTTGTCACATCAAGTAACCAAGTGTGACTCATCCATCAAAAAAGCAGGTTTGCTTTTTCTTCTTTTACTTTTTGGGAGGCTAATGCTCTCCTGCATGGAATAGACTTGTGTTTGTGAACTTTAACAGTCCACAGAATCCAATCTTTTTAAAAATTTTTAATAATTATTATAATTTAAATAATAAAACTTTCTTGTTCAATTTGTTTCATTTCTGCATGTCCATGTAAAAATGATGGATGGAGAAAGCCTCCATGTAGGTAAAGAAGAATCTCATTATCACTTGTCAGAGGAGCTGCTACCTTACTAGTTTTCTCTTTTACTTATGCACAGAATTTCTTTAGTATTTATGTTGCAGTTTGAAATCTTCAGCATTTTATTCTAGTATGAAACTGTGTTTTAAACTATCAGTTATCATGTGTCAAATGACATTAAATGTGGAGCACCATCACACAAAAATGATCTATTTGATATCATTGAATTACATAAATCATTTGCAAACATGAGATGCCATGTAAAACATTGCAAAGGGATTTCTGGTGTTGAGTAACAGAAAATGAAGAACGTGCAGAAGATGAAATGAAAAAAACAGAAGTACAAGAGGAATTATCTTTCTTTAGAAAGCACAGATCGTAATAAAATGTTATTTATTCTTTAAGCTGCTTTAACCCAGACTTGAGAGCAGCTAAGACATACTGAAAACTTACCTTCCATAATATAAATGAAAGAACCAATAACAAGGTAACACCAACTATTAAGCCTAGGGAAATAATTAGCACAGTAACATGGTATTTTGGCTTTTGGTGGTGCAGTCCTTCCAGATAGACCTGAAAAACAGGAAATAGGCTTAGTGTTAACTGTTGAGGTTTTTTCCCTAAAAGATACTAAAAAGCCTAAGAAAATTAATTACTTTTTAAAGTAATTAACACTATATTCATTGCAGGTGTATAGGTATGTACAGAAGTCTACAATTATAATTGCTGTTGATTTTTCTACTTTAACATGTTCATCACAAATTCATG
The DNA here is from genome assembly GCA_034509425.1 of Eopsaltria australis. Taxonomy (NCBI): domain Eukaryota; kingdom Metazoa; phylum Chordata; class Aves; order Passeriformes; family Petroicidae; genus Eopsaltria; species Eopsaltria australis. The sequence continues at coordinate 5,717,141 of JAVTVJ010000030.1, forward strand.
AGAGAATTCTTACATATGTAACTTGCTTGTCCTTTTGTAGTTCAATCACTTTCGCATTTTTTTCTGGCCAGGCTGTTGCTCTTACTTCAAACTTCAATACTGATGCATCATCCTGATTAAAAAAAAAAATAAAAAAATCTATCATTTAAAAAATAACTTTAACAGATTGATTCCTGCCCAGCAAAAATGGTAACACAGATGCTGACATAACCAGAAACTCACACAAACACACAATGGTGCCTTTTTCTGAGCACAAAACAAATTAGTACCAGAAGCTGGAATGAAGCCAGGTTGGATTTTACTTAAGTCCACATCCACACTGCTTTTCTTAGAAAAATACAATTATGAGTTGAAATTAAATCCCCATCCTACATAACCCAGCCAGAACAGGAAAGCAATGCATACTATAAAGTGATACACTAAAATAAATACTTTTGTTTTTCATACACAGCCTTAGCATTGGCAACATGAAATAGGTTAAAACCTGAAAGATACAGATTTAATCATGTTTGAATCATGTTTCACTGTTAGAAAACAAATTTATCTGCAGGGAATACTGAAAATATGCCTTGAAATATTCCCCCGAAGTATGAAAAATTCATGTATTACCATTTCTAAAAGTAAAGGAGTAGCCTCCAGATGTAGCTGAATAGTTGCTTCTTTTCCACTTTCCATGTTTCCGAGCTTGCAATGTATTTGTAAGCAAAGGCTGTCATTTTTCATGCAGTACTGTACAAGGGAGGGAAAGATTAAAACTTAACTTTATCAACGTAATAATCTTAGCATTAAAGACAATCAGGAGCTGACTAAAACAATAATATTCATGTTTATTCTTGAAAACCCAAGGTGTAACACGAGGTTGTTATCCATCACTGTCATTCCAGAGGTGGTAAAGGTACAGTAACGAGATCAACCTAATTGTTAAAAAAAACACATCATTTTCTTTAAAAATCAATGTGTCGTTAATCAACTTTCTCACCTCAGTTCCCACCCCTTTCACAAAAGTCACTTATGACTACCCTGAACTTATCACAGGTCCCACCACACATCCTTGAAGAGGGCTCTGCTGACCTTATATTATATAAGATACATTCTTTTCTTAAGGCTCATTCATTCACTCATTTCCTCCTGCTGCCTAAAGCCAGACCTTACCATGTGTCTCTTAGTAGGCTTTGAAAAGAACGTGATGACATCCTTTAATATGTTTTTGTTTTTTTCTGTTGCAGCACAATTTCTGGGATATTTATTATAGGAGCAGTGTCCAGCTGTTGTCTGAAAATAAATATAACATCATTATTAGACATGCAAATTTTATTTCCAGAATTCTGAAACACGTGGGGCTGAAGATGATTCTATTCTAGCTCACTTTGCTTCACCATGGCCAGCAAATCAAACACAGACTAAGGACCTAGCTGACTTTGTTCTGTTTCTCTTTTTCATAGAATTCATACAGCTAGAAATACATTAAGTAACCTTTGCTTACCTTGATATCCAACAGGTTGAATAATTTGGAGTCCTGGGGTGGAAAAGCATTGGGTATCATTATCTCTAAGCTGGTATTTGGAGACATGCTTGGTCCTGCACTGATAACCTTGTGGGGAAGAGGTGAAGAGTTGCACAGTTAAAGCTTCAAGAGCAGCTATTCAAGTAACAAAAATATACATATATAAATACATAAAACTTCACAGAATGGGGTAGCAGCTGCTCTGTTGTGCTGTCATGAAAGTGGATTGTGCTAGGAGTGTTAACATTTTATTCATTCATTCTGTGGGCTTACTGAACCTTTCCCTCCTCCAAAGCTGATGAGTAAGTAGTGCTAATCTGTGATGAGTACCTGAGGTCATGCAGACTGCCTGCCAGGAGAGTATGCAAAACAAACTAGCAGACATTTATGTCCAAAGTCCTGCTTTTAATCCACTGGAGACAAATTTGATGCTATGGATACTCTTGTAAGAAACTCCGAATTCCTTTTTCTTACCATAACTCCTTTCAAAGTGTTTCTGAAAGGAAAAAGTGGCAAGACAGAACTGCTGTACCACTTTCAATTCTGCTTGTGTTAAGAATTTTTTCTCTGATCACTCAGTGGAAGATTTTCCAGGCCAAAAAAAGTGCTCTAAGAGGGATTAACAGCAACTTCCCATCACTAATGCACAAAAATTACTCATGGTGCCCTTTTACTCTTAAAAGTTTCTTTGCTGACTGTCTAGACTGTCATTAGATACACTAAACATTACCCTTCAAAACGAGAATGACAGGGTTTACAAAGGAAAACTCTTACATGGAAAGTGAAGTTGATATTTTCCTTCATACAGGTAACTGGTGAATCTCTGTCTTCTACTCCATAAACAAATGAGCTTGGTGACACAAACCTACAATGGTTTAGAAGTTGTTAATAAACAGAATTGCTATTTATCATTACCATAACTTTCTGCTCCATGCTACCTCCAGTAAGATTGGTGGAAAGAAAATACCCAAGTTTTCTTTTAAAACTTTAAATCTAGGAACACAGAGTAGAAATTGTCCACCTTTGGAATAGAAACCATCTACATTTGTACTCTTTCCTCTCAAAAAGGCAGATGAATCATAAAAAAAGTCATAAATCCTCACCCAAAGCTACACTCCTTAAATACCACACAACAAACCCAGAGAATGGTTCATGTTAAGCAAGGAATCTGAAGATCTGCTATGCTCTTATTCAACACATCTTTCTACAAAAAATATTCCGCTTTTTAAAACATTAGTCTGGAAAGAAACAAGACGGAAGCACCACAGATACCAACGGTCTCATCTCACAATAGTGGAAACACCCTTACAAGTGTCTGGGTCAGGGCCCAGGATAACTGTGCCATTCAGTCCCAGGGTTTCTCAGCTACATCACACTTCTGCTTAAAACCTTTGTGAATTTAAAATAGTAACACGGTAACAGTTCCATGGATGTGCAGGTATACCAACAGATGACTTACCCATGAGTATTTAACTCGATCTCATATTTTAGAGGTATAGGTAAAGTTAGCATGTTATCCAGCAACATGTTCCCATCTTCATTTTTACTACCAAAATGCAAAGAGAGAAAAATCTGTATTGAAGGCATCCATCATATGCTATGTACTGTTTCTGTAAACAAATACTAAAAAGACCTTTCAGCTTATTAAAATAAAAATATTTAATTGGTAACAATATGTCAGGCATTAAAGCCCCCTACATTTTTACAGGCAGAAACCTATTCATTATTTAAATATCCATCATCTATTTTTTTTTTTGCAAATTTCTTGGCAATTTCTCTACAGATTTGCAACCAATGTACTTTCTTGCAATCCTGCTTTGCTAAGTCTTTCCAGTTACCTGTTTTCCAAAGCTAATAGTATTTTTCATTGAAAAATTTTTATTAGACTTTACCAGGTAGCATTAATGATGATGTTGAGGTCCTCCTCTGCTCTGGTTAATGAGCTTGCATCCAAGAGGAAACTATAATCCAGCTGTAGAACAAATAAAATTTTCCTTATAATAAATGATAGTGTATCTTGACACAGCTTCGATGCAAATATTTCATTAAACTCATTAAGAATTTCCTGTCCTACAAAATTCAGAACTAAGGAAATACTTGCTTGTTGTGTCTTCTCCTCCCTTCCTATTGACCTAACACATATGCCCATGGCATTAGTCAGCTCACTTGTCTGGAAGCCAAGCACAATCAGTCCATGCATAATACAAACACTGTTGTCCCTTAATGAATTATTCCAGGGAGTGTTCAAGCAATTAATTTTAAAAGTAGCAGGAGAGATACAGATACCAATATGATAAGAGATGTTAGTTGGGAATGAAGAAGACATTCTGAAAAAAAGCGGGTTTTTTTCCCCATGAAAATCCTCATAACAGATTTAGGGTGTTTGTCAAGCAAGGAACTTCATTTATAGCTTACCTTTGAGTTGTGATCTACGTATAAATAGCCAACACTGCACTCAAGTGTCACTCCATTGATTTCTTTATCTAATACTGCACAATGTATCTGTTTTTCTTCCTAAAATAAAGGATAAATTACTAATGATTAAAATAAAAAGGTTTTTTTTTCACATTTCAAATTACATGCACACACTAAAATTGGGTGCTTTTTATTTTCCTGAACCAGCTGCTTGTTATTTCACTGATGCCAATATGCAGGGACACCCGTGACCACTTTAAAATAACAGATTATATTGATTATTGTATCAGTTACTTCATCTGCTTCTTGCTTTTACTGAAGCTAAGGCACATGCACCAGACCCACATCCACCCATGTTAAAAGCCAGCCTCACAAAGGTGGATCTGGGGATTCTATATGGAGAACAGTTATTTTTAAAAGGTGGAAATTGAGCGCAATTAGATTTATGATTTTTATAAGCCTGTGTATTTAGGAAAAAGCAGACAAAACGAGATCTTTTGATCACTGAAAACATGATCATCCTGAAATAATTAAAATTTTTTTTAAATTATTTATTTTAGTTGTTACTGAAATTATGTAAGTCACCTATAGTGATTACATTGCACTTGATTTAGGTAGCTAGAAGTCTAAGAACTCAAAAATTGATGTTGTGGTAGCTCTTGATGAAAGGACGTGGGTTCAGTATCTAAAGAAACTCAACAATTCATAAACAAAATTTGAAAAATGCCTGGCTGAAAAAGAAAAATATCAAAGAATTACTGTTTGAGAGAGTTTTTTTTTCTTACCAATTCTAAAACTCGGATGTAATAAAGACCTTTAGGGATCTGAATGTGGAGGACAGTTTCATATGCATCATCTCCAACATTAAGCAGAGAAATGTTCAACAATAAAGTCTTCATACTTCCAACACCAAGGTGCATTTTCTTATCATGAGGCCTAGACAAATAATTATCATAATATAAATAAAAGTAATTCTAGAAACAGCCTGTATGCAAAGCTGCTCTTTTAGGTAATTTCAGTTAGTTCTGACAAAGCTCAGCTGGAGATGTAAGGGAAGGTTTTACTCAATTCTGTAAGTAAGGTAACACCATTTATATGATGGTCACCTCTTAAAGCCTGAAATGGTTAATGAGAATGCAAGAAAATTGTCATCAGTCCAGTTGTGCTTCTGGCCCTTACAAGACCAGTCCTTTCCTTTACAGGGCAGAATAGCAATGTACCACTGCTACACTATTTCCAGACATCATTTCCACATTCACTCTTTGCACTCAAGATCTGGGATTGAGTTAATAGGAAAAGGGGCATAGTGAACATGCCTATCTTATGATTTATGTGATGTTCTGTAATCATGTTACAAGCACAGACACCCTATCGGGGGCTAAAAGTAAACTTCAGCTTGACATTAAAGTTTAATTAAGACTTGTAGAAAGGGTGCCTAGAAATAGACATTTATCAGATATTCTGGCTTGAAACCAAAGCATTAGTCACTGAACACCTTTGGGAAAGAAGCTGGCACTTATAAAAGCAACAGAAGGCAAAAGCACTGCATAAGCAGATAGGTTCCAAGACAAAAGCAAACTAAAGAAAAACACAATGTTAACATTTTGGTAGCTTGTCAGGTTTAGGTTAAATTTGAACGATGTTTTAGTACTTATATACCCACCACTCACTCCTCTTCCCCACGTTAAAGCCAAGCTCATTAACAATATGCTGTCACAAAGATGCCTCCCAGCTTAACACACAAGTACACAAAAGCACCAGGTGCACATCTGGGACTACAACAAAGCTGAACTAGAGCTTTTCCCTGGTAATCATATTTCATTCTTCATTAAAAAATGCATGATGCAGACTAGAAATTTACGGAGCAGGCCAAAATCTAAGCAATTTAAACAAAACATGATAGTGTATACATGAAGACTTGTTACTCAGTAAATAAAGCATTACATTGCCATCTCTATTTGATTTCATTCTTTTAAAACCAAAGGTGTTTGCTTTTCTCGTCAAGGATAATGAATGCATTCTGTCCAGACAAAATAAATTATCGCTTCACAGCTAACTAGTTTTTAATCGAGATTCTAGGGGCACAAGGTAATTTAAGGTGATAGTTCACACTTTATCAAGATATTTAGACTATTTATTTACACTGCAAATCTGCTACTGGTGCCTAATGTCAAGCAAGTATGTTGTAATCTGTTTTCCTTTCTTAGTGCTTGAAAGTACCTACAAAACTTCATTTCCAATGTCACGAATGAAAATGCTGCACAACCATTCCTTCTGAAAAGTTTATGAGTGTTTAAATAAAATAACCATCCAGTCTAAGAAAATGAAAGGGCTTAAGACTCATGCTACAGGCCACATGTTAAAGTGGGCAGAAGGATACTCATCTTTCTCCAAAATCTATGAAGATGACACAGTTTGTGCCCAGGATCACACAGGTGTGATTAATCTGCATATGTGACTGCCAGCATCTTTTGATGCCACTTTAGGTTGTTCAGTCTAGTACTTTGATTTAAGTAGAATCAACTTCAAAAGTGATGAATGACACAAGAAAATCCAGGTTACATGTAAAATGTCTAAACAGCTGAGATTCACAACAGGCACAATTCCTCTTTTTGCTCACCAACTACCCGTATTTCTTACTTTGAAATATAATAGTCAATAAAGAGAAAGGTTGTAATGATAAAATACAACTTAAAACAACTAAGTAGCTCTTTTACTTACGAATATTACATCTTCAGCTTTATACTGCTGATTGAGACTCTCTGCAGTGCAAGTACAGTATCTCCAGAAAGAGCAGCAGAAATAACCAACAGCTTGTCAATTTTACAATAGCTACGATGTCTGCATATTGAGTATGCATTGTGCAGTGTTACCTTAGCCCAGCTATGTATGAAGTCTAGAACATAAGTTTATGTTTTTGTGAAGATTTATTTTATGAGCCATAGTCTTCTAATTATGCAATAACAGTTCTTCAATCGTATAGATTTCTGTTACATTTACTGGAAGACTTGTAATTTAAAAATATTCTTCAATTAAGCACAGCTTTGCTTCTTCTATTTTCTCATGGAGTCCATAATCTACTTCTGCAAATGACTTATTTATATACAGAAGATTAAGGAATAATTTAGATAAAATCTTACTGAATCTTGTCCAAGAAAATGAAAGCTACATTATACTTACTTTGGAAAAACAACTTTTCCAGAAACTCTCAAGTCAGCCGAACAATTTTCATGGGAGCAAAATCTTGCAAAAATAAACTGTAAGAGCCAAATTAAAAAAAAAAGGCACTTCAGTGTCTCATGCTTCCTATAGTGAGTAACAGCATTTCCAAAGAAAGAAACTCATCACCTAGTAACTAAGCATCAGGAAGTGTCTAACAGTGCTTTCTCCTTACATACAATTCAATTAGGCTATGATTTTCCATTTTCCAAACACATTCTGTGCATCCAGAGTGACAGTGGAGAGGCTTTCCAGACTCAGTCTGTCACAGTTAAACCTGTGGGTGTATGTTCAGACAATTTTTTACAGCAGTACATAAAGAGGGCAGAATGTTTTAGAAGATCCAGAGTTGATGTCTGTGCAGTCTCTCCTATGATACAGCACATTAATTTTTGCAAGAGTTTAATTACACAACCCTCACTTATCCTACTGTTAGTAAGGTTTGGTGAGAGCAGAGACACCTTGAGTTGCAGGTGTCTGTGCCTTGATTATCAATATGTCACAGAGTACATTTATTCAACATCCCCCTCCTTCTTTCTCTGTAACTCTTTGTGTTTGAAAACCTGCAGTACCTTGCAGAACTAATATTTCAGCAACATAATTCAAAGACTTCTGGATTAATACCAACACAATATTGTGTATTTAACACAGAAATAATTTTATAGTACAATTTTCTACTGGAATGTGACTCATACTGTGTAGTTGAAAAAGAATGGCTATTTCAAGGAGTGAATTTCAAATGCGTGTTCTGAGGTATATAGTACTATATATGCTGGCAATTTCTCTGCACATACCTTTTTTATTTTTAAATCATAATACAGATTGCATACAAGTTCTGCAAAGATTGTTTTAGCAAAAAATTAGGCATTTTTAGCATTCTGGTTTATTACTTAAGATCAAGGCACTGGGTGTTGGTTTGGAAAATGCATTCCTTCGCACAATATGAATCAGTGAAGCTTTTGTTAACTGAAGATTAAGACACGAATATTTACTCACTGCATTGGAAAAACTGGAACTCATACACTAACCTTGCTTTTTATAACATCCTTTTCTTTCCTGCGCTGAAGAACAGGCTGAAGTGGTGAAAATTCTTGAGCATTTCTTTTCTGTAGAATATGATGCCCCAGATGATAAGTCGCTTCAACATGTACAGGAGTCAAGATATCCCTTACATCTTTCTATGAAAATTGGAAACCTAATGAGTTAATCATATAAGACAAAACATGTATGCTTATGTTTTAAAGTTACAAGGCTGCCCAGAACTCACTAAAACAGCAACACTTATTTTTCACATGTAAAATAATTCCATATGGTTCATACACTTTTCCAGACATCTTTTGCTGAAGGAGGCAATCAGAAATACATAAAAGCATAATATGTTCAATGACAGCATCAGGCATTTCAGAACAGATGATTCTTCTACGAGGAGAAATCTTGCTGAATAGCAAGCCTACTTCTGTCAAGAATCCTGCCTCACACACCTATGAAATGCTGCACTGAAAGTAGGAAAACAGGCAAAGTTGGCTAAAATGGAGAAAGTTGACCAGTGGAATAAGGCCAGACAAACCCCATGGGTACTTATACATGAAATCAAAAGTTCTCCCACACTGCCACCAAATCAGGTCTTGACTGCATTTTATTTTTCTGCCCCTTTATTTCCCGTTCTGCATTAAAGAGATTGAACTCCTCAATAAACAATTATTTTTACATGAAGCCTTGCCTGTGTAGGAATGTTCGGATCAGAGCCTAAACTGCCTTCTTGTGAAAACTGAACAGCTTGAAGCACCAGCAGCAACAAACCTGATTAAATTACTCCCTAAGTGTAGGGGATAGATCGACACTGATTGTCCTTCCACATGGCCACTGTTTTAATTCTTATCTGCAAACTTGTGTTGGCCAAATCACATATTATCTAATTCATAATAATTTTCCACAAGGTCTTCTCTGCATCTGCTTTATATTACTTCCATTATACTAATTAGCTATTAATTAGCCTTTACTCAAAATACATAAAATTTATATTGTCTCTTGCAAGGACTGAACTTGACAGACATTCACACTTACTTAACTTTAGGAGCTTCATACAAGTACAGAAGCCTCAGTGGGTGGAAGGAGATGCTTATAACGCTATTAATTAAGAATTAGAAAGAAAATTGAATTCTGTGGAGAAAAAAAAGAAATAATACTAATGATCGACTATGGGAAGTGATGAGGCAAATCAACTCCTTCCTCCTACACAATTACCTGCTAATGTTGGTACAGCAATCTGTACAAGGTTGGCTGTCAATCACATCTCTCTAAGTTTACAAAACTCCTCTAAAGTAAGTGGCAATTTGCCATTGCCCCTGCAAGCAACATTCACTTAGGTGCAAGTATCAGTTGAGATGCATCTGGGCAATTTTCCAGTAGGTAACATAAGCTTTCCTTTCTACCCTGAAGCTTTATGATGAAGAATTGGCTTCTAATCGTGTCACAAACAAAAAGTAAGTGAAACCAAGGAAGAAGAAAAATACATGGAAGAGTATTTCCCTGCAGATTTTTTCGTAGCTGTAGAAAATTAAATTTATTTTCCAGCCTTTGTGGAGGATCAACTGCACCAGTCACCCTGATAGATTTTTGCTTTAAAGGGTCATGGAATTGCTACCTAGAGGATTTTAAAGAAAAGGCTAGGCCAACAGTCATTATTTTATTGCCCTTATTTCCCCTTACATCTAAATATTCCCTTCTCTTCCCCCTTAGATAAGATCTGACAGGAGATAAGTCTATTCTTTCTTAGTTTAATAAAATAAGGTTTCTTTGAATCCACTGATTTTATTGTTTCTTGTGGTTTAGGACTTCCAAGTTTTTCCAAAATTTTTGTTTTGGAAGACAAGCTGCTAAAACGTTTGATAGAAGGAATGTGATTAATTTTTTCTTGTTCATTGAATGGCCTTAAAATATAATATCCTCCTCCTGATTACAGGTTTTTTCCCACTTTCAAGACAAGTCCCTCATTCATCTTTCAGAGGGATGCATGAATAAAACAATTCATTCCCTCCAGGGCAACAGCAACTTCCAGACTTCCTTGGCACCTAAGATCTTACTGATAGATTCTTACTAACTTGCTTCTGGGTCAGTACCATGCTCAGTTTCAAAGGATGGTGGCTGTTGGATCAAACTCTACTTCTGCAGAAACTAGCAGCCATTCCAGCAGCTGGTGCCATCTATTCCTGGTGTTGGTACAGGCTGCAGGTCTGCAGCAGCCTCCTGCTGTGCCCATTGCTCTGGCAGAACTTCTACCTCAGTGACTTCCCTTCTCTGATTTACTTCTGTCAGCAGGTTTTTCTACAGCGAAGTTGTCTCCACACCATCCCAGAGGGAGAACTGTAACTCATTCACTGCTAATCCAGTCCAGGAGAAAGATATATCTGTGCAGGCTTCATGTTTGTAAGCAGAGTAGAGATCCCTTTTTCAGCACAGAGCACATTCTTCATATTGTTCAGCTCTAAATTAATTCATGCAACTCTCACAAGTGCTCTTCATACCCCACTTCCACCTTCAGATTATAGGTGAGTGCTGCATTCCTTGAAGGAAAAATAAAGTCCAAACAAGTGCTCTTCTTCACACCCTGCTAGCCTTTGGCTCCTTGCAGCAAATTCACAAAGCACACCACACTATAAACCCTGAACTACAGACTTTTCTAGCAATCATCTTCGTTTAGGAATCAAAAATGGGTTCTTTCCTTTTTACCTGAGCCTACCTTATCTACTGATGATAAAAACAGGAGCAAGACCATACATGTGTTCTTTGAAATAGCTACAATGACAAAATTAGAAATGACAAAAATTGCAAGTTTTAAGATTTTGCATTAAGGAGTCCATAGGAAAGACCCATCAGAAATGTTCAGCAGAATATGCATGTTATATCTTCTTGGTAGTGCCAAACCAACCTCAATCTATGTATGAGATGTCATTCATAAAAATGATGAAAAATATTCAAGAATGCTCATGGTCCAACTTCATCACTGTGTATACATCTTCTCACCAGTGTAAGATACAGCAGACCCACTGACTTCCCCAGAGAAAGTATCAGAATTAAAATATATGAACTGTTGAAGTTCTGAATACAAACATTTTACTTCCAAAATGATGTGATGTTATTGTAAACAGAATAGGTCCTTTTGCAGTAGATCTGCTTTTCAAAGCAGAAGAAAGGATTTACAGGACATTTCATACTGAAAACCACATTACCCTCATAAATGCTGGATGATCTTTGCAGGCAGTAACATGGCTGTAAATCTTTACTTTTCCTGAGATTGTGTCATATGTTCCATTGGAGGAAAAATAAAATCTTGCTTGTGTATCCTCTTTTCTGTTCGCGTCAACACTCAGATTATAATACAATACTACAAAATAAAACCCAGGGAAAATAAAAGGTTGGAAAATCTTTAAGTGCTACAATTTTAACGAATTTATAGTAGAAATTACAATTTCTGACTTATTTCTGTATGTTCTCTACATCCATTTTAAAATGCTCTGCTTAAAAATGCTCTGACATAAATCCATACCTAATAAAAACTTCTAGTACCCTGAAAATTGATTGCTTCATGGCTGCTCCCTGATGTATGCATTTATATCAGGGATAGTTTATCAGGTTGTATTAAAAGTTTTCTACCAAAAATCTATTTATAGAAAACCCACTTCAGTTAGTTACAGGGCTGACAGTAAATTACAACAGTTAAGTCAACAAGCACTGACAAATACTGTTTAATATCACAGTTTTTTCTATTTAAGTTAGCATGAACTGCTATGATAACAAGTTGCTAAAGAGTTTCAGAGATTACAGATCTATTACTTCGAAATTTTTGGCACAAGTTAGGTTATCTACAATTTCTACTAGTCCTTTTTTTATTTAAGTGAAAAAGTCTTATGGACAGGTCCAGCAAGGGTGACGCAGTCTGACTGCTCATCTTTCAAAATGAGTGAGAGTTTCAAAAGATCTGATGAAGATCAAAAGACATAACTTTGCAGTTCATCACTGCATGTGTTCTCTGTAACATGCTCCCAACATTGTCTATTCTCACACAGAAGAGTTAAGCAATTTCATTTAATATACCATGTACTTGCAGGCTGTTTGCAGTTTACAAATAGCACATGACAAGTAGGTTAAAAGCACTCAGGCAATACAAATTTAGACAGTAAATTATTTTAAATTAATTCACCATGAATATTCCCTCTGATAGATACTGCTTCTAACAATACAAGTTTTTGCCAAAAGCAAAATATGCATTATATAAAATATAATACAAGATTTATTTTTCAGTAATTTTGGTGGAACTCTCTCTCTTTCACATAATGCCCCACAATGGTATAATCAGCTGCTTGAACTGGTCTATGAAGGAATGTCTTCTCTCTATTGCTAATTTAACAGAAGAGTAATGGCTTTATCTTATAGGGTAGTCATGATACAGAAAAGGTATCCATGTTTTCAGCTTTTCATTTTATATTGAACTCAGATTAATATTAAATTACCAGTATTACCAGGTCTATTAAATACGAGTAGCATTATTCTGTAAGTAGGTGCATTTAAAATGAATTCATAGAATGGATTATTTTTCCTGTAGCTTACCAATATAACCAGGTACCTCTCGTCCTCTATAGGTAAAGCAGATCTTCAAATTCATACAGGTGGCAGGCTGCTCATTTTCCATGCAGTCTAAATTAGTTCGATTTATTGAATTAGAATGTTTTAAAGAAGCTTCAACAATTATCACTGGTTTTGTTCTAAGAATAGAAAAGAGTGAGTGTTCACAAATAATGTTCAGATATAGCTTAGTCTCTGCAAAAACCAACCATCCCTGACAATCTATTTTTATATTTTAGAATTATAATTTTTAAGTTATCTGCATTTTTCAGATAGTTTCAAATAGTTGTACGCATATTTTTTGTTACCTCAAGAAGTTAAAGAATGATATTTTAATTTTTTTCAACATGTTTACTTGAATGTTTCATTTGTAGAGACTTCTAGAGCCTAATAACTGAAGTTCAAAACATCAAGAATACAATGAGGTAAAATTACACTACTGACTTCTATTAAACTGAACTAAAAAATACAGTTAAAATTGTATGGTCTTCAAAAGCACTGAAACGTAGCAATCTCACCTCAGCACCACAGCAGAATCAGAGAAAAATGCACCAACTGCCACATCTGCACAAAAAAAAAAAAAAAAAAAAAAAAAGTATCAATAAGCATAATTTGTCAACAGGAATTACTTCTCAGGTACAAGCATTTTATAGCATATCCACCTTTTGGTCAGCATTAAGACACCATTTGCCCTTTATTGATTAGAAGGGATATGCTAATATTCAAAGAGGGTTCCTCAAATACTTGTCCACTGTCCATAAATGCTGCATGCTAATTTGCCAGGCCTGCAGATATTGATAATGTGATGATTTGCTTTCTATTCCACGTTTAAGTGGTTGATACTGAAGGACAATTCAGCTAAGTAGGACATACTTGCCTTCTTCTCCACACAGATACTCAATATCACTATACATGCACATACATATTATTTTATATACATATATAAAATTGAATTGCTTCTGTGTATTACATGTATGAAATTATACATAGAGAGAGACAGAAAATAGTATTTACTTTATTCCAAACTAACTGAAACTTATTCATGCAAGAAGGAAAGAAATAGACAGTATGCCTCTCAAATGAGGTAGCAAAAGTGAATTGTCAGATGATGATTATATTAAAATTATATAATTATTAATTTATAATTAAATTAATTATAAATTAAATTCTATTTTAAAATATAAATCACATTTCTCTTCCCCTTGTGCACTATGATCTCACCATGACATTGTTCTCAACCCTTAAACATAGTTAGATGACCGTGAAAAGTGACTGCCTGGCCTCAGCTTTACCTCTTCTTTTTTCTTCCCAAAATACAAGATGTGACATGTCATCTCAATAACAGATTCTGCTTCTGTTAAAAGTATCAAGTAGCACAGTAGGGTTGTTCCCTATGTATTTCTATTCTTTTAAAAATGAAAAATAAACAAAATTGTTTAATTTACCTTGATAACCATTGTTATCTACATCAATGCCACTTGATATGGATTGTCCAAACATGCTTAAAGGATTACTGACTTCTTGTCCTTGTATTCTCTGAGGAGAAAAATGTATAAGAGAAGATCATTCTTGGAAAGCTAATTTCTGGGCTACAATTTCCAATGAAAAATGTTAGCACAACAATCCCGCTGCTGAAGTTAAATCCCATAAACCTTTTCTAAACCCCCCAAAACAATTTTTTCTCTCTTACAGGTTATATTTTGACTGAAAATCACAGACCATGTAACAATTTTCTGAAGTCTTTTAATGTACTTTAGATAGTCAGAGGGGGAAAACCATCTCAGATTTAAACTTGGGGTTTTTCTGGATTCGGTATTTTGTACTGAAAAAGCATACCTGTGAAAATGATGGCGTTACTCCATCTTTCCTGCCATTGTATATATAAATAGCCCCTTTTAGATTATCTTCTTGTGGAGCCCCAATTGCCACATCTGTGGAAAAACAATTTAGCAATGATCTGTTGACTAGGAATTATGACCATGGAAGAGCTGAAGAAATGCAATTACACCATCTTGAAAGTCACTATTAATAACTGTGAATTTGCATTGAAAATACGCAAAAACTGAACTATCTGCAAATCAGAAATACTTCATGCCACACCAAACCCAAATTGCAAGAAATGCAAGCCTTTGTTCAGTTTTACTAAGCAATTCTCTGATTGAATCCACATTGACTGAATCCATACTGTGGTGGTCAAACCACACAAATATGTCTCTCTACTGGTGAGATGAAAATGGGACAGTCAAGTTGTGCCTGTTGAAATTACACCCACGTTCTTGAGGTCAGATTCTACACCAACACACCGACACCATTACCTTTACGGGGCTGACACCCACAGTTTAGATCATTGAAGAAGCTGGCTCAGCTCTGCTTTTTAATTGCTACAGAAAAATGCTTTGTATTACTCAATTTTACTTTATATTTTGCTTCCAGCCTTTTTCTTGCAATTTTTCTTCCTACTGCCACTCTCCATATTACATCCACTTTTTATTTCAATATTTTCACAGCAGTCTCCCAGCCTGAAGGTTGTTTTCAATATTCCCATGTATTTAGTACTTCTTACTGGTGACACAGAAGCAGATTTTGACTCTATTTTCATTTATGATTGTTATAAAATTGCCAAATTGCTCCCCAGTCTTTGTCTCAGCTATCTGACACAGGATTGGTAATTCCATTGGAGGTCCAGCACCAAAAGTTACGGACTATCTTACCACTTTCTACTCATGCCCTTTATTAGACAGAACCTAGTCCCTTGTTATTACACATCAATGACTGTGAAGCAGCTGAATTTCAAATCACAAAAGAAAAGTCAAGTCCCGAACCAAAAGCATTCTCAGACTTCTGTAATCCTCCTGTTTATCACGACATTCCACTGATCAGAGAGAATTAAAACCAACGGGTTTTCTTTGCATTCTTACCTTCAAAGCCATCATTGTCTATGTCTCCTAGATTGGCTATGGACTCTCCAAACCTTGCTGCGTACGAGTCGCTCCCGCTGAGCTCTGTGTTCAGTTCTACCATCTTTGCTTCCTGAAGGAAAACAGAGTCAATGGCACATTAACAAAGCATCTTCCATGTGACCTGGAATATTACCCAAAATGTTAGAACTGCCTTGGAGATAAATATATAACCCTACCAAACTCCATGGTGTAGAAGCAAGCATTTTCAAACATATTTTATGGTATTTAAGTAAAGTGATTACACTTCCATTTCTGAACCTTAGAAAGAATAAAAAGAAGACTATTCTAATGCATGATCTGCCCAGTTACTTTATTTGCAAAACTGTGGAGTACCAGGCTCTTTCCTGATTGGTACCAGTAACTGCATGCAAATTTTTCATTCCCTGTTTCTTTTCTGAAGTGCTTGATAAGTTGCTCTTCACATGGCAGTTCAGTGGGAGGCACAGTAGTGGGGGAGAGCTTGGAAAGGGGCTGCAGTGGCAGGCTGTCACCACCTACAGCTCCTAGCAAACTAACCCAGTCTGCCTTCAGTTCCAACACTGCTGTGAGTAACTGTGCTACAGCTGACACCACAGCCCCTGGGGGTGTGCTGTGCACTCCTGCTGGGGTAGTCATCACAGCTCCGCTGCTGCTTTTTCCATATCTGGAAATATGGGATAAAAAGAGGAAAACTCTTCCTCTTAGCCTGTTAAACCAAAACGGCTGTGTTGCCATGTGTTTTCAAGAGAAAATACTTACAGAACCTGAATTAATATAGACATAAACTCTTCCCTCTTCTCTGATGGTACTTTGCATTGGAGCACCAACTAGTAAGTCTGAGAAGCCATCTGAATTCAGGTCCACAGCACAAACTGCAGCTCCAAAGTAAGAACCAAGCTGTGTGCAGACAAGAAATCATTACTAATTTTGAATTTTGATGAAGATGTGCTAGAAGTTATAGGGTGCAGAAAAGTAGCATGAAAGATTTACCTTTTTACCCCTTAGTTCAAATAGAATATTTAGCTGCTTCTCAATGCTAAAAATATATGCCTAAAATGAAAAGAAAATATAAGTGGCATTCAGCAAACTGTAATCTGAAATACTTCCCAGTGCTTTCTCTACAGCATGTGCTAGATAATCAGCAAAACAATGCCTGATATCACAAAGTACAGCTACCTCCTATTTTCTATCTGCACCTTTCTTTAACACCATAGTTCACATCAATGTTATCTAGACTGTCTACCCCAATTCTTTCTTCAACCTTTCCCCCCCGAGAAGTCATATCTGATACTTGTCTTTAGTACATTAATCTAAAATGGAAGACCATGGGTATTTTTGTGGGGTTATAGTCTTCAAACCAGTATTATAGACAATCGCTTACTTTACCAGTCTGCTCCTGTTGGGGAGCCCCTCCAATTACTTCTGTACTGGATGGTGTCAGAAAATGTCCAGCTCCAACAGAATATCCTGCAAATTAGAAATGCACTGTTCAATACTGGAAAGGCTGTATAACAAAGAAAGAATGGGAGTGTGCCTTATAAAAGCTGTCAACACCATAAATTATCATGAGTCTGACATTCAGACCTCATGTAAGTCAGCAATGAAAATAGAATAGAAAGTTTTTGAAGTATAAGTAAAAGGTCACTACAGACAGTAAGTTCCATCAAGCAGGAAAAAGTGTCAGAAACACTCATTTCTTCCCAGGAACTCAATTATCTGCCCCGCTTCAAAAGACAATAAAATAAATTGCAAACACCTTCTGTTAATGCATATTCTGCAATTGTTCAATGAGTCCATACTATTCATACAAATAAAAATGATCGAAAGTACATGCACTGCAATGTGGAAATACTTGATTCAATTGTCACTCTTTGACTATTGAAGAAAAATTATGTGTAGTGCTACTTCTATATATGTGAACATAGACACACAGAGCACCATGGACACACACATGAAAATGTCAGGAACAAATTGCAAAAGCCTGATTATGCAATAAGAAAACATTACATCAGCTTTTATAAATAAGTTTACATTACAAAGTATTTCTGTGTGTGGAGACAGATCTTAAACAGGACCATATTTTGGTGCAGACATCCAGACACAGAACTGCAAAACAACCTGTAGCTGCACAAGTCACTCTTACTCTTTCCAGAACACATTACAGCTCAGATGAAACAGGGAAGATGGGAAACAAATTCTGCTACTCTTGCATTTACTGAATGACTACCGATGTTCACAGCATGCAGAGAAAATGGAAAAATCATCTTGGATAGATGAGAACAAGTCTTGAATCTTTCATTTGTGAAGATAACTGCCTAGAATTCAAGTTCTCATTAAGCCACCTTTTTCTTTTCATACTTTAAGCTAAAAGATGAACAGGGCAATTTATCACTTGAAGGTCAACACCTAGTTTTTATTTACTCAACAAAAAATTACGGATAAACCTTAATTTACCTCCTCTGACATTTATTTTCTAGTTATTTTGGTTTTGCTGAAGTACAAACATTACTAATTCTTAAGAACTTAAAAAAAAAGTCCAAACATACACAAAAATTACAGTAATCACAGAGTCCTCCTTTTTCTTTAATGGTACTAAAATGTTTGGCAGGGGGAAGGGAAATCACGTAACTGACCCTTTAAATTTAAATGCATAGAGAAATGGAATTTTATTTTCAACCCTATTGTTTTCTCCTCTTGATCATTACTACAGTTTTTCAGTTTTCTAAAATGTTACTTGCCCTTCTCTCATTTCTAAAAGGACCTGTCTTTTACTTTATGATTTCTTTAAGGCAGTTCGTTAAGTGCCTAAGGTTACTCTTTCAACAGAGCCACCTGATTTGAAAGACTGAATAACTTTGAAAATTCCTTTTATGGAAGTCATTTACTCCTCTCCAAGAGACTCTGAAGTAGTCAAGAAAATATTACCTAGTGTTATGCATTATCAATGTCTTTCTAATTTCCTTCTTTCTTTCGGTTCTCTGGTACATGAACAGCTTTGTTTCTCCCAATTTATGGAAAATGCTGCAATACTTTTGCACTTCCAGTAGTCTCTAGTTTCTTAATTATTATTCTTTAACAGTTCAATGAAAAACATAAATAAAGATGCCAAGTCCATGGTCCCTACCAGAGGAAGAACAGAGTAGTAGATAATTGTATCTAACCAAGTGCTTGAATTACGCTCTGGTCCATCACTTCCATCACTTGGTAGGGATAATTTTATTCATTACTTAAGGGAGAAACAAACTCAGACTTCTAAAAAAAATAATTTAGTAACAGAACGAACCCTGAACAGATTTTTGTATTCAGTAATTACAAAGATGGGACAGAAGCTGAGGGAGGGGAAGGAATGTACGTTCAACCACTCTATGGATTATTATGAGGGAAGGAAGCAGAGGTTAAAGTAGCATGGAACTGCAAAATTCAAGGTTTTTCACAGCTGCTACTGTAAAGACACACAGATGAGTCAATGGTGCCCTTCTTCACTTTCCTGTAGAAGGGCAAGTTCAGAAGACATATGGCTCTACTGAGCCAACATGCACCAGATCACAAAGGAAGTATTTGTGAAGCAAACTCCAGCTGATTGCAGGTCCTGGATGGTCAAGGAAACTAAGAGAGACCACATATGTGTAGAAAGGCTTTTCCTACACTCTCCCCAACATAGTCCTTATGCAGGTTTTTACCCATTTGCCTCTATGTGGCTTCTGGCTGTCAATGATTTGACTCATTCATTATAGAAATTCTCATTCTTACACTTGTAGAAGAAGAAATCTGGAATGAACTTTCCCCCCCCACCCCCCAGACAGCTGCAGTACTTTTTCTGCTGATTATTACTGGAAAGCTGGAGCTTTCCATTCTCTGAAGCTTTTCTTTTGTCCTGTAAAGGGTTAGAAGTTCTACTGATTGACCCTAGGGATCTGTGTGTCTGATCCCTTTTCACAACCCAGCCTCTCTTTTGCTTGACTTTCCCACAGAGCCACTGTGGCCTTTGCAGGCTCAGAACTGAATTCTGAAGTGTTAGTGAGTTCACTGTGTTTCCCAATAGCTATTTCATAACATATGCCAACTTCCTATTGTCAGAGGAGTGGAATCAGACACAGGAAATGTTTATCCACGTGAACCGGAACTTCGAGTGGGAAAATGCAAAAACCAATGGTCACAAGCTAAAATATTCTTGCTCAGGAGTTCAGGAAGGACAGATGAGCTTTAGTGTGTAGTGAGAAGACTGAAGCTGCTGTTGTTTTTTTGGCATAAACCTTTCCAAACTGCAGCACTAAATTCAGCTAGTTACTTGGATATAGTACGTGAGTAGAAACTTCATGGCCTTATTTGCAGACATTCATAAAGGAGGTTTGCCTTCCCACATATCCAGACTAAGATATGTTTGGAATAAAAAAGAAAAAAAAAAAAACCATTGGAGGAAAGTTTGTCTCATATCACATGTCCCCTTATTGACAATGCAATTAAGACTTGCTTGCTTGCAGCTTTCCCTGTAACAATCTTTTCATATTTCTGTTATATGTGAAACCAGTCTTTCTCTGTGAAACCTCTTGGCAGCATTTCAGACTTAAGAATGAAGTGAAAACCACTGCTAATCAGAAGCATCTCTACCTTCTAAATGAAGCAATGATTAAAAGTCTGTGGTGAGATGATAAGAATAGAAATCCAATTTTCGAGACGTTTCCTCATAAAAAGAACAAAGAGTAAGCCTTATAAGTAAATAATATTTAACAAAATCAGAACACATCTTTAAAACTACTGCTTCTAGGATTGATAGTGAAAACACTGAAAAAACCTGTGCACTCACCCCAAGAATAGCTATTTAGCTTATAGTTTAGTAAAGTATTAAATATTTTAAGTACCTAGATAACTGCCAAATTTCACTTGGTTATTTGAATCTGTGTAAGCGTGGATTGTATTCGCAGTTGTGTTGTAGACAAAAATAGAACCAGTCCAATAAAATGATCCAGGGGCTCCCATTATAATTAAGTCCTAAAAAAAGAAAAACAAAGCCATGTTATTCACATTGAAATATACAGGAAAATCAGCAAAACAAGCAAAACGCTTTTCTTTAGATGTCTTGTGAATTCTATGAAATGCTGCTGGAGATGCATCTGGCTCAGCACTGGGGTTTTCTACTAGATTACAGATAATATTTTCCAGACTTCGTAAAAATATGGTTATTAAAAGCATTGAACTTTAAGAACAAAATAGAGAAACAAACAGGACGTTCCCTTCTCAAAAGAGTTTTTTAGAAATTAGAAACTTAGAACATTACTCTGTAAAGCAAGAAGGTAAGCATTACTAATGTTACATCAGATTAAAGAGAATAATAAAATTTCATCCTCTGCTATATCCACACCCCTTTTCCAGATGAAAAACAACTTTGGATTTAGTAAGGTGTAAAAGTATTCTTGGGGATAAAAGTTAAAATCGTACTTGGGAACTACCACGCAAATCATAGCAAGATTCAACTAAAAAGATATTTTAAAATAAGTGATTTTTCTATGCCACAATAAAATACAGTGTTGATGTTTGTATTTAGATATACACTTATATATATATTATACATAAAAGTAAATATACAAACAGAGAGACATTTTGTATCTTTAGTACACACCTCAATGTAAAAACTAGACATTCCAGCCTGACATGACCCATGGTTTTCTCCAAACTTTCGTGCATGATCTGGGAATAGGCAAGAAATATTTAAAAGGATGAGAAGCATGTAGGTCCAGAGTTTTGTTACCAGGCCTTCTACAGAAGTTGAGACAACTTAGAAACAAAAACCAAACGAAAACACCTCCCCCAAAAAGTTGGTTTTCAGTTCTGTAATAAAACTAAAAACACTGGTTTCTATTATATAGCCTTTAGGTGCACTATAGTATTGTAACAAACTCAAAACACTCTGTATCACTTGATCACACCCGCCTTTGAAATACTGTGACTTTAAGGCTATACTTTTCTTTCAAAATTGTTCCATGAATGAAACAGCCAAATAGTTTGAGCACCACATCTGGATACTCTTCCAGCTTGTACTTCAGGCACAGTCTGACTGACAGGCTCATGTATCTTGATAGAACTTGCCCTGTGCTCCACTGGTGCCACGAAGGGTTTGTGTTACGGCAGCCTTAAACATATTGCTTTCATCATCAGCAATCCAACACTCTGTCCCAGCTCTGTTTGCCCGCAATTCTTTGCTGACTACCTGCCATCAGGGTTCCCTTCATTCCATAGATTTGTACACTTAAAGTCTCTGAAGACGAAGATTTCACCACCCCTTTTAACAGTCTCCAAAGCCAGCTGTGCGACACTTGATGGCATTACTCTGCACAGAAAGGCAGATTGTCAGCTGATCCTTGCACCGGCAAGGCACAGGGGCATGAGATCATTCGTCCTCCTGGGTGGGTGGTAGATAAGAATGGGAAAGCATGGATGGAATCATTTGATAGCTTCAGGTCTTGACTCTCATTCTGCTCCTGAAGTTCTCTGAGGAAGGATCTGTGAAGGTATTATGCCACAGCAGCAGCCTTGGCAGAAGGCAAGTAAGGGACAAGGACACATGCTGTGACAGGCACCACAGCACCTGTGTAAAGGCCAAGGAGCAATCACTTGCAGGAATTTCTGCTGCTCTGCTGTGAAACTCTCCAGAACAAAGACAAGAGTAAAGAAAGGGAGGATGTTCTCTACTGGCCTGTTTTTGAGAAGCACACATCCTTCAGCAATGCAGTCCAGGAAAAAACTATTCTGACGCCCTGTTTCAATTTTTTTTTGCCTTTTGAAAGCAGTTTTTCTTTGTAGTGATAAACATCTTTACATCACAAACTCCGCTCATATCATCAGCACTCAGCCTCCAAACCTTTGGCCACAGAACACCTGCTCAGAGCAACACAGGCCTTTCACAAACTGCACCATCCAATTGTGTATCTCACCCTTCCCTACAAAAGGACTCAGGCATTATGCTTACCTATATAGCAAGGGCATATTCTTCTGCTCAGTTTAGTTCGAAAATCAGAAGGGATGGCAAAACAAATACCATGTGGCAGTTTGTGTTCATTTTTCACATAAAACACATTTTTCCATCTATGCCCACAAGCCTATGAATATAAAACAAACACAGCATTTGACACGGAAGCATAAGAAAGGTGATTGCAGTCTGACAAACAGGCACACAGACCCAGTGGTTAATACATACAACCATAGATCCATTTTCCTTTGGTTGCCTTGACAAGCTGACACCCAGCCACTGATTATCCCGCTCTTCCAAACAAGTCTTCCCACAGCGCTCTCCACTGGGATTGCCTAGGAGACAAAGACCAATGCTCTGAACAGAGGGACAAGGTGAAGAACAATGTGGTGGGTAACAGGAGCACCCAAGAATTCTGGGGGGACAATGCAGTAATTCAGGTTTGGTGGATCTGACCTCTGTCTTACACAGGTCATGTAACTTTTTACATTCTTCTTGAGCAAAGGTATGATTGTGGGTAGCCAAAGGGAGCATCTGAATGTGATAGGCTGGCAGAGAGGATTGGCTTCTCCACCATGACTCAGATACAAAGTGACATTACACTCAATTTTGGTGAAGGGCTGTCCCCGTACATGCTCTTCAGCCTAAAAGTTCATAGGAGACACAGGTAATGCCTCTGAGTGCCACCTAAACTCTAGCCTAAAGCAAACATCTCTCCAACTACGTATCTATTGGTAGCAGACCTCAAAACAATCTACTGCAAATGGCTATCAAATAAAGGTTGTATAACTGCAATCTCTACTGGGGATGGCAGATCATTACCTGTGCATGTCCTGCATGCTTCTTTCACTGTTGCAATAATTCAGCAGCAGCTCTTAGTTTTTGCTCTTACGGAGAGCTATTTTTTAAAACCTTGAGAGAATACACTGAAATTTCTTCTAACTCTTCTCCCACACCCCAAAAGGCTACACTACTGCCAAGTTAGCAAGTATTTGCTTTCTTCTAGAAAGCAGTAGTGGTCCCAGAGTAAGGAGAAGCTACACATTTATTCTAAGTTATACAAAGCAAGCTTCTCATTTTTAAGAAGTTTGTATGAATAAGCATTAATCAAATTATTGAATTGGTGTTTTCTATGCATCAGTAGGACAGCGTATGAAAAAAACTTCATATAAAATATGGAATCACATTATGCCATTTGAACAAATTCTTTTGCATAATTTTTAAGACTTTGTCAGATTGAATACAGCTCCAGGTGAACCCAAAACATTTGAGGTTTGAGGGTTAGATTAGCTACCCAGAAGACGATGTCAGTACAGACCACAGAGTTCTAATGCTGACAGGACATTGTTTGCATGGAGAAAAGCCCCATAAATCACACCCCACACCTTCTCACCTCTTCCCCCACCAAAAAGTCTGCAACAATTAATGCGCCAAACAAAACACCTGTGCTGAGAGCCAAACTGGCATCTATTACTGTCCAATGCATTAGAGAGTTTAAATGAATACACAGATTATCCTATTGGCTAATGTCAGAGATGTGAACTTCCATGTACTGAATATATATTGCTTCTCAGAAACAAGTTTGGAATTTAGTTTTGGAATTGAATTTTGGAGTTACATCATGGGAAACTCCTCACTCCCTAAGGGAGACATTTCCATAGTTTGCATGAATTACAGAGGATATTAATCTGATTGAAATCTCCTCAGAAAACTCCATTACACTCCCATGTGTAAGAATTAGTCTTCCTTTAAATTGCAAAAGGCACTTCTGGTAACTCCCTTCAAGCAATGCTTTCCATCCTCTTATAGCAATGACTTACCTGGGACTTGCTTTGCTCTTATTTGGATTTGCAGGAAATGGGAAAAGTGGAGAAGACCAGGGCAATAAATTTACATCCCAAGAGACTGAAACTTTTTATCAGTAAATCAAATAAAACCAGACAAAGATGATGTGAGAGATGAGTAAGTTCAGCCTGTCTCAGTGCTTCATTCTTGTGCCTGTTTCAGAGGTTTGTAACAAGAAAAAGCACCACTATTCCTTGACACTCATTGGATTGCACTCCCTTTTTCTTTTGCTCCGGTACATGTTGATTCAGGATTATTTTGGCCCTCTGCTGACCTGCTGCCTTATGTTTCCTCTCTTTCTCTGACTGGCAAGTATTCAACCACCTTGAAAATTACAGACCTTTGAGGGAGAGGAAAAGTGAGAACATCCCAGACATCCTGATGAGTCCCTGCTCAGGGTATGACATTATAAAAGCTTTACCAAATGAGAAAATGCAGTATTCTGCACAAGCAACAGAGTAGCACTGCATAAGCTCAAGAGGACATGGCAGCTTGGTTGCCTCAGGGAAAAGGAGCACGTGCTGTCATAAAGTCACTGAGAAATAAGTAATTGCCCATGCCTGTGTACATTACACAGCTGGAAGATACACTTCTGCTATAATCCCCTCTGAACACAGCCACAGAAACAATGCAACTGCAGATAAATAAGGTCACAACTTATAAAGCCACTTCTGCTTTTGGCCTCAAGGATTATAATACAGATGTTTGCAATGTCATCTGAGAAACCAGTTATACACAACTTGCTCCAGTGTTTTCCATGCCCAACAACCTCTCACTATCCATTTTATCCTCCCACAACTCCTCTGGTCCTACTGCTAACTGATGAAAACTATGAAGTCTACTACAAAGGCAATAACCCTTCTGATATCCTGCTCCTAGATGTCAGGGCCTCAGAGTCTATTTTTACTCACCCAGGAAATGTTTGCTCTTTTCACAGATATCCCTCTTACACCCCTCAAACAACTTCTACCCAAAACATTTTTAAGTGACACCTGTTTCTATCCTTCTGTAACAGACCTAGGTCCAGAAGATTCCAGGTTTTTTGGAATATTATTTCTATTGAAAGAGGTCACTTGCAAGGTATGAGCAAGCAATGCAAGTGACATAAAAAAGCCAAATACCAAAATACAAACTTACCAAAATCAAAGTTGAACAAACACAGCTCTGCCTTTTTGGGGAAAACCATTAAACGTACACTTTTCCATTGTAATGATTCAGCTGGGGGAGCTAGAGGGCAATTTGTTCACAGGTTAATTGTAGCAGACTTAAAGGAAGGGAGCAAGACTGAAAACTGCAGGCAGAGTTTCTGGCCTTATGTTAAACAGTATGCACTGAATTTACTGCATTCATTTGTAGTTAAAACTAATTTCTTCTTTAGACTGGATGGCAAATTCTACAAATTATTTCTTACATACTTTAGCCAGTCAATCACCGTTTCAAATCTGAGAGCAGTGCTATTGAGGAATTTCTGTAACATTTTGTAAGTCCAAAATTCAATAGGTCAAAACGTCTAAAGAACTTTGTGTAAGGACCTCTGTAATAACCCAAAATGATGTGAGCAAGGAGTTGAAATTCAAGACTAGAAGATGGACACTTAGTGCTCCAACCTGAAGCACTGTATTTTGTATTTGTGCCTGAAGTTTGATTACAAGCCTCTGCATCTAACATAAGCCATTATTTAAAAATACTTCAAATACCAATAAATCTGCAGTCTAGAACACTCGACACCATAAACAGAAGTACTAGAACTTCAAAAGAGACTGAAAACTCTTCATCAATCAGAGAGAGATTTAAAAGTGCCAATGAGGGGCTAGGAAGACAAAGAGAGGGTATCTCACAGCTCTTTTCAGCTCTTAAACCAGCCCAGGGCCTGCAACACCTTGAAGAACATTAAAATTCTCTAAAATTCTGAATTATCCCAGATATTGTGATGACTGCAGCATAAGACTGCTCCCAGCAGCTCTTCTGCTACTGAGGAAGCAGACTGGAACTTGTGACATATAAAAATACAACATCAGTTTTGTGTGATCAGAGGCTTCCTAATTGTTTGTGAATCCTTCATTAATTAGTTACACCAATTTCAAGGCTACTTTAGTGAAAAGGAGTGACAAAGTATTTTAACATATTTATGTCTCTAAGTAATTCAAATCCATTTATTACAGAAGTCCAACATTTGAAAAGCCACCTCTATAGCCTGTTATCACCTCTACTTTTTTATGACTTACGAACTTACCACCTCAAAGAATGAAATGCAAATTCAATTATTTAAGAGCAAGACAGGAACATTTCTTTCTCATTGTGCCTGTTCAGCAGTGTAATATGCTGCCACACATTTTTCGAAGAAAATTCCCTATTCTGAGATCAGAACCCAAACTTAGATATCTGAGTCAGACGAGAGATTATTAAGTTCAGCTTTGTAATTGCAAGTTCCCTTGTGTATTTCTCTGCCCCCAGATCCTACCCCACTTCCTTCACATCCCATGCACCACAGCTGCCTTTGGCTTCTCCACTGACCTCATTGACCTGTTCTACAATACAGCACTTCTTTTCAGGATCTATTTAACTTCAGAAATACTACAGATGAACCTCAGTGATGCAAAGATATCATCTGGCAGTAATGGAAAGCTACAGTTTGCAAAAATCTCATGTGGTATAATTATTTTTTTTAAAAGTATGCTGTGTATCCGGCAGCCTCTAAACCTGGGAATAGAGGCCATGTTAAGTTAAGCCTCTGGAACCACATAAACATTTCCATATACCTGTTGCATCATTTCACTTAGAATCCCGTAAGCTATTGAATAAAAACCCATCATATTATTGCTTTATAGATTTTGTTTCTCCATTGGCTAAATGAGTAAACTGAGAGGCACTGCAGTTGTATGTAGTTTTCAAAGAAACTTTCAACCCTTCCTTTCTTTCCCTCACACAGTAAAGGACTGTTTTTACCACCAATCCAGGACACAGGGGTTTATTGCCCCTTAGCATATGTTATTTCACCACTTTAGTTGACCTCTTTGACTTTTGCAAACCTCCTCGTACAAACAGGCAAGCAGGAAAAAAAAAAAAAAACACCTCTTTGTCATGTATAACTTTTTAACAGATATAGTATTGGAATGATATTACTCAACAAAACCCCAAAATCTACTTGGACTAATATAAATTCAGTTGCCATACTTTCTAGTAGCAGCTGCTTCTCTTTTACTTATGTGACTACAAGTAAAACACTGCTGAAGTATCTTAGGCTTTTGTAGCCCAGTTACAAAATAAAACACTTTGTGGCAAAAATTTGTGGCAAAAAATTAGACAGAACCTGTCAGTTTTATGCACAGACATGTAGAAAAATTACTGTTTTACCATTTTTTTGTCATAGAATGCCAAGCTCTGCCCTGACAGCCACCAGTTCATGGCGCACAATTGCTTTCAAATATTTTGATAACTCTTTCCCGCGCTTATGCTCACTGGGTGTGCTCATAACGGATGGGATACTCTTGGGCAGAGGCTGGCAGAGCACAAGCTGAGCTAGATTCTCTCCACAGCATATGAATAGTGTGAACAGCACTGCGTGCAAGTGGGACAGGAAGAGAGCCCAAAGCAATTCACACATGTTCACGGCAACCCACTGTAAAGCCTTCCCCTTTTTAACAAGTACCAAACACTTGAAAGTTGAACAAGTCCAGCCAGTTACATCTCCTAAGCATGGAGACTGTGGAGATAGAGAGAAGTGAAATTAAATGCAGGACCCAGTAAAAACTGATTCAGTCAAAAATAGCTTTGTTCGCCTGAAACTCAATTTTTCAAAAAATCTGCAAGCAGGGAAAAACCCATCAGCAAGACAACTGTGGTTCAAAGATACTTTGGGGTGGCTTCTACGAAGAGAAGGCTTTGCAGAAGAAAACATGATTTAGGCACATACTTCCACCCTCCCATCCCTGAGCTTACTGCATTCGCCCACTGCCCTGAAAGCTGCACCAGCTCTCCGCAGGGCAGTGCGGGAGTCAGACCGAAACTCTCATGGGACTTTTGACCCGGAGGCTGAAAGGTGCGAAACGGCTGCGGGAACGACATCTGTCACACCTAACTTCCCCAAATCAAGTTTTGTCGCACGTTTTTGGTCTCTTGATGCCGCCGCTGCAGATCGGCAATAGCACTGACCCGGCCCCTTAGCGAGAGGCAGAGCACTGTGCAGTTTGAGCCGACGGGCCCACACAGCCCGCAAGCAGCGGAGCGGAGCCGCGGTGAGCGCAGGGCTCTGCATCCCCCGTCCCCGGCCGCCCCCGGGCCCTGCCCTGCCCGCCCCCGCCCCGCCGCCGACTCACCCAGCTGGAGCTGCTCGCACTCGCCGCTGGGGTTCCCCCCGATCCGGCAGCGGAATATGGCCCCGGGGTTGACCACCGAGGAGTTCTCGGGCCAGTTGGCCCGGGGCGCGCCCGCCACCAGCCTGCGGGACAGAGACGGCAGCGTGAGGAGCCGCGGCCGGGACACGGCGCGACGGGCCCCGCGGGGGCGCCGGGCCGGGGACTCACCATCGCTCCTCGCCGTGGCGGTGCAGGAGGACCGAGTACCCGAAGAGGGTCCCGTTGCTCCCGCGGAAGAGCAGCGGGTGCTGCGTGTCCAGGTTGTAGGGCCGCGCCGTCGGCAGGCACTGCCACAGCAGGAGCAGCGGGGCGGCCCAGCCCGCAGCGCCCCGCGCCCTCCCGCAGCTCCGCATGGCTCCGGCCGGCCGGCAGCGCTCCGACGCCGGCTTCCCGCCTCTCCCTCAGCGAGAGGGCAGGGCAGCGCCGCGCCCCGCCCTGCCCCGCCCTGGGTCGCCCTCCCCGCAGCCCGGGCTGGCGGGGTCCCCGCGAGTGCGGAGCCGCACGGCCCCGCCGCAGCCCCTCTCTCTGGCCAGGCGGCGGGGGTCGGGTTTCTCCCCGCCCCGTCCGCGCCCACGGGGACGCTGCGGCAGGGACACAGCCCCGGGACCGCGTGTCCCCGGACACAGCCCGGCCCCGTGGGACGCGGCCATCCCGACACCGACGGAGCAGAGAGGGCCGCGTCCCCCTCGCTTCAGCTCGACACACGTGCCCGGCCGGGCCGGCGAAGGGGAAAGGAGATACTGCAAACTTGTCCTAAAATCTCCCGCCGAGCAGCAGGCGGGCGGCTCCACCCAAGCAGGGCCGTGTTCTGAGAAAGGAAGCGTGTAGAAGATTGAGTTTTCCTTTTAGATTTAGGAAGAAATGCCAGTACCCCTGTTGCTGTGCTGAGGGGTCTCCCCTGCTGTCCCCCGGTGGGGGATATTCAGTGCCTGAAGGCAGTGCCGCAGCAGCAGAGCACCCTGAGCCTGGCCTGGCCATGTTGCACAAGACCGCTCACTGGTGATGGCTCCTTCCTTTCACGTGTGATATAGTCAAAACAACCCCCCAGCGCTTCTTTCACATTTAGAGTAACTTTTTCACATTCCTGCTCAGTTCTTCAGTTGCTGACAAAGTTAGCAGCCATGCCTCCAGACAGCATAGGAACAAAGGAAAATGAGCATTGTGCAAGAGATGTGGTATTTAGCAGACCTCGAACGGGCTCCCTTGATCTTAGTGAGGAGCTTTACTGTGCATGTTTTCAGCAATCAGTCACTGACTCTTGATTTAGCTCATATTGAGTTGTGTTCATCCTGAAAGCAAGGCTGTTGCTTCTATCTGCAAACTTTGCCTCATTGAATCCTTTGAATACCAGGGCTTCCCTGTTGCTATAATAATCCCTGTATACGGATGTATACGTATGTATAATGGTATTTTGAATCTGAGGAACAAGAACAGCAGAGCTTCAAAATGAAAATTTTAGTTACAAAGATTACTTACTGTATTTGGAATAAAATCCAGTATGATTTCAACTATTGAATATTATACACATTAGGAGTAACAGTGAGATGGCAGTCTATCATCCCCTAATGGAAATTCAGAACATGACATTTTAAGCTTCTTGGGATAAAACCCCCCTTTCAGTTAGTAGAAATGTGGAAAGTTTCACACTTCTGCAAAATGCTGAGCAACTACCAGAGCGGGGCACTGAGGCCATGCAGAGTGAAACATTTTGTCATCCTGACCACATGCAGATGAGTAGTTTCTGGAATGAGATCAGCACAGTGGAAGATCTGACAGTCAGCCAGTCAGCAGTGTATCTTTTTTTAAGTCCTCATCTCTAGAGCCATCAGAGGGCTTCTCTGGATGACACTGATGTGGAGCAGTGGCTGTTTCGTGTAAAGGAGTCAAACAGCTCCTCAGCTGCTATTCATCTTCCTTCCAATTACTGACATCAAAGGAGTTAAAACAATCAACAGCAGCTGTGAATCTGCATTTCTACTACTCAAGAAGTTTTCACCCTCATTTTCAAAGCAGCAAAACAAGCATGAATCAAAACTGAAATGCTAAATTGTAGTTTAGTTGGTGAAAAATTGTAACATGGTGGCATCACCATGGTGCAGGAAGCATGTTGAGACATTGAAATGGCGGCAGGGTTCCTAGCTGACAGGAAAAGGTAGACTAAAGTTGTGGGATTCAGTTTTTTGCACACAAATGGCTGCTTATCAGCTGTGATATGAAATTGAGATCTGTATCTCACCTGTCAGGAGGAAATGTGTCTGTTCTCTCTTAGAATCTGCTAGAACGGGTGTGATCATGATCCACCAGGCATCAATTAAATCAGTGGAATATAAATTATTGGAGAGTGAGAAATCCAGGTTTCAGTACCATTCAGGTGCAGGATCAGTCAGAGAGCAGAATAACTGCAACTGACAATATGGAGTAATGGAGAGAGAACTTGAGTTTTATTAGGGATTAAGAGAATTTGCTGAACAGGTGGAAACAACATTGGAAGTCAAGTACCTGTATTTACAAATCAAACATCAGTGATGTATCAGTTTATATATCAGTTATCGTGAAATAATAAAATAAGTTCTCCCCAATACATCTTGCTGCTATGCAATCAGAGCAGCACATCTCCCACAGTCCTCTGTGGGTTAATAACACTAGAAGCAAAATATCACAGGGACTTGCTCTTGTGCTTGAATTTAGTTCACCATCTAAGGCAGTTTCAGAGGAGCCAGTGGGATGATTTGTTAATTATATTAGTCCACAGTTTGGCAGCATTTTTTACAGCAGATGTGTGCATTTCATCTGACTGTCCTCATCTCTTGCAGCTTATTCTTGAATCATACTGCTGCCCCTGTTACACTGATGGTGTTCAGTGTCTGAGCAGTGGAACACATCAGAGAAGTGATCTGGGTTAAAAATAACTCAGCAAAAATCCCCAAACCTAGATCAGATTTGTAGTCTGTGCAGTGTGTGGCTGGCCAGTTGTATTGGTTGTATTTATAGGGTGGTTTAAAATGTTGCTGCAGTTTTAGAAGCTTTCTCAGATAACAGCCTTAATTTTCTAGAAGTAGCAAGTCTGCAAAGTTAAAACCTACACATCTACCTTAAACTGAAGCAGAAATAGATTTCCCCAGCATTGTTGTTGTGCTGGAGCTCAAGGATCTTGGTCCAAATACTCTTCTGCATGGTCCAGCTAAACAAGAGCTATATTACAGTAAACCAGAATTACTGGTGCTAAATGTCAACAAACATCATGTGAGCAAGTTCTATAAAAGTTCATCTATGGTCCTTCAAGATTTAATATTTCTAATGCAATTATGAAGTAGTAGCTACTGCTCAGATTTTAATTTGTTAGTTTCTGCATTTGGGAGGAGTATGAAAGAAAGTCACTGGAAAACAAACAAATAAAAAATTTGCCTTCCTCATAGCTGTTCAATTTAGAAAAAGTAGTGGTTTGAGTCTTTTAATTGCTCTGTCAACATTGTTTACCTGTACTACATTCCAGTGCTGGTGAGACAAAGGAAAAGAAAGTCATTGAAGGGAGAACATACTGATTGTGAATGTCTGAGTGCTCTTCTTTTTGATTCCCTAACTTGGAAGGCATTTGTATTAAACGGAGCCCTGTGTATAGGCTGGCATTGGGTAACTGATCACATGACTGCTTTTGCTGTTGTAAATACACAAAAGCACATGTTGCTAAAAATCTTCATGGATATGGCTGCTTTCAGCTGTGTCTGTCCCTGGTCTCCTGTGGGTCATGTAAGCCTACCACAGCTTATGGAAGAGTGTCTCCAAATCCACGCTGAATTAGAAAAAAAACAACAATCTGTGGTTGAGTTCCTGCTCCTAATTAGAAAAACTTGAAAGTTTAATTTTTAAATTGTCTAAATACTTAAATAATGCTGTTTCAAATTTGAAATTTGTAAATCTTTCTGATTTACCGAAACATGAAAAATCTAGGGTTTTGGTCAGGCCATAACTATGTCTTGTTTTTCATGTAAGCTTCTCCCCTGCCACCCCCCAGCAATGGCAGTGGGCCACAAAGTCTATTATTATATATATGCTGTCATCTGAGGAATTATAGAAGGCAAATACACTATTGCACTTACCTCTAAGGCTCTCTTCAAGAAACTTCATCTTCCCTCTGCTGTAAGATACATGTGAGCTCGCATGAAGAGGTTGTATTGTCCACTGACAAGTATAATTAAGCACAGATGTCTGAGGCACCAAAAAGAAGCGAATGTTAGCAAGGGTCTTAATTTTATAATTTTGCTTATATTCTCTTTAGAGATCTGAATTTCATTTAGAATCAGTTAATGAGAAACAATCTTTTAATTTAATCAGCTTATAATATATTTACACTATACTCATATGATGTCTTTTTAGGAAATACTTTAAAGGAGTTTTTTCTTCCCTTGAACAATTGTGCTGCTGAAATAAAGACTGATCTGCCAAAAGAGCGTTCCAATATTTAAACATATACCAGTGTCATACAGACAATGACTGTGGCAACCTAACTAGAAGAAGTAAACAAAAGATAATTATAGTTAGCATCAGCTTAACTAATAACTGCATTTTGATTTACAGATAGGTAGGACTGGAAATTAATAATTATATGTATATTTGTGATTGATGCGTTGAATATCCTTTTCTTTTTCTTAAAATTTTGTCTAAGATTCTTGAGTTGCACGATCAGACACAACTAAATGACTGGCTCTGAGCAGAATTGGGCAGTAACCTCTTTTCCCATCCCAAAGGAATTGCTGAACTTTTGAAACTTTCCCATCTGAAATTCAAACAAAGAGTGTTTTCATGTACCATTTCTGTGTCTTCCTTTACAAAAGTCTGGCTCAGCACAGTTGTAACATTTTTTCATTATTATCACTTTTTAAAACAAATATTTTAGTTAGATGTAATTCCTTTGAGATGAAAAGGAAATATGTATGTTCAGAGAATTTCAACATAAAAACTTTTGTAATACTCTTTTTTTCAAAATTAATAATTTATTTAAAGAAACACTTTCTCATAATTAATTTGCCATAATTAATTATTGTTTCAACATATTCATCTCTACATAGAAAAAAAATTCTGGTCATTTCTTGATAATTGGTTTCTATTTTTTTGTATTTCTATTCTTCCATAGCTTCCACATGTCTGCTGATGAGATTGGATGCAATAAGAATGGAACAGAATTTGAAAAAACTTTGCCTTGATTTATTTCTTAGCTGCAAAGCAATTTTAAGTTAGACATTGGTCTGTGGCATCTGCTAAGCAAGATAAACTAGAGGACAAGGTAAAAACGTAAGCTTTCGTTATTTAAACAAGTAGATATTAGTTTTGCTGAAAAGAAGGATCAGTTCTGTACTGAGATACGAATTTATACAGCACTTACCATCAATGATAGTTTCAATTTGTATCAGTGTTTGAGTATGTGCACCTCAACACAATCACAGTGTTATGTTATACAGGACTGCCTTAATTGTTGTTATTTTCCAGAGTTGTCCATACAAAGGCACTTAAATGGCTGAATATTTTGAGAGGAGTGTTAAGTGTTCTTTGTTGTCTCTCTCATTTCTGTTTAAGTTTCTTTTTAGTAGTTTCTAACAAAAAATATGCATGGTCAATGATTGGTGCAAGTTGGAAAATTAATGGTTTAGAAACTGAGTCAAATGAGGCTGAGGCTGAAAGCCTTTGGCTCCACAGAAAAACTGAGCTCTATGAAAACAGCCCCCAAATTAGAAAGGTTTTGGCTGTGTGTGGACCATGTTCTTTCAGCAGTGACAACAGCTATATTTCAGATAGGAAAAATACCTCAAAAGACCCTCTTATTTCTTGAAAAACAATCCACCAAAAACTCAAACTGAAACAGTTGTTGGAAGAGAACTGTTGAAAGGAAACATCTGGAGGAAATGCCATTCCAGTTTCAGTCTTGTCTTCAGTATACCATAACATACATTTTTCAAGATGTGATACTGTGCTTCATCAGACAGCATCACAATGAGATCATACCTCTGAAAATGGACTCCAGGTCACCTTTAGGAAGGATGGTAATCATTATGTCTGATTCTGCTTCCTGAGAGAGTATATTAAATATATTTCTCATCAATTGGTCATGTCTTTGATGCTAGCATGAAATCCTAGATATGCACAAAATGATTGCTGCACAAACTCCTAATATCTGTGAGGATGGAAGCAGGCATCTCAAAACAGGAGCCAGCCCTGAGAATTCAAGAGAGGTGCAGAGGAAAGTCTAAGACAAGCCACAGCAAAATCCAGTACAACAATATTGTAAGAAGGAATTATGGTAGAAGGCAGTGAAAACTGGGTGATTTTGTATAGCCATATGAACAACATGACACTTCTGGAATTCTTCAGAAGAGATGAAAATGAAAGATTTTTCTAGATTGCTATGTATCTTATGTGTGTATATTAATATTTTTCTAGTGCTCCTTTCATGGATACTCAGTACGATTCCAAAACCCGTCCATCCCCCATACTATGTCTTCATGGATTTATTAACCGATCTAAAAATTAGGGAAAGCAAATATTTTCTGGCAAGCTATCAGAGCTCTAGTTGTTAAAATGTCAACTTAAAATGCTCTTAGTACTGGCATTACATTCATACGTAGTTATTTGCCAGCTGTGTGTCTGTGATTTCATAGTTATCAGGTCCAGTAAAAGTTTAGATCCTGATAATTTAAACATTAAGAATTTTTGTTGGCTTGCTGGAGCAAGACCGGATCTGTATCATTGTCACGTAATTTGAAAGATACTTTTTTTCAAGTTCCAGTTGCATTGAAGGAAAATGTAGTAGTATTGACACTAGGCAAATAACAAAGTATTTAGAGGATATACTACTAAAAATTCATACACTTACAGGTAAACTTAGTTGTCCTGGTTCCTGTTTTTTTGCCAAAGTAGACTGTGTCTCTTTGCCTGTTTGTTTGGCTGGTTTTTTTCTCTATATATTCACCACCATAAACCATGTTACATGTTGCTGCTATAAAATTTGTAATGAAATAAATCAATGAGCTGCTGTTCTACTTAACAGAGTTTCTCTGAGTGGTCCTTACTCTTTTAGAGTACTGCATGTAGTAGCTTTCTTTTTCAGGTTTGATTTTGACATGTCCTAATTCTCAGTTTGTTTCTGAAATGTTTTAATCATAGCTGGATGTATTTGAAATGTATGTGGCCTTTTGTGCACTTGTAAAATCTGTAGACTTACTGCCCAATATGCATGTATAAACTGTGTACGTATGTATTTGAATCTCATATTCCATGGGTTATGTCTTCTGTTGCAAAATGGACCTGAGCATTCATAGCATACTCATACTTTTCCATTTACTTACTCTAAATTAAATTTACACATTCTAGATACATTGGGATCAGGTCTAAAAAATGTTATTCCCCCTTTTCAATGAGTACTCATTATACCTGAGCAACTGAGGATCTTGTCCTCTATATGTGAATTTTATCAGTTTGAGATAAGGTGAGTGGAGAATCTACAGCACAATGTTTATGACATAATGCTTGGAAATACAAAAATGGACCATAATTTTAAGAGTAGAAGATTTTCTTCTTTTAGACAGAATACAGTTATCATGGTCATGATTTTAGGTCAAGTGAAAAGATTACTAATAAAAACCCCACACCTATATTTAAACATCATTATAAATCCTATGTGGTAGCACTTTTCATTTTATATGAAAAATTATGTTGGTATTAACCTACCACATAGGAAAACAGCAAAAATATCTTAGCCTTCTGCTTTCTTGCAATGTATCTGAATCACAGTTCTCTCTTTATTCTTGCAGTCAGGATTATTTCATGAACAAAACTGACCATAAATGAGCATACAGATTGCACCACAGACATGCCTGTGGGGTAATAAGACATAATATCTGTTTTGAGAAATGAGTGTTGCTGATCTTAAAAAAAAGTTCTACTTGCTGAAATCACAGAAGGCAGTTCAGAGAAAAGTAAACCAGAATTTAAGTGTCATCACAGATGGATAAAAATAAGATGTTGAATATGTATTTTGTGTAGCTAAGACAAAATTGTGTGTTTCACAGAAAAACAAAGTCAGATCTAGAGCTACCAGAGGCTGAACATCTCCAGCAAGGGCTGTGTCTCTGTGACCCTCAGTAGCTGTTACAGCTGTTTGGCATTTCACTTAATGCAGCAGAGATTTGCCCATACTATTCACTATTCAAGCTTAGACTGGATTTGAAATTCTAGCTCTTTTAATAGCTAATGGAGTTTTCCCATTGTTTTCAAGAAGGCCACAATCTGTGTATTTGTCTGGGAATGTGTTAAAACTAAAGCATAATCATTAGATGAAATCAAATTATTGTGCTTTGCAGTGGGATTTTTTTTTTAGTTTTTCTGGCTAATGAAAATCGATCTTCTAATTAAAACCCTCACAAAAATTCTGGCATACTTATTTAAACTATGACCACATAAATACTTGGCACAATGTATGAAAAACAGATTCTCTAGTTAGAGGAGTTTTCCCAAGATACTTCTATTTTGAAAGGATACAGTGTGTTATAATGTCTTTACTACATAGTTTCAGTGGTATAAACTTTCCGTTTTGCGAAAAGATGCTAAATTTTTTTTCTTCAGAAGTAGAAGGAAGTGTAATATTGTACATTTCTGACCAAATTTTGTTTCTGCTATAAATCTATTGCAGTTACTATGAGGAACAATTCAATGAACAGCCCTCTTCATGTCCCAGTGATTCATGCATTGACAGTTAATCTTTCAAAGCTGAGATTAAAGGTCTTTACAAATATAAAATTTATGAAAATACAGAGTTAAAAAGGCAGCCATCAGTTTAAAAAGAAATCTGTTCCTGATAATTTTGACCATTTTATCACTTAGTCATTTTCAAAGTTATTGCTTATCTGAGACAGTAAATAAGGCATACATGAGCAAACTTGATAATCAAATTTTTATATATTGGAAAGCTTGAGGTGGGTATATCTCTTCATGAATACAGTAATAGCTTCTGAACCCAGATGAGTCATGTGCAGAAATACCTGCATTACTTTTCTCTCTTCCTTCTTGTCTAGATCCATTCTTTTATTTACCTCTGGTTTTCAACACCAGAAATATGTCTACTTTTTTTTTGAAATTAAATGTAGATTTGTGTCATCTCAGTTTTCAAGCTTTTTGAATATTCATCTTGTGTTGGCTGCTTCTTCACCTTTCATGGTTTAGCCCTTGAAAATCCTATTAGACACAGTTTGTGAAGACTGTGAAATCAAATAGCTCTGTGTAGCCACATGTGTCCAGTAGTTCTGCTCCAAAACTGATACTGGGGCCCAGTGTTCACGGTCACTCAGTTTGATGTAGTCATAAAATGTTAAATATTTTTTAAAGTGTTGCTCTTTTCTATAAAAAGGGCAATCTGGTGTTTCTTAAATCATTAGAGACTGCAATGACTGCTGGACTTCAGGTTTATTCTTCAGAGAAGGGTAGAGCAATCCCAAAAGTTAATGGAAGTAGGGGCCTGCTTTCCACAAGAGAAGAGAATTGTAGCTTTTCAAATGTCTTCATGTTTAAATGGAACAAGTTGACTGATGGAAATCTCAGTGCAAACGTTAGTGTTCCCTGAAGTTTGTTTTAATGTAATTTTTTTCTATTAATCATTGTTCGTGTCTGCTGTTAAGTATAAGCAATAGGTAATTATTCACAAGGGATTTTGCTTTTCCTTCCTTTGCATATTAATTTCTAAAAAAGATAAAGCAAAAAGAAGTATTGGCATTAAAATTTCAGAGAAAAAAGAGTAATCTGGAAACAAAAACCTTTCACTTAAAATTATGATTTATTTGGAGTCTATTACTGTAATGAGTCAAAGAATCATAGAACCTTAGAATACCAGATTTTAAGGGACTTCAAGGATCATCTGGTCCAACCTTTCTTGGCAAAAGCACAGTCTAGACAAGATGGCTCAGCATCCTGTGCAGCTGAATCTTAAAACTGTGCAGTGTTGGGGAATCCATCACTTCACTGGCGAGACTATTCCAATGGCTGATTGTTCTCATTGTGAAAAATTTTCCTCATGTCCAATTGGAATCTCTCCAGGATCAACTTGTAACCATTACCACTTGACTTTTCCATATGAGTCCTTGTAAAACGGGAATTTCCATCTCCTTTATATCCATCCTTTAAATATGGGAACATGGTGATAAGGTCTCCCCTAAGCCTTTCTCCAAGGCTGAACAAACCCAGTTCTTGCAGCATTTCCTCATATGGCAGGCTTCCCAGTCCTTGAATCATCTCTGTGGCCCTTCTCTGGACCCTCATCAGCCTTTTTATGGTTTTTTTTCTGTATCAGGGACCAAAACTGAACACAGTATTCCAAGTGTGTCCAGGAAGCAGCACTTTCACGTGAAAGATAGTGCTGGGATCCTGAGTGGGATAATGACTTCTTTCTCTCTGCTGGTGATGCCTTTGTTGATGCAGCCCAGGCCCAGTGTCCTTCCTGCTGGCTTTCTTTGCCCCAGCTGCAGTAACAGCAGCACTGTTCACTCATTCTGACTGCTTGTCCAGCAGGATCCTCAGGTCCCTTTCACAGAGCTGCTTCCCAGGGAGACCCCAGCCTGTGCTCCTGCATTGTTTTCCCAGGTTCAGGGCCTTTATGGTTCTTGTTAGCCCCCTCTTCCAGCCTATTCAGATATTCCTGCAGGATGGCTCTCCCTTCTGAAATGTCCACTCCTCTCATCATTTTGGTTTCAGAAAATTTCATCAGGGTACACTTGATCCTATCATCCAGACAATTTATGAACATATTAAAGAGCAATGTGCTCAGTATCGATCCTTGGGGGCCTGCACTTTAAATACAGGAAGATGTAGAATGTAGATACTGGTGTAGCTACAGATACAGTTGTATACACACATGCATATGAAAGGGAAAATATCTTTCAAAAGGGTTAAAACTGGTGCCTATGCATCTTTTAAAATTACATTTTAAACATGGCAAACTGTGTTTCAACAAGGGCTGTTGTAGCTGTCAAGAGAGAATGCAGCAAGCACTGTGCTACTTACAAGTAGGGAAATGTTTGTTTAAGTCTGGGATGATATCTGAAGCTGATTCATAAGCACAAAGGAAGTGTCATGTATAGTTCTGGTATTTAGATCAGAATTGCAGCTCTGGATCCAATCATGTGAGCACAGGGTCTGACTTCAATAGATGCGTGTGTAGAAGTAAGTGTTTGCCATCTAAGGCTGTAACAGCCAGCTGAGCTTACAGTGAGCCGTGACTTGTAGAGAAATACACCACAGTAAATCATGCAGATCATATATTAAAAGCTGCAAGGTGCAGCAGTACAGTTTGTTAGGCAGTCTGCAGACTTTTATTCCGTGTCTCAAAGCTAAATGGTGTGTGCCTGAGAGAGGGTTGGGGATGAGAGGTCAGTGGAGTTAAACTGATTTACACCTGCTGAGAATCTGGTATGGTGAATTATTTCCAATCACTCCTTGAGCAGTAGGGATTTATTTTTATCTTTCTAAAATATTTTTCCTCACTTGCCTCTGTTAGCAGTCCTTGCTGACATTAAATATTTGAGAGCAATTTTGCCACAAGTAGGACCAGTTTCAGTGACAGCTGAAGTTTTCCCATAAACTTGTGTGGATTATGCAATTTAGATGGACAGAATTCAATCCTAGCTGCCTGTCGTGTTGATCATAATCACAGTTACTTTTTAGGGAGTATTTTCGTAGTCTTTGCACATATGATCTCTGCAAGTCAGAGTGTTTGCATACCACGCAGCATCTGGCTCGGTTTTTACAGGATCTCAACAGATGCAGTCAGGAACAATGTACAACTCCCTGATGTCTAAAAATAATTGTGTTTCACTAATCTCTCATGCTACAATCACTGTCCCATACGAATGTAATAATCATAAAGCATTGGAAATTACTCAAAAAAATCAAAGGATATGCCCACAGCATGTAGGCACTGAATCTTTTCTTTAACAAAGAAGAACTATTAGAGATGGGAAATTCTAAAGAAAATACTTACTTGAAGTGCTTACTTAAAGAAAGAGATTGAAACCTTTGTGTCAGGATAGTTTTAACTTAATTCATATTAGAAATATTTTGAATATCATATTGACCCTCCATAAAAATATGTATAAATGTCATATTTTCTTCAACTATTACTAGTATTAGGCCTGCAAGATTTCATGTTAAGGAACCTACAAAAATTGCTTCTATTTTCTTCATATCAAAAAGAAAGAAAACTGTGTTTAGTTTCTGTCTGAAGTATAGCTACACCATTGTAACATAGTGGAAGGAAGTCTTGGGCTCACACTTCTAGTTCTTCCACAAAAGTATCATTGAGTGAAGTGAATGTTTTGCCTGAATAGAAAGTCAGAGACGAGGATGAAATGCCAGATGAAACAGACTGCTTATAGTAACGTTAATATAAATATAATGTCCAACAACTGTGAGGAACTCCAAGTACACATCATGTGTAACCCTTTCAGATCCATGCAGTAGATCTGAAGTTAAAACCCATCCTCAAGGTAATTGCTGAAAAGAAAAAAATAATTAGGTTCTGAAAAGAAAACATAAATAGGTACTGAAAAGTTTGCAATCACTCATCAGTAAAATTTGAAATCTGAGCTCTCCATATATTACCAGGAAAGATGTCTCTAGTTAGTCAGATTATACCTTTAGCACAAAATTTTAAAAAATTTTAAAATAAAACAATAAAAAACTCCAACCCCAAACCCAGGAATTGGATCTTTGTCTCATGATTTAGAGATTCTAAAGGTAAATTATTTTCAGGTATGCTCACTTTTATGGAA
This sequence comes from Eopsaltria australis, assembly GCA_034509425.1. Classification (NCBI taxonomy): domain Eukaryota; kingdom Metazoa; phylum Chordata; class Aves; order Passeriformes; family Petroicidae; genus Eopsaltria; species Eopsaltria australis. The sequence continues at coordinate 5,758,810 of JAVTVJ010000030.1, forward strand.
CAGAGATCAACTAATTAACAGCTAAATAACATGAGACTTGAGTGATCTATCACATAAAATTATGTGCAAATAGTAGCCTTACATTTCAGATAATCCATAGGCAGTAATTTGTTTGGACAAGTGTCAGTGAGCAGTGATGAATAGCAAGCAAATTTTGTAAAATCATTATTGGTTTGTGGTTCAGTTCTAACAGCAAAAAAGACATGAAGTAAACAGTGTTAATTTTGATGTTAGTCTAATTTTGCTAGAAGGGAAAAGACAACAAGGTTTCAATTCTCATTTTCAGCCATTCACTTCTGTATTACAAATACAGAGGTCATAGGTAGCAAGTCAAGAATGTGCTCCTTACAACATGAGCAATTCTAGCTGTGTGTACAATAAAACATTATTTGGTGACAATATTAATCCAAAAATGCCAGATGTATAATTTTTCATGTGTGCTTTTCTTGTGTGTTTCACGTTCCAGTTTTTTTTTCCTAAATGTTTTTGTTTTCAGGAGCCAAGGTACACTGGAGAGCACTCCAAATTATCTGACCATCTCAGAGGGCAGTGAGGTTACACAGCATCTAAAATGAACTATTTCTGTTTGGATAGGTCTTTCTGGCCTGCTTCAAACATGTAGTTTGACTTCATCTATCTCCTCATGCTCAAATAAGCACAGATACTAGCTAGCTTATGCTATCATGAATGTATGGAATAAATCTAAAACTGTGCAGGCCACTTTGGTTTTGAACTGGAACAAAGGAACATGGAGCTTATTTATCCAAGAAATGTTCCCTGCTACCTGCACTGGTCCATTTCCTCTCTGAAGACAAAACATTTTATAAGCAAAAACTTGAGGCATTATTTCTATAATTGGGGTTATCTACATGATAACCTTCTACCCTACAAGAGAAATGCCCAGATGACGTCTGCTCTGAGTGAGTCCAGTACGGAATAGAAAGCAGATACAGAAAAAGAGCAAACATTGAGGCTGAGACAGGATTCTCTCCATTATCTCTAGCAATTTTTTCTTAACATAAGTATAATTCAGTAGTACAGTAGCAGTAGGTGGAAAAAGGAATGAAGAACACAAAGAAAGGTGTTTTTTTTATCTAGGAGGTAATGCTTGACTAACTCGCCAAATAAAACCTCTTCTAAAATGTTTAATGTCTTGCTTGCTATAACAATAATTTTGTTACTGAGCAATGTTGCAACAATGAAACTTTAATGAGAAGAAACAAGCATGGACATTTTGTGAACTTACTTGTTAAGTATTTATAAAAATATCCAAACTGCAGAGCTATTGTATGAAATTAAATTAGCACCATTTGTGATAAATAGAACATATATTATGTAATAATGTGATTTTAAGTTGTCTAAATAATCCAGATAAATGGTGGAGGCAAGACCCTGGAGTTTTTTCCCGTTGAATTTAAAAAGACTAGGCTACTGTTGAAAGACCTTAATTTAGTGAATCAGTATCTGTGACATATATGTTGAAAAAAATGCAATACATGGAAAAGCTAGAAAGAAAATCTCTCTCAGTCACAAACAGAAGTTACTATGTCTGGGCAGAAATTTCCCAAGAGAATTCTTTTCTGTTGAGACATGCAGTTTTGGTTTGGTCAAACGGACTGAAATTTTTAATAGTCATTATAATATTCACAGGAGAAATAAAGAAGAAAGATGTGGTTCCTTGGATTGTGAATCCATGCCTGGTCAGGCAGCAAAGCCACTGTGGAGCCAGGGCTGCCTCAAAGATGGGCCCTGGACCCTGAGAGAGGCTCATCCCCCTTTGCCCTGGGGACTTTGGCCACTGCAGAGCTGCTGCCTTTCAGAGTGGGGAGGCTGGAAGCCCACAGAGCTGGGTGACCTGCAGGGAAAGTCAATGACCCACTTGATGGGCTCACCTCATTCTCAGGCTCTGCCTCCAGAGATTCCCACCTGTCCCTTTTAATGAGCATGCTAGGGGGTCAAGTTGTATAAGGCCCCTGGTGGCTTTTCCTGACCCTCCAGCTTAGAAATCATGGAAAAATAGTTTGCTGGGGCACACTTCCTCAAAGTCCACGCCCATAGAGAAGTCTGAGCCAGAGGCTGGAGTACCATACCTTGAAGTCTGAGTGGATGTGGATGATGCAGATGTGGATGGGGATGTGGATGACGATGTGCATGTGGATGATGTGGATGATGTGGATGATGTGGATGATGTGGATGATGTGGATGATGTGGATGATGTGGATGATGTGGATGATGTGGATGATGTGGATGATGTGGATGTGGATGATGTGGATGATGTGGATGATGTGGATGATGGGGATGATGTGGATTATGTGGATGATGTGGATGATGTGGATGTGGATGATGTGGATGTGGATGTGTTGGCTGTTGGAGCACTGTGGCGTGAGCCCTGGGCAGTTGTGTGTCTACGCAGTGTCGTGGAGTAGGAGTCTTAGAGCAGAAATCACCACGGACCTGCTACAGCCATTTTGCTTAGTAGACAGATGGGAGGTTTTGTGCCACTGAGTGATGTGGTTCTGTTCCTGCTGCTGCTGTTTTCTTAATGCCCCATGGCAGAGTGAAATATGCTGGCACTCCTGAATTGAGCTGAATGGACCTTCAAATATCTTATTTTTCTGTTCAAGTTTCAAACAGTTCAACTGTAAAATATATTTGCTCAGTATTAACAAGAGTATCTGTTAGTATTAACAAGAGTATCTGTTGCTGCTTAATTTAAAATGAGAATTAAGTAATAAATAATTAATGAAATATTTAGAAAATTATAAAGCCCAGGCAACCCAGGAAAGAAGGGATTGCTAGCATTATGATTGCTTAAATTCTGAGAGAAAATTTTTCAACTTCTACCAATTTTTAATATTTGGTTTTTTTTTCTATAATATATGAGCAAGAACAGATGTTCTCCACTACTAACATTTGATCTGTGTGTAAAGAATTAAGAGTATTATATACTGTCAAGGCAATGAGTGATATTCAACCAGGCAGAGTACTGTTAACCTCAGACAGAAGTACAGTGGTAAGCATCTGTAAATTGTCTACAAACCTCAGAGTAACCTGTTATGACAGGGAAGTCTCTATAAATGATATAAAAGTATTTAAAGAAACAACAAGGTTAATTTAGATATTTCCAGACAGAGGCAGGTTTTAGTTTCCAGTAGCATTAAGGCCATGAAATAGTTCTGCTTTCCATAATTCAACAATTTCAGCTATCAATCACACATTTTAAAATTCAGTCCTTTTCTTAAGTATTCCAATGTGTTTAACTTCTTTTAGTTCTGCAGGCCAGCCCCAGGGTGGCCTTAAATGGCTGTTTCTGTTTAAGAGGATCACTGTCTGATATACTCTTTTTGTAGTTCCTCCTCTGATTCCCTTCTTGACCTGGATCAAAGAAATTGGAATGTTTATGAAGTCAGCTTTTCACTTCAAGTTTCCTCAACTACTGAGGCTGAAATGCCCAAGGGAAAAAACCATTTCGTAATGATAGCTATGTTATTGCTGTCTCAGTACTGATCTTCTTGGCCATCAAGTTAGAAGAAATTGTGGCAGGGACAGAGCCTGTGTAAATCAACCTCAGGGTTCTGCCAGAGCAGAGCCGTGCTACAGCTCTTATGCCTCCACAAAGATGTTTTAGGTGAAGTTCCCCTGGATCTGGCATATTTAATAAATAATAGATCTGATGGTTATAATCATAAAGTGACAGGAGCTTATTTTATATGGCCTTTGTGAAAGCTCATCTTTGCACATCCAAGTTCCCTGTAGTTTATATAGGCAATATTGGTACCAACAGGAGGAAATGCCCCAGAGCAGCCAAGTTGCTTGAATTGAAAAGAATGCTTGCAATTACTTCTCTAACCCAGCATTTTCCAAAGTCATGGCCATAAATCTGCCAAATACATTCCAAACTGGTGTTTTATGACAGAGTATTCCCCTAGTTATACCCAGTGGAAAAGACTGTAATCCATGCCTTCTTTGCATTCGCCAAAGAGGCATGCTAAAGAATGTTAATTTAGAAAAGATGAACATGATACAACATTTCATATTAATTTTCATTTTGGAGAGTACTTATGTAACAAAACAGTCTTAAAGAGCTGGATGCATCAATGGGACCACTCTTGTTGGCAGATGCAGCACTGTAAATAAGGGATTTGTTATCAAATGTTGTATGTCAGTCAATGGACTAAGTTAATTTGTAGTATGCATTAATTAAAAAAGAAAGTCCTTCTTTATATATTATGAAAGAAACATAACTATTTTATTTGTTGGAAGAATAGAAATCATAAAGTCTGAAACCCCTATAAACCTTCAGGAAAATGTGTGTCCCCAGGAAAGAAGAATGATTCTGTGAAAATTTCTCCAGTCCCCTGGATTTTGACACCCTGAGCAGTCATGTCATAGCAATGAATGCCTCACTGCTAGCTCCAGTCATGTAAATTGGAGCTGTGCCTAAGATGGGACTGTCACATCCACATTTGCAAAGTTAGACAGGCTTTACTTGTATCTTCAATAATCTTGTGAGACTCTTTTAACTTAAAAAGAACAGGCTGCGTTCTGCTGTTTGCAGTAATATCAGAGGAATGAGATGAGCAGAACAACTATAAATAGAAATGGAGAAGGATTAGAATATACATTAATATGACTTTTGCTTTTCTTAAAGTGAAATTAAATGATACAGATGTACTGGAAGTTGAAGTAGGAATTTGTGTAGTTCAGAGTCCACTGATCTCTGAAAAAATGTGAGACACATGATCACTAAGGGTGATCCTGGATTCTCCACCCACCCTCACCACTCTGGTAGGGCTAGGTATATCATCTCTGAAAAAGGAGAAGAGTACCCCAGATAATGTACATTTATTTGTGTCTGGATATGCTAGAAAGAAAACATCACTACTTGCTTTGTCAGGGCTTGTGGCAAAGCCAACAACTAGGCACCATTCTGGGAAGAGACTTGGACAAATTCCTGTTACTTGAGCACATTATTTAATAAAAACAATATGGAGAACAGTGAGTGAGGTGGTTTTATTTCATAAAGCTCTGTCTAATCTCACCTAGATGTCGACACTTAGGACATGAAGCAGATTTAAGCACTCTTAGCTGATCCATAAGGTCATGTGGCTGCCTTTTCCTGTCTCCCTAGGACTGGCCCCCCACGCCCTCTGGGGCTAGTGCTGTGCTTCTTCAATATGTCACAGAAAGGGAATTGAACTAATGGCTTTCATTGTTTTTCCTGGAAGAGAAGCAAGTTTCATTATGAGGATAAGCTTTCCCTTGTCAAGGGAAACTGGTGTGAAATCTCCGTCAGAGTGAAGCTTTGATCATTATTCTTACTCTTCTGGAGTTATTTTGATGCTTTTTGTGTAGAACAGGACAGGCAAGACTGTAACAGTCAGTTATAAATTCCTTCACATTGAGTAAATGTATTTTTTCATATGTGCTCAAAATTACTGACATCACTTCTTAATCATAATTATTCACTCACCCTATTATAGTTCAGCTGTGTTTGGACATTAAAGAAAAATCTGTCAGACATACTTACCATTTTTTTTGATGCCAAAATTCCTTTCTGCAGTTCATTTCCCTATGAAGTTAGCTCCAGTCATTTTGAATTCATTTAGAAGGAATGGCTTCTCTCAGTCATTTACCCACCCACAGATGCATGCAAAAAGCAGAAAAGCTTGGGATAGGATGTACTAGGAGATTGTGAACAGCAGGCTACGTTCCTCCTTGAGATGCAAGGGAACAGTAGCTGGGGGTCTGTACTAACCAGCTTATTAGTAAATACCTTCCCAAGAGTCCAATTCATGTGTATAAACATGGTTTACAGACTAACAGCAACTCTTTCTCACTCTTCTCCGAGTTATTTTTAGTGATAACCCCAGATTATTAATTAGCTCAATCGCAAATCTGCATAAATGAGGTTGTCATGGTCAACTCATTTTCCATGAGCCAGTTTCAAACACAGCACAATATCATGGCAATGGCTGTCACTGCATCATCTCTGTCCCCAGCTCCAGCTCTCTGACACTTCACACATGATGTAACTCTGGTATGGGTACTTAAATGTACCATAAACTTAACTCTAAATTCAAGACAAGCTGAGCCTGAGCCCATGAATTGGCCTGTAGCTAAGCAGAGCTGCACATAAATCCCTAAAAAACATGTTAAGTTAGAGATCTCTTGTTTATCCATTTCATGCTTTCTTTAACATTTAATGCTCCAATTAATTTTTCTCCATATTAATCCACATGTCCTTTCTGATTCCATTGGATTATGTTTTCTGGATTTATGCTTTCTTGATTTTTTTTTTGATCCATGAAGAATAAGATCTCCTTAGTTCCACAGAATTATAACTATCATAGTTATTTCATTCCCACAAGACTACAGGGAAAAATAATTTTTTGCTCTTAGACACCTACAAAACTTGGAGCATTGTTTTTCTACCATGCATTTCTTTGTTTGCTATGTAGAGGCTTATAAAAGCAAATTTCAGCTTGTATTAAAATTTGTTGAGTACCTTTAGCAGTGCACAGAACATTACAACTAACATATGCCATCCTATGATATTTCTTTTTGTATTCTGCCTGTGGAAAAAAATCACATACTGTAAACATTCATTTATTAAATATTAGTGAATGTTAGATGTGCGATGACATATTTCTTGCTAGCTCAGGGCCAAAAGCTAGTGCCCTATTTGCAAGATATTATTTAGCTTACCTAGTGAGTTCCTAAGCCATGATCCATTTAAGCCTAATTGATATTATTTAAAATTGTTTTGCCATTTTTATTAAATTTTTGTTGTAAATTAAAGGATACCAAGAAAACTCTCAATTTTTGGAAGCACACAAGTGTAGATGCAACAGACTTTGTGGCCTTGGAATATTTTTTTTCTGTGGGTCATTTTGAACAATTACAGGAACAATGCTTGCAGTGAATTCGAAGTCCTTAATTTTCTCATTCCGTATTAATGATGTGAGGATTTGTCTTTTCATAAGTTTTGTATTGCATATACAATGCACAGCAAAGGCTTAAAGACATAAGATCAACATGAAAGGATTTACCTCTAATGTAGTGTAGTAGCAACTACTAATGTTGTAGCAACTTTCATAGCTTAATGTCCTTTTGTTGGTGTTTTTGTATTAACAGAAACAACTTGAGTATATTCTAGTGCACAATCAGTATTGCTTAATTCAATCTCTATGTGTGCAAAAATATAAGCGTAATCAAAAGATACTAGTAACCCTGATGTTTTTCAACTTTAGCAACTGATTTATCAAAATACAGGTTTTTTTGTTTAAAAATGAGATGAAAAATTCACGTTGCAAGTTTTCACTCAGCAATTAAATCTTACAAAGCATTTTTTGATAAAATGATGGAGGCAAAAATCGAGTGGCAAGAATTTACATAGGCAGCAGTTATTGAGGCAAGGATCTGTAGGAAAATAAAGAAGCACTGTATAGGAAACGTCCTTGCTGATAAGATGGAAAGCCTTTCCATATTATTCTACTGTGTAATAAATGAAAACCCCGCACATTTGACAAAACAAAGGTAAGCAGAAGGAAAATGTGTCCTGGGAGAGCATGAGTGAGCCCAGACCCAGAGGCTATTCCAGATCTGTTAGCACAAGTGCCTTTAGAGCTCGCCACACAGCCAGATGTTGCTGCTAGAGTCTTCCCAAGCTTGGCATCTGGGTCCTGGCGTGCCCCAGGAGCAGCCTGGGGTGCTACCCCCTCATTAGGGTAGGTGCACAAACATAAAGGCTTGGGTGAATTGCCTCTTGGCTCAGCTGAAAGATCTCATTTGCTTCAGAGTGTAGATCCTCCAGACCACAAATGTGAAATATTTGAGTAAAAGTCCTACAGATTAAATATTTCTTGCTCTGTATAGAAACACATACATCTATTAAAATGGATTTCCCTTTTTTCTATTGGTAGAAGCTCTTCACACACCCACCCCCCTCCCCCAGGCTCTGTGTAGTAAGTACTTCCTCTCAATGTATAGGAATTTGTAATGGCATTCACGAGGTTTAAAAACTGTGTGTGTTTTCAGGCTGAATCTTACGAGGTTCTTGTAGCCTTTGCATGTGATATATCCATCACTGGCTGCCGTATTCTGTCCTAGACAGATAGGATTTCACCCACACAATAGGGGTACTGAGCAGTAACTGTAAGCCAGATCTTCAGCTGGCACAGGCTGCACTATGCTTAATCAACTTCAGTGTGAAGCTATGCCAGTTTGTACCAGCTGGGCATTTAGCCCTTTGTCTGCCCCCACATAAAAACTGTGTTTATCTGCTTTTATTGAAGCTTTACATTTTCCATGTGAGCATAACTAACATTTTCACTTTAGAGCCAAAACTGACTTTTTATTTCATTTCCCATTTCTGCTCCATCTCCATCCATCTTGAGAATTAAATGCACACAGGGGAGGGTAAATAAACTGCTTAGGAACATCTGGGACACGTAGAGTATCTGTTTCAGTCTCCAGGGAGAGCAACCCATTTGCACAGTATGTCTGGTGAACGTGGAGCTATTACTGGAATCAGTGGTTACTTCAAAGATTCAATGGGATATCCAAATCTTGCAGTGCTCCTTTCCCTTCACCCACCTCCAGTGGCTACTGAGACCAAATAGGGCAGTAAAGGACAGATGCAGTATGAGGGACAATGGGCTCGATCTCTGTGCCAAAATCCTGTAAGCGCTGTGTGTTAGCAAGTTACTGCATCTCCTTGCTTCAGACTGGATGAGATTGCTGAAAAGCCATGTCTGCTTGTACAAACCTGAATACAGGAGCAATCACGTATCCACCAGTGCTATTGATTTCAACTTCAGTGTCTAAGTGCTCACCACATGAGTAAGGCTTGAACATAATAGCCTTCTGATAGTGTTCCAAGTTTGGGGGGATATATGAAGGTTAATTGAAGCTACAGACTTGGCAACTTGCCTCAAATGGCTGTGTGCCATGGTGTTTGGGGATTTTAGCTGTTATATGTATAAGTAATTGCTCTTTACCAAATGCTTTAGGGAGAAGAAAAATCACCAAATCTAACAATTTAGCATGTAAAATTCTCTGGACAAAAAGCTAAAGCAAACCCAAACCTTCGATATATGTAAGTTGTGCTTTGGCACTGAGACTGTTATCTAGCACCAAACACCATGTTCCTGCTTCTGAAAGCATTTATCAGCAAATTATTGGCTCAGCAGATTTAATCTTGCAGTACAACAATGATATTTATGAGCAGAGCCAGGCTCATGTTGCATACCTGGAGACCTGGTGTACAAAAAGGCAGCAGGCAGGCTGAGTCTTTTTAAGCCCATACTTTCCCCATCTGTCTGTCCTTCTGCAGCAGCGGGGGTTACTGGCCCCACACCACATTAGCAGAACAAAATGTGTGCACCAGCCACTGTAGGAGAGGGTTTGATATCCAAAGATTCAGCAGATCAGATACACTGGGTGCAGCATTCATGAGTCAAGCTAATGTGGTGAATTGTGAATTGTGAACTGAAGGAAAATGTTCATTTCTCCCATCCCTGCTACACAGGTCTTAACCTCCAGCAAAGGAGTGATGTGGACAGTCAAAAAAATAGTGACTGATACTAAATCCAACAGAGTGCATGTGTTAGGGCCCTTAATGAATCCTGCCAAAGAGGATAAGTTTGTGTCCACATGATAGGCTTTAGACCTATCTTAAAACACTTGATCTTCCAGCCACTGCCTTGAAGCTGTGGGGCACAATGGATTTCTCCATTAGGTTATTGTTCATATTTTAACAATTGAAATACTTTCAGTCAAAGCCTGATCATCTGCTAATGTATAACAAGAATATATTGAATAAAGATATTCATGTTACTGTGGTCAGAGTTCAAAAAGGGAATGCTTTGAGTCAAAATTTCAGAATAAATACTAATCAACATATTCACAGGATTTAGGAATATCCTTTGGACTCTGGCACCAGGAGAATGCTATAAAATCAACTTCTGTCTCTTTCTGAGGATGGCAGCATTAGCTCAGCTGTGCCAGTCCGGCTGCAGCAGTCAGCAGAAGTTGTGTGTGCAGCCATAGAACTGCAACAGAGTCTGATCATCATCCTGATGAAATTACACTGATCTAATTTGCACGCTGTGAAGACATTTGGCACTGGCTGGATCTGAGCCGTGACATCTTCATTGGAACTAAAAGTACACTAAGAAGTGACATTACATTTCATACTCTTTTGTGCCAGACTGTGGCATTTCTTCCTCTTTAAAGGCATTATTTCAAGAACATTTAATTTGGCTTTGATATGTCTGCCATTTTGCTATGCAGGAATGTACTGAGCCAGAAAAGCTCAGCTGTAATAAAGTTTGGCACCATCAGCCCACCATATACCTGCACCATCCTGTGCAATTTAATTGGCATTCAGTGGGTTGATAAATGGATTGGCTTAATGAGACAATATACGTGACATATGCAGGACTCTCCTGAGGAATAAGATTCATTTTTGCACTTCACACATCAACATGCTACAGATACCAACACAGTCACCTCCAGCAGCTGTGCTATAACCAATGACATGCCTTCCACTGTGTTGACCAATATCTCTGTTATCTCTCAAACTAGCTTTACATCATATTCCATTTAAGGATTTTCCTTTCTGAATTTTTTCATTATCTTTCTGATTGCAAAAATAAAGCAAGATACTGTAACTGCCTTTGAAAGCTCCTGTATAGTATAATATCCATATATTTTGCTGGTATAAATCAATAGCCTATCTTCATAGCTTTCTGAGGATCTGTGCATCCATGTTTAGAAAAAACTTCTAGTTGTAGTTTGAATAGAGTATAAGTAAAAACTAAAAATATTCAGAAAAAAAACCCCATAAAAGTAAATATCTATGTTATGCAGTTTTAAATGACTATGAGTAAGCATGACCTATTCTTCTCAAAGACTCATTTGTATGGAAGAATTAGATTTATATTAGAGCTGTCTCTGAATGGAGTGTGAAGATGGGAGTTTCTGGGAAGATGCAGAGCAGCTGACAAAGGGGAGCATTTCAGTACAAAAATTTCTGATTACTGAAAAACTTTATTCAGACTTTTTTTTTTTTCAAAACAAACCTAATTTTGCCTCAGTCAGGAATGAACAAAAGAGCATCAGTAACATCAGGGATCTGGTTCAGTATTTGAAAAACAGTGGTTTCATGGTAGGTCCTTGAATTTTGCCTTTCAGATGTAACTGTGAATGTAATCAACGTCCTTTGATGTTTTTCACAGTCCTGCTTCTTGGGATTATAGATCCTTTAAGAGTTAGGATTTAACAACAATCCAGAGGGCTAATCTGTCTTGCATGGACAAGAGAGATACACATTCAGGTTTCTGGGATTTTACAAAGTCTTGGAAAACAGAGACAGAAAACATTAACCCACTTACACAACACACACACTGACTTATTTTCGTAGCTGACTTAAGAATGTACATATATATCTCCCTTATTTTAGTAAAAACAACTCAGTATGACCAGGTTCTCAGACATCATTACCACCAGGATAATGAAGATAAAATGCAAATAATTTTATTGGTCTTTCTTCTCTGATGTAATTCTGAGGCCCAGATTTAGACGCTTTTAAGTGAACCAGTTGTTTATCAAGATATAGAAAGGAATCATTACCAAAGAGCTGGAAAAAAAATTATCAAAATCATGTAGGTATGAGAAAAACTGAGAGTCAGTAACTGTTTGCCAGTCTTGCCCTTGAGAAACTGTGTAAGGATTTTCAAAGGAGCCTTAGGGATTGAGGATCCAAACTCCTGCTGAATGAACATGCATATTAATATATTAAATTCCTTGTATCTGTTGGAAATAAAAGCTGGTCCATGTTCCCAAGAAAGTACAGACTTACACTACAGAAAAGGCTACCATTTCAGCCTGGAAAGGAAAATTGGGCAGAGGCAAGGAGGTGAGTGAGGCTGCAGCTGCTGTTGCTGAGCTCTGGGCTGTCACAGTACCTGCCGCTGGCTCCTTGTCCATGAGGTGGAAGAAGCCCACGTATCACTGCCTCAGATTTCAACTGGGTGCCAGTTTGATGCTTGCAATTCTGCTCTAAGGAAAGCCTCGTACATGCAAATAAGCCCAAGGAAACTAAAAAATGAAACGGTGTGTGACAGTTTCTAATTACTGCGTAAAAACAACATATGGAAACTTCATTGTCCATTTCATCCCTCAACATGTACTATCAAGTTAGATTTCTTTTGCTCAATCATTCTCTCTAGAGCATTTGGAGCTGTTTCACTTGTATTATATGAAGAAAAACAGCACATGATATGAGCAATGTGATGGTTTTACTCTCTCTGTCCGAGCTCGTTAATCTCATGGAGGGCTTAAAAAAAACCAACAACCTTACTGGGTTGGCAAAAACTTTGGTGTTACAAAAAAAAGCAATAATTTCTAAATTATTTTTCAGAAATATGAATAATATTTGAAAATGTATAAACATTGAGAATCAGGAGCAATAATATAGTATTTAAACATAGCCATGGTAAATGCTGACAAGTAGAGAACATCACTTACTGATGTGTGTTGATGGGGTGAATTGCTGTAGATCAATGATGGGATAGAAAGTGTGACTTCTTTTCTGTACAATTAAATAGGAGGAAGTATTCTTCAAAGCTTTTAAGTGTTTTCTTCCAGATTTCAAATTGAAATATTTGTAATGGAGGCATAGGAGAAAATCTGGATGATATGGTTGGGTCAAAGGAACAAAGCATACATTGAAGTCCCATTTTCTATGAGCAAAAGTCTTGCAGCCTTCCCTATCAAGCCCTGTGGCCACAGAAGCAGTCAGTTAATGAATCAGAAAAAAGCTGGTTACCAGATGTCCTTACTTATTAGCACACACATCGCATTCTGTAATGGCATTCACTAAACAATCTGTGTGGGGCACACTCTGCTCTGTTTAAAGTCCCTTTTTCAAAAAAAACACTCCTAACTTTTCTTCATCTGTGATTGATTTCAGGTTAGCTGTTGTTTAAGATGCTGCCAGGCATTTTGTCTAATTGAAATTTCTCCCCCATTCTGAAGGTTCCTAAGGTACCTAGCAAAACAAAACAGTTTTCAGCATTTATTCTTTTACTCTTCCTTCTAAAATGATAATGAAATAAGATAAAATAAATAAAAAAATATTAACTTAAAAGCAAAGCAGGAGAGAAAACAATTCTCTTTGATGGGTTTCCACTGCTGCTAATTTTAATGCCACCCATTGTTCAGCTCTGCAGTCTAATTTTATGTTAATATCCTGAAAGTTGTCAAATCTTGGCAAAACCTATGCATAAATTACACAGAAAGTAGCTCACAGGAGGGGGAAAGTAATGACTGTCATGGTTAGCCAAACCCATTAATAGTCTGACAAGCAATAACCCAAGAGCTCTGGTCAACTGCTGCAGACATCTGTGAAACTTTTGCAATTAATTTTTTTTGGAGGAGGTATCAGCTGTGAAATAGCACATAAGTGACTGATTATTATCAGCTCTGCTGGTGAGGGCAGAACTGATCAACTCCAAGCATTCATCCTTCTACCACAGTGCTGGTTTACGAATATAAAACTTTATTTTTTTCCTTATTTTTGAGGCATTCCAATCTCCAGAAAGGGAAAGGGAGGACTACTTGTACATGAGTAGCACTTATACATCATCTTTCATGTCAGCAGTTTCCTAAGAACTTCACAGAGGTCATTAGCATTATCTCTGTCTGTAAAGTGAAGAAACTGAGGCAGAGTTAATGTCTGTGTGCTCATGCACGTGGCAGAACATGAGTTAGGCAGACAAATGGACAGAGGGGCTTTCCTGGCATCAGATATTCAGCCAGAGAAATGTCTGCTACATCAAGCACTGCTCTATCAACTCTAAGGTCACCTAGTTAAAAGCTGGAAGGAGCACACTGTGCTGAGAACAATGTAAATTATTTGGTAAATTATTTATCAAGCTTCTGATCAAACAAGTTCCCATGGATTCTAGTTTATAGGCTGAAGGGTCAGCTGAGATCTGTTCTGTGATTCCTCATGAATACAAAATTAATGGGGGAATCTGCTTTGTAATTTAGTTGACCTGGTAGAGATCCACTGCATCAAAGTCCAGGCATGTGAAATGTGAAAATGCATACATTTTAGTTTCTGAATTAATACCCAACATTACTGACATGCTCACAAGTAGCCCCTGGATCTGAAAAGAACATGATTTTCTCTGTTGCATTATTGTGCCTGTTTTTTTTCCTGCTTTTGTATAAAATCAAAAATCCTGATAAGCATTTGGCGCTGGTACACTGTATTTTTATCTTTAATAGGATACCATTACTGGAAGTTTTGACTGAATTAGATGCTATATACTTCCTTAAAAGCTTTTTCCTAGGCAAGGAAATTCTGTTTTTTTCTAAGTAGATGGTCTGAAATGCTGTCACTACAGTAAAAAATAATCCAGTAGATGCTAAAACCAAAAGCAAAACCTCTAAAAATCCTCAAGCACCATGATTTATATGGAATGCTATACTCCTAAAGAAAATAATTGCTCTCACCAGTATTAATGAACAGGTAATTAACATGATAAAATACATGGGGCATATAAAAGTGCAGCCATATCTTATTTTTTGACTACAATATAGGTATTTATGTACTGTTATAACACAGTCATTACATTTCAGATCTTTAATTTTCATACTTTCCTTTTTTCATTCTGCATCTTGAACTGTGCTAAAGCTTAGAGGACAGCACAGACTAAGCTGGCATTTTAGGATGCATTCTGTAAAAGAAAAAAGAAATGTTACTCAAAGAACGGGATTTTTAAAACCAAACTTATCTTGGAAAACACAAGAAAAAGGGACATGCTAAATGTAGCACATAAACTGATGCCCACAGTCTGGAAAACAAGTTTGCTACCGCCTTGGGACACATAATTTTTAGAAATAATGGACCATTTGGCAGTTCTGCACATGTCACCAGGCATGCTTGGAAACACCATGGGCTTTGCTTTATTAATATACATGATTTGAAATAAATTCCCTCTGAAATGCTGGAGAAATCCTCAAAACAACCAATTCACGTGACCTTTCATTATTTAAGGCAGCCTTTATACCCAGGCTGTCCTGTGCTCTCAGAAAGGATAGATATTATGTAGTGTACTGTTTTCCATCCCCTGACTCTGGCAGAAAGCAGTTCTGTGGGATGGATTGCAGTGCACAGATGGGAAACTGTCGATGGGCATTTACTTGGGGTGCTGCCTCATTCTGATTAGAAGGAAGATAAAGGAAAAACAGAATCTTGATCTTGATTCTGTGAGCCTCTTCAAACTGAATTTAGCAGACCTTCCCACTGCAAGGAATCTGTTTCTAACAGAGTAGCACCCACTGCCTTTTCCAGAAGGGTCCTTGTAAAAAGCCTGGACAGCAGCAGTGGCAGTGGAGAGTTCAGACACTTCCCACTGTGCCATGGTCAATGCAGTCCTAGGAATCCTGAAGGTGAATGTGATCACTGCAGGCAAAGGAAGCACTTGAGTGCCAGAAAACTCTGCTGCAAGCCCAGCTGTTTCCAAGGAGCAGTGAAGAGGGTGAGAGGGCAAAGCTCTGCTCACACACCCTTTCCAGGGGCTTGAGCCCTGCTGAGTCCTGCCATTCCCAGAGCACAATCTCTGCCATTGTGCTCCAGGCTGAATGCCTGGAGGTGCCCTTCTGCCCTGGTGTATCCCTGCAAAGACATGGACACAATTTCGCTTTGAGTTCCCCAACTGAGCCAGTCCTTCTCATTCAAAAGCCTCTTTTCTCTTGACCATAGGTTATTTGGAGGAGAAGGATTTGAAGCGCCCCCTTTTCTGCCCTTTGGCACAGAAACTTCAATAGGATGTTTAGGGTGGACAAAGGCCTGCTCAGAATTAATATAGCTGCACTTTTTGTTGAGAAACTTATTAATAAATTAAACCTATGCATTTTTAAATTGTCTATTTTTTGATAACTACCTACAGCACAGGAAAACAAAGAAATGAGATAAACAATAATATTATATATATAAAATAAAAATAAAACATGGACAAGGTCAGAAGAAATGTCAGATTTTCCTAGAATCAGGAAGATGAGTGAAGGGGATATTCCATTTTAAAAATTCTGGTTGTTTAAATTAGATAATTGTTGTTTTCTGCCTTCTCACCCTTTGCGCCTTCTCTTCCCTTTCATGAAGAGAAGGTCAAGATTTTGGTTTTCCTTTTTGATCAATACTGATTATTTCTACAGCAGTAAATTAAACTTACTTGTGAGTGCTCTCTGGCATATGGTGCAACCTGGCCCACATCCATGCTGTGAAACTGCCTCACTGTCCAAAGGGTGTTTGTGTTCATGCTACCTGTGGGGAAAGGTCCTTGAGAATTGTTTGGAAATGCTGGAGCTGGGAAAAGCCAGGAGTGTGTCAGGGACTCTTTTAACAATTTAACAGTGTAGACAATCAAATTCTGGTGCTTGGAAGCATTTCCCTGGCACTTTTAAGTCTACTAGTCTAGACACAGCTACTGTGGTCAAAATCTGCTTCCCCTATTCACGTAAATAACTCCAGTGAAGTCAGCTGTGAGATTGGCTGTAAAACAAGAATTTGGTTTTGCAAATGATTTCAAGCATTTGGCCTTCATTCTACTTTGGGGGAAAAGAAACCAACCCACAACCTTGAGCTTTCAAATTTTTAAAATTAAACAACATAACTGAGAACTATCCAAATAACAAATAACCAAGTGGCCAATGTGTTCATCTAGAATGCAGGGGCTCATGTTGAAATCTCTATCTTCTCTATGTGAGAAAGGCTTTTTCCTGATGAGTCATATTCCTGATGAATTTGGGAATCCAGTATATTGGGAGTCCTGGTGCTCCAAATTGTTTTATTTTTACATTAGCATGAAAGCTTAGCCTGAAGCTGAGCAAATTCCAATAAGGAAATACCTTTACTACGGAAAAAGTGTTTTGTTAAAGATATCCTGGTAATTTACAGGATTTGATTCCAGAAGTTCAAACAGCCCCCAAACCCAAAAAACAACCCTGACCCCAAATCAACTCATCCTAAACTTCAGTAGTGGCTATGACATTTGCCTCAGTAATGTCTCATCCCAGAGCTCACAGGTGTTCACCTTGTTCAGGAATTTTCCCAGACAAAAATTTTTCTTTTATAACTAAATTAACTTGTACATGAATTTAGTGAAGTAAAACTATGCAAAAATATACCAATTTTGACAGTAATGTTTTAGAAATAAATACTGTGAAGCATTTGATAATATTTTCAAGTATAAAATATTGAACTTTTGTTTGGAAAATATTTTCATTTGACTTTCATCTCATAGAAGAAAACTAGAAAATAATTATATATATTACTATATATATATTCACATGAAAAATATAAACTGATCAAACATTTTGGGGGTTGGGTCTGAATATTTTATTTTTATTCTTGCTTGAAAAATTGGTTATTTTAGTTTGCACCTTTTATCCCCAAATAAAAAATGAGATCTATCCCAGCTCTACTAAAGTCCTTCTTAATGGTTGTACAGGATTAGCATATATAGGTAGTTTTCTGGAAAAACAATGAGTGAAAGAATATTTGTTATAATTCTCTGAAAAAGTTTTTTTAATTTAAATCATCTCTTGTTAGACATGCATTTTCTTTATGGTTTTCCATATGTCAGGTCAGATTCCTGTTTATTTACTTCAGTTGTTTTTATAATGTCTCTGTGTAGAAAGAGGAAAGAAATATGGCATAACTGTTATATTTTGAAAGAAAGATTATATTTAATTGAAAAAATATCTCTAAATAGGATATTATTTTTGTAAAATGAGTTTAAACAGCACATACTGGACACAACAGACCATACATGAACTTTCATTAGAGACACTTTCACACACAGGTGGTTGGCCTACAAAAGCACCATAGACACAAACCCCATACAATTCATCACAGTCACATATTCAACTCACATTCTGTGTGATCAAACACATCAGAGTCATTGTTTGGAACTTTTGGGGTTTTACAGCATTAGCTGTAAGCACATCCTGGTGCACCTTGCATCGCTGTTGCTGATGGCACTGCTGAAGCAGCCAGAATGTGACCTGGACACTCTTTCAGGTAGAGATGCACCTGCTGTGGCTGTGCTCAGCAAACACCTGAGAGGCTGTGCCTGATGAGTCAGTCTCTGTAGGCGTGGAAGCCCCCACCCCAGCATAAAAGCTGGCAGTGGGTCTACTGAATTTACTAATCAGTCA
The DNA here is from genome assembly GCA_034509425.1 of Eopsaltria australis. Lineage (NCBI taxonomy): Eukaryota > Metazoa > Chordata > Aves > Passeriformes > Petroicidae > Eopsaltria > Eopsaltria australis. Next base: position 5,777,047 of record JAVTVJ010000030.1, read on the forward strand.
AAGGATGGAGGAAAAAATATCCCTTGAGCAGAGAGCACAGAAAAGGGAGCCCTGTGTTTCAAGCTCTTCGCTTGTCTGACTCCGAGAGCAGAAGGGAGAGGGGATCCTGCTCATTGGAGCAGTTGTGTGATATTCATTCCCTGGGCAGAGAGCTGCCTGATGGCCACTCACAAATACCCAATAATACAGGCCAGCTGATTTCTTACAGCCCTCCTAGACTCAGGCATTTTATTGACTCCTGCCTCCAAAGAGAGGATGATGGTTGGATGTGAATAACTTGCAGAGCAACAACTGAGTGAGGGCTATCCAGCACCAACAAGAGGATCATGGTGTTGCTGTAGCCACAGAGGTGGGGCCGCCTCTTTGGAGTCAGCCAGGGCCAGAGCCAAACCAAATCTAAAATGAAAAATATGAAGGGGTTTTTCTGCTTCAAGTTCTATTTTTAATGTATGTGATTTTAAGCTCACATCCTTTCTCTGTAATACAATCCTGCTGCGTTTGACGTCATTGTAGGCAAAGATATGAATGATTCACAGAAAAATACCCACTGAAGCCTCCAATGTTTGTCACTGGCAACAGTGTACACCAAGATGGTTCATGAGTTCTGATTTTTTTTGTAATTCTAGTGATCTCAGTTGACACAATGCATTAAGCAAACTGATAATCCATTTACATGCTAGTACAGGACTTTCAGAATAAAAATGCAGGTTGGATTGAAAAAATGTCAATCATTGCAGAAGGCTTAAAGGCTTATGTTTTCTTTATTATTTGGTATGAAAATACTTAGAAATCCAAATACTACTGTGAAATGGAAATACTTTGGAAGGAACTATTAATCATTAAAACAATATAGAAAAGCTGAAATATCAAGGTTGTGGACAAAACAGCTAGAATCAATGCACAGTGAATTAACACAACAGCTTTCTAACATTTTGATTTTCTTTTCTCGCAAATGTAGATGTATTACAACATCTGTAACCAGATTGATTCATTGTCACCATCCATAGGAACAATTCTGTAAGTATCAGAACTCTTTTTACATTTTTAAAATACAGCAATCTGCACCCACTTCTCAGGTGTATTGTAATATGTAAAATATATGAGATCAGAGGCTCTCAAGTATTCAACTTCATTCTACTGGAGTTCAGTAATGTTTGACTGAATTTACACCATGATAATTGAAAACAGAACTAGATTGTCTTACTACATAGCTATATACTTTTTCTTCCAACTTATAGAAGATAAGCTAATCATGGTCTTTTCCTGATTTTATTACTTAATAGGAGCTGTCTTACTTGCTGTTGGTATCTCATTGTAACTCTCATTTTTTTCTTATATATATATATCTATCTGTATATCTATATATCTTCATTAATTATTCAATTCATTAGATCAGAATGAATAATTTTTAGTCTCTAGGTCACTAAACACAGTTTCAAATTTGGTGTTTATTTTTGGGTTCAACGGTAGGTTTTGGAATGTCTCAGAAGAATTATGTCCTTACAAACTTGTTTATCAATGATTTTCAGACCGATGTGTTTTTAATTATTAAAATTTTCAAGAGCCACTATTAAAAACATATTTTATGAGTTGTGTGTTTCCAAGTCAAATATTCTGATTTAGGGATGGGGATCTCAAGAACTTCAATCTGAAGTTAATCTTTGTAAATCAGGCTAGAGTGGATTAAAATGCAAGAAAGGAAAAAAAACCTTACTACAGGTTAATGAAATGGACTGAATCTAATCCAAAAGAAACTAAGTGATTATAAATTGAAGATTACTGCAGAATAAGTCCCCTGTAATCCTTCTATAGTTGACATTGGATGTGTGACTTTCTAAAGGCAGGTCTATTAGAGTTTAATTCCTTCAGTGATTTTTTTTATTATTTCCCAGAGCACTGAATTGTCTTATATAACTAGTTCACTGCAGTTCTGATAGGATTTAAAAAATCCTTTTCCACTTTGTTTATAACTCACAGAGAAATCTGCACCTTGATTATTTTTAAGAAGAGGGTCGAGTATTTTTTTGTTTATTTTGAAACGCAAAAAAAAATTATTTTCCAGCATCTCTCCCTGCATTTCTTTCCCTAAGCAAATTAAAAGAATAGGTTATTAGAATGAAATCTTTTGAATGTTTTGATTCCAAAACCTCCCACAGGTTGGGTGGGTTGGATGGGATGTTGTTGGCTGTGTTTGCAGTTAGGGCACACCACTGGCATGAGCTCAGCTTGCTTCCTCTCAGGTGCCAGAGCCTCTTCCACAGCCTTGCTCTCTGCTCTGCTGAATGGTCCTTCACTCATACAAGGGTGAATTCATTTTATTTTCAGGGAAAATAAAGAATAGATTTATTAATGGTATTCTCATTGAATTTTATTGGATTAAGAGTGGATTTAAATGAGCAAGAAAAATTGGCATTCGTAGAAGAAGATAAAGAGTGATAGGAGTGTTTGTACAGCAGCAGTGCAGCAGTGCCATATCTCATTCTTACCAGATCAGTGCAATCCCACTGATTGCATTGAAGCTGAAGTCAGAGTGGTTAACAGACAAAACTCTCTTTCAATTATAATTTTTTTTTAAAACTGCATATAAATTAATGTAAAGTTTTGCACTGACAGCAAAGTTGGCTACATAATTATTAGACAAAAACTTTCACATTTTATAATAATGCACTCAGAAGCAGTGGTGAATTTCAAAAATTCTGAGGAGAAACTACCATGTTAGAAATCTCATTGCAGCCAAGATGTAGAATCAAGACAGAGCACACATGATTAAGATACTGATTTTGTTCTTATTTCTTTAACTGTTTTTAATATTCCAGCCAAGATCCTTCACTATTCTATTCTCTGGTTTCTCCAAGTATTTAAGATTGTGGTGCTTCATAATCTTTGCAAGCTGTTTTTTTATTAGGCAGTACATACGTGTACATGTAAAGAGTGTGATATTCATCTCTGTTACATTTCATTTCTGTTGCAATGTTTTTGGTAAAGAGGTGATTTTCTTGTGAAGGCACTTGCCTATGATCTGGACAGCATCTCTGTGAACACAGCATCGTTGGCAGTATGTATCAGTAGAAATGCAATGTGACCTGCACCAGCATATGACAGCCTAAATGTTTTATTTCTCAGCCATTTGGAGAATTTGCAGAATATATCCTCCTTCTAGATGTCCAGAAACTTTATGCCCCATGCTCCAGAAATTCTATTGCTATTTTGCAGATGAAAGGAGGAAGAAAGAACACACTGTTGCAAAGTTAAACTGCTCCTTTCTTTATCTAAGTAAAGATTTTATAAATAAGGAATGCAGAATGAGTTGATAAACAAGGATTTATAAACAAGGAATGCAGACTATAATAAAAAGTAATCCAGAGTACTTTAATATCCAGGAGACTCCTAAGAGGAAACATTTCCTTGCTTAATCCAGTGAAATTTCTAAAACTGATGACTCTCTCCAGGCTGCTTAGTGCAGACCAGTTCTTTGTGGAAATCAAACAGGCTTTGTATCATCAGAGGAAATATTTCTGCCTGGTGTTAAGGGTCTGGGATTAGTCTGAAGGGCAAGCAGTAGGAATTTAATCTCACTAGCATTCTCTACATGTACTCTCAATGCAAAGACATAAACTTCCTGTACGTCAGGAAATTCACTGACACAATAAAGCAACAGCACATTAAGCATTTTGAGTCTCCAGAGCAACAGACATCGTGATGGATGACTCATGCCCAACTAGTCAGCTCTTGAGTAATCAAGTGAATAAACTTTAAAGTGATAGTGGCTGTATTCTTCAGTAGAAGCTCTCACACCTGTGATTGACTTGATGACATCTAAGATCAAGACGTTAAGGGTTTCTTGAATGTAATCTGTATCACCACATACTCTCAGTGTGTCACCTCTGACCACTGTCTCCAGTATATTTCATTGGTTATTTATGGCCAGAAACCACACCACACCATGCTAAAGGTCCACAGAAGCCTGTTCTGCAGCAGCTTTGCTGTTTTTCACAGACCCTTCTCCCTTAGCAGCAGTGGCATCCATGGTCATCTGAAGGCACAGAATGACATTCGGTCATTTGCATGACCAAGTGTGTATGCCTATTGCTGTACCCCTCATTTAGTCATCATCTGATCTCCATTACTTCTTCCAGTATTTGAAAAATGTTTCTGACAAGATGCTCCTTCATTTGATATAATTTATTGCAATCTCTTGTGTGCTTTGCATGCTTTTAGTCTGTTTTACAGAGTATGAAAACAAATCTCATTTCCTGAAATGTAAACCAACATAACCCAAGAGAAGGCTTGTCCTGTTTTACTGATAATCCCTATTAGTTCTTTGGAAGCATGAATCCCAAGGCTGCTGCATTGGAAGGCCAGAAGAGAGGATTCCCTTTGACCCCATCACATACCTGATCTCTGTTTCACCTACTACTAGATCCCAAGAAGTGTCAGTTTGAAGAAATCTTTGAAATGGCTCAATCTATTTTCCACATTTACATTTCCACTTGTCACACCCCAGTCATCAGCAATATTAAGTAACCCAGAGTAAATTCCAACAACTTGATTTTTTTTTTTTTTTTAAATATATGAAATTTCCGCTTGACTTCTTAAGTTCAAATGATACTTCCTTTCACACATACAGACACACACACACATACATAAATGTTCATGTGTTACCAACACACTGCTTGTGACTTAGTAAAATCATAAATAAGGTAGCATCTAAAGAATAGAACTGTTCTTAATAATTATGGCCAACATAAATGTGAAAAAATGAATGGTTCCTCCTCCAAGATGCCTTTAAAAAAGCCTGTGGACCTTATTAATTGTTTGGGATGAATTTCAGCATAACTCAGAGGGTTGTGAAATGGATGAAAGCTCTCTCTTTACCTAGCAAGGATAACCTTAAAGAATGATGAAGTGCCTCCATAGCCTTTTTTTGCTTCACCTAACAGTATATTTGAATCCTCTATCATTTACAAAGATGTTTAGGTACTCAGGACATAAAGGTTTTTTTTGTTGTACAATCAGTGAATGCTAATTTACAGAAAGCAGAGAATCTGCCTAAGGTTTTGTGTCTCAGAGTGGAAGATCATCCATAATTTGGGTAGAAGACAAGTCAAGGGATATCAAGCTGTAGTGTTGCATTCCTGGCATGGATCTGACTTAATTTAGACAGTGTGGTTATAAATGCAGGCAAATTTTTAGCTGTGTGAACTTTTAGTTGTTTTTCTCTATGGGAAAAAAATAGGCAGTATAAGTTAAATGACAAGAAATAAGGGTTCTGGTCCAAAGCCCTGTTTAAAAAATATTGAGATACCAAATGAGTATTGAAGATACATAAACCTTTATAAAACAAGTGTAACTCTACAGTTCTTGGAAGTCCAGGCTTTTCTGTTACTAATGTATCATGACCTTGCCTGCACAATATTTTTACATGCACTATCATTAATCATTAGCACTATTAGAGGTCCAACACAATATAACTAAATTAATCTCAATTTACTAAAGCATTAACATACCAGCAGCTACCAACTTTGTTAAATCATAACACGATGACAAAATGACTAAAACTCAGGACCAGGATAACAAACAATGTAACTGAAGTTTAAATGTATTTCTACACATTTCGTTTTTGAAAAAAATAGAACAAGTTATTTGTTTTACTATGGTGACATTTTATTTTGTGATTAATTTTAAAAAAACATTGTAAAAACTATAAACTCATTTTAATTTGACAAGCGTTTGGTAATTAATTTTCAAACAATGCTATGGGAATCTAAGAAGCACTCTTCATTTGACATGTATTTTATAATTTATTTTAAAACAATGCTGCACAAATCTGCAAAGGCATTATTCATTTGAGAGTTCATTAATTATGCAAATGAGTTGCAATTAACAAATCTGTTCTGAGGATGGCATTTGCATAATAATGAACTTCATGTTTGTGACATTATTTAATAAGATACCTTTGTGCATTTTTAAACAAAACACCCTTGTGAATAATTCGGATAAAAATGGACAACCAGTGAGTAACATTAAAGACCGAAATACTACCAAGAGCAACCTCACTAAAATAAATCACATTTCCTCTGCTCTGTGTAATAAAAAGGTATGTAAAAGCTGATTCTTTTATTAGCCTCTCCCTTCCAAAAAAAGAGATTTTCATTCATGGTGTTTTCAAAATGGTGCTAAGGAGTAGCATTGGGAAAGAGCTGGTATTTATCAAGACAGCTGGAAATAAACAAATGAATGCAAACACCTATTTAGCGTTGCTGCTCGGTGGCATAGATTGAGACTCTGCAATGATGGATCTTATTACAATCTTACATGCAGCATGTGAGCCAAATGCCTAGAGATTATCTTTTGCTGGTTGTATGGTTAGCAAATGGCAGCAGCATCAAAAAGATAATTTGAGCTAAATGTTCTTGCAAAAGCAGAATGGCTGAGTAAAGGCCTTTTGTTTACAGCACTGCAGCAGTGAGTTACAGCTCATTGCAGCCAGGGTTCTGAATTCCCACACATCCCATGCAGAGCTTCGAGCAGCAAAGTTTTTAGGGCAATGAAGACCTGCATGGTAACTGAAGGCAAGATTCTCAGCATGGAGAAAACAGACCTCAGTCAATCCTGAAGCCTTTGTGGCACCTGTGTTTGTGTTTAGCCCAAGACGATGTTGCTTGGCAACGCTCTGGCAGAGTCTTGGTCCTCTGATGGAGGCAGTGAATCAGTGATGCGACTGATAAATTCACAGTGGCACCTTCTAGGTGCATTGCCTGAAAGCTCAGAAGGCTGGAAATCCTTAGACAGGGCTTGGATCATTCCCTAGTGCCAGTGACTCTCCTCTGGCATCTTTTATATTTATTATTCTGCCGTCTGTCACTGATGAGGGAGTATTGTGCAGCATAGCTGTGCCTGAATTCTCCAGGACTCGGTCAAGTGCTTTGAAATGCATGTGACAGCAGCTTCCATCTGAGAAAGTGTAAGCAATAAGGGCAGGCAAAACCAGCATAAAGATACTTAGAAAGAAAAATGAAAGAAATGCCTTCAGAAGCTGCATCTCCAAAATCTACCGTACTTGATAAAAAAAGTTAATTGACTATTTTTGGTAGAATACTTAAGAGTAATGAGCAGAAGGGGGAAAAAGAGAGAGTACGAGAAATTTTTCATTAAAATATTTGATTAATGTTATGTTCTTATCTATGTTTATACTCAGGGAAATTAAAAATAATGATTTTATTAGCATTAGCATTTACAGTGGTGCCAAGGAATTTTGGTTGAGAATGATACTACTTGTGTCAGACAAGATATGGGAGCTTCCCATCTAAGAAAACTTACAGTTGAATAGACAAGACAAAGATGCTTTACATGGACAATTTACAAATAAGACCTGATAGCTTCTTGGTCTTTGTGTCTTTCCCTGCTTCTTCCTTCCTGACAGCTTTAGCACAGCTTTTGGGTACCCTTTCAGTCAGCCCGTTATGTGCCATCTCCCTCATCCAGTCTAAAAAGGGCAAGTGGAGACTTTCAGAAACTTTCTGACAGTATTAATTGGTATTTTTCAGAAAATGGTTGTGTCAATCAAGTAATTTACTTGATTGTCAAATCAGCATTTAGTGCAGTTTTCTCTCCGTTTTGAGATAACTCTTCAGGTGGGATTTCCACTTGATATTGAGATGATGAGCAGAGCATTGCTACATTAACACAGCATAAGCAAACCAGCTTCAGACAGTTTAACACATTCACAGATGTCTTGGTTCATAAAACAGCTGGGAAGAATTTGCTGTGCTATATAAATTTGAGATACTATTTCTAGTATTAAATAATAGCCAAGGATTCTCTCTCTTCTTTGTGTATTGAACTCTCATTAACTTCTGTTCTAACAATTTTGCCACACACAGAGTTAAAACTGTCTTACATGTTTTACTCATCTAAGTGTGTTCATCATCCATAAAACACTGCCTTCACAAAATGTTTATATGTCTTTTTATCTTAGTTGCTTTTATGAATGCAACTTTTGCAGATAACTCAATCTACAAACATAATTAACTAGAATTCAGTAGCCATGATATGATTCTTGATATGTGACACTTATATTTTTGTTTTACCAAAGTAAAATTTTAGTTCTTTGAAAAATAAATAAAATCTATTCCAAGATCAATGTAAGTGTATATTTATCATTAAAGTACTATAGCATCATTGGATCAAGTAGTGAGGTTTTGATATTTTTCTCAAGATGAGAGTAAAACTGGACATGGATTTCAGATTTCTGAAATTTTTAATAAATGTGATTCTTCTTCACACATAGAGAAAATATTTCTTAAAATTAATTTGTAGACAAAAGGAGCTAACATGCAATTAGATCATGTAAGCATTCATTAATTTGTGTAAAATAATTAATAGCTCAGCAAACGTTGTAGGAAAATAATATATTAGCACTAGTTAATGTTTGATTTTCCTTCATATGATTCAGACACTGGATAAGTCCAGAAGCTCTTGGGATAATTTGTATTTCCTAAAGTCTCTTCAGGTGAAAACATGTCAGGAGTAGCCAATTGATACAATATTGAAAATAACTTAAAAGGATGAAGATTAAAAGGATGATCTCAAGATCCAAGAATAGTGATGTTAATCATTTGCTCTTATTTCATGGCATTTATTATTTCCATCTTATATGTCTCTACAGAAACTTTATTGTTAGTTCTCAGTATCTTGGAATCTTGATTAACAGAGAATGGGTATTTTTGTGACAGCCACTGACATGAAGATCTGCAGTAAAAGACTGATGGTCTGAATACACACCCTGCACTGGAGCTGCTTAGCTCTGCCAATTCTCAGGACCAATTTGCTTGGAAAAGGTTTGCAGAACTGGGCTGACAGAGGTTCCAGTTACACATTCTGGCTAGATCTTTCAAATATATAAAAGTATGTAGAACTGACCAAAAGGAACAGAGGGCTGCAGTGTTAGATCTTACAAAACAAATCAAAGCAGCTTTATGAAGACAGACTATATACACTGTAAAAAATACAGATGGATGCTGCACTGGTGTTCTTTAATGGGTACTCAGCTGCAGGTGTGCACAGTGGCTTTGGTGTTTCCTTTTTGCCCATAAATGAGATTACTGAGAACTGAATTAGCACTGAATATTAATACAAATGGGCATAGCCTATGCTACAACAAAAAATGCCCACTTCCATTAATTCCATAACATTGTCATTAGTATCTATATCCTGTCTACTGTGATAATACCAGGGAGAGAGTGGGAATACTGAGCTTTCAAGGAAGCTGTTGTGGAAACAAAGGCCATGCTTTCTGTAAGCTGCTGGGGAGAGGCAGCTGAAAGGGTAAAGCTGCAGCTCTGTAATGAGTTGACCATTTTACTGTAGCCTCTGGCATATTTCTACTGTGTTTCACTCCCAGCTATTGACCTTTATGCTGTTAGATCGTGGGATTTCCTAGTTGTCCTATCTTTAACAGCATTGCAAAGACCATTCAGGAGTTTAGTACCAGAAAATACTGTGAACTGATTTTGTAAATAGCTGCTTACTAGCTAGCTGAGCCCTAAATTTGAGGAAGTGATGCTTATGAAGTATAAGATAAAAATTACTAAGTTTTACCTTCTATAGATAAAGAGATCCTTTTCACTGGTTTGTGCTATCCTCTTATTTGTACTGAGAGACCAGTTTCCCTAGAATAATTGAATTCTATTTTTACTGCTTTCCCCATATGAACTGGCAATGAAATTGGCACTTTTAAAGGTTTAAAAGCAATAGATTGACTAAAATAATTGAAAAGGTTTTGCTTTTTTCTTATGTTCTTGCTATACACTGCTATAAAGTGAATGTATACCAGAGAGTATAATAATCTTACTGGTGTCTCTGTATGTCTGTGTAAGGCCCTGCTCAATCTCACTAGCTCTTTCAGTGAGATCTGGAAATCTCTTCTATATAGTCATTTGTTTCCCATGGTGATCCATTTGAAAGCTAAACACAGGAGAAAGAAAACAACCTTGGCCACATCCCATTTTTGACCTCTTTAAAATTCCTACATGCTCTCTTGCTGTAACACCAGGAGATGCTGTTTTTGACCAAGCTGCATATAACCATGAGCTGAATAATTGACAAGGAAAGAAACAAACATTGTGTTGTGTATTTGTGAAAGGACATACAGACATACAGAATGCAGGAGGAGTGAGGCCAGCAGCTGCAGTGCTCCTGCTGTGTGGTCACATCATTTTCCTGTGATATTCTGTAAACTGCTGTAGGACCCATTCACAAGTAGCCTTCAAATCAATGCAAAATTCTTACAAACATGAACGTTCAGAGAGAGAGATTGTCTGATTTAAAGTACATCCTTACTCTAATTTAATGTCCAGCTATAATGTTCTCCAATATTTCCAGAAGTTTCTTGAGTTATAGCTCTTTCATTTATTTCAGTATCAGATTTTTTCTACTTGCCTGACCACCACACTGTATTTTGTTCAACACATCATGAGTGTAAGAGAGATTCCTGCTGCACAGATTGAGTTTGACTCTTCAGCGTTGCATAAATGATCTGCTGTGGTGTTCAGTGACTGTTTTCAGTGGATCCTGCCAGAGCTTCTTTGTGGCACAGAGAAGGTAGCAGAAGGAAATACCCCCTTGCTTTGTACTCACAATCTGTTCTTGCCAGCACAAGTCTGTAATTATATAGGCTTGACTGTGGGCAATAGTTACATGGGAAAAATAAATTCTTTGACCTTCGTAGTTCATGTTGGGTAATTCCAAGTATAAAAACTTGTCATCAGACCTGCTCTCTTGCAGAGTGTGTTTTTCCCTTTTATATTTACATCACCATCTTCACATCTCTTGTATCAGTGTCATTGTTTTTATGACTCACATAATATTTATCTTCCTTAAATATCCCTTCTTTTGCTACTCTTCTTCATCTCTCATAATTCCTTTCTAATCTGGTCATTTCTATAATTCTCCTTCCTGCTTAGGACCATTACACCAGTGTAACCATTAAGAGCTTGTTGGAAACCTGTCTTGTCCAACTGGACAGTGCTCCAAGAGGCTGAATAATTTGTGTTTTGATTGCAGTCAGTTAAGCTGACCTGCAAGATACCTATTGCTGTTCTTTCTCCCAGTTGTGTTCTTGTTTATCTCCTCAGGTGTGCCAAACTCTTGAAGACAGACAGGGCAAGGAATTTTCTAGGTCAGAATAGGTGCTCTGAACACACCATATGTGAAGAGCCTCTCTGTTTTTTTTTTCTCAGAACATGAGAAAATATAGTGAGTAAGGAAAGCCCTGTACAATAGATGCATATAAGGTGATTATATTTTACCTTTAACTTGAATACAGTTCTATTTGGTTAATAGTAAAAAATGGATAAAATACTGCTTAAGAGGCTTAACTACAACTGAAATTAAGCACCTTTCTGCATTTTATAAATTCTACACGTTGAGACACCAGAAGGAGGAGGGCTTTTAATCTTGTTTCCATTCTTTATTAAGATGCTTTGTGTAATTAGTTGCATTTCTATTGGAATAAATGGTAATTTGGAATTCATCCAAATTGAAAACCTAAATGAAAAAGGAGCATTAGTGCTGGGTTGCATGCTAAAAGAGGCAAACTTCTCTAGGGCAGATCTGTTCATGCAACTTGGCCCTGCTTAAATAAAATCTATAGAATCCATGTGGAATTTAAGAGGGAATGTAGCACATAGGATGGATGGGAATGCAAAAGAAAACAGATTTTCAGCCAGAAGGGCAATTCACTTATAGTTAAATGAAAACCCCCTAAAACCAGAAAGAATTATCTATGCTATGTAGAAAGTTGGTTTTGAAATTAAAAAAAAAAAAAAGAAGCCTATAAATAAATGCGAAAATATGACTGCGTGTTTTACATTTTTGAATTGAGTGCGTTTCAGCAGTGACTGATGCAAGTTGCCAAATGAAACTGCTGGATTCAGGTGACAGAATTATAAAAGTACTCTGGATGCTGCTGTAGGGTATACTGTGTCACTGCTTCCAATTATAAATTCCTCTTTGCAGCTGACTGTTTTTCCCTTTTAAGATATTTGAAAGGCACAAAATTTTCACCTCTTTATTCAGGCAATTATTAATATTTTGCCCTCATCTTTTTTTTTTTTTTTTTTTTTTTTTTTTTTTTTTTTTTTTTTTTTTTTTTTTTTTTTTTTTTTTTTTACAGCTAATGATTTAAAGACATTAATCTGTGATGGACTCAGTGCTTTGGGGAAAAATGGCAAATTTTTGTTTAGGGAAGTTGTTTCTGATAATGCACATTACCTTTCTGGGGATAAATATTTCATAATGAGTTTTAGTGCAGACTTGTGTACATGAACTGCAAGCACACAGGACACGATGGGCTGGAATGCCTCTGAAAGAGCTGTCATAGTCCATTGTGTCAATCTAAGAGCTGGGGTGTGCTTGAATAAACTTAAAAGTTCTTGGTGTTAGTTCTGGTGCCATTTTGTTTGTGGTGTGAAGAATCCAGATAAGGAAGGCAGAGATTATATAGTTATGATGCTTGATCAGAAACAGTTTACTGGTCAGTACTGGTTTTCATAATATGCCACAAAATCATGAAGTGTTTGTTTGACTGTCAATGCCTGACACTCTCCTTAAAGCTTGGGTAGCTGGCTTGGAGACACAGCCCAGGATGGTTTATATGACACACCCAAGAGGTTTCTAACTGCATATGGATTTATAGCTCAAATGTTTGTATTACACCTAAAGAGACAACAAGGTGGGATATTGAAAGTGACATAAATTACTCTTTGGAGGAAACATCTTTCTCTGCTGTTAGAAACTCATATTTCTCCCATGGAAGCCTTATTTTCCTTTCTTTATTGTTTTAAGGAAGCACTTTTCCTGTGTTTTGTGGTAGCAATAGAGATAAAGATTCTTTGTATTGCTGCTTCACAGGTTTTTTTCAAGTTGATTGAATTAATAGGAGTTTTCTATCATCAAATTCTATAGGCAGACTACAGATCCCTCTTCTACTCATGCACCCAATCTGAAAAGTTTCCTTCTTTCCATGCCCACATGGAAGAATCAGCTACAATTTACCTAGAAACTGAGTCAAGTCACAAATTTACAGGGTCTTCTAGACAATGTAGAAGTTGGGGGCTCACCATTCAAGTTGCCCACTAAATTTCACTTCTTTGGAAAAGGAGAGTCCTTAGTTATCTATACTAATAAGTTATTTTATTTCCAGGAATAACATGGATACTAATGCATTTTTCTGAGTGGCTGCAAAATGTCACAAAAAATAAGACAGGGAGGCAGGCAACTTTATGCTCTGCTCCTTGACCTTTTGAGATGAATAGTTGGGTGTATTGCTATGTAGAGGGCCATTGCAATAATCCAGTCTGGTTGTGGCAAAGGAGTAACACAATTTGAGAGAGAGAGAGAGAGATCTAAAAGAAAATCTACATTTTCTTATAACAATAATTCTAGGTAGCATTGGATTCTGGACCTAAAACTGCATTCTTTATCTTGTAATCAGCATTTCCTTACTGGAAACAATAAAACTAGTGAATCTTGAAGACCCTTTGGCTATGAATCTTCGTAACAAAAGGATCTTGTTCCTACTGTCTCCCTCTGTGCCATCAATAAGTTACTTTTCTTAGGATAAATGTATCACCTTCATTTCAAAGTCAGCTGTAGTCAGAGCTGTGACCTTAGATTTAGGCTAGACACAAGGGAAAACCAAGCCTGTGGTATTTTCTGTGTCTGTAACACATTGGACTAAGTGTCACAGCTAGCTATTATCAGTGCAAACTAAAATACCTTCCTTGAGGAAAGGAAGGTCAGAAACAGAAGCTGGGAAGTTCACAGAGAGCCCAGCAACAGATGAACCCTTACCCAACTTTTGCTGTCTACAGAAAAATCAGGTGGCATTTCTTACACTTTCCTCTGTGTGTAGCGTGACTAAAATATCACAGAATAAGTCACAGCAAGAAAACCTAAAATATTCTTGAAGATCAGTTGGTCCTGCCCAATCACAAAAGAATGAGCATAGCAAATTAGACCAGTATTCTGATCACTGAACCCAAATCTCTAATTAGGGGATGCTTTCTAAGATCTTTTGTTAACCTGAGATGATTCAGATGTTACCCAAAATGTTAACCCAAGGTGATTAAACAGAAGAGACTATGGCAAAATAAGTAATGCAACCTCAGATTACAAAATATTGTGCTCATTTCAACATGAAGTATCTGATGGGAAAATGTGTATGACTTGGCCTCTGCCAGGGATTGGAGGAGTTGGGCAAATTCCGTTTTGAAGGATACATGAGTGGAGAGAGCATCCGAACTTTGCAGAAAAAATATGAGTGCATAAATACATGAGCATTACATTTTTGGTATTGCTGACTGTGTTTGCAGCTGCCAAAATTATGTTATTGAAAGTGAGTTTGTCTTGTTACATTTCAGGAGTGATATTTCCAGGAGTATCACAAAGTACAGCTGTTTTTTCCTGGTTACCATTACACTTTTTCACATTTCACATCTGCTCTGAGCATATGTCTAGATTAAGTTTGAGAGCTTTTCCAGATACACAACATCCTCATATTCTGAAGATACATAAAAGTTACATATTGCTACTGTCTTTTGACCAATCTTTTCAGTTTGTGACATGCAGCAAATGGAGAACAAATACAAGACAGTTATCTACAGCAGGGAGACTAAAATCTTGGACTATATTTAAAATCTCATTTTTAAATGCTTCTCTGTGCCATGTTTCAGCAATTACTTTAATCTAGCATTTCTTTATGAAACTATTGTGGCTTGACTTTAAGCAAAAATATTTTCATGTGAATAATCACCCCATAGAATAATTTTTTTCACAAATAGTGCAATAATCAGCCTTTCCCATTGCTTCTGTTGCCAGTTTCACACTAATCTTTTCTGTATGGCTCAGAAACTGAAGGTATTTATTTACCCATGGTTTTGAGCACAAACATTTTCTACAAACATGAACTGAGATAGGAGTGCTTTCTATCCCTTTAAAATGTAGCACTGTAATGGCTTTTCTAGGTCTGCTTATCTTTGGGGTCTGAAAATGTTGAATTTTCATTTTGTCAAAGGCATTTGTAGAACAAAATTGGTTAAAAATATGTTTTATGTTACAGCAGAATGAAGCCATGAATCACATGGTAACACATTAGAGGGACTGGTATCAAAGGAGCCCATGGGGAATTTAGGAAAAGGTAGTTAAGCAATTAATGAAGATATTTAAAATCCTAATATGGCAGAGACAGCTTTGAAGGCAGCAAGGGATTAATATTTATTTAATAGATCATCAGATTCTGTGCCAGAAAAGAAATTTAACAGGAGCTGCCCTACTCTGAATGCAAACATGCACAAATTGAAGAATATTTTGTGGCAGCAGTGACATCAGCACATCACACTTTGTCATGATAGCTGAGAAAAATATCCTGCCTTCAAGAAAAAATTACCTTTGCTGCTTTTGACTACTTTGGCTGAAAATTGCTTCAGTGATCCAAGCTCTGTCACAACACATTGACTGCAATCTTCAAAGAGAAAGGAACATATTGCTACTTAACAGAGGTGACATGGGTTAGTTACATGATTGACAGCAGATAACTGTAACTGCTCTGCAGGATTTTATGGGGTTTGGTGTGACTGTCACCTGCAGGTAGGATTGGAACTTCCCAGTTTCTAGAACTGCTGGTCATGTTGGATGGGTAGACACCATTTAGGCCAAATCTTACTTCCTAGCAAAGGTCAAAATTCTGTGTTTATGGTAATGGTTTTCAGAAGTTGTTTACAACTGGCCTTGCCTGGCAGAGTGTCTGAGGTGCAGTGTGTTAGGAGTGTCAAAGATTACTGTAAAGTTCCATTATTTCTTTTTACAGAAAACCTGGAATTCATAAAGGGCTCATCTTCCTTAGCTGAACTTTATGTTTCCAGAACACTGATGTATTGTCCTCCTTCACAGTTAAAGTGTTAATGAGGCTGCTGAGGAGGATCATGAACAAAACTACTCTTAATGTATTTGTTTCTTCAGACACAGGAGGTGGGGTTGCCTTACATCCCCTGCTCCAGGGAAAAATAAAACTGTGTCTAAAAGCTGGCTTGTCTTAAATCAGTTAAAACAGAGGTGACAACAGCTCCTATGATCAAAGTCCAGGGATTTTTACATGCAGAGATACAAAGATGGAAAAAATACAGGCAGTATTTACACTGTTATCAGATACCCACACATGGAGAAGATGAGAGGCTTCAATGAGTGCAGCAGTACATAGAGACTGAATCTTTCCCACAGCTGACATCATTTCTTTTATCATTTTTCAATAAAAATTATACAAGTGTAATACAAAATTCATCTAAAAACATCTATTCTTTACGGTTGCTCTTGGCATGGCAGAGGACTAAACTGAAATCACTGACAAAGAATGGAAGGCTGAGAGTCACCAGTTTTCACTGAACCATCAATCTATGCAATAATGATGAGGCAGATGTGGTTTTTTTAAACTTCTGCTTAGTATCTAACAGTTTGTTTACTCCAGATGATTTCTTTTAGACCTTGACTATGTTATACCCATAGCTTAAATCCTAAGCAACCTTTGTTTTTGACATGTTGATTTAAGGAGAATTTCGCAAGAAACATTAAATGATGCCATGTTTTATAAGCTGAGTTCTACTGTGCATTGCTGACAAAGTAGCTTTGCATGTATCATTCTATTTTAAGTGACAGTCTAAAATTTATTGGTGAAGATAATGCATTTATAACAAGGTGAATTTAGTAACTACCACCCTATATCCCTTTTAGAATCATATGCTAATGAAAAAGATGCTCTAATGATTAGGGCTTGAGCCCACTGAATACAACACCTTCCAATTAGCACTCCCCAGCTTGAATACTACCATTAACATTAAACAACAAAAACAAAAATGGGTATCAATTCACATAATAGAAACTAATTGATGAAGTTAGAGGGTGTGATTATTTGTGATTACTATACAGTCATGCACTGAATGTAGGAGAACCCCAGTTAGTAGTTAATCTCTAGCTACCTCTTTGAAGATAATGAAATTGGCTTCCTACTGATGATTATTCATTAACAATTAATTCTTTCTTGGTGATCTGCTTCATTTTCAGCTTCTCACCATAAACATGCAATGGAATAATTACAAGTGGAAATGAAAAAGCAATTAGCGGCAGATAATGCCAACATCTGATTAAAACACAGTAGAACAGATCAGCCATTCAGTAGCTGCAACTTCGCTGCCTTCAGCAGGGACATGGAAGTTACCCAGCAATATTCCAGTTCAAGCTGCGTTTCCCTTTTATTGCTTCCCTTACATCCTCGCTCTGACACGTAAAATGCTTTCTTTTATTCTTGGGGGCATTGACTTGTTGTAAGTAATTTTTAAAGATTAAGTATTACTTAAGATGATTTGTCATCTTTCATGTTGAGACCCTCTGTCAAGGAGGAAGGAAAACAGTGCTTAAGCCAAGTCATTTAGTGCACTTACAAGCAAATGCATTTTTTTCTTTTAAATTTGAAGGAAGATAATTGAAGATTTTCTTGAGTGAAGTGTGTGGAGACATTTAGTCTCCGCTCCCTGAGACAGTATTTTCTCTTAAACTACAGAACGCAACAAATATCTTCTGTTGTAGCAGATGGTAATTATCTTTACTGTCACAAGATTAGCTTGCTTTAGAAACATGTACTCTGATGCTGCTAGGTCTCCAGATCACCACCTCTGAAATTAATAAATATATGGCATGACCTTTGAAAACTGTGGATGATTTCCAACCTGTGGTACCTATGATACCATAACTACCAAACACTTGCTTAGCAAGAAATCCAACTAAGCAAATAAAGGGTTTCCAAGAAATTTACAAAGTTGATGGGGGATCTGAGACCCAAACCTAGAGCTCCAAACCACTGGGAATGAAAGGCAGAATCTCAGCCCGGTCTAGAACACCAGGCTGCATTCTTCCATTGCAAAACCTTCAGCATGGCAACTTCCCATTCCTGAACAGAAATCATGGGTCCATTCTCTGAACTACATTTATGAAAGGGTTACTTTTCAGATGCTGATTAAGGATGTGACTTGCTATAACCCGATAATTTTACAGTTCTGCTTTAGGTAAGAGAGTTCACAAACAGGTGAATAAACAGAGCTGACACAATGGGCACAGAGATGTGTCACTGGCAGGAATTTCATAAACCTCTTGCTCAGAAAATGATCAGTAACATGGAACTACATGTTAGTTTTGTTTTCAGTGTAGAGTTAGCACAGAAGTCAGTGTTTTCATGGGCATATGATCCATTGGATATTTTTTCAGAGCAAAGAACAAGCAGCATTTCAGGAGTTAATGTTGCTTGGTTAGTTTGAGAGGCTCAATGTTGTGTTTTCAAAAAGGGTGGCTACAAGCAATCAATGTGCAGAGATTTCTGTCAGAACAGAAAATTACCTCCAAATACACGGGAAACAGTGTATTTCATGGTGGACTTCGGTTTCATGTATGTTTTATTTATTTTTAGGTTTTATTTACATTTGCTCCCAAAGATGCATGGTGCAGATGTGCTGAAATATTTGTCACAGACTCATGACTTGCAGGCTGAAAGCTCCTTCTGTGTCCTAAGGACAGTTAGAATATGGTAAGGGATTGGCCATTCAGCTACTGTTAGTATGGCAAGGTCTATATTCTCTCTTGTTTTGTAATTTCCTCTCATTTTTTTAACAAATCCTGGCAATACTTTTGAAAAGGCATGCCTTCTGTCTTCACTTCCCTCTCTCTCCTTTAATTATTTATTCTGCTTTCTCCCTGTAGAAGCTTTATTTTTACCGTATCATTAGTTCTGGCAAGTTCTTCTCTTTCTGTCTAATATTTTCAATTTTCTCATTTCCTTGTCTTCTATTCCAGGTCTTTCCTTCATTATTTCCTCTAGCACGTGAAAGAATACATTTCTTTATTTTATTCTCAGCAAAGCAATTATTAAGAAAATGTTTGTCCTATCCCCATTTTCTGTATTTCTAAATCAACTATGTGAGCTTTTCACATATATTGGCTCATATTCTCCTGGGGACAATGGTTCTAAATTATTAAAAATTTACTCCAAGTTCTTAAGGTACCTCTCTTAGTAAGATCAGAGATACTATCCTATTTCACTACTAATTTCTTATCCTACACCTTTGCTGTGGAAAGTGTAGGAAAAAATTTCAGGGAGCTTTTCTTTATGCCAGTTAGCCACAGCAGCACCATCCTACCAGTTACAAAGACTTTCATCTGTCTGTATGACCCATATAGAATCAGAATGTTAAATATATGAGATGAATTAGAAGCAGCAACATAATTCCCTGTGAAACAGCAGTATTTCAGCCCAGAGAAAATATTCATTTTGTCTTCTATTGATACTAATAGCAAATACTGATCTGGGAAAACCCACAGCAAAGCACGCTGACCAAATGTTCTAACCACGTATTTGGTGGAGTATGAACTAATCAGAATAATCAGCCAAATGTCTCAGGAGAATAACTAAGGGTGTTGCCATAGTACCATGTTTCTTTCACTTGGTAAACTTCTCCTTTTTGAGAAGACTTTCCCTTACAGCTGAAGGAGATATAAACACATTCCATAAAAATGTCAGGGCAATCCTGGTGGCATTGCACTCCTTTTTAGGCCAACTTCCATTCAATTATACAGTAATGTCTTGCACTAAGTTTATAAATGTTGGGGGTTTTGGAAAGAAAAAAATAATTTATTTGGATTTTTTTTTTTTGCATGAGCTTTTTTCTCAGTTGACTTATCTTTTGACACAAGGTTCTGCAACCAGTGCTTGGAGATATATCAATCATATTCAAATGCAAAAAGAGAAAGAAATGAATTACTATTTTTGGTGGTTGTGCCAGCTAGATTTGAATGGCTGAATTTGTGCTCTATATACTAAAATTTTGTTACTAACACAGGAAAAGAATTTTCAGGCCAAAATTTGCTTCCTAAGGAAGCTCTTGAATGTTTATATTCTCACTTAAGATATCAAATACAACACTTGTACCACAGAAGTAAAACTTTAAGTTAAAAACATGCAGCAGTAATGGCCATTTCATTGGCAATTGCCAGTAAAATAGGAGTCCTGAAATACTACAGAGCATTTGTTGATGCATTATTATACATTGTATAGGTTTTTTCTCCTTTAATTTTGGAGTTAGTAACTCAAACTTGTTTTAATGTGGAACATTTACTCATCAGTCCTGTAGTATTTAAGGTATTAGTTAGTTTAATGAATTAATTAAAAATAATCTTAGTAGTTGACGAGAATTCATCCACAGGCCTTTCCAAACTTCATGAGCTGAGTGTGCAATCCTGCATAGTCCCTTAACAGCAGCAGAACCACTAAAGTGGTGTTTGCAGTACTTAAATAGCAAGCCATCATCACATTCACAACGAGAAGGCACATTTCCCATATTAGCCTACCACCATAAATTAATTTTTTCTTTATAGAACCAACACCTGCAGGGGTAATAATGCACACCAGTTTGTCCCTTATGTGACTGAATGCATGATTGGCCTGGTCACCACCATTGGAGTTTCATGGGTTGGGCTGCTGATCACTTGCAGGATTTATAACGTGTTTTAGACATGAAAGCCTTTACAGCAAGTATTTATCAGCCACCTTACAGGAAGCAGGGTTAGACAGATGAGTGTCTCGTTTCTGAATTAGCAGAAACACTATCTGACATTTCTACTGCCTCGGGCAAGTAAAGATCTCCACCTTGCTACTGAATTGCCTTTTCCTAAAAGGTTTTAGAAAGCAAGACCTATAGGGTTTTTTTTAAAATTAAAATCTATTACACAGAGCCAGGGGGTAGAAAGTACATGGTGCTGAAAAGTCTGTGGTCATTGTGGAGTACAGGTTTGAGATCACAGAGGTGTAATCAGAACTGCTGCTTGCTTGCAAGCATGAGTACCAGCCATAAACTTTAAAAAAATCAGGAAAAAAAGGGGTTTCATTTCTGTTTCATTGACAAAGGATTATCTGTCACATTCCCCCAAATAATTTTCTCACTATCCTCAGCCACTCAGGGATTCTGCAAGAAGTAATACTGATGCTTTCCTGATCTCTCTTGAGTCATGATCAGCAGATCATCAAGTCTTACAGATGACATATTTTGGGTCTAGTTCAAAGTCTGTCTCATCTGTAGTTTGTATTACTAGCTTAAGCCGTTCTTTGTGACACGCACAGCAGTCCATGCTACACTCATTCTTTTTCTCCTACTGGGCATGGGGTGATGGATTCAGAAAAGCAGAGGCAGACTGTCTCTTCCAGTAAGTGTTGGCCGCTGCCTTCAGATGTTTTCAGCTTTCTTCAGGGACACTTCTCAGTCCATTGCTGTCACTAAAACATAAGAAGGCATTGCCTTCCAGGCAGCCACTCACTTATTGTCCAAAGTCATATGGACTCTTACCTCCTACTAATTCCTCTCTTTAAATTGTGACTGTAATTGTTTCCCTCTCCCTACGTCTACTTGAATTGTCGGACCATATCACTCATGCTTGTGACTTCTCTGCTGACCTTTCCTTCACCTCCATGTCAGAAGCAGTCTTTTCCATTTTGACTCTAATGCTTAAAACCTGAATCACATCTTAAATCTTCTTCAGCACACATAAGCAGAACAGGGAGAAATTTAGATAATTTAGAGAGAGACGTTGTGGTGGAGACTAGAAAGAGCAGAAGAACAAAGCTAAGGATTAACATGCCACCTTCAAGCCACCATGACAAACTACTGGTAACTGCTCCATTAAGAATGCTAATCTGAAATGTAAAATATTGTTAGACATTCTGCTTAAAGTAATTTGCCATTATTTTTTCACAGCCTACTGAAACTCCATGGATCTTTTGCCTTTTTGTCAAAAGACTTCGTCTCCATTTAAGTGATGAATACTTTTCCTTCTCTTAAAGATTCTCTGTAGTTTCAAACTTGGAGATTTAGTAATCAGCACCTGTAATCCTTAAATCTTTAGATTAGGTTTGGAGTGACATTTATGGTTAGTTTAACGAACTTAGATAAAAGAAAACAGACGTTTCTTTAAGCCTCAACCTTGTTTCTCATCTGTGAAACTTCACAGTAACAGTGTAATATTTTTTATATTTCAAGCATGTGACCTAGACCTTCACAAAAAAAGAACGTTTCTGTATTTATCGGGTTGCTAATCGCAAACAAACGAAAACAAACACAAAGCCAAAACACAAACCAGCCCCACCCTAAAGCAAACCCCACGACTGTGCAGCTCTGCAGAAGGGTAGGATGTGTGTACGTGTGCAAAAGGGAATGGACTGGAATGTACTGTGGAGCTCTGTGTGCTCTACAGAGCCTCTTTGCTGTCCTTCTCTTCCACTTCTTCCAGTGAAGGAGGAAGTTCTGCCTTCCACTGTGTAGACCCCTCCTCTGTTTTTTTGCCATTGAGATTGGGGTTATGCACAGAAAAACGTGTTTTCCCATTTTCCTTTTTTTTTTTTACTGAATCCCAGTCTGGACATTTAGGGTAAAGTTTTCACAGATGCTGGGTGGCAATGGCAATCACAACGGACATCTCTAGTCAGTAAGGAAGATTGAGATGTGTGAAAGTTCTGGGAGTGGTTATTCAACCTCATTATTCTTCTGCAAGAGGGAGAGAGAGGGTGTTGTGTTGGGGTCCTGGAAAAATGGAAGAAGTATTTAAGAGTAGGAAGAAATGGTGAAAAAAAAAAAAAAGAATTCTTTCAATCCTTTTGTCCAGTGTATCCAGGCACTGCTGGCTTCATAAACAGATCTTCTGTATTTAGTTCAGCAGCTAACAGCACACAGAGCAGCACAGAGCTCAGACAGGACAAATTTCCTACATTTTCGTAAAATGAAAATGTTCAGTCTCGAAAAGACTTTCACAGCCTTTGCTGATCCCTACACTGCTCTGAAGTCTGTGATACAGCAAGCTTGTTTAAATGATAGGATGCCATCATCTAAGTCAGACACTTTGAGCTCTAGTCTTCTGTGGAAATTAGGGTCACACAGTCGACACCTGCTCCTCTAGGAGCTGTGTGATCCGTAGGCTGTAACAAACCAAACTGAACCCCACCCCAAACCCCATCTATCACTCTGATCTGCATGCCTGTGCAGAAGGTAACAAACGGGATGTCTTTGATTTGTAAACTTGTTTTGGTTAGCACGTACTTACAAAGCATTGTACAAGTACTTGCTATTTACAGATAAGATGAAAACAGGTACTGAAGTTCCTGGAAGTTAAATTGAAGGGGGAAAGGATGGCATTGAGCTGTTTTCTAGGTTTGCTGGTACAAACAGAGTGAATGACAAGCATGTAATATAACATGCTCCTTTCAGAAAGTCTGAATTCTCCCAAAAGGGAAATTGTACCTCTTTTGTTGAAATAGTAGGAGCAGGACCACATAGCTCTCTTTTATTTATACAGTGTGTGGTGGTCAGTATTAGATAAAATGAGTGCACTGTATTCCCACTGTTATGGCCTACTCAATTTATACTCTGCAGTTTCTAACTTTTAAAAAGTAAACAAAAAATTCCCTTTTTAAGGAAAGTGCCATCTAGGTTTTTCTAATAAACAACGTGGGATAATTCACGTGCTAGAATGTGGGGGTTTTTCCTGTGCCACTTCACAGAATCTGCAAGTCGCAATGCAGTAATATGATATTGTTTTAATTTATTTATTGACTCAAAAGATCAGGGTGAGGAGTGAAGCAAGCACTTCTTACTATACAGAAAGTGAGATTCAGATCCTCATTAGAGTATTTGTCATAGAGTTGTTCATACATTTGCTGTATACCCTTGGAAGAAAGTGGCCAATTTTCCCTGAGACTACAGAGCAGTCTCAGCTTCCTGACTGCCAGCCTATCTGTTTCCCTGGTGTTCAGCTCCTCGATTAGTTTCCAGTGGATGCTGCTAGGCTGTGAGAAGATCTTCATCAAAACCTAAAGTCTCACACAAAAGGAACATCTCAGCAGCTGACTGAGTCTAAAAAAGGACTGAAAATAAGCCAGGAGAATAACAGGAAGCAGTTCTAAACTCTAAATATTGATCTACTGAAAGCTTACCTTAATTTGCCCTACACTTACAGTAGACTATGGTCCAATTACCCTCTTAGTGTCTATTTAAAAGAATTTTTGTAGCCTACAAAAGAACCTTTAGTCATGGTAGATTTTTTTTTTCTATTTTTACGAGGAAATGTGAGATTTCACAGCTCTTTTATCACATTACAAAAGTCCCCCCATGCTGTGCATCATGATCATGCAGACACAAGGAAATGAAGCTCACCAGGTTACCCAAGCACAGCTGAAGGAACAGAGTGTACTAAAAATACATGTTCAATACATGTAAAAATACTCTATAGTTACATATGTGCACACACTTATTATGTTGTTTTGCAAGATGGAAAGGAAAAATCTTTCCACCAAATGAAAACACTGAAAATGAAATGACAACACCAGCAGATGTTAAAGCAAATCATCTAATTAAGATTATTTCATCAACCATTTTAAAAGACATTTAAAAAGGCAATATAATATTAAGTCACCAGAAGAAACGTTGATTATGCTTGCACATACAGGCACAATAACACTCTAACTGAAGCTGCTCTTTGAAGCGTGAAAACAAATGATACTTTCAAAAGTGTTTGTTTTTTTTATCCAGCTGTGCTTCACATCCTGTCAAAGAAAAGAATATACACATTAAAAAAAATCCTAAGAACTACAATCCACAACCAGAAGACTACAACTAAAACTAACAGAACTTGTGCCTGGATCAAGACTGCAGAGTGAGTTCTGTGAAGCATGGAGAATATCTTCATTCAGACAGTGGGAAGAATGGTCAAATGAATTTGCAAACACTGGGAACCTCTTTTTCACCTTCTATGCTTTGCTTGGGTGGGCCAGATTCTGTCTCAAAAAAAACCTGAATTAAAAGACAGAATGAAATCACAAGCATATGAGTCTGCATTGTAAGTGTTATGTTGATGGAAAATCAAAATCAAAAGGAAGAACTTTGTCCTACTCTCTTAGAATAATGTTAGTGGAAACTACCTTCCCCACTTCTTGTGTTTGCTCTTCCTTTCAGTTCTACTGTAGGGTGCAGTATTGGGTTTTCACTGTTAAGTGTCATTCTTACTGCAAAATATTTAGTGTGGGAGAAATGCATTGGCTGCCTCCTTATCACAACATCATGTACATTCAGCTTCTCCTTTCACTGGGATATATAGCAAGAAACACACTTGTCTTCATGCCACTGGTTGAATTTTTATTCCCAGCTCTTACCTTCTTTACTTTAAAATGGTTGCTGGATAACGTAGTACATATTCATTAAAATAAAGTAGAACATATACCTCCACTCTCTTCTTTCTATTCTCTGTGAGATCCAGTTCATGCTGGACCCCATATTGGGCAGTTTCATTTCTGAAAGATCTCTGGTTCCTCTTTTTTTGTTTCGCTTACCATAATTGTTCCTGTAGGAATGTATCTTTACTGCTTCTAAAGCAGCCTGCAAAAGCTTATCATGCTTTAGAAGAAAAGAAAGAAATCTTTTATTGTGAATGCTACATTAAAGGGTAATATTTCTCAGTGTTGTTTTTTTTAAACTATCTTCATGCCTGTTCATCTTTGTTAATTTTCCTTTTATTTAAATCCCCCTTCCTCAAAGCAGGGTGTTACAACCTGATCCCTTTGGCAGAAATCTATCATTAGTGTCATTCCTAGAGATTTCCCAAGGAGGTTTTTCCCTCTCACCTTGGCCCCAATGCTAGACTGCCAGTACAGAAGATGAAGTTTTTTCTTTGCAGAGCAGTTAGTCACATAATGAGCAAGTCCGCAGGCTCTTCCTATCACCCTCCATGGGCAGTACCTTACAAGCAGTGCTGAGGAAGAAGAGCAACTTAACTAGCTGGGAAAATGAAAGAAGGGCAGTGCCTAATGCAATAAAATAAAGTGGCACTTCAGGAACAGAATTTCTTTCTCAAAGATGACATTCTTGACTGTAAAATTCCTCTGTAAGAAGCCCAGTTGAGCTTCACAACAGGTTTGCCACATTGTCAGGGCTCATTTCCATGTTTTGGTATGGATGTTTTTGAGATTGAAATAAAACTGTCTTGGGAAAGTTTATATTTATCCCTCTTCTTTCCTGAATCAGTTTGGCAGCAAATCCATTAAGCAGTAGTAAGCTTTGACTGGAAAGACACTAAAATGATGTTGCAACAGTGGATGTTACTTAAAAGCATTACAAATATCAATTGTTTTCAGAGGTTACCTCAGCAACAATATGGAGCAAACAAGCAGATTCTGACCATGTTAGAGTCTAGAGAAATATTTCCTCTTTTACAGAAAAGAAGTTCATTGGACATTCCCATATTTACTGACACATCAGGAACTTTTTCTGAAGTGTGTGTAGGTAATTACCGGACTCACAAAGACTGGAAGATTTGAAAACATGCTGTAAACTAGAAAATCTTACAGAGGGAAGTTCTCAGAGCAGCACCACCCTTCTTTTGGTGAGGTGACCAGATTTTTCCAGAGAAATCAAACCCTAAAGCAGTTCTTATTTTCATCAATAGGGAAGTTG
This sequence comes from Eopsaltria australis, assembly GCA_034509425.1. NCBI lineage: Eukaryota > Metazoa > Chordata > Aves > Passeriformes > Petroicidae > Eopsaltria > Eopsaltria australis. Next base: position 5,803,632 of record JAVTVJ010000030.1, read on the forward strand.
AACATTCAGTAAACCCTCATGGTGCTGAGAATGACAAGGATATTATAAGTGTTATTGAATGCTTGAATTGGTGTTTGAGGCTGCCATTGTTCCAGTCACCATAAAAAAAATCAATAAATTATTGTTTTGTCATTAAAAACCAAAGTGTTGATGAAGGGTCGAGATTTATTATTTCCTTCAAACTACATCAGAGGCAAGGAATACCTGCATATTTAAATAGTCTAAATCAATTCATTTGAAACAGTGACATCAAAAGTACTAAATATTTATACCATATGGAGGGAAAGAAGTTGTGACCGGGGGCTTGAGCAGGATAGATGTGTCGTGGCAGACTGTCACAGCTGCAAGGCAGAGCTTCTTTCTGACTAACTGCTCCCTTGCATTTTTCAGTTGATTAAGGAAAGCCAGTCTGCAGTAGAAAAATGTAAGAGCCATCCATTGTGAGTGGATATTTTGGTGTGTTCGTACACAGCAGTGGGAGATGGCTTCTCACAGAGGGGAAGAACCTTCTCTAAAACTGGCTCTTGGTGGAAGATGATATGGGAGTTTCCGAGCTTAGGGGTAAAGTTAAACTCTTTCTCTACTACCATAAGAAAGTGTCTTCCCAACATTCCTAGCTGGGGTCAATCTGTTTCAGCAAAGAAAAATTCAGCTGCAACTACTGGAACTGAAATGTTGACAAAACAATGATTTTCAGATAGGCAGGGTTTTTCTTTTTTTCTTCTCCACAAGGACATTTCAACCAGGCCCTGTCATTTATATTAAAACTCGAATTTTCATATGGAAAGCCAATGTTTTAATCCAAAAATTATGTATGTATTTCTTAAACAAACCCACACACCTGCTGCAAAAATATTTAGTCCTAAATCTTCATTAGGTAAATGTTCTGTTAATTTTCAGCTATAGTTACTAAGATGAAGTTTCTGATGACACTAATAATCTTTGTTTAAATGGATTGTGAGGTGACATCAAAAAAATGAAACTCATTAAAATTACTAAAATCTTTGATTTATTAGCATATTTATCACACAAAGTGGTCTATAAACCTCCAGACTCTCAGACTCTCTCATTGCCACTTGATATAAGCCACTTTTGTGCAGATTTGAATAACCCAGCAAAGCAGAACAGTTGCAACATAACTTTTAGTGCTGGTCTGAAAGCCAAGAAGATGAAGCTTGTCCCCTGTGCTCAGTCTTTCACAAGAGCAACATTTCATAGATCTTTGATTATATTTCAGCTTGTTCACAGGAGAAGGTCTGCTCATTAATTTACAGCCAGACACAGGAATGTCCTCATTAATTGTGACATCTTCCTGTCTGGCTTGAACAGTAGCTGGGCAGTGTCTTTGGTATCTCCTAGAGCAATGGAGTTTATGTTCCATTGGAAACCTGAAGCTAAGCACAAAACAAGGGCGAGATGTTAGAAGAACAAAAGCTGGTGTCAAACCTGGAGAGGTAATGTGTTAAACCTCCTTTTCCATTTACTGCTGAAGGAGGGGTTTGTGGTCTGTGGTGAAAAGTGTTTTGGGGTTCTGTGCACATTTAGCAATGTTTTTACTCTATATGAACATGTGTCAATCAAAGCCCCATATATTTGTTGCAGAAGAGGTAGAAAATGTAAGCCCCACACCCTCTCTTGAAGAGGTGACATTTGTGTGGCTTTGCCTGATGGAGGCACTTGAATGGGGTCAGTCTGCTGTTAAGGCTTGAGGCAATACTGCAAAGGTCAAAAGAAAGTCTGTTTTCCTTTTTGCTCACATATGTGTGAAGTTGGCTCTCATAAATGTATTTTTAACATCTTTCACCCAGAAATACAAAGCTGTGTTGCTTGTTTGCACTCTTTGTGTAAGATTACAGGAGGGTAAGCTTTGCTTTCACTGTTAGCCAGCCATTGATGTGCTGTGGTTAACATCATGCCACACCTCAGCCAGAAGGTGTTGTTCACAGGCAGATTGTTCTGGCATGGGCTCATGATTTGCTTCCAGCTGCTTGCAACTCTGACAGCATACACGTGGTCTGAAAAACTGCAGCAAATAGGTGATGAAGAAAACGTTGCAAGGGTCATCCACATCTGCAGGGTAAATAAGCTGTAAGATATCCATGCCATGCCCCAAGCTGCTGGCAGACTCAGGCCTTCTCACAGCCCTCAGGAGCTACTGCATCTCTTGTCCAACTCGCTGGCAAAATCAGCTACATAGCCTGGTTCCTGTGGAGCTTTTCTTAAAAGACACAATTCTGGGACTGGAGCTACAGAGTAAGAAAGCCAAACCATCCTGTATTACATATTTAAGAAAAGGTATCTGAACTTGATTTGCATATTTTACATTTTTCTCACTCATTCCTCTTCTGCCTATCCCTTCTGGCTCAGACAAACACATAAGCTGCAGAGCAAAAACTGCATGTCAATAGCCAGCTGGCCATCCTGAGCACTCTAGGACCTGATGTGGGGGACTGACATGTGAGGGGCAGGGAAGAGATGCTGACCCTTTTTGCAGCCTCTGACTTTCACAAAGGTTGTGGATATTTCAGCAGTGGAACTTTAGAAGAGTCAGGATTAGAACTGGTTGAATAAATAGCGAAGATTCAAAACTTTGCCTAACATCACACAAATTAACCACATCCTTCACCTTGAAACTGTAAGACTTTTCATAAAATTTACATAAATATCAGTAGAAAGCCTACTTCAGGTTGGATTTCACAGCATATGATCAAGTTCTAATCTAGGTAGATCAAAACAAATTGCTATTTCTTAAACTGCTCTGTTGTAAAGCTGAATGAAACACCTTCATTCACCATTTTTCAGACAACAGCACCTGGACAACAATCTTTAAGCCTTGAGCCTAAATTTCCAATAAACTTTCAATCTGATTGAGATTTAGTCTCTGCCTTTGTAGTTTGACACATTAAAACTCAAAAAATTCTCACTAAAATTCTGAGATGAAAGTGATGCCTGGCAAATTTACTTATTGTGGAAGAAGTAAAGTTTGAAATAAAAATGTCTGTGGAATTCACCTGGAAATGAAATTATCTTTCCCAGGTATAAAACTCTTATTTACTACTTCAAGTACACATTTCATTTATTGTATTGTTTCTATAACAAGAAACACATAGCAACAAAACAAACCAACCTGGGCTGCAGGAAAAACTATTTCATCAAATATAAACTTTTACAAAACAAGTAGCTCTACAAAATATACTCCTCCCCCTAGTGAGAATGTGAGAAAAGAGAGTGAACTGAGAGATGTTGTACACATCATCAAATGTTTCCCTACAAGTGACTTCCAAGGTGATCACTGAAGAATCTGTAGAAAACATGGCTTTGGTATCCACATTGTATTGTGGGAAAGCATCTGTTTAACAGGTTTAAGTAGTGAACAGTTTTGCATAAACAATATGATGAAAAGTGGCTAAAATAATCTAATAATTGAACAGGTGCTCATCTAGCAACATGTAAATGCTGGTAACACCTAAGATTCTTGTTAAATCCTCCTAGCCTATACAGCTGCATAACAGTCTAACACAAAGGATACCTACTGTAAGATAAGATTGTCTTTAGAGTGTTAAACACAGCTTACTATTGGTTCAGGGAATTCAAACACATGAGAAAAATATTAACCAAAACCAGTTTAAATCATGTTCAGACTCGAAAGTCCAAGATGCTTTGTTAAAACTGAAAAACGTCTTCAAATGCACACAGAACTTGGTATATCTTCCTTGAGTTTCAAGGATGAGTAATTTCGCTTTACCACAACTGTCCTGAAAACAGAAGATTACAGTCTTGTTCTTTACAATGCCATGGTAATGTAAACTAATCCTGCCAAAACAAATTAGCACTACTGAGAAGAGCTGCTAAGCAGCTGCAGATCTTTTAATTAACTGATTAATTTTTCGGAGTATGTGACCTCTCCCAGTGCTAGACTACAGACATTGTACAGTGCTTCCTCACAAGAGCATGTTAGTAGATCAACTACAATCTCAGCAAGATTCAGCTCACATGATTTCTTCAGAACTTTCTAAATCCAGGAAAAATAGTCTATTTGTTATGTCCAGCACTAAAATATAGCCGTAGTTTTCACCTCAGAAACTATTTCTAGATGTTAGTGTAAAAAATCCCCTTTCTCCAAAGGTATCCCTTCTTTCCTTTTTCCATGAAAACCAAATGCCTCTCATTTCCCTCAGCACAGAATTACACAATTTGTCTTTGCAATGCCAGAGTCAATTATCAAATTCTAAGCACTTGAAACACATTGTATTTCCTCAGAAATTTTAAAAATTAGATAAATAAAAAGCCTCAACCTGTGGCTGAAGATATCATAGGACACAAGTAACCTTATGGTTATACTAAATGAAAAACCATTTCAGAGCTGGCACTGTGCTTTCCAGTGCACATTTGCAGAGTGGGAGACCATGACTGCATGTGTGCTCTGCCCTGCAAGGAGGAGAAGCTGGGGTTGCTTGCTTTGCTTATCCTTTAGGTCACTGCCACAAGGCAGAATCAGATAAGTTTATAGCACAGGGAAGGCACCAAATACTGAGACAGTGTCAGCACAGTGTTAGACACAGAAATAAAACTGTGGGTGGTCCTAAACCACTCTGAGTATCTCGCACTGTCTGTTTCTTTCCCAGTAAGACATCTCACCTTTGTGTGGCTGAGAAATCCAGCTAGCTCAGCTTCACACAGCTGCTTACCAGCAAGTATTTTGCATTAACATGAAGTTCTGGCTGCTTCTTACATTTTTTCACATGTCCCTCAAGGCACAAACACACGAGATCTGCAGAAGCTGTCCACAATCTCTTGACTCTCTAAACCCATTTTCTGTCATTTCAACTGCCTAACAGCTCTGATGTGATCCTCCTTGCCTGGATTTCAGGGAAGAAATAGGCAAACCCTAACCTTGATGGCCAGGGAATTTATCCCATCACACTGGGGCAGCCCAGGATCTGCAGTAAATCGTGAGCTAAGGAACTGCTCCTCATACCTCTTGTAAGATGTGGTGTTTGGGTGGATATCACACTCCCTCTTACTGGGATCCTTGCTGCATGATTGCTCAGCATGTTTGGTGAAGTTGCTAGGAAGCTTATGAGTAATTTCCTTTCCTGTATTTAAGGACACTTGTCAGTCTGAATTCATTCTCTGCCGAATATGGTGTGCACAAAGCTGCCCTAAGCCAGAAGAGCACCTATTTACAATACAGGCATGACTGGTTTAAATCACCCAGATCAGCAAATTCCCACCTTGACTGGGTCACTGCTTGTATGGGACTGCTTCTAGTTCTGATGATCTGCACACTTAAAAATACCTAATCCTTGTTAGCACCATGCTGCACTGTCAGAAATAACTTGATTCTTTGTGGGGGTTTGAATATCTCTTACTTTGCCATCCAAAGCAGAAACTGTTTATCAAATTGACAGTGTGAAAAGGTAGATTTAAATCTTTGCATCAATTAAGAAGCCAAAGAGCAGTGAGCTTTGCATGATACAAAATAAACCAATTACTGAGAATGTGGTGACGGGGTGATAAGTTTTTGCCATGCACTTCGAATGGCAAAAAGTAGAAAACATTGGTCTTAACCACTCAACAATTTTGTGACAATTCATGTGCTACCAGCACATGGAAAAAAGGTTTTAAGATTTGTGTATTTACAAAAGCACTGGTTTTTATTGCATGCCATATTTTGAAAGAGACTCCTCTTAACATTTACTAGCAGTATATTTTGTTTTCAGTGCAGTGCTAAGACAAAACTTTTCTATTAGGACTTGTCAAAAGTTGCTTAGGCTTTCATGGGCTATATTATTTAATAGTCTCTTTGTTGCCTTTTTGAAGCATTTTTTTGGGACAATTTAGTCTTTTAATAATTACATTTAAAATAAAGGGAGCAGCATTTCCTAGAAGTAGGTGGCACAGAAATCACAGCAGTGAGAGTGCTGTCTTACACAGTTGAAACACTACAGTGTGTATTTTTCTTCACTGCACCACCCAGAGCATCTTGTATTATATCTTCATTACCAGGTAAATAAACTGCCACAAAATGTCAAAGTCTATACTGCTTTAAAGCTGGATTTTGTTTGCTCACCTTGATGAGAATTTATTCTCATAGGAATTTATCTGGAATTTAATTATTTGTGGGAGGGAATATGTTAATTTGTTTTCCAAGGAGAAATATTACAGACATCAACTGGCTGCCTAGAAATATTTTAAAATCATTTCATCATTTTTCTTTTTTTTTTTTTTTTAAGAAAAGTTTGCTTTATTCTTCAGTCTGTAGTGGTTGCTTCATAATTAATTTTTGTAGGAGGGAAGGTGTTTAAGACCTTCCTCCTTGGATGGCAGTGATAAATTTTTTAAGTTGTGTGACTTGGTGACTTTTTGTCCCTTAAGATCAATTATGGTCACAAAAGAGGCATCAAAGTGATGCAGTGCCCTAGGGTAAGAGAGGCAGATTTCCCTGGGAAGCTCTTGGGTTTACCTGGCAGCTGTGGCAGACACAAGGAAAATCTGGGAATGTGTTGCAAAGTGACCGGAGTTACACAGGGAAAATGAGCCCACAGCACTCAGTGAAACACCATTCACCATTGGGGGGGTTCATTTTCCTGCAGCTCAGCTCTCACAGGCATTGATAGGACTGACTGCTAGTGATCAACACTGATAACCTTTCTGCCTTGGGGAAACTGGGAGCTGTCTCAGAGGACTGCCAGCCAGATGTGTCTTAGGGAGAAGCAATGAAGAATTTAACTGTATTACATCCATGTGTGAGCACTGGGCTCTCCCCAGCCCACTGTCTTTGCCTGCCAGGCTCCCGCAGGCAGAGTTCACACCTGAAGGCTCTGTGTGCCTTTTCCGCTCTTCAAACACGCAAACAGGAAGAAGCAAATTATCACTGAAGACTTTGGTGCAGCACAGGGGTCTGGGGTGTCTTTGCACTGCCTGTCTGAGGTCTCTCCCCAGCATCTCCCCCCTGCTTGTGAAAACCCCGAGGCTGTGGGCGAGCTTTCCATTTGCACCAGTGGTGTGAAAGAGAGGAGCAACAGGAAGGGAAAATACAGCATTTAGCAAGAAGGAGGTAACAGCCCTTCTGGCTTTCCAGCTGTTGATTCTACCCATCCCAGCTAGACAAATCAAGTAACCTCTGGAGTTAAAAACCTCTGAGTTATCCCATGAGCTGTCTACCCCATTTGAATATGCTATGCTATTTAAATTTAACTGTGAACTATAGTATATTGCATAAAGTTAAAAGTACTGGTTTAAATTAGCATATGGGATGGAAGGGATTTTTTAGGACTTGTGGCAGGGGATGTTGTTTGGAGGTTTTTAGTTTCAAAACTTGTTTTGAAAAAAAAATTGGCCCAGAAAATCAAAGTTTACAAGTTTGGAAATATCGAAGTAAACCAGGTAAATGTCATCACAGTTAAGTCTTGTGGACTTAAAGCTAAGCATGTGCAGTGGTCTGTCTGGCTACTACACTGAATCATTCTCTTAAAGCTATTTAACTGGCAAGACTTTAAAGTGGAAATCTTCTGTGACAATTAACCCCAAGCAGATTCCCACCCCACCGCCACTTTATTTCCCCACAGCTGTAGCAAATGTCTTGTGCTATTTATTCTCGGGAGTCTTGTTCTTCCAGCCTCTCCACAGCAGGAGCCTTATGTCAAACTTTTTTTTGGTGCTATTCTTGGAATCACCTGTCCAGTGATTCAGAAATAGATCTCAGCACAAGTCTGTAGGACCTTTTTATTTTTTTTCTATTGTGATTTCTGGAAACAATTTTTCCTAAGAAAGAGTTGGTGTAAACACATATCCCATTTAAGAATTTCTCAACAGACATTCCGATTGCTCAACTACCATCTCAACATTTCTGAAATACCTCAAGTTTTCATTTTAAAATGAAATCTTTAAGCAATTTAATCCCCCCTTCCCCTCATTTCCATTCTAGTAATTCAGATTTGGTTGTTAATTCAAACGCTGAAAATCTTTTGCTAGGTAAAATGCTGTCTAATCTGGTCAGAGCTGCTTGTAAACTAAAATTCAGGCATGGAAACTACTTGCTTTCCAAAAAGACGAGCTTTTTAAAACATGGAGATAGTTTGCATAGATAATGTACATACTATTATATATAATAAAATAAATATAGTTCAATATAAGGATGATTCTTGTTCTTGCATGTTAAATGTCTAGGATTTATCTTTTTTCGGCTGTGATGAACATCTTCAGGCTGAAGCACCTGAAGGAAAAATGAACACAAAAAACTCTGTGTAAAATTTGAAATCCTAAAACAGGCAGAAAGTTGATAACAAACAATAAATATATGACTTGGATTCATAAAGATTGGAGAAGCTGTAAAATCAGATATAAACCCAAATATCCATGACACATTACAGGTTTGGAATTTATAGCTGTGGCCCCAGCAGCACTTTTTGTTAATTCCACTCCAACTTTATCAATAATTCTGTTTGAACTACATGTACAAGTGCAAGATTCTTTGAAGTCTGGAGACAAAATTCAGCCAAATTATCTCTGGGCAAATTTCTGTGAACACAAAGCCCTGTGGAGCTGATTTAAAGTCAATAGGAGCTTTTAATGAACAAGAGAATTGGAGTGGCAGGGGGCACACAGGAGCAGTCTGTGCCACCCTTGCTCCCCATTGCACAATACTGGGTTTATGCAGTGGGCAGGAAGGAAAAGAAACTGATTACAAAGAACAGCCACCAAAAGGAAGGTTGGCAAAAAAGGAAGAGTGAGAAAACTGCTTGTCCAACCCCTGTTGTGGATAGCTCCAAAACTCAAGAGCAGAATGCAGGGCTGCCTGTTACACTTCAATATTAGCCATTAGTGAATGTTAAACACATCTCAGTGAGAGAGACATGATCAATGCAGCTTCACAAAGGTGAAGGGAGAATAAGCAAAACAGTCCACCAACTTCACAGCTAAATATATTGAGTAGAATACTGTAAATGCTGCTGCCATATTCAGGCAGGCTGAATGGTAATTATCTATTTTCTTTCTCTGAGCTTCTGTTCGTGTTTCTTTTGTATCCCAGTTGAACCTGAGCTAAAAGTGCTGCTGTGGACTGGGAGGGCACTGTGTCCACAACAGGAGTGATGGTGACACCATAGCCTAGAACTCCTCAAGCAAAGATGAGTGCATGTCACAGGCTGGATATGGCAGAGAGACAACTTCATCTATCACAAATTACCTCTAGGGTAGAAGAGGGGAGCCATTTAAAGAGACAAAACACTACCCAATGACTGAGGACAAAAAGCAAAGATTATCTACAAAACTGAAATTATGCAGGAGCTGTTAGGTGTATAGTGGTTTATAATTTCATTCTGCTTCCACTAAAATCAGTTCGACTGTTTCAACATGGGCAGAATTAGGCCTGCTGTTATTTCTCAGTGGAAGTTTGGTTAAAGTATGACAGCTAATATCATATTGATAACAAAAACACTGCAGGAACAGTAGAGAGTACAAGCTGTCAAGCTCTTGAAATGGAAAGTTCTACCTACCAGCCCTTGCTGGGGTGTGAGTCCAGTATGATGAAACACCACAACCTGCTCTGTGTCAGGATTTTGGGAATTTGCCTATACAAACATTTATTAGGCCTGACCTTTCCAGCCCTCTGAAATCAATCAAGAAGATAATTAAATTGTACTCGATTTTCTATAAGACAACTGTTTCAGCATGCAAATTTGTAGAGATCTGATGTGTCTCAGGAAAAAAACAATTACTCCTTGACAGCTGGCCACTGAAAATTGTAAGTTTTAAAGCTATTATTTGTTGGATGTACTTAGAGAATTACCAATTAGCCCAGAGTGGCAGCTGAAAATTCTGTCACAAAGCCCTGATGAAAAAGATACACTTTTCTCCAAAGGTGTTGAGCTATTGAAACTAAAGCTTCTTCTAGAAAGGGTCAGTTTCCATGGATTAGAGAAAGCATGCATTTGTCCAGAACAATCCAAACTCAAGTCTCAAACTGAATTAGAAAAGGATTTCAACTTGGTATTTTCCCACAGATACGTATGCAATCACTGGTTACTTGCTACTTTCAGCTGTTGAGCCAAGTAAGTCTTAAGCTCTTGCATTCAAGTAATTATTTAGCATTCAGAACTGAAAACCTTTTGAGATATCTGTCAACCAGTACCCCTCTTCAAATTTTTCCTTAAAATCTTCCTTTCTTTCAAAAGCTATAAAATATTTGTGAGTGGGATGTCGGCTCTTCTCCTGTGCCCCTGGATTGGCACATTGACCAGAGCTGTCACTTTGAAAGCATCCCTTTTCCTGCTTTCAAGGGTTTTGGTTGGTTGGTTGGTTGGTTGGTTGGGTTTTGTTTTGGATTTTTTGGAATGCCAAACACTTATCCAGGGCACATTTTTATTTCTGTAGTATTCCTCAGCTGTTAATTCCACTATATCTTTGCCTATTCACAACTCATTATATAAGATTAGTAACCTAAATCACATGGCACTGTTCCTATTCTTTGACTAGATGATGGTGAGTGCCCTACTGGGGCACCAATACCTTATTTGCAAATAAAATAAGTTGTCACTTAGTGAAAAGCCAAACATTTGTGTGGGCAGATGTCCATTAGCACAAATGTTCATGGATTAATCACCAAAAGGGGTGTGAACACTTTTGAATAGAAAAGCAATTTAGAATTCATGCAAACATTTGTGAATAATTTCCCTAGCTTTTCTTAACTTGAAGAAGGCCGAATGTTTTGATGTGGGACTCTCTGATTATCTCACTGCAAAATGGAGTATTAGGACTGAGACATGAATTCAAGTTTCAGTGAAACCTTTGCAAGTAAATTTACTTCACTGGACTTTCAGGTTGCACTTTCTACCTCATTGACTGCAAGCCAAAAGCATTTTACAAAGCAGGGCTGTTCACTGTACTCCACTGTAGCAGCTCAGTGCAGAAGTCAAGGACCATTTTGGGACTCCTTAAACTGACTGAATAATTTGTTTTCAAATCCTCATGCTCTTCTAAATGCTGTGTGGTTTAGTGTTATATTCCAATTATTTTCTGCAGATGGATGGGTCTTGCACAGTGCTTTATAAAGTGATCTCCCCCGTTTTCAACTACACTTAACAGGCTTATCAAGCATGCATTACCTCAAAGGCATCATCTGTGTATCATTAAATGCAGCTTTGTAACAGAAGCTGAGACTCCTACCTATGATTTACAGACTACAGAAAATGTTTTTTAAACACTCAGCCTTGTGGAAGCAGAGCCCTTACACTTGCAAGACATAAAATATTGCAGGGACCCTGCACATGAAAACGTGTAGGAGTTGTTCATTGCTGCCTAGATGGCTTGTTACAGGTGGTTCTCCCCCTGCTGCAGCCAGAGAATGTTAGAAAGAACTTACTGCAGAGAGTTTTAACAAAAGCAGATAAGCAAAAAAGCTGCTTGCTTGATGGAGAGTGTCAGATAATGGAGCTTTGGGAAAACTTAGATTTGTATTAGACTTTGTGAATCACAGAAAACTATTTACTTGACTCCTCACACTAATATTTTGAAAGGCAGTTTGTGAGTATTAAGAGCTTGATCTTTGAAATAGAAAAGATTTACTTTGAACTAAAGGTACAGAATTAGATCCCTAGCACTGGATAAGTGCTTTTAAAGAAAAAATACCACGGTTATATTTTAAGTGCATATCTTACTATAATAACATATCCATTAGTTGTAAACACCAGCAGTTGTTCAAGCACAGCTGTTTACAATAATATATGACCTGACCTTCATAAAAAATCCATGTAACTTAAAGAAGACCTAATGCTATGATCACAAAATACAAATGAGAAAAGGCAGCGCGCAGTCTGATCAATACCAGGAGCATCCATTTTTACCATATAATTCTCTCTCCTCTCTCCCCTCTTCCCCCCCTGCCCCCATGATTTTAATAATTAAAAAAAGAGCAGTTTTTAAATACAATCTCTGAACTCTTGTTGCATGCTTCTCTTTCCCTTGCCTATGGGTATCATCAGCATGAACTTACTTAAATTTTCTCAACAATAAAGCACTATTACAACCTGGCACTACCATTTAATAAGCTGATAATTTGTATTGCAGTGCATAAAATCTGGTCTTTTTTCTTGGAAAAGAAAAAGATATCTGCTAAACCAGAGGTAGGAAACCATCAGTGAGAAAAACCAACATCTGAAAATGCCCTCCTTGGTTTGCACAGTTGAGTTGGACATCTTAGACAATGGTCAGAATTGAGAGAACTGCCTGGTGGACAAAACATAGGCAGCAGCTACTTGACAGAAACTTTTGTTGATGATGAAAATAAAGAAACAGCCTTTCAGTCATCTGAAGGTGCAGTTTGTGGATAGAAATGAATGAGAGGGAGAGTGAGATAATGCACACCAGAGCTGCAGTGTGACGTGCAGCTGTGACAGCCGGCCAAAAACACATTAAAGAAGAAATCAGGCTGTGTGGGATGTGACAGACATCCCCATCTTCCACCCTCATGTTACTTTTGGCATAATGATTTTGTTTCTTACTGGTGAAGTGCAGTTGTGATAAGAGATACCCAATAGCTGTTGTTCTCCCAATGTCCGCCCCTCCTCCCCCACACCAAATCCCACTGTCAGCAAAGAAATTACCATGAGCTTCTTCACATCTGATCTTCTCCTGTGAGATCCTTTTATCTGGTAGGAAAAGAACTATAGGAAGAAAACTAATGTACACTCAGAAAACAAAACTTACAAAGCCATCTTGGGCTGGATGAAACAACTCTCTATTGTTATGGGCAGAAATGAGAACAGGAATAAGGTAGATATCAAATATGGTTGTTAGATATATTTTTAAACATTGACTTGCATAGAGATGAGGGGTGGGAGAGAAAAGAAAGTAAAATAGGTTAAGGCTTCTAAAGCCTTAATGAATTGAATATCGCAGCCTAGTTTATCTAGTTAGCTAATGAGACCCATTTTAGCAGCCTAAGTGATGCAGCACTCTCTCCCTGTAACCGCAGCCCCTTATCTGACACCAGTCAGAGCTGGGAATTTCTGCGCTATCAGCAGCCAGGTAAGAGCGGTGCAGCAGCGCTGCGGTGCCTGCAGGAAGTGCTGGAGGTGTTTTTTCCCTACTGAGGCTGAGGAGCAGCCTCGCTGGGCCGTGCTCTGCAAACCAGCAGCTGCAGGCTGTCAGCAGGGGCTGCGGCACCGCCAGCCCTCGGCTCCCGTCGGCAGCGCATCCTCCGAGGGTCCCGCAGAGCCAGCTGGAGCCGGAGGATGCGCTGCCATGGGAGCTTGCGCTCAGCGCTGCTGCTGGCTTTGGGCACTGAACGAAACCCAGTCTGACTCTGCCCGAGTACTGGAAACACGTGGGACTGGGAGTAAAATGAGCTAAGGAAATATTCTGAGTGGAAAATCAGGGGAGATGTAAGCAGATAAAATGCCATAGTGTAAACTGTTGAAAAATGTGTAGGACAACTGCAGATGTTCTAAACCATCCTGTGTGCTGAATCTGCTTGCAATGGATAGGGTCTGTGTAACTCAGTACCTGCTAAGAACAGCTTCTGTGCATTTTATTTTTTGCAATGTTTTTTAGGCCACGAGTGAGAAGGCATACAATGACTTTTGGAGTGAGCAAGTGTCCTCATTTCGTTGCACCAATGAGTAGTATGAGAATGTAATTTTGCAAAATTTCATCTGGGAAGCGAAATCTAGCACATCTCCAGGATCTCACAGTGTCAAAAAGTATTCTACTAGATATAGTTATAAAACAAAATCATTCTTTACAGGCAGTTCCTTCACTCTTTCTAATTTTAAGAACACTACTTGTATTTGTAAGTCTTATTCTAACCACAGAAGGGCATAGAGAGACCTTAGGACTGCAGACAGCTGGGAAGAGCATTGCAAAGCCATGCTCCTGTGATCCATACATTTTTTTGTATCCAACTGGTGCATCTCCTTGAAAGAGTGAACTGCACAAAGAAGAAAAATGCAAAAGAATTGGTTGTAAGTCTTCAGAGAGTTATACAGAACACCACAAAAATAGGTTAATCTGCCATCTGGATTCTTTCTAGAGGAATATATTTTAGAGATTTGTGAGTGAGCTTTTATCTTGAGAACCAAGAGACAAAATGTGATCCTTTCTGTACCCATGGGAAAAGATTTCCCCCTAGAAGCTGTGCTGGGAATAAAGAAAGGATTCTTTGGCATTAGTTACTAGTGATGCTTTGTGGACACACAGACGCAGCCCAAAATCTGAAAAGAAAGTCTGTCCCTAGCATCCAAGCTAGCCTGTGCATTGCTTTTACCTATATTTTATAAAAATTCAAGATTTTGAGAAGCATCTGTTGATTAGTGGGTGATATTCTAGTAGTGATAATGGTTTCCTGTACTATTTATCTTTTTTTTTTTTTTTAATTTTCTCCTGAAGAAACTATTTACGTTTTTATTTTTTTTTAATTTTCTAAATATTATAATGCTTCATAAACTCTTCCATGTGGGCCTATAACTGTGTATAAAATGAATTATTGCCTAATGCAAGCAACATTCCACAAACAAACCCTCTAGGTAGAGATAGATCCTTAAAATGTCCAGGGCAGCAGTTTACTATTTCAGCTCTGGAACTGGGCATTAAGAGTAGCTATAGCATAACAGCCAAATTTTGATTCCTCAGATGCCTAATTGCTCTAATACTACTGAGATTTAAGTGTCTAACTACTTCTACAGAGCTGACTATATATAGTCAGACTCGTACTGCAGCACAGAAATTTTTGACTCAGCTAGCATTTCTCATGTTGCATGAAAAATAGTAGTTGCTTTCCTAAAGAGGTCCTATCCCTGTCAGGCTCTGAGAATGTGGAGGCAGGAAGTATGTTTAATATTTCATTCAGTGTGCTCTTTTGGGGGAAGGAAAAAAAATTGGTTCTCAGGATCTTTTGTGCAAGAAGATGGTGATTAAGGTTACACTCCCACAGTTCATAGGAAGCTGGTGGGCGTAAATCATGCAGTTGCTTTCTGGCGTGCTGCCACGGGCAGACAGGTGGCTCTTTGCAGCCCTAAAAGACATGAGGAAGTTGTCTTACAATGATAAGCATAGCTCATAGCTTCAGTAACATTCCTTTACAAAAACTTATTGGTAAGGACCTGCATAAAAATTTAAGATTTTACTTGTGTACCTTTAGTGTTTGAGTTTCTCATGTGGCAGCTGTAGAAGTATTGTTGAAGAGTCTGACACATTTGAGTAATACAGATGGTGAGACAATTTAACCTATTTAGATCTTGCAAGGAAAAAAGAGTTTAATTTGAGACATAAAGTTCAGATCCCTAATGCACCATGATCTAAAATCTCACTCTTAAATGATGGATTATCAAAGGGTTAAATGAGAGCTAGCTAAATTTTGCCTCTCCAGTATTTCTGGGATTATATTCTGCTTTGTTCACTCTTGTTTTCCCCAGGAGAGTTATCTGTCCTTCTGCTGTTTCAGCTAAAGTTTTCCACCAAGCTCTTTTCTCACTGTGGTAATGGTAGAAAGCACAATTGTCACTGTCCAAAATATGCCCTCTCGGCTGTGAATTCCCATCCTTGAGCCCTCCTGTGCTGCCCCTTCAAACGGTGCAGGAGAGCCTCACTGTCTGGGGTTTTGCAGTCACAGGAAAGTATGTGCTGGCAGCTTTTCCAATAGCCAGACAAAAGTATTAACCACAGTTTGAAGTGTCTGAGTTGTTTCTGCCTGGGTGTATTGCCTTTCCCTTGTTCCTGCAGATTATTTATCTGTGCTGAGTATTTGCAACAAGGAACATGAGAGTGAGAATTAGGATGTCTGCAACTACCTGAACAGGAGTGAAGCCTGCTACAGCACTGATGCTTGCAGATTTTTTATTTACCAGTTAATTTAGCGAGACAGACTGGTGACATCATGATTTGACAGCAATTACAGCACTTGACAGAATACCAAACATTTGGAAGATGTAAGTCTTGTTCTCTTGCACAAATTATTCTTTTTACTACAAATATTAAAAACCACTCAATATCCAGTAATGCCAATGAATTGTCATCTTCCCTCTAGGGGAATCATCAGGGCAGAAAAAAAATTAACAAATAACATGGTTTGCCAGTAATAGCAATGATTCTAGGTGAAAGCAAGATAGCTATTAAGTATTCCTGTCTCAAAAATTAACACTTCGTGTCAGCATTTCAATATTTAAGATCCTCAGATTGCTATTGATGTACAAATACATTCATTAACTATTTGCACTCTTAGATCTCTCTTGGCTTTAGCATATGTTCTTTAATCAACTGATTCAAACCCTTTAACTTAATATAGATGTTGTTTGCAGATTTTGCAGTTCTGAGTTTCAATGGAGACCACTTCAAATAGTCATTAATTACATTGGAATCAGAAGTTGGTATTAATCCACAGTCATCAACACTGGCTGATGGTGTGGCCCTGTTAGAATGCCTCAGCTCCTCATGAGTTGGGAACCTACTTCCCAACTTCAGAGGACAAGACAAACTTCTCATCTATGCTTCTCTTAACTGCTCTTCAGAGCCACTGTCAAGATAATTACAATGTTTCTTCTCATTAAGCTTATGGTATTTACACCTAAAACTTTGAGCAATGAATAATACCTAATAAGATGTATAGCATGAAAACATAGAAGAAATGTTAATAACGAACCAGACTATAACTGTTTCAAACCCATTTTTATAATCTCATTTTTCCTGAATGTGCTATTTATTTTTCTGTTTCTATTTAATATTTTGTAAAGTCTCAAGAAACAATTCTAAAATTGCTAACAATCATGTCTTAGCAGGATTCTGCTCTCATTATACCTAAGGAGAAATTCCAAGGTGTTACCTGTTGACAGTGGAGAGCCTTGCTGATACCAATACCCTCAAAATGGGACTCTTCAACAGCTGCAAATGTGCAAAGCAAGGTTTGCCTTTCCTTGACTCACTGATAAATGAAGGAATAGTAATTGATTAACAGAAGATGAAACAGAAGCAGTGGTGTCCCTTTGGTGCAAGTTATTAAATATCCCAGGGAGAATTTTTCTTGCTTTTAAAAAAATTATTTTATTTTCCTTTTTTGCTCATTTCTGCACAGAAAACTGTTAGGAAAAGCTTTAAGACAGGAGTTTCTGTTTCTTCTGTCATGCTGTTTTGAGCTGGGTCTCCAACCAGCTCTACTGCACCCGTAGAGCAGCAGAAGCAATTGTCAGTTAATTCTGAAGACAAGATAAGAAACGGTGGTGGCATTTCGGGTTTATCAGGAAATGGCACAATAGACCATAGAATTTCACCATTGTAATGAGCTACATAATGGTTAAAATAACAGGAAAAATACTAAAATTGTGTTTGTTAATAGTAGCTGTGTGAAGGAAAACAATTAGTGAATTAATCCTTTTACATGTGAGATTCCATAACAATGTATGTAGAGAAAAATATTCAGACATCTTGTGAAATTATCAGGTTATTTAATACTCTGTGTGTTTCAGCACATTTTATTATTGTCAGTGTTGCTTGAATCAGTTCTGCTTCTGGCTTACAATATTCCTAGCAAGCTAAAATCTGTTGCATTTTCATGATATTTATGCACTGATAAAAAAAATCTGTGACTTGTTGTGGAGTCTTTCTGTGACGTTTCTCACAGCCAAAAGAGGACACAGAGAAATTCCTTTCTATCAAGAGCTCTTTCACTAGAAATAAAGGCCAATGACATCTTTTATTTCATTGTCTAGAAGACAGCCAAGAAAGGCTGAGCCTTTCTGCTGAGTTAACAAAAGCATAACACCAGAGACATTTTTAAAGAGTTCACAACTTGAGTTCAAGGCAAAGCAGAGGGCTGGATATGGAGCTGTGGAAAGTCCAAGGGAAGAGTGGAACTTGTTGAACCATGTGGGGATCAGAGGTCTCAGCATTAGCTGTCTTTCATCATTTCAAGACCTTAGCTTTAAATTCGGAACTTCCTGCTGCTAATGGGATACCTGACTCTAACTCTGAGCCATCACTTAGGCTTTTTTTTTAAACTTCAGTAGTATTGTATTATTCTAAATATCAAGAGGTAAACATTAAACAAAAGGAGGGGGGAGATTTGGCTACTTTAAATATTCTTAAATAGAAAACAGTTTTGTAGCAAAGAGGGTATTAAAAATGTGATGCGTAGTAAATAAAATAATTTGATTTGTTAAGTATCAAATTCACTGCATTAGCAAGTACAAAACTTTGTTTGCATGCTAGCTAAAGCTGGTACAGGGATACTGACTCTTTTGTTTGACAGTGGAGGTGCCCAAAAGATACAAAACACTGCATCAGATTTTGTCAGTGTTTCACACAGAGGTCAGGAATTTTCTCTTTTCCACTGTGCTTGGTAAACACTACTAGTTATAAGCCCCACCTTTGTTGTTATTTTATCAAAAGATAAGAACATTAAAATTATGTTAAGGAAAACAGTTTGAGTCGTATGAAACACTATTTTTTTCCCTATTCTATAAGTAGTTCTCTTAAAACAAAATGTGACTTGGTTAAATTGCTACATAAATAATTCCCAAGGCAATTTTTGCAGTTAATTTGTTTTCTTGACTGGATGACTGAAAATGGTGCAAACAGGTATTTTAGATATATTTTGGGGCTTGGTGTTTTTTTTGTGGTTTTTTAACTTTTTTTATGACTGTAATACAATTCTTCTATGGCATGAAGTCTAGTAATTAAATTTCAGAATCAGAATTGCATTTAATGAGTACATACATTATTATACTGGATTTCAAAGTCCTCTAGCTGCTGCCTGTGTTACAGTGCTAAAATAAAGTGCTGTCACTAAACTTGTGAGCTGAAATAATTGCCTGCAACAGATACCCTGTATCAATAAAATGTACAAAAATTTAAATATTAGAAGAAAGTGGTTTTTCTCTATTTTTCATGCCGTATACAAAAGTATTATTGGAAAATCTGAATTTATGGCTTGCCTTGTACTTCAGAAGAAAGGCTGACAAACTCCTGTTGAATAGCCCAAGGATCTCTGTTCTCAGGGTTTTATTAAGACTTCTATACATGGCTTTACTTTGGGTCTCTTTAACGTAAATTGAGCAATCCTCAGAGGCTCTCAATTGTATTTAGGATTTATAAACTATACCTTCAACAATGTGAATGTTTGTATTTAAGGAACTTGGACAATAGTTTCCCATGGCCTGCAAATGCTGACTTACAATAGAGAATATATTTTTCTCATTTATAAACATCTGGACAAACTGGTTCGCTGTCTAGATCCCAGTGCAAATTAGGGTCTGATTTTTAATTAAGTTTGGCATGCATCAGAGGAGTACATATGCTCAGCACATGTTTTTACCTTATACATCTTTTGCTCCATTACCTACGTATTGTTCAAAATGAGTTCTGCTGCTGAATACAAACTGTCCAATTTGCTTTAGTTGGGAAAATTTACAAAATGAAAAATAATCCACATCTTTGACAAAATGAAGCCATGATTTTTTTTGAAAAGAATATGCATGGGTTGGGAAAAAAAATCACTGAACTTGTAAAATTATTAGAATTAGTTGCCAAGTCTCATGTACTTTCCAGATTTTGAAACTTCATAGGCTGAGTTCACCAAAAAGGTGCTAATTTCTACCTAGTGTTTGAGGATGAATTTCTCCAGCAAAACTGGAATAATTTTACAGTATCTAATTAAGAATAAATAAATAATGTTTTCATATAGTTCTGATGTGGGAAGGACTTGGAAATGAAACCATGAAGCTTGTCAGCTTTGAGAATTGTGATTGTATGTACAATTATAGTGATTTGTTCTACAGGAGAACATTTGGAAATAAGCTTTATGATCCTGAATTGCAAAACGTTGGGGATTTATTGCATGTCATTACAACTAAGTCTAAAGTTTCTGCTGCACCACTCCTGGCCTGACTCTGCTCCCTGAGCACACCTAGAGCTGCAGGACAGGAAATCCCAGAGGATTATACTGAGGCAGATGGGACAACATTTCCAGGACTGCTAAATATTGCATCCTTCCAGGAGAAAATACTGGTTTGTCTGTAACCACACGAGTCATAAAAGGCAGAACCACACCAGTTATGGGGTTTGTGAGCTGTCTCTGCCATTAGCACTCAGAAAAGGAAACTGAGACATTGAAGACAAGCACTCACTGACACCTTTCACTTCAAATATGTGGTCTTGCTATAGTCTCATTAGAAACAAGATTTAAATAGGAAAGAAAATGCAAAGTTATTTATCTCCTTAGGCCTCTCAGACCAATACCCCATGAGTGAAGGTGAAGCCAGCTTGCCAGGATTGCTGTGGAAATGAGGTGGTCCCAAAAGTAGATGCACTATTTTTTCCCTCCTCAGCTCTGCTGGTCTTAACCAAGAGTGTGAACTCACAGCACAGCCGTGTTTGGTAGCTGGAGAATCCTCCTTTACAGAGAACAGCCTCTTTTACCCACTTGGAACTCTTGTCCACTCAAGCCCCACGGAAAGTGAAAACAGAGGATTCTGTGGATTCTCAGCCACAATCACATCCCATAACCTGGACTGATAATTCCTTGTTTCTAGGGAAAAAACCCAAGGAGACACCTCATGACTCCATGTTTTTGATCGGCACTGCACACACATAAACTGGTCAGCACTTAAAGTTACATAAGTCCTGTACTCTTATGTGGTTCCAAAGTTTGTGTTTTTGAAAAAAGGATTAAGTGTTGCATAATAATTTCAAAATTCATGTATTTCATATTTATATGACGAAAAAGACTTAATAGGGTTTATTTTGCCTTATGTTTCATTCACAAGTCACTATATGTATTTACTTTTTAGAGAATGTAAGGGCTACTGGTACAGAAGTGTTCCCAAGACATGCCACATTTTGAGTAAACACTCATGTAGTCAGAGAAGGGGGAGTTTGCTGCCTGTTTTTTTTTAACTTTGTAGTTTTTTTGAGCCCTTAATGAATGCTGAAAATCCCTAACTCACAAGACTGCTGTGAGGATAAATTAGTGAATGTTTGTAAGACGCTTTGAAGATGAAAGGTGTGATGTAAATGCTAATTATTTATTATTACTATCTTCCTAATCTTGGACAAATTTGGTTGATGTGGAAGTGAGTGACTGATCTTGCTAAACAGAGGTATGCACAGTGGAGAAGGGCCTTTTCAAGATTCACATTAATAATTCTCCCTATGAATCTCTCTGTCTATCCTAACCCACTGCCTCTGCAAGACTTTGACAGTGCCCTTCAGACGAAATTGCTACTCTACTGCAATCTCTGGGCCTGGTCCAACAACCCATGGAATCACAGAAGGTTTTTCCATCACTTTCAGGGAACTGGGAAAAAGGTCAAAAATAGTCTTTTATGCAGTATTTTGGAAAATAACTAAATGAAAAAAGCCTGTTTTCTGAGAACTGCCCATACTTGCTCTCTGCATGATTAGCTTGATACATACTGTCAGGTTTTGTCAGCTGTGTCAGATCGCATTCATATCATGCAGTTTCCTTTGAGCACAATAATATGATTCTTTGCAGGTCTGTTCAGCTGTGAATCTGTAGCTGTCTGCTGCATTAAATTATGTGCAACTTTAGCATCACTATATTATATCACACAGGGCAAGACATTTGGGTGTTCAGGGCATGAAAGTTGTTTGGTTCCCACTCCCACTCCAAGAGCACACCAAAAAGTCATCTTTACAAGAAGAAGGGTCTCAGCTCCCACTGCCTTCACAATTCAGCAGAAGCTACATCCAGCTACCTCTTACATGCTTATCTCTGCCAGCTGTACCTCAGAAATGTCCTTGTACTGGAAGCTGCTCCCTTCAGCCTTCTCACTGTGAGGATGCACTGTGGGTTGTCACCAACATAATGACCATAAAATCAGGGGTTTTCTTGGAATTGAGCTGTCTTTGACTTTGCAGGCCATTCCAGCATAGAAAGAGGTGTTAGCACCTTACATCTAATTGACGATATAGTTGCTTAAAAAGAGTCAATGGTATATGACAACATTTTTCAGATACAGCAGAATGGCAAACTATTAAGGAAGAGGAAATGTAGCAGCTTTTTCTGTACAAGTACCAGTTTACATCTGTGCGTGCTGTCTGTGTGCTGCAGACAAGTATCAACAGGAGATAACGGTTTCAGATAGCCAACAGTAAAGCTAGAACAGCTTGGACTGGAATAGAACCTCTGTTCTCAGCAATGGCAGAGATCCAAGGACTATGATATGTTCTTTATCTCGGCAATTTAAAAGGCAGTTTAGATACTCTGTTCATTCAAATGAGAAAGTGAACCCCAGGAATTCCTATAGGAATTCCTATGAGTAGTCAGGCTCCTTTCACCATCAAAGAATCCAGGAGAGCACATAGAGAAGTGAAATGCACTGGGTTCATTCATTACTTGTGATGTCTATCAAGCAGAGGCAACAGGAGCAGGACACAGCTCAACAACTCCCAGTCCTCATGGACTATCACAACACATCATGCTACTAAAAACTGAGGCAGTTTGTGAATTGGCTCAGCTATGAACTGAAGGTCCTCTCCTCCCAGTTTGGCATGGGTCACCTAGCTCTGTTGTGCAAAAGAATAGTACTGTGACCTACAAAAACGGAAATAAACCAACAGAGAAACTGTTCTACACCTACAGGTGTGACATATTGCATCTGTCTGGAGCTGTACTGGTGCTCTGGGAAGCACAGAACATGTAGACTCAGAGCAGTCCCCAGAGTAAATATCCTTTTTTGCTGGTGACTCCCAAATGTCACAGTAAAGATTTTTGAATGCTCTAGAGCTTTTGTTCCCAGATTGTGGAGTGTTAACATCTGAAAACCAGGCAGCAAAGGTGCTGTGTGCACTTACAGTGGGAGTTCTTACAAGAGAAAAGTTTTCATTTACAGGTTTCGGTGGCCTCTTTGCAAATCTGTTGTGGCCTGTGGGGCTTTTACATCATCAGGCCAGGAAGCAATGTAATTTCAGTTACTTCTGTGTTGCTTATTTGTTTTTGATGCTTGTGTCATTAAAGATGCATAACTAGATCACATTAACCAATTGAGACATTTTAAAATAATGTGTAATGAATAGGTTGATGCTGCACTTAGGGAAGTTAATCCACAGCCATGAAGCTGTTTGCAATCTCCCATCTATCTCACTGAATGCCTAAGTGCTGAAATGCAGGTAGAAGGCACTTAAAGCACCTCTCTGCCTCCACAGATCCGGCCCTTAATTTAAAAGTACATTGCACAGTAAATAGGATTAGTCTTCTAAGGAGTGTCCTTTAGTCTGTTACTGCTCTGCAGTTCAGTGCCCTCTCAGAACAGGTACAAAAAGCTACTCACAGGATCTCCAAATTCTCAGTGGCCATTGTCACTGCTAGGTTGCCCTTACTGCATATTAGGCTTTAAATGCAGCATTTTTACATCTGATCAGAAAGCTTGCAGTCTGCCATTAACAGAAATGCCAAGGGCATTGTTAGGCCAGTTTGTCCTCAAGCTATAGGCATTACGTGTCACAACTATATTTTCAGTTTAAAGATATGACAACTGAAGGAAATAAGACTGCAAGGACTGAATAATTTGTCTTCAGTGCTCTTTAACCTAATTAATATATTATTCTGAAGTGCTGAGGAGCCACATGAATCTCAAGGCTTGAGCTTCTGTGTACTCAATGTTGAATTATTGCTAATATAGAAAAGATTAATTGTTGATGACAGGACAAGTATAGTGTGATAGACCAGACTAACCCTTCAGATCACAAAAACTTTGCTTTTGTAATCTAGCAACGGTTCTTCAGTAAAATAAAAGTACTTTCTGATAACTCAGTGAATACAATTACTGAAATAATTAGAAATCCCAGTAAAGATTCTACAAGATGCTTTAAAGGAAAGCTATAATATACCAGAAGCAATACTGTGCAGCAAATTAAAAACCACTTTCAATCTTTGCACATGGACATGCTGTTCAGGGAAAAGGTTCTGTGTGGGAGGAGTGTGGAGGAATGGGAAAACAAAAACTCCAAGAGGCACATGCAAAAAAAACCTGTTTCCAGTTTTGTATAAGCATGCAACTAATTCACCTCCAAGGCTGAGAGCCTGCAAAACAGTCTCTAAATCTTCAGCAGAACATCTGGGCTAGAGATGGGCGGGCACAGCCACTCTGAATCAGTTCTGCATTTACTAATTTATTACTACCTGCAACAGGTTTATTGCATATTACTTTTCCCAGGAGGTAAATTATAAAGGCAAAGCACACAGGACATGGCAACTGTAAGTGAAAAGTGTCAGTATATTTTATTACATTGCTGGCAAATCTTCTGCTGAATCGAACTTGTGTTTATTCAGGTTTTGTCGTACGTGGGTTTGGATGATGGATAGATTCTCCCACAGGGTCCTACAGAAAACAAACAAAATACTCCACTAAGTATGAAACTGAATTTTACAGGGATTAAATGAATAAAAGGCACAAGATGCAATTTCCCATCTACTGATTTAATACTACAGAATGAACTCATCAAATCTCTATTTTTCTCTGACTGGCTTTATCCCATGTACTGCAGATAAGTACTGCAAAACTGGACAAACAAAGGTACAAAGAGATCTAGGCCATGAGTTTACATCTTTCATATGCATTAACACACACTTGAAAGAAAAATGCAAAGGCTGTGATTATAACTTTAAAAAATCAAAAGATTGTAGCCCTTCAAATTGGACTATTAATTACAGTTAAAAGTCTATGTTTATTCCAGCACTTGTATGAATAGCCAACACTGTTCCAAAAGATACTGCCCTGTCCAACTGCCCTGGTGTCCAAATTCAAAGCATTTCCTGAAGAAGCAGACAGATTTAATGAAATAATATTAATCTCATGTTTTCTTCTGATTGCTTTCTGTCACCTGTTTTAACCTTGCATATGTGCTTCTATTCTATAACCATGTGACTCATCAATGACTGTTCTATTCTGTATTTTAAGATAAGAGTCAGTTATATACCACAGAAGAGTTTTCTCATACAAACAGAAGATTAAAATGAAATACAGAAAAATACTAGTTTGATTCAAGAATATTTCTTTCTTCAGTTTTTCACTCTGAGCTGTATTCAGAAAGGAAATCACAGGTAACAAACAACTGCCCAAAAAATAGTAATTTTTCTTTTAGTAGAAGTAGCACATTTCCAGAGGCATTCACAAGATTTTCTTACAGTCATCAAAGAAATAACTCCTGGGCAAGTTCCCATATAGTAAGTTACATCCAACAAGGATCTTGATGAAAGTCCCTCTGGGGGTCAGTTGAAAAAAAGGATGTTTGGTTGACTCTTTTCTCACAGGCATCTATTTTAGGCAGAAGCTTAATTTAAAATTTTCTTGATTGCTTTTTCTTTACAAGATTCACCTCCTAGACTGATGCTAACATTTCTTGTTTATATATTTTGATTGAAGAAATTTAAAATATCTGGTCTGTTTCTGTTTCTGCTGATGGAAACAAGGAAAGTCTCATTCATGTGAACCTAAACATGGTTATGTATTGATGTTAAACATATTATTTTATTCCTGTCAAGAGTACATTATGGATTTATGTTCTGGATAAATTTAAACTGTTCATACAGCTACCAACTGGCTTCAATGATTGCTTGCAGTTGTGTTTCACAGAAACAGTCGCTCTGTGGCTTTTACCCAGGCCAAAATCTGCTTCTCTTCTCTGTGCTTTGGCAGTGCCTACAATTAAAATCATTCATTGCATACTTTTATATGCAAGTTGTTCTTTTTTCACCAAAAGCCTACCGTAAAGAGAGTTTTACTGAAATTTCATGCACAGCAAGGGATTTTAAGAATAATAGCTATTATTTGTGTCTGCCATTAACATGACAGTATTTTTTAAGAAGCATGAACATAAAACATATGATAAAACAGAGATTCAATCTGATTTTGGTGACATGAAACCATTAAAAGTAAATGAGGCATCTTTTATTCAGGAAAATTTCC
The DNA here is from genome assembly GCA_034509425.1 of Eopsaltria australis. Classification (NCBI taxonomy): domain Eukaryota; kingdom Metazoa; phylum Chordata; class Aves; order Passeriformes; family Petroicidae; genus Eopsaltria; species Eopsaltria australis. Next base: position 5,829,548 of record JAVTVJ010000030.1, read on the forward strand.
AATGTACAAGATAGTCTCTTCCCAGGCCAAAGAGGGAGAGAGCACAAAGTTCAGCTCAAGTGCACTGACTGCCTTAAAGGGAGGTATCTGGAAACTGTATCTGCAGGTGCTTTGGGAGAAGTAAATATTCCAGCAGTAAGTGTGTGGCATCCTTCCCATGGCTCATAAAATGATGCAAATTACATCATATGATTTTATAATTCATATATGAAGTCTGAAATTTTGACATGCCCAGTCACACATGAGATTTTTAGTAGCATATTTCTTGGAGGGTTTTTCTTTATATTTTCATGGAATTTACTCTCCACTTATAAAAGAAATAACCAGTCCATTTTTGTGTATTGTTTTCACCTACAATGGCCCTTCAAATTGGAACAATAAATCTACAAAGAACTGGAGCATTTAATATCTGATTTGAATAATTTTATAGATATTTTTTATCTTCTAAAATTGTGTCACTAATCAAGGCAATTGATATTTACTTTTAAATAATTTTTTTTGATAATAACTCTTGCCTTTTAGTCTCAATTTCCTACAAAAATTATATAAGTAAACGCAAGTTTTTACCTTTTGCTGTTTTGTTAGTATAAGGCCAAGATGCCAAGAACATCAACAGGGAACTGTCTCTTGACATCAGTAGTGAGATCACATCTTTGTCATGTAGAAATACTTCACACTTGATTCAGTGATTTACCAGATGGAAGAATACACACTGAAATAACTATAAAGTCACTATTGTTTTAATGATATCACAAAGCTCCCTCAGATATATCACCTGAGATGCAGCTCTCCTAAGGAGCAGTGTAATTCTGTATGCCACCAAACCGTGCAGACTGATTTTCATGCCATCTACATCAGAATCTTTTCCCCATGTGACCATGTGGGAGTCCTATAAAGGAGGAACTCTGCAGTGTGTTATGGCATATTAAAGGTATGAATGATATGAAGAGGAGTTCTTAAAATAAGTTGCCTGCTCTCTTAAGGCATAAAGTACCCAATATGACTATTGATAATATATATGTGCAAGCTATGAGTAAAGCAATGTAAATTCTATTCAGCTCTTTTCTTTTTAAATCGAACACTTTTTGCTTATCTTTTTCATTAAAATGCATATCCTTAGTGTACAAAGTGTTAATTAAATCACAGTGCATTTCAAAAGTTTCCAGACTTCATGAACAGGTCAGGTATTGGTAAAGTATCCTGTTAGGAGTTCCTGTTCCCCTGGGTTCAGAGATCACAGCAGGTCACCCTATTCAACCACAGTCACACAACAATGAACAGTGGTGCTATTTTCAGTGAGTTCTCCCATTTCTCTCTAAGCTGATTGGAGATGAAGTAGGTTTGTAAAACGATTACATGTTGGAGATATGAAATAATTAAATAGTTGTGCATACTTTCTGGGAATATCCTCTCCTGATATTTAAGTACATTACTTTTAGGCAGATAGCCAAAATAATTTTAAAAGCAAATTCTATTTTAAAAAATAGTCTGTGACACAGAGCATTAGAATGACTTTGCAAACCATCAATACAGTGACAGTAAAGTTGTATCTGTAATACCAGGAGGAGTAAATATTACCTATTTCTAAAAATAGGCAGGATACTTTTTAACTCATTAATTTTAACACCTTTTCATCTGATTTCAGGCTTTCAGGCAAACAGCCAAGTGAGTCAAAAGGCAGCCTTTCATGTATCAGTTATAATTCATGGCTTGTTTTCACACAAAAAGATTCCTCTGAAGGTGGAATTTGAAGTCAATTGTGTTACCTTAAATCTCAATGTGTGAATACTCTCATTCAGAATAAATGATTTTAAACAGAGTAGAAAAGGATTCATGTGGTTTACATATTCATGTTACTTGGATTCTATCTTTCCAAATGTTCCTGTGTAAACATTTACACATTGGACTGTATAGGGTCTGAAACAGCTTGGCTCAGGCCTCAAAATGACCATGTTTGGAGTGGTGGGAATGGTTTGAAATTGTGCATATTTCTTGAATAGCCTTGCAGGACCCGTTTGATTTCCACCAGTTTTTATGACAGTTTTCACTCCCAAATTTAGTTTCATCCCATTTATTGTACACTGTCTCCCTGTAATAAATGTATGACGGGGCCCATGTTTGCTCTGCTTTGAAATGGCATGCAAGGAATAATGTGTTTCGTGATGCTAAAACATACTTCTCCCTCCTGGCTTTTCGAATTTTAAGAGGAATGGGATTTTGACAAATGTTTAGTGATTAAATAAGGACAGATACAAACCTCCTATTGCAGCCTTTATGTAAATCACCAAGTAAATCAGATTATTTTTTATGTGGAGATGTCATCTATTTATTTCTAGCAGATAAGGTACATATGCTCCCCAACCCTGAACTTCAGTGCTGACCTGGGGATTCTGTCTGCAAGGAGAGAGCAGCTATGGTCAGTTAGCCAGGTGACAACTGGCAAAACTGTCTTTTAAAAACTAATTGACTATGACATTAGACAGCAAGCAACCTCTTCAAGCTTCCGGATGTCAGACAAGCAGGGGGGTTATTTTGCAAGAGTTAATTTAATGTAGTGTTCAGCTAAGCCTAAGTAACTCCATTGAGACAATAAGATCAGAGCAAAGATGCATTTGCTGTATTAAGTTGTAAGATTTTCAAGAGTTTAGCTGTGGAAGTGGCTCCCACAGCATCCATTTGTCCCTGCTGATTATGTGATACAAGTTAAGTACAAGGGAAAAAACAAGGGAAACTCAGCCCCTGCACATTTATCATCATGTAGCACTGACATTCCCTTTTTGTACTGTGCAGATTAGAAGGCAGACTCACATTCAAACAGCCACAGAGTGGTTTCTGTTTATTTCTGTGGAGGTTGCAAGGCAAACAAGCGTGGTACTCTGGGAAAAGTCTTCAGGCAGCCCCACCAGCAGAAAAATGTTACCCGATCATAGCTGTGAGTGTAGAGGGAGCAATTCACTTTCCCTCCATAACAAGAATTAGCTGCTAGAAAAACATTCCTTTAAGCAATCTTGAAGAACTTTTTCTTTACTCTGTCTCAGAGTCTCCAAATCTTACCTGAGTACCCCAAGAGGTGTGTATGTTCCTGCTCCATGTGTGAGCTTGAGCTATCCTGGGTTGCTGGGCTGAAATGCTGTCAGCCCAAGCGTTGTGCTCCAGTCCTCCAGCCTCATCTGTCTTGAAACCAGTTTGAATTGCACTGGAACAACTTTATAATCTCAGGGAGCATACCTTTAAAAACATGTTAAGAGCTGGAAAAGATGCAAACATGCTGATACTCTAGAGAATATTACTAGCATATCTCGAGCACAATTGTGTCTGTGTACCCTCAGTTTACTTTTCACAATTAAAGGTCATTAACTAAAATTAGGCCTGAAAACATTTGCAAGCAGAAAAACATAGTACATATATAAATGCTTCTTAAAATTAGTTTCAAGTACACTGATGTCCTAATCACTGCCTGGTGTACATGCACTGTTTCCTTCTCTCAGCCAAAATGTGGTGCTTCATTGCTGTAGCCAACAAAAGTAAGATTAATGGCATCAGGATCATGGTTTTAAAATAAAATGGATGTCCTCTTAGGTTTATTTTTGCTCAATGCTGCTTTTAAGGAACTTCAAGCCAAAGCAACAAGAAGTAATCTGACACAGATCCCACACTGCTATTCATGATACCATATCCTGGCATCAGAAGAAGCACAGTACTGGCTTAAGTGGACAGCAAAATCAACTTCCAAAAGTGTTCCTGTTTTAAATGAACTTGATAGGACGTCTTTTTGAAAAATCCATTCAAAAGGGGATGCTGAATTTTAAATTTTATTAACAGTGACCAACCTTACAGCTTGTTCAGAGATTCCCAAAGCTCTCTTGATTTCATAACTGAGCTGAACTAATGTCACTAGGACTGAATCTTTACCACACGTGTACTGGAAAGTGTCCTAAAAAGACTGTACCAGTAATTGCATGTCTCAAATAATGACTTTCAGGAATAGACTTAAGTACAAAACAATTAATGTATTATTCTCCTGTATATTGTGGAATGCTCCTTCTCATATAAAGTCATCCACCTGCCTAAATGCTTCATGAGCAGTTTTGAATGCCCATGACAATGACAATACTGCAATTAATTTTACTTCTTGCAATAATTGAATTACTTTCATCTAATCAAATTATTCTCTCATTATACATATATGTATATGTATGTATATATATACACACATACATATATATGTATTTACAAATAAAAGAATATTTGCCTGATTTTAACATATATTATTGGCTGCTGGTAGTTGACACAACAGCTGGCTATGACATTTTATGTCACTCTCCTGTATTAATAGCCTAGAAAGTCATCATTCATGTTGAAAAATTCACAGACTTAAAAACAATTGCTATTTCAACCCTAGAGGAGATTCCATGAGTACCCCACATTTAGCAGCCAGCTAATAGACTCAGTGCATCAGCTGATGGCTATGAATAACTGAGAATGTCAGGTCATGAATTAGTGTGGATCTGGATTCTCTCTGACAACCACAATGATCTTATTGCAACACGAAACTGCTGACTGCATAATCAAGCTCATACCTTCAAACCAAACTATCGATATTGTAAAAGTTAAGGTTGTCAGTAAAATAAATATTTAAAAAATGCCATGAAGCATCCAAGTTGCTTCATTTCATACATTTCAGCAGAGACTTTTTAGCTTTCTTTTTCCTCTCTCTTTCATGTGTTTACCAAACTGTTACAAAACATATGCACTATTTTTGAGGAAGAATAACACAAGCCAAGCAGACGGATCCATTCATGATCAGAATGCAATGGCCTTCATTATATTCCAGTTTGCTTATAAGTGACTGATCGAGAGTTAGCAGATGGTGTTTTCTTTCACCCCTTCGCCTTCCTCTTATTTAATTACTCCAACTTAGTTTATGTGCTGGCTCTATAGTGCCTAATATGCATGTATATTTGTAAGATCATCACTTGTATGATCTCCAGATTCATCAATGCTTAATCCATCCTCACTGAACTTAGATCATGCATTCAAGCTGTATGTCTAAGACCAGACCAGTCTGACCTTTTACACTTTATGTTGCTCGTGGAGGTGTTTCCATCAAATGAACAGCCTGGATCCACCTAGGAAACTGTAGCACCTGTGCAAAATCAGTCTGGTAAGTGATGTATTACACTTAAGAGTCCTTCCAAGCAGCAGCAGCTGCAGCCAGCAGTGGCACTGGGGCTCTGCAGGCTGCCTTGCTGGGCTGTCAGGGGGCTCCTGGCTCTGCCAGGGCAGTTTGCTCAGGGCTGATACCCGGCCAGGCAGGCAGAAAGCTTGCACATATGATGCTCTGGAGCTCTACAGAGAGAACACCGCCTCTGTTTGACATAATTGGAACATGCTGTTATTCATAAAGAACAACAGTCCCATGTTATTTAGATAACAATCCACTCCTCTTCCTCTGTCTCTAATTTTATCCCGAGTCCAACTATTACATATCTGATAACATTTATGGTGGACCCTGACTCTCATCTGATGGTTTTTCCTTCCAGAGTCAGTTCTATTTCAAACCCTAATATTTCTCACAGCTAGGTCCTCACCAGCAACCCCTTCTACCAGGAATCTGGTCTTGGTGGATTCACATAAAGTTGTGACTTCTGAAAACCCTCCCTGCTCCACAGCCTTGTGGAGCACAACTCAGGAGGCATCCCAGAGTGGAGAGCCCCCATTAGCAGAAAATCACAACACAAATCACTCATGGTTGAGAAGACTGGGACTGGGAAGACATGAAGGGTATGGGACAAAGAGAGTCCCCTTCAATTTGCTTTTTCCTCAGTAAAAGCTCAAGAAAGAGAGACTCTTCAGATATGACACTCCTGCATGTGCTAGAGAGACAGTCACATCTCACTTCTCCCCAGTCTGCCACCTCCAGCACAGTCTGGCACATCTGGGTGTGCAGCAGTTAAATGAAGAGGTTTTGTCTCCCCAGATTGCTTTAAGCTCACCATTGTGTCCTTTTAACAAAATTTCCATAGGATCAGAGATTCAGCTAAAAGTTAATTTTAAAGCATAAGCAAACATGACACTGACATAAATAGTTTTTCCCATTACTAGGGAGAATTCAGAACTAGCACAACCACAGCACATAAATTCTGAAGAAATGACATTTGCCAAGTGATCTACTAGAGAACATCAAAGACACAAACTGTGCCTTTGTTTTGAATCAAAATCAAGAGATTATTTTATTTTCTTCTTAGATCTGTTTTAGCACTCATGTATGTAGCACAAGTAAATTTAGCAATATAGAAACTGTGGAAAGATTTAATTGGCCAAAAATTAATATAAATGTTTGTCTGTATGTGGCATGCACTATTTATAATGTCCAGCAGATAAATTCTGCTTGCTTCCATTTAAGGTACAGATTCCTGGAATTAGCCAAGTCACTTCAGCAGCAATATTTTAATTTGTTCCACGTATTCTGAACTTCTGGAATATTTGGAACTTTATTCTTCTGATTTGCAGCTTAGAAGGCTGAGCATGACATCAGCTTATTTTCCTCTTGTGGGTACTTCAGGCATCTGGATATTACTAGCCAGGAAAACCAGGTTTTCCTTTTTTTTTTCTTTCTCCTGGCTTCATGCTGCCTCTGAGCTAAAGACAAGAATTATAGAGATGGTGGTTTAGAAATCACTAATACAAGACCAAACTCCAATCCCTGTGAGAATCCCAGATGCTCCAATAAACTGGATTTCTGGATTATTTCCACCTCAACAGGGGTAGCGTGGCCCCATATAGAACCCATGATCTGGTTCATTGTGGTTGAAGATGGAATTTTGGGTTTTTTGGCTGGTTTATTCATGACACAGTCACTGCAAGCCCTTTGGACAAGCATTTCACACAGTGGGTGTGAGGTTCAGCTCTAAGGACAGCGTTACACTGCATTAATCCAATGACTTTAATACCTTTACTCCTACTATCTTACAGCGATGTAGCTGAGAGTGAATCAGGCTGAAGATTTTGAGCATAGGTGATTCTGCTATTTTTATGAGGCCCTGCAGGCTCTAATTCTTTGCACCATGTGGGAGCCTTCCATGAATACAGAGTGCCATCTGTGCTTGGGTCTCATTCCTTAAAGAAACATTTAGCTTTCTATTCATCCTTTCTGCATTCCTGGGGCTGAGCAGTGTGTGAGTGTGTTACCCCTTCCTCCCTTGTGTCACTGGAGTTTATTGATCAGCCTCAGGACTAAAAACACTGCAGAGAGCCCTGCTGTTTCCAGTGGCTGTTGCCTATCTTTTGAAGCAGAGATGAATGTTTGAGCCATAATGTATTCTTTCAACACAAGAGTATTAAACTATTGTGAAAAATAAATGCAAGGGATTCTCAAACTGGGAGGTGAAAAGGCATTGGTGCATCAGGAAGTGCACACCAAGCCTTTTGCTTCAGCTCTTGCAGCCTGAGCCTCTTGTATCTCTGACTAATTCTCTCCCTGTTCACCACAGGAATACTAATTGCCAGATGAAGCTCTTTGTTCAGCTAATGCCCTAATTGTTGCTTAGAAGAGGAATTGTCTCTGGCAATCATTTATTCCTAAGGAAATTTTAGACTTTATTTCCAGGGCTGTTCCAGAGAGCTCAGAGTTACAAAGTTACTGAAATTACAAAGCTGGAGTCACTGGGTCAAAAAACCAACCAAACCAAACAGAAAAAACCCCAACCACATTCTTTCTGTAGCGTGTTGTTCAAATCCAAATACCCAGCATTTTACTTTACATCATAGGTGACAACTTTCAGTACTTTGCATCATTCTACTGTAACACCAAAACCACAAGACATCTGGAGTTTTGGTATGAATGAGAATCCATGAAGTTCAGATTCGCATCACAGTCGTGTTTGACTCATCAGCACTAAATCATGGAAGCTTATAAAAACTACCTGAAAACAAGAAATATTAAAATAGAAAAACACACCCTAAATGTAGGTAAATTTTTGAATGGAATAGCTCTTTGAGTTGCCTTTGTTTTGATTTGTATCCATCCAGATGGACATGCCCACATTTTCTCCAGCACGCTAAGAACAGCAACAACAAGTTAAACTTCTCCAGGCTTTTCAGTGATTTGATTTGTGATATTCCACATAAACACAAGAACACATGGCAGTATAAACACACACACACACACAAAAGTACACCGGGGCTACTAAATAAATATTTTTTCTAAAAAGTACTAGTTTCTCACTTGTTAAGTATGTAAGAGAGAACAGAATAAAAGTAGCAGAGATATGTTCCACTACTACCACTATTGACCTGTTTATGCCAATAAACTCCTACTGTATTAAATGTAAGAATAAGCCCAATCCAAAAGACATAATCATATAATTAATTAAGAATTCAGAGACTTCTTTTGTACCTGAAGGCACTTTCTGGGTGTCTTTCATATCTTACAGAGGACTCTTTAGTGCCTTCTCTGCTGATTGTGATCCTTCGCACAATAGCTACGATGTGTCATCCATTTATTAAGCCTAAAGTGTTCTCATGAAAAGTAGGATTTCTTAAGATTGTTGGTAGCATAAAATAAAACCAGAGAAGTATATATATATACATATATATATTTACACACATCCTGCTAATGTACTGGGTAGTGCATCTTAGAGCTGGTTACAGTATATAATAAAAATCCTATGAATTTCTTTACAGAAATGTTTTCTTCCTCTCGGACTACCAAACATTTGAGCATTACACTGATCTGATTTCCTTTTTCATGACTTTTCAAAGCTTGATAATACCTTTAACTTTCTTTTATGTGGTCAGGTTTCTTATGATATCACGTAACTCCGGTGGCCTCATCCCAGATTTGCTCAGTGTTTGACTCAGTTTGTGGCTGTACCACCTTTGCTTCTTAATAACCCAGAGTGAATGTTGCAGCCACTCATTTCCAAACACAAAACTGCAAGCACTCATTATTCTGTGGGAAAGAAGGAGGTGGCTGTGGAAGAAACCCTGTAGGGACAGCAATCATTATGTTTGTAATTGCTTGCTGTCCCTGACCAAGACTGTTAGAGAATTTGTTACTTTTAATACTAATTCTGCTCTTTATCAAGTATGAATTACTGATTAATGAACACCAATCTGTTCCAGCTACATCCTACACCCCATATGTCATACAAAAAAACTCTTACAAAAAAGTTATAAAAAAAGAGCTACTAAATCATAGTCCAGTTCATGACTAAAGTAGGGGGTTTATCTAGAATCTCATGACTTATTACATTATTCAAAATAGTTTAAAAGTGACTAACAAGGATTCAGAGGCTTCTTTGGGAGACTGCCTCATTTCCCAAAAATTTTCACAGATATATAGGGCAATTATTTCTTCCTTTATCATAGACACTGGTATTGAGTCTAGCAAGAACAATACGTAAGGTCTACAAAAAAATGTTCTACATAAACCAAAAATTCCCTATGCTGAAGATAATTTAACAAATAAGGAGAATGGTGTTTTCTAAAGTTGCCAATGATCATGGGACTGTATTAGATCATAGAGCCATAGAATACTGGAATGGTTTGGGTTGGAAGAGGCTTTAAAAGATGATCTAGTCCCAAACCCACCTGCCATGGGCAGGGACACTTTCCACTAGACCAGGCTGCTGAAAGCCCCATTCAGCCAGGCCTTGAAAATGCAGTTATGTCTCTGACACCTTACAAAACACCTTTTTTCCCATTTAATGTCTTCTTTCTCAACAATGCCAGGAGCCACTTATGGCAATGCCAGGGCAGTGTATGGCAAATGATGTAGCAACAGCTGTCAACAAGAGCATTTCTACCTCAGCTATGCAAAAAGGAAGAAGGAAAACAAAGTAGCTGGGAGCTGTTTGAACACCTAGGGTAGGCTGCTAGGCATGTATGCCATGAGACACAGCTCTCCTGAGCTTGGGGCCATCAGTCCTTGGCTCCTGATGGTCCAGACTCTTCTGCTTTGCAGATCCCTGGCAAAGAAGTTGGGGTGTGGTGAGAGGCAGGTCAGATGTCACAAACATCTCCTACCTTTTGGGTGATGGAATGTAAATGCAGCATGAACCTGGGTGTAGAAACCCAAAGCACTCCAGGCTTTGCCAATTTGGGCATAGCCTTGATGGCATGCTATTGCAATATGCTACTTAGACCCTTGCCTGCATCGTTATGCTTGTGTCCTGAAATTTGTGGACATGGAGTTTTAAAATACTCAGACAGAAAAATCTAACACCAAGTATAACAAAAAGCCTGGGGATTCATCCAATAATTCAAACCCCACACAATGGTTACACTTGCTTTCAAAGAATAGGAGCAAATGTGACTATTAGCAGAGACTAAATCAGTTTTGCATAAGATATACCTAGAGCAGATTAAATCAGCATATAAAGGCATACAGAGTATAAACCTTGTATTCATTCAGTCTTGCTCATGCCAAAAAAAAGGAAAGTTAGTGGAAATTCATATCCAAAGATTACGGATGTTATAAGCGGTATAAAAAGTAGAGTTTTTGGAGTAGTATTCACCTATATGCTAGAACTTTGATTGTGGTTTATGGTCTAGTCGGGGCTTGGTCTATTTGTTTATTTCAAAGAATACAGGGTCACTGAATTTAAATGTTTTCCTGTCATCCACAAAGAGCTTTTAAAAAGCATAGATTGTTTTCTGTCTTTTCAGAGTTTATTTTATTTTAAAAATTATACGTGCATACACATATTCCATAATTGTTACTTCTTCTATAAGATATGAAAGACCTTCAGGTGATATACAGATCATGTATGACTTAGCCTGGACAGGGGACATAAGGTACTTATCAAAATTCATCCCTGCTACTGCGTCTCCTTTTATTTCTGTCCACTACAGCGAGAAGCTTTGTATGCCCTTCCAGGAAAGGACGCAAGGCTGGCTAGCAGTCAGTGTGACAGAAGGAAAGCAGTGCAGCAGAAAATTGGATAACAGGATAAAAAACACAAGGACCACGGGAAGCCCATCAAAACTGCCTCCTCTTGTCAAAAACCAGACAAGTGACAAGTACAAATATAAAGTATTATCCACAATTCAGTATTTCTAATGATATCACAATTACAGTCCTGCTTCCTATAGGCAGCCACTTAACTTTTTAGGCTTGACCTTACAATCGCAAACCAAATGTGGTGTGACAAAACAAATCTGTGGAAGAATTGTTTGCAGTCAGACATCTGACTACACAGTCCCAAGCTAACTTTTATTTAGCTATTTTCCCTTAAAAAAAAAAGTGATTAAAGAGTACTGCTCAGTCACTGATCTAAAAAACATGTTGACTTAAGACCGTGTACATATTTAGCTATTCCAGATCGTGCATCAGAGTCAGGCAATTTAAATTGTCTGCCAACAGTTCAAGACTGTGGCTAATTCATTACTCACACATCTCTAGTTGGAGTAGTAATTTAAACTCATGTGTGTCATATTAATTGTAATCTTGTTTCAAAGTGACAAGATAAATTTCTCAAGGTACATAATATATTATGGACATAGGTCAAAACAAATGAGTGTCTAAAAGAGATTAACACAAAATACATGCAATATGTCATGTTTGTAAATTAAGAAAGGATAAATTACATTAACATTTAACAGATTGTTCATTATAGTTCATCTACACTTAGGCTTAAAGCCCCTAACAAATACTTCTCCTGTATATAAAGTCTCTTTAAACAACTCATACGGAATATATAGGATTGCATACTTGGGATACAGAAGCATCAGTTGCCAGGTCCTACAAAGAACAGAACATAGAGCTACAGGATAAACAAAACTGGCATCCTGATTGGAGTTCCCCTGATTTATTCTTATTAGTAGCAGGAGTGTTAAGGAAAAATTCAAACATTTTTCCCTCCTTCCTGTTACAAGATTTGTTAAACACGTTGGAGACAAGCAGTTTAATTTAAAAGCAGTCTTGGTGCTTTTCCTAAGAAGGAAAGCTTTGAGCTGCTTCATCAGTTCAAGCACCTGAGCAATTCAGTCACTGTAGCCTGCAGGGTTCTGGGTCCTGCATGGACAACAGCAGTGGAAGCAGCCAGCCCCATGACATCCCTGCCTGAACTTCCCTCCACATGCAAACTCCTGGCCAGCTTCAGAAACTCACACCAGTGGCTTTCAAGGTGCTCCTAGGTAAAACTAATGAAGGGTACAAGGAAATAAAAACAACTGCTCCTGTGACTGTAGAATTTGACCTATCAAAGAGTGTTTATTCATATTTATATTGTCATAAACATGTTAAAAGGAAAGGATGCATTTCTATATTTACCTATAATCAGAAATAGGATCTTCTCTAAAAATCTGTATGCATCATATCTATATCTGGTATGTGGATTCATCCTTTGTGACATCCACACAGGAAATATCTTAACAAATCTGATTCCAAAGAAAACTGGATTAGGAGTCCAATCTCCACAAAATTCATCAGACAGAATGAGGAAGAAAAACACTTATTGTATCACAGTAAATAAGTATTTCATGCAATTGCAACTGTATCTGCGCTAAAATTTCTAGTTTGGTTACCAGTATTTCTCACCAAAATCTACACATAGAACATCTCTTCTACACATCCTTAAGCAAGTATAACCCTATTGACTCAATGAAACTGCCTATAGAGTAAAAATAAATACGTAGGAAGCCTTACTACAACTCATTTTAGGCAATTTACTGAAATTGATAAACATTTCAGGTTGAAATCACTGATTATGCTGATTTTATCAGATAAACTGTGAGGTTTTTTCCCTTGTCATATAAGGATTCTATTGATAGACTGAATAATAATAAAAGGATTGACTTAATTCCAGATGACATTTTGGTTCATTTAATTTTAGTCACTCTGATGATAACGCTGTAACACTCCTTTCAAATAAGGAAAATCTGCTGAGAATTATGTGCTGAATGAAGGCTTTTCCCTCACTAACTCATGATATCATATATCTATTTATTTCTGCAGAAAACTGCTGTAGCCTCACACTCTTTAATTACTGCCATTTAAAGGTAATAATTTAAATTTCATTGCTTTTGCCATGTAAATGTCATTCCTTGTCTAAATAAGGTCAGCCATTTAGACATATTTGTTTTGATATGTGTGTCATCTATATTTCATTTCACTGTATTTCATCTCCTCGTAAGGCATTGTGATGCTTCTCACCCTGCTTTACTGGCATTTGTCAGTAGGATAGCTGTGTTGTTAACACAATTCATGTCCCACTCACTGGTCACTGTCATCTCCTGTTATATCCAACCTCCTTTCTCTAAAAATCTACTGATTGTCATGGAAATGTACAAATGCTAATTGGAACCAGCAGCAGCTCTGACTGTGGGATAAAGGAATGAAGGAACAGAAATACCTGGGATAAATCAGATGTCATTGCTTACAAATGCAGATGTCAGTGCACGTGGGTGAACATCTTCTCCTTACTTGCAGACCTTGTTTTTACCCAGCGGTCAAAACAGAAGCAAAACTGAAGCCTTTGTTGTTGCTAAATGTTCAACATGGGCAACAGGCATTTAATAAAATGGGCAGTGTTAACAAGGCCAATGGAATAGTGGCTCATCCCTCTAGTCTGAAGTCCCTGGGTAACATGGCTGTGGGGATCACTCTAATTAGAAAATTATTGCTACATGTTTTGAGTCTAACTAGTCTTTTGTAGACATATTATTGTCTTGTTTATGGGGAATCTCATCTGGCTTCCACAGGGAAAAGATCCTCCAGTTCTTTTGGTAGTTTTTAGTTAGGTTATCTCATGTTAATAATATCTGTCAGGGTGATGCTCTCAGAAAAGCTCTGCCTGCATCACTCTTCCTCATTTAAGCAGGTGATATCAGACTGACAACACAGAGTGACAGAAACGAGCTGGAAGGTCACATTTGGAATCAATAACGTGCAAGGCAGAAGGGTCAGCACACATATGAAGGAGACTATGGAATACAGGATGCAATAATTATAAAACTTTCTAGAAGTCACTACATAGTTGACCAGTCTGAAAAAGTGAAAAAAGACATCCAAAACTAGAAAAAACTTTTTTCAGTGCATTTTTTTCCCACTTATCTTTTGACTGAACTGAAAGTTGTAGTATTATTTTTGTCATATCAAGACTTACATCTAAATTCAATCTGAAAAAACAGACTAAATTGTGTGTGGAAAAAAAAAAGTGAATTTATAAATTTAACTCTCAGCAGAAGTGCTCACATGCCAGGTAGACATATATCCAATATGTTTTCAGGTTATGATCACCAAGACAAAATTCTTCTTTGAACATATCCCATGAGTCAATAACTGAGGCAAAGCTTTTGAATTACCTCCAATGGTCCATTCCAGCTTGAATTATTTTATGAGTCCTGATAACAGATTAGTTTTATGAAGTGTCCTGGATCACTGAAGCTGCAAAAGGAGCAAATGTGTGGATAAAAATGTGATTCAAATCATACCTTTCAGGAAGTTTTAGTAGAAATGTCAGGAAAATTTAATATTTTGATGGGTTTAGTTGGGTTTTTTCAGGTTTTTTTCCCATGTTCTCTGGTTGGATGGTGAAACGTGTGGAAACAAAACCTGTGTACATTTTTTATTACTTAAAAACCCCCACCTATCAGATGTTTAATGTAATAAGTGATACTTGAAGGACATAGTCTGATCCATCGTTATTGCTGTAAGAGCTCTGAAGAAAGGACAACAAAAGGTCAGTGCCTTTAACAGTACGGAAATTTTTTGTGCTTTTAAAAATAATTTCTGTTTGCAATCATCAAAATTTTGGGTCAAGTACCTTTCTCAAACCTGTTGAATTAAATGGAGATTTTATACTCTATTTAAATGGGCAGAGAGCAGGGGTCAGAGACACTTTTTGCAGCTATAATGACAGCATATGCAACCTTTTTTTCCCCCAAGAAATTATTAGATCTTGATGTTTTGAAGGCAGCAAAGCCATTTCTCTTGCTTGTTGGTTTTATGAGAATTTTGAACTACACTGAGCAGATGCTAAAACAGATGGACACTGTCTTTTGGAAAGGTGGGAAAAATATCTGATTAGAAAATGTCATGCTATTGTTTCTTCATAATTTTTCCAGCTGGATAAGCTATGAAAGGACTTTTCTTTATGTCATAATTGAAGGAAAGTATAAGTGCTGACACTACCTTTGTATTATATAAGCAGCTGGGTCCTGGCCCTGCTCCACTACCCCTTTTTTAAAGAGTGATCTCATGTTGCATAGCCCCAGTCTGTGTTTTCCCCTGGGGAAGAGCATTTCAGGATGAAAATCCCAGTGGACTGTAGCTGGAGTCAGAGCAATCTCAAAAGGACAGGAAGCCCTATGGAGACTGCAAACCCTGCTCTGACTGGGGACAGTGGCAGCAACCTCTCAGGCTGACATCTTTGCTATATTCCCTTCTTTCACCCTCTGGGATACACGTGTTTGTGAGAACCCACCAGGACTGGGAGAAGGAAAAAAGGAGACACACAACTCCTCATCTCTTGATGGTATCTTTCCTGACTACTGCTCACTCAGAGACTGGAGGTGCTGCTGCTCTCCATGAAAGCTTCCTGGAAGATCCCACATGCCCTCCTCCTGGCCCTGCATTGCACTGCTTGCCATTCAAAACTGGTACAAGGGGACACCTTTGTTGCTTGCACAGAGCTGTTTCATCTGCAAATTCAATCAGCTTGAAAGCAAATTTCTATTGGCCACTAGTCTAACTTGTACCACAGCCAGAAGAGTCTCCCAGTATTGGAGTTTCAGGATAGAGATGTGCACATGGAGGAGTTATACATTGTGAACTGAGCACAAGGGGGAAAAATGAGGGATATTGTTTGATCCTTCATCTTCTCTGGATGACTCATCTCCCTGTGTTTGTCTGTAAATTAGATAATGGTCTCTTCAATAAGCCAGGTGATTTCTCTCAGGCTGTCCTGTAACACTGGCTGGTGTAGCAGCTGGTAGAACATTCTCTGGCCTGTTTCCTCCATCACACCAACCTTCTTTTCCTTTTAATAGCAGTTCTTTCTGTTGTATGGTATTCCTCTGAGGTTTGATTTTTACATCTTTCTTCCAAATAAAACAAGAAACAATTGCAAACTGTTAGAATCACAGCCCCATGAATAATTGAATATGTTCTTGATTGTCTGAATTGGAGAAAGATTAATATTAAGACTGGCTGGAATTCCTGTAAATTCAATTTTATATACAATAAAATACTTCCCTCATGTCTACATAGAATACTTTGTTTCATATTGATACATTTCAAAAAGCTAACAGGAAATATCTATTTATACAAAGAAATTCAATTCCTACAATAAAAGCTGTTTTGATTGTAGAAACACTTTGTTTTTAAATTTTGCAGCAAGTTGTTTCAAGATTGGATGGTTTTGGAGTTCTGCTTTCCTTTATTGAAAGCAATCAAAATGAATATGGAAAATGTTATGTTCAACTCAAATTGGTAATTTGGGGTAAAAAACTTCTTTGAAACACGTTTCTTTGCAATGATGATTTAGAGGAAATGTGAAAAATTTGCTGTAGACCACAGTTTGTCCTTTGGCAATGTAGAACCACACTGTGGATGGATTCTTCTGATGATCTCTTCTGAAGCAGCCCTGAAACATGCTGGAGTGTGCTGTCTGGCAGCCTTTTAGCTTCTGTGGTGTAAAGGGCATGAACATTAGTCTGGTGGAAATCACACCTGTTGCAATACAGGCTGGGTTTTAAACTGCACAAAAAGTTGCTGCATAGACTGTTTAACAGCTTAATAATAAAAAAAAAGGAACAGCCTTTTTTGCTACAGTTTGCTAAATCCATTTAAAACAATGGTGAACTGGCAATAAATAGACCACACACACAAAAACACTTACCCAAATAAGTTATTACCTCACAACAATATGGTCATGTTATGTCATAAAAGTGTCATCTGAAGGTTGAGAAGAAGTTCTAAGCCTTTAAAGCAGTGAATTTTATGCTAGTGTGCAAACAGATCAAAGAAATTAACTACCATGTTAAGCATATAACACTATGCAATAAGAGACTACCTTAGAAGCTAGGCCTTTTCCTTTTTACATTTAATTATGTACAGAAATATGAATTAACCATTTATTTTCCACTGTGATGTCTAGCCATGCGTCTTTAATATTTTTCTTCTATGGTAAGTCATATTTCCTATGATCTTATTCTTACATAATTATTACATGGAAGAATTACTGCATACCCCCTAACACATTTTTATGATGTAATAATCAAGTTTAAGTTTTGATGCCTCCACTAAGCTGAAAATGTTCTTAATATCTTTATCCTTATTCTGCTCACCGTTGCTGAGTATTTTCAGGCATGTATTCTCCAGCTAAATCCTTAATATGATTTAAGAATAATACCCATGACCTCGTTTCACTCATTTTGTGCTCTGTATAAATTAAGAAGTGTAGTTGTTGTTCTGTCTAAGAGGGGACACAAATAGGGAGATCAGTAGCTAATGGATTTCACAGTGAGCTTTATCACAGTACATCTGTGCCATCCTGGAGCCATGTACCTACCTCTCTTCTTTCTTTCCATGTGAAGAGCTTCTTTCATGTGAGTGACAGAAAAAACACACAGTCAGGAACTGAGGGGAAACAAGGAATAAACCACTGTGGCCAACAATGCCCCAGAGCAGCTCTCCAAAGAAAGCAAAGGAGGCAGCTTCAATGGCATCTGAGCTCCCCCAGCACAGCTCCCAGCATCTCCCACCCCCAGCACTCTTCAAACAGCTGTTGGGTCTTGAATGGAACCAAAGAACCCTTCTTATTGTCATTTCTTATCATAGAACTCAACACAGACCTCCTGTTGCTGGAGAAATACTTATTATCCTGCTCCTTACTAGGAGATATAAGCTACCAAGACTTCTGGCTCTTATCTCTGTGCTATTGAAAAGTTACTTTTATATCTCCACCTTCCTGCAATCATACAGGAATCTTTGCACATAATTTTGGAGTCTATGGGATCTTTTAAAATATAATTAAAGAAGATAACCCACAATTTATTCACCTTCTAAAATTTAAGACTGTCATGAATAATTTAAAAGACAAATATAGATTATATCAGAAAAAAAGCACAGCTCAAGCAATTCTGAGTGGTACTGTTGAATAATTAGATACTGTTAAAAGAGTAAGTATCTAAATTAAAAAAGCCAATATCTAAATTAATTTTAAGAATCCTGAAAAACTTATTTTTTCCAAAGAATTAAAGTTTAGTGATCAACAGAATAGTAGGCAAAAAGTAAAAAGTTAGAAAATTTCAAAATTTTACACAAAATCAATGTGAATCCTGCAGGTCTGGAAAAGTGAAAAAAAGAGACTTTGATTTTTAGCATTTGTGAATGTTTAGTAGTAAAACACATTCTCCCTGGTCAGTGCCTTCAGATGTCTTAAGGAAAACTTCTGGAATTGGGCATTGGCAAAGACATATGCTTTAAGACAGCAAGGAAGGAAATAAAAGTGGAGTGAAATGAAAACTGCTTGCCACAGAAAGTCTGCAGTGCCAAGTATTGATAAAAACAAGAAAATGTCCCAAGCTGATTCCAAACCTCATCATTTTACTCTAGTACTAAGAAGCTGTACAGAAAAGAACCAAAAACAACAACAACAACAAAAAAACCCCAACCAATAAACAAACAAACAAATCAGCACATTTTGATAGCTTGTAGTGGTGAGTTACAAGAAGTTATATAAATATTTATACGTGTTAGTCATTACTAGACAATAGATACTTTCAGTGAGATATATTCCCACTGGGACATAAAAAGCATCAGAGATAAATGTTCAAATCTTATGTTTTGCATTAAAATTCAATGAAAGAGCAAAAATATATCAGTTCCATACCACAATAAAATGCACAGTTGTTTTTCTAAGTCACATCATCGACTTAAGCATGAAAGTTAATCTGGATTCATACCTGAAGAAATAATAAAATGCATATGAGTGGTACATAACAGGACCACATTTTCAATGAAGTTTTAGTAAAAAGGAAGATATTTAGCTAGTAAATTCGAGGGTGACAGGGAAGAAAAAAGAAGAGGCAAATGTACATCCTTTTTAGGAAAAGGAGGGGCTTTGATTCTCATTCATTGCAGTAGATAATGACAAGAACTATTGCTGTGTCTTTATAAAAGTAACTAAAAGTCCTCAAGTCCTCAAGTCCTCCCAGTTTTAAAAGCTGGGGTTCTCACTCTGGGGAATGTCAGAGTGTGCACCCTATAGATAGATCACATTATTTGGTGCAGAAACTTAAAAAAAATCAGCTCTCCTGTTTCATCAAACCAGGACTCTGTGGGGTCTATATGCCATTATTTGCATCATCAGGGGAAGCTTCAGAAGCTTTGAAGTAAAATAGAGAACCATGAGTTCATGAATTGGTGTTTGCTTATGTAAACTGGTATTTAAAAGAAAAACAAATTAACCAGGGTGTGTAGAGAGGTGGGTTGGCACAATCTGCATTCTGCAAATCCTGCTTTTAAAATCAGTGAGTTATCATAAAGCCTGGACTGCAGCAAATGAGTCTCAGAGGCTAAAGTACACTGAGACAGTAAAATCATGGGAAAACTTGTTAAGAGCTGAAATGCATGTTTTGCAATCCTTTAAATACTTCCAGCTATTATCATTATTGTTTTTATTGTTATGTCACTGGAAGTGCTCACAGCTTCACGAGTTGCTTAGCTTCGAGAAATCAGAGAGCTGTGGGGTTTGAATAGTAGAAAATTAGCCTTTGTAAAATCCTGGTTTATTACAGGGAACCTGTTTTGCTGGAACAAACAAAGCATGTCAAATGTCGTCAGTGGAAGAAGATTTTAAGCTTTGTCTGAGACAAATTTCGCCGAGCAGGAATGGCTGGCTTTAGCATTTCATTTGTGCCAGTGTAGTTAGTATCTGATCCAATTTGGATGGAAAGTGCCTTTTCCAAATGTTTAGCAGATGGAAGGGTGGTGAGTAGTCACAAGAAACAGGTTATTTCTATTACAATAAATTGCTTGGAAAACCAGGTATCCCTCCACTGCCACTGACAGATATTATTATAGCACAGAGTGCCTATGAATCAGACAGACTACTGAGCCCAAGAGCAAGGACTCTCACTCTGCCCAGTGCTGCTTTGAAAAACCAGCTGCTTTCCAAAGAAGTGAGCTCATTGCTCAAGGCCACAGTTACATTCTGAAGAGCTCTTCTGGCACGTTCAGCCATCCCTTCAGAGCGGGGTAAAGCTCATGGATTGGAGCCACTGTAAGGACTTTGTGTTCAGGCCTCTCTGTATTTCGCTGCTACCTTGATAATTTCTTGTATGAAGGAAATATTTCTTAGTACTTCTGCTGCTGCTTTTACTATTAAACATAAAAGGTACTAACAGGAAAACAGCAGAATTAATATCTCTTTCTTTTCCATACAGTCACTTGTGATTCTCTCGGCATGAGAGCTGCCAGACACTTTGACTCATGCAGTCAGAACTAATATACAGTGTAAAAAGAAGAGATAACTGAGACAGCAGGAAGTGTTCCAGAAAAGCAGTCTGATCTTCACACAGCTTCTTTTCTGCTTTCTTCTACTTGGCATGCTGCATTTTGCAGCTCATTAGTTATCATATGTTCACTTTGCTCTCTGATTCTCATGATAAATACCTCTGGTAAAGAAGAGCACAACTCAGAGAATCTGCCTCCCCATTTTGGGTACACTGAAGAAACTACTTTTAACTCCCTCATCCTTAGTTCCAGATTGAAGTTGTGGTTTTAGGATCCTCAACTCATATTCCATTTGAAGTTGCTTACTTTAAAAAAAAATAGCAATGATACAATCAGTTTAAGCTATTTCTTGGATCTAGGCCATATGCCTCACATTATTTTATACATGCAGTGACAAATGCAGCAAAGATCATAAGTTTGGAGAAGTCACTTAACCCTGATCTGCTTCACTGACTGTAGAGTGCTCAGTTTCCTGGCTCTTTGGCCAATTGAATACAGAGAAAATTCTCAAAGCTTTTAGGAAATAACAAAGTTTTTGATTTTTCTCAGCTGAGCAGGGAGAAGTTTTATAAGCTTTGCATTTTCATTTTTAGAATATTTGAATACTTTCTTATGTGATATTTGAGTCGAACTCTATATTAGCTTTATCTAGCTATATTTTGCTAATTCTAGCATGGCAATTCACAGCTTTCTGTGATGGCAGGAAGATTTGTGCCCTAGTATGTATCAGCCATTTAAAGCTTTCTAATGCTGAATGCACTGTTGCCACCGTGGTTCCATCCAAATAAAGCCAAGGAGGGATGTAAGCATAACTTACAACAACTTATAACTTACAGAGAGAAGCACTGAAGGTGCAGTGTGATCACTGCAAAGCATTCTTCCTGTTTCTGTATCCAGAAAATCATCTCTGTGTGACAGAAATATACTGCAGGCTTAGACTACAGCAAGAACCTATTTGGAAGGGCACAATGTGCTCTGTTGCCATTTCTCTGTCCTCTGGCTCTCTCACAGACAGATATCCTCATCTCACTGGTTTTGCTTACTCTTCAAGTCCAAGTACGGAGTTTCTCAGTGTTTATATAAAGCTACAGAAGTGTCCAGTGTTATCCTCCCAGAATTCAGTATGTGGAGAGCACTTGCAGGCAGACAAACTTGAATCCTCCTAGATTTATATTCTGGTCTCAGGAAGGCACAGGGTTTTTGGTCTCCTGTGAGTCATTTTTTCTACGTATGCATGTTCCTCTTAATATGTAGTAACAAATAGATCTGTATTTAAGTCAGTTCTTCAAATGCCATGGGAATTGGATTGAGAGCATTTCCCACATTTCAACAGAAATGAAAAATGAGGAACTGGGAAGAAATCCAATACATATGAATTATGCTTCTTCACTTCCGCTGGTTTCCATTTACAAAGAGCCAGAGCTGGTAATGCCACTCTGAAGATTAGAGTCTTGCACTCCAGTGGAACTGTCTTCTGTCTCATTATAGTTATTATTCCTAGTTCTTACAAAATGTTACTATAATAATGAATGTGAATTATTAAAGAAAATAATGTTAACTTCAATATTACAATAGCACTTGCTTTAGGAACATGTACAGGAAAACTTACAGCCCAAACTTGCAGCTGACCAAAAACATTTTCCACATTAGAGTTGTTCTGCAGTACAATTCTCTCAAGCATGAGAATTTATATTCCTGCCAAATTTTTGACTATTATAATTCTTTGTTAAAATTTTAGATATCCATAGAAATAGCTCAACCCAAAACTTGTTCAATTCCTCATCTTTATGATATCATATGCAAACAAGAAACATTGACCAATGCTGTCTTGTGAGAACATTCCTAAGACATTAAATGGCTTGTAGTCTGCCAGAGAACTTTCAAAGCTATTTGACCAAAAAAAAATTGTTCAAATGTTGTAAAAAGCCTTTTGAAATTTCTGTGATGATAAAATATTAACTTAATCCATTAATTATAAGTTGAGCAGAAGGTAGAGTTATCCATTTTGAATCTGTAATACAACCTGCATAAACGTCTGACAATGTCCATCCAGTTTCAAAGAAGCCGAAGTTACCAGAAATCTGGTTTGTCTCATTCTTTATAGAAACATTGTTCTGTCATTGTGATGATGTTTTTAAAATGACTAAATGAAAGAAAACACATATAATGTCTGTATGAGCAAAACATCTAATCCCTAGTTGTCTTGCTCTTTTGGTTGTCCTTGTGGTTCTCCAGATGCTGGTGTTTAAGCTTAAATGTCTACCAGCACTACCTGGGTGTGAAGCTTTATGTGTTCATGGGAACACCACATCTACATGAGCTGTCACCACTGAATCTGACTCTATGAAAGTTCCCTATGACATGGTTCATTTTAATCTGAATCCAGAATAAAAATAATCTTCCTTTATTTTCTTAGTAACATACCTAGTTCTTGTACAAATGTCAAATATTTTGAGTCTCCTGACTTTCATGAGCGTTTTTACTTCTTATTCTGAAGCTTTGTTCAGACAAACCTCCGAGAAATAAAGGAATCCTCAGGCTCAAATATCTTAATGCAAAATGAATGACTGATGTTTTGGAGCTTTTTAATCACTAGTGATGAGTGTTTTCCAGTATTTACCTTGTGAAATTCTTTATAGTTGACAGGGAGGATTGGTCAGAAATACTCCTGAATTTAACCATTCCAGTGGCAGATTAAAAGTTCTCATACTGTGAAAGTAAATCTTCCTACTCAGGCAAAAAGATATGATAATTCAAGCTCCAAAGACTGGTCAAATAAGGAGTATAAACATGTTTTAGACAAGTCTCTTTGTATAAATTAAAAATTCTGCTCATGTCTCTGCCAATGTATCCTTTTCCAGGAATATGAAACTGAATTCTTCCAAATTTGGCTTTGCATGATTTTAGCAGCTTTTTGCAACTGGACCTGACATCCAAACTGATACCACAGCTCTGTTTTTCTTCACTGGGTTACTGCAGATTGATGACAGATTGCAAAACAGCTTTATATGGAAAGAGTTTCAAAAAGCCTCCCAAACTGTTAGCAATTTATTTATTTTTCTCCTTACTGCAGAAACATTTTGGCTCTGTATTGCTAGGTAGCATCTTTAACTGGCATCACTCAGCCACTTTCAGGCCATTTGGTTCTACAGGGAAGCTCTAGCAGCCCTCTGAGAAAGCTCCAGAAAGGGACCCCTTGAACACATGAACCTTCACATTCTTATCTTCATGGAGTCTCTGTTATTTTCTCAGTAGAACTGAGATTTAGACACTTCAAATCACCTGACAGGAGTCAGACATGAAAGAAAAATATTGAAGGGCAGTATTAATGCAATCTATACTCATACTCTGTCATTAAAACCCAGTCATCAAAACCATCACTGCCTTGGAGCAGACTGAGGTAGAAGGAGCAGTTACTGATTCACTTCTTGTGATAAAACAAGAGATGAGCCAACATCCCCATGTGCGAACTGCTGTGCAAACAAAACACTGCTTCAAACCCCAAAGCAAGGTACCTTACACAAAGACAACCCAAGGGGAACTAGTAGCATTTTCTAGATCTTTACATGAAAATGTGAGTGGTTTAACCTCAGTTGCTCAAAAAAGAGATTTTGAACAAAAAAAAATCAAAGATATGGTTGTATGTGCAGCTAATTTTTACCCAGGAGTTAAAATTGACTTCAGGGAACAAGGCCTCAGTGATTGAGGTAATCTCAGAATTAACACATGAGGCTGCCACATTTCAGATCTAATCTCTGTAAAGACAGGTGATTAATGAGGTGGTTCACCTCAGGCCTATGCTGAGTTTTCTGCTTGCAGATGTAGAGACACTCCTGGTCATTGTGGTTAACTTCTTTGGTGCAGCTAAAATTTACTTACAACTTTTCTTTTTCCTTAGCATTGTCTATATGTATATCTATAGGTTAGTGGTGTGCTATTGTAATTAACTTTTCTATTCTACCATCAATATGTTGATTTCCTTTAAAGCCAGGTCTTTGAAAAAAATTTTTTCTCTAGAGCTTGATTCTTTGATCATCTCTTTCTCTGGGCATCAATACATAATGTTTCTAAATATGCAAATTAATTTTTCACCTCTTCACTTTATTTAAATACTCTCATTTTGCATTTGCAAAAAGTGACCACTTTCCACACCAGACAGGCTAACTTTGGAGTGTCTTCCCAAAGAAGTGGCAGCTCCAGTGCAATGATCCCATTTCACAGCATCAGTCCCAGGGAGCTGCTCAATATCCATTGGCAAGCCTATCATGGAATCATAGAATCATTTAGGCTGAAAAAGACCCTTAGGATCATTGAGTTCAACCATAAATGCCAGGCACATGGCATGGTGGTGGCAGTGACAAGAACACTGAACTGAGCTTCCCCTGGATGAATGAAGCTGTCTGTCATAGGAAGAAATAGCTTTGCCTGGTGTCAGGAAAAGCATCTACAATTTAAAATGTAAATAAAAACATGAGATATAACTTGTGATGGGTAAACAACTTAAAAGGTCATGGTAGAGCTGTGCAGACAGAAGGTGCACAAATGTAATGTTCTGAACTCCTTTAAAACTGGAAATAATCATAAATAACTGTTTCCACACACGCTCTTCCTACTGTGTGACTTTTTATTTAGCCAGAGTCACTCATTGCATGCAGCACTCAGCTCAGTCACTGAATAATTGCCTTGCCAAGTTTTATTTATTTGTTTGTCTGATGTGTCTCACTTCCCCTGAAAACTCTCACCCTTGCTACTGGGTGGCCCACTGCCTCTTTAGATCTGGGATGCATCATTGCATATTGAATTCTCTGGATTAAAGGCCAAAATTTAGCAACTGACATTCACAAGAGTGTCTGTAACCCATGTGCAGAAATTTAGGGAAATTAAAGCTGCTGAAGACAAGGAAATAAATGGTAGGGAAGGAACCTGATCCTGCAGGCACCAGTGAGGATTGTTGTGTACATTTTGACAAGGCAAATGTAATGAACGATGTAAGAAGGCACAGACAAACTTATTCTTGCATGATTGCCCCTTTGTAGGTCCCTAAGGATGCAGGACCATGGTTATCAGAGGCAGATGGAAGAATGTACAGACAAGCTTTCATCTGCACAAAGCAGATGATGGTTCAACTCAGACTTTCCTACATGTGCTCATTCACTGCCCACAACTTGAACTCCTTTTAACCTGCATGATGGCAACAGCGGCTGGAGCTGGGATTAACTTCTCTCAGGGCACAGGGATCTGCTTCATCCACACATGAAGTGCAGATCATCACGTCCCCTGGGACGTGTCACACTAGGAGCTGCTGGCTCAGAGAAGACAGGTTGAGCCACCAGTCACATTCCAGCCTCAGAAAACACTGATTAAACACCAGATTTGCAAGTAAACAAGACCTGTGTAACTCATTCTTCAGATGAGCTGTACTTAGGTGTGGGCACATACTGAAGTACCCTGCTGAGTGAGATGCACTCCATCATCTGCTTGTTTATAAAGGATATCTTCAATTGTTTCAAGACTGGAATGATTCTAGAAAAAAACCCCTTAAGATATTTTACCATTCAACATAAATCTTAGCTACTTTTTACTGCATAATTCCTAAAAAATCATGTATGCTCTTGAAAGTTTTTTTCAGTGTACTGGTTCACCTAAAAGGGCTTAAAAACTTTTAGACAAATCTGCTTCTTTTCAGCAAGTCCTCAGCTTGCTCTGTTTCACCATTATCACTGAGCACTTACCTTGGAAGGTAGATATGAGAAAGAGAAAAATACTTCCTTGCTGAAGCACTGATTTCATTGATGAAAAAATTGGAAATTAAGCAGAGTGCCAGAAGGCAGTGATAGATTCAAAAGCTAAATGCTTTCCAGTACTTTCAAACATAAATATCTGTTAGATGAAAGCACAAGACAAGAAAAGGAAAGACCATATGGTTTCAATGCTGTCTCTGTGAAAACAACACCACTCTTAAAAATAGTTAACTGATGATCTTTGTGAATTAGATCAGGCATCTTCCTGCCATTGAGAGGAAGAAGACACGATGCTGCATGCCACACAGCATGTTCCAGAAAAAAGAAATCCTTCCATGAAACATCTTATATATGTAAATAAATTATCCTACTGATTCTAACAGCTATTTTTATAGGCATTCTTGTGTTTTATTGGTTGCTTGGAAAGAGGAAGAAATAAGATAGAACTATAGGAAGAGACAGTTATGCACCAAAAATGGATTTCCTTCAAGCTGTGTAAACATTTTATACTGAAAAACAAATGAATTTTAAAAAAGGTTTAAATATTAGCTTTTCAACAAAACGTTTACAAGAAGCTTTTTTCCCCTGGTTTTGGCTCTCATAGCTAACAAAGAGTTCACAAATCTCTGCAGCCTGTCTCTGAGTTTGACATGTCAAAAAACATTGGTTGATCTCAGATTCCTTGCCTAATGCAAATATTCCCGAATGGAATTATCAGCTAGGTTGCAGAAAGAAACTGGACAAGATTTCTGAGACAACCTGGCAAGATTGCCCTAAATTGGGATATTTCAAATTTTAGAAATTGATGGTGACCCACTTTTGGGTCACCTTTGGGACCCAAACATGATATCTCTGGATCAGCTGGCTTCCTCTGGGTGGAGGGAAGAAAACTTGTGCCTGATCTTGAGTGTTTTCTCTTAATTCCCTGCAACCTTGTAGTTATCAGCAGGAGCTGCTCAGCCTGAAGTGGTTGTGGCATTGGCTTGTCTGCAGGTACTGGAGTCACTTGAAACCACTACTTAGAGCCTGCTTTCACTCTTCTGCCTTGGGAAAGCTGTTCTGCTGCTGAAAAACTCTGGTGTGTGCGACCCTCTGTGAAACCTTTTCTTTCCACCATCCACATTATGAGAACCTCTATCTTATCAAGCACACTGATTTGGCCTGAGTTTTACACTGTGCATAGGATTGTGACAGAAGTTTGGAGCTTGATTTTCCAGCCACAACCAATGTGGACCAGGTGAAATCACTTGTAGATTTCTGATTAGTACCTGAGGGCAGTGCTCAGGCATATGGGGCTCTTTGTCTGGGCAGCTTGGCTGAGCTCCTGCTGCTGCTGCTGGCAGCCTTAGCAGCCCATGCAGTTTCCAGTGTCATTCACAACATTTCTCCTGTGATACTGAAAGGATAAGACTGCATCCACCAAACCTAAGCACTGAGGTTTTGCTTTGCGTAGACCTCCACCAAAATTTTTGACTGCATTCAGGCATTACAAGGAAAACATGCAATTCCCTCATGTGGGGGTCGAAAAGATTCCACCACACTTTTTTGGTAGGGAGAGAGAGTAACAACCTACGAAATTAAAAAACACTCTGAAAGGCCAGAGGCATCATCAGTGTTTGGGCCAGGTTTCCATTTCAATTTTTCCTTGAGAAACTAGGTTTACATGTTAACTGTATTCGTACCAGCTGCTAACACATGGCCATGATGACAGTGGTGTGTCCAGCTATGTGCACTGCTGAGGGATAGAGGCAAAGAGTTTGAAAACACAACCCAAATCCTAGCTATTTATTGTGTTAGGATAACATGGTAAGGCTGACAAGTGGAGAGGAACGTAAAAATTGTTCTCTTTGTTTCCTCTGTTTATTTTAAGCAGATATAATTATTGTTACTTTTCATTTCTTGCAGATTAGTCAATAATCTCCCAAGGGATGGTAAACTTCAGCCAAATCAACTTAGCTCTACAAACTGCACTCCTAATGAGCTGAACATTTACTTTGGTGTTTCCTTATACAAGTCACTCTTTTGTAACAGGAAGTCTCATGTTAAATAAAGAAAATGTTAACTGGAAAAATATAAGCTATGCCCTGTTTTGAGAAAGGCCTTGAAGTTCTCGTAGAGTAGTAAAAGGATGTAGCTTCAGTTTTTTCCCATATCTGAATGTGGTAACTATAAATACTGAGCAAACTGAAGCACTTAAAAAAAAAAAAAAAAAAAAAAAAAAAGAAGAAAAGGTGCAAGAATGCAAGAATAGCACATGATCAGAAAATGAAAAGGGACTTTACATCCCAACACACCCAGTCTATCTAAAGGCGTATCTTGATCATTGGGCAAAGACCACAGCCAAGATGTATAAAAGAAACTAAATTTCTCTTATGGTTATCATAACACATACTTTTTTTCCTCAGAGTTATTTTTGCTTAGTCCCTGAACATAAATTTTTCTTCAAGAATTTGTGGTTTTATGCTCAGAAAGTGTTTATGGGTCCTTTATACTGGACTGAACAAAAAATATCCTCTGATCAAAACACAGCTACAGCAAAAATGAAACAAGCACAAATAACTCATGGGAGGTGAAAACATAAACCATACTTGCAGCTTCTATTTCTGTCTTAAAAACAGCAGCTAGGTAAGCTCAATCTGTTCTCACTGCGATGTAAAAACTGAAATGTTGGATACTTTAAGGAAGTGGCCATTAAGTTGGACTGAAAAAAAATTGCTTTATCTTTCATCTATGCAATGTGAAAACAATACCTCTTGCATTTCTGACATTTGTTTGTGTTTTGTTCTGAAATTAGCATTTTTTTAAATCTTGTTTTGAAATGCTGTCCATTCCTCAATGTTGAATTCTTACAGTTTTATTTTTTTCTGTTCCTCTTTTGTCCCGTAAGAAATAAACCCAAATCTTTATACATCAGATATCTAAACCCAAAGCTTTTATTAAAGCTCATGAGGATCTAAATAATCACAAGGCCTTGCTTATTGTTTTAACTTCTGTTTGTCCTCTAAAGTGCACCATACTGATTATCATGGAATTCCTAAAGGGCCTGTCACAAAGGAAGTTCTGATTCAAAGGACAGCAGCCTTCTCCTTTTTATAGGACACTATCTGAAAGAAGACAGAAAAGGGATTGATATCCATGGCCTTGTATTGAAAAGCTGGTGCAAATGCTGTCATTAAAAAAGCTAATCCTTTTTAGCAGCTGAAATTATATAGGGAAACAGCTCCTGTGGGTGCAGGATCTCTTACAGAGCTTAGTCTTCAGCATGGAATGCTGACAGGGAATTTCATTCTGCACTTCAGTGACTCTGCAGTGGAAGACCATAGTGTCTATTCCAGTGTATTCAGCATAAGTTGTGTTTCCTTCTCTTTCTTCTGGAGTGTCTGGATATTGAGGTGGAAAAAACTAGGTTCATTCTGGCTAGCTCTTACTCCAAAAGTCAGCATTTCTTGCTGACTTAAGGAGAAGCATGAAAATTCCAGTGAGAAAAAAACCTCACTCATATAGTTCTAAAATCAGTTTGATTTGAGTACATACATTTATCTAACTCCTTTAAAAACCTTGCCTAAAAATCATGGAGTGATCAGCAGTGTAAGAATATATAAAAGAAATTAAGCAAAGTAGAGAAGTATCCAACAAAAGGAAGCTCTGAGAGTAAGAATGAAACTCTCCTTTGGAAGACAATTGTGCTGACTAGTAAGCCACAGTCTGTATGATTCATTCCTGCTTAAACAGAATTTTCTTGCTGATGTGGTCACTTTTTTTTCCTTTTTTCTTTTTCTTTTTTTTTTTTTTTTTTTTTTTGGTATTTATAGGCAATAACCAGGACACCTGAATAGGGATTGGATTCCCCCAAGGTGCTGGATAAATGCTACAACATGTCAGTGGATTATCAACCTTATTTTCACTCCAATGGAGCAGCAGAAATTCTACACTATTATAATAACAGCTATTTGCTCAGTAGGTTTACTTAATTGAATGATAAGAATTAAGAGAAAAAAACCCTGCTGCCTTAGCACAGCAAGAAATAATTCCCATGGCTCGAAAAAGAATTTGAGAACATAAGACTGATAAGTATGGCAATTTACCCAAGTAAATTTTCTAGAAAATCCATATATTATGAGCTGAAAGCACTGAAGGCACAATTACTAATTAAGAATACATATAGTCAGATGCTTGCAAGTTAACTTCCAGGAGAGCGCTTGTAGAATGACACAAAATGCCCCTGTGATGTTGGTTTTCCTGTTCATATGAAGTTATCTTTTATATAATTAGTAGTCAGCAATTGAGCACATATTCACACAAGTATAAACTTATAAATATTGTAATACTTATAATTAAAGTCATAAGGAATGCAGCGCTGTCTGTATTTTTGATGTCTTGTTGTTGAAGCAGATGAGATTTAGCATCATCATTTAATTTTGCAGAAGGTCAACAACAGAAGTAACTTGAGTTTTGTTTCCTCAGGTCTCCTGTTCCCTCAGTAACCCCTATCCGCAATGAAAATGTGATTCTTGGTCTGTAGATTTTAAGTGAAGTTCATGTTCCTCTAGTATGAGTTTTGTTATGTATTAAACCATCACCCTACAGGATAATTTCAGAGTATATAGTTTACAGCCCTCTTTAACTCCCTGCTGAAATGAAACTTCATTTCAGCAAATAGTGTCTATGATTTCTGAATGCTTCCACTGAAAACCTATCACACTGGTATAAGACTGTGTTCTGGTTTATGACAGTAAGCATTCTGCCCCAGAAAAAAATAACAACAATCCTATAAAAATATTAAAAATGCTTGCATATTGTTCGTGCAGCTCACGGGGATACACTGGAGTGTCTGGGGCAAATGATGTTAATTTAGAAGCCAGTGCATTTGAACAAGAGAGCCAAAGAAGATGCCAGCAGGGAGGTCCACAAATCACACGTGGACCCACAAGCACAAACCATCATCTCAAGCACAAATCAATGCCATGTGGGTGCTGAGCTGTTGACTCCCTCCATGGCACAACAGAGTTTGTTTGGCCAGAGCACCTTGGTGGCTCCTGTTACAGACACGCACGAGGACCAGAACTGCCCTCACCCAGGCAAACGATCACTCCTCAGGAACTGCAGAGAAGCAGAAATTTTACATCAAAAGAGGGATGCCGTTCTCTGTTTCACTGTTTGCCTGCAGAACCCAATACTTTCTAATCTTTTTCCTGCAATCCTTATACTGAACACAATTATAACTAAGTGTAGGCAGAAAACACTGCAGTGTATCAGGAGAGTATCCCACAGAAACAGATTAAGAGCTGTTCTAGAAAACCAAACAGGCTTTTAAATTAAATGCAGCTTCACTTTGATGCTGGTGTACAAAGCATTTTTGGTGCCCTTAAGATGCCTTTCCCTAAACAGAGGTTCCCATTGTGACATTCCTGTGCAGAGCAGTAACAACATGGGTTTACTTTGTGTTTGATAAAGTTGCATGCTTTAAGTCTGACAACATTCCCCATCCAGTACTACCTATCAGCACTTTGAACAAAGCTCTGTTTTTTCACTTGAAAACAGTGCTGATGCATTATTAATCCAGGAATAAAGTTGTAGGTTATCAAATGGTATTTTAGAAGTTGCTCCCAAAACACTGAGTTTTAGAGCCCAAATGTGAAATTTCTAAACAGTTTCTAGTTAAATATTAAACATCATTTGCACAGACACCATTGTGCAGTTGGTCACAATGCAATCTAAATAATATCTAAAAGAAAATTCTATTATTTCTGCTAGGTGAAACCATTTGTTGTTCTTACTACTCCCCTTCAATTTAAGGACCAAGAATTCAGCAGCTTTACAAAATTAACATTATCTAACAACATAAGGTCTTCAGGAGAGTGAAAGAAAGACTGGCAATGAATACAGCAGTGGAATAATCTTCTGTCAAATAGTCAATTCAAAATATTTCTCAAATTATTAATAGACCTTTAATTGAGTCTTCTTCTGGCAAATTTTCAGTGGTATCAAAGCTGTTACCCTTAGCTGGTAAAAGACATCATGTAAACAATTACTTAAATGCGAATTTGTAAAAAGAACAGGGAAAATGTTGAAAAGATACTTAGGAACCTTATTTTACATACATTTTTTAATCCTGACTTTTTCATGACCTACATGAATGCAATCTGGCTGAACATTAGAGTTGCTTGGATCTGGATTAGCTAATTTACTGAAATAGCTGAATCACACTCTGGACATGTCCTTCTCATCTATTAGTTGCACAGAAGCCTTAGAAAAATGCAAAACTTAATTCTCCCTAAAATCCAGATTCTGAGTGTGATTGATCTGTGCCTCCATTTATGGTGGGGTGGTCCTTCCAGGCAAAGCCCGGCCAGATAATCCTTTTGATCTAACAGTGCTGTTGAATCTTGGCAATAGGCAGCCCCTGCTCCCTCAACTTCACAGAGCTCATCCCTGTAGCAAAGAAAGAGAAACCATGGCCAGGACCTCACTGGCCCCAGTGGAACCAGCAGCCAGGTTAAGGGCAGCACCCAACAAAGATCCCATTTTCCTTTTAGCAGCAAACACAACTTTTGTAATACCTCAAAGACTACAACACAGAAAAAATGAGTGCAGTTCCATGTTGGCTTCTCCAAGTCACCATTTCATCCAGCCCAGTTTTGTTGCTGGTTGAGGTTATCTCTGTACCATGATGAATTGTTTGGTGTAGATTCAACACCTTGCTTCAGAGCCACACCTTGAACCAGCCCCAACACTCACCTAGCTGCTGCCAGGCTCCAAGAAACAGCAGAGGCTCTGACACACAGCACTTGTGGCAAAAAACAGTTCTTTCCCTGAGTTTGGGTTTTTAATGTCCCACAGGAGCACACTTCCAAATTAACACATTTCAGTACATCTGTATCCCTGAACAAAAGCTGCAGTGGCTAGGCAACCTTGTGGGAAGTCAGCCTTGTCTTCTGGCTTGGTGTCACCAGCAAAAGTCTCTCAGGACTGAGTAGTAGCTGCTCAGTTTTCTGCAGACATAGTCATCAAATGCTATCTTAAACTGCAGGTTTTGTTATGCACATTTTTTATAGAAAATGCCAAAAATGTAGAAATCAGGTCACTTGGAATTCCAGCCTTCTCTGAAAGCACTTACCTTGCTAAATTAGTGGTCTACTGCTGGTGGTTAAATGAAGACTTCAATGTGTTATCCATCACCTCTACAGGCTGCTTCAAGTAAACACAAGGCCCTATCCTTCTGAAATTTGCAGTCTATGTTTTTGTTCTTGGCAAATTTGGACACTTCTATCATCTATTAAGCAAAGTTCCAGATGTGTTTGCTGACACTTAAAAACTCATAAGTAGAAAATGTTTTGCTCATAATAATGTGTACATGATTAGGTGCATTTTTAATTAAAAGTAGCAGAAGACATTAGATCATAGAAATTAAATAACCGCCTCATTGACTGATTTATTTGAAACATTTAGTGAGAATATTTTACTTCAATAATGGTGATAGCACCAGGTTCCTATTTAATGTATGTTTTCAAAGATATTTAGCCCACAAATATTTCAGAATTATCTCACACATAATATCAAGTTATTATGGAGCAACTGTATAGCAATAATCAGAAATATGAGATTTGAATTACTAATTTTCCCTTTTAAATTTAGGTTGGGAAAGTTTTAAAATAGGGTTCATCTTCTTAAATGTTAAACATAAATTGGAAAATGTAAAGATTGAACAAATTAAATAATTTTGAAGCAGTGATGCTATAAACAAACATAATAAGCTGAATCACAGCTTTAAGAGATTCTTTATGATTTAAAGTTAACTGCAGCACCCATGCCATCATAATTTTTAGGGTAAAGACATATGTGAAGTAATAAATCACCAAATTCCAAGAAGAAAACTTTTCAGTAAATATTGAGAATAAACCACTGCTTCACAATTTTTTCTCGTATCAGTTCTCTGCATGCATTTTAATCAGGATTATTATTTCAGTAGAAAATATGGTAAGCAAAATCAAGTTTCTGTTGTGATCCAAAGATCACCCATACATTACATGAGTCGATTAGTTTTGTTTGTAAAGGCTTTGTCTTTGTGAAATAGTTCTTGCCTAATAAAGAAAATGCTACCTTAAGCTTACGAAGGGTGAATCCTTCAGCAATTACCAGCAGACTGCCCTCAAGTGCCAGGTATCCATCAGGTCTACATCAGTTTGCTTTCTTTAACCTGCCCCACACATCTTCTGATTGTTGGTATTTAAAAAAAAAGAGGCAGAAAATGGGGAAATCCTTTTCACTGGTTTTGAATCACAAGTGTCTGAAACTGGCCTGAAATGTAAGGTGTTTTATTGCATTTCCAAGCAGAGCCTAAAAGCAATGACAGTGTTAATGCCAAATGGCTCTGTAACCAGCAGGAACCTTGTAAAGTCAGTGAATTAAATCACTTGGGCATTACTTATGCTTGTATTACCAGAGCCTTTATCTCTTTGCAAGCATTCATTACCAGAGTGATTCAAAAATAAAACCAACTTCACAGCCTTCTTTTTAATTTAAAAGAGATTAAATAACTATCTGTTTGAGGAACGTGCCCTAGCTCTGTAGCAATTTGTGCATACAAAACCAATTTAAAAGCAATAGAGCAAGGTGGCAGTTGTGCAGTGTAATAGCTCCTCATTTTGTAATACTATCCAGAAGCCTTGCTCAAGCAAGCTAAACATCCTTCAGTGATTGCCAGGTATCTGGGTTTACCTGAACTGTGGGAAATTTTGATTCAATATCTGCAGTAGAAACTGCTGACAAGATGGAATAGTTTGTGGGGCATGACAGCTCTATCCTGAGCCAATTCTTTTGACATTTCTACAGTTCCAGTGTGGACCTGACAAATTAATACCCGAGGCAGGTTGTAACTTTGAAGTTAAATGTGCAATTATTCCAGTTGAATGTAAAATGTTTTCATGACATGAAGTGCCTTTGAGGCAGCAATTCATTTACAAGACTACAAGATAGAAGGTTTCACATCAGTCATGTAAATGGCATTTTGATCTTTTCCCACCCTGAACAGAAATACTTGTGGGGCCTCCTGGAAACGAGCATTGTGACCATCCTCAAGTGCTTTCCTTTTTTATAATTTGGATATCTGATTTCGGCTACATGATTAGGAATTCCCTAGTAACAATTTTCCCAATGCTCATGAAGAGAACAAATCTTTCTTTTAGAGGGTGCGTAGGATGAATATAATGAATGTCAGTTCTGGGAAGAGGACTGCATGTGAGTGCAGTGTGAAAGCAATGGATCTCAGCTCCTGAGCTCAGAACCCCAACTGTTCCATCCTGCATGCAATGTTAAGCCCACACAGTTACAGAAAACAACAGAAAACCCAACAAACACAGACATCTCTCAACAATCTCTCCAAAACAGGGCAGGTCCCAGAGAAAAAGCCAATGACTGAGGCTGAGACTGAGATTTTGTAGCAGGAATTTTTGGTACAGTTGTGAGGCTGACCATCGGTTATTTTTATAGCAGTAAGTGTAGGCTTGTATATACACTGCATATCATTATACATACATATACATGTGAATGCATACATATATATATATGCATATTTCAATTTATGAAACCATGAGCTGAGAGATAATCCATCCATCCATTAGAGTTGCACACACTAACCCAAGAAGTCTGTCATTCTTTCTGGGGAGGAACAGTCCAAAACCTTTTCTTCAAAGGAAATGGATGGAGACAGATTCTAAGAGAGATTTTTTTCTTCATTGGGAGCCAGAACTATCTTATTCTCCATAATTTTTTCATGTCAGCATATCCAAATGGATGCTTCTGATGGTTTTGCATTTG
Organism: Eopsaltria australis; assembly: GCA_034509425.1. Classification (NCBI taxonomy): domain Eukaryota; kingdom Metazoa; phylum Chordata; class Aves; order Passeriformes; family Petroicidae; genus Eopsaltria; species Eopsaltria australis. The sequence continues at coordinate 5,865,572 of JAVTVJ010000030.1, forward strand.
CTGAATTTAAGAATTCAGTAAAAATGAATTTGTTATGTTGTTCTGCATATACTGAGGCTCTCTTCTAAAATAATCAGTTGCACCTATATTCCTTTGCACAGTATGAAGTAGAATTATGAGCCACTGAAATGAAAGGAAAATTTCCAATAAATACAGAATTCCACTAATTGCGCTAAAAACAGTGTGCAAGATATCTCAGAGAAAAACAGCATCAGATGTAAGGAACAAATTAAAATGAGACAAAAGTTCTCCTATTTCCTTCTGTCATCAACAATTTAGTTTTGCAAATAAATTTGGGAATAATAGAATTGAATTCAAGTTACCTGATAATCTTGCAGTTTAATTCTGACATGCATATATCTGTGGCTTATGAATGACACTATGACCTATTTTATTTAGTAACTAGCTGTTTTATTTATTACCTTGCTGTTCAAATTTTGAAGTGACAAGGAAAGGCAACTCATGAAATTCAATTTTTGGTTCACAAACTGCTTGTACATCACAACTCCATGGCCAGATTTGTTCTTAACTCAAGCAGTGTTTAGTACTGAGAACTTCCTGTGAAAATCCTGGCTGCTGGCACCACAGCCTGCCCCAGTCTGTCAAGAAATGGGTGGGCAGGGAAACCTCCACATCAGCAACAATGTTCAACATTAATGCCAGATGTGAAGCTCTTGTTAACACTGAGTGAGATCCTGGCCCTGAGGAAATCAGTGACCCCAGACAGGCCCAATCCCCTGGGACTTGCCTGTAACACAGGGATGCTGCTAAACGTGTCAGCACTGATGAGCAGCTGAGGAACAGAAACCTCAGTACAGACAAAGCCTCAGCATGGACAAAGCACAGACAGGATAGTACAGCAAGGCAGTAAGCTGCATTTTAAAATATATTGGAATCAATTGCTATCAATTTATATGTCAGCTCATATTCTATCACTAGTTCTGTTAAGACATTGTCCTGTAAATGGTTGGATATAATAAATCATAGTGGCCCTAAATTTCTACTTTATGGTAGAGTCTTATAGAATAATCTTAGGGCAATCTCTCCTTTTGCATTTAGCATTATTTTTGGAGTTATTTTGTCTCTTTCATATTTATGAAGCAGAAGAAAGTAAAGAAGCAGATGGTCATGGCAGAACACTGATTTCAAACAGGGAAGTGTGAGTCAACCTGTATGGAAATGCAGACAGAATAGATTAGCAAAGAACACTGACCCTCTGATCAGGAATTCAAAACTCCTGTGAAAGGAAAGCCTGTGAACCCTCGTGGGTGTTTCAGACAAAGTGAGAACAGGTGAAGTTGTCACCAGGAGCCCCGGTGGCAGAGATACCCAGAGGGAAGGAACAAATATTTCTCTGGTGCTGGGGAGAGGCTGCAGCATCTCCCTTGTCCCATTTCTGTCACCCACAGGGAAGAGCACACATAAGCCATGTCACTTTGTAAGAACATGTATTGCAGCATCTGAAAGGTTGAATGTAGTAAATACTGTATTCAAATTCACAAATCTAGGTTTTTTCCTTTCAAAAATAATATATAAATGCAGAAAAGGGCTGCATCATGAGGAAGAATCTAGAATGGATCCGTGAGAGTTCTTTATCTTCCAGAGGTGTTTCAATATGTGTGACAGGCCAGAGGAATTCAGAATTAATGACTACAAGTCACATTTCCTGTATCATTCCTTCTCTAAAGATCTTTTAATGATGTCTGGATCTTGAAACATACAAGAATTTTTTTGGCACCTACAAGTTAATTATATATTCAGGTATTTGTATCCTACTGTATCACTCCCAAAGATATTTGGCCATGCCAGACACTCTGTGGAAAATACATTAAGATAAAGCAGCTGAAAATTGCTGCAAAGTAGACTTAAAAAACCAAGCCACTGTGTCCAACTGTGCTGGTATCCATGGAGTTTAAAGCAGAAAGGACCATCAGATACTGCTGTCTCAAGACCTGCTAAACACCTGTCAACCCAGTGTTCTGACAATTACTAATGTCTGACTTGAATTTAATTAGGGCCTATCCTGCTGCAGAGCATCAATTCTTTATTTGAAGGAAAAGTGTGACTCTAAGTACATGACCTTCAAAAGCAACTCATTCTAGTTGTTCATTTAATAACATCTAATGTTCATCTGAGGTTGCCCTAGCATGCCTCATTTAAATTTCCCTGGCTTCAGCTTCCAGGCACTTGTTCTTCTTATGGATTTTCCACAAGGTTAAAGAATGTGCAGTATGCATTTCTTCCTTTTATGTGGCAGATATTTGTGCATTGTATTCAAGTCACCCCTTTTCAATGAACAAACTGAATTCATTGCCTCTCTAATTCAAAAATTTTTTTTAAAATATACATTCTTCTTGAGTGTCACTGCTTTCCAAGATTTAGTCTATTATTCTGGGCTGGGGTTTGCATTCATAGTCCCTAGACATATTTTGCATTTGCTTGTGTCTGAGTATACTTTGTTTCAACTTTCCCAATCTGTCTTTCCTGAGATTCACCCCTCTGCCCCTCATGATCTGCAAATTTTATTCACCATGATTTTTCCAGTTCATTGAGTGAATATTCAGTACTGGGCAGAATGACTGTAAGTCCCTGTAAATGCTGCATAAAACCTCCTGCTTTAGTCCCAAGTGAAAAGTTAAGACTACACTGTAAGGGCTGTATCTGCCTGTTTCCTAATACAGAACAGAATGATTTGTCAAGCTCTGCCTTTCCTGAATAATTGTTAGTATGTTTTCCTGCCTACTTTGAATAATTTTGCAATAGAAATTATTCTTGTTTCTGCCTCTTTAAAAATTTTCCAGCTTTCTATTGATTATGTCACGTTTCATACTCAATAAATATTATTTTTAAATTGCCTCTTTTTAAAGATATTTTTAATTTGTAATTCACACAGTAAAGCAAATGCTCTATTTTCTTTTTTTTTTCAAATATGTTTTTCTCCTTTTTCTTGTTTTTCTCACATGTGAATTTGTAAATACTCATGTGCATGTAAACTTGAGTGTACCTCAACTCACAATATGATCATTTGCTCACATATTCTGAAAATTTCAGTTCTAGCCAAAAATAGTAAAAGGCTGTAAAATATCTTTTAAAATGGACAGACAAACCTCATTAACATTCATATCTGAATGACAATCTAATAAATTCTTAAGCTGTTTAAATAACAAAACCTTTTGAAGAGAGTGTTTGTTTAACAGAAGTCAAGTAGTGTCACCTGCTTTATGATGCATAACAACTAAATCAGTCACTGCAGGGTTTTTACTGTGTGTGCAATGTACAAATAATGTAAACCCAAATACCTGTTTACAAGGTCAAGTCAAGTATTACTCTCTCTAACCAGAAATTTCCAAAAGTTTTTCTCCTCTATATTAAAGTTTCAGCCTTTGAAGTTCAATTTAAGAAGGAGATGAAGGGGCATTCATTTTGAGATTAGACAGGGATTGATTTTGTAAGTGAACACAAGTCCATGCCTCCTAACTTGGAAGGTTTCATTGTGTGCTTCACTAGGCTTTTGCTGGTTTTAGGCATTTGTTTCTTTGTTTTGTAAATCTTTTTCCTGAAAATTACTAATAAAATGTGGGTGGAGAACAAGTCCCTGTTTCTCCAGTTCCCACAGAAAAACTGCAGGGATTAAGAGACATCTGTGTAGGGAAACCAATGTCCTGTCTCCTGGGGTTCTTTTAAACTGACACCCACTTAAATTTTCTTTAGACTGCCAGAGAGAAAATAAACTTCAAAACTTCTGTGTATTTTTCTCTGTAAATAAAGGAGCTTCCATAGATACTTTGGTTGAAACACTGCCTATTCATTTTGAAAAGCTCTTTTACAGCCCACTGTGGATGATAATGATGTAATTATGGTCCTTTTAAGGCTACATTTTCTACATGATAAACTAGTAATTACATGATTAGAAAAATTTTGGAGACAAATATTAAGTGTACAATAAACAACAAGTCAGGTCAGATACTCAATAATGGACTGGAATTCATGTAGTTTCAAACCAAAATGTATTTAAAGGCAGTGCTTTATGCTTGTGCAAAACATGCTTAAAATCTGCCTTTCTCATTTTCCTTGAATAAGATAAAATCATAGCAGATGCTAGTTTGGGTTGAAAATTGCTTTCTTGTGTTGTGCATTTATTTGTAATTTTATTCCAGTTCTCTACTTAATATAAATCTGTCATAGCAGGTGATTCCATTGTGAAGTCCATTTTTAATCCTGCTCATCTGGGGGGATGGAAATGTATCTGTAGAAGTAAAGATGACTTATTGCAATGTAAGAATATTCCCAAATAATTAAACTCACAGAAGTATGGAAAGAACTTGAATCACCTTTCAGGTCCAATGGGAACTTTGCTGTGTCTATATTCTTTGGTCTTCAGTCAAGGATTTGTTGGACATGCAATCATTACTAACATGTGATTGTAGCCTGCAGTGAAGTCTTCAGGGCAGGAAAGTTAGGAAGTTGGAAGTTGGAAATAAAAGCAGACCCTCATTGTAAAGCATTTCAGTAAAGCATTTTAAGTTTCATATTTGGGGAAAATCAGTTGGTCTGTAATAACAGGGGAACCAGGGGAACTGAAGAAAGAAGTGACCCAGAATTGGAACTGAGGTAAATGTGTTAAAGGAAACAGAAAAGCAGGCCCATACCCATCTAAAGAGGAAAGGGGTAACTCAAACGTAGGATATTTTAGTTAGGATCCAGTGTCTGAGGCATGAAAGCGTAGCACAGGCTTGTCTGGAGAGTCTGGCAGGAGAGCAGAGATTTGCATGCTATGAGGAGGGTGCAGGGTCCTGGGGAGCATCTCCACCCCATCAGAAGGGACTGTGCACCTGTGACCTCCCTGTGACGGCAGAGCTGGGGTGCCTGATTTTGTTGGTGCTGGGAGAAAGAGAGAATGAAGAGTCTGGCCAAGGGCAGCTGGGGCAGGAGAGCCACAACTCCTGCCCTGGCAATCCCTGATATCGCTGTGCTGGAATCACCAAATGTTATTGTTGGAAGAGTTTCTGTGCAAGTGCGTGAGAACAGAGATAGTTGCTGCAATTTTGGGGTTATTTTACTTTCAAATTAGAAGAGTAACCTACATGTGTAGGAAGAGTAATCATCCCTTGCTTATGGATCACGTATTTGCATCTGAGCTGATTTTATTTAGACATTGTTAGCAGCCCACTTTCATGAATTCTCAGGTCACTATTACACACAAGTGACCGCAGTATCCAAAAGACAGTGTATGTAAACATTCAGAAGGGCACTTATTTTAATTCCAATTTCCTTCTCTTTACTCCTGAACCATAATAACAATGATGAGAATTGTATAATCCAACAGAGTTTTAAAAAAAACCCTTTCACAGACATTTTAATGATGTGTTTATGAGAAACTGGCATTTATACATATATTTTTGTAAATGAAAATCATGCCAGCTTCAATGTCAATGAAAATATACTAACCTGTATCTTGGGATTTGCCTGAGTCCTGGGAAGTGCCCCTAGAACTGTTCTGCAGTAAAAAAAATTCTGGCTTGGATTTCAAGCTGTATTTGATGGTCATGTTTCCCATTTGTGATAGGAACAGACGACTTTCCTACCATACACATTGGTGAGTTCATGAACTATGAGAGGAAGTTTTCATATTGTGAACATCTGTTTTTTTTCCCATTCAGCTGCACAACTACAGCTGGTAAAAACATGAACTGAGCTGTTAGTCATTTCTGAAATAAAAATAGATACAGTATATGACTTTAAAATTTGGCTATGAGCCTTAAAGGCATTTTATTCACTTCATTTTATTACATTAGCTTACCCAATTACAGGATTCTTATTTAGGAAAATATTTTAAAAGAATACAAGAAAAAGCACAATCTTTTTTTAAATTAACTAAAACGCCTTTTTAATGGGCTGTCTTCCAAAGGCAACTGATTTTTTGACTCTTCAATCATTGACTAGCCAACACGCCACAGACAGAACATATGGATCCCAACAGTTGAAAAACTGGCCCACTTCTTAATCATTTTACAGGAAGCACTGATTTCTGGAAGTAATTTCATGTAATAGTGTAGAAGTTCAGGTGTGGCCTGTGTTCTCTCCCATAGAGTTAGTGCTAAGAAGTACAATAGCATGTAAGAAAATGAAATCTAAGAATTACTTATTGTGAGCAATTTTACTTGAGAGTTAATTTCAACATGGGACATAGAAGAAGTTTAGGCATTCTAAAGAGGAAATAGTAGTATTGAGCAAGTTTATGCAGTGGAGACACACATGTAAAAAGTGCTTTCCAACCCATCAACCTCTGCTGCATTAATGCTTCCCTGTTTGGGAGATCTGGGGATCTCCCAAGTGAAAAGAGTATGAGCCAGGAGTGGGATCAAGGACAATGACATTATTTTCTCTGTGAATACCTCACAGTTAATAGTTTTCCAAGGTTATCTTCTATGAATTTCACTTTCAATAATCCTTTAAATCAATCTAGTGGAAGAGCAAACCAGTTTCAGGTGATTGCAGGTTGCCTAGGTGTTTCTTTTTTCAGTATATTCCTCCATGAACTCTAGTGGCATGAGTATTTTTACCAAGTTTTACAATGATCAGTGAGCTCTCCAGTCCACATCAACATCTTCAAGCAGCCCTCAAGACAGCTTATGAAGTGCCATGACAGCAATATTCCTGTAAACACAATTTGACAAAAAGATACCATATACCAGTATTTACAGTCAGTCTCAGTCTTTGGACAAGATCAGATAATGAAGAAAAGAATGGTTTCTTGAAAACAAACCTCACAAAGAGAGGTGATACTGAAATGTGAAGGAAATACTCAAGGATTTTTTTGCAGACATGGTGCAGTCCTTTTAATGGTACACTTGTATGACTAAGAGGTTAAATCCATCATTGTAGAAGTCATCCAAGTAAGGTGTTCTGCCAGTGGAACGTGTCCCACCCTGGCAGATGGTGGCCTCATCCTGGATATGTGTCTTCTCTTGTTCCATGGAAAATAGCAACACATCTGGCCATAAAACTGAGCCTTTAGAAAGCATTGATAGAGAGCAGAGGAGTATGGTTCCCTAAGCACTTGTCTCCCAGTAAATCCTTCCCTGTACCTCCACCTTCTATTCCTCTCTGTAAAACTTGGGAAGAGGTTTAAGGCTGGCAGAAGAAATCCTTACCATAGGACAAAAGTTCACCTGTGCAGAAGACAGAGCTTGGCTGGAATAATCTCAGACTAAAGAACAAATCTGCATGAAACAGAACAGCTACTGCAGACATTCCTGCTCTGGGACCTGTCTTTTCTCATACAGGTGCAGTAGGACTGACCTGTGTTATTTAAAAGAAAAAAAAAAAGAAAAAAAAAGAAACAAAAAACTCACAATTTTTAATTTTTCCATTAGAGACAGAATGAAAAAAAATTACCAGCATGTGATAAATATTATGTGACTTAGTATGCTACTTACTCTGACTTTTCTATTTAATGTGGTGGCAAGCAACTGTGTTAAAACTTGTGTCATCTGTTTTGCAAATTCACCTCATAAGAGAAAATGCACATTGAAATGTTTTTCTGTAACATTTTCCCATAAGTGTGTTAAATGCTGTTTCTATTTGCAAAATGTGTGAGTAAGACACAGTGAGTGAGAAGTCATCACAGGAGTGCAATGGGAGCTTGGACCAAGAGGAGAACATGGTAATCATTTCTATCCCCTGGCAAGGATCAGCTGTCCTCCCTCCTCCTGATCTTTCTCATTCTGCTCTTCCTACCCCACTTCCTACTCTCCTACTGTTCTCTTGTTTTGAATTGCAACATACACATCTTGTTTAACAATTCCTCCCTCTCCTGGAGACTGGAGTTAACTTATATCACCATCCTCAAATATCTTCGCTTGAAATACACTTTTGGTGAGATGCTTTCAAATGGGAAATCATGAGAAGCTGTATCATAAGAGGGCAGAATATATCTGACAATAGGTGATTTTCATGAGTTATCATTTACTGTAGATAAGAAAAGAAGAATTGATTGAGTCTTGCTCCAGAAGGGAATTATATTTTGCTGATTATTTAGTTGCCCCTGTCTGCTTACAGGAACATAATAATGCACCTATTAACTTCCTATGTTGAAGAAATTAATAGTCATTCATATGGACATTTCCAAACCAACACACATCATCATTTGGAGGTTCTTGATATTGACACCTCTGCCCAGACCTGTGAAACAAATGCCAGCTATGCATTTTTGAGGAGACTTTTTTCCTTTCTGTTTCAGCCAGAGCTTCTGTCTGCTTCTGTCGTCCTTGCTCTGGCAAACATGCAACTTATTTCTTTAGCTCAGATATGAACCTGGTACAGAAGACAGGGGAACTGCTGGTATCCTGTTTATGGGAGTAAAGATTCATCAGCAAAATTCACTTTTTGGAAAGATGTGGATGTATTTAAATGCTGTTATTTTTGCATACAGTGTTGTCAGCTAATGGAAGGGAGAAGCTGAGTGATGTTGCTGCACTGCAGGACAGGATGATGACAGAAAAGGGTGATGGACAGAAAATTGATGTTACTGTGGCTGTGATTAGTGAGAAGAAAATATGCAAAACCATATATTGGTATTTCCTCTGATACATCTGCCTCTGTGGCTCCTAAGACTGGAGCATCTGCACAAACTCTCCTGCTTTAACTATGAAGATTGCAACAGCTGCTGTGAGAATTACTTTATTTTCCTGCAATGCAAATAATTATTCATCCCAGTATTTTCAAGCATTACAGAAGATTTGAATGCCCACAGAGATTAAACAGGTAGCATTTTTCTGCATATTTATCAGCACACTGGACAATGGTTTAATGAATGTTGAGCTTTATGAACAGCAACTCTTGGTGTTGCAACTCAAAGCTTAATAACAAAAACTCAACCAAACATTTCCTGAGGTTTTGAAAAAGTTCAGCTGCCTTTTCTAAAGGTGGACTGCTCCTTCTCTTTAGCCTTTACCACACTCTTGATAAGACTGAGGCCCTGGAATTGCAGAGGTACCACTGGATACTGTGGGTGACCCCCAGGCACCCTAACTCTTCTGCACAGCACAATTTGGACAGGGCATATCACAGATCACATATCTGAGCCAAAGGGAATCACACAGAATTTGAACATGAACCTGGCCTAACTTTCCCTGTTGGTGTGATCCCTTTTGGGTGCAAAGTGTATCTGCACAGCCTGTGGCTTCAGTGGGCCAGCTCCTGAAACCCTGATAAGAACACAACTAGAGCCTTTAGTTTATGAATTTCTTTGAAAAAGACAGCTTTCTTGAAGTCAAATTGAACCATACCTTCTATTCCAAAGTGTTTAAGTTTGACTGAATCTGGGGTACACTAACAGCAATTTTAACTGGGAAGATGAAGGAGCCCCAACAAGAATCTCTAGCTCAATCAGAGAGCAGGCACAACAGCAGCTTCAGGGCTACCAACAGTGGCCTCAGAACCTGTGGAGAAACCAGATGCATCTATATACAGGAGAAATCTTTGCCATTTGTGCCCCTGAGACTTCTCTGTGCTTGGAGAGGAATCTTCACTGGCGTCAGTACACTTGCCGCATCCCTCTTTAAAAAAACTTATGCTATTAAAAGACATCTCAAGTTCAAGAGTTCTGAGTAAACAGATCTGTGACTGAAAAATGAAACTGGTTTTGGAGTAGCTGCTATAATTTTCTCAATGAATAGCTAAATAAAAAGGCATTGGACATGACAGACTCCTCTCGAACTACAACGCAGCATACAGAGCATACAGAGGTTCCAGGGAATATTTGGTCATGCTCTGATTCCTTCTAAAAGAGCACAGACTAGTGAGAAGGTCACTCCTTGATCAGTGGAGAATTTTATAATGGTTTGATTTTGATTTCCATTTAATTATTAGGTTTTGTGATGATTTCTTTATGGCTGTGAATGTCTTACAACATGAGGATGATTCTTAGATTCTTGAAAAGAGCTTCGGTGAAAGTAAGAGTTTGCTCCAGATTTCAGAATGGAAAACCACCTATACTTTGTACGTGTATAATGTTAACTTCTTGTCTTTGAATTTGCTTTAATTTTGGATGTTCAAAATTCAAATTCATCTTTTTCCACCATATGCTGGCCACTAGATTTCTACAGCTGCCTAGTGGGAAACTGAGATCAAAACAATCATTCATCTCCATTTGTTTAAATGTCACTTTCCTCCACTCTGCTCTGCTAACTCATGCTCTCACATGTCTATCAAGAGGTGTCAGATTATAAGCATGGCCCATATCCTAAGAATGTTTGACCTCCATCCCCATCTTTGTGGTTCCTATTGAACAAACTTCCAGAGCTGGGTGTGTAAGACTTTTATTTTTTCATCTCAACAGATGTGACATTGTCCATTAAGATATAAAACTCTTTTCCTGAAACAGACTCCCAGGAACAGCTCAAATCTGTCACCAGCTAAAAATTCTGATCTACACGCAGTACCTCTTTTACAAAAAAAAGAATGTCTTTCTAGTTTTATGAACTGGAACTGCACATATTTTCAAGTTTATTTTTCTTTCATTAGCATTTTTAGGTTTGTTCAAAATAATTTGTCAATTTATATTCGATCTATAGATCAAGCACGGTGAATTGGGTGCTTAATTTAAAATTTGACAGGCATTGATTTATTTTAAAATCTTATGAAGGTTATCTTCCATATGACTGAAATTTGTAGCATAGGTGTTCATTTTTCATCATTCAAAACATTTATCTAGAAGAATGTTCTAAGATTATTTAAGATAACAAAATTTCCTGCCAAAATTCCAGAGATTCATACACTTTTGAAAGTACATATTTAAAAAAATTTCATTTGTGAGGTTTGAAATGGTTCCTTGGGAAACATAGAAAAGACTTCAATTGAGAAAGAAGTTGGTATGCTCAATTAAATGGAACTGCTTTGGGAGCAAAGGAATACATTTTATTGTTTAGATGAAAGTTCCCTTGAGTTTCACAAGACAGTAATGTGCAAACATCCCATCTAACATTTGGCTGTACTGTATCTGATATCCTGGATTACTACAGGATCAGAGGCTGAGAAATTATCTCAGGACATGTGGAAATTAAAAGGCTTCAGATCCATATGGGAAACATCTCTGAGAGCAGAGAAGTGATTTGCAGGCTGGTGTTACTTCCTGTGGGAAAAGCAAATTCTTTCTACAGGAATTGATCTTATCCTGGGTATTTCCAAAATATGTTTCTAAAGTTTTATATATGGTTGGGTAAGATTTTCAGTGTCTACTGATTCTACATTTGGCTTTCATACTGATTAGAGCATTTCTGTTAGCTAATTCTCTTTCTTCAGTGGAATTGTTTGGGTTGTTCTGCGTTTATTACAAAACTTATCTTCAAAATGTATAATAAAATGGCAGGACACGATGACCTTAGCAGTCTTTTCCAACCCTAATGATCCTATGAATTTTTTCTTCCTTCACATGCAGTCTCAGAAGTGTTTAGTCATGTAGATCAAAACTGTTTAGCTAGCTCAAATCAACAGCAGAGTAGAGATTGAAGTTTATTGTAACCATGTTAGGGCTTATTTCACAAGTACACACTTGTGAAAACCTGCCACACTTGTGTATGAAAACCTGCCAGCACTGAGAAATCCAGAAGTGGCTGTTTAATGGTCTCACTGTGCCCAGACAGAGGAGTTTGTGTGTGTGGATAAGCTGGGCACCACAAACCAGCAGGAGAGGAGAGGTGAGCCAGACACTTGGTTATCTGAGCTCTCAGGAGAGAAGCATCACGTCTCTTCCCTGCAACTCAAATATCTGTGGTGGAGCTGATAAAATCTGAGGGAAGGACTGAAACTCCATTAACTTCACTACTATGCCCTTTGTTCAGGAAGAGCAAACACACAAGTGTTTGCTTACACTTACACGTGTGTATATATGCATATGTGTGAACTCCTGTTTTTGCCAAATGTCCAAAGGCCAACCAGATCCAATGATTTATATTTTTGATTAAAATATCAAAGCCTGTTTGAGAGAAGTGGTTAGAAAAACTAGCTATCTAGTTATGTAGGGACTGCTGAGATTGCTGGAGAGGATGGGAGGAGACATTGTGGAAGGCACTGCCTCCCCACCACTTCCTCTCAGGGCAGCTGTTTGAATAAAACCCAAAATTCTCAGTCTCACTTCATGTAAATTCAACTTTGCATCTCAGTGCCCAAAAAAGGGAAAGGAAAAGACAGTAAACAATTTGGCTGTTAGTTGCACTACCCACCTGCAAAGATAAAGAAAAGGTTCCTTCTTCCCTCCAAAATGTTGGTGTGTACAGTAAGAAACTAATATAGCAAATTCACCCTTTACAGAATAATTCATTTTACATTGCCAGCACTTGTGAAGCCAACAATCAGTTTCAAATGCTGACAAAGGTGGGTTTTTTGCCTCATGTTTTGTACTGAAGAAAAGAAGACTGCAGTGTATCCATCCTGCAGTCCTCTAGCGAGAATCGGGGCATAGATGAGGAAAAATTCAGCCACCTGTGGATATCACAGGTTCATCGAGGAGGAGAAAAATTATATGGCTCTGCTTTGTTTTATTTCTTGTGACATGTGCATCACGTTACATCTGGATGTGTCAAAATGCATTATGTCACGTGGTGCTCTGTAACCTGGTGGCACTGAAAGTGGGTGTCAGGCTGCAGAAGCAGCTTACTCAAGGCAGACTTAAAATGAACAAGAGAGAAAAATTCACTGAGTTTCCAAGGCAGGGGACTCAAAAGAATTTGCACTCTTGTCTATGAAATTATTCCAGCTGGGACTTCTCTGCTCACAGAAATGCATCCTGAGCAACATCACCAACTATTTTGCCTCAGTTGTATCTAATCTCTATGAAGTGATGAGCTGAACTCTATTAAGCAAGGGGAAAGAAAAAAATCAAAGAGAAGTCATCCTTTGTTAATTCAAGGTTTGTCATGTTTGAGGCTTTCAACTGCAAATTGTTCATTTGGCTGCCTCACACACACATAAATGCATGTTTCTGCAGAGGGAGTTATTCTTTCATACTTCACTTCTGCTAAAATAATGTTAAATTGATACCATTAAATGTACAGTAGAAAAATGCTAACTTTCAATTTAATTTACTTTGCACTATTTGGATTTTAAAACTTGAATTCAAACAAGTGTGGCTTTTGCTTTCCATTCAGCATTTTGTAAAAGTAAAAAAAAGTGTGAATATTAGAAATATCTAAAAGACCCTGTTAACCACAAAAGCTCTTATCTCACTGAAGTAAGTGGATACAGTGAAATGCAAAACTGTAGCAAATGGCTGAATTAAATGACACAAGAACAATATATTATGGCAGAGTTATATTTGTGACTGTTAAGTGGTAAAAACACATTTGTCTTTTGAAAGAGAGCCCAATATATCTTCTGTATCATGTATACACCAGAAATGAGAAGGAAACTCTAAAAATACACCATGGATTTTTATTCCTTCACTCACATCTTTATTTTGCTCAGCTTCAAACAGCAGTTTTTGCTTGCAAAGACTCTCCTGAGTGGTTGCAGTGGAAGCTTTGCAATCTCCTGCATACAATTAGCTCAGCTGAAACCCTGTGGGCTTCCCACTCTGCGTTAGAATAAAGGACACCCTGGTGCCACAGAAAGAACTTTATAGCTCTGTAATAAAACTCCTGAAGTAGAAATGGGAGCAGCCAGGACAGTGGCTAATTTAGGAAAAGCAGGGATCTTTTGCAGGCAGAGCCAGTATCTTTTGTTAGACCAACCAAAAAAAGAAAGTGAGAACAGATGTCTGTTTAAGCCAACAAATAGGAGGTTAAACTGAACCCAAAGAAGGGTTCACATCCTGCAGTTTTACCTGTTTTCATACAGTTTTAACTTTTTTTTCAGGTATTCTCGTAAGACGTTAAACTTAAAAAAAAATCAAGGTAAAATACGTACTTCAGTGATCTGAAAAACATTAAAACTCAGCTGATTGAATTTCCTTCTCAACCAGGCTCTCTTCAGCTCTGCCAGCAAGCACATTAGAAAAAGGCTCTACTTTTTCAAGTTGTGGGAAAAATAGGCCTTTTAAACTTGTAGCAGAAGATACTTTTGCTGTTCTTGGTGTGGAAATGAAAGAGGTGTTACCTTCAGTCCAAAACAAATGCTCTCTCTCACTTGCAATTAAACATCAAGAGTTTTACCTGGAAGGGTGATTTTTTTCTGTCTTCGTACCCGTGAAAATAGGACATAGAGTGCAGATCAGAAAATATGCATTCTTATTGAATTCTAACCATTATTGATTTAGTTTTGATAATATGAAGACATATAAACAAAGCCATACAAACTCATAAATTTCTTTCAGCCTATTTCCATGAATAGAAAGAAAAAAATTACAGAAGCAAATATGGTTCTGTTTCTCTTTTTCTGCTCATAGCACTAAGAAGTTGCAATACAATAATGAGAGCTTCATGTGTGCTTGTGACAAACAGCTAGTGATAAGTTGTGGCAAGGAAGTGGTTTCTGTTCCCTACAACAGCAGGTACAAGTGGTAATTTAGTGGCTCCTTGAGTCAGGCTCAGAATTTCTGTTCTACTAAAAATGAGAAGTCAAAATAAGTTCACAAGCAAGTAATGAGTTAATACCTTTTACTCTGCAAGGCATTTACTTGGCCCTAGCCAAGTGAAGAAAGGACACAAGTATCATTTTCTTGTAGTAATTGCCACCAAAAGTTGCTTTGCTCTCAGAATTTAACCATCTTTAGGATGCTCTTGTCTCCCTCGTCATTGGTTTTGCCAAGATCCCAAGCCGTGCAAATACAGAACTTCACACTACCTGAAGAAATTCACACATCTATTTCCCCCCATTTAGTCCCAGCTCATCAATGTATACATATTAGCTTTCACCAGGATTCAGCCCTGATATTTTACTTCTTATCATTCTTATATTTATCATTCTTATATATTACTGCTTATCAAGATTTTCCCAGGTTGGCTATGTTGTGCTTATTTGCACCTCTAGCAGGCCACAGTAAAACCATAATTTGCACCTTTCGAGGAAGAAAATTCAGAGGCAAAAAAAGAGAAAGGTGTTACTGTTGAAAAGCTGTCACAACAGAAACTTAATCAGGGAAATACCTATAAAAGGGAATGTGGGACAGCATGTGATGACAGCCTCTTGTTGCGATGCCTGTGCACAGCATGAGGTTTCTGCATCACACCCCTTCTGAGCAGCTGAGACACACACTCTGCTTTCCAGGTGTCTGAGCTAGGTAAAGCAATCTCTTCATCATCTCACTTCCTCTGTAACATGATCAAATCCATCATTCCTTTTGTTATCTCCTTTTGTGTTTGCTTTGCCTCGCAGTAATTTGCTAACTGCAAAGCAGGCAAGTGCTTTAAAAACATACAAGGCTGCTGCAAGTTAAGTCATACTTATCAGATGTGCTGGTAATGAATCATGCTGACAGATTGGCTCTGTTTACCTTAAACAAACTGTCAGAAATTTTCAGTACATGAACCAAAGCATGGGAAAGGCTTTCAAATACACACGCAGAGCTGATCATAGCCCAGCACGTCATATTTTGCATATTTCATAAAGGTATCACATGTAGGTTTGCATGTAGCACTATGAACATGCTGTTTACAAAGATATTTGGTATCTCTACAAGAGAAAGCAATTAAGATTCATGTAGCTAATGGGGCAGGAGTGGATTTTCTGTCACTCGTTCTGCCCAGTGAGGCTGTCTGGGGGCTGCAGGAACTGCCGAGTTGCAAACACTGCTGTGATGCTTTCAGTGCTCTGTCTCTGCTTCAAACCAGGTTCCCAATGGTTTTGTGTCACCCTGTGCTGCACTGGTACTCCAGATGGGCTGTGGGACCATGTGGCAATGAGGAGTGCAGGAGTACATGACAGCACAGTCTGCTGGAGAGGCCAGAACACCCGTGTGCCACAAAGTAATGAGCAGCATTAAAATGTGTTTGTTTTACATTGCCTGGGAATATCCCCCTCCACAGGGGGCTGTGTAATACAATTTTACTTTCCTTTCTCTGCTTCAGCTTCACGATTTTGGCTCAGAGATCAGTTTTCTTAGTTGTTTTAGAGACATTTTTAAACTTCTTGAAGAGACACATTCCCTTGCCACGGTCATATTTTCAAAGCCTTTAACACACATGCACACAGCCATGTTCATGTACAGTTTGTTTCCCATGTTTACCTCCTTGCCATAGACACCCCTCAGCACATAGCTGTATGTTGTGAAACCAAGGTGACATTCTCAAAAATGCCCTTAGACTCCTGTGATTCCATTTCCAGTGCTCTTAAAAGAAATCCCTTTTTGTCATAAAGATCTTTTAAAATAATCTACTTCCCCTCACTGGACTCAGAATTGAGAATAAAATGATACAAATCCTGGTTGAAATCTATGATTGCAAGTTCAAAACTATAAAGTCTGGGGAGCTAAATAGTTCATAGTAAAAAATTTATCTACAGCCTTGTCCAATATTTAAAGGGATGTCAAGTGGCACAATTTGAGGCTAGAGTAGAGGAAGCAGCAGAGGATTGTTTTGTTTTTCACTTCTCCTTGGTTCATTTTTTGTTTTCTACCCATGAAAGTAGTCAGAAAGCCTCCCCCTGAGGCTGTGAGGCATCATGACTGACTTTCCTGAGCAGGCATCATGCCCCAGATGCTCCAGATCTGCACTTACCCAAAGGAGCTGGCAAGCATTTAAAGTGTGAGCAAGGTTTCTCACTGGAAATAACTACAGCTGCAGTTCAGGATGGGGAAGGTCCTGATGAGAAAGGGAACACTGGTTACAACTTATTATGTGTACAGGAATTAATTTAGGATTAACTTGGCATTGTTGGGATAGGGTGACTTACATGCAAAAGGCTTTCCAGGGCTGTGTTCTGCTCTACACACTGGCTTAGAGCTGCAGTGCCTGTCCTGTCACTGTCTGCCTGCTCCCCAGAAAACCACAGCTTGTTTGCATCCAGTACCACTGAACATGGCAAATAAGGCACTCTGAAGGGTTCTGTGGTTACAATCACAGCAAGTGGATGTGATACTAATGCCTATTTTGTGATTAGGCTACAGGACAGGTTTGCAAATTAGCAACTCTCCACACTGGAAAATAATTAAGTAAAAATTAATTCCCTCAAGCTATTTTACTGCTGGTGAAAAACTGATTTATTTATATAAGAAAAATAGAATGGGACAGTAAGTTCTTAACTTTGTAGGGAACCTGGTAACAGCTCTTTCCTGCTTGGTGAACAGAGATCCTGACTTCTTACCCAATGTGTGGTGCTACAACCATCACCATGTCTATGACAGGCACTGAGAAGACTGTGCTATGACTTTTTGTGCTTGACTTTCATTGTGCTAGTTTTGTTTTGATCTTAGTTTTGTGATTTACAGCCGTCATCACCATAAGCCAATACTTGCAGAGTGAGGGAGGAAATGGGGAGTTGTTCTAGTCAAAATACCTGCAGTACTGCGGCTGCCAGCAACTTCCTTTCCCTACATTTATGGTTATTTGCTACTTAGGTGGAGACTAGCTTTTGTAGAGGACAAGAAGAGGAAAGTCTACAGAGATTCAGATGACCTGCAAAAGTCCATCAGAAAGGCAGAAATACAGGCAAATGAAAAAGCTGCCTGAAAGATTCTTTTACATAGATATTTCTTTCACTTTTTAAAAACACATTTAGCAATAGCATTTTAGTTTTGTAAATAGGACAGCCAGAAATTTTTCTATTTCTATCCAGCTTTTCACATTCATAAATCTGGAAATAATGTGCTACTTGACAACTCCAAATGAAAATGGAACCTTCTGTTCCCTCTTGAATTTTATTATCTGTATCTATAATACAGGTGACAGGAACGGGAAAAAAACAAGCTAAGACACTCTCTATGATACGAGAGCAAACTGCAAATACATTAAAAATATCCCCTCACAGTACTTTGCATGTTATATAAAGTCCTGGAAATGAATTGTCCTCAGATGGCTGATATTTTAAACAAGAAGCTAAAATGAAAGAAGTTTCCAGTGGCATTCACATAGTTCTGTGAAGCAGACTCTGCTCAGGCTCCAGCTTTAGGCTCAGCATTTGAGTGACTGAATCTGTCAATCACCAAAGGGCCCTGGGCTCTTTCTTGTCTCCTTGGGTTTGTTGACAGCAGCTTCTCAACTCTGCAGCACCCAGATTCACCACCTACACAAACAGATGCACACAAAACATTTAAAGTAAAATACCTTCAACTGAGGTTGGGAAAGAAATACAGCTTTTTCTTATGGGATGAGAACAAAATTGTTGTGGAGTATTTTTAACACAGTTGCAAGTATGTTTCTTTAATGCCTCCTTCTCAATTTTCCTTTTTCTTACTGAAACCAATTTTATTCATTTCACTGATAAAACTGCTGAAAACTTATCCTTGGGACATGATAATAGGACATCTTTTACATCACCAGAGCAGACACAAGAAGAAGAAAAAGCTCCCCAACCAAAGGGTGCAGTGTGAGATAGATATGCTAGCACCTGCTCTCCTGGATTTATTTATAATATTTAATGTCTAGCAGTTTCAGTGGAAACTTTCAAATCTTGACAGTGCTGTGGGATGTCCCAAGCTGCTTATAAAAATGAAAGATCCTGTTAGTTGGCAGTTTCTTTTTCCAATAATAGACCTGGGTAAGCCCAAGGTCTGTCTGACCCCTGGTTAATCAGATTTTCTGTCATATAAGTTACAGGAGATGAAAAGGCTCTGAATTTTTTTAGTTATGTTACCTTGTTCACTGGAGTTATTGTGTTTCAGACACAAACTTTCCTGCAAGTAGCTTCAGGTGTCACATGGCAAATTTCTGTTCAGTCAGTCATCCTAGAACTGTCTGGTTTTGTGTGTTCTGTAAACCCCTAATTCTCCCTCTGTTTATCTCTTCTTCATTTCCCCACTACCACTTTTTAAAAGTAGCATTCTGCTTTCCTGTGTTGCTATGACAACATTTACACTTGCCTTTTGAAGGCAAAATATGTGGCTTTCTTCCATATTTTTGTCAGCTCTTGTGTTAGAGGGACACACAGGGGAATGAAGGCAATTGCAGATAAAGCTTTAAGCAGCAGACTGCAACTTTATTTATCAACATAAAGGGCATTTAAGTGGTTCTAGCATGGATTTAACTATGTGTTCCCCTAAGACAGATTTATTTGTGTAGTCTTTCGAATGTTCTTCAGTGCAACAAAAAATCAAAGGAGAAACCGTGATGACTTCAGACCTGCCTCTCTCTCCTGCCTCCTCTCATGCAGGCAGAAAGAGCAGCAACAGCATTCACAATGGCCTTTATTTCTAGACCTTGTCAACCATTTACAGAGATGGAGAGCAGCTAAAAGCCACCGAAGGTTCAAAAAGGGTGCAAGGTCCTTTTTGAATCAGAAGGCAGAGGCAAAGAGAAAAAGCCCTTTCATTTACCCTCCAGTTTCTCAGAGGAAAGCCTTTGCAAAAGCACATTTCACTGCAAAATATAGGAACTAATGCTGGCCCCTGATAAGGGTGACGGTTGATTCTATGGGCAGAGAGGCTGCTGTGCTCCCAACAGAATCCTGTCTGCCTTGCCAGTGACTTTCCACATTGTGAACAGACTGGCTGGACTCTGCCTCTTCACAGCCCTCGGAGCTCGCTGGAGGCTGATCTAGAGGAGAAAAGAAAAAATCTCCTCCAAAGAGTGAGGTTTTGAAATAATTGGGTCTTTATTGGAAATGCCAGGAGCTAAATAAAACCTCCCTTCACCAAACAACTGGCTCTCCTATTGCAGCCACAGGATCTCACTTAGTCAAATAAGTCCTACGGGCTGCAGCACTCTGTGTTTGGAACATAAAAACAGATGGAGACATCACATTCCCTCCAAGCAATAGAGCTGGGCTGGCTTGGCTGATGCTTATTGCAGATCTTTTTAGAAGATATGCAGCAGATATATCTCTATATTTCTGTCATTGTTAGCAATCTGAACTGCCTCTCCTTACAGGGTGTGGGAGCACGGCCCTTTATTTTAACAGAACATATTTCTGAAACATTCTAGCTGAAAAAAAAAGCTCATTCTTGATGAGCATGGGAAAATACCGAACTCTGAACACAGCCTACAAGATGCTAAACCATGCTAACAGACTACAGAAGTAACACATTTGCAAACAAAATGTGTTTCATTTAAGGAGTTTTTTAGTATGTTCTCTAGATTATAAGGTTCTTCAGTTTACAATGGTGTCAGCTGAGTGAGTTTAGAAAATTCACTGCAGTTAGAACTAAGTCCCAGAAGAAACATGAAACTCCAATATTAATCTAGGCTGTCTGAGCATGTCATGAATTCTGGGGGAACCACAATTGTCTTTCTGTCTCCAGCACTGAACCCTGGATTATTGGCTGATTTCCTGCCACGCTCACACACAGAGATATCCCTCAACAAAATGCAATCTACACAGACTTTTGAAGGCAGTTAAATACACTGAATGTTATCAATGTAGAACAAACATGATTTCGCATGCTCAGAGGCCAAATCAAGTTTGCACAATGATGGTGACAGTTCCACTTTTGGCAGAAAGGCTGGATATTGGCAATATCTCTTCAGCACCCATCTCCAACTGCAGAAAAGAAACAGAAGGTGACTGCAGCTGTCATGCAGAGAACCTGATGATCTCCATCCCAAAAGGCTGAAGTCTAAGTCACATCTCCATTTCTCAGTTCCATTTTTATTGCCCTGAGCTATTCTGTCAGTGACAGAAACTACTCTCTGGGTTTGATTGGTGGTGTCCAAATTGCAACCACTGTCAGTTTCTTAATGATTGGGGGGTTTTAAATTTAAAGATTCATGTTAGAACTGAATCCTGAAACCATGCAGTACAATGATCTGAAGAACTCAGCTTTTCTAGAAATTTGCAGGACCTGGGAGAGACAAAGACATTACTGAAAGAGGCAAGTTTTGGCACACATCATTAGCATGTACTACATTAATGATGGGAAGAGTTGTTCCTGTGTAACATGAGAACTCAAGGTAAAGGCAGTTGGAGTGGGAGCCTCTCAGTTTCCAGACATTTAGTCTTTCAGAGGGCCGTTCTCTCACGTGGTCATTTCCACCCCCACTGGAGAGCAGAGGGCAGCTCTGGGTGGGATGTGCTGTGGTGTGGTCCCAGGCACAGGGCAGAGGGAAAACCCTGGTGCCCACACAGCAGCAGAGACAAAGTGCAACACAATCTCACTGTGCCTCAGTCCTGCTCCCTCTTTTCCAACATGCTTTTATGTCTCTGCACAGATTGAGTGTGGCACATTTATATCCAGTGGCACTCCTCTACAGCAGGGAATTCATGTTGTGAATTTATGGCTGGATTATGTCCCTCTCTAAGTTACCTCATAGGACAAAGCAGCTGGAACACATGGTCCTCACAGCACCCCTGCACTGGAAGCAGGCGTGAGTAATGGGCAGAAGTCTCACCCAGCCTCTGCTATGTGTTGTCACAACAAACCCCTCTAATGTGGTAAGGAAATTTAGACAACACCCTTTTCCCTGAGGTAAGCAGTTTTAAAGCTCGTATTCAGCTGAGCGGTTTAAGAAAAATAGGAAATGAAGTCTGCCTTCTTTTCTGAAAGCATATTTTTGAAATCTGAGTTGTATATATTTTGGTTCATGTTACAACATTGTGGTTTAAAGCTCTGTTTTAAAAAATCCACAAAATACAACAATCAGTTGGATTTTTTTCTTCCCCAAGTCCTCAGTAATATTACTGCAAGTATGCAAATAAGGCCATATGTATTTGTCCATGGTGCAGTCTCTCAGCTCATTTTTTTCTGTCCCAAGAGAGCAGTCTTGGAATTTTAAGTTTCCTAAATCAAATACTAGTAAATAAAATACTTCACACTAGAGACAGTGCAGATTACCAGTTCATGCTAAGCTCCCAAATCAGAAGTGCTGGCTGCTGTACTGCCCTGTGGCCACAAAACACTGTGTATATTCCCAAAGGCCTAAATGATCTGTACCTGCAGATCCTCCCAAGCACATGTAATAAAGTATTGCTTTTGTTCAGATTGTACAAAATATCAGCCTGGAGACACACACGTGGATTTAGAAGTTACAGCTGGTGAAAGCCTGACCCATTTAGGGTGTGTTGGTTGCTGTTCTGTTTTCATCAAGAATTTGGTTGCTTTGTTTTGGTTTTAAAACCCAAAAAATGAAACTTTACTCATCAACCATGGAAAACAGTTCATAACCTGACATCTTTCATGACAAGGGCTCTCTTGATTTTTAGTATTAATTTTCATTCCTTTAATTTCTATTTCCTAATTAGGATTGTGTATGTCATGCTAACTACTTTCTCTTCATTATGAGGCTGTACCTGTGCATGTATTTATGATTACAAGTAACTTTGTTATCACAAGGCATATGAAATAAAGGTGCTAAAGCAATGAGTGTGTATATGTGCATAGGGTGTTTGGGATCTAAATATCCTCAAATATCTTTTCACTCAGATGACTGCAATCTCCTTAAATCCTGCACTGTCAAACTACATTTTTTGCCTAGTTAGTCTCCTTTCTGAAAGCAGCCCACCCACAGATCATTAATCATGTACTGATTTCTCCCTGTTAAATATCCATTCTCTGCAGTTAATCAGGTATCCTATTATGTACACAATATTCCAGGTCTGATTTCTTTGCATCTGTCCATTTTCATATAAGCCTCATTCACATGGTTGGTCACAACCATTGATGTACATCCATGTTCAGAAAGACACAGCTCCCAACTGGAAATGCTCCTGGGGGTGAACAGCATATGTTCCATTTTTTGACAGTGGAATGTGT
The DNA here is from genome assembly GCA_034509425.1 of Eopsaltria australis. Classification (NCBI taxonomy): domain Eukaryota; kingdom Metazoa; phylum Chordata; class Aves; order Passeriformes; family Petroicidae; genus Eopsaltria; species Eopsaltria australis. The sequence continues at coordinate 5,888,349 of JAVTVJ010000030.1, forward strand.
GTTTTTCAAAAATTTTCCATATTTTTTTATAATGCATGAAATACATTAAATAGGACAGAAAGTGTATGAAGATCTCATAGAGCAGAGAATTATCTATTAAGAGGAATCAGATAGGTCTAAAGGTGCAGTGCCATCCAAATTGCTCTAAACTTAAATTATTAATTTAATGTAATCCAGAGCCTTTTTCTCAATTAAAAGGAAATTAAGAGCACTAAAAGTTCAAGGGTTTTGTGGTGTTCCTGTATGAAAAAAGGCATAAGGAATAAATGAATAAGTAAGTAAATAAATAAATAGGAAGTGCAAGAATATTAAGTAGCAGCATGGTAATCACTTTGAAGATAGAAATATATAAACAAATCCTTATTTAACCCTCATTCTTGCACACTTCTCATGTCTTTCTCAAATACAGAGGATCTGGCATTAATGTCCAACAAAATGCAGGCTGTACAAAATCGACATCTCTCCCAAGTATTCAGCTGATATTTTCATCAGACAACTAAAAAAGAGAGTTGCATGGTCTTGTCCCACTACCGTAGCCCCTGCAAGCAGTAGCAGGTGGAAAGTCTTAGAGCAAATACACAGTGCTGTCTTTTTTAATAATGATTCTTCCACACATTATAATACATTTAAGTGCTGTGCTTGCTCTTTAAGACGGCCTCATCTTGATAATCAATGTAGCCAGTCTAGTGAAGTGCCACTTTCCTGCTGTGAGAAAGCACAATTCTTCTTACTGCCACAGCCCCCTGCTGACATGTTTTACAACACTGAAGAAGGAAACTGTTAAACCTTACTTCTCTCTTTTCCCTCAGTGCAGACAGAAATCCTCTTTCCTGCTGGTTTCCCACTTGAATTAAGAGCCGTTAAGATGTGCCCTGACTTTTACCCTGAGCATTGCCCTAATTTTAACCCTGTGCAACGGTTATCTTAATTTTACTCAGATTTTTGGAATTGACTCATTCAATAAGACAAACTGAAAGTGTCTGGTAAAAGAATAGATTTCCTACAAGCTCGGTAAAAGGGTCATCTTACCAGGCTTTCTTCAGAAGAAGCAGGAGTCAGCCTTAGTGCACTGCCATACAAACCCCATCGATTCAGACTGGGGCATTCTTGCTACTGTAAAGAATGCAAAAAGCAACGAGGCTGTGCTTGGAATTCTGCATCTGCAACGTCAGGCACGTGCCTTCATGCCATGGGCCCCACTTCTCCAGCAGCATTTTTAGAGGGAAGGGAAAAGTGAAATATAGGAGCCAGTAGCTCTGTCAAGCTGAATAAGCACTGTTAATGGATGTTAAAATTATGACTGAGAAGATGATACAGGTGCAAGTTTTATGAGTGTGAAACTTTACCTTGACATAATGAGTAAAGTTAAAGCCCGAGGCTTTTATGCCGTTATGAGAAGCTCTGTCAGTGAGCACTGTAACCTAATTAGTTTTGATGCAGCAAATCAGCAAAGCCACCATTGGTTATGACCTCTGCCAAGAGCATGAGAGAGCCAGACAAATGAAGCTTAAGATGTTATTAGTTGTTCTGTTCCAAAGTTCCAGATAAAATATGACAGGATGTTGTTGCTTGACTCCGGCATGAGTTCTCCAGATGGCACTCAGCACTGGCTCGTAGCGAGGCTCGCAGGGAGGCTGCCACATTGTCTCTGTCAAAACGAAACTTTTCCAATTACAAAGAGATAATTCGAAGAGATGCAAACTTAATCTCCTGAACGAAAGGTTGCAAGCTGTGTAATAGCAGTTGAGGGGAGAGATTTTGCATAGCTCACTTGCTGTAAACACTGCTGCTCAGGAAAGCTTTATTATCTTGCCTGGTGAAACAAAGAAATCAGATGCTCCTGACTCTGTGCGTTAGGACAGCTGTGGCTGGACACAGCCGTGGCACAACCTCCCTGCTAAAATTAGTGGGTCTGATCCATCAGCAGGGTTGTTGGTGTAGGTCAGGAAAGAGATAAAATGGTGTAAAACAGATCTAAAAGGAAAATTAAAGACCTTTGAACTAGCTGAGAGCTGTACTTGTATTTTATGGTAGACCAGGTAACTTCTGCCAGTTTGGTTGAGGGAAATAATGTGTGTTTTTTCTCAAATTTTTGTGAAATCTTTAGTGGAAAAAAAGAAACAGAATGTCATGCAAGTGGTGAACTTGTGGGATGTTTTAAAATATCTTCATATTTATAGCACTGTGCCAGGCATGTTGAAGTTATTCAGCTGCCACCGTGACAGAATGACAAGGTAATTGCTTGATAACAAGCAGAAACAGTATCTAACCCAAAGATCATTCTGAGCTGCTTGGAGCCTCAGGAATTGTATAAAGGATAGAAGATAAAGAAAACATCCTCTACTTGACCTATGTACACAAAGAACTGCTGAATGAATGTTCCACATTCAATTTTAAAAGCCCTCAGTAATAAAGCTTTTATATTCCACTCAGTATCACTGAGTGAATCACAGCTGTGCTTTTCAGGGTGTGTGTCCCTTTCCACCTGAAACTGCTGACAATTGAAAGTAACATGTTTCAGGAACACTATTGGAAATACTTGAACACATGAGATTCCCTTTAAGCACAAGAGAAAATCTTCATCTTGTGAGGATGGTCAAACATGGGAACAGGTTACCCAGAGAAGCTGAGGCACCCCCATCTCTGGAAACACTCGAAGCCCAGCTGGGTGGGCAGTCAACAACAGGCTCTGGTTGATCCAGATTGAACCAGTGGTGGGATTGGACCAGCTCTGGAGGTCCCTTCCAGCTCCAACTACTCTGAGTACTTATGAGTCTATTCAAAGTATCATCTATTAAATATTATTATCTACAATAAACCAATTTTAAAAGAAAGTCACACTCTGTCTACTTATAGAGAGGTACACATAGGAAAATATGCAAATGCAGGGAAGCAATATCAAACCACGAAGCAGCAGGATTAATTTTGATTCCTTGGTTTCTAAGATGAAACTGCTCAAGCATCCCCGCAGCACACAAAGCAGGGGGTTTGCTGGCAGGACCAAGGCAGCACGGGAGCAGCCCTGCACGAGTTTGGGCACTGGCAGCCTCCCATGGGATGAGAGGAGTCAGGGCAGTAGGTCACTGAATGGCACAAGGGTTCTTCAGGTGACAGCAGGATACTTTGAGATTCTCCATCAATGGCATAGCTGGAGATACTGAAGTCCTGACTCTGAAGGAAGATGTGAGGGAATTTTCACTCCTTTGGAGTTACATTTGTTCAGACAGCCAAACATAGCAAAGAAGAGAGAGAAGATTTTCTTGTAATTAGAGGACTTGTCTTCTCCAGGGCCCAGAATGCAATTGTTCCAGATTTTATTCATACATATGGTTTAAAAAAAAACAACACCCTTTCCGAACAGCTGCAGCTGAAAGCTGAAATATCTTATCTTGGAAGTGGGATCTGCACCGTGAAAAGGGGATCCTACAAAAGAGCACCAAGTAGGTAAGAGACTGCTGTTAACTGCCTTGGAGGCAGCAGCAAGCTGGTAAATGCTCAGCATGAGGTGTGCTGGTGGATTTCCCCAGGGGACTTCATGCAGAGAGAGAGCTCAGATGTCCTGAAGCTGTTTGCTGGGGCTCTGCTCTACCCAGTAGGGAACAGAGCAGAGACTGTGGCTGCAGCACAGGACCTCATCTGATGAGTGAAGATGTGGGTTTGACATGAAAAGCCCATAAAAGGAAGAAAACTCTTGCATGTTTGATTTGGTAGAGATGAGGAGGGCCTTTTCTCCTCAGCAAAGTTTAATGTTCCCTTGAAGGCACAGCAGACCAGGGCCTGCCACTTCTTCCTGGTTTAATTTGTATTTTCCCTTTTGGCTAAAAAGAACCATGAAAAACATCCTATTCCAAAGTGTACCTGTAAATTCAACATTAATAGTGCCATTGAATAAGAGAAGGACATTTCCCCACTGAAATAGCAGGGTGTGTAAATCTCCAGGGCAATTGAAGCAGGACTGAAAGGAGGACTCTGTAAATGGGATTAAAGAAATAGATAAATACAAAATGTAAAGAGAAGAAATCAGAAATACATGCACAGAAAAACGAAAATGTCTAAAGCAGAACAGCATGGGGGAAGTGATTCTAGTTTCATATAGGTGTGGATGAGAACAAAACAGTGGTGAAGGGAAACGCCCTGCAAAGCGTACACATGTATTTACTGAAAGGTTTCACACAGCTATGGGGTTTATGGGTTTTTGAACCCATAATTGTGAACAATTCTGCATTGTTCACAAAATTTGCAAAACTTTTTGCCTCTAACCATCTCTGCAGTATGAACTGATTACTGTTTTGTCTTTCTGAAGAAAAGGGTTTTTTTCTCATTGAAGAAATATAGGTTTGATGTAACCAAATTTTTGCAAGAACACATGATGTTCATCAATATTATCTTTCATGGAAATTATTGAAAATCCCCTCTTTGCTTTTGATCAGGTGAAGCCACTTTGTTCTGGCTGCTCAGATGCTGATGATGGTGCTCTGAAAGGCACACATGCAAATGGCAACACCAAAATGAAAAATCCTGATCTTCTCTCAGCCCTGTGCCCTGTAAAATTCCCTTTGGTATTCCCAAAGTTTGTGAGTTTTTTCTATTCCATGACTTTTGAAATGTCAACTCCTAATTCTGTTTTGGGATGAAAGGAAATTCTGAAATGTTAAGCCTTGTATTTGTTCATGTGTTTAAGGGTTAAAATTCTCTTTTGTGGGACAATATGTATGGACAGTATTTTAATAATAAGATCCTGTAGCACGGTTGAAAACATTCTTTCACAGCTGTTGATGTGTTAATCCAACATGGGAAAGAGAAACCAGAAAAAGCATTTCAGCTATAGGGTTTACATTTTTATAAAACTAGAATACTGTTAAAGCTGACAGCATGTTTACATCTGGATCCTGTATGATAGCAATTGATACATTTAATCTGGCATGTGGCATAAAACAGGATTAGATAAGGTTTTCTTCTTAGTCATGCTTTTCTTGTGCATAAGAATATTTATAACTGTTCTCCACAAATCACATCTCAGTGCTGGGTAGTGTGCTGAAATGCAGTGTGCATCAGCAGTGTTTTCCAAAGGTTATGTCCCTGTGATTTGTGCTAATTAGCAATGAATTGACTCTGGGCTAGAGTCATGCTCATGCTCAGGATCATGGAGGTTTGAGTTCAAAAGCCCAAACTGACCAGGTCACTCCCCAGATCAGCTGGTGTGAATGTATCTGAAAAAATAGGCTGGAGCAGGACCTCACATAAAATTGATCATTTGGAGCTAGATTATTCAGAACTGAGAAAAAACTACATAATAATGTGAATGCTGGGAAAGACTGTAGTCAAAATACTAGGCAAGGGCTCAGGTGCTACTTTACTCTTTGATGTGTCTCATCCAAATGACTTAATCTTCAAGTCCTTCCAGTCAGAAACTGCACTGACTTCTATTTGCACAGTCCTTAACAGCTGCTAATTTCTGTGTGCTGCCCTTCCCACCTCTTCAGCTCCTACAGCACTATCCTTCCCAAACCAAACACACAGGTCCTGAGCAGGAATTTTTTAATGAGAAGCCTAACTAATTTGTAATTATGCGTTCAGAGGAAATCTTTTTCCTCATATCCTGGTGCTGAGCATCTCTGTGTATGTCACTGCAGTAGCTGGCACTGTGTGCTGGAGGCTGGAGTGCCTGGCACTGTGCTCCCCAGACAAATAGCAAAGGAAAGGAGTGAAATGTGAACCAAAGGTAGCTGCAGTGGGTATTGCTGATCACTGTCCACTGGAACTCACTACCCTATACCTAGAGGTGATGTGTGAGGGGAATGGATGCTGAATATACTTTCCAACCACCAGTGAACAAGAGTGAGAAATCAAGACTCTGCATGTGCTCCAGGTACACATTCAAATCCACTTTTAAGTAATAGAGACGTAAATGCACTTAAAATAGGTAGGGAGACCATGCTGCTAGTCATTTTCTAGGCTATAGATATAACACAAGATAATATTTGATGCTGTGAAAAAATATGCAACTTGCAGTCTAGCAAAAAAATTCAGCTGTGCTTTAATATAAGTCTGCTAAAGACTGGGAAGAAAGATGCACATGGTTTCTGCAGGTAGTAGCAAGCACTGCTGACATCATTCTGTCTGAATAAGAACAAATAAACATTATGAATACAGAAATAATTAAATATAACAGTATTTGCATTTGAAGAGAAAGACAATTTTTTTCCCTATGTATCTCGAGTCCATTTATAAGTCATGTAGTCTAAGTGAGAGAGCTAAAGCAGCACAGACAGGTAATAAATAAGGCCTTAGAAATGCCTGCTGTGGCATGTGCCTCTCCATCATGAAACAGAAGCATTCAGTAGAGAGGAAAATTGACCAGACACTGACAGGAGATAATGGACTTACCTGTTAAAGGAGTGGAGATAATGTAATATGTAATATGACATGCCTGATAACTAATCAGGAAGATCTGCCTGTGCCAGATTTCCCAGGTTATTTGTAATGAATACAATTGGATATCACTAGAAAGCAAAAGGAAAAAGGAAAGGAAGCACTGAGGTTGCTTGACAGGAGAAGAACACCTTCAAGTCTGAAGATAGAGAAATGTAGCAGCTTCCGTTTGATAAACCAGTCCCCATCTTGAAGAGCTTACAGGCCCCAGTTTTGGACTTATTTATATTTAAGCAAGCACCTAAGCACTCTGCAGGAAGAGGGCAGCCCCTTTTGCAGCGAAAGGCAGACACCTTCCCATCCTCCCTGGCTCTGCATCTCTGCCCCTGCTCACAGCTCTGCAGTCTCACCCATGCCTGAGCTCCAGCGCACACCTGACCCTACACTGAGCTGATGTAGTGCAAGGCAGCTGCACAAACCTCCATCTTTTTTTCCTCATGTTCCTTGTTTGCTGTTTTAATGAGTTGGGTTGGGCTGTAGTTCATTTGTCAGCTGCTGGAGGGCTGGAAATTGCAGCTCTCAGTGGGCACAGTGCTGACTCCTCAGTGCATGGTAGTAGCCACTGAATGCATGGGGCAGAGAGGGGCTGGCAGGGCTTCTTAGCATGATTCAAAAATGTGATGCCTGACACGTGTTGAATGATTGATTTTTCATTCAGTGTAGGCTCAAATCCCCCACATCTGCACCAGTGCAGTATCTGTTGGGTTTGGTGCAGCTGGTGTAGGGCCAAGAGAAAAATTTAGATGGTGATGTTCAAATCTTTCATGGAAGACATCTGGACTATTCACTGCACATACGTGTAAAATCAAATACTTATTTTTTCTGTTCTTACCACTTTGTTTTTTCTCCATATTTTCAGCAAAGGTGGCGTTCCTCCAAAAAAGAGCATTCATTTCTTAACACTGAAGGCATTTAAAAAAGATGTATAGGGCAAGCAACTTGCCAGTAAGTGGCGTGTAAACATTTACAGATGACAACTAAACTGTTGTATTGATTTTTATTAATTTTATTTTTCCAAATATGTCTTGATAACTGGAGAAAAATGAAAGTATATTTCGGGCACTATTACAGGGTAGCTCTGCAAAAATACCTTTTTTTCTGCAACAAGTAGAGCTATGGTGCTTCTCTTTCTCATTTACAGGTACTTTCTGTGGCCACTCCATCTTGGACTTCCAGTCTACCCATAATACCTTAATTTATTAAATAAAAAGTGCAATAACCCCACAGTTCCAGAACCAGCTTTATCCCTAACACCTTGTCTAGGGCTCAGGCTGGACCAGAGGATAAGCTCATGCAGAGACCAGTGTTTGGGCAGCATGGCCTCTCCCTCGGTGGCCTTCATCCCATAGCTCTCCAACCCAGGGCCAGGCTTTGTCTGCCACCCCACCCCATCCCTAACCCTAATGGGATAAGAGCAAGGAAAGCCCAGTGGGGTCACAGCTGTCTCAGAAGGTGGCAGGATGGAAGCCAGGATGGGGAAATCTGCCCCTTCCTGTCCATGTCTTTTGTCTCACTGTTGAATCACCACCCCTTTCCCTGGGAGGAGGACGAGTACAGCTGTCCATCTGTTTGTTTGCCACCAGTCAGGCCTAGCTCCAGAATGTGTTTTATTTTCTTTGCTCCCACTGTCTTGCCCCTCTTGTTTACCAGAGAAGTTTTTTAGACTAATCCAAGCTTTTGGGTTTTATTCAGTGGGGTTTTATTTCTGGCCTTTGCATTTTGCTGGATTTTTGTAGCCACAATGGAGGCTGAGCTGGCCCTCAGTTACCAGCTCTCTGAGGAGCAGAGATCCCCATGCTGAGCATAGCTGGCTCCTTGCCACCTGCTCCTGTGATAGAGGATGGGTGTCAGAACAAAGCTGGCGGCATGAATTGGCATGATGAGGTGAGGAAGTAGGGTGCACAGTGCTCCAGCTGATGCTTGCCAATGTAATTGCCCTTCAGGCAATAATTCTTGCCAGTGTGACGGCCTCCAGGGACCTTCTGCAAGCCAGCGCCAGCCAGAGCCACTTCTGCTTCCCCATCACTCAGCTGCCTGAGTGTTAACCTTGTATTAATTCAAGACTGAACCCCTACGTTCACATTAGTATTTCAGAATAACAAATTGAAGGAAATTAACTGCTCTTTCAAGATGCTTAAAGTGGGTGGTAAAGAAAATGTGAGTGAGGCTTGGAAGGATGGTTGTGGGTAAAAAATCACTGCACAGTACAAATGCCACGGGGAAGGTGCACTCATCTGGTGCTTGCAGCCTGCTTGGCACTTGCTACAGTAAATTGGTTGGTCTTAAACCAGCAGAAGCATCCCCCAAAGCCTCTTTCCCAACGCATCACTAAGAGTGGCTGGGAACGTCAGAGTCAGTTGTGTGGCAACAAAAGCAGGAAAGCAAGAACTACTGTAAACTTAAGGGTGAAAATAACATGGGGACAAGACCTGAAAAGAGCTAATTCAGCTCCCTCAGTTGTCTGCAATGAAAAAAATCTTTAGTTTTAGATTCCAAGAGACAGTCAGAAGCTCACAGTAAAAGTCAGCTCTGGCAGGTCAGAGCAGATAGTAACTTTGCAGAATTTTAAACCTTCCCATCTCCAGGGCTTCATGTTTCATAAATGCTTGAGTCCTGGGACACTGCAAGGACTTCATGCACTCCCTCTGAACAGCTGGGGCTTCAATACCAAGGAAGAGTTTGTTGTTAGACTTTCAAATTGCTCTCATATAACCTTCTCATTTGATTCTTGTTTCATGAGCGTTTTTACATTACTGCATGGCAAATGTTCCTCAGCTCTGAATGACTGCAGTTATACAAATAAATTGGGTTAGGTAGTGAAATGTTCATCCTCTCTTTGTAGTTCTCCCTCTTATCTGGAAATTTGAAGGTTCCCAAAGTCCAGCCCTTCTTAACAGCAGGTAGCAGGTCCAACACTGCAAAGGAGTGAACAAAAAGGTCCCTCATGTAGCAACTGTCTCTAGGGAGCATCACTGTGATGGATGGGGCAGACAGGTCATGCAGTGCCCAGCGTGGAGGCACAGTGCCATGGAACCTCCCACAGTACTGCCCTGTGCCCAACTTCCAACCCAAATCCTGGCCTGATTGCAAAAAACATGATCAATTTTAACCAGCTTTCCAAGCACTGCTGCTGACTGTCAAACTTGAGAGATGTTTAAAAAGCCCACAGCCAGGCAGTATTGGTTCCTCCCAATGCATTCTGTGGCAGTACTTTTGCAGGATTTCCAGAGCGTTTGCAGACTGTACAACACATTCAAAGCATAAATCTCATCAATTTGCATCAAACATCCTCCTTTGCAGTTTATGGCTATGTAAATGTCTTTAATAAAAACCCTACCACAGGAAACATCTTAAGACAACTGCTATTTCACAGCTTCACTAGAGGTTTCTGATGCAAGTTAATAAGGCAAACACAATTCCTGACGTTTGCAATGATAATTGCACAGGCCTCTCTGTGAATGATGGCTAAATCTGATTGTGCACGACTTCCTCCGCGGAGTGTCTGAATTATAGCGGAGGTTGAAGCCTCAAAAATCAATGACTGCTATAATCACTCAATTAAAGCCTTTGAAAATCATTAGCAATTTGGTAAATTTAAAATACTTAACCATACGTCATTTTTAAACAGAGAGTGCCAGACCAGCACAACTCCATTTGTTCCACCGGGGGACTGCTGCCGGAGGGGTAAACAGGAGCATCATTAGTGCACTATGGCTGAGTAGGCAAGTGCATCAGCGGAGCTGGAAGGCTGAGAGAGACACAAGTCACCTCTGTGAGCCTTACCTGATTTACAATGTTTAGCCGAGGTTACCCTTCAAGGGGCCAAATACATGTCAAAGGCTTGGAACAGCCTTGCTGCCTACAGAGCAGTAGTACCCTATAATTGCCACAGGTTTGGATGAGCTCCGAGCCCGAGCAGCAGAATGGACCGTGCAAAGAAGGAAATGAAGCAGCACCATCAGAGTCCTTTGTTACTGAGAGAAAACCAGTGGACAACAGGGCCTGCTTTTAGAGTGGCACCTATGAATGAATGTGGCCTATAAAAAGAGGGAAAATAACTTACTGATGCCAGGAGTCCAATATTTAATTTCGTAAATAAAATAGAAAGTGAACATGATATTTTACTCCATCTGGACTAAATCCATCCATCTGCAAAGATTTAACTTTGAAAAGTAGTTGAAAATATCTCTTCTTAACTTGCGTGTTTATTTTCTTTGACAGCCTGTTCTTTGGAAGCGGTGGCATCTAAGTGCAGCAGCAGCACTATTCTAAATATACGATCCGTCTGTCTGAGAAAAAAGAGACACCCCGCGAGAATGAGCAAACTGCCAGGCACCGGCCAGCGCAGCAACGCCTCGTGTTCCCCATGGGCTGTCGGACTTACCTAAGTGCTATTTAACTTTGGGGCGTTTATGCAGCTTAATGAACTTGAGAGACAGGGAGTACTGGGCTAGGAGAAGCTACTACAGTCAATCTGTTGCAGCTTCTATTTTTTAACAATTTTGGGTTAAAACTACATTTTAAAGCGAATCGCCTGTCCTTAGAGTGCAACGCCGGGGCTGTCGAGCAGAACAGGCAGCGGTCGCTCCCGCAGGCATCCATCCCCAAAAGCCGCGGGGTCTCGCTCTCCTGTACCCCGGGTGCCGGGACTGCGGGGCTTGGGGCGACACCCCGGGAGGACACCCGAGGGCTGTGTCACCCCGCGGCTGAAGGCTGCCTGCCCCGCTCCCCGGCCCCGTTCCCCGGCCCCGTTCCCGACCCCGTTCCCGGCCCCGTTCCCGGTCCGTAGCCGGTGCGGCAGCGCCACCTCGCGGCGCCCGGCCCGCCCCGACAGCCGCGTCCGGGAAAGCCGACTCGAGGGAAAACTTCTCCCGGGGTTGGTTTGAGAATTTCCCTGGCTCGGTGTTTACTAATTTTCCTCAATGAAATTAGATGGACTAAACAAGGTCAGCATTTGGCTTGTTTTGTCCTAATTTTCGTTTTTCTTTATGGCTGGGTCCAGACACTAGTGTTTTTCATTCAAAAAAGGTAATTCGGGTCATTTTACAGTAAAATAGCCACTTAATCAATGAATGAAGCTTAACTGATACCTTAATGTTTTTAGTTCTCCATCAAATCCATACTTACAAAAAAAGCCATTCGAAAACAGCAACATGTGACAGCAAATAGAATAAAAAGGTCACTTTTATGTGATAATGGATCCTTCTGGTGAAATGGTAGCACATTAACTTCCCAGTTAACAGGGAAACCCAGGAAGGCAGAATAGCATAGGTTGTATTAACATTTCTCCTCAGAAACTGACTACAAATTTAAAATTATCTATCACTTTAAGTCCACTGCCTATAAATTAGGAACTGTAAGTACTAGTGGCCTTTATTTAGCATGTAGTCAAGAGTCTCAGCGTGGTGCAAATTTTCACAAAAGTACATGCATTTAAAATGCTGGGATACATAAACACAACCCTAGACTTCTGCACTTGCACGAAGCTCCCTTCCTGAGTGTCAGAAATGCCATCACACTCCACTGTACTCCAACAGTAGCTTCATTCCCCTCCCATTTATCACTTCTACGTTTGCAGCCCCACTATTGCTGCCTGGCACTGTGAAGGCACGCTAGGCTGCAGATTTCCAATCCAACTGTATCCTTCAGACATACATCCTGTATTGCAGGGTTCAGAGGAATGGTCTCCCACAAGATTTGTGATTCACCCTGTCTACCTACATGATACCCCAGAAAACTAATCTCTAGGATGACAGCTCATTCAGCACTCCGGAAATTTACCCAAGCTGAGCTCCTCTTTAAATAATGACCTGACATTTGTTCTGTAGAGGGAGACAAAGCCCAGACTGATGAAAACAGTTGGCAGCTGCTTTCATTTATGCCATTCAGAAGCCAGATAATAATTTGCCCTCGGGGACCCATCACTTCTTGGCAGACAGACCTGTCCACTGCACTTTGCTATTACTTTTGCTGTTACCTTCCACCCCTGGTGCATGCAGCACAGAGTCAATATTCAAGGCAGACTAAACTAAAATTGACCGCCAAGAGTCATGAAGGAATTCATGTTTCTGAGAAGTGGGAGATAAGATCACATATTAATTCGGTGCTGATAAATATAAAGCAGTGAACATTGGGAAGGATGTATTTGTTAGACCTACACAAAGGTTAAATTAGGTACTGCTCAGAAAAGAGATCCCAGCTTCTCTGAACAGTTTAATGAAGGCATTAGCTAAGCAATGTAGGTCAAAGAGGCAGAGCTTTCTGGACCAGTAGGCAAACAGATCAAACCAGAAAACATTGTCCCAGATGAACTTTGAGTTCATATTTTGCATACAGTGTGGAGCTCTCATTCCTTTAAATTCACTAGAGCAGAATCACAAAATGTACAGATAATGGTGATCGAATAATCAGAGCACCTTCCATATAAGCAGAGATTAAATAAATGAGGACTTTAAAAAAAACCTAGAGGTTACTAGGAGCTGATAATAATGATGACACATAAAGTCATCAATGGGATGCAGGAGAACAGATGCAATAATTCATTATTTTTCACAGTATAAAACAGGAAGACATAAAATGAAGTGTTCACATACCAGGTTGCATGAAATAATTACCCAACAAAGTGCTTTTTTCACACACTCAATACACACCTGCAGCATTAACTATCAAAGGATGTTATGGTAGTAATTTAGGATGGTTAAATGAGATATTTACCTTGGATCACAAAATTACAGAATCCTTCCCAATACTGGGAAACTGCATAAATAGATAGGGCCATCCACACCTTAGCTGTGGAAGAGCAATAGCAACAGAAATGAGACAACTCTACGCATTTATTTTCATGCATGTGGTCCCTCCACATCTTAGATCCCTCTAGACACAGAGCCTGTGGTCCCCATGAAGGGAAAAGATATATATAGATATTTCATACTGTGCCTCTACGATCTATTCCTGGCAATTTTTATTTTTAAGGATCCCCAAATTGCTGCTGGTATGTTGGATGCCATCTATTCTACCCAGCAACAGAGGAAGTCATAGCTGCCCTCCAGAGACACCCATGCAGAGAGATGGGGAGAGACAAGCTGGAGCAGGCTTCCCTTTTTCAGGATTAAAAAAGCAAAAGCCTCAGGGCGCTGCAAATGTTCCAGCAACTATTTTCCAAATACATGATCTGCTCTCTCATCCAAGCTGAACACACTGATCACTTGAACGTGTCCAACTCTCACTGACATCAGCAAGGTCAGGCAGCCGTGCTGCTGTCCTGCTTCTCCCTTTGGATTAGTGCTCTATTACATAATCCCCCCTGCTGTCCTGGAGCCCTCTGCAGCCACCTGCAGTCAGGAGTGGTTAGAGAAGGAAAGGGAGCAGTGGTTCAGCATTGGAAGTTCCTGTGCAACACAAATCAAGTGGTGCCGCCAAGGAGAAGTCAAAGGGACGCTCCACACAAAGCAGCACCAAGTTCTCAAATGCATCTGTTTCCCTGGCTATAGCACAGGCTGCCAAAATACAATGCTGGTTTATAGCTGAGTCAAATCTCACTTCAGTCACGCTACTGTCACTGTCCTTTGCAACTGCTTCAGTCCAGCATTCCTGAACAAGCTTTCCTTCTTTCACATAAATATCCATTGACGATTTTTGCTGAAGCAAATGCAGGCAAGGTGGAATTCACTCTTCAGCCTGGAGTCAGGACTCCTTCATTTGCTGCTTCTGCCCATGCAGATAAAACCCCAGGGGCAGAAGTCCACGAGCTCTGTGTAGAAGCTGTTGTGGTCTGCAGCTTCTTCCCTCCAGCACTGCAGTGAGCCAGGCAGTGCCCTGGGGAAGCCGTGCAGCCAGGGCTGCCCCAAGGCTGAGAGCTGCACCCAGCCTCTGCAAAGCCCCTCAGCCAGAACCCTGCAGCTCTCCTGTCATGGTGCAAGGAGCTGAGAACACCTCTGAGAGGCCACAAGTCTGGTTCCCACACATGAAGGTGAAAAAAGAAGAAGCTTGGTCTCACTTTCTGCGATACCCATGGCCACAAATAAGCTGGTACAGAGCAGGAACTGGTGTACCACAAAGCCTGGACAAGCTTCCTTTTTCCCCAAGAGGCAGGGAGGGAGCAGAGCACGAACCAGACCTGGTTCAGCTGCTGCTTTCCTTATGAGGCTGTGCAAGCGTGGTCCATGGCTTGGGCTGCTCTGCAGTCTGGCTTTCTATGACTCCCTTCCCTTCCCTTCCTGGCTACAGACTTGGAATGATCACTTCCCAACGTTGAACAGTGAGACTGTCCCTGCAAAAGGCACACCACACATCACTGAGACACCAAGAACATGCTAGTACAGAAGTAACTAGGTTGATATTTATTAGCCTCTCCATTGCATGCAATATCTTTATTTGTGAAACACATTTACCCATCCCTTCTCATTTGCTCTTAATGTAGCCACCAGTTCAGCTGAAGAGGTGTTTGCCCCTCTCTGTTCCTCAGCAGTGCCACAGGCTGGGGCTGCTGGTTTCCACATGACATCTCCTTATGCCAGATCATCATGGAGCCCAGTCTGGGCAGCTTCCCAGCCAGCTGCATGCACTCACCATTCCAATCCCAAAGACAACAGAAAAATAAAAGCCCATCCAAAATGGAGAAGAGGGTATGTACAGTATCTTTAGCTGGTCTTTTCACAAAAATGTCATTTCAGTTCACTTTTTCCCAAACACAGAGCCCAGTGATTGGTGATAATTTTCTGTTCTATCTTCTTAAAACTGTAAAAGAGGATTAGTGCCATTGTTTGGTAGTATCTAGTATTCACCCCAGCACAGCCAGGAAGGAAATAGTTTGAAACACCAGATGCTCTTTGCAACCAGTGCTTTGGATATATTTCCAGCAGGGGTTTCTTCCCTCCCCATGAACACAGACACACATTCTCATTTAACAACTAATTGATTTATTTAACAATACAAATTTCTTTCTACTGCATGGTTTAGCAGAGAGAACTTGAGAAACAAAATTAGCTTCTTTTCTTTTTCTTTTAAAGTTTAAATGTTTACACAAAAACAACCTTTACTTCAGTAAATATAAAATTTACACACAAAAAAAATCTACATTAAAAAAGAACATAATCATGACAAACCAACAAAAAAAGAAAAAAAAGAGGATGGGAATTCAGTGTAAAGGATCCAATTGCAAGGAAGGCAAGATGGGGCAACACTAACAAGGCATCCCATTTGTACACCTAGGTATCTCAAGTTGTAGGTACAATACAAACCCAAAATACATTAAAATTAGAATTAAAACCTGTATTTTATACCATAACACTTTATGATATAAGTATCTGTAAATTCTGTAGGCAACACAGTTAATGTGTGAACTCCACAGTTGGCTCTCCACTGGAAGGTCACTGGAGTGGTGCATGAGCACCGTGTCGCCCAGGGGTGCACTCATGGTCAGCGGGGAGCAGACTTTGGACGTGCAGCCCAGATGTGATAGCCCCTTGTTTCTTTGCCAATCTGTGCTATTTCTCACACATCCAATGACATGACGAGAAATTCTGGTCACCTTCAGCAGTGATTTCCAGCACTTCATCTCCTGGCATTAGTCTGTTACCTGACTTAGGCATATTCACCTGCCAGATCCTGTTTCTCATTCCCTTTTGCACTTTATAACCTGAACTCTAAAGCTATCTTGTAGCTACCAAGAGAGACTGGCTTCTAGGTTGAGATATTTGGGATACACAGTTCTTCAAGCCACCTTCAGGCATCTGTAGAAATATTTAAAGTAGGGTGAACAATTCATGGCCAAAGGTTATGTGATACAAAAACCAGGGATCTGTATAGTAATGGGTAACTTTAGAACTAAATCTTCAGCATTTCTTCTATTGCTTTAATATTTAAATTTAACATTCAGTTTTCATATATTAAATGAGCAGAGCATCTTATTGATGGAAGTGCTACTTTATCTCCGAAAACACTGGGCAGTAAGGGAGACTGTAAAGTTTAAAATTAAGTGTAATTTTAAAAATCATTTAAAGGAAACAAATCTCTTTTTTCTTAATAATCAATATTGTGACTGACAAACTATAAAAGCTTAAATTATAAAACTATCAGTGACTCTAACTTTTAAACTGTATGTACTATAAAGCTGTATTTTTGTACTTACAGATGGTACAAAATTTCCAAGCCAGAAAGTGAAGGGGGAAAACAGTAGTCTAAAACACTTTTACAGATTTCATTTTTACCAAGAAAGGTTATTTCCCCCACAACTGTTTTTATGTCATATAAATCTGAATAAATTTATTGTACTGCTCTCTTTTCTGGGTAGATGATACAGTGTTCAATCATGCTTTGGAAGACCTTTTCCAATGGATAACAGTTCTGTAGGTCAGCAAGTCCAACTTGCTTTACTCAGAAACAAAAGCACCAGACTATCCCTAACTTGGCTCTCCTCCTGCAAAAAAAAAATTGTAGCAAGACTGAGGCAGCCTGTTCTGAGAGCAGGACTGGCCCTGAAGCAACCAGCTACATTAACTTCTGGAGTAAGCATATGAAATGTGATCTTTTCAACTTGAGAAAGAGCTGAAAAGTATTAAATTTGAGAAGATTTTATAAATTTCATTTTTTCTGTTAAAAACAAAACAGGGAAAACTTAAACAATCCACAGGTGTTCATTAAACATTTAATAGCAAGCCTTTGCTTATGTATATTAATTTAAAAATTATCCACAGGGATCTGTGATACATTGGCCTTGCCTTGTTACTATAATTAAATTTATTAAAATTTTAATTTAAAATAGGAAAACAAAGAAACTACTCCTTGGGGAACATGTTTATTGTGTTTGAGATGATACACTGGGTGCTCTCTGAGCTACAAAGGGAAAAAGGAAATCCTTTCATTACAAACTGACAAGGGTAAAAGTTAAAACAGTTTTCACAACAGCATGTACCACATATTGGAAATAGATCTGGGTTTAATACAAATGACATAATTCCTAGTAATCTACAGCTACCTTTAATAACTTCATACAGATAATGAATTAGGCTAAAATGCACTATAATATTTGGTTGACTTCAGGAACAGTATCCTTAGTACATCACAAAATACATTTTGATATCCCAAAGAAGCAAGACTTGCAAGTAGGCATTTTAAACATAACTAATCTACAGCTACAAACTTCTACTCTTGATAGCATTTACCTTTTTGGGGGGCAGTATCCCAGTCTTCAAAAGGATAAAAGCAGAGTAGAATCAGTATAACATATACACAGAAGTCCGTATTGTAAAGGCTATAAAGATTTGTTGCACACTGCAAAGTTGCCTTCTGCACCTTCACACTGCACAAGTAGTTTGTCATTTATGTTGCATATCTCTTGGTCCACTGTCTGGCTATCCTATCATGTTCTGCTCTGTTGGTCAGGTATTGAGTGGCTATGCTTCCAACCAGAGGGTCAGCTGCAAAAGGCAGGAGAAAATGTATCAGAAACCATCGCACAAGTAACAAAAATCCCCAAACAAAAACACATTTTGAAACATAGCATCCATTCCAAACCACAGTTTAGACCAGAAATATAGCGCAGCTCTCATCATGTAAGACATTTCCAAGAAAGCACACAAGAACAAAGTACAACAAACAGAAAAAGGAAACAGAAAAATCTATTGTGGTTATGTGCATATGAATGAATCTTGCCTCAGGCAGGTGCTCTGCTTTCACCCCTCTAGGGTGCAGGGTGCTGCCTGGCACCCTCCTGTCAGGGAGCTGCACAGGACTAGTGTGAGTTGGAGTATTAAGGCTGCAGAACACACCGAGGGGAGCTGCTTTGCTTCAGAAGTCATCAAGCCTTTGTACCAAAGAGGCTGATCCATTTCTCCCTCACTGTGACCACTTTCTGTAAATGAACAGTCCCTAAGCACTATTGCTCAGTTCCTGCCCTGACTGCAGGCAATTAGCAACCACTGCCTAATGACACCGGTCACACAGTTGTGCTGAGAATCTGTACTGCATCCAGTGGAGCTCCTCCCCTCCCCACAGGATCAAGGAAGTCTCTTTGAAAAGTGGAGAGTTCTCTCTGAACATCACCTCCCTCACATTTGCAAGATTAAACCTTTCAACTGCTGTCTTAAGAGGCTTCCTGCAGCCCCTTCCGAGATGCAGGATTTATAACTCAAGAGAATGTTGCTCCTTTCCGGGATCGAACACTCACTTGCTGGAGCTCCTGCAATACAGACCCTCAATGACATCAGCTTATTTTCTCCATCATATCTTTGAAAAAAAAGGACTTAGTGCCATTTACTTTCTGTTGTGTCACAGGAGTGAAAAACACCATTAAATGTGGGACTACCTCTAACCTGGAGTGCTTCGTCCCCAATTTAAAAAATATTAAATTTTATTTAATCTGCATGCTATCAAATACACAAATTATATTCCATGGCAACTAAGTTAAACGACTGAGAGTCTGGCAGTCAAATATCAGCTCCTCACCTGGGTTGCAGTCTGTCAGAAGAGAACAAATAGACAGCAGAACCTTTGAAATAGTCAAAGCAGGGCTCCAGTTGTCTTTCAGGATATCCAGACAGATGACTCCCTGACTGTTGATGTTGCAGTGATAAATTCTGGTGCGGAAAGTAACCTGGAATCACAGCACAAGAGACAGAGAGAGTCACTGAGTGCTGCCCAGGGATGGTGCCCCTTGGCTCTGAGCAGCCTGTAAGAAATCTGTAAGTGCTTTATTTACATAAAGCACAAGAAAATACGAAAATCTTTCTTTTTCATACTGATGTATGTGAGGGGGGGAATCCACAATATATCCTGAAAATTAAAAAACTATTATGCTTTAAGAAAATCTACAAGATTTGAATGAGGAATTTGTCTAAAAGTGTTTGGAATTTGTCTAAAAGCATCCTTTCAGTATCACGTTCTTGACTCAGAACATATTAAATGCTGTGGGTACAGAGCACTGGGAAACAGAGTGTATATTCTTTATGTTATAGTCATTCTGGAAAAAAAGTAATAGATTTATAGTAACAAACTTATAGGCCCCAAAGCTGTAAGTCACAGAACATTGTGTGGTAGAATGTATTTAGTTGTGAGCGTTTCGCAGTGTCATTTCTGGTGACTTGGTCAAGAGTCATAATTTGGCAGTAAGGGAGGGGAAAAGTGAATGACCTTTAAATTCTATCATATCCATAAGTAAATTACAATTTATTAGGTGTCCATACTATTTCTGAGTAAGGAATTGGCATTTTTGTTTAAGTTTAGTTTAATTTAACAAAAACAGCTTTTGCTCAAAAACATTATCAAACAAGATTGCTGATTTTAGCAGTAGTAAATAGATATTTTTAAATAATGGAAATTCATCACACTAATTTACCCAATTTTAAATCACAATACAACACTCCAGTTTTTTACGTGAACTTATTTTAGCTTTTCCTTATTTTGTTAAAATTACATGATAATATTTAATATACAATCTGGCTCATAACAGAAAGGACTATTATACATATATTTTAGTAGCAAGAATGAGAAAAAGAAAACAAGAAAGTCTTACATTGTCTTCTACTAGGACTAAAATTTCTTGATCTTACCTCCTGATCAGAATTATAATCTCATTTATCACTTGGTAAAGTTAGGAAATCAGTACTGACTGTGGTAATCAAGAAGTAAATTAGACATGATTTTTCTGAGACTGCAAGCCAAGATTTTGGACCTTGTAGGTTTCAAGAGACCATAACCAAATTTGATTTTCAGAAAGTGATGAGCACTCACTTGGCTGCAAGCTGCACTCTATTCACATGTAAAAATGATAAGCACAATAAAAACCTTACCCTTACCTTTGGTGGCTTGAATGGATAGTCAGATGAAAATGTGATATCCAGGAAAAAAACACCTCCTTCATATACAGAACCTGGAGGTCCAAGTATAGTAGATCTCCATTCATAAATGTTATCTCCTTTAGGACCGGCACTGTGTGAAGAAAAAGAGAGGGAAAGAAAGAGTCAGATGTACCTTTGAGAGAGGTGTTTTATGGATTTCCTTTAGCATTCATTTTGTTTAATAAAAACCATTTGACTATTTTTAACACCTGCCTAATTTTGAACTTATTTCAGTGGGCACAGTGTTTTAAACTGGCACAAAAGCTGGGTACTCTGCTGTCCCTTTGGAGAGACAGCAATGGAACTGAATGACCATGAACTACTGGTCTTTCACTGTCCAAAACGTATCCCCGATCTATTTTCTTGGGTATGTGGTCGCTCTAAGGTTCTACATCACACCCTTTCAATGCCATCATATTCATACACAAAAGGAGTTTTACATCTTGACTACATTAATTTTCTCCAAGCATTTAACAGCTCACACCTTCCTAAGAAATGTGGCTTTCAGGTATATTGATACACATTTATTGCTACTTGTTTCATTGGCTAGAGTGAAATGTTACAGCCTTGGGCAGCAAAACCAAGGAAGGGAGAGAGAATCAAGTAACATGGAATTGAGGTTCTTACAGCACTGTCATCCCAAATAACTGTTTTCTTCAGGATATATTTGTGTTATGCCTCTGGGCAATCGGCAGTGAGACAATGAGCCAAAAATACTTTATTTGAAGAAGTACAATACTGAATGTATTTCTCACTAGGGGAAGAGTTACTGCATAATTAATTATTTTAAAAAAGCTTTGAAAGAATGCGTAATGAACCAGAATTTTCTCAACTTCTGAGCTATCACTAATGCTATTATCACACAGGAAGCATCTAAACTCCTCACAAAAAACCCTAACCAAACAATGAACCCTTCCCCTCGCCAAAAAGAAACCACTACCAAAATACCCAAATCTTTAAGCAATTATTGTAGACATTTCATGAACCAAATGTTCCAGTTCTTTCACAACAGGATAAAATAATAATGGAATTTGGATGACATCCTATTTAATTAAAAACAAAAAAATTATTTCATGAAGCTGTAGCTATTTTCCTGTTGCCAAAATGAAAGTAGGTAACAAGAGAATGCGGGCCTTCAGAGAACAGCTAAGGAAAGAAAACCTACAAGTGCTGTCCGAAATAAAGGTTGGGTCTAAAATCTTACTTTCTATTTGCAATGAATGCATAAAAGTGGAAGAAAAATACTAGATACATTTTAGGGGGAAAAAAAAGGGAAATCTAGAAGCAGAATGGTCCATTTTTGGTAATGCAATGAACCATTTGTACCTTCAGTAACTCCAGAAGATAATTTTATTCATGCTCCCTAAAAAAGCAATTAGTGTAAGAACTGAAAATATTGGGGCAATAGCGACAATATTTAAAACCCACACAGGCCACTGAAATGTTTCAATTAATTATTGACATTCATCAACCTTACAGCTAATTAGTATTGTGCTTGAAAACCAAATTTCTGTGGAGCAAATCAATTTCAGCATTAGATGTCCTAATGAGTGTTTTATAGTTTAATGCAGAGGTTAGTGCTCTTGCCCTGCATGTCAGGTACTTTTCCTTTGTACACCTCTAACAGCTGGATGAAATTCAAACAGATTAATGAAATGAATGGATCGAATCAGTGACATATTCCAGCCCAATAGATCACTCATGATTAAATGCAGCACCAGTCCAGGGTTTAACTCTCTGCTAATCACTGACCAAGTCAGAGCATGAGCATCCATGAGCTGGTAGCCACAAGCCCAGTGCCATGGCCTCTGCCTGTTACCATCTGCTCTCCTCTCCCACACTACCACCAGCAATATAGAAAAGGATTGGGCTATAACACGAGAAAGGTTGCAAGGCCTCAACCTTTTAACAGATGAAAATGCTGTACTTGAAACCCATCTTCACTGCTGAGGAAGGATTGCTGCAATGTCAACAGAAACAAAGCTGCAAAAATAACTGCACTCAGAGAAACGAGAAAGTTTTCAAATGTTAAATCATTGTATCTGATTGAGATTTGTTAAATTCATATTTACCAGCTGAAGGGGTGTCTCACTTCAAGTGGTGTAAAAGATACCCCTGCTTCACTAGCAGCCTAAAAATCTCTGGAATTGCTACATTATTGGTTTGAGGAGACACAAGACTACACACCAGAGTCAAGATATCTCACTTGGCTTCTGCAACCTGTTTATTTCCAGTAGGAATCATCCTCAGCCAGCCTTGTCTTCTGTGTACATGCCAAAGTAATCTTTTCTGGAAGCAAACAAACCCGCTTTCTCTACAACTCAGCAGAAGACGGCAGATCTATTCCCGGCAGCGGCAGCCCCCACAGTGATTTCCACAAGGACAGGACAGTGGGGTTCCACCCTCCTGGCTGCCTGCAGGCAGAGCAGAAAGTGCAGCCCTGCCACAGGCCACACCTCAGTCGTGTCTGAGCATCGGCTCACGGCTGCAGAAAGACACCAGGAGGAAACTGCTTCTCCATTTCCAGAAAACAGCAAAAACCCAGGCTGAAAGTTGGGAGTAAGGAAGCTTTACTCTGTCCATAATTTTCTATTAATATTTCCTACTGATACAACCAGTAGAAATACTGTCCCCGTGCTGGGCACTTAAGAGGCTGGCACAGGAGGCCTCCTAGGGGCTGTCCTTGAGCTCTTCATTCCCAGAAGCTCTCCTGGTGTTCAAGACACTTTCCTACTGCAAGCATCTCACAAAACCCCTGAGAACTGTGATGAGTGACAGCCTGGGACTCTTTCTTGCTGTCTGCCACACAGGACAGAACACTCCAGGCAGAGCACTACAATGGGCAACTTCCATGGTTTCCTTCCCCTTCTCTTTTCATCACTGACAGACCCAGCTCCTTCCAGCTTCCCTTGTGGAATCCACATGGACAAAAAAATCCTCCTCTATCCAGTCCTTTAAAACATGAAAATCCTGATGGACTAACAGGTCTGATGACAACTTCAGTGTTTTGGCTACAGAGCATACAAGTGCAGCCTATTGCCAACAGCCTGCTGTAATCCTAAATCAACTTCAGAACATCACAAATTCAGTAAAGGCACCAATACTGTACTCTCAATAAAATGTCTACTTGATTAATTTTCTTACAATACGAGCTAAAAAAATCTCAGACAAAATAGCAAAGCAATTTAATTGAAATGACAAAATATTATTTGCAAAATTAGGGGGGTTGACTTTGTACATTAAAGATGGCTTGCTTTTTAAAAATAAATTAGAATTAACTGGCTGCATCCGTTTCCTAAGCAATATTCATTAGGCCAGTTCACTGAGGGATATATACCTGATTCAGATAAGACAAAAGATTTATAGCCATGCTGTAGCCAAGCTAATCCACTGAACAGATTTCATTTATAAGTGTGAGTTCAGATTTGAAAAGATATGAGGGTAAACTTGAGGGGCCCATGGGTTCACATCAGCTCTTTCAAACCTAACTCTGCTGAACCCTGGCTCTCAGGTTTCCTGAAGATGAAGAACAGCTTTTCCAGCACAGTGTTAAGAGCATTCACGTGGATGCAGTGGCATTCCCACCAGCAAGAAGCCTGTTAGACTCCTGATGCAGTGGTTACAGAAATCCAAGTTCTGCTTCTGTTATACAGTTCATTAAATCAAAATGCATTGACGCTGCCCATATGAAACTAACTGCAGGACAAGAAACTAGGACAAGAAATTTCCAATCTACATGATGATGGTAGCATTTTGCTTTCTGCACTTGCTAAATGCACTGCTGTCAACAGCACTCTCTAAAACACAAGGCTCTAAATTTGGTGACAAAATGCAACTTCATAGTACTGAGACTGTGCTAATTGAAAAGAAAAGGATGAAGGAAAATGTAATTTGGCTAGATTGAATGTTAACTCTATGTTATGCTTTATTATCATATAGAATATGCGTCTGCAATAGCGTACAACTGGGGGGTTTGTTTTTAGGAAGCTTCCAACAGTGAAGTCTGTCAGACTCTAAAAAAAGTCTTATGAGAAAAGTCATTAGTATCATAAAACTAAAGGTACTGGTCTACACCTCAAGAAAACCACCAGGAGTGCCTACATAGCACAGGCCTAAGTGGTGGAATATTTTCACACATTCTCCTCTCAAAGGCTCCGCACTCAGGTGTGATACCCAAGCAGGCAGAATCAGACAACTGTAAAGGTTGGAAAAGATCTCTACTGGTCATCACAAAGACAGCAGCTAACAAACCAAATGGGGCATCTAGGGTGAGAATTAGGTAAGGAAAGACCTCCCTCCACCCTTCCCAAATGTTTATTTCAAAATGAGATCCAGCAAAAGTAAAACTCTTGGAAGCCCTTCACAGACTGCTCAACTGCACCTCTGTCACTGTGTAATTTTTACAGCAGTGTAAGTGAAGACAGAGCTTTAAAAGAGGAATAAGATATCTTTTTTAGATTGTTCTTATTTCAGCTGAAGTTACTAAGAAATAAAAATGCCCTCGAGCATGTTCCACAATCTTGTGCTTGAAAAATCCACTTCATAACGCTACAGTATAGTGAAGTTCTGCAAAATCTTCAATACGGCTTTGGAAACCGACTTTTACAAATCCTGCTGGAAGACTCAGGATGTTACCAGCACAAAAGGCTGTGTTTTGGACACCAGTGACTCAGCTAAAGCTGTTGGATGATCTAGTTCAGTGTGACACCATGAGATGCTAAAGGGGCTGTGACAGATCCCATCAGCATATACAGTTCAGGCAAATACACAGATCCCATCTGCAGGGAGTCTGCCTGCTCCACCATCTCAGCTTCTGAGCTTGATGAACTCATTTCCAGTGGAAGAAAAATGCCCCAGGCTCAGGTAACTTCAACTGATCACAGAGGTGGAGATTCACATCTACCATGCAGGATATCTAGCATGGCTGCTGATGCTGCCTCTCAGACTACCCAGACAAGCAGGGCAGAGAGAATAATGACTGCAGCACATGGAACATCTAAATACTCCAGAACACTAACGTTTTCCATCTCCCTCTGGTGACACCTACTTTTCACCAACAGCATGGGGAGCCTGACTCGTAACTCAAGTCGCTAAGCTCAGCACTTGAGAAAATCCTCCTCACCCCTCCATGCAGTGAGAAAGTGAGTGAAAACAGAGATAGACAACCCTATCTTGTACACACTACCTTTTTATCTAGCTACAGATACACACAGTCATGCTGCTGGTAATTAAAAAACAAAAAATAATCTCACAGGCAACCAAAGGATCTCTATGTGGCGCAAGCTTTCTGAGAGTTGCTCAGTGAAGCCTGGAGAGAGCACAAATCACTTGCCAGTAGTTATGTTTTAATGTTAAGCACAGGAGTAGAAAGATGCTCAAGTTATTTTCTTGCTTTGATGTTTTCAACATTTTGAAGAAAATTTGTTCATTATCCTTCTTTTCCTTAATTCTCTTTTCCAAGTTTGGAGGAACTTTTGTGGTTTTGGTTACAGAGTGCAAGAAAGGAAATTAACATCAATTAAAAGGCATATGTTTGTGGGTGGCTTTCAGTTCTGTGACCTGTGACAAGCATGGATAACAATTTCCACTTTCTTTATTTTTCAATGCCTTGTTTACAAGGATCTCTGGAGTGCTTATTCTCAGCATTCATATTATCAGTACCAGTGCCTAAGCACCTCTACTTACAGAATCTGGGTACTACACCCTATAGACACAGAAAGCATTCTGGTTTCACTGGCAAGTGCTACAAGTATAGCCCTAATTTTAGGATTACAGCATTTTTCTAAGGTTGGACACATGAGGGCTGTCTGAAGCAATGTATCAAAACCGTGCAGAAAATGTGTTTTGATAAGGTGCTCACTGTTATTAAGGTTTACATGGTGTGTGCAATTTTTTACAAAGAAAAAGTTTCAGTCTATTGTGTTCTTTATATAGCTACAACTGTTTTTATTTTACCTGCCACTGAACTGCCTGCTACATTTGTTTGCTGGAAAAGGTTATTTATTGCTTCTAGCAGATCCACAGAGGCTCTGTGGAAATGAGGATACAAGGATCCAGTTCAGTGTACAAATCTTTCCTTCTGTCACATCCCTGAAGTCTATCATGTCCTTAAGATTGAAATCTATAAATTAGCATTAAAAAAACCCAAACAAAACCAAAAACCAACCTATTTTCAACTCCTGGATCCCCTGATAATTCAGCTGGTTATAAAGCAGTGCAGGACTTGTGCCCAAGGGCATGGTTCAATGCAAAGCAAAGGCAACTTGAGAGTTCCTCAAAAGCAGCATTGGCTACTCAAAGCAATGTGCTGATCCAGCCTAACTTGGCCAAACCTTACACATTCAGAAACCATCAATGGATTATTAGCTTTATGCTTAACCAGGTGTTATTTGCCCTCCTGCAGCCAGAACAGGGCGTGAACTTTAGCTGCTTGCTCTGGCTTAGAAATATAACCATGTGCCTGTGTTTGGTTCACATTAAATTGTGCCATCAGGGGATCTCAGCCAGTGCAGATCTGCTATTGATCACCCCAAAGGGGAAGATGTGTTTTACACCAACAGAACCTCCAGTGCTAACCTTGCCATTAGTAGAAGAATACCCACTGTTGTTACCAAAGGAAGCTGAGTAACAAACCATTTGCTAATTCCATCAAAGCTATAATATGTAGAAAACCCAAGCAATGTATCTTGGAAAGCTGACAGCTTTCCCACTGCCTAAAGCCTCATTAAATTGGTTCATTGCTACAATAGTTTCAGATTACTTTCCTCCTTGTATTCCCTCCCGCTCATTCCTAGGATCTTTCTGGCTGCTGTTAGAAGTCTGTGCAGATCCTTTCAATCTTCCTGAACAACCCCAGCCAATTATGGAGGCAGAATTCCTGTAATTTTTCTTTTGCAAAAATAGCTAAATACCAGAACACAGTTTGCTAAATTACAACAGAAATACTTAACTTAAACCATGTAACAAAACACATCAGTTTGTCTATGTCTATGCTGTTGACAGAGGAGTTGTACCCAGGCAATACACAAAGAAGTTTACCAAACATGACTTGTTTCTGAACACTGAAATTACAGGATTCACAAGCATGAAGAAATTTAAAATAAACCAAATGTTCAGCAGGAACTAACTTGAAATATGCACAGAAGTCCCTCTCATATGCCTACACTGGAGAAATTATCCATAATACCTAATAAAACACAGAGCAGGACAGTCAGTAAAATGAAACATTTCCTGCTATTCTGCCATGTGTTCATAATAACAAAGCTTTAATTTAGCATAAAATAGAAGATCAGCTCCCTTTCATCAGTATTGAAAGACCAGTAGTACTCGTGTCAAAACACTATTTTCTGGCTGTTGATGTAAAGCTCAATTTGTACTAGAACCAAATCACTTTGTTGAATAAATTTGTCTAAGGGGTACACAGTTCCCATTTTCCTTCCACTCAAAATTACTGATGAACCTCGGTTTAG
Organism: Eopsaltria australis; assembly: GCA_034509425.1. Taxonomy (NCBI): domain Eukaryota; kingdom Metazoa; phylum Chordata; class Aves; order Passeriformes; family Petroicidae; genus Eopsaltria; species Eopsaltria australis. The sequence continues at coordinate 5,916,085 of JAVTVJ010000030.1, forward strand.
CAAACGTGGAAAATTTTGCTTTTTTTTTTCTGTGAGAGAAGAACCTTCTCAGCTCTCTAACACAAACAAAACTCATTTGGGATACAGACGTATTTTGTTCTTCTATATGCTTAGCCTCCATACTGATTCTAGCAATTCACACTGAAAGAATCACACGGTACCTGAGAGGTTGTGCAGCCTTAGTTTCAGGTGCCCATTCACAAATACATTCAGAAAATGTGTGCTGTGGAGTATGACTGTAGTGTAAATCTCCCAAATCCCAGACCATCCTCTTATCCTCTGGGCTGAGATTACATTATCAGGAAGTCATTCAATTGTTCTGGGGGCATCCACATGTTTCAAACATCAGCCACCTCCACCCTCCACTGCAAAATCTTCCTGTCACAAAGCTAAGTGACACTGAGAAAGCCAGTTTAGGATTTCCTACCAGTATTTTCAATGACACTTTTAATGTCAACAAAGAGAAAAACCTATTATTCCCAACATCCCTCATGCACACCCTTTAGATGGAAGAAGAAAGAACCGTTAAAACAATTTCACTAAAAGACCTAGTTAAACCAAAAATACAACTGGCTTTAAAATGTAGTAAACTTATAAATACTTATGCCTAAGAACAATAAGTGGGCAATTTTCAACAGACTAAGCCTGCAAGTTAACTAAGTTGTTCAAATAAAATCCCCAGCTATCAACCTACACTAAATACCTAAATATTAGGCAATTCCAAATGTATTAAAAATGTGACCAATGCATTAAAAATATCTTCTACCACTCTGCAGATTATGTTTTGTTTTCCAAGGAAGGTAACTTCATCCAAAAATTGAAAGGAGCACCTATGAACAGTGTTTTTCAAGACAGAAAGCACACTGGTGAATTAAAGAATCACCACCATCTGACAATTCAAGCCTAAAGGCAGACTCTCTGATTAAACTTGTGAAGAGTGTTAATGTTGTGGAAAAATGTGATTCTAATATCATAAAAGGATAAAGCGCAATTTATAGAACACGATTTATTCGGGTCCCTGATAAAGGACCAAGAAAGACAGAATTGCTGGGAAGTCACCTTCACTGAAATGTGTGTGTATCCACCTGTCAAGAAGATGAACACCCAACATGCTTGGTGCTCCCACAGTGGAACCTCCTTCACTGCCTCCAGAATGTCCAGGATTGGGCTTCTCCACCACTTCACAGCAATAGAGCTAGAAGTTGCCTTTTCCCCCTCCTCTAAAAAATTAGCTTTCAACTTCAGCAAAAAAGTTCCAGCTTGCCCACACAGAAGTAAAGACAAAACCAGTCAGTCAGATAACCCAGCCTCCATCATCACACATTAACACTGAATAAGAAGCACCTACTTTAGGATTTAAAGACCTCTAATACATGCACATCAGTTCTGTGCTCAAAGTTGTTTCATACTTCCTGAATGTTAGCCTGAATTCAGTAGCAAGCACTGAATATTTTTGTTCAAAAGAAGTCTGTATTTTCATCATCTAAGTCAGTTCTTGGTCCAGTCTTCTTAACCTTGTAGCACAGGCTTTCTCTCAAATATAATTCTATTATTAATTTTAAATACTTTCTTACTCTTGCCTCTATCCATTTCCACATCAGACTGTACAGCCTAACAAACCAGAAATTGCTGTGCCATAGCTCCCTGTGTCAGATGCCCACTTGAAACCATAAAAGTCTGATGGAAATCTCTGTAACTAGGAAAAGGCTGTATTTCTGAAAAAAGAATTGTCCTTTCCCAGTTCATACACTGCGACCTTCCCCACCCTGCACACAATATGGACATCTTCTCAAGTCCAGCTCCTTTCCAAACACGTTTGGGGTCACCAAGTGGACTAGCTGAATTGAAAGTAGTTACCTGTTTTGAAGGGCGGTGAATCTGATTAGCCAAAACTCAAGAACCTTGTTCAATGTTCAGAAGGTTTGTCTTTAGTTCTGTCCCCACACTGGCTAGCAAAATTTCCTACACTGAGAGTTGATTAAATGAGCTTCTCATTTTTTTTTTCTTTTCCCACAAGACTTATGATCTGAAATGAACACCTGATCTCTGGCTATGAGGTTTAAACTCTGCTTAGAGCAAAATGATGACAAGTGTCACATTCAGTGCAGGGGACAAGTTTATTATTGATTATTTTTATATATCTAATTTATTATTTGATATTAATTGCTCTGTGGTGCTGAGCAGGTTGGGAAGTGACCAGTGATTGCTGCCAGGACTCCTGGAAGCAGCAGCTGACTGTAGACTGGTGTGGATGCCAGCACCAGCACAAGAACAGCTACAGTGGGGAGGAGGGCAAAAGTGGGGGCAGCAGCAGCTCAATCCAAACTGGTTTAAAACATGCTGGAATTATATTCTGTGGGTGCAATTCCACTGCTACAGTAGGGATAAAGTCAGGCCTCAGGATCCTCTCTCTGACATCATTCCACAATGTTAATTTAGTATGTGGGTTGTGGAGTGACCCAACATTATGACCATTAACTGCCCTGCAACAAGACAGGGCAGGCTCCATTTGGGTTCTGAAACATTAGCCCAACAATGTCCACTTCAGTAGTTAAATATGAGTGTTTGGAGAGTTTCAAAACAAAAGCAGCTGAGGATAGGAATCTGCTTTGTGTAATGCAGAACTGGAGACAGCTGAAGCAACACTTGGTACAGAGAATATACAAATGTAATTTGTGGATAAAAAGCATTAAAACACCCTGGGAATACCAACTTTAGCTCCATAAGCAAAGCAATTCAAAGGAATAGAGAAAGCATCATGCATACAAATACACAGAAATCAATGTCTGATATGAGTCCATTTTACTCCACAATGGTGTACTACACTGAAGAAGAAAGTGAAAATAATAATCATTTAAGGGGAAAGAAAGGTCAATAAACATCTGAGTGAAACAAGTCTCACTTAGTAAAATCTGTTTATTGAAGAGCCAGATCCAGCTCAACTATTGCTTCGTCTACCAGTAACAATTTGATATTCAAAGCAAATGTTCTCTGTGAAGACAGTTGTAGTGTAAGGAGCTGAGGCTGTTTGGGTTAGCCTCAGGAGCAGGGCTTTGTACCCCTCCTCTAAGGGAGCTGCCACTCCTCAGGACAAGCTGAGGAATTTGTGACCCCCACAGAATTCTGTTGAGCTGGGACCACTGGTACCACTAGACAAAGATATGCTGCAACTTCATTGTAAGAAAAGTAATTTTCCCCCACAGCCCAGATTTGAGGCAGCTGTTGGAAAGTGGCAGTGTACTGCCTGCAGCAGGATACAGCAGCTCAGACCTTGGACAAATCAAAAGCACATGGACAGCACCAACACCGGGTGCTAAATCCTTCCTTCCATAGCTCAGGTAGCTGCACCAGTTGCACCACGTTCAGGAATTAGATACCACTGCAACACAGACATGGAATGGCTGTGATATCATGAAGAAAAGGCTCACACTATGTATGGTTTTTATTTGAGGCTATAAGCATGATTTATCAGAGGAGAGAATAAGCTTAATGTCTACTGCTGCAAAATTCATCAGGTTATATACAAATTAAGTACAATCTCTTCCAATATGTCCTAATATTATATATTCATACATAACTCTACTTTCTTCATATTCTTAGTCAGTATAATTTAGTGAACACCATTAACCACACATTGGCTCACATTTGCAATCTAGGAAAAATAATTTTCTTTCTGATAACAAATCTCAATAAAGCTTTTTCTCCGCTGCAAATGCCTAATTTTAAAGCAGTGCACTGCTATAAAAATTAACTTAAGACAGGCTGACTGTTCATTGCACTTAATAGATTCAGAGCTGAACGGATAAACATTTTTACTAGTAGTGAGTGTGCTGGGACTGATTATTGATGTTTAGATGGTAAAATATTTGTAACAAAAAAAAAAGAAGGAAGTAGTAAATATATCATTTTGATCTTAATAATTTTTACTGCAGATATCTAAGACAAGACCAATATTCTGTTTTACGCACAGGACAATAAACATGACAGGGCAATGACCTGATAATAATGACTGCACAGGTAAGGGGCAGAACAGGGTACAGAAGCAGTCTCCCAAGTCTCTGACAACTAACCAAAGCACCAGGCCTCAGTAACTCCCATTCAGTGCTTGAAGGTTTAAATATCTGAACTTCAAAAAACTCACAAACACACCATACCCTATTATCAGGGTGTAAATAAATGCTTCCAAGAGACAACTTACAAAATTAACTCAGCAAGTTTTCTTTCTTGCTTAACTCTTCGTTAAAGAAACTAAAAAAACAGTGCTAGAAAATAACAGTAGTAGTAGTAGTAGTAATAATAATAATAACAACAATAATGAAAATGATTACAAAAGGATCAAGCTCTGACCTGGCTCTGGGTCCCTTGCACCCGAGAGTGCTACCCTTATTTGCCTGGAGAAGGTTGCCAGGTGCCAGATCTGACAGCAGTGCCAAGCCTGTCTGGCATTTAGGGCTGGGCAGGGGAGGTAACCAGGCAGTCATGTTCCAGCAACTCCCAGCTATGGTGCAGCCCCTGGGGAGCTGTGGGGCAGACTGGCACATTGGCTCAGGCAGGGAAAGCCAGAGAGAGCTCTTTGATAGATTGTTCCCCCTCCCCATCACACAAAGCAAATGCCAGAACAGAAGAAAATCCTGCAAAGGGAGAAATGCTGGACATTTTTTTTTGTAGGAGTTGGTTTTCCAAAGGGGTACTCAAAGACTCTTCAATAGCCCACTGATAATTTGTGAACACAAAGATCCAGCTTTCCAGAGTTATGCTTCATCTCGCTCCTGTTCCCCCTTCACCACAAGCAGCAGCAGCTTTCACAGGGCAGAACTCCACACGAACTGAAGGCTAATTACCAGATGCCTTGGAAATCCTTCCAATCTGCACAACTTCATCCAGTTTCCAATGCTTAGCATTAGCTCTTTTGGAACCTCTTCATCCTTATTTTTGTGTAACAAATTTTCAACAAGGCAGGAGTTCTTTGTTCTCTCCTAATAAAACAACCTAAAATGTTAACACTTCAGCATGAAACTAATGAACTAAATGCACTTTTCTGGAGATCTGAGCATATGTACGGACATTTCCAGATTTATGTGAAAACATATTAATTCTGGAAGAAGTCCTTTAGGCTGTGTTTTTAAAATAACTTCAGAACTTCAAAAATGAATACAAACAACAGTTGTAAATTATCTATGTGTTTTGCCAAGCATATGGCCACTCAAGTGCTGCACTTACTGAGGATAATCTAAAAATCATAAAGGGGGATGAAAAGAGAAGTGGACCAAGTCAGACATTTACTTAGATGCAACAGCTTTGTCCACAACATATTACTCCAAATAAATGCCTGTGGCAATATTCAAGCCTACAATTTACAAGGACGGAAATGATTTTCAAATGTCTCCTCTTGGGGGATATAGTGAAAAAGATGAAGAGTTGGTTGAGTATTTCTGCTCCTGCAGTACTGCTGACACAGGACACTGTCAGTTTGATACAGCCTATTTCAGAGGGATACTCACCAAGTACCAGCGCTGGATTCAGTATGAAGTGGGAACATAGACCCCAACATAGACCCCATTCACATGAATCCTCCAGCTGGCAGAGTTGGGAGGGGTTTAAAACACCACAGAAGGCAGCTGGTAGCATCTCTATGTGCGACTGATTGCAGAGCAAATACCTGACCATGCTCTGACTGTGCTATGGAAGGGAAGATGACCCTGAACTACCTAGGAAATGTATCCTATGCCCAGGGCCAAGAGGAATGGGTGACATACAGATTTTTGGTAGCTGTACAGTGGGAATGTCCCCTTTAACATCAGCATTGCTTTACTTAAACCTCTTTGGACAAAAGAATATTCACCTTGGGCAAAACACCAAGATTGATGGATGCCACCTGCTCTGAAAAGACTGTCATGACTAAAACTGGAAACAATACCTGTACTTTTATTTTGTACAAATTCTACCCTGTGGATGTTGTCAATTGCAAGCTATGAAAATAAGTAACGTTAATCATCACTCAGTTTTAAATGTGTTTAGGTGCATGCATTTTAGGTAAGAAGCCTAAAATACTCTGTACTCCTTGATAGTTGAAGGTCATCTGTTACAAATATCTTCTTCCTCCCTCAAAACACTAACTTAAGCACCTAAAATATACTTTTCAGTAGATGATATTCAAAAGCATTCAGGAACATCAAATTTATAAGAACTGACATTACAGAAGGAACAAGTCCCCAGCCAAGTGACACCTAAATCACGATCTTCATTTGAGCTGCTTTTTCAAGCAAACACTAGCATTCACTACAAAACCTCTGTGGCTAAAAAGAAAAGTGGCAAACATAGAATTAGCGGCTGTGTTCACATGTGGATGACTATTCAGGAGGACTGTGGTGACATAAAGCTGCCCTTTTAGCAGGCACAGAATGACATGATCCCTCTGTTGCTGGTATGGTTACAGCTCCCAAGCAGCACAACCTGGAAATGAATGGCCCCTTCTACTATGTTACATCCCCTGTGCCTTTGGGAGAAAGGCAGCAAGAATCCTCATTCATTCAAGGCAGTGCTGCTCCTGAACTACATGGCTGTGATGAACTCGAGGCCCGCGTGGGCTTGCCACATGGGAGCCAAAAGTGTAAAGCTAAGGCAGTAACACTGGGCTTTTTTCAATCAGACTGAAAGTAAAAAACTGCTTAGAATGTGTTCTATGAAGAGAAGTACTGCAAAATGTGGTACTATTCTCCTGCTGACAGACAATGCTGAACTGATCTATCAGTCATTTCTGACTTTTTCCATAAACTTTCCTTGTCACTCTTGGCAGCTCTAAGGAGCCCACCCTAATTTTTTGTGTATTAAAGATAAAGAAAAGATTTACACCGTTTTCCTCCAGGGCACTTGGCTCCCCATGCTATCCAGAATGCCTTAAACACTTAGGAGTCTTCTTTTCTTTAAATGTTAACAAATGTCAGTCGTTATTACAGCAATTTTACGAGTGTGGCTTTTTGAAAAGGTAGATCACCTCACATGCTCTGAAGCACTCAATCTGTAACACTTTCAACATGCCTCTTAAACACTTCAGAGCCAGCACCTCCCTTTCAAGATCTGCCCTGGAGAGACCTCCAGCACCTGGCATGACCTCATTAACCACTGACTCATCTGAGCCACGGAAGATGCAGCAACCCAGGCCTTATACTGGGTGCTAAACCACTCAAGGTATAAAGACAGCGATTAGCAATATGAAGTGGAACAAATCACGGTGATATATTTTTGATGATGCTTCTCTGCTTCTTTCTTTCCATTTTGAAAGCTTTATATATACTCTGCAGATTGGCATTTCTGTGCTTCTTGGATCAACTAAGTGGTTATGCCAAGCCTTCCTACGAACAAGAATTACATTAGTCACTTAAAAATCAACTGCCTACACAGTCATAAACTAATCCACTTGGCTCAATTATACTGGAGCTACAAATCCTGACCAGACCTGCAGTGTGATGTGGGGAGAACTTCGTGGAGCACTGAAAAGGGTGCACCTGCCAGGCTCTGGAGAGATAGTGCCATTGGGATGCCCCTTGGAGACCCTCCCCAGGCAGCAAGGACCTACCTTGCAAATATACCAGCCCTGAAAATCTCTAATGCTCTGAAGGTCAAACTCCACCCTCAAACCCAAATAAAAGCCAGGAGGCAATTTTGCAGGCACTTCCAATACAGTGCTGCCTAACAAACAGGCACAGGCTGGATTTTAGCTTCTGAACGGTCTCTGGGCACAGCTCCAAGCAGCACATCATACAGTCAAGGAATAACGTGAAGCAGGAATGGCTAAGGGTTGTATCCAAACAACATGGTACATTTGATATGCCAAACACAAATAAACTAAACATAGCTATCTATTTGGCATCAGAAAGCAGCCAACAGAAAAATAAATCCCAGGTTTTAGACACTGACTTTCCTCCAGCTTCATCTACTTGTTTGATTATTGTTGACAAGTTTGGTCTACACAACTAATGTACCACTTCTGCAAACGGTATGTTTCCAGCCTCCTTATAGTTCAAATTTTTGAGCTCTTTACACCTTCCCACTCCATTCACAGCCTTCTCAACCTCCCTTCAGAAATGCAAGAAAAGTATGTCTTCACTAGAAACTCAGCCAGCAGGACCGACTGCGGCTCTCCCAGAATGTGCATACGTTTGCTCTACCTCTCTTCCTCCATCTGGCTCAGCTGAAGGTCTCCCATCTTTTCCGAAAGAGCTCTTCTTTCCTCATCTCCCTTGAATATGCCCCTAGTACTCCTTCTGTTATTCTTCTTACAATGAAGGCAATCCTCATCCTATGAAGACAAAATTCCTTTTCCTAGACAATCCCTCAGATTTAAGAAAGGAACATTAATTATAAATGACATAGTTATGTGCCATCCTATGTGTTGAAAATACTTATCAGACACACAGCAATACCAAAGTGTCCATCACTGATTGCAATCTGCCTAAATTACTCACCTTAGACTCATACTCAAACTAGAGGAGTTTCATTTACAAAACTTTGCTTCTGAGCATGCCATGTAACCAACAGCAACTACTGAAAACTAGAGGGTTTTTCTTCCTGAATTTCTAGTCAAATGACCCTCTTTTTATGTGGTTGTGTGAATCAACACACACAGCTGATTGAGGACAACCAAAAAAACCACAGCTGAAATGCAAAGAGAAATTTGTTACCTCACTGGCTAAAGGATCCCAAAACCACCTCGGGCTGCAGACACCCAAAATGAGGGCACAGGCACTGTCAGGCTCAGCCCAGTCCCAAGCAGGGCATCAGGGCTGCTGTTTGCACCCATTCATCAAAGGGCCACACATGTGTGGTTTAACATCAAGCTGTGATTTTCCTCTGTGCTTTTTTGTGATCTCTGTTTTGATCTCCCTCCCGAGACAGGGAGCTCAAGCATGTCTGGGAGAGGGCCTCCAAGTTTCTGTAAACACCTGTATTATCTCTACAGAGAAATTCTACTTCTCAAACAAAGGATAAACAGCAGTAGGCATAACACATAGTTTCCCATACTGTTATTCTCCAGGCCTTGGCATTCCCAGCTGCAAGGTCACTTCATGGAATCTACCATCCTTCTTGCCATGCTTCCACTTTCAACCCTTCCCTCTCCACACCAGCAAAATACTTCTCAGTTGGCTTACATCTGTTGCATAATCATAGGAAAATAATCATGTTTTTACTATAAATTAAATCTAAAGAGGATGATACACTGCCTCTAGCTGTTTGCATCTTAATCTCAAAACTATATCAATGCAAATCTGCTGCAGTTACCTGAAATACTTTGATCTGTTAACAATGCTTATATTCCTCCTGTCAACATTTATTTCTCCTTAAAAATCTTTCTTTTTGAACTAGAAATATTTCAGTAGTAAGGAATAGAAAAGGAAAAGGGAAATGACAAGGAAATACTAGAGGAGATGATCAAATATTCATAAACTAAGTAATGCTAAATTCAGTTACACATGACAACTTTAATTCTAAACTCCCCTATAAGTTCCTGACATCCCCTTTAACTACCTGATTATACACTCTGTCTTAAATAATTTTTCACAACTTCAGAGACACCAGCTATTAGTAAGACAAATATTTTGTATCTATAACCTATACAGCAAACTGTCTATACCCAGCTTCCTGCCAGACAAAATACCAAAATACCAGAGAACATTACGGCTCATATGCCAAGCTGAGTTCACCATTAACATCCCTTGAGAGAATTATTAGGATGACAGTTCCACTTCTAAAAGGAATTACATGTTATACAACCATTAGCTTTGATAAGGAAGAAAAAGTTTTGGAGAATAGTGGAGCTTTTTTTCCAGGAAAGACATCAAACTAATGCCAGTGTCAAAACAGAAGAATGAGGCAAAAAACACAAGAAATAAAGTATTACAGGATGTATTAAGTGCACATGAAAACAAGCAAAACCAGCATCCTCAATTTGAGAAACCAACAGAAATTTAAAGCAAGTGTACAGTACAGAACAGTTGTATGTACAATTTTAGAGATATTGCAATTAGTCTGTTTATCATGAAAATAAATTTGCATATTGAGATTTGCAATTGTTTTACACTTGGGTATTTGCAAAGCTATCCAAGCAGCAGCAGCAGCAGCAGCTACATTCCTTCTGAGCTCAGTACTCCAAATCCTCATTTTTTGTAAGAAAGCCTAAAAATGGTAAGGCATAAAAATCCTCTGATTTCTTCTCAGTCAGTTCTCAGCCAAGTAGGCCGAGAGTTTCCTTGCTTGCTCTCAGTTCCCTGACCGTGACACCTTGTACACTTGCCATGCACAAGGCATGCGTATGCCCTGTATTCCTGCCTCCTGCTTTCTTTCAGCTACAGCACACTGATGTTACTTTTCTGCAACTTGTATCCAAATCAGAGCTTGAGATGATACATACTAAGACTCAAATATTCACCAAAAAAGACAAAGGAATGAATATTCTATTCTGCAGACCCCCATGTGTGAGAATGGCTTTCATCTGTAAAGATATTATCTCATCCTCTATCTCAATAAATAAAATTGTAAACAATATTTTTTAAACACATACCAGAAACATTTGATTTCTTTTTAGTTTTCTCAAATGCTTTACTTTAGCTGAGGACTTAGATTCCAAATATAGCTGCATTACTGAAGAAGACAAAAAAGGATCCCAGCAGCGGCACATCTGAACTAAACCAGCTCGTCCTGAAGGACAAAGAAAGTTCTTCACTGCCTGAGGCTTGATATCCCAGTGTTACAGCACAGACACAGCCACGGAAGACACATTGGCAAAAGCACACACAACGCAGTTAAAACCTACAGGAATATTCTCAGGGATTTCTGCACAGCTACTGAATCATGACTGGATCCTTCAAGAACGATCAGGCTTCAGCAGCAGAAACAAGCAACCAGAGTGAGGAGGAAAGAGCAGCAGGAAAACTCCAGCAGTATGTGGTGAACACAAATAATATAGAAAAATAATGAAGCTGCTTTTCCCAAAACTCATCTCAGTGCCACACTCTGCTCTGGGAATATATGACACATCAGTGCTGAGGGAGGCAGGAGCAGGCCTTGTTCATGGCGACTCCATGAATGAAGTCTGGAAAGAAGCCAGCTGAGTGTGGCATCAATCCATTTCCCTGCCTGGCATAAGACAGGTAATGCTGAGAAGTTAAAGCTATCTGTATGGTGTTTACTGGCCCCTGGGCTGTGCCCTGCTCTGTAACTGAGAGGCGTTTTCCAGGTCAAATGCCACCTCCAGACTTCAACAGGTCCCACGGGTGTTGTAACAATGACAAACCAAAAAGACCCAATGCCCAAAAACTAAACCCTCAAACTCTATGTGGCTGGTTGTTTTAAACACAGAAACACCAAAAATATACTCTGCTAGGTAGAGACTAATTTGGTATTCGATGAAGTAAACCAGACTCTATCAGCTGACTCACTGCATTCCAAGGAACTGTCATCAAATGAAGGTACTCATATGGGATTTTAAAGGAAAAAAAGTCTAGCTGGGAAGGGGTCAGTACTGTTCCCTCAGCACTTGAGGGCCTGCCTCTGTATGTCCTGCACCAAAAGGATGGACACGATGCCCTGAACTAGAGCTGTTACTGGTCTTAGATGGGAACAGCTGTTGAAGAAGAGGTTGCAGATGTCATTGTCCTGGCAGATGTACCATGCACACAGGAACAAGTGACACAAAGTCTGAAATTTCACTCCAAGGCAACGTTCAAGGTCTTTTCAGTATGCTGACACAACATTAACTTATGAAGCCTAATTATGATCATTGATATTTCAATAAACTTACTCCACTGTTGAGCAACAAACAGAAACATGTTATCAGGCAGGATTTGTTCAGAGCTGCCAAGGAGACACTTGGCATGTCCCACTCCTCAGTTCCTTTCAGTGGGGCTGTTCCAGGACAAACACGCTTTCAGAAAAATTTAAATAGTCTGGAGCAGCTGGATGCAATTTTGATTCTTACTTAGAAGAGTAGCATACAAAGGCATGTCCAAAAATGAAACAAAAGCTGTGTGCTCAGGTCCAGACTTGGAGGGACAATTCACATGAGTGCTGAGGAGCTGTCAGCAGAGGGTCCATGGGAACTCGTGGAGAGGAGTGGAGTGGAGAGGACCCTTTTCCCAGTGGTTACAGAAAGTCAGACAGGCTCAGTTTTGTTATCTGGGAAATGTAACAAATGCCAGCAGCAAGAGGTCAACTAAACAGAGCCTTAAAATGATAAATGAGATGAGCAAAATACACAGTATTACCTTCTGTTCCTAGAGAGGTAAGAGTCTATGTTGGCTAGAACAATTTTAGAAACATTCCATGCAGAACACACTACAGGCGGAGATCCTATTGTCCCCTTTCCTGAAGATTTACTAGAGACCTTGACTAGCCTCAGGGAACCGGGGGGATCTAGGCAGAAGAGCTGATTTCTCAGCCTGAAGCTGGACCAGTCACTCCCTCTGTCAGTGTGATGAGCAGGTTTAGTTCTTGAGCTGTTAACAGCTTTTAGTGGCAAATCCAAGAAACATGCAACAGGGCAGAAGAGAGGGAGGCAATAGAGGCCAATGAAGATCCAAAACTGAGGACATTTTCTTATTTAAAGGCTTTCTGGGTAGATGTTGCTCCCAGTTTAATGGAGGAGGTTGGAAGTATTTCAGCATAGCTATTTTAATCTGTAGCTTTCCACAGGATGCATGCAGGGTATATAATAGTTGGTATGGAAATATTTGCTGGCATTGGCTATGCAGAGCATTATTAAAATTAACAAGTGTATTCAGTCCCTTTGACCAAATTCTGCTCCCAGTCTTGTCTGAGGCCTGACTAATGTCACTGAAGTCAGTGGAGTTTCTTTAAACCAATACACTGCATTACACTTTAGACACTAAGAAATGCTAGTAAGAATTAATTTACTTAGTTCAAAATCCATAAAAGATGGCAATTTGTGCTTTTATTTAAAGTATAAAGTATATGTCAATGTACAGCTAATGAATTAATAATAATCAGCATTTAACAACTAACAATTATTAACATTAATAATGTATAACTAATGAATTAGTTTAGTCAATGAAATAATAAACAATGTAAAAAGAGGCAATAAAACTAAAAATGAAATAGACCTCCAGTGCTTTAGATAAAAATCTATTTACTATTTCTACAGATTTAATATTTGTTTTACAGAAAAATCTGTCAAGAACCTCTACAATCGCTCCAAATAAGATACAAAGTCTCTTAATATAAGATACAATCTCTTGGCATAAGAAACAAAATCTCTCCAGGTTAATTCACTGTTGTTCAGAGCAAGGGCAAACCCCACAATCTTATTATTTGCTTTCTTGGTAAACAGATTAGATCCATATTCAGCTACGGTGTTACATATGCATGTGACAACTGCTGGCATATTGCTCTGCCAGTGCTCAAGAACATTTCCCTACCAGTTAAACAATCTTTCCCGAAATAAACACATCTCTTCCGTTATCACAAGCCATAAAGCAGTTCAAGAGCCCTGAAATGATCTTTTCATTAGTTTGAGATGCTTAAGCATCTCAGTACTGAAACATCCCTTATAAGCCTTATGAGACAGGAAGCAAATAAATCCTGCTCTCCCATTCCCTTAATGAGAATGCCTAATAAAAATGTAAACTAATTCTCTTGACTGCCACTATCCTGTCTACTGAATGAAATCTTCCTTTTTCCTTACTATCTATTTCTATAACTTTTAAGCTACAATATATTTATGGCTGTTTGAGATTACTCAGCCAATGCCACAAACTGGCAGTAGTTTCTTAACTTCCCTCATTTTTTTCCCCCTTGGCTGAAGCCAGACAAGATCACCCACTCTGTTAGCAAATCCATCCTCTTCAAGTCGATACTGTAATAACCTCACCAAAGTCCATCCTCCATCAACAAAGCAATCACAAAGCCCTTAGCTTGCAATATTTTCTTGTTGAAGGTATACTTGAATTATCTATTTGATTATAAACCTTTATGGGCTTTTAAGCTCAAATGAATATTAAATATACTTAAACTGTGCTTTCCTTCCTCTCTCTGTAAATGTCTCCTTGTCTTCTTAACTCAAATACAGACAGTGCTTCTTCCCGCAACATTTGCCACTGTTAGCAGCTGGGTGGACACTTCTGTCCCGTGTTCTGCCTACACAGAAGTCCTTGCTCAGCCCTTTTCCTGCATTTCCAGGGTCTCTGCAGGGAAGTAAGAGCTCAGGCAAGCAACAATCTGCCTGTCCAGCAAGAAAAAGAAGAGAGTGGACAATATGGATATTTCAGCTAATTTTTATGACAGACCTGGAAGCCAACCAAGAATTCCAGCAGGACCTCTGGACAATTTGAAAAGTTGTAAAAGAAAAAATAATCCTGAAGCCTCCAACTAAAAGCCAGGGGTTGTGAGAGAGATTCCAGAAACCCTGGGATGATGTAGAAAAGCAAGCTGTCAGGAGAATGGGTCAGGAAAGAGCTGAAACATGGGCTATTCTCAGACATGGCCAGTAACTGCAGCTAACTGCAGAGCAGAGCCATGTCACTCACACCAGCCTTTTACCACTCTCTGGTCTAAAGCAGGATCACAAGATGAATTTCAAGGCAGAGGCATCACAGCGGAAGCTGCCAGAAAGAACATGAAGAAGATGAGACTGTTGGAGAGGAGGGCTGCCTTTCACCACACAGTGCTGGAAGCAAAAGCAGGTTCCTTTGGTCCTGATCAGCCATTTAAATTGCTGTCAAGCCTTCTGCTAGGGAAATGTTTCTCCAAGCTCACTCCTGAGGGCACACATCTTGCCAAGGGTCAAACAGGGAGAAGGCTGCCAATCTACCCTTCTGCAGTAGGCTGCTGCTCCTGTAGCATGGTCAGCATGTGAAAAGAAGCACTTGGGCCTCAGCTACTCATGGATACAGAGGACACAGCTGGACAAACTGATCTTTTAGCTGTGCTTCTCCACACTCTTGTTGGGTACCCTCCTTCCTACTTCCTCACATCTGCCAAATCACAGGTTCAAAATAGACTGGCAGGCATCCAAGCTTGCTTCTGGTTCTCACAGGTGAACACTCACTGCCAAAAGTATTTTCCCTGGAAACAATGATTCTCTCCCTCCTTGTCTCACATCTAACATGGCAAGTGTCTCCCTGGCCACAGAGCAGGCTTCCAGGCAGAGAAGGTGCTCTGGAGCAAGCTCCCATGAACAAGGGATGAACACGACTACTCCTTTGTGGGTTTGTACAAAAGGAATTAGACCACTTAGGAGACAGCCTCGGGCATGTTTGTTTACTGTAAAGGGCCTAATGAATAATTAGGCAGAGGGCTCTGCCCTTCAAAATCCCTCTTCTTTCAGCCCATGCTCTAACCTTTAGATGATAAACAGAAGAAGAGAACTGAGCATGTTTTGCCCATGTCGTGTAAGCAGGTCTGGTGGCATACTGATACCTCCCTGTCTCCAAGGAGAGGATAGCAGCTGCCTTGCTGCTTCAACCTCCTGCTCTTGAGTTGGTTCACATAGTGTCTGAAAAAAAATAAAGCTACAACACAGGGAGTCTGAGCTGGGAGACAGACAGAGCATCTCACACAAGTGTCATTACATCATTCTACCTACAAAATACCCTGCACCAACCTCTCTGTCCCTGCACAACTCTTGTGTTTCCTCCTGACAAACTCCACCTTCTGGTGAACCTTCTGGTGAAGCTGAACCTTCTGTTTTAAGTAGCACATTTTTTCTTACTAGAAAAAAAAAGGATTTTACTTGAATATTGACATTTTCCTGGAGCACTGGAAGATACAAGGCAAGGGAAGAGCTTCTTCTGAGAAACACTCTGCCAGTCTTCCAGCATGCTCCTGTTGTCTTCTCCACACAAGTGTAGGGTGTGGAGGGGGTCTCTCTCAGGGCCACTGGTAATCTTGCCTTTGCTGTGTTAGACTCTGCAGTGTTCACACAGCTCCTTGTAGGATCCAGTGACAGTTCTGTACTGAAGGGCAACCTTCAAGATGAAGTTAGGTCAGCTGGTGCTCCCTTACAGTATCCATGCCTCTGTGGAGCTCTGCATTTTGGCACTCTGTCAGGCCTGGCAGCTCACCTGTGCCTCATGCTCCTCGCCTTCTCCCAGCAGCACAGGAGGGGGAGCTCCCTGCAGCACTGCCTCAGCCCTGCTCCGTGTTTCTCAATGCTGGCAGCCACACCCCCCAGTTCATAGGGAGAGCAGCTCCCAGAGGAGGCAGGAAATCCACACAGACCCCTGGTAGATGCCCACTGCCTGCAGGTCTGGTCTCCACTTTTCAAATATGCACAAAACTCTGTATAAGAGCTCACTGACACCACAGTGACCCTCAACATAGCCCTGCCTGCACATGGGCTGAGGTCTTTCTCAGCTCCCAACTTATGACACTTTGATGACTTTCTTCCATGTTCACAGAACAGACCCAACAAAAATCATCCAAACTGTTTTGATCTGAAAAAACACAAATGGGATGAAATCACCTACAATCACACAGGTGTGTTTCAGGTGCTGAGGACAAACCAAAGTGTTTCTGTATTATTGCAACTGATTCAAAGCAAACAGAGAAATTCACATATCTGGCTCTGAGGTAAGACATCAGATCTACTTGATATGATTTCCTGCAATGCTGACTTTACACTGGGAAGCTCAGCTCTGTGCAGAGAAGACAACTTCTCCAGTGATGGCAGCCACGTGCAACACAGATCCTCAAGTCTGCTTCTCACAGCCAGTAAAAACTACATTTTCTTCCACTTGGCATTTTTCCCACCTTTCTGGAAATGCCATAGCTAAACAGTTGAATTTTCCTCCAAGAAGTTGTGATTTAAAATGAACACACACAGTTTCTTTAAGAAATGAGAACTTGATCCTGATTAGAGCGATCACACAACTGCACTCAGCACCCAGACCTGGAAGACAGGTACACGGGATGGTGGCAGCTGGGCAGCCACCTCCAGACACTGCCCTTTCCTGCCTGGTGCCTGAAAGGGACTGATTATCTTCTGGGGTGAGACACCCTAATTCTCATCTCCTCCCATCACCACATATATGCTGACATTGCCTATTCAAACACAGGAGCTGCCAAGGAAGGGAGTGAATGAGGAGGATCTGCAGCAGCAGGGGTTATAACCTGCTCCTGTGACAGAAGAGGACAGGTCACAAAGACACTGACTCCTGATCTGACTCGTTACTCCAGCACCCATCCAGATTACAGCCCAAAGCATTCACAGTGTACTGTGAATTTGAACCTCCTTTGGGTCATTTCCCGTTTATGTGCACTGCTAATGAATTCAACAGTCGCAAATCAGGGAGGGGAAAAGGGGGTTTGAGATCTGTAACTGCTTCATCTGGCCTACACCGGCATTTCTGGCATATGTGCAAAGTGCATCCAGATCATAATCTCTTCACTGGAGATAGGGACCCCAGAAATTGCCTGCATTGTGTGGAAAATATACTTAATGGACTTCTACCAAGGACAAAATTCCTCTGCCAGACACTCTGAAAGGGGTATGTGCTACCTTCCTATGCAGAGCAGTAGCCTGAGCTCTGTTTCCTAATTATGTCTGACCTCAAGGACATCAAGACAAGCTATCCAGATCTCTTTTTCAACCAAGCAGGAGAGCTATTGCAGATAAACTGTTCAGTGCAAAAACTGTCCGTCTGGACATCTCTTTGTTAGGATTAGCACAACAGGGCCCCTGAGAAGTATTCAAAGTAAAAAACCAAAAGGAAGTATTTGTAGTGTTGAGGAGGCCTGTACAAACAGACAGTGCAAATGAACAAGAGCCCATGATGCCTTTCAACCCTCTTACTTACTGGGTAGTGCTAGGGTTTGCCCATCCTTCTCCCACATGTGAGCTCAGAGACACTCCTGCCCTGAGCATTACACCCTTCAGCACTTACTGATGACAAAAGAAGGTGCAGTTTACACTTACTTTTACAGCTCCATTAAAAGGTGACCTGCAAATAAAAAAAAAAATCAAGCACATTTAGTATTATGTGCTGAATGCCCCCAAAAAACAGGATTAAATGAGCATTCAGCCCTCATGTAAAATTTAGGTGAAGCGACTGGCACTAAATATGCACTTTGATTTCAGGCTCATGAAACAGAGTCCTTCCAAACAGCAATGTCCTGAGCAGCTCCTCATTTCTGCCTCTCCCTGCTTGCAGCCAGCACACTGGTGTGGAGGTGTGGCAGAAATATTATCCCTCTCAATGGTGTATTTCCAAAACTGCTACAAGAAAGCTGGCAAAGCGAGGGGACAGCAGGCAGGCCCTAGCTCCCCTGCTTTCTCTCTCCTCACCCTGCTCAGGCACCAAAGCCTTTGCTTTCCAAATGCACTGACCTGACACTGGGCTACACCCCGTGTGGAGGCACTGGGGGATCAGACGTAATTGAAGATGAGGTTTTGAAGTCTGGTACAAATATTAGCAGTGCATTGCACAGCTACAGGCAGAGCTTTTTCCTGGAAAATAATGAACACAATAGCTATTTCCCACTTGCAGTCACCACGCTGGCTTCCCCTTTCTGTGTTTGGCCCTGCTTAACTGTCTCTCCTCCCTCAGACCCAGCTCAGGAAAGTGTTCCTGCATGTGCTTAAAACCCAGTGACTTCAATGGGAGACAAGCACATGCTTCAGTACTTTACTGGCCAGGGTATTCAAATGAATAGATACCTTTCCCACCAGTGCTCTTCTGTACCAAATTTTGCACCTTTATTGTCAATTATCTGGTATAAAGTGATGAAAAACTAGCCCATAAGTGATTTGATCACTTTATAGCTACTCACATTATTCTGATTTGAAAACATGGATATGTAAAAGAAGATTAAGGGTTTTCCTGTCCTGGTATTCTTACACCACTTCCCCAGCACACGTGAGGAGGCTGTTAAGCATCGTGCTGCAGTTCTCAAACAACCTTGCTCTCTCCCCAGATCTTATTCACCATTTCTCTGAAGTGAGGCTTCGCAAAGAGCTACCTTAACCTACAGAAATACACTGCAGAGGTTTTCAGAAAGTTGTTCAAATAAGGTCAAATCTCTTTTATAAACAGAAGCTTTGGTAACCAACTTGCATCAAAACACAGTCTAGTACACGCTTACTGTTTATTGGTTTCTTTAACTTGGTTTTTTTATTTCTCATTCTTTTGTGAAATGTGATGCTGCTTTATAGGTGTCTAAACTGTCAATGCAAAATCGTCAACATCATCCTATAACTAAGATTCTACCATAAAGCCTTTAAAAATACTGTTTTGCAAAGACAAGTGCTAAAACACCCAGAGGTGTGCACACTCTCTGTATCTTAAGTCTATAATTACAGGCAAACTGATTCACATTATCTAGAAATATTATTTAAACCAAGAAATTAAACAAATGAGTTATACCAATTCCTGCCAAAACCAATTCTTTAATTTTTAGTAGACTGATAAAGACATCTGCAATGGGTTAAGAAAAAATTTAAAAATAACTATAATGTCAAGCAGGAGATCTTTTAAATTAAAAGTGCTAGTGAACTAAGAAAAGGGAGTAGGTTACGCCAAATTCTCACAGTTTAAGAGAGGAGATGATGGAGCTGAACTGCAAGCACTGAACTAAAGCTGCTTGGTTCATCATTTCTCCTTACCATCCTCCATGAATAAACCCAACCCACCTACCTGATGTCTTTTGCTTTAAGCTAAATACTACTGATATGAAAGGCAGGTTTCCTCCAGCCTTGCCTGGGAAAAAGCACACCAGAGAACAGTGCACAGTCATGATCATGCCCCTCATGCAGGCACAGCAGTGTCATACCAGTGCTGCTGCCAGAGCATGACTGACCACTGACAAAATAGAGAAAACCAGCCAGGGGAAAAAAAAAAGCAGCATGGTGTCTAAACCACAAAATAAACAACAGAATAAAAGCCCCAACAACACTTTTGTTTTATTTCATGTTGTCTGTAGTAACAGTGGGCATTATACTTTAGAAAAATATGCCATACCAGGAGCTTTCTATAAAGTAATACTGGCAGTGGTTTTTGTTGCCTGTCTGCTCTGGCATCCTCCAAGCAGTCCTTCTGCTGGTATTTCAGCGTACCATTAAAAGAGGCTCATTGTGTACAGGGAGAACTGTGCATGAAACAGCAGCACTGGCTGAGCCTCAGTCCCTCAGCACACGACTTCAAGGAGTGCTCAATCAAGCCAAGAAAGGGCAGAAGCACAGCAGAAACTACAGCACACTCACTACTTGCTTTAAAGCTGCAACAGGCAGAAGTGACACTTCAATGCAACACTCTCTCTTGAAAAATTAGAAGCATGGTTGAAAAGGAAAAAATACCTAAGACATACACACTGAAAGATTTAAATGTTTTTAATTACTCTACAGATTTACATCAATTTCATCTATTTCCAGACTCTCAGCTGTTAGACTACTAGGCAACGCCATCTAGTGATGCTGGGCGAAAAAAATCATGCTCCATTCTTTGTTGAAAAGGTTCACTCTTGAAAAGGTTCACTCTTGAAAAGGTTCACTCTTGCAAAATTTGTTTTTGTGGAGGTGCAAATATTTCAGTACCCATGAGTGCTTTCAAACCTGCAGCATTAACTTAGCAAAAAGGTCTGAGCCATTTTAGTTATCCTGAAGTAATACACAGAACTGACAACACAGAAAGTGAGTTGAGTTAATCACATCACAATTTAAAAATGCACACACCATGTCGTGTTGATATGATACCAGGATACAGTGCAAAGCCCAGTAAATGACCTCCCAATTTGGAAAGACCTAGAGATATTATTTGCATGATAAAATAATTTACCTAATTTTTGAAGATTTCTGTTTGTGTGTGTAAAATACCTGCTTGAAATATGTTACCTCAGTCTTACAATTTCAAGGCAAAAGAAACCCCTGTGCAGGTTTAAACTTTCTTTTTTGAGATGTGGAACCAGTCAGTCATCTGCTGGTGATAGCTGTGAGCTGTAATTAGCTTCTGCTGGAAACTGCCAGCAGATGCAACTAAAAGTTTAAGTCAATTGGCTCTGCTTCCTCCTTACAAGAAAATTGGCATTTCAGGGCCGCATTCCAGTGTGATGGATCTAAGAAACCAAAGCTAATTTGACAAGAAAGGGAAGTGTCCCTTTTCCTGATCTGCTTTAACCCTGAACATGCTGCATGCTCCTGCTGAGGATGTATAATTTTTTCTTTTCTTTTTTTTTTTTCTTTTCTTTCTTAATCCTCAAAGAAAGTAACTATGATTAGACAAGAAATATTCCACTGAAGAAACGCCAGTGTTTAGTCCCAATTATTGAAATCACAGCTGTAGAGATGGAAGAGGGAAAATATGCAAAAAATCAGAAATGGTGAACACAGGCAGCATGCGAAACAGGACTTGGAATAGGAAGTACAGCAAGCTTAGGCACATGAAAAGCCAAGCAAAACCCTGAAGCACCAGTACTGCAGCTGGCCCATATTCAGTCTGAACCATTGGCCTGTGACAATCCTGTACTCTGGCTGCACCACACTGCACCTTTCAATAGCCCCACAGCAAATGCAGCACAGGTATTTGCTCTCACCCTGCTCTGCTGCACACTCTGCTTCCCACCAGTTTCCTGCATTTGATCAATATTTCATTATTTCAACATTCAGGGCTTGATCAGCCTGTACTGGTGCATGGGCTGTGCATTCTTGTGACCTGTCCTGGTCATGTCCTCCTTCATATCTGTTGTCGAGTAGACAGTGGATGCTCAGCCATGACAAGTCATGGGTATCATTGCTTTGCCAGCCGGGCTTTGTACAAGCCTTGCTGGGATTTAACTTCCTTGAATCTAAATCCCAGGGATATTTGAAGACCTCAAATAGTAAAGAAACTCCACTTCCCCAAAACTACCATTAGTTTGCAATGATCACATCTAACACGTGAGTGTTTTTCAATCAGAAGGTATCTATCAACTAAGTGTTGGAGCTACTCTTCAGAAATAACAACTTCTTAACGAATCAAGTAAACATCTACAGCTCCATGTCAACGGCACACATGCACACCTGCCTTATCAGACCCAGCAGCACGAAGAGAGGAAGGGTTTCTGCACGCTGCCTTTCAGCACCCACGTTATCTGTGTACCACAAAACTTAGCTGATGATGCCTTCAGGCTCACCAGAAAGTAAAGTGATTTGAGATACGCAAGAAACTCACATGCAAAATATACTAAATACAGCACTTACACAAAAGTTTAATGGAAAAATGAGGAGTTTTGTCAAGCAGAAACTCAAGCAAAGTGGCCTTTTTTTGACACTGGATAGACTAGTCACATTGTAAACTACTGGAATTACGCAGGTCTTGCTACAAAAGAAAAATGATAGTAGTGACTGTTTTGATGCATTTGCTGAAGAGACAAGCAGTGACAGCACAGCAGAACTGCCACAACTGCTCTCACTCCAGCTGCCCCATATATGTACAACTCTCTCCTAAATATCTTTAAACACTCACTTTGTAACCCTACTTTAACAGGTCAGCTTCTCAAAAACATATGGTAACAGGGGGTCATTTACCATAATTTTTCTAGCAGATTAACCAGAAAAAACAGATATGCACATGCTTGAGTATATTATCCTCACACAGTATTGGATTTTTCAGAAGGTTTAAGAGCACTCTTAATGATTTTATTTCCTTTTACAAAAGCCCATTTTAATATCAAACCTCTTTCAGCATGCTAGATGGCTTCAGCTAGATGGGATCCTTTCCCCTCCAATTAAGATGAAAAAAATCCTGTAGATCTACAGGGTAACTTTTTCTTTCTCTGTTTTTTTAAAGCTAATCCTTACTACTTAATTATAAATTTAGTGTTTTGCACAAAAATAGGATCTTTCTTAAGCACTCTTCTGTTCTGTCTTCCTCTGAACTGCAAAGCCGTTTTCGAAGACTTTTATCATGTCTTTTGTGTTAAACAGTTATTCTTCCTATTAAGCAAGCAGTATAACAAATCCTGACTTCCCCTTAAAGCAGTGGAAAAGCAAAGTTTCTGCCAAAAAAATCTACACAGCCAAGATTGTTAGCTAATGTACCTTCACTACTCTTAAGGCTAAAGCAGTTTACACTACATAGGAATCCATCCAGGAGCTGAAACTCTCTAAGATAAAAGCTCTTCAGAGAAAAAATGAGCAAGATATTATTATCTGTACAGAGAGAAACAGGTAGAACTGGACTCATACTTAGCCCAAGGACTCCCTGCACATTTAAGTGCTGTGAAATGCTCAGGCCTCCAATATCCTGGTTTCACACTCTGTGGCTCCATTCCCCAGGTGGGGTGGGGTGCAGGACACAAAGCCAGCCCTGCCTTAGGTCTTTCCCGATGGAAAGCAGGCAGCTGCCAAACCAAACATGCTGTGTACAGCACCTGCCCCATTCTCTGCCTCTCTGAGACACCATTCATGCAAATCCCAACATCACCTTCACCCAAAGTATCCCTTTGGGCAGAAATACGGCTCACAGGCTTTGCTACTTCTTTCGAGATCTCAGCTCAGTTTCTGTATGCTTGCTCTTTTCTTAAGTCAGTACAAAGAGAATATTTGGCTTTAAAAAGTCTTGGAAACTACAAATGAAAAATTGCATGACAAGTGTACAGCTTTAATTACACCTCTCAAGGGGACGAGATAGCATTTCTGCATCCCCATCTTGTCTTCTCTCTGCCCTGGAAATTCGTAAGATGATCGGAGGCACAAATGTTCGTATTTGTAGGGGGAAAAATGACCTACATTACATTCCTAGCAGATCATGTAAATAACAGGATGTAAAGTCTCACAGAATTAGTTTACATTTGAAACATTTTCAAAATATTGTTTTAGCTGGGTATAATAGACCACCATAAGATGTGACATACAGCAAACACAGGGCTGCAATTAAACAGCTGGCAAACAGCCAGAAAGAGATAAAGGCCCAGGCTGTCACTTGCTAGACAATATATATGGCTATTTTGGCAGCCAAAATGAATGTGATAATTGAGCCATGACACATTAAAAAGGCACACAATTTTCAAGGAAAGAGTTCCTGAGCACTGAACAGGGAGCATCTACAGTGTGCTTACAGCGAGCCGCAGTTTATGAGTAATAACAAGGCCGGACTGATGACAATTCAGCAGTGCCAAGCCAGCCTTGCCTCATGTACTGCACCACTGTATGCACTTATTTACCACACAAATACAGCAGTCAAGCCCACAGTGGCCTTCAGAAACAAAGGAAATCTGAAGAGTGTGTGCCACTGACTTGAATTGTTTCTCTGCATGTTTTTTATATTAATAAGGATATTATACAGTAGCATTTCTATCTCCAGAAGTCACAGCGCACTCGATTTGACTTCCAACATCCAGAAAAGGCCCAAACTATATAATCCAGTTTTAAAATAAAAATATGCAGTAACACATGAAGAGCAAATAACTCTTCAAAATCATACTTTTGCTATAAGGAAAAACGACTCTCTTGTTTAAGACATGAAGAACCTTGTTTGGAAGACAAAGTCCAGGAGCTTTTCTAGTGTTTCACTGCATGTTTTATTAAATAACCTAAGGACACAACAAACAAACAAATGTACCAAATGAAGACAGTTTTAAGTTAACACTCAACAGCTATATAAAGCCTCCTAAAATCGCACCCCATCAAATTAACATGCTGACATCAACTGCATTGCCTTCTTGAGTAAAGCACCTGAAAGCCTATACACTGCCAGCCCCCAGATCATTCATTCACTAACCTCCCAGAAAGTGTAGGTACTTCATGATCTGGAATTATGCTCATATAAAAGAAGGTTAAATTTAGGCTCTGTTATAGGAAAATCCCTATGACGAGTTTACTTCCTGATCTTAGTCTAAACTTGACCACATTAAAGGTGTATTCAAATCAAGAAATTGCATGTGTAACTTCCCCAGTCAAAAGGTGCAGTGCATCAAGAGAGCTTACAGAAGTATAAGAACCCACTTGTAGATCCATTCACACCGGGGATATCCAGAAGACAACTGCACAGTTCTCCATAACACCAATACCAGTGAGCCACAACTGATGTGAGAAATATACTGGCAAAACTTCTGTAAATGATCCCCTGTACTAAGCATCAAAGAAACAAAGGAAAAACTTTCCAGATATGAAAACAGGGTCTGCAAAACTTGTGTAAATGATCCCCTGTACTAAGCATCAAAGAAACAGAGGAAAAACTTTCCAGTTATGAAAATAGGGTCTCTTCAATGAAAATTGATTTCTTTTCTCAAACAGAAGTATCAAAGTGCTCTAAACCATTCAGATTTCCTCAGACCTCCCTAGCTACCTCAAACAACCAACGCACTCTTCCAAATCCAACAACCAGAGCAAACTGGCATTGCCATACTGGGCCAAAATAAAGAATCAGAATCAACGCTTGACTTTGTACTAAAATCAGCACAACTGCAATAATTACATAATCTACTTTTACAAAATTATCTTTAATGGCTGTGATAGTAACTTCATTAACTGTGAGTAAAGGAAATGGAAAGGCTTAAAGATGAGGTAAGAACATGCACTTCTGGCTGCTTCTTAGGAGATGCATCTAATATGTTATTTATGTCTAAGGAACAGCAGACTCTTGAGGGTAGCCCGCAAAAGAAAAATGAAACCATGACACGCATTTTTCTGACCCACAAATCAGAAGAAGTATAAAGGCATAATTGTAAGAATAAGTTAGTTGACTCTCATCTGAAAATTTCATACTATTGCATGCGCAAATGGCATATTCTAATAGTGAAATACATTAAAGAAGTATAGTATTTAATTTTTTTTTGCCTCCAATACTGCAGCAGACACACAGGCATACTATTCCACAGGCTCTGTCAAGTGATGTTCAGTGGCAGCTGAAACAAGGCCAATTCACACTCCCTTCGGAAAAGCATTTAAACACAAAATTCAAACATAAACGTTTCCTGGAAAAGGTGAGAAAGGGGTGCTTTCTCTGACTCAGGGCCACAAAGCAGAAAGGCAGTAATGAAAAATGTAGAAACAAAAGAGGAATGAACAAAAGTAAGTCCCACTTATTTAACATACTGCATATACTTGCCCCTTGCCCAGATATTCTATGAAATCTCAGTAAAAAAGGGTTTTTTCATAGATCTTGTATTTGGCCTGATAGTGAACAGACAGTTATGGGAAGAGTTAAATGGAATTAAATTGCAATCCTAAGTAAAGTTTCATATAGTTTAGGAGAAAGTAGGATGGAAAACTGGTTTAGGACAAGAAACAAACGCACTTAAGTAGCTTTGCAGTAAGAGAACCTTCGAGGACTGTGAATAAAACTGTGTCAGGCAGAAAAGGAAAGACTGAGTAACTCAGATTAAGACGAAGACTACAAGTAGGTAGTTTATTTACACCTACCAGGGAATCAGAGAGTGTTTCTCGTTATAGCTACGTTAACTCCAATCAACCTTTGGCTACTAGTAATGAGCTGTAATTGCAAAAAATTTGGAAGTACAAGGAATTATAGGAAAACTTTTTAATCTTCTGCTGCATAGAGTAGTAGTTGTAAAAAGGTGTGTCCTAGTATAATGCAAAGCACTAATCCTTCCCACAAAGCAGAATATCTTGGAGTAGATAATAACATTCTCTGCAAAGTAAATCCTCTATTTATTTATACTCTGGCGCAGTTTCCAAGTGTTTACATTTATTCAGTAAGCCAAAAAATTACTCAGATCTATTTTTTCTTTATATTTAACATACAGACGAACAGCAAAGCTCTGAACACCTGGACCATAATTAAATCTATAATTCATACAGCAGCAGGAAGACTAATATATAAATTAACTCTACCTGCCAGAAGAATTAACAATATCAGTAACAACTTCCTGCAAATTCCAAAAATGAGAATAGAAAGGTTTAAAGTAAAGCTTCTGTCTTTCAAACTTCCCTCAGGAAAATCTTTTCCTTAAGTTTCTATTCCAGTGGTGATCCAGACTCCAACATTAAAACTTTAGAGAAACCACTGACAGACTGAGAGGTGCAGTGCCCATTAGCACAGCCACTGGAGCCACACCACAGACAGAGCATGGCTGCACCTCCAGCACACTGGCCCAGCACTGTTCCTCGCCAGGAGAAAGAGGTGCCCTGGCTTGGTGCTGCACTGCTGGCTCTGGAGCAGAACTGGCATGCCCCAGGAACACTCCTAACAGAGGTTTCAGCCTCTTAGGAACACATGCAGCTGGTGCAATTTCATATAGCAGTTTATCCACCCATCCCAAGACTGAGCAGCAGGGGTGTTTCTTTGTCCTGCTCTGCATCCAAGCTGGATAAAAGCCAGGCTCTGGCTTGCACCTAGCTAAGAGACTGGAGTTCCACACTCCAGCAGTGCCAGGATGACTCACGGTGCTTTGCACTCTGCCAGATGACTTTGAAGGGAACAGAGAGTTGCATATGGAAAGCACAAGCAGATGTAACACAGCATCTCTCAGACACTTATCAAGCACTCATCGCTTATGGCATCTACCGCAAAGCTAACCAGAACTGACCCCTCGGGTTGTGATCAGTGACCAACTTCAGAAAAAGATCAACAGAATTACTTTCAGAAATAACATTCAATGCACTGCATGGAATGCCCACTGCACAATTTAGAGCTGCCTTTTTTTTTTTTTTCATTCAGGCTTCAAAAGTCAATGGCTCTTTCAAAGTTAACAAACATGGAACTCTTCTGAGCACAAATGGATTTGGACTAAGACCTGGGGCAATAAAGTCTCTCGTAATTACCTGTTCTTCACACACTTTCCAGAAGCAGAAAACCAAAGTGATATTTCTATTGGCACAGCATTTTTTTTTTCCAACAGCACTCTTATCTTCCCACCTCCTGAAACCAGCTGCTGTCACACTGGTGGGCACGTGTCATCTTTACTGGAAAGCTGCCCAGCCTGGATGGATGATTTTAGCAGGGAAGTATCCAGCTTATCTCAGGTGTGGGGAAGAGGTGTGTTCACTGTCATTCCTGTCTCCTTACTCGCATGTTTGAAAACAAAAACAGAGTGCAAGCACAGCTGAGTCTGACAATCCAGATAAGAGATTTTATTTATATTCATTTTTCCAAGGTCAGAATCTGGGAGTAAAGAAAAATTAAGCACACCAACTTGCATTTATCAGGAGAAAAGAGCAGAGTTACCAAAACCTCTCTTACAGCCCTGCCTGAATGAAAAGTAGGCAGTAGCTGTCTACAGCACAAACATCAAGCACGGCCTTCAGAGAAATTCAGAGGCAATGCAAACAGTATAAATAGCATCCAGAAGGAAGAAAAGTAATTTATCAGAGTAGTACAGCTCCCATCTCTCTCCATTTCCTCCATCCCTGACCCCACCTTCTCTAATTTCTAGTAAGGCAAGCTGGTCATTGTACAGGAACTTTGCCAGAATGCCCTTTATATCTGGAAGAGCCACATGGTGCTCAGCCTACAATTGCTGTTTTAGTATCGACAGCCGCTACAGTCAGCTTGCCTTCTAACTGATAAAAAATTACTTTGCTTCTTCTCTTACTGAAACAAAAAATCCAAGTAGGTTTAACAGAAAACAAAGACTTTAAATAATGTTAGTCTGCAGTATTACCATCAAAAATAAACCAAACAAAACACTTGAAAGTAAAATGCTTTCACTGCATTTGTTTTCAGAGAACCTTGAAAGTAACTGACTTCTCCACATATGGATCTATTTAAGGTTTGTTACTCTGTATTATCAAACAAATCACTGCTTTGTTTTGATGATGTCCCTTTCACTTCAGAAACTTGTTTCTTTCTTAAAAAAACCAAGCTGTGGTGTGTTTGCTCTGGTATAACTAAGTACACCACCTGGAACTCTGGCATAAAAAAAAAAAGGAAGAAGCAAACCAAACTCAAAATACACAGCAGGCAGGTTGCTACTGCAGCTCTTCACACTACCCCAGCAACCCAAGACTCTGTGGGGGAAGGTGAATGTGGAACTAAACACTACCTGGCTGTATAAAACTTGTATGGGTATCCTACAAAATCTCTGCTCCAGACAAGAAACACTTTTGCAGCCATTGGCTGTGCTTCAAATAGTTTATAATACGAAGGCAGCCCTCTCAGTTTAATGCTTTATCATGCTTGTAGAATTTTAGGCTCTATAGTATTTCTACCTTTTGCATAAGAATCTGTATCACTTGAACAATGTTTAATGTGCAGTAGGCTGTGCTGTGTGACTTAGATCACTTAGATTTGCTTCCATGTGAATACAGCCTTAGAGTGTTCAGTGCAAGTTAATTTTAGTCTCTTAAGACCTCTCTTTGCATTAGCTTTATAGAAATCAAGGCAAAACTCATTATTTTCCTTTTAAGTCCAAAGCTTTGAACAGAAAACCTGGTATTTGCCAACAGGATGTTTGTTCTCTGGGCCCTCAGGGTGTCTGCAGAGGGAGATGGTGCTAAATCTGTAATGTCCAACTGCAGCTTTTGCCACTGATGTTAACGAAGCAGCTACAGATATGCCCTAGGTATCTGTGAACAAGTTAGGACAAGCACTGATGCACAATGACAACACAGAGCTCTGTGTCAGCCAACCAGCCCTGCACCACCTCACTTGTCCCTCGGATGGTCCAGCCTGGATGAAGTGTTTGACGGTAGGGTACCAGGGGGAAGGACAAACACCAGCTAAAGTGTTAGCAAACCCCAGGCAGTGGGGACACAGTAGACAGGTCCTTTGTCAGAAAAGGTGCATTTGGGGAGGAATCTGCCCATTGTCTGCCACAGTAGCAGCCTTCACAGCAAGAGCCACCATCAGCTGAACATCTTCTCCTATTGCATAGCTACTGATCTATTGAAACACTTTCCCCACCCCCAAAATCCACTCTACTCAAAGCATTTACAGCATAAACGCCTTACTGAAATTGCAAACAAAAATAGCTTTCTGCTGCTAACCTTCCCTCACAGAAAGGAGAGCACCCATGTTTCCATTTGTCCAATGAAATCTGACCAGCTGATGCTCTACTGATTCACTCTGTCACATTTTGGTGACTTCCATGTCTAGGCTTCAGAGTGAAGTGATAATCTGAGCTCAAACCTAAATCCCCTCACTGCAGCTTCAAGCTCAATGAACTGAGCCAGCACTGGTTGAGAACCCTTGGCTTTCTGCAGCACCTGTACTGCTAAGCCAGTCACAGGGTGGCCTGAGTGCTGGGCACAGCTACCTCTGCACAAGCTATGTTAGACAAGCTCCCAAAAGGCAGGCTGGCTTTGCACTGAATGAGAACCTTAATTTGCTTACTGATTTGCTTACTGATTTCCAGCCCTGCTACTGAAGCTACATGAAGGGTTTTTAGCAAGGGAGGAACTCACCTCCAAGACACTTCATTGTGAATCCCTGAGGCTGGCCTTTAGCTTTGCCGTCTGTTCTTTGACTTTGCTGGCTACCTTCCCAGCGCCTGCACCCTTCTGCATGCCTCAGAGAGGAACTACTCAAGTTTATAGCAGCATTAAGTCATCAGCTGGAAACCTGCCAGGCTGCTTACATTTTCACTACAATCGTCTGAGCTCTGATTCCAGAGGGTGCTTGTGAGACAGGATCCATGGTCACAGACAGTGCAACACAACTGCTTTCTGATGGGCTTGGATCCATTTGGGCTGCTGGGCAAGATGCATTAGTGCTTGCATAGCTACTGCAAACTGCCTCTGGGAAAGGAAAAAAATGCCCCTTGCTTTTGTTTAGCTCAGTGTTGGAGATACTTATGTGCCTGTGGAACAAACACAGAGAATCCAAGCACAGAGTGTATGAAGCATCAAAAATCAAAATCTACTGCATATCTACTGTGCTATTTGTTTCTCACAAAGGTGACACACTTCTGGAGAACTGATGACATGTGCCTAGTTTATTTCTGGTTAGCAGAAGGTGACAACTTTGTGCAATTAAAGTAGGATTAGGTGAAAATTAAAACAAAGCCAAAACTGGGGGAGGGGACAGAGAGGAATAATAAATCAGCAGAAAAAACACAGGACATTTGCTTTTTCTAACTGACAACGGCACAAAATCTGTGCACTTCCAGTGCCTTTTTTAAAAATTGTTGCTGCTGCTCGGAATCATAGCACCTGTATATCTTCCAGGATGATTACACTACAAAACCCTGACTAAAACACAGTTTTTAAATGAAGTGAAAATCACTTCCCCACAAGCTTTTCTTTAGCATTGTAATTTAAATCCAGTATAAATGCTAGTTTGGTCAAACGGGTCTTTAAGAGGTCACTTAGTCTATTTCCTGCTTGAAGTAGAATCAACTGTATCTAAACTGCTCCTATCAGTCCTTTGTTTCTTAAATACCCCTGGCAATGCAGACCCATCACCTTTTGCATGCTGTCTTTATATCGAGATACTCCTACATCGATATTAAGTCTTCATTTTGGCAACTGAAGTTGCTTTTCATAGCTACCAACTCTGGACTAGCAACAATTGCCTTATTTCCTTTGCAGCAACTTTCTTCTATATACGAAGAGGTTTTCCTTTTTTTTCCTCCTTCCTTCAAAGCACATGATCCTCAAAGTGTCTACACCTATTGTGAAGAACTGCTCCTCATCCACTCTTTTTCTCCATGGATTTGTGCAGCCGGTTATGCCTACTAAAGCACTGTACCTTGCAGTTCTCATTATTAAATTACATGATATTTTTAAGGTCACTTCCTACATTTGCCCCCATCACTTATCATTCTAGTCCTGTCCTCCAATGTGCCTACAACCCTTTCCTCCCCACTGTTAACTCCAAATGCAGTATTTATATGCTCTAGGCCTCGTCATTAAGGAAAACATCAATTGTTAGGGATTGTTAGATGGTCCTCTACAGATTCTTCCAAGCTGAAAGTGACTCACTGCTAACTACAGGTCATTTTGGTGTTTCACCAAAAAAAAAAAAAATCTTACCCCTGCTTTGTTTCTGAAAGGGATGCTTACAATGGTAGTTTAATCATTATCAACTAAACCTGTATCTGAGTTCCTAAAAGCTCTGGCCAGTCTGTTTTACAGTAAGTGCTATAAAATTAACAACTGCCTCAGCCACAGTTCCAAACTAGGTAACAGTATAGTGCACTCTTTGCACAGGGAAAATTAATCCAAATTAATGCAAGCAGGCTAGGTCTCATTTATCAGCAGCAGTTACTGGCTGAAAGTAAGGCATCAATGTAAAGGAACAGCACAGTTCCTGGATAACTTAATGGTACACACGCTCCTGTCTGAGATGGCAGCTGGATATCCCTGCTCCTGCCTACTCAGCCCTGAACTCAGAAAATATGCTCAAGGTATTTTTCCTGATCTGAGTACTACCTGTCCCAAAATGTTCCACATCTATGCAAATCCAAGTTACACCAGCACCAGGAAATATCCACAAATCAGTTTTATAGGAAGTAGATAATTTTACATAAAGGGTTTGATGGCGTTTAGCTGATTCTCTTGTGTTTGCACTTTGGTAAATTGGATTTGCAGTAGGTGTCCCAAGACTGTAACAGTAAAGAAAGTGATACACAGAAACAAGTCAGCCTGAGAGGGAAGCATTCAGTGCTAGAACTTTGCCACACATACTGTTTGTCACAAAGTATAACAGGCTGGCAGTGGTGAGTGATGCACAGTTTGAGTGTAAAAAGAAAAAAATAATACATATACATGGTATATTTTAGTCAGTTTTATCACAGAGCCTGAAGGGCCTTTGTACAGTTATACAAATGGATATCCAAAAAGCAGATCTGTCCTTAAGTCTAAGACCCATTACACACAAATTTTTGCACAACAATGCCTAAAGAATTGTTTAAAAAACTGATCTGTCAGGCTTTTCTATTGTTTCCAGATAAGACATAATAAGCATCAGTTCTTTAACACCAGTAGCTGAATGAAAAGTGTTTGAACTATTTCTGCAAGTTTAAAGCAGATAGACAACGATTTTTTTTTTTTTTATTTTATTTTATTTTGACAGTAGGGCTATTGAAAACTAGTGAAATATCTATATAATCTTTGGACTAACACAGACATTTCAGAGCAGGTAGGACACTACTGTGGACACTGCTCACACAAGTGTCACACCCGCAAATCTGCAGGCATGAAAACTTACTCCCATGAGTGGATATGTTGATTTGTGTTGCATAACCCTCTCTTAATTATGCCACTGAGAATACTTGCATGAGAAATTCACTGTGTGGGGGCTGATAAAAAACCTTGGTTTATAGCTTGCAGGAGGTCAGTACTAGCAGAGGGGAGAAAAACCCAAAACTTGGGGCATTTTGAGTTAGTGGATCTGTCATCTAGTCTCAACTGAAAAGAAAGTAATTTAAATATTCTCACAATTCTAAACGTTCAGGAGTTACACAATCTTTCGCTACTGCATTTTTTAAAAGAAAGTATATTAAATAACAGTGCACTCTAGCTCTACTTAACACTTAAATGTTTTACTGAAATGCCTTTCTAAATTTGCATCATCCCTTTTCCTTGAGCAGTTTCACTCACTACCAGCAAATAAGGTAAAAGCCACTCTGTAACATAAAGGTTGTTACTACAACTGGACAGAAATACAGAAATACAAAAATACCAGACGTCTTATTGCTGTGCTAAATTATACAACTCTTTCCTACTCTGACCTGGATTACAGCCTCCTGGTTAGACAAAGGGAGGGAAGAATGAGAAGGGAAGAAAATGCTTAGGAGAAATAATTCTAGATAAATCAGAGATGGGCAATACTAACAAGTAGAATTTCAATATTCATTTGAGAGTTACTTCAAGCATGTCTTTACAGGAGCCATGAACTCTCTTCACTGCATTTTTGTAACTGCAAACTTCTGTATGGGGAAGGAAGTGTTAGAAATAACCGTATGGGTTGGTATTCTCAAAACCATTCTGCTAACTTCAGCTTTCTTTTCATGTAGAATGCATTTATTGCATTCAGTGGTGACAAAGTGCTGGGCAGGGAGAGACAATAAAAAGCATAATGCAAGTGTCAGAAGATACATTACCAAGTAGAGTTTGGGTGATGGTTTTTTAAATTTTGCTCATTCAGCTTCAGCACAAGCATTTGTGCACAAACTCTTAACATAACTATCTCTACATACCTTAATCAACCTCTCTTCTATAGGGGACCATTTAGTGCTCACAATCGGGTTTTCACTGCAGAGGTGGAAACCGAAAAACTGACAATTTTTTTTTTCTCACAGGGATTCAGTAGTTAGTAATAGTAAGACATTTGCCCAGCAAGAAATTAACAGAATGAACACAAAACTGGGGGACTTACACTAATGTGAAAAGTCAACAGCTTGAGTGGAAGAAAAAAACATGTGCATGTGAAGACACACTGGTGCTACTGTTTAAAGGTCTGCTATTTGACTGCATGCAAAATAGTCTTTCTCCTCCTGATTTCATAAAAGCAACAGAATGCCTGGTTTTGACAAAGGGGACATGGAAACTTACTACATTTGAGAGACAAAGGAATGGATTGACTTATTCATATCCTGGTGTGTGTGGCAAAAAGCCTTGTGTGAACAATGCCTACTCTGAGGGGAAAGAGGAAAAATCCAGCAGAGTTCATTTGAATCACCTATTTAAACCATTTAAGCAAACTTGGATGATTTTTTTTTTCCTTTTTTTTTCCCTCCCTGGGGAGCATTACAGAGTAATCACATGAATCTGCTTCACTTTCTGACTCGAGTAGTCACCCCTGTGGCAGAACTGGAGCAAGCCACAGCTGTGCAGTAACATCTTCAACAGGCACAACTGTTTGCAGAGTAAACATTTGCCTAT
The DNA here is from genome assembly GCA_034509425.1 of Eopsaltria australis. Classification (NCBI taxonomy): domain Eukaryota; kingdom Metazoa; phylum Chordata; class Aves; order Passeriformes; family Petroicidae; genus Eopsaltria; species Eopsaltria australis. Next base: position 5,950,793 of record JAVTVJ010000030.1, read on the forward strand.
AACCTTACTGTAGACAGAGTATGTTAACAAAAGGAATGCTTTTACAAGCCTGGCTGCAGCACCTTCCTCACAAACACGAGGCTGCATTAGCTCAAATCCAGCGCTACCTCTGCACGTGGATGAGGCTGCACCACCAGCACCATTGTTCATTGCTCCTCATTGTTTCAGACAGCTCAGCTGAAAGAGCTTAAATTGCTGGTCTGAGGAATACCTTCCCAATATTGCTTTAAACACATACTGCAGTGCTCCCACACTGATGGAATAACAAGCACAGTCCAACAGTTACAAACATCTGGATTCATGGGTCCATAACTGAAGCAGTAATAGTGTTCGCCTGCCAGGGCTTTGCAAGCATTCTTCTTTGTGTCAAACTCCAGACCCTGGCGTTGGCAACACTCTGCAGGGTAGAATTAGCCCAAGATGTGGCAGCAATGAAAGGGACAAATCCAGTTCTTAGGAAGCAGAAGAATCCTGCATTAAAACAAAACCCCTACATGACTTGCTTCCATTTGTTCTTAGTCCACATACTTTGGAGAGTTATTTTAAAATACGTAATTTCAAAATGAACTACTCATAAACCATCAACCTACTTGCAAGTCTAGGAGAGGCTACAAACAGCAAAATCACCAACTGCTACCTTTTGCAGTACTGCTCAAGAAACCACATTACTATGTATTAGCACACAAGACCTGAAACTAAATAGGAATCAATATTGTAGTCCCTATCAAGGAAAATCTTGCCAACAGACCTACAAGGTCAGTCCCTCACTGGCTAGAGGATGAGACAGAGCAGGGAGCCTTTGGGGTGATCCAAGCAGCTCTCCCTTAGCAATAAGTGCCATTTCCCAGCAGCTACAAAGAAAGCAAGTTGTTTCTCTGACCAGTGCTCCAAGGCATGTGTTTTGCCTGGCCTTTCCTCTTTACTTTTTTCCTTTTAACCACTTGCTTTCAAATATTTGATTTTTAATTTAACAAAGAGAAGAGATTAAAGCAAATTTACAGTACAGAATATAAAAGACTTACATTCTCCTGTTTGCCTGGGAAAGATGGACTATTTCAACTGACCACTTTTTAAACCACATGAATTAAGCTCTGAGTGGATACACTGAATTTGGTGTTTGCATTCATTTCCTGCAAAGTTTATACTAAAATGGATTTGTTGTAAAATGGGCTGTAAACTATAAACTAAGCTGACATGAGTGTTATTAAATTGAACTTCAAAAACTTTTCCACAAAGAAGAACAATGATTAATTTAGGAATGGAAATGAGGAAGAGTGAGCAAAGAAAACTGGGAGCACACATTTTTGTTATTGTAGATCAGCAGGGCAACCAGGAACAGCTAAAGGAAGCTGCTGTAAATCACAGCACCCCTGGGAACAGCCCCACTTGTGCCAGCCCAAAAATCCAGGAAATACAATGAGCACTGAAGCCAGCAGTGCTCTGCTCCACCTGAGCTGCAGCCTCCAAGTTGGGCAGGTCAGAACAGCAGACTCAGACATAACCTTAACTGCAGAACAGTGACCTCTGACCTAAACAGTTTTATGCTAGGAGCTGAAAATAGTTATTCCAGATATGTCAAACCTTTTTAAGAGCATCTCTGCAGCCCAAATTTACCATGGACTACGGGCAAAATCTTTGCAGCATTTACCTGAGAGTTTGTAACAGCGGGGTTTGGCACACTTCCATACCTTGAAGTATGTATAAGTGCTTGGCCATGGTTTGAAACTGAGCTGCCTAGCAGCAATAGGGCCAAGATCTTTTTAGCTTTGCTTTATGCTATTAAAAGCACAAAAGAAATTAAATACAGCACACTGCACCAAGTAGCACAGCTTTGAGTTAAGGCAGCAAAAGTAAGAAAAAATGGAATCAGATACCTGTGCCCTCAGTTTACCTATGTGTCCTAGTGCTATGGTGTATGTTGGACAGTAACTGACTTATTTCAGGCTTTTCTGTTGGACCAGAGAAAACATGAGTAGAAAGCAGCACTTAATTTTTCTCCAACATCTTTAGTGGCCTAAGACTGAATTTAATTTTATTGCTTTTGATGTCCTTGAAAAATCACACCAAAATCACAGAAATTTAGTACTACTGCATGTTAAAGAGTAAAGCTATCAACATAAAGATATTAAGTTTTATAGTTGGTACCCCCAAGGTGCAGGCTGTATTCACTGCTCACAAGCATGATAGCATGATATATCTCAACATGATTTTTTCAACAGTTCATTGTCCAATTAATAGAATCAGAAATCAATCTTTACTGTTGAGACAGGTGAGCAAAAAACTACGGTTTAGTCAGTTTAACTGTGCCTGTCATTCTGCTATCCCAGCGCCTAAAATAGAAGTTACTGTGCAGCCCAGGCTGGCTCAGCATACCCAGGAATGGGGCTTTCTTTGAGCTCTGGCATTTTTATAAAGCAGATGTTATAGCAATAGATATGACTGCAGGGAAAATAACTGCTGGGGAAATCTACGCCTCTTTTGCATGAGAATCACAGTGCAACCAGTCGGTGTCATTTTGAAGTAGCTAAATCAGCCTTGGGTCACTCCCATGGGGTGACTCTGGGCAGGTGAGAAGTGGCAGCAGATATCAGTGTTTAACATGATATTAAGAGAGTTCAACATAATTTTCAGTATTTGTGTTGTGTCCTGTTAAAGTAACATTTAACATTTTATATGTGCCATTACTGCATTTTAAAAATTGCTAATTTTTCATTCCTTATGTAACTGAGTAACCAGAAGGACTATCAGCATCCAAGAGCGTTAGTTGCCAGCTGTATTCTTGTGAAGCCTGCAACATGTGGGCTGCAAATGATAAGGGTGTGCTCTAGAACTGGAGGAGAAACAACTGTGTATGAAAAACTGCTTTTGGGAGAACTTAGACACAAGGTTTTTATATTTAAAGCACATGCGAATATGCCCAAGTAATACAGGCTTTTAAATGTTTTGGGGGCCTTTTTTACAAATTCATTTTCTTTCACAAGAAACGTAACAAATAGCATTTTGCTGCTTGTTGCACGATGAGCAAAGCAGAGGTGTCCTCAGCCTGCTGTGTTTGTCTGTAGCCTAATCTGTGCTACTACACCCTATAAGAAAGTAAAAGTGTCAACTGTTTCTGCACATAACACACAGCTGCATTTACCTCTTGGTACCAGAAAAGCTCCTTCTAACAAGTCAGTTTCAATTGAACTTAAATACTTTGGGCACTGAAACTCTGTTCAAACTATTTATCATGAAAACCCAGATCTTCTGTTACAGAAGCTTGTTTCTCTTGTAGATTTATTTTTTATTTTGCAAAAGGTAAAAATACACTCATTTTAGTGGAGTAAATCCACTAAATTCCTCTTAAAAATATCTATGGGAACAGAAGCATTGACTTCCTTACTGGCAAAAAATAACATGTTTTCCTACTCTCTGTAGGAAAGAAACTTGAATAATTTTAGACACATTGGGGGGTTTTCATCATTCTCAACAGCATTCCTGGGCATCTGGCTGTACCAGCTCACAAGCAAAATGCTCTGCAATCCTCTTGTGCTAATATGAGTGGAACACACTTTCCCAAGGAGCCAAGTATCAGATAGTGCTGCAGAGTGTGAAGGGGGAAGCTCTTCTTTCTAAAATCTGTAACTTGCTGTACCTGAAACTGCTACAATTATCTTTTTGGCAACTGTAAGCAAAATGTCAGGGTTCTATTTCATTTAAATACTTTCTCTTCCAGCATGCCCCTTTGATGGTCCAAATATAAAGTGCAGGGGCAACACAGAACTAGATCCCAGTAATTTACTTAAAGTTATCTACAGTAGTTATTTCAAACCAAACCCACTTCCCCACAAAAAACAAAAACCACCAAAACCTAAACAAACAGAGCCACTGATTCTGCATGCAAATACATCAGACTGCCACAGGCAATGTACAGCACAGTCCTCAGGACAAGATGCCTTCAACACAAATTCAATAAAACACTGCTCTGGTTTAGCCCCTGCACTCATGGATTAGTGAGACAGAAGAACAGCTCATATTTTATCAAATTCACAAAACACACACCAAACCTTTCCAACTATTCAAAAGCCAAACAATTCCAAAACAGAATCAGAAAGCATTTTCAGCATCTTTTTAAAAACATGTACCTGGCTCACTGCTACAGGAGTTATTAAGTTATTAAGATACCTTTCAGTCAGAAGTCTCACTGAGACACCTCAAATGAAAGTAACATTATTTAAATGCAGCTTTACTGAAAATCTGAACACTGGACGCTCACAGCTAATGAGAATTTTTATGCATCCTTTAAACAAAAGTAAAACGTGCAAAAGATTTAAAGAAATCAGCTAACTGTGCTACTATCTCACTTTCCTACAGACCAAGTGCTTCAGTTCCAAACTGTCACTTTAAGACTAAATCACAGTCTTCCGCGCTGAAAATTTCATTTTTTTAAACCTAAGAGAAGTGCCTCCCAAGTTGGGAACTTCCCTAAAAATATAATTTATCAAGAAACTACAACTCTGACCAACAGACACATAAATTTAGAGGCAATACTTCAGTTTCTCTGTTAAGCAACATATTAAGAGAAAGCATATAAAAATCACATACAGTTCTTTACTTCAGAATGAAATGATTGCTCTAGAAACTCAGCACTCAAAAACCCAGTTCAAACTACATGCAGACATTTAGTTGAAAGCTTCAGTGTATTTTGACATTCATATAATTAATGTTTCGTGGAGGCAGTGACCAGCTATGAACAACAAACTGAATAGATTTTACTGTGTACATCAATCACCAATGACTACACCTCCAACATGCAGACAAAATATCCAACTTCAGTATCAAACATTTTGTATGCTTGTTCAATCTCCTGTATGCAATTTCTGTCTAACAGTCACCCGTCGTAAACACGAAGTTTCCCTTTTGTTAACCTGAGCACATTAATTTCCTACCACCGACCACAATTTAAGAAGCCATTACATACCTGCAGTTAGGAGGAGGATCAAGGGTTATTTCAGCTAGCTCCTTCTGGATTCTGTTGGTGAAATGAGAACAGACACAAAGCATTTGAGATAGTCTATAGAATAAATCAGGGAATTACACTGCCCTCTACCACCATGCAGTTAAATGCAAGATTGGCTTTGCCTTCAGTAATGCTAACATGGCTGCTTCCTCTTTGTTCTCAGAGGCATAACCCAAATCCCACAGCTGAGAAACTTTGCAGCTTTTTTCCTGCTCCACACTGTATGTAAACAGAACACTTACAGCTGAGTTGGGTAGAAATTTCCCACAACTATTCAGAAAAGTAACTCTTTTTCACATCCAAGCACTTTTTACCAGGGAGATTTTCTTTTCAAGCTAATATGCAAATGAGGCAGGGGGGGAGCCTGCACAGGCAGATTTGACAATGACTTTAAACCAGAGCTACAGGACCTGTGACTGAGGCTCCAGTGAGCTGCGCTGGCAGCAGACACACTCTTTTCACAATATTTTACCTACTACTTTGCAGTGTGTTTAAAAAGTGGATTTGCAGATCTGCCAGGCTGTCTCTGTTACTGGAATAATCTCTCTGGATCAACTTTGCTTCTCTCCGTACCTTCTGCTGCCTTTCCTCCCGCAACCTTATATAGTAGCTGTATTTACATGATAAAAAGTGATACAGTAACTTGAAATAATCTGTGCTAAGCTTTACTCTATTACAACTATTCACAAGAAGTTAAGATCTGAAAAATGAGTACTGAAAACTTCCTGTCAATTTCAGTCTATTCAGGTACATATCAGGTGCAATTTCAAAATACACATTAAACTCCTCTTAAAAATATCAAGACTTCACAAAAGGACCCATATGAGCAATACTGTGAATTTCATGGTAATAGCAGGTGTTAATATATGAGCTAACAGAAACTGCTCTGGATGTCCTTGCATTAATACCAGTAAGTTCAGTCAGCCTACTGAACTATCTGTGATGCATGGAATTAGACTTGCAACAATTAAGTGAAATACCGATAAAATGAGAAAACTCAGTGTCAAAAATCCGTATCTCAGGGTTGTCAAATAAAGACAAGTAACAACAAATTACAAAGGCTACACAGTAGCTGCAAAACTTTTTTCTCTTTAGCCAGTCATATTTCAAAGGGTTTCTTTAACAAGCTCAGAAGTCATCAAAGCCACTCAGTCATTCTCTGCAACAATTTAAACATATTTCAAAAAGAATTTACTAAGTTTAAGTCCAATACAAAATTACTAAAGTGTTTGTAAAAGTCAGCGTCAGTACTCACACTGAATAAGCAAAATTTGAAGCTACTACAGCTATTTTACAAATTTTCTTGCTACAGGACACTTGTAAATGTTTGCAAGGAAAAGCAACTCCAGGGAAAGGACCGGAAAGTTATGTTTTATCTCCAAAGACTACTGGAATTAAAGAATTTAAAGTCTGAGTATTTCACACAGCTATCTTTGAGAAAATTACCAGAGACTACGTCTTGAAAGGCAGACTGCCAATAACCTTATATGCAAATAAAAGTGCAACCAATGTAACTAAACAAGGTTGCTGAAGATTCTCATATTTAAAGGCAGAGGCTACCTGTAGAACATCATGATTTGAATCCAAAGATCCTAAGGGAGAAAACTCACCTAAGTTTCTCCCAAGAGAACGGCAGAATTAACCCATTCCTTCAAGGTGTGTAAGGCTCTCCCGTGCATCATCATGAAAAGCCCTCGTAAGGCCCAGAGAAACCACTGGGGTTTTACAACTTCTTTAATTAGAGAGCATTGCCTGTCATCAGTCTACAGACCATAATAAAATACTCCAAGAGGACTCCACCCTGTACCAAACAGGCACAGAAACCTAGCTCAGAAAAAAGTGCCAAAGGTCTCTCACACATTTTTGCAAATACAAAACGTATCTAGGTACCCCGCTCCCAGTCAGCCTGTAAGTTATGTTCTGTAACAACTCTTCCAAAGACATAGGACAAGTCTCTGAAACTGTTACCCCAACAAGACCTGAATTAATTGTGACACTGCTTAGCAGGCTCCTGTACTACCAAAGTTGATAGTTCGCTCCCTTCCACACAGCTTTACAAGAAAAATCCCTCTGCCTTGACAAGAGCAGTGCAGGCACTGTGACTCCAAATACTGTGCAAAAATACTACAGGATGTTCCACTCTCCCCTTTACCTTTTTGCACTAGTAGATAGCTTAGCAGTAGTTTTGCTGGATAGTTTGGTGTTCTTCTTCTGCTGGGTGGCAGAGGGTTTTCGTTCTTCTTGCTCTTCAGGTTCAGGTGCAGGCGGATCCCGCTGATCGGCATCTGAACTACCGCTGCTGGTACTTGGACTTTCATCGTCTGACCTCTGCCTATCACTGGACATCGTGGGGAACTTTTTGGGGAAGGAAAAGAGGCAGAGTTAATACAACAGGAAACAGTTTCTCTTGTCATTCCCCAAGTTCTACTGACCTCTGCCTATCACTGGACACCATGTGGAACTTTTCTGGGGAAGAAAAGAGGCAGAGTTCATACAACAGGCAGGACTCTGTCTTGGCATTCCCCAAGTTCCAGAGAACTTTGAATAGGTGACAAGTCAGTTTCAGTGAGAAATTAATCAAAATATACTTCTTTATCTCATACCCAAGGGCTGGAGTTTGACAGCTACAAAGCAATATTTACACTTCTGAAAATACAGATATTTCCAATTTTTAAACCCACTCGCATTTTTTTCATACTTTAAACAATATGCCAATTGTCGACTTTGTTCTAAGGCATGAGACAGATTTAGCAGGGTACTTAGGCAATGAACATTAATAACTTATGACACATTGTAAATAACAGACCTCACTGAAAATGTTTTTTAAAAGTCACTAATAACCTGTAAATATTTACACTGGAGCAGAGCATTTTATTGGGTCCAAACGCCAGACCCCCCTCTTCCCCTCTCTTCGAGAAAATACATTGCCAGTAACACTTGGGTTGATTTCAGATGGAAATGTACACTTGCTCCGAGCATTTAAAGGGCTGGCACGGGGGGGAATGAGGTTTGGTTTTTTGTTGGTGGTAGGGCGATGCATTTAAAGCTACTGGGGTAGCAGCAGCCCCGGTTATTTACATGGCCAGCAGCGAGAACTGCATTCGGCCACCACAGAGCTGCCGGAGGGGGAAGAAGCATAATTCAAACTGCACCTTCTGCACAGCTCTCCCCGCCGCCGCTCCCCGCGCAGCTCCGCCAGGCAGACCGACATTTTTCCGCCGACCGGGAAAGGCGGGGGGGGTGGGGGGAGAGAAGGAGGGGGCTGCCCCGGCGGCCGGGGGGGCCCGAGGAGGAGCGGCGGGAGCTGCGGCAGGGCTGGATCCAGGCGGCCGCCCGGCCGCGCTTTGTGGGGAGCGCCAGCCCGGCTCGGCTCGGCTGGGCTCGGCTCGGCGGGCGGCGGCGGCGGCTCGCCCGGCCCCGCTCCGCACCGTGCGTGTGCACCAAGTGAGGCGTGAACTCGGGCCGGCCCCGCGCCCCCGGCCGCCGCCAGGCAGCGAGCGCCGAAAACAAGAACAAAGCTCCTCTACCAGCCCCCCCGCCTCCTCCCCGCCTCCCCCCACCGCGCTCGCCCAGCCGCCGCGGCGGCCGCCTCGCCCGCCGCTCCCTTACCTTCGCCGGCGTCCTGTCCCGCTGCTGGGTCGGAGGGGCGGGATGGCGGGGGGCCGGGCCGGGCCCGCGGCGCCCGAGGAGGGGACGGAGGCGGCCGGGGGGCTCTACGGCGGCGGCGGCGGCTCTGTGGCCGGGCAGTGTGGAACATTGAGAGCCGGAGCAGGGGGGGACGGGGGGAGGCGCGGTGCGGCCCCGCGGCCGGCGGGTGGCGCTGGCGGGCCCCGCTCTGCGGCGCGGGCTCCCGCGGCGGGCCGGGGGGCCGGGGCGGGGGGCGGCGGGCGCGCGCCGCGGAGCGGAGGCGGGGAGGGTGCCCGGCCGCCCCCGGGCTCCCCCCGCCCCGCCCGGGTTCCCCCGCCCGCCCGCGGCCGCCGGCGGAGCTCCCGGCGAGCGGGGGAGGGGAGAGGGGGCGCTCGTTCCCGCCTGCCGGCCGCCGGGGTGCGCGCAAGCGCGCTCCCGCCGCTGCCGGGGGCGCGCGTGCTCCGGGCCGGGCAAGGACAAAGCGGCGGCCCGGGGATGGGGGGGTGATCTCCCCTCGACGGCCGCTCGACCCGGCCGGGCGGCACCTCCAGCCGTCAGCTGAGCCCGGCTCCCGGGGGCTCCAGCCTCCAGCCCGCCGCGGCACTCTCCGGGCCGGTGCCCAGCAGCGGCGATGCCCGGGGGCCGCGGGGTCTCCACAGCCCGCGGCCTCGTCAGCCTCACACCTCACGCCTCACACGCCTCGGCTCGTGCCTGGCGCCCGGTGTCGGGGCGGGGACACTCAGCAATGGGACCCTCGGTGGTTTCTTAACCCGCCACCACAAATGCTTGCCCTTGGCACTTTGTCACACACGGGAGCTGGAGAAACACCGGCCACCCTGCCACCTCCGTGAGCAGCCAGCACAAATGTTTTGAAGAGGACGGGGGATAAGATAGCAGTGCGGTGTCACAGGAAGGTGATGTAGTTTATTTTCTGGCCCGTCCCAAATGCACGGAGGTGGTGTGCACTGCAACAGCTTCTTACACTGTCTCCCCTAAGCAATCCGCCAGTTTAGAGAATGTAAATACTCCAGTCTTACAGCTTGATGACACTGGCAGTAAAATTCAGTTTCTTCATAGAAGATCTGGTCTGTCTGTGAAAAGTAGATGAGGTTGAGGTGGTGGATAACTGACTTCTGCAAAGAAGCTAACAATTACTGCAAATGTTTGTGAAATTTACATGAAATCTCAAGACTAACAGTTGCTGTCCAGCGCAAGGGCTTTTGCCTAGATAGCTTTTACCTCAAGGGCTTTCATTATCAACAGCCTAATGACTTAAAACTACTGTGTTTTCTTAGCTTGTGCAACATCAAGGGGTCAGAGAGCATATACTGTGCACTAGAGGGACTAAACAATTCGTGTGTCAAGGAATACCCTTCTCTGGAGTTAGTTGGAGTCAGCTCAGTTGAAAAGTATGCTGAAGATTTGGCAGGAAAGTTGAATGATACGATGTGGAGGAATACTGGAGGTTTGTTTGTTAAAGTAGGCTATAGAGAATTCCCAGCTCACCACTACAGGCAATTTGCCCCTGAGGTATGCTGTAGAAAATTCCTAGCATAAACAGTATCTGGCATGATGAGCAATCTGGGCATAATTAGTAAAAGAGAAGCACAGCAATATCAAAAATCTATCAGTCAGCACTGAGAGCCTCTCTCCCTCCCCCCCTCCCATTCTGTTGATGATGCTCAAGATGAAGCTTGCTGGAACTTTGAAAGTCAGGATTAAGTCTTTAAAATTTTATTTCAGGTGAAAATTTGCAGTCATCCCAAAAAAGTAGAGGAAGAATGTGCATCTACAGAATGAAAGTAAGTAGATTGGCCAAGAGTTGCACACCACATCAGCTACTACATGTGTGGCTTTTGTGGCTTTCAGGATTCAAAGTGAAAATTAAGAAAGCCTATTTAATGGAGACTAATAGAAAAACTAATAGAAAAACTTTGTTCTTATGAGGTTCTATGTTCCTTGGGTATGTTTGTTATGTTGTCATCCACAAAAAGAGGGCTGTGCTGAAAGGTACAGTTTGGAGGAGAGGGAGAAATGCCAATTTTAGTAGCCATTTTTACAAATCTACATCTCTGGGACTTTTCATATCCCTACTAATTTGACTTCAGTGTAACTTTAACTGATGTACCCATCATGAATGGTTTTTCTCTGTCAGTTTATTGTGTGCTCAACCTGTCGAAGTGCAGCTAGCATTGCATAGCCTTCCTAAGGAAGTCCTGGACACTCAGGGAGAGGCCTACAGTTTTCCCAATCAGTTGCCTTTGTTGTTTGTGTTTTTTTGCTTTTGTGTTCTTTGGTTTTTTTTAGAAGCCTTGTTTCTAGGTGTAGGAATTCACAGTTGAGTCTTCTCCATCTGACATGAAGTTCTTAGACAGCAAACAGTGGGACCAAAACTAGGTGAAAAGCATTTTGATATCCTGGCCCTGATCGTTTTAAGGGTGTACAGATGGTAAAATAAGGCCAGCATACATTTTTCATGATTAAGAGCAGCTCAACTGAAACTACTCCATGTTTACAGTTGTATACTTCATCTTTTTTATTACAAAGTAATTGTTTCCTGACAGTAAATTCCTCTCCACCCAGAAATGCATCTCTCTGTCCTATGTGTTAAGTTAAAGCCCCTGTAATACAGCTCTCTGCTACAGTGCTACAGATAGATGGGCACAAGCTGCAGAACCAGGACAAGAGCAAAATTTATTTTTTTTAAGTGGATGGGGTAAAATTTAGATTGTGTTCTTATTAGTAGTTAGTGTTGGAGTAGCAACTAGTGCTCCTTGTGAGGTAGCTCTTGTTCAAACACTCAGCGTGTCTTTTCCCAAGATAATTAACAGTTTTAACAGGGAGTTCTAGGAAAGCAGATTAGGCAAAAATCTGGGGCCAAGAAGGGATGTAGTGACTTACAGAAAGGAGTACAGGAAGCCTGCAGTTGCTGCAGCTCATCCTGTCGTGCCTTCACCATAAATGGGATTATTCTTACATTGTGATGCTATGGATTCATTGGAGTTTATGAAGGAAAATAAGTCCCTAAAGAACAATGTCTCTGCTATGTTTCATTTGTGTTCTCAGGAATTTACAAGAACAGCAGAGGTAAGTTTTTGAGAAATAAAGTCAGTGTGGCAGTGGACAGGAACCAGCCATTAGGAAAGCACCTCCTGGTCCCTTTGTCAGCTGGTGTTTAGCCCATCTGTTGGTTTTGTGTTGCCACCTTACAAACTTTGGCATGGGAATATGGTGGAGGAAGGATGGAGGGGGGGCTGGGTGGAACAGATGAAGGCAAGAGCCAGAACACTGCTGTACTTCAATTGTTCTTGTTTGAAGAATGACTTTTTGGAGGCTGCTGTAGCTGAGCAATTATCCTGAGACTGCTGTAATGCAGCCTATCATGAGGCCTGGAACTTCAGATGCTTACAGGACTTTTCAGGATGTCTTTCCTTCTCTGAATCCTTATGTGCTTGAATAGAATCAGGAGGAGAATTTTGTAAACTATTTTTTTAGCACAGGTGTTAGCTCTTTAGCTAGGATTCTTTATAACATTGAATACTGCTGCATTTAAATCCATAGAAAAATACTTAGCAAGGACTAAAGTACTACAGATGTTAATTAATCTTCATCATAATCCTAAGAAGTAGACAGTAAGTCCTACTGTTTGGCACGCAATGTATTTGACAGTTGTATTTTACACACTGAAAGACTAAGTGGTCAGTTGGCTACTGGTTTTTAATGGGCAGATTAGCATTAAGTACTTAAAAACATGACAAATGCATGTTTTCAAAGCACAAAGTCATGTGGAGATGTTTGTGTTACAGAGTTCCCATGGACTTCTTGTGTTCTGTTGTGTAAATTCTTTCCTTGTGTGTGGATTATTGATGCAAGAAAAAACCACAGTGGCTCCTTTGGAGTTCCTGTAGTCATTCATATGAATCCAGTGTATGTGCATGTCAAATGAGTGTCATGGCTTTAAAAAAAATCCATACTTTATTTTTTTGTTGGAAGCAGCTTGTATTCACCAGCTTTTAATCACTATAATTTACATTTCACTTGGAAAGCTTTAGGAAAAACAAGAAAAATTAGAGAAAACTCAGGCAGAATTGGTCTTGGCTACTGGACAATAGTAATTCATATTTCATAAGGATATTTCCCTCTATAATCAAGCATTATTTCATCTGTAAGAAGGAGGATATTTTTCCCTTAAAATTTTAATTTTAAATTTCTCCTTGATGTATGGATATGTGCAGGTACAGTTGCTTTGAGGCATTTAATTTTTAGTACAGTGTCTTGAATATTTGACTACAGTACAGTAAAATGTAAATACTGCCAGACTTTTACTTGTATCAAAGTGTGAGAACAACAGGTCTATAAGCAACTTCCTAATTTCCATAAAAAGATTTTGTGGTGTATATTCAGCAGTATAGTGTGTAAATCATGGATTTGGGAGAACATGGCTCTGCAGACACAACCCTGGCAGACCAGCAATTCTGGAAAACTTTCAGGATGAAATCTGCCCCTTTTCTGCACACGGGGTGTAGTAAAATAGTGTTGTCATTCTTGGTATGTGTGATAATCTGCTTTGAAAGCTGTTATAGTGAAGACCTAGTAAAAACTACATTTCCCTGTTACAAATAGAGACATTCCACCCCTAAACTATCTCAGATTGAATTATGTGTAAGTCTACACACAAGCATATGTCTTAGTGCTATCTACAGACTGCTTAGATTGGAAACCTTTGGCTTCATAAAAGCTCTGGCTCCAAAAGACCAAAGTTTGAGTGAAAGCAGAAAGTGAATAGGCTGGTAGTAATCGAGATGATATCCTCATTCATGCCAGATAAGGGAAAGCAAGATAATTATAAAGTCAAATTCACCTGACCAAGTTGAGGTCAGAAAGAAATGTACACATGAGGCAGACATTATTCATAAGCTGATGGATGTTTTTATAGAAAAGTAATAATTAAAAAGTATGTGACTAAATTGGCCCGTCCTGAGTGTGTTATAAAGAAAAAGGATCCTGGACAGCTCCTTACTGCCTCAGTCTGACTAACCTATTTGTTTCCCTAGGGTTAGGTGAGTAAAAGATTTCCTTCATAGCCTTTAGGGCTGGTGACAATTCGCACAAATAGCTTTATCTGGCTTATCAGCATTTTGACTCTTCAGTCCCCATCAGGCTCCCATTCTGACATCCCACTGAAGAAGGAACCTATCAGCATTTAAAGAAAATCTTACAAATTTCCTGGGAGCCATCACACCTTCTAGTGATGAGTCACAGTGCTTTACATTTGCCTGCCTGGAAAGCCAGGGACACTTCTGAAAGCACCCTAATTATAGGGTAAGCCCGTACATATTTCTCATTATCATGTCTGCTCTGGATAAAGACTGGCTTGACTGATGCTGTTTTGCAATAAAGAAAAGCAGTTCCTTTTTTAGCTTATGAAGATCAGGATTACCAAAGACTCCTGTGGAGTAGCTTTGTGGTATCTTGTTTTTCAACTAGGAACAAAAAATTAGCTGCATTTGTGCACTCCCTTCATGTACAGGAGCCCTAACCTCCCATAAAGGCACAGAAAAGTCAAGTCAGGGCCCTATCGTGGTAAATCACCCCTGCAAATAACTGGGCAGGGCTGATCTTCCACAGCCCTGACTCGAGTGTGCTGGGCAGTCTCTACAATAGCAGAAGGTGTTGCTACTCCCAGCAGTTTCTTTTGTGCCCTGGTCAGTGGGACTTGTTCCCACAGTAGGAACAGTGTTTCAGCAGGAGAAACACAGTGGTGGTGGGGGCTGAGAGGAGAGGACAGCCCTGGCTAAAGACCTTCCACATACTTGATCTTTCACCTTCTGTGCTGGAGCAGTCGCATCCAAGTGGAGAGCCTGAGTGGTGAGGTCTTAAATACTTGCAGCTAAAGCCATCTAAGATGGAAAGTCAGGCCCTGGAAATACACTGGCAAAACTCAAGAGCAAAAAAGGATTGGATCTTCAGAGCAAGTGAAGGCCTTCTCTTTGCCATTCAGCATGTTGAAATGTTTATCTGAAGTATTTGAGTGGTGAAGTGGTGCAAACTTAGACATGAGCTGCTTTAATAAAAATGTCATTTCTATCACCCCTGTCTGTGTGATGTCAAGATGTGACTGTCTTCAAGTAGCTCATTTAGTATCACCAGCCAGAAATCTTTGCACAGGAAAAAAGTTATGATTAGCAGGTGTGAAACCAGTATGATTTTAGTCTTGTCCTATGGTTTCAACAACAAACTCTGCTTTGAACTTTTGTTTATTTTTGTAGTGAGAATTTCCATTTTACAGTTTGAAGTAGCATCCTCTTTCCAAGTGGGAACTGAACCAGGTTCTCTCTGGAGCCCTTTGCTACTGCTGGTCTGGCAGGGTAGCAGCTGATGGATGGGTGTCTTTCCTGAACAGCCACTATGCTGTTTCTCCTGCACTCCCAGCAGAGAATGAGACCAAGGATGTTCTCCGTGCCCCTGTGGAGCACAGCTGCACTTCTGAATGAAAGTATTTCTCAAATTCTTTTTTGTCTTAAATAGCCATTGTTCATACCTTTATTCACATGTATGTCAACAGACTGATGTTGTGTGTTTTCCAGTGCAGTAACCCCAACTAGTACTGGAGCCCTCCTTCACAATGCAGTGTGGCATTGCAGTTTGTGCTTTTACTTACAATGTTTAATGAATATGTAAATTAACCTATTCTATCTCTTCAGGTAGGATTTGTGTATCACAGAATATGCTATTCATGAAGATTGCACAGTGGGGCAGGAGCTTGGGGTGGAAGTTTAAAATATAATTAGCACAATGAAAGTGTCCGTTAAAGCCTAAGTTTAAAGTGTTTTAATGTCTCCAACTGCAGTTGAGCTGAAATGATGAGCTCCTGTGTTCTGTGCAACACTGGTGAGAAAGTGTAAGAAATTTAAGCTTAGTTCCAGCTCTGCTTGGATCAGACTAACTATAGTATTGCTTATTTGTACAGGAATTTCTAACAGTTATCATTTACTACCATTTATTATGTTTTCAGTAATATTTAATGTGAATATTAACATACTGTGGTTTTAGGAGTGCTTTTTGGTTAAATAAAAATAGAGAAGACTGTGCTATGACAGAACAAATAAGAATATGGTGCTAACTTCAAAACAGCAGAAAAAAATATGCCAGTGAAGCTGCTTCCACTCATCTAACATCAAAAGATGACTTTCCTTTGTACTGTATCCATGATCTTGAAAGCCACAAAAAAAATCTCTCAGGGGTATTCTTATTCCTAAGTTACCTTACGTTGTTTTAATTAATTAGCTAAATGGAGATCATTATTCCTGAGGTCTGCTTATTTTTGTCTCTCTTTCAGCTATGTGTGAGAATGAACTTCTGGCCTTTGCTGTCAGGCTGATCATGATTTTAAATAGTAATGTTCTTGCTAGTAGACTGTATTAATCCTACTGGTGGAAATTTTAAAAGACAACATCTTGGTCAATCAAATTAATCTAATTTAGTGTTGTCCTGGAACACGGGTTGAAGTTAAGTGTTTAAATGCCAACATAGAAACAGATGGCCAGGTGGTTTTGAAAAAAGCTAGTAACTCCCATCAATGTTTTACAGATGATATCTCCTAATATCCTGTATACAGTTATCTGATGTATTGGTGTGGTGCTTTACTGTCTCAGCATCAAATCATGGATATAGAACCAGAATGGTTCAGTTATTCAGAAGTATCAGCATATCCATTTAATATTTTTTCAATGTACACTTTAAATCTCCAGAAAAAAATAGATTTTTTAAAATTTACTTCTCTTTCTCAATCTCCACATTGAAGTATTATGGTGCTAGTATAAATCCGGCTAAAATGCTTGTTTGGTATCTCTTTCAATGAAGAAATCCTGAAACAAACAAAACTCTTTTTAATTATACATTATTTTTCATTGGTTTCTTGTACCAAGGAAGCAGTCAAGTCAGTCCTTACAAATTTTTCTTTCACAGAATCCTACCCAACAAGTAAACATGTAAATGGAAAAAAGAATTTTAAAAGTGCAATGTAACTTCTTTTCTTTGCATTATTGCTTTGCAGTTATTATGCTATTGATGGGGTCATCCTGAACTATTGAAAAGCACAGTTCATACAAGCAATGTCCAGCAGAATAGGAAGTGCTTTTGTGCCTGAGGCTCAGGGCTAGCAAGTGATAATGTCTAGTTCTTCCCCCTGTAAAAAAACAAAAATGACAAATGAGTAGGAGAGCCTGCAGTGAATGTGGAAGGACTGTACTGTAAGGAGACCTCAGCATATTTACTACAATATGTCAACCTTCTTTGGTGGGCAGTAACCATGCGGCAGTCACAGGATTTAATATCTTTCAAAGGAGTTGACAGATTTCTGGGAAAAGGCTCTCCCTAGAAATGTACAAAATGCCTACTTCTGATTTGATTGATGTCTGTCCACCTTTACTACAGAATGCTTCAGCACCTGGCAAAGGAGCTGAGAGATTACCAGGATCTTATGTGAAGAAGCAAACTTGTATTTTGTTCAGAACTGGGCTCAAGTTAGAAACATTTCCTCATACAACAGAACTTCCAGCTAAAAAATAAATATCTCTTTTCTGCTGAGCATTAGAAAGGGGCAATTTCTATTCTGTCTCTGGGTGTATCTGTTCACTAATAGTTACCCTGCTGCCTGGTACCTGAGAGGTTTGCTTCCCTCTGTAGGCTGGCCCTCCACTGAATTTGGGTCAGTTTCAGAATATCATTATTCAATTTAAAAGCTTTGTTTTCTAGTCACTACCTGGAACAGCTTATTTTCAAACAATGTTCTCTCCTGCCGTCTACTTTACATTATGAGCAGTGTTTCTCCTAAACTCAAGGGTAAGTCTCATGACAGTAGAAGACATAGAAAACTTCTGATCCCCTTGCAGAAACAGAGAGGAATGATCACAACATCCAAAGCCTTCAGGGTAAAGTATAACATGTTATTTTAACTCTGCCAGCCCCACAATGTACTCAGCTTAAAACATCAATGAAGAAAAGAGGAAGGCAGAAAAGGTCAGAATGGAGAGTGAGAAGAGGAAATAAGTCAGGTATATCCTGCCTGGGGAAAGGAAAGAGAGAATTTAGGATTGTGGCCTGTTGTAATGTTGGTTTTTAATTTGTGAGAGAAGATCATATACTGTGGGAAAGGGCAGCAGAGATTGACAGATGAGATAGATAGCATTGCTGTGCTCTGACCCCAAAGTCACAGAACCCTTCTGTGTCTAAGTTCCCTCGTCTGTAAAATTAGAATTGTTCCTATTTACGTTCCAGGGTTCTTGGAACCATTAATCAGTGCATATTGTTAATGCTTATTGAGACCACCAGTTGGAAATACAGAATAACCTGTGTCTTCTGGGCTGTCTTTTCCATGGCTATGTAATCTAGCCAGAGTAATTTAAAAAATAGGCACTGTCAATTCAGAGTTTGTTGGAAAATAATCAGTTTTAAAAATTAGGAGAAGAAAGGGTTGTTGTAAGACACATCTCATTTTAAGGCAAAGGAGCACTGCTAATGCCCTCCCTCCCCATTTTCATGAAGCGCAATCAAGCCTCAGACTTGACTGCTCAGGCTCCTTGTGGGACTGCTGTCTGGAAATAAAAATAACATTTTCTTTTGAAGGAAAGAGTTCGTTTTTCTGCAAGAGCTGAAAATGAGATGCCAACCTTACCTATTCCCTCTGTACCTGTATCATGTACTTTTCCTGCCACCAAAAGAGAAGACTGTTCAACAGTTGCTGGTATAGGGAAGGTCACTCTATGGCATTTTTTCTGGAAAGGTGCTACAGAGAAATAGAGAGGTCTCAGCTCTGCAGGGGTAGGTGATACAAATAGAGCCACAGCCCTCGTGCTCCTCTCTTGATGTCTGCCTTTCCACAGTTATGCAGGACAGGACTTGCACCAGCAACGTGGTTGTGGAGGATGTGGTGGGCATGGGCAGCTATGGAGAGGATTGCTTTCACATTGGGTTCAGCACTACCCACCACAATGCTCTTAATAGCAAGGAGAGTACAAGAGCTGATGAGGTGTTCTGGCCCTCATTAAACCAATGCCAGGAAAGGATTAAAATAATTCAGTTGCATTTTTAGGTTTTAAATTAACATTAAATTCCCAATAAATTACTAAATAAAACCAAAGACCTTTTCATCCTCAGATCAGGTTAATTGTAATCTTTACAATTACTCCCATTTGTGTAACATTTCCAAACCAGTTATAGTGTCAGTGACTACATACATTTACTGATTATTATTTACTCCTTAGCTTGTCACAGAGCTCCATAGCTTCTCTCACCATGACCTCTTTCCCAAGGCAATCCTGAAGCGTGAGCCTTCTTTTATTGAAGATTATTTTCCAGCATCGTTCAAATATCTATTCTGAACAGCTTCTCATTCTTGCAGTTTCGGTACGCAACATTCTTTCTTCTTGCCCTCTCTACTCCATCTTGGAGAATATCAATGGCATCCAGAGCCTCTGATCACTGCCATCTCTTATTTCACCTGAAATACATGGATTTTTTTTCCTTTTGTAGATTCCATTACTTGCATCATTCCTCTGTGCTCCCACAATTGATAGTCTCCATAGGAGAGTTCTTCAAACTGTTTGTTACAACCCCCAACAAGCTTCCAGTGGATCACAGGAGCTGTGAATTTTTAGGCTCTTGAAGAAGCAATGAACTACTTTGACTTCCTGGCAGTCTACATCTGCAGCTGTTACATAAAAGCTAGTTTTCACTTCCTTGCCTTGGAAGTGCCGAGCAGATGCTGTTTCCTCAGAGAAGTGGAAGGACTGAGTGGATAACATCTCCTCTGAGATGTCCTCCTCTTTTTCCTCACATAATTTGTGTGAAGATGAATGAATGTTCTTGCAAATAATTTGAGATTATATCCTCTAGAGGGTCTAGTTGTTAAGTACTGTCAATCTTTACTCCCCAAAAAGCTCATTTTCAGTCTCCATATTCTCACCCATTCTATATTTATTTCTTTTTATCTTTTCTGATTTTCTTCATCTTTCTTTCTCTTTGTGTTTGTTTGCTTTCATGTTCTTAAGTTCTCTTGTGTCAGGTTGGCCACGCACCTCACCACCTCCTTTGACCTTTCATTCCAGATCAGCTCTTCCCATTTAAGTGCCTGCTTGCCCAGCCTTGTCACCTCTTGCTATAACAAACCAACTGCTCCTTGTTAGCTCTTCTGTCATCTGGTTCCAGGAGTGATTTCTTGAAGAAACAAAATATCTGTGATTATGCTGTGCAAATGCATTTTAAGCCTTTGGCAAAACTTGGAAGAGAAGTAAAGGATTTAACATGTCTTTAAGTTTTATCAAAGAAGATGGCCATACAGAAAAAAAGGAATTTATTTTGTATTAATCTGAAAAGAAAGAATGCAGTTTGATCTTATTTTTGCTAGACAGTAGAAAATCCCTGCAGAGAACTGAGGGACTTGATGTATTAGGTATTACAGAGATTATATTCTTAGTCTGTGTTTCTCTCCTCTGTGGACTCTCCATAAGCAAAGTTTGATTTTGTGTTTTCCCACAGATGCAGGCCTGAAATTATTTTTTCTCCTGTGTGTATTCTTTGGTGTCCAATAAAAAGTGAACTTATGGTGTATCATTAACATTAATTAGTATCAAAACCAGTCAGTCATAATGTGCAACTCTAATAGAAAGAAGACTTCATGGACTCAGATATTCACAGAATTGCTGACACTTTTTTCTTAATCTGTTGTATTATTTAGATAAATATTTTGGATAAGGCATCTTCTTTGGGGTTTTTAAATCATTATATTGTGTTGGAATGGTTATAGTTAGAAAAATGGTTACCATAGTTTTTAAACATTCCTATGTGTTACATATGTTTTAGGAAGTTTAAAGAAAACACATGCTTTCAGTTGCACTGCCTTTTGACAGTAGTAAGTTGAAGATTCCTTAACACATTCTTGGAATATTTCAGTCTTAACTTGGTACTATGAAAATCTTAATACAGGCATTTCCCAGGAATATAGAACTTACAAGTGTGAAACATGTTGTAAGAAATAATGAGCAAAGAGAAGTAATATACCAGTTGAAATCAAAGCAGAAAATACCTAAATGACTTGAATAGACATGAATTACAGTAAAGTAGCTGTGCAGTGTATAATGATGAGAAATGACTGTGGTCTACAGTAGAATGGACTCATCTTGCAGTGAATGATCCCAGATCCTCCAAAAATGGCAGGGAATCACTCCAGACCAGGAATATATATACTGGAAAACACCAGAAAACATGTTAAAAAAATCTGGGTTTTTGTAAAGATATTTTTTCATGAATATTTCTGGAGGACTTTTGATGCACCTGTGTAAGTCACCCTATTTTGTTTGATATATATAGGAGCAGTTAGTACATGGGAAGTATTTTCACACACATAGACACTAAACCCAACCCAAGGATATGGAAAAAATGGAAATTATACTTAGGTGGGTCTAGTGGCAGTTAAATATTAATCTGAGTAAAAATAGGAACATTTTTTGCATCCTCTGCAGTCTGTTGTACACTCTATGTCCTGTGTGTAATTATTCATTTACACCTGTGTGGAATGTCACAATTCTTATTTCATAACATTTTGCTCTGGGTTAAGTTATACCATGGCTGCAGGGGTTTGGTAAATAAATGACTTTTCTTATTTATTTATTTGTTTTCCTCACATAGCACATATTAAACATGTTTCAGACCTGATCTGGTTCCAAATATGAATAGGTTTTCAGTAGCAACATCATATATCCTAGTTGAAGGAGTGAAGAAAAGGAAGAAACAAAAATGTTTAAACTCCAGTGCACTGTTTTTATGCTTCCGCATACTTGTGTTCCCTAGGTGTCATGTAAGTGATAAATTAACACTTTTGACAGCAAACATATTTCTATATAACCTTCTTCACAATGAGTGACTAGTTGTTAATTTTAATTGCTATCTGTTCTCTGAATTTGCAAAAATTCTTGAACACCATAGAATTTCATGGGCAGGTTTGCAGGGGAAAAGGCCTCACTAGATCTTACAAGGGGGACAACAGTATATTCTATTTTGAGTCAGCGTTAAGTAAGTGGTTAATAAAAATCTTTTCAATTAAAACCAGTTTGTTTTTACAAACCTGCCCTTGTCAGCCAACATCTTCAGTCATTAGTTTGCTTTTCCTTTGAAGATTCTTTCTCTAGGTAAAAAGCTGTACGAAATATTCCACGTGGAAAATTAACTCACAACGTATTCCTGTGTCCTGGGGTGACTTTATGACGCTTGTATCTCTAGTCATTTTATGGATCTCCTTGTAGATTACTGTGAAAGCTGAATCCCAAGTGCTTTTCATTTTAACCAGGAAAAAAAATCAGTGATGATACCAGTTTAGTCACCAGCTGATGATCTGAGTGCTGCAGTGCCTATCCTTTAAAGACAGGCTGAGACAGGCTGCGAGGGGTTGTTCACCCTGGAGAAGAGAAGGCTCCAGGAAGACCTTAGAGCACCTTCCACCTACCTAAAGGAGCCTACAAGAAAGCTGGATTGGGACTTTTTACAGAGGCAGAAAGGGACAGGATATGGGGTAATGGCTTCAGACTGATAGAAGGTAGATTTAGGTTAGAGGAAGAAATTTTTCACTATGAGGGTGGTGAGGCACTGGAACTTTGCCAAAGAAGTTGTGAATGCCCCATTCCTGACAGTGTTCAAGGCCAGGTTGGAGGGGGCTCTGAGCTGCCTGGTCCAGTGGACCCCCTAAGTGGGATTGACCTAGATGATCTTTAAGGTCCCTCCCAACCCAAACCATTCTACAATTCTATGAATTCAGCACTTCCTTAAGCAGCACAGAAGAACCACGAAAAATCCCAAAGTTGCTGTTACTGTCATCTTTCCATGCTGTTGGTAGCCCTTAGACCAAATATTGTTATCCTGGGAAAAAATTTTGAGGAGCCTCGTTTAAAATTGGTATAAAACCTGAAAGATTTAATTCAGACACAATTTTTTACAGTTTAAATGTTTGATTTCCATGGAGTTGCAATTACAGTGCAGCAGGTCTGGGTCTGGATGCACATTCCCTGCCAGGAGCAGTTGTACTGCCAATGGTTCTCTGTGTCAGTGTGTGTCAGTTGCCTCCCGTGCTTTGTCAGCTTTTGGTGTCACTAAATTGCTAAATTGCCTCAATGCAGAAATGTAGCTGTAATTCTGAGATGTAATATCTCCTTTATTTTTCTTAACTATATTCACAGTGTTGCATGCTGCTATTATCCCTTTGGGCTGCTGAGACAATGACTGAATTTAGACCTTCAACAACAGCAGCTTCAGTACCCTTATTAAAAATAAGATTGTCATTGCTACAGTCTACATTCATCACACATTGATGTCTTTGATCACATCCTCTCTATTGTAGCCAAACCTATGATACTGTTTTCTTCAAGACTGATGTGCAATTTGAACTCACTCTTTCTGATGTAGAAGCTTACTTTATTTTGAGTCCCCTTCTGTCCCCTAAGTTTGAAGACTTTTCCAGTCCTCAGCTGAGTAGTGCTAGACTGTATATTCTTCTCTACATTTCTTATTTATTGTTTGCCAGGTTTAATCAATATCCAGAGGTATAAAGTCCGGCAAGTACAAGCTATACAGAAAGCATTGAACCAATTAAATGTGGTCATCTCTTTCTGAAGAAAAGAAGTCAGATGTTTTGATAAACTACTCACTTAGCAACAAGAAACATAATAGTATAGTTGGTGTCTCTTCCATATGTGTTTCTTCTCTGATTATGCCAGAAACAGCTGTGTTTAGAAACCTTTAACCTCAGGAAATGTAAAATTCTTAATTTACCTAAAATAGGAAATCATCATTTTCTGTCAACAAAAGCTATGAAAGAAGTATATTTTCTAGGTATATTCTGAAGGAATCAAGGAACTTATACCATGCAAATTTTTTGGATGTTTGAAAACTCTTCAGTCTTTATTGTCTATTAGTATGTGTCTGCTACTTATAAGGGACTGTTCAGCACATATGGAAAAGAGTTTTTAAATATGTAAATAAAAGCTTGCATTATTTTCCTTCAAGATCTAATTTTTATTGTAGGCAAACAGAAAACATTCCCTAAAAAACCCTCCATGAGATTGTACATTTGTATTGTACTGTATACAATATTGTGTAATATATCCTGCGTATAACTGAAAATTAAATCAGTAGTAGCAAATTATATTTCATTAAAACCTGGACTATTCCCTTCAGATGAGTATGTCTTTTCAACTAAATGATCTCTAGTGAAAATATAAACCACCTGTCTTGTAAGAGTAGCACATTGAGGAGCGATGAAGTCTCTTCAGAAGTCACCACATCATAATCCACACATCATCTCCTGCTGAGCACAGTAGTTTATCTTCAAGAGATAAATTCAGCATAATTGCAGGAAGAGAGATTTATGTTTGACATCAGAAAAAGCTTCCTAGCCCTAAGATTACCACACCTTCCTGAGTGCAGTGCAACAATTAGGCAGGTTGTTTTGTGAGATTGTGGAGCCATGGAGGATTTCTGAGAAGGTGCTAGAGGAAAATATCTATCAGAAATGGTTTAATTCTACTCTGGAGTAGGGAGATATATTCCTGTGATTCCAGTCATGATTGTCTCCTTGTGGCTAGAAAAGCATGATTCAACATTGGCTCAAAGACTGAAAAAATTAAAGCGTTTGATATCCAGGAGAAAATGAGATTTTTCTCTTTTAGTCAGAAAGGAAAATGTCAGCTGTGAGAATGTCCAATTTGTCTTCAAGGCAACACTTGCAGATAACAAAAATAATGGGCATTTTAGATTATTCCACCTTGCCTATGGATCCTTTCATGGAGGAAGAGAAGAAATCTCTACACATGTCTGGCTTCAGACAAAGTACAGCTGCTTCACCTGGTAATCAAGGAGTCCCACAAAACTGGTCTGTTTGCCCTGCATACAGGTCTGTATCTAAAAACTGTCATTGCTTTTGAGTGAAAACTACTTGTTGAAGGGAAAACTTCCCACTGACAGGCTTGTGGGCTTTCTTCTCATCTCTGCTGAATTTCTGCCACAGTAAATCAGGTCCTATGTCAACATAAGGGTTTGTACACACAAGTGGAGAAATTGTTTCCCAAAATAACCCTGTGCTTACATGGTGTTTTGTATTGCTGTGTATGCTGCTTACTTTAGTCATTTAATAGTGCCCTCTGTAGTACGTTAATCTCTCTGCTCAGGACAGTATTGCAGGTGTTAATGTTGTAACCATTTTTAATTTACTAACTTACTTTTTGTATAAATTTACAACCTTACTTATCATTTCAACATCTGCCTTTATACCCTTTTCATTGAATACTGCCTCCTATTCTGAACATACCTCTTAAGGCAAGGTGGGATATTCATACACATTGATTTGTCAAGCATGACAATCCTCTCAAAAAAACTTTTCTGAAGTTTTAAAGCTATTAACAACAGACTTGAAATATTTGAACTAAAGCAGAGAGCAATTTAAAGGATTTTCAAAAAGCTTTAAAAGTTAGAAGCACATGAGTAGAAAGGCTTAGAAAATTTCTTTCAACTATAACTTTTAGGTTGCTATAGCAATGTTGTAATAAAGTCTTATTAATAGAAAACTACCTAAATTTGCCTTAGAAACTCTGTAAAAATTTGTGCAATATTTTTTAATGTCAGTGCTGCAAACAAGCTAAAGAATCTGCTCCGTTGTTTTGAGTTGCTTCAAGCCAGGATGGTGCATCCTGATTTTATCTAACTGCTTTGCTTTATTTAAAGGAAGTTGTTATCTAAGTTTCGTAGAAAATGGAAACCCTGGTTCTATCTCCAGTTCTTATTTGCATGCACCAATTCCATACACATACCCTGCTCTTCTGCTGTGCACAGTCTCCTGAACAGTTTTGTTGTTTTAAATGGTGCTTGGCTGTCATCCCCTTGTTAGAATGTCAACTGTAGGACTATCCTCTATGCTCTTTTTTTCTTCTTTTCCATTCTTATCCCTCCCAGTGTGCTAGTGGCTATATAACCCCCTGGAACTGAGTGGAAACCAACCATCCAACACAACACTGTTCCACTAACTTTGGGTGAAGAATCTCTTGGGGGCTGGGGGTTGTAATTGCAGCATTTCCTATTCCTGTTACTGGACACAATGATGAGTAACAGCAGGTAAGGTGTCACACTGCATGAGCAGTTAATACATTTTTCATGCTCTTTACAAAAACCTTTTGGATATCTACCACTGCTTTGAGGTAATTTCCTTCAGGAAGGAAATAAGACCACTGTTACCAGAAAAATAGTTTGTCCCAAGCCCTTAGAAAGAGTTAACTCCATCATCCACAAGGCTTTTATACCTAGGAACTACTGCAATCTTTTTATTGATGTGGACATTAGATTATAATATTTTGTGAGCCAGGCTACTTTTTCAAGATTTTCATTGCTTCCACTGTTTCATATTTAGTGAAAGATGTAAGAGAGTACAGCAAACAAGAAAAAGTAGTAAAAAGGACTGAGTTCTTGATGTCATGACTTGCTGATTTACTGAAATTCATAAAGCTATTTGGTATAGGGAAGTGAATTTTTCTGTACTGAAAACAGGACATCAGATGATAGTGTTGATGATAGCCATTGAATCTACTTATTTTAAAAGTTAATAAGTACTGAATAAGATAAATGTCTTTAATTTTGCCATGCAAGACTTTACACATTAACCAGAAGATATTTAAATCCCTTATGTAGAATAGGATACCTTTTCAGGAATGTCCTTCTCACTCATCAGACTTCTTAAAAATTGCCATGATTTAAATTTTTTAGTAGAATCACTCTGCTACTTTCCTCAAGCCTTTTTAAAAGAAATTGTCATTTAGCTTTACTTTTTCTCCTTCTGGCTAGAACATTTTCACATGGCTTCTGCAACATTTTCACATGTTGCAAAAAAAAAAAACCAAAAAAAAGCAACAGTGGTGGTGTGTAAAATAATTTATTTCATTTTCATGACTGCCAAGTTAGAAATTCAAAATAATCATTATAGGTGGTGACTAAGGTTGACTGATGATAAGTAAGATCATTAAGGTGATGTATCTTTGTAACCAAGGACTGACAGGGGGACAAAGGAAGGATTTCTGGTAGTTTTTGATACTTACTCTTTAGATTTACTTAAAGAGCTTTCTACAGATTAAGCATTCCTGGATAATTAGTGGGTTCTGATTCAGATAAAGTTTTTCAGAGTTGTATTCTGCTGCCTTGTGTATTTTCATTTTTTCCATGAAGCTTTTTTTATTGTGCTGATTTCTCTATGAAATTAAGTAGTATTTCAGATGTTTCTTTTTTTAAATCCAAAGGCTACTAATTATATTCAATGCTATTTTTGCCTTACTTTTGGGAAATTTTAATACTTTTACATGACTTTTTCTCTGTGACATTCTTAGGGTTATAGCTAAAAACCAGGCCTTTATTATTGACTTAAGCAACAAACACTCTAGTGTATTTACTTCCACATTTTTGTCTAGTCTTTATATATGCAGTTTCTGAATATGTACTAAAATTTAAGAAGATACAAATATTCATCTGGAAATACATATGAAAAGTGTATTTTTCTTTATTATTTCATCTCTGTTTTATATGGATTCTCAAGGGAGAGTAATCTTCTGCATCTGCTTCTCCCTCCCTCTTTGAAGTTGATTATATGGACAGTTCAGGACAAGTAGCATGCAAAGATATTTTTCTACCGAGCAGTGAAACTTTGATTTGTGATTACATTTCCAGACTGAAATTGGTAAGGAAAAAAGAATCATATAGCTGGCCACTTTCAAAAGTCAGTTTTCAGATGGTCTTTTTAGACAGTTTGACCTGTGGCTCTTTAAAAATGCATTCAGGAATATTTCTGTAATTAGGAAACAAAACTTCAGGGAGCTAGCTGAAAGGAAATGGAGTTTTTAAATGACCAATAAAACACCCTTATGTACTGTAAAATGATTGCATTTATTATGCCAAAAATTAATAAGAAATTATATATTCATTAGAATTACTGTAGTAATACAAATATTGCTTTTTACGTATCATGGAAGCCATTAGCTATGTTAATAATTTTCTGCATTAAATAAAACCTACTGTTGATAGCAGTTTTGTATAAACAAAATGCTTTTGAAATAAAAAGGACTTTGCATCTAGGAAACTGCTGATCAGAATGATATTTCTTTGTGTAGGATGATGTTACCACCATGATTTGTGTGCCAATAATAGCATTTTCAAGACTTTTTTTGTAACCATACTTTACAAAAAGTGTTGTCAATGGCATTTCTGACTTCCAGATCTTTAAACATTGACTTCTGTAATTGTTTTGTGGTGCATATACATCCATCTACCCAGGTGTGCTCTGTTAAAATGAATGTTGATTGGGCAATATGCCCATTCAGTGGGGGTGATTTTTTCTTAAATGAAAAAGGCAAATCTGGAAGCTCCCTACCCTTTGAAGCAAATGCATCTCACCCAAGGGAAAGAACAGACTTGCTGCCTCTTACACTCAGTTACTCTGCAGGTTCCAGAAGGCAAAAAGGAGGGAAGAAAAGGTGAGAAGTGATCCCTTAAAAACTGTAATTTAAATACTAATTATATTAAAAGATAAATACAGTTTTTCTGGCAATAACTACATAGGGTCTGGTTCTTAACAAGGGCATAGTGAGGCAATGAGGTGTGAGGAGCTCTGTACTTCTTCTCCTCTTCATTGTCCTTCTCTGTACCTCCCACTGAACATCCTTAAGAGAAGAACGAAAACTTTTTAGCTGTCTTTCTCCACCTGAAGGGAACTTGCTATTGTGTACGTATGCTTACATCCATGCCTAAAAAGAATTGCCATAAATCATCCTGACCTAGCAATGGAGCATAAAGAAAAATGCAACCCTGATACAAAATTATTATGCAGAAGTATCTGTTTGCAACCATTGCCTATGTTCACCATATCTCAGCATCAGCTGGCAATATTCATATCAAAATCTAGAGGATAATAAGTTAAAAATAATCAATAGTCATTTATCATTTAATTTATTACTACTTCCTCAAATTCTAGAAGGGTGCTTGATATAATCAGCTGAAGATACATCATGATAATTTAATACATTAATAGTTAGAGGCTTCAATTGAAGCTTTAGCTCCTTTCAGGCCTTGATTATACATCTGTAAAATATGTCTTTCCAGCTACATTAATTGGTAGTTTGGCAGAAAAAAATGAAGCAAATTAACTTCTAATAACCATCTTTTACTAAATGTGTTTCTATCTTCTTGAATATAGAAAGACAGAATATTTAAATGCACTTTGCCTAGTGCACAGTGGGACTGTGACATTGGGGCCCTGTCTGGAGCCCGGTCTTGGGACCGAAGGCTGTGTCCCATGGTGCTGGCTCAGTTAGGAGCCTCCCAAACAACATCCAGCTAGGCTGGCCCTCAGTCTAGCCTTAAACTCAGTTGTTTAGGTTCTTCTGGACTCGTCCCTGCCCATCTGCAAAAATTGCTGCTGGGTCAGATGATGAGGCCACAGGATGAAACACACCTTTAGGATCCAGGCACTGGCTGCAAGCTTCTTTTGGTCAGTAGATGGAGTTGGATAGGTCTGAGTTTGAGGTTAGCTAGGTCTCTGGATCCAAGCTCTGGATTGAGTTCTGTTGGGCATTTATTTAGAAAGACAGCTCTGATTGATTAATGTGAAGAAAATGGTTAGCAATTAAAAAGTTAATTGATATTATCCTTGTGTGGCAGGTGACCAGAGCTACAGTCAATTTGCTATGGGATTGGACTGGACTTTCAAAAAAGAAATACAGGACTACAGTTCTCTATTTAAGATGTGGCAAAAAAATACTATTTCTTCCTTCATTTCCCTTCTTATTTTATAAGATATGAAGAAAAAATATCCTCAAAATCGCCTGGCAATGGGTAAAGGAAGACCTGGAGGCTCAGCTCCCTCCAATAATTGCGAATGATTAAGGACAAAAGGACAACCAATAAGCATGCTGCCAGGATTTGGCAATATTCTCTGCCTTCTGAAATAGTGTGCTAGTACTGCTGGTGAGACCATCCATCAGCCCCACAGACATTAAAAATGTGAATGACTATTTCTGGAAAAAACATTTGCACTATTTGTATTAGTTCTAGTAATAAAAACTCACGGCAGCAAAACCAATTCATACTGAAGCGATTCACACTGAAAAAATGTTTCTGTGGAAAGGATGAACAGAATAGCCAGAAAGAAATTTCTAAGAGCTACAAAGACTGTAACAAAAGCAGACATTGTGGCAGTAGAAAACAAATTGCCAGCTATTGTAAATCCTATTATTTGCTCAGTGTGCCTAAATAGCATACCACCAGGACTCCCACTGACATTACTAGCATGGAAATAGAATATTATTGTGAATGCATTTTCAAAATATTATAGAAGCCAATAGGGTCCACATAACTCTCTATAGAATATGCAATATAAGCTATCAAGCTCTCCTTCTCCTTTGGAGTCAAGAAAATGTGTTTCTTACACAGAGTGAGCCTGATTTCTGGCAAGGCCTCTGTTTTGCCACAATGAATATAAGTAAATAAAACTAGTGCACTCAAGGTTTAAAAGATGTTTTTACCACCTGATTTCCATTAGACTCATGCAGTCTGCTACACTGTTGACATGTTTCAATTTCATCACAAGACTTTTCTCTACGTGAGGCATGTTGTGAGGAAATGCGACATGTCACGGCTGAACATCATATCCATCCCTTCTTGCTCACCCATGGTCTGTTAGAGACGTTTCACATCAGTTGTTTTGGATACAAAACAGGTGACACAGAGTATTGCAAGGACGTTGAGAAAAGTTGAAAAAAAAGAATCTGTAAAAAAAAAAGTGTTTTGCCCAAACCTGTCCTATCTATCAAAATTGTTTCCTCCCTCCGGGCTAAATTATTGGTTTATACACAGCTTTCAAAGGAAGTGAGAGGGTTTTTCAAAATCCCATTTCTCTTTTCTACTCTGCAGTTACATTGTAAAAAGCTCAATCATACTTCAAAAGACAAACAGTTCATTTTGTTGGTGACACATTGAGGAAAACATGTTCCCACACAAGCATGTGTGCTTGCACACACACATTCTACACTCTCTAGAATAAGCTTGCATCAGAATATTTTGAAAAATTTATACGAGATTTACAAGTTTTAATAATCAAAACAGTTTGAAGATTTAGATTCTAAAGCAATCAGAAAAATAACGATTTTTACAATAAAAGTTGGAGAATTAAATCACTGGCAAACACAGGCAAAGACTTGGGTTCACCAATACAATTGTAAATTCAGTTCTTACAGCTCAATTGTTTTCACTGTCATATGACACTAATTTAGATGTCATAATTTCCCATGAGAATTTCACAATAAGATACAATAAAGAATAGTTTGCTTCAGATATTAACTATTAAAAAATAAACCAAACAAAGTGCTATGTAAGGAAATATATATACAATTTTAAATTTTGATTACACATACTCTCTGATACATTTCTTACACGATCCTAGAAATTTAGATATTCTCAGGTTTTTTAGCTTACCCTATCAACTCCATGGCAAAGCAGCCTCTTAAAATCATCATTTTAATAGATGGATAATTTGCTTGAGAGATATGACTTTTGATTCAGTGAATTTACTATTTCTCCATCATTTCTAGCATAGAAGCTTTTCTGTCACTGTAAAACAATTTCAAGAAATAAGTTTTCTGCGGTCACTGGTGACTGGTTTTTATTTGGTCCATGTGCACAAAGCCTTGGATTTTCAGTTCTTGCTTTTCAATTTTAACATGAGTAATTTACTTAAACTTTAAAGGATTCCATGTGTGGTTGCAAAAGGGAGCTGGGGCTGCATGAAAATAGCATGTATATAAAGACTTGGGGAGATTGGCAGCACTGGGTTTGAAATTATAACAGTAAAATTTTCCAGAATAAACTCAATTTATATAACTCCCATTATGATTTTCAAGCCCATTAAAAGCTTATAAAAAAAAGCCTAAAATATTTTATGTGAAACAACATTTCCAATTTCATGCAGAATCAGGAAGATTTGAGGAAAAATCTTGCTACCATCGTGGGTAGAGTTTTGGTAAAATTCTATAGTATCTTTAAGATCTTATTGTCCATGTGTGCATCTGTGCATTTGTGTGCTGAGCACATATTTTGCTACAGCACTACCTTTGTTTTGGTAAAATTTGATGTCCTGTTTACAGTGAAAATTTCATAGAACGTACATGTTGTGAGCACCTTGTGGGAGAGATAAGTGGTGCCTTCACAGGAAACTCAGAGCAAATTCTCCTTGTGCAGCTTGGATTTCTCGGCATGAATATCTAATGTGGAGCACTGAATACGATCTCTACAGCACACCTGAGGGAAGCACAAATGTTCACATGAATAGCAGCAGTACCAACAGACAGAGAGCAGATTAGCAATATGTGAGGTGGAATAGATTTTAACTTGCCTGATAAAAATCTCTCAGCTCATTCAAGAAAGAACACAAATTTACCAGCCTAAGTTTCAGGTTGCTCGCAAAATTAATTGCAAACCACACACGATTAAACATTTACAGCAGATCTTGAACTGCTTTATATTGCTGGAACATCATGAGCCATGCTATGCACATTCCACATCATGTTACATGTGTTCATTTCAAAATTTCATTTTCAAATTGCACATTTTATTGCACCTTCCGAGCTTTTCATGCAGAAGGAGTGTTAAATCTCCTAATGCAAACTTCAGGACATCAGTGTGAATCTCACTAAGCAAGACTCACTGCACATTAAATATCGTTTGAGTGCTACAGCTGAGTGAAACCATAAATGTATGGATGGATTCAAAATAAATAATGGAAACTATGTCATACTAGTATTTCTAAGACTTTCAAACAAGTACCAGCATATACTAACTGCAAAAGTTAATAGATTTTACATTCTAGCACATCCCACACCTGCAAGTGACTGCACACCTCTGCCCACCTGTAATTATTGGCTTTTTATTTGTAACAAACAGTGAGAAAAAAGAATCCCACAAATACAGAGTCATTATGGGAAATGTAAACAGTTCAAATGAGACACAAGTAGTGTTTAGATTAGGAAGTGGAAAGCCACTATCCTGCACTTAAATACAGTGGTTGGACAGCTAATGCATCAAGCAAATTCCAGCAGCTTGGAAATGCGGGCACAAAAACAATGCAAACTGAACAACTGTGATGAATAATTGAAATCATACCCTCAGTGCCAGCTTCCCTGCACAATTTTGCAGCTTGACACAGATTCAAATTTTATAATGTTTGTACAACATGAGTTTCACAGAGCACAACTAAAATGATCTCACATGGAGAAACTCCTTCACAATGGGGCTGACTGTGTATGTGTAAATGCCCCAGCAGTGTGCTTTAAACTTTGACTTTAGCTCTCTACTGATGTAATCTAGTAAATAGAATTAAGAAGTACCTGCTGGAGACAGATGTCACCTGTTCACTTCCAGTTGTTTCACGTGCATCCTGTGAAATTTTTTGCTTCACCTGCAGCTTGTACAGTCTTGACAGAACACAGATTTTGTCGAGACGTCATGAAATGTGTTGTACAACCATATTCACAATTTTTGTTGCATAAATATCTCCATGTCTTGATGCTGATTTGCCTTCAAAACAAACTCAGAAAATAATGAATGGGAAAAAAAAAGATAATAGCGTGTATATATTACAGGTATCTGCTTTAAGTTTGGAGGGACAAACCTGTTTTATCAATATATAATATTGCCACCTGACTTGGTAGCTGTTCGCTCTTCCTCAATCCTAGTAGCTCTGAGGGAGCAACAGCACATACTAGAGTACATTTCCTCCTGTCAGCCAGCCAAAGGATTAGAGCTGGAGCTGCTATTCACTACTCAACCTTAGCATCAAAACAAGTTGTTTTTTTTTTCTTTTTTAAACTACGATTTGAATTTGCTAATGACAAAGGCAACTCCCAGTGGGTGTGACAATCATGAGATAATCAGCTTTAGAGGATTAGAGGACCCCGGGGGTGTGATTAGCTCAGGTTGGCAAAGCCCTCTGTCCTGAATTAATTCAGAAATTAATATTTGCATTCTAACACTGCATCTTAGTGAAACTGATTTCCAGCCTATGATTTTTTTTTTCATTAGGAAAAGCAATTCACATTGCACAAGACAATTGGAAGCTGTTGTTAATGAAATGTGAGATGATTAAGCAATAAGGATCTGAATTTTGTGTGATTTACTTCTGCCAATGATCTTTCAATGCAAAGAACATGTTCATTGTTATTTTTAGTCCATCTTTTTCCTACACTTTCATTAAATGCTTGATGGAATATTTTCAATTCATTTGATTCCATGGTTGACAATCAGATAACTTTTCCTTCCTTAATTAGCAATTATCAACTGTACAGAAATACTGAATGCCATTGGGTTTGCATAATAAACAAAAAGCAGAAGTAATGATAGCAAGTTTGCTGAACTGAAAATACACCTTTTGTGCACTTGCCAGCTATTTGGGAATTTGGAATGGTGGTACATACTTATGGAGGCACTGGTGAAATGAGCTATGTCTGACAGTTGCACTAAATCCAGCCAGGCAAAATTGTCGCCTGACACACATTTAGCCAATGCTTCTGATAAAATAGGCCAGAGAAACATAATCTGACAATGCAGCAGTAATTTAAATCTGTTTTATCAAATAAAGGAAAACAATTATGTGCAATAAGAAACACATAGAGATTGTATGGCTACCTTTTTGCTCTAGGAGAGATCATTATGTGTGGAGGATAATAGACGAATAGCAACCACGTGGGCTGCTTAGTATGGCTTACATGTGCACTCCCTCTTTTCTTTATTTCTATTTGCCTGCTGGTTCCACAATCTGTTCTTCAGTGTTGACAATTTCTTGGACACATATTTTTTGTAACCTACTTGTTCTGATCATGTATCTCAATTTCCATGTCTATAAAATGAATATGATAGCAATAGTGAATTCTCCAATGGTTGAAATTTAGTTACAAAAACCATTAAATACCATCAGTAAAGAAAATTAATTTTGCACTTTTCTTGCCTGAACTTACTTTTTTTCCTTCTCTTTGGGGTAAATAAAAATAATTCTATTCCAGTATTGTTTACATTCCCATCACAAATTGCTTTTTAACTGAACAAGGATGTCTAATAGTAGTCACTTCTGACTTTCTGCTTTACTGTTCCATTCTTCTGTCATATCCACCAAATATTATGTAATCTGTTTATAAAATGTTGACCTTGAATTGTGTTAGATTTTTCTGCTACATTCCCAGGGAGAAATGGATGATTATTTTTTTGTTTAACTGCATTGTCTGCCTAAATACTTCAAAGCATTCAGCAAAAGCTGAACTTTTATTTCTTTACCAGTAGTAGCAATAGTCATAACTGTAGCCCTGGTGACAGAAAAGCAGCAAAATTGTGTAAAAGCCAATACTTAAGCCTCTTAGCCTGAGTATTAAATTGTCCTTCGCTATGTGGACCTGGAGAAAGGAAAGGAGTACAGACTGTAGTTGATGGGCTTTCATGGACTTTCTTGAATCATAGCACATGCTAATCCAAAACCTGAAGTTTAGCTACTACTTTGTTCTTAATATTTGCATCTGTCTTGTTCCCTCAGGAACCTTCTGTACTTAATATCCTTTATTAACATGTTAAATGGAAATTTTAAGAGAGTTTCTATGGTTCTGTATCCTTGTTGAGATTCTCATCCCTTAAATCCCTTTTTCAACCTGTTTGTCTTTCTTCTCCTAGTAATCTCTTTTTGAGTATGCACCCACCCACTGAAAAATTTATCCATGGGTTTTATGGTTTGAAAAGTGTGTCTTAAAAGCTGAAAGTCTAAATGGAGTGGTGCAAATCTTATTGGCATATATTGCCACAAAGCATTAAATGTAAAAGCAGACTTCTTGTGAGCACTGCCGTCATTAATAGCCTGGCTGTGGAAAAGTTCTAGACATAATTCCAGTTCGATTTTAGGGGGTGCACAAGTACCTCCATAATTCTGGCTCCTGAGGACGGATGAAGAAACAGCTTTTAACTGTAAATGATCTTATGCAATGGGAAGCAGTCAGAGTGAAGGCAGCTTCATTGATACCATTGCAGTTCATCCATAATCAGTACAGCACATTGCCAAAATTGTATTCTGTATTCTGCCTAATAACTACTACTAAGTCTGTGTCCATTGTACAAGGACAGTACCTTCCTAAGGTGCACATTGCCAGTCTCAGTAGAGGAGACAAGAGGAATAACTGCACTCCTTCCAATATGACTGCAGCCAAAACCATCACTGTTTGGGATTTTTTCCCTGCAGCCACAGTCAACAAAACCTGCAGAGTTGCTGCCTGTCAGAGGACAAGCTGCTGCTGTACACAACTGAGCAAATAATGCTGCCAAAGTGAGAGTGCTTTGCAGGGCTGGCCCTCTGCTCCTTCAGAGCAGCCCCCAGCTGAGCCTGCTCAGATCCAGGCAGACCAATCACTCGAGGTAAAAATGCTGCAGAAACCCTGGAATAAGAGGATGTGAGAAATCTCCCTGTTTCCTATATGGGCTGCTTCTCTGCAGAAGTATTATGTCACAAACAAAGGAATAGAGGGACCAAAACTTAAAGGTGCAGACATATATGTCCAGCATGACATTCACGGTGACAGAAATGTGTGTTGAAAACCTGTGTGGGGACTTTTGAAATTCCACAATGTTCCTTTCTGTGTCTACAGGTGCTGTTGTGTTTCAAAACTGTGAACCTTAATGTTTCCATTTCAGCTGTTAAAGTACTTTGCAAGTTTCTTTTTTTCACCATTTTTAAGTACTGAGTCCCTTGATGTACAGGGAACAGACTTTTTTTTTTTTTTTTGCAATGCATATTGAATGATTCACACTATATCATTTTAGCATGATATACAACTGTAGTACAGCATATCTTTTGTATTTTCCTTAAAAGGGTAAAGAAGTCTTAAAAATGTTTAAAGCTGAGTTTTATCCAAATAAAAAAGCATTGGCTGCATCCAGTCAAATAGCGTGGATAATAGGTCACTGAACTGGATAGATTTTTCTCAGGCCCTTAATGCTATGATGAGCATGGTTGTGAAATTTCTGCTACACATATTACAGATAATGGATTTCAGCTGTCACTCAAAAAACATATTTTCAGATGCTGTATTGTGTTTACAACAAAAAAAAGTTTTAATATTTTATTAGAATAAAACTTACGGCAAATTTTAAAAAAGGTTTATTCTGCTACCAACTTCCTAAGATTAACTGGCAGGATTAGGGTAGGTAGCAGCAGTGCAGCAAATATGATGGAAATGGATATCTGGGTTCTCTAATGGTATTTTAACCATTCTGCTGTTTGACAGCAGGGGCCATGGAGAGGGTCATATTTAGCACTCATTAAAATACAAGAAATCTGGCTTCTGTACCAAGTCTGATTATAAAAATATCTATTCTGGAATTCATATGTGGTGGTCTAAGTTTCTATTTTTGAGCAGTCACAGCCAGAGCAGTTTGCACCAGTGAGTTGCTCTGAGGCTTGAGGCACTGAGGTAGTGGTAGGGACCACCATCTGAAAGGCTGGGAGTCCTTTAAATCCTCAGCCTGTGTTCAGTCCATGAGCATGGGCCACATCTTGTCACCAGGGTGAGCCATCATTTCTGCTCTGGCTCTGTGTCCACCCTGACCTTCATGTGGGAAAAGATTGACTCTTGGAACTTCACAGAGGAAGAGATTACAGATAAGGATTGAAAAGAGAAGTAACCTGAGCAGTATTGATAAAATATGAATTAAAGCTTCAGATCTTACCTTTTAATAAAATTTCTGTGTCCAGGAAATTTTCTTTGCAAAATGGGAGTTTACTAAGTTTGCCTCCTGCAAAAGTAACTGTCAATAGGTAAGCCTTTTGTAAAACTTTTCTCCTCAACAAGAGATTGTCATAGAACCAAGCAGAAAATGTCCTCACTTAGCAGTAATAAAAAGGCCTAAATAATCCATATATTATTTAATTGTCTGTACATTGCTTTTTTTCTGTACCCTATAAAATTTGTAAAAAGGTCTTTCAAAGACCTTTCTATCTGTAAAAAGTTGCTAATCTTGAATTTTGTGCAATATTTTAGCACTGTTGTTCTACTCTTCCCTCACACAAAATACTAATTGGGTAAGCATCATAGACACATACAGTCCAACATTTGACACAGCTCAAATGCAGATTAACTTGTGTGTGCTTTTTTGCATTTCTGTCTCGTGGGAAAGGAACTACCAATGTCAGTGTTTCACGTTCCCAGAAGATTTTTCTTAACAAAAATGTAATTACTAGATAGCCTGCTATTCTGTGTGTAAACACAAAGCTGCAATTAATACATAATAAATTTCAAACCTAAGATACAGAATCAGTTTCCAGAAAGCACCCAAAGTATATGAAATTCTATGTCACATTTGTAACACAAATGCTCCCACAACGCTGTCCTCTAGAGGAAAATGAATACTTGTTTTCAGTCCATAAAATGTGAGCATGTCCAAGCTGATGTTTAGTGTAGAAACAACTCTGCAGCATGCAGTGCTGCAGTGTAATTCTGAATCACTTTAGAAAGTAGTTGCAAGAGCTATTTTGTTACTGTCCCTCTCACAGTAGCAAAAGTACTAGCTGATCAGTATTCTCCTACCCTCTCCCCATCCCCTTCCTTCCTCCCCAAAATATAGATGCTTTGGGTTAAGAATACAAAAATAATGACTTTTCTTGGTATTTATGAAACAATTTGTTCTACAAAAAGCTGTCCTTTCTGAAAAGGACATTCAAATTGTTGCTTCGGTGATAAATCAAAATAACCTTTCATGAGAGGCACGTTGTGGGGCACACACATCTTGAAACATCTTATAAGTAAACTTAAATATATGCACTGTAATTTCAAAAGACCTCCTGTCCTTTCCCAATGTAAATCTTCTTTTAAAAAATAGAAATCTTTGAAGATGTATGACATAAGATAAGATTTTGCTATCAGCCAATACCCACTTGAGAAAAACAGGCTGATTCACCAACTGACAACAAGGTTAAAAATGAGATTTGATCAGAAATTTTGTCCAGAATTAATTAACGGAAGGATAAAAACTGATTTTTTAAGGCTAGACTTTCTCAGCTTGATCTACATTTATTTTCTGTGTTTTAATATTGTGATGACAGTTCTATGTCTGTCTGCTAGCAATGTCCAAATCCCTTCTGATTACTTTTAGAAGGAGCAGAGTGGCTGCTTAGCTGCAGGAAAGGAGCAGAGGCACAGAGCTTCCTGCTCTCTGCTTTGCCTTGATTGGATTAGGAGATGATCAGCTATGGATCTTAGAGCTGCATTTTGGATCTTCAAGAGTGGAAATTTTCAATAATCTTTCCCTAGAAGAAATTTTTTAAAAATTATTTAAATTGTCGTCTTAATTGTCATTAAGTTGTTCCTTTTCCAAAATCATGCAGATTATTGGTTGTTTTCCTAGAGTCTATCAAGAAAATGAAAGTATAGATGCAAATTTTGCAGCTTAGGTCTGTCTCTAATATGTGTCTATTGAGGAAAAATCCTTTGCAAGTGCATTTAATTCTTTGGATTAAAAGTTTAAAGGTGAAAGTAAAGCACAAAAGACTTTGTGCTTTCAATTCATATTAATTCATAGAAATATATCTGAAAGGGAAAAAGATGCAGATTTCTTGACAGAAAGAAGAAGGTGAGGTGAGACAAATTATGCTAAGACTCTGCATTATAATTAAAACTTCTAATTGCCATTTCTAAGGCCTACCATTTCTAAAAAGCATACTTTTAAGCAAAAGTACTGTTTAAAGACAAAAGGTCATCTGGTTAGGGCTCAAAAGAAAAACTCCTGGATGAGTTTCTGATTTTGAGCTCTGTCTTTACTACTACTGTTGGATGATGTAATAAATTAATCCAACAGCATCACAACTTGATGATTATTATCTTACTGATTTACACTATTTCCTTCAAAATAACCAGTGTTCTAAATTCTCTGAATGAAATTCAAACCTATTAATATTAATGAATTATACAAAAGATAATTTTAGATCTTGCAGTTGTTCACAAGTTGAAGTAGAAAGGTATCTTCAGAAAAAAAATTTGTATCACTCTAAATAAAATCTGGGGAACTGAATTAAATATATGCCATCCTATTGAAGAGGTCTGGGCATATCAGGTTTCTTTTGCATCAATTTATCAGTCTTCTTCTTAGTGAGAATCCTACTATTGCAATGAGGTGTGATGGTACATGGCTAAACTTCATACTGGCCTTAACCCACTGGTTAATAGAAGCAATGGAAAAGACCCTGATTAAAACAAATAAGGCATCTTAACAAACATTCAGAAAAAAACATTACTTTGAATATCATTGAGTGATTTTAGACAACTATGGCATCTCAATTTGATCCCCATTGCTATAAGTTTATTGCAAGTACAATTTTGATTTTAAATGGTAAACTGCACCTTCTTATCTTTTTCCCTTCATTCATAAAAGACTGGATTTTAGCTTCTATTTCCTCAGGAAACATGAACTCTGTTAGCATAAAAGTCTAATGGCAGACTGTGGCTTACACTGTGCATGGTGTGGTGCTATCTGTTGTTACCTGCCAGGGCTAGCTATTGGTGTTCTAAACTGGACCAAGAGGAGCCCATGACATGCCCAGCAATGCTGCATTGACATGCTGTTCACTCAAGAGAGGGCAGTAAAATATGACATTGGTTTCTGACTGGTGAGTTGGTGGGTCAGAACCTTCCTGGGAAAGACAAAATCTGTAAATCTGGAAGGGTTTACTGCTGTCATCACTAGAGAAAGGTTGTTATGTCCGATCCTATCCCATCATCTACATGGCTTCACCACCTATCCAGTGTTCCTAGTGTTAGTAATTACCCTAAAATATGAGATCATAATGGAAACTACTTGTTGTGTGTGGTAGGGAGTTAGCGAACTGTTATTACAGCTCTCCGTGCTGTTACTTGTGAACAGGTTTCTGGAGCTGCTGGATCCTTCAGTTTCTCTCATTTAGCACAGTTATGTTTGATCAGCAAAGGATGTTAGTTATTGGAGATGAGTTTTCACTGATACAGGTGTGTTTAGTCAAGTGTGAGATGTGTGACACTGGATCTCAGCTAAGAAAGTGAGGTATTAATCGAACTTAGAGCACCTTCGAGTTCAGTCCTGATCTCAATATGCTGAAGCAGGACAAAATGGTACAAATACGAATGAATATAGAACAGAAATAAGGAGAAAATGTTTCAAATTCTTATAATAGTGAAGGTCTGAAAGACATTTCTACTAATAAAGGGATTGTTTTGAATTCATAACTCTGTTTCAGTAGGACATTGATTGACAGAAGTGTTTCAGTGTTGGAATACTGGCCTTGATTGACTAAGTTTCCATCCTGTGTTTCTAAGGCTATTTACATGCAGGTATGTATGTATCTTCACTCACTTGAACTTTAAATCTGGTAATAAATCAGTGGGAATGTTCACAGTTCCATTGTTAACATGATTAAAGGCTGAAAGGATCAGGGCTTTGACTTTCCATAATTTAGTAAAAGGAACTTACGAGTCTGAACTACTGAATATTACCAAAAATGCAAACAGTTTCTAAAGTCTGCTGTGGTACAGACAGAGGAGGCTGTGGTCTCACAACAGAAATCAGAAATCTTGAGGAATGCCCTTAGAGTGTTTTGGATTTTCTTGTTTGCTTCATCCCCCGAAAGACTGAAAGAACTTTGGTCCACCAAGTTGTGTGACATTCAGTTTTTCTTGAATTCTGCATTTCACTTGCATGCTTTCCATGTGACTGCTCTTAGCAGGGAACAGAGTGCATGCTTAGCAAGTGTCCTTAGTAAAAGCCAGATTTCACAAAAATTATTTAAAAATACATCTCCAACTATAATCACACTTTACTTCATATTAATACAGGTTTTAAGTCTGAGTAGATTTTATAGTATAAAAAAGCACCTTCTTTGTCTCTATATGAGTCAAGTGAATAAATCACCATGAATAATTTATAAGATGAATTGAAGTTCTTCTTTCATGTACCACCTACGTGAAATAATTTCATTTATTTTACTTTTTTTTCTTTAAATTCTGAGGTAATATACAGATCTGAAAGCAGAGCTTCCTTACCTAATGGTGCCTGGTCAAATAAGATCCATGTTTTTGTGTCTTGAATGGATGAGCAGAATATAAATATGTTGTGGAAGCAGATGTTATAATTACAGATTTTAAATCTACCTTTGACAAACACTGCTTAATATGAAACCTGCTCTCAGAAGTTATTATCAGGAGCAACGCAAATAGGATAAGATGCTTACATAAATCAAATACAACAGAGTAATCAGGATCGTCTCTGAATTCACGTGCAGGTATTTTTGTGGTGAATCCTCTTTTGGGATAGGTACAGAGGGGTGAGCTGCCTGTTCTAAAGGTGCTGAAGCACCCCTGAGGTGTAGGGCAGTGTGCAGGGGCAGGGGCACAGGGCAGGCAGACAGCATGGGCTCCAGAGGGAGCAGCACCATCCTGACAAGGCATGGCTGAGCCAGTCCAGTATTCCCTTGGTCCATCACAGGCTGCCTTTAGGAGTAGGAGCTGCCTTCCTCCTATGTCTGTACTCTGTACCATCTCACAATGAATCAGGCCTATGACACCTACTTTATAGAGAGTTTTAGACTCTTAATCCTATTTAAATTTTAATGTGAATGTTTGTTATAGTTTCTATAATTTGAGGCATTAAAAGCAGATGAAGCATCTTTAATCATAAAAGCTTCATTGCTCTAATTTATGATACCTGTGTTTTAAGCCCCACCATGAAGTGGGTTGTGTTTGGGGGGGTTGATAGTTCACAGTAAGCAAATGTGATCCATCAGGAAATCTGTTTACATTAAAACATTTTGACAGCACCAGTAATTAAACCTGTTTCCCGGGTGCAGAACAATATTTTAAATGCCCCTCTGGCTGCAATACCACTCAGGTTTGTCTGTCTTTCTCCCTTACCATCCACTGCAATAACAAAGTAAAGAGAAGATGGGAAAGTATAAGGAGGGCTGGACTAGCAATTAATAATCTAAGTATACAATCAGAATGTTAAAATATAGTTTTAACTGATTTGTGCATTATTTGTATGACACTGAAATGATCCATTTTGCATTTCCATGTGCTTGAGAAAGAGTAAATAGGAAATCATGGCACTAGAACTTGCTGCTGTGAAAAGTTATAGCCTAACATGATCATTTCTGACTTTGAAGTGTGAGTCGGCTCTGGAACACAGCTACACCAAGCTTTTTATGCAGACAGCATGTGATTTTTTTCTGTGAACCTTGCTTTGAATAACAGTGCATGAAAACTGGCAAACCCTAAAAACCTGATGAACTCATGAGAGTATAATTTGGACAAGTACATACTTGTGCCATGAAGCCAAGGGTAAGGTCTTTTAGACTTACACACAACATAACTCAGATGCTCCCTGTCAGACTGACTAAATTCTAACGCCCCTGCTCATGCTAACTTGCTTCCTATCAGCTCCAACTCAAAAGCCCCAAACTGACAGGTCACCATGCACTTATTGATATTTTTGAGAGTAACCAGTCAGTTCTGCTCTTCTCTTCATGGACCAACACAGCAGGTTACAGTCCTGCATTTCCAACCAGGCATCTGAGGCCTTTGAAGGAAATCTTTGGAAGAAAACTCCCAGGCACGGGTGTGCTCTTGGTGCTTTAGCCAACAGAGAATTTTGTTATTCTGAGGACGAGGCCCTGGCACACATGGCTCTTTAATTCTTTCCTGGTTTTTGCAGGATTGTCGAGGTCACTCTATCAGAAGTGGGGAGCTCGGCCTGGGAAATCTGATTAAGTTGGGAGCATGTGGTAACTTCTGGCAGTGGGTTTGAAAGCAGGAATAGCAATCCATCATGAGAAGTTTTGAGAGGGAACAGGACATTCACAGGAGGTGTGATAAAGAACGACTTAACACTACCCTATTGCACAGCCAAATATGTTGCTCTTTCCAATACAATATTTTCTACAGCCAATGCACAGAGAATTTTCACCACTTGTAAATGCTTGAGAGCATGTCTATCATATGCTTAACTGAAGTATTTATCACTTAAGAACACCCTTAAAAATATCAGAAAGCTATAATTTTTGAAATACTAAATGTCATCATTATTATTCCTACAGTTTTTATGCAAATACATGCTTCCCCCCGAGCTTGAATTCACTGAAAATTAAATGGAACAGCTTTTTTCCCCTTTCATGTATTTTTCCCCATATTGTGAAACAAGGCATTGCACAAAACTGGCATGTCACTTGTACAATCTATAATCGTTATAATACAACCTTAAATGCTGAATCAGAAACTCTGGGATATCTTCATACTCAGTGCTAATTGAATAATTTCTCTGGCTGCCCACCAGCTCTGCAGTGTGTCAGGAAGCTGTGTAGAAATACTAGTATCATGGGTCTAAGCCTGGTGCAAATGAGAACCACATCAGAATCAAAGGGATTTTTGAGTAGTTATTACTTTCTGTAAATCTATAAACATGCACAAATATTTGCTAGAAGCAGGAGCAACTGTTCACCATCCATTTTATTGATAATGGAAGTGATCTGATCTAGCACAGCTATAACAACCATGTTTTTATACATACAGTACAGAAGCTATTTGTTTAAAAACCACAACACTGCAGATCACCTGGGACTTTGCTCTTAAAAGAGAAAATATTATCATTATTCATAAAGCTATTATCAGAGGGTGTGTGGGCTCTGTGTCCTAATGCCTGTACACGCTGCTCAGCTGAAGTGCAGCACACTCATTTCTATCTGGGTTTCTAGGGTAAGAGGCTGCCTGGATCACCAGAAAACTGGCAAAGAGTGTCTCCTAAGCAGTGTAAGGAGTATCTGTTAGGAGTAGTTGTAAAACCCTGTGCTGCAGGAAAGTTCATAGTTTGCAGCAATGACTTGTGTTTGTCGTACAAAATCCCAGCTCTGTGCCACGCTGTGTGCTGGTGCTGTATCTGTTTAGTGTTTATATACCAACAATCAAAGTACTCCTGTAACCATGGGACTGGGTCATGTCCTG
The DNA here is from genome assembly GCA_034509425.1 of Eopsaltria australis. NCBI lineage: Eukaryota > Metazoa > Chordata > Aves > Passeriformes > Petroicidae > Eopsaltria > Eopsaltria australis. The sequence goes on from JAVTVJ010000030.1 coordinate 5,995,529, forward strand.
TCTTGTTCATTGGGGAATTAATTGTACTTGTTTTAGAGTTAGCTGTTAAGGAGATTAGGAAGGTGAAGCGTAGCAGGGTGGCTGTGGTTGCATGGCAACTGGAAAGAACAGTAACATCTGGTATTCTTAATTTTCTTAGAACCTATAGGTCTTTGTGTCATTGTATGAGTATTATTATTTCTACAACCATGCCTCATTTTTCTTATTTTTTAGCCAATAGCTAATGTCCTTGATGTTACCAGTTGACCTAAGGGCAAAGTTAGATATAACATTGGATGCTGTGATGTTAAAGTCAGCTTCCTAATTGCCAGACACTGTTAGCCCCAGAGGACACTCTCCAGCAGCAGCATAGAGGAAAAGGTCTTTCCTCACAGGAAAGACCAGCTTTGAGGTTAGTCAGCCAGTGCTGTGAGCTACTTCAGCTTAGGGTGTGTCTCCTGAAACAATCGATCTAGTAGAAGTTTTGTTTACTCTCCATCTGCAGGACTATTTCTTTCCTTTTAGGAGGGCAGGAAGACCAGGCCATCTGTCACAAGAATGGCTTCTATAAGGAAAACTGCATTAAGTGCACTTTAACTCCTCTTTCTTCATAATTTCCCCACTTGTGACTCTAAATGTTTTATGTTTTATTTCTGACAAGCTAAGGAGCCTTATTAAAGCAGTACTTTACTTCATTCATTTTTGAAATAAAAGCTCAGTAAGTGATGTGGTGTCAAGTGTAGTCCAGGCTGGTTTTGTCTGCCTTTAGCATTTGACATCACTCTCCCACCACATGGCTTTCTTCAGTGGTTACTTTAAAATAAAAGGAACAACAGGGTTTTCCACAGAGCTTCCCACTAGGGAGCTGCAGACATTGGGCAGACTCAGCAAGTGCCACAGCACTTGGCTGGTACAGAGCCTTGGAAAACCTCCCTGGCCTTGCCACACCAGGGACAAGGTCTATTTTAAGCTCTCCATGCCTCTGTAGGCATCCAAACCAGCCCATTTCTAGGGCAAAGCTGCTGATTTCATCAAATCTGACTGACAGTGGAGCTTTGGGGAGCAACAGATCCAAGGGAGGGTGAATATGCTCCCCACACTGCTCAGCACTTCTCTCCTCTGGAGCCACTGATCTGCTCAATGCCAGGCAGAAAATAAATGCCAAAAGTCTGCCAAAGCTCTTTTTTCAGCCTGAACCCATTGCTGAAAGAACAAGCAGAGACCCGGAGTTCCGTGAACATCAAGGAGGATCTGTTTTCCTCAGTCAATGAACTTCAGTGAACCTTGTGTGTGCATTTGCTTGGCTGCTACAATTCTCATTGTCTCCCAAGAAGCTGTTGAGAGCATTTTGAAAAAGCTAACAATTGTATAAATGTAGCAAACTGTTTTTTCTTCTATTTTAAAGGATTGACTAGACTAGCAGATTTTATAACTGATGCATAAAAATTTTCCTTTGCATATTCTGCCTTTAAGACTTCATTTTATAAAACCACCTTTGTAAATCCTCTTTTGCTACTTCCTATTCATCCTTTTGTTCTGATCTTTTTGAGACTCAGCCCAGATTAGAATTCATCATGTCTAAAAAAAATGAGATGCTAAAGGTATTCTTTTTTCAATGTGCATCTCCAGCCTTTCTTGACAGGCTGTCAAGAAATATGTCTCTAAAAAGCCAGGTTAGATCCTCAGAGACAACCAGTGATGCAGTTCTTAGTAATGTGCTAAAACCCAGCCAGAGTGCACCTTATTGTTGCTGTGTGCAGTGATGTGACATGTGAGTTATTTGTTTTCTCTGCCATAAGATAGCATTAGGGGATATAATGTGAACAGATCACTCATTTGTGGAAATATTTATGGTGCTGCTTTCGAGGGATCATTCAATTCAAAAGCAGATGGCAAAGCATGGATATTCATGGACTGTTTTAAAAGCTATCTTAGGTAAAATGTTTTCACACAGAGCAGCTAAAGCCTGTAACATTCTGATATTTTACAACATTTATTACTTAATGTTTACATATATTTACAATAAATCTTCATAAATGCTACTCAAGCAAGAATTTGCTAGTTCCAGTTTCTATTACAGTATATCCCATGAGCTCTTTATGGCTCAGGCCCCTGACCCTGCAAGTATCTACACGTGACTTCAATAATGCTGAGGTGAGGGGCCCTACTGTGTTCAGAATTGTTTGCAGCATGGCAAACTCTGGGAACATGTGTCAAGATTTTCAGTTATCTGGGGATTTGAAGCCTCCATCTCATTACAGCTAAAAGGAGTATAGCTCTAGAAGTGATGATCTTGTCTGCTCAGAACTGCAGAATCCTTCTAAGGTGTTACTTTGAGCATCCAGAAAACAAATCTTTTTAAAAGATTATTTCCAAAGGCTTTATTATTCTGCAAATACAAATTCAGGTAAATGTGAAGTAGCTGTTTTGATAATTTCATGTCATTCTTGCCCCGTTGCTCGAAGCTCAGCTTTCCATGGTTCAATATTTTGAAAAGGAGGTGAATAAAAGTCCACTATTCGTGTTGAGTTGGAGAACTGGCCTTTTTAATAGAATATTTAACATATCTTAGAATGCCACCAATTTTTAAACTTCCTGATTGATTGGTGTCCCTCACCCAGCATTCCCTGGGCTGCCTCTTCCTTACTGCCTTCTGCTCCTTCAGGAAATATCCACATGCCTTTTCCACATGGTGGCTTTAGAGACCCACACACTGAAGTTTGACATAAAAGGAAAAGAAATTATCAAAATATACTTTGAAACTATTCCCTCAGTAAAATTCGTGACACAGCACTTTGCTTTACCCATTTCAGCTGTGTTCACTTGCAGTGCTCTTGTTCTCAGCTGTCTGACATTTAAGATACACCTCCATTACATTGCAGTGCTTCAGTGTGGGCTCTGTGCCTGCCTTTGGTGGGTTCTGGCCCTGGGAATGAGCTGTGCCAGAGCCTGACTGGTTGGGGTGGGCACAGCCTGGGGCTTTTCCCTGTGCCTGGGGCTGGGGCTTGCCTGCAATACAGGAGCTGCTGGGAGTGTGGGGCTATTGTCAGTTTTGTGCAGGCTCATTTCCACAGGGTGGGCAGGTGAATTATTGAGGTTTTCTATCACTGAGGCTGTCAGGCTCTGTGTGATGAGTAGCATTGATAGAGGAAGTAAGGAGTGAAGTGCATTAAGATACCACAACTGTTTCCTAAGCAAATGTCTTTTGAAGTGCCTGTTTTAATATTTTTTTATAGCTGTATAAATATGGAGGTGTAGTGCTGAGTGTGGGTCAGACTATTTTGGTTGTGGTCTGTCTTGTTTCTGAAAAACTACTAGAACTGGGATTGAGTAGCTTGAACTTTGCTGAGTTGAATGCACTGGTCCCTGTGCTGCTGGAATATCATCAGATGTTAGGGAGAGGTTTTTATCCTTTTTACTGTTTCTAGTCTTGTTATGGCTCTCATGGTAATAAAAATTATTACTAGAGAGTCCTGCTTCTTCTCTCTCCCTCATCCACCTCTGCCTTGGTGTAGTTATTTTGTGTTGAAATTGAAATAAGCCCTGTGAGTGCATGTGACCTCACCCACTGTGGGCTGTGCTTGTTCTTCAGCAGTGCTTTTGGGAAGGGACCATCCTTCAGACCTCCATTTCAGTCATTGCTTTATTTCCATCTTTGTTTTTCTGCAGCTTCGCAGTGCTGGTCACTTTACTCTTTCTACTCCTACAAACTGGATTGTGTCTCAGCTCCAGTAAATGTGCTTGGTGCCATAGCAGGAACAGTGTATGCTCTGGGAAATACCTTGCCATGAGCATTCCAAGGCTGATGTAGAGTATGTACTTATATGCATATGTATGTGGTGTTTATTAAAATGTGCTTGAATAAGTATTAATAATGGATACAATGCTAATGTTTGTTATGGGTTTTCAACCCACTGGGGAAAGTGGAGTATAAACAGCAACTTGAAATATTTCCCTGTTGAGAAATAGGTGGATTACAACTACTGCAGTGTGCTCACTTTTCAGGAAAGCATTAGTTAAACATCATTAATGCGATAAATTGTCTGAAGGAGATAATACACATCTGAAAAATGCTCTTGAGTAGGTGAGTACTTGTGTGCAGCCATGTTAACAGCATAGCAAAGATTGAAGCTGTTCTTTCTGACTTAAATACAGTATCTCTGATATCTGTGTTTATAGAGAAAGATCTGGGTAGAACAAACTTGAGACTTGCTGTCCTTGTTCACTTTGGCCCAATGTAGTACTGACTTTTGTGGAAAAAGTTAGAAACTTAGATTGGCTGAGATGATGTGCAGAGTTTGTGTGTGCAATTTGGGTTAAATTATTTAAGCCTGGTTTCTACTATCATTCATCCTCTGTGGTGGTTTGTGCTATGAAAGCCTGTGAAATATTGCAGCAGGATTCTTACAAATTCCTCATCTTGCCTGGCAAAAAGAACACTGAGGGGTAAAAGCAAAACAAACAAATGAGGCTCAGCAAAACTTACTGACTCTGCACAATGTTGAGGCAGGCAGGCTGTGGTAGACTTTAAATGAAACAAGAACACAGGGGACTACATTTAATTTAAACACCACTCATCCTAAAATAACTTAACCTGCAGAATGATTGCTGTGCAAACACTGTAATAATATAGCAGAGCTGTCACTTCAGTCAGTATTTAATAGTCTCTGGCCGATTTCATTATTAACACTTAGAACACTTCATGAAAAGTGATGAAAGTACCGATACATAACCCGTACTGAAATCTCCGAGATCCCACAGAACGTTTCTGTAGCTACTGCCTGACACTTCTCAAGGGGGACTGCAAATGGTTGTGAACTTGAGCTGTTAGCAGCAGATGCCAAAACTCCTCTTGTTTCGAAATTGCAAACAAAGTAGATGAAATGGGCTCCTCACAGTTTTGCTTCCATGTGGTCTGTGTGAAAGGGAGATGAAATGTTTCCTCCTGCTATTGCAAGTGATTGGGAGTTATTTTTGCTCTTAATTTAAATTTATATGAAGACCATGCTGATATATTGTACTGGCTGGAAGATATATTAAAGGAACAACCCAAGGATAAATAACAAAAAAAGACTGTAGCTGCAGAAAAAGTGCCAGCAATCATGCTGTTAACGTTTTGTTTTTACTACCCTGTATTCCAAAAGTTCCTTACCATAACGCAGGTCCTGATGATTGTAGAAAGAAGCAGACTAGCCAAAATTTTTATATTAATTTATATTTGTGAGTGTATATAGATAGTGTAATTACAGTGCAAGTATGAGACCGTACCACTAAATTCATTAGAGTCCCTATGGATCTTCTAAGGCTCCAGAATTGGACTTCCCTTATAATGAGGGAGAGTGTGTGGGTTTCTGCTTGTGCTATCATTGGGCTTTGGTGGAGATAGTTCATGTAGCTGTGGCTGCATTGATGGTTGTTGTTAGTAACAGCTGGCACAGGGCTTGGTCCAGGGCTTGGTCATTGTTTGAAGGAGCTAAAATGGAATCCCTAGAGAGCCTGGGTATTTCCTTGGCTCCTGGCATCAGCTCAAGCTGAAAGTCACAACCTTCCTATGTTGAATTACAGCAGCTGGGAAGTTTATGTGTTTCCATTAGTGATAGATTAAATAGCCTTAATTTGAACTTGGCGATCTTAACTTTAGGTGCACCTGTGCTGGAACCTGGCCTGTAATAAACCTGAGCATGGAGCTTTTGGCCTTCCAGGCAAGAGCAGTAGATGGGAGAGATGAGGCCAGTGATGCAAGGGTCTCCATGGTTAACAGGCAGAAAACCCCTTGGGTAGGACATTCCTTTTCTGCCTCCTTCAACTTCTGTAAGTATCTAGGAATGCCTTAGGGCATTTGACTGCTATTGAATGGTCATCTGAGTTACTGTGTTCTGGTCTGAAACTTATGTCATGAAATTGAGAAAACATTGGTTGAAAGGATAAGGGGTCACTAAAGCCTGAATTTTAATAATGAATTCCCAGCTGAGGTGTCTCCACTGGATGTGTTGGTTTCTCTTTCTGGACAAGTGCATTTCAGATAACAAAGAGGGTAAGAGAGGGACTAGATTATCTTTTCCTTAAAAAAATCTGGAGCATCTTCCTGCTGCTTTTCTTTAGTGTCCCTTGAATGTGACACAAACTATGGAATTTGGGAATCTCTGTAATGTAATGGTGCTGAATATCTCCAGTCTAGAGATTGGCTTCGTTGGGCTTTCAGCTGATGTTCTGGAAGCACTTGGACATAAATGCTTCATTTAAAGGAAAAATAATGCTGAGAACTTTTTCAGGCTTCATATAATGGTGTTTTTGATGTAAAAAAAAAATAGAATTATCTTGAATCTCAGATTAATGTATGCTTGTGTGTTCATAGCAGCTGGACCACAAGAGCCCAAACTTTTCTGTGCCTGCTTGCATGTTTCTTAGCTCTCCTGTGGTCCTGGGCTGTCTGGCTCCTGTTATAAATGAAAGGTTGGCAGGGTTCCTCGCTGCAATAAAGAGTTATGGGATCAGCCCTGCAGTGCTGACAGAGAGACATGTGCAGCCTGGCTCTTAGGGCTGGCGCTGGCTAAAGCAGAAGGGAGTTCTTGGTGCTCATAAGCAGGAGACAGGCTAGGTGCTGCCCTAGTGGGAGGGCAGGTGTGGGGGTCTGGCACAGGACCTGAGATGTGGTGCAGGAGGAGCCTGGTGCCTGCTCTGGTCTGTGCTGGGGTGAGGAATGGGAGAGGGCAGCAGGAGGCCACTGCTTAATCTTGTTCAGCTCTTGGAGGAATCAACTAAACTGGGCTTGTTCATTTAGCAAACTATTAAAGAAGTTGTCTTCAGGGTATTTATTTCAGGCAGTTCTAGTGAAGTAATCCTTTAATTCCTCAGAGTAAATGCTGATGAGGATTTACTGCAGACTAAGCAGTGTGGAGGTCACTGTGTGAGTGGTTGTGGAGTGTGTTAGGGAGCAGTGTGGCTGCTGTCCCCTGGGGCTGGATGCTGGGAGCTGCAGGGTGTCCCCACAGCAGGGCTGTCCTCTGTGGGCATTGATGGCTGTGCTTGGGTGCTGTGATTGGGAATGCTTGTGTCTGAGCCTGGAAAAAGGGGCTGGTTCTGCCTCAGCTTTGGCTGAAACAGCTCCTCCTCTAAATGTTCTGCTATTTCTTCCTGTTGTGCATGCTGCTCAGCCTTGTCTCCTCTGTCTTTATCTTTCTTTTCCTGAGTCCTCCCAAATGATGAGAGAAGCTCCAGATGAAACCATGGCCCAATGTGTGTAATTCAACTTCAGCACAGTTCTGTCTAAATGCCTTATTTTGCCCACAAAAGCATAATGGTTTCTCTTAGTTTAGACAATGATTTCTTCACTCTGTACCAAGAATGTTCTGTGCTTAGGAGGTCAGGAGAAGGCCTGTGCTCTTCCACTTAGTCAAAATGGATACCTAAGGCTTCAATTAGCTAGGTTTGCAAGTTAGGAATTATTTATCCTCATTTGCTATTGCTGGAGCAAGTCAAAAGAAATCTGAGGGGAACTGCAGCCTGTGGTGAGCAAAGGAACAGGGCCTTCACTATTTCATCCAACTCCTTTTCCCAAGGGAGCTGATTTCCTGGGAATACCAGGGCAGTGGTTTTGAGGCTGCATGTCAGGAAAGCAATGTGAATAAAATCTTATGCCAGTATTTTGGCTGGGAAGCTGGTGGCTGTGGTTCCAAAAGCAGCTTTGTCTGGGCAGTTCCTATCGCCCTTGTGAAAGAGGGCACACAGGAGTCCCCATTTCTGTGGGGACCTTGGTTTGTGCTGTGCTGTGGGCAGTCATGTCAAAGCCTGGAGACTGCTGGGGGAAGAGAGAGATGTCCTGCAGAGCAAGCAAGCCCTGGTGTGACTGCTCTCTCTTCTTGCTGCAGCTGTTGTCTTAATAAACCATCTCAGTATCTAACACTGACTGACATGGGAACCTCAACTGGGTGTGCCTAAAACAACAATACTGATTATATTTTGTAGCAGAAATGTCGACTTTCTGAGCATTTGAGGCCCAAATGCAGACCTCTGAAAGGGTGGACAAGTTGATGTTAAGGCCAGCATGTAGCAGCCTTACTCTTCCTTTACCCTGTTGGGATCAAAGTATGAAGTTACTAGACCCTACTCAGTGCTTCATTATTGGGAAAATTTTATTTAAGCTCTCTTAAGGTATTAAACTACTGCCTGTTAAACTGATTTTCCTTTTTCTGGTGATTAAATCAGTAGCAGATTTTTATCTCAGAGTGGGCAAGAAGAGAAAACACCAAGAGCAGTGAAATTACAACTTAAAGTACCATAAAATGTTTTGAGTTAGAAAGGACCTTTGAATGTCATCTAGTCCAACTCCCTTTCAATGAGCAGGGATATCTTCAACTAGAGCAGGTTGCTCAGCACCTTGTCCAGTATGACCTTGTATGTTTCCAGGGATGGGGCTTTTATCACCTTTCTGTTTCAGTGTCTCACTGTGCTTATAAAATTTCCTTTATATGTAGTCTAAACCTGCCCTCTTGCAGCTCAATAACACTGCCTCTTGTCCTGTGGCAAGAGCAGCAGCCTGCCAGCCTTCTTCTCTTGTACTTGTTACTGGCTCAGTACTTGAGAGTCTTCAAGAGCTAGTGAATTCTAAAGAGCTCTTGTCTACCTATCTCTGTTTTTGCAGAGGAGAAACAGAGTCAGACAAATTAAATGACGTGCCCAAGGTCGCACAGGAAAAACAAGCATACTTGTGTTCTGTGATGCTTTTTCCTGCTGGCTGCTCTGTCTTGTTTTAGGTGAAAAGCACTGCTTGTCTTTCTCACGGATGTTTTTTAACTTGCCTCATGAGAGCAAACTGGATGGGGAGTTAGAGAGCATCACCACATGTGGAGTTATTTTCCAATGGCTTTAACTGCTGCCCTTATCACAAGGCTTTTTGTAAGGTTTGACATGATTGACTTTTGCTACATCACTGCTAGCTGTTTACCTAACAAACAGGAAGAAATTAGCACAATTATCACTGTTAGGTAGAGAACAAGTCTTCAGAGTACAAGTTACGATAGCTGCAGACTTTATAACCCTTAGGGTACTTGTTAAGGTGGATAACGTTACTAATGTAAGCTGTTTACAGATGCTATTTGTGGTCATTAATTTTGTGTCATATACACCTCTCAGCTTTGGTCCATGTTTGCCTTGCTCCTCTCACCACTATCTTCATGTTCAATCACTCACTTCTGTGGAGAAATCAGAACACCTGTAGTGCTGGTATCATTTTTTCTAGGGTCTCTGTCTCCCATACATTAAGTATTTCCAATACTAATGTTACTTAACAATACAGTTCTGGGAGGAGATGCTTGCCTGTGACCACAACTGCTGCTCCAGTCTTTCCACACCTTTCCCAAGGCTCAGCCTTGCTCCACTTTGAAGGTCTACTTGTTTAGTCAGGACAGAGGAAGGTCAAGTATAATGTATTTTGGTGAACAAATAGTTCATGCATGCAGTGGCCTCTGAGTGTTCAGCAGTCCTCACCTGTTGTGTCTCTCATATGTTGACTAATTTCCATTATGTAGTTTTATATAACTCAATAAGACTTGTATCATCAAAAGATTATTTTTTGGTTAATTTGTTTATCCACATTTTAAGTGGAAAAATTAATATACCATGAGTTTGTGCATGGTTTTTTTTAAATGCTGTATTTGGGCATTTTTATATTTTTCTTTTTAAAATGCTACAGGTGTCTTAGATACCTTCATTAGCCATTTAATAGGCTAAAGGAATTTTACTCATTACTGTGTTATCTGGCTGTTTATCAGCCTTGCTCTTGAGTTCTGAACATGTTTTCCTGTTACAATAATTGGGCTTTGTTCTTATTAGGTTTGTAGTAGAGTAGAAATAAATTTTTTTAGAAGAAATAAAAGCATGAATAACAGTCTGGTGTTATAGAGATTTTGTCATGATTACTGTGTATAAAATGCATTCGTACCTTTAACTGATAAAGCTATAATAGGGCAGCACACTGAGAAACTTGATGAGTCAGACCTGGCAAAATAGTAAGGAAAAACACAGACCCTCTAGAGATAAAAGAAGGGAAGGTGTTCAGGGGGGATACCCCTGCCTTTATGTCAAACTATAGAATTTCCTGCTCAACTGAGATGTGTGGACAATCTGCCACTGTCTAACTATCAGGAGAGAAAGGGAATCATAGATCAATTTGTGATCCTGCAGTAAAGCTGACACAGTCAAGTGCAAGGTAAAAGTAGCTATTGACATAGGTCAGTGCTGTTGGAATTTGTCTGAGGAACTGAGGTGGAAAAGTCAGGCAAAATAAAAAGTGAAAGCTCTCTACTTGCTCTCCCATATCTTAAATGCTTTTAAAACTGAGTTGGGTTTTTGGTTTCCATCACCATAGTGGTTCCTGGTGCTGTGTGGTAGAATGACAGGTCTGTAACCTGGCTGCCTTGTACGTGGTACTGCAGGAAGGTCAGTGCAAAGGAAAGCAGGAGGGACAGCTGAACATCTCTATTATTTACAAGGTTTCCTTCTGGTGAAAGTGGGGAAAAGCCACGGGGAGCCAAACAAATTGGGATGCGGAAAGACCAAAGCTGAGAAAGGAAACCACAAAATACAAAGGCTGTTTCTAATCTCTGTCTAGAAATATTATCAGTAGTGTTTGACTGCTTGCCACTGAGTAGGCTATCACATGAAAGAGGCAGGATCAAGCTATTATGGGAGTTCTTGCTAATCAAATATGACACCAAGAGCAATAACCTCCTGCTGGTATTAGCCCCAAGGTTACATGCAAGGTCTTAGGCACCTCATTTCTCTAACTGGTAAGAAATAGGAGCTTCCCAGTGGAAGCTGAGCAAGTGATCATGGGGAACTGTCATACCAAAATTGATCTACTAGGCAATCACCTACTCTTGTTTCTTAAAAACGCATCAAAAGTAATTTCGTGCATCAATAGAAATACTCAGAAGAATTGGTGTACCTTTGGTGGTTTCAGTACTTGGTCCATATTCATTTGGATCCATGACAGATGGTAAGTCCAAAATAAATGACAAATCAACTGCACTGATGATCTCACTTATCATCATGTGATTGGATAAACAGAATGGTGCTAACCCGGAGTATCTGACAGATAACTGTGCTGAGCTCTGGAATCAGGCATAATGGCTCTTCATACTGATGCTTATGGGTACAGCAATGACAGCATTAATGTGCATCTATAGTCTGGTTAACAGTGAGAATGAATCTGTGCAGACCTTCATATCCTCTGCATGTGCCTGAAAACCTCTGTGCTCTGAGCAGCTCCTGGCTGTGTCCTTTCTGTGGCTCCACTGTGGACACTGATTTCTTTGGGGGGGAAAAAACCATGCCAATGTGTATTGCTCTGAGTGTCTTGTGAGACTAACAGTGCATCACACTTAATGTTCAGAAAGAATGTAGTCCAGACCTGCATTCCTTTTTGATGGAATAAATGCAATTTAGCTTACAGTTGACAACAAGTCTGATTCAGCATTATCTGAAGCAAAAATTAGCTGCACTTAGAGTAATCCCACTGAAGAAGGGGCTTGGTTAAGCAAAAACTGATTATTTTTTTTTCATTTAAATACTGACTTTGATTCTATTGTTACAGGATTTAGTTTTTTTCTGTAATTTTTATTAAAAAAATAATAATCAGTTGCAAGTTTGCAGCCCTTCATTGAAAGGGTTATTTGTTGTTATTGCTCAGTATGACTGTTTCTCTTCTACAATAGCTGACTTGTTTGCCTTTGAATATTAACTTTCTGTATATAAAAAAGAATTAAATCTGATTCTTTCTAGCAGGAAGACTTCCTTGTGAAAATGTTGAAATAAGACCTTAAAAATACTATTTGCTGCAAAACTTTAAAATGGATGCACAAAGTGCATTAAATTTTAGCAATTGAAGTGACTTGCAAGTTTGAATCATAGAATGGTTTTGATTGGAAGGGGCCTTAAAGACCATTGAGTTCCAGTCCCTGTCAGGAAGGGATACTTTCCACTACACCAGGTTACTCAGAGTCCCGTCCAACCTGACTGAATGCTCTCAGGAGTGGGGCATCGACCACTTCTCTGGAGCTGGCACCTGCTCCAGGGTCTCACCACCCTTATAGTGAAGAATTTATTCTTGTATCTAATCTAGACCTGCCTTCTTTCAGTTTTAAGCCTTGTCCCATTGATCCATGCCCTTGTAAAAAACCCCTCTCCACCTCTCTTGTGTGCCTGAATCATCATGGTAGGTGTTTTCTGGCCAAACTGAATCTTCCCAGTACTTCTTGGGAGCAAAGAGAATTTTTTCAACATCAGCAAATTGCCCTAAAACTGTAATAGGCTGCTTGTGCCACTTGGGTTTCCTTCTGTTTTTATGGTGAGTGGGATGTTGCCATTTCTGTGAGGACTCATGGAGGATGTGGTTCATTTTATGCACACTAGCTTTGTGTTTGACAGGTGCAGACTCATCTTATAGATGCTCTTTAATGCTCTGATGAGATCATGTCTCTTTCATTCAGGAAATACAGGAGTAGAGCCAATTCTGACCTGGGCTACACTCTCATCTGAAACCAAACAGTTTGTCTTTAAATGAGGATGGAATTTGGCCTGAGTTTTGCACACTTTGGAGCAGAGGAAAACAAGAAGTGATCTCATCAGATATAAAACCTGTAAAATACACTCAGAGCTTATGAATGCTGACTTTGAAAAAAGTATTTGACTTAATCTTACCAACTTGAGACTTTATATGCAGGGTCTGAGTACATTAATGAGTGGACTTTTGTAAGAATCATTGTTTAATATTTTACAGGTGCACTCTGAAAGAACTTGTGGACATTGAGATATGTTTTATGATTGGTTAGGAGGTTTGTTGAAAAACTCTGCAACACTGCAGATCAGAAATAACTTTATTTTTGTCTCTTCTCAGAGAGACAGTAGCCCAATGTGGAAAAGTGGAAAGGCAAAATGATAAACTATGCCAACTAGCTCTTGCTTGCACCTTCTCTTCCTTTTCCTCAAGTACTGTAAATCACCACTTTCTCTACCACCGCACTGTTCCAGGATATTGTGTCATACCATACTCCTTCTCTAGAGTTGAGAGCCTTTTACCTTGAGCAAGCTAGAAGTCATTCACCCTTATTCCCCTTCACAAAGAGGTTTTCTTTTTTCTTTTTTTTTTTAATTACTTTTTTTTTTTTTTTTTTACTGCTGATTGATTGGAAAATCAATATTCCAAAAGTCAAGATATTTCCACCCTGGGACAGAAAAAAAAGCTCTACTCTGAGGTGATAGAGCTATACTTTCCTTTGTCATGATTTGTTATCAGACTCTTAACAAATTAAAGTTCTTCTGGGTTTAGCTGTTTCTGTTTGGAGTTTTTCCCTTTCTGAATAACTTCAGTTTTTAAGACGGCGATGATTTAGTGTGGTTTGTGATGTACTTATGGAAGCAATATAACACTGATAGCAGAAGTGCCTAAATGAATCTCTAATGTCGACTACAGTATTACAGAGTTGGGATAAGCCAGCAAATGAAGCTGTTTCAGTGCAGCTCTCAGCTGGAGCTGATGGCTGAGAAGATGAAAAGCCATTCCCCCTCCGTATCTCAGGCCAGCTAAAGAACCCTGGCATTGTGCCAGTCCCCATTCCTTCCTCCCTTCCCTGCCAGAGGCAGGAGAGCAATAGTAAATAGTGCCAGATGTGGAGACATCCTGCTGTGGGTCTGTGTCCAGGACTGGCAAGGACCCTTCTCAAACCACCAACTGCACAGGAATTTGCCAAGCCATTGCAAACATGATTTGAGTAATCCCACAGCCTCAGTTTAACTGCTTTGTGGAAGGTGTTTGCACCTACTGGTTTTGTGATTTTAGTGTACTTTTTTGTATGGTTTTTTTTATACCTCAGACCTGTACATTGGTGTAGTCTCTACTTCAGCTTAGGAAAAGCATCACAGACAATAACTATCCTGAATGAAGAAACAAGCAGGTTTGATTGCTTCCACCACTGATTTTAATTTTTTTTTTTCCTCCAACATTTGGAAGCTGCAACCATACCCAAAACTGCAGGAACAAATTGGAGAAACTTAAGCATCTTCCTCAGAAACCATACCTTTCACTTTTTCAGCTTGACCCTTGAATGCTGGTTGACATAATAAAAGGAAAAGAATCTCCAGTGGAATTGCTCTTGCACTGGGAAAGCCAAGTTTGAGGTGAGCACCCTGAGCACTCTTCTGTCAATTCCAAGTTTGAGATTTCTCCTCCAGAAAGTGTTTTCTCTCCTCATAATTATATAATTCAGTTCAGCACAGTAATCCCAACTTCAGTGATAAGTGGCACATCTTGCCTGGAGCACTCACATTCCTGAGTTGCTGATGTATTTCTCATACTGATGTACTTCTCATGTGCCTTCTGGACTCTGAGGTACATGAAAGACAGTTATATCATTGGCTGGTAGAGGAGTGGGAATATTCTTTTTCTTGGTGTCTGCTCTGTCTTAAAAAACAATTTTGTGGCTGTAAAGTGAAGATTAAGTGTGACTTCCATTGCCTGCCATTTTATGACCTCTGTGGCACCAAGAAATACTTGCAGATGTGATAATAATGGCAATAATCTTTAAAGCATTATGAAAATATAAAAGAAGTAGTTCCTTCCAAGACCTGCCTAGTTCTAGCATCTCCAGGGTATGGAGGTGCAGATAGAACCATTATTTCTGTGAAGGCAGAGTGTCCTGGGAAGCTCAGTTATCTGCAGATATAAAAGTCTCCTTTCTCATTAGAAATGTTTAGGGCTTTTTTTTTTTTCTGCCAGGTTGGCACTGTTTCCTTGAGTGTGTGATATCTCTGCCTCTGTTTGCCTGTGATCAGTGTGAGTAATCAGTTGAATGATGCATCAATGCATCACATGTACCCAGTTTGTAGAATATTGTTGCTCATTATTCCATTAGAGTTCCTTTCTACAGTTCTGGAAGTGCACCTCAGTAATTGCTGCTTCATATCTTGGGTCCAAGTGTTCTCCTGGTCAAAGGAACAGGCATCATTAAATATGTTCCCTCCTTAGCTTTCCAAGGTTTCCGCTCCTGGCAAGCAGCTGGTCTGTGCAGCCTCTCTACAGTTGGAGCTTTCAGCCTCCCAGCAAACAGCACTGAGTGTAACTGCAATCTGAATTTGCACAAGGCAGAGCAACCCAAGTGCCAGACAGTGTTGGTATGATTATCAAAAGGAGGGAGGAACATGGCAAAGCAACGTGGCTCAGACAGGTGGTCATTTCCCAGAAGCTCCCCGGAACTGCTCTGTAGCTGAGGGAATGCTGTGAAATAGAGTCCAGCAGCTGAAGCTCACTGCCTGTTTTGATCAGCAAGCAAGGTGACAACAGCGTCCCGTGTTACACCTGGCTGCTCGGGCCAGCCAGCAGCCTGTGAGAGGGCAGTGCTGCACATGGGCCCAGGGCACTTTCTATTTCAGGCAGTGTTTCATTTTCCTGATACTAAGATTCATCCAGTAAGACGTGGAGCTGCACAGCTGGCCTGCTGGCTGCAGAAGGCCAAGAAGGGTCTCTGTAGATGGGACAGGAGTTAGCTGGCAGCCTGCTGAATGGAAAGCTGCTTTTTCATTGCCAATCTGTATTTCGTTATCAATCCTCTGTAGAGACCAGTCCTTGGGATGGAAACAAATACTTTAGCAATGAAAAGATCTCATTTTATATGATGCATTATAGATCTTATCCTATAATAATTCAGGATAGACATTTTTCTTTATGATTGCTGTTTTTATATTGATTATAATGTGATCTTTACAAATTTAGCATGCTTGATGACTGAAGCTGTAAGATCAAATAAAAGGCTATAAACCACCAGACTGGTCTTTGTATTGCATCCATCCTAGTCCTGCATACACAGGCAATAGGCTTAGATATCAGCAAATCTGTTTAAATGTAAATTGTCTGCTAATTTGGGTTTAGGTTTGTAGAAGTGAGAATAATTTTCAGTAGTATTGACCTGGAATTGAACATTTAGTTAGAGCCCTGTCTTTGCTACTTGCTCCTCATTTTAGGTCAGGTGTTTCAGCCTCCTTTGTAGTATAAGCAGTAGGTCTGCATCATACAAAAGTATACTTGCCAGAAAATGCTTTCTGTCTTGAGCTGTCTTTCAGTGAGGCCACTAACGTGCTTATTTACAGCTTGCTCAAAAGAATAAGGTATACTTACTCTATTCTGAAATGCCTTTTGAAATTTCAGGCACTATTGTCCCTTTCGAACTTCCCTCACTCTTTCTTTACTAACTATTAATTGATGTCTTAGCTAGCTATTAATTGATATGCCATTATCTCTTCACTGGTTAATTTTGTTTCCTGTGCTCATTCTGTTTCACTAAATATACAGGGCCCACTCCAGAGATCTGTGTGGGGACAAATTAACTGTACACCTGCTGTTAATCCTTTTTTTCATAAGGCCTCTGAATGCTGCAGCTCCGAGCAGTGTAGTTTTTACACACATGTGCATGGTTAACTTACTGCAGAATCCCCTCTCCCCCGGTGGTGCAGCTATGGCCAATCTCCTCCTTCCCTGCAAAGATTTGCATGTCCATCCCCTTACTGCCCTCCCAGTGTTTTTAGAGATTCTTTAGCTGACTACAATGTAGAAGTAGTTTAGCTCCTTTGCAGAGGGGTAATTAACTTGGTTTGGAGAAGGTAGCTCTGGTCCACCAGTTGCCACCTGGCATCAATCTTCAAATCTTGATCAGATGGCAAATTCTGAATGTTACAACTACTTTTGTTTGAGCTACTGGGGCAGCTCTTCTTAACTATGCAAAGGCCATGCTTTGGAAGAGGAAGTTACATGCCTCAACTTATCAGCGGACAAAATAAATGTGTTTAGAGAGAAGTGGACAATAAAGAGGAAATGCTAATTTTTAGTGGGTTTCAGAACTCTTTGGACTTCACCTCTAGTGTCATTCTTAGAAATTATTCTAAAACTTGGCATGTCACTGAAGCCAATTTTTTTGACATTAAGAAAAACTAGTTTCCCTTCAAGTTTTCTACACAGAGGCATATACATGTAATTTTCAGGTTTTGGTTTAACTTGCCTTGGTACCAGGCCTTATAAAAGGTGTCCTTATATTAATTTCTCTGGATTTCTGCACTGGGACTGTATTAATTTTAGGCTGACTAACTGGAGTGAAATTTTTAGAATAAATCTTCCATGCTGCTGTCATCTTTGCAGGGGATAAACAACAATGAAACCTTGAGTAACTATAATCTAATGTTTAAATATAAACGCACATGGAAGGAAGGATTTGCTCAGATACTTACAGAGTAAGAGGAGTGAAACACTAGCCTAGTTAAAGCAGTGAAATTTTTGAACAATGTGCTCACAGCAATGAGAATAGAAGGTAACACAATAGAAACCTCTCTTTCTGTGATCTGTGTGGCACTGATGCTTATTATATCTTTTCTATGGGTGTTCATAGCCAAGCATGTATGTAAATATGAATGGGTAACCTAATTAATGTACTTTATATACTAATTCATGTACTTTAGGTACTGATTCATGTAACTTAAGTTACTGAAGTTTCTAAAATGATCAAAACTTGCACCTACATACAAAGTTAAGACATCTCCTTCATGTTCTCAGCAGATTAAATGTGAGTGTGTGGTGGAAGTGTATATTGCTGTTCTCAGTACATTACCATTTTGAACTCCATAAGTACAGATTTTTTTGGTATGTTAAAAAAGCTAGGTACCACTAAGATGATTAAAGAGTTTATTTTATTACTGTGTCCTTGTCCTGTCTTGATTTTTCCACCTAAACACCTGATAGGAGCATTCTTGGTTAAACCTTGATTTTCTCTTCAGAGTAATGAAAAGTGCTTTTTGCCCTTTGAGCCAGGAGCTTCTTTCTGAGTCTATTTGCTTGTGCAAACACTGCTTCCCTCCGAGGCCCTTGGCAGTCTCTCAGCCTCTGTAACAATTCTTTCTGCAGCGCAAGGCGAGGATAATGGCATCACTAATCGCACCTTCCCAGCAGTGGGGGAAGAATGAGCAGTTACAGTTTGCAAACTGCTTTTATGATAACATGCCTTATTGGCTCCAGCCTCATTCTCATTGAAGTCAATGGTCAAAATTATGAAAATAGCACAGTATTCTTCAGAACATGCACATTCCCAGCCCCTCCCAAATTAAGAAACAAAATCCCTGAAGGTGTGAGACTATCGAGGAAACAGAAGACAAAGAAACCCCCAAACTGTAGTCAGGAGTGTATAAATTCTGGATATGCTGCATCTATAAAAACTGCTACATTATTTCTATTAAAGTTTTAAAAAGGGTGACTTGCTTGTCTTCTGAGCTATATAGTTGTATTTGAGTGACCTAGGAGATTCTAAGAAGCAACGAAGAGTGAATTTAACTGAAATTATCCACAATGAACCTTTCCATATATGTTTTTGTAATTCTATGATAATTTGAAATATTTAATCTGGCAAATAGGCTTGCTACAATGATAAATCTTAGAATGTTCTAGCAAGCATTGTACATATTCAGATGATGTTTTTGATAATTGATCTGTAGTCCTTCAGCAGTAGCCTTTATATATCACCTACAAATAATTGAGCTAGATGGTTGTTCACAAAGCTGAAGACATTGAAAAGAGGAAGGGCTGTATCATTCACTGTCTGGAATCCCATTCCAGTTGTCTACAAGAAATAAAAATGACTTTCCTGTAGCCTTGTACTGCGCTTTTGTGTACATTGCCTTGCGAAGATAAGGTTGGATGTTTGTTGTTGTTACATCTGAGCGAAAAGCAACTGTTTTTGTTGCAGCTGCATTTGTGACTGATGGGAGTGTCAGCAGGGTGCTGCTGGACAGTGCCACACCTGGCCTCCATCCTGAGTCAGGGACAGGAACCCAAGGGTTGGCAGCTTAGCTCACGCTGTCACTTCCTGCATGGGGCTGTGTGCACAGACTGCCTGCAGGAGCAGGACTCGAGCCTTTGGATTTGTTCTGTTAAGTTTTGTGAGACTGCTGAAGCACAGCTTGCAGGGTAAATACAGGGCAATATTGCACCTTTTCCCTCCAGCACAGAAAATTAATGTTCTCAGTCATTATTGAGTGAGCAAGTAAATAAACTTTAACCTCTGGTGAAGCACAGTATTGAAGGACTTTGCAATTCAAAAAAGAACATGTCCTACACAGCCTAAAATAAAGTGCAAGTGTGTTAGTTACAGAAAGAGGCCCCAGCTCCTTAATGGAAGGAAGTGCCTTAAACTGTTACATGATCCAGCACATGCATAAGATCCTCTCAAACATTTGCAACAGCTTTATTTGCCAAGATCTTATCTTGTAGTATAGCAAAATCTTCAGTCAGTTTCCAGTAGTATTTCATTTTGTGATCAGACTACACAGGATTATGATGTTTAGTTTGACAGGTTCTCTTTTTTTCTTAAATAAAATGACTGCTCAGAGCTGTGTTCACTTTTGCATCAAGTATCATGTACATTTCAGAGTAAGAATATATAATTACTGATCCTTGATACTTTTGCAGAACAGAAGTGTATCTATTGGACTATTCCATGTATGATTTTTTTCAAGCAAGTTTGCCAGGGACTTACTATGCTTGAATAAAAGGAAAGTTCTTTAAAGGTAGTGGGTAGCTTGAACTTGAATTTAACTTTGGAGAAACATAAGCAGTTTCTTTGAAATCTTGTTGGTACTGGCTCATGCCTTAGAGTTCAGCACTGCTTTTATCTGCTTTAGAGGCATTCCAGGTGGGACAGGATCCTGGCTGTTGCTAACTAACAGAGCTTTATCAAAGGAAGTATGCTGACTTACACTTGCAGAGGCACTAACCCTCAATATTTTTAGGTCTTAAGCCTATTTGTAGAAGTCTTCTTTCTTTTATTATCAATGCATCACTTCAGGTTTTAAAAAAATTTAAACAGGAGCATCACTATTTTAGATCTAGAAAACAAAACTGTAGGCCCTTCAAATATTTACATATGGAAGTGAGGTGTTTTTGGAGAGTTAAACCAAGGGTAAAGATATATATATATAAATGTGGGGGGAAATGCATCATCTTAGATATTAGGATATTTTCCCTGGCTGCTGGGGGAAGGGAAGGAAGTACCATTGGCACGTTAGTAAACTCTGTACTATTAGGGGTGCAAGCCTTGTGCAGGGTTGAGATAAGAAATAATGGATTACAATATTATTGAAGGGCAAACTGAACTGTTGCAAACCATTCAACCTTTCTAATGCTGTAAGAACAGATTAATTTTCTCAATTAAAATGCCAGAGTGTAATATACTTTAAAATATACTGGGAGTGTAGGTCAAAAGTAGGAAATGTGATGGCTGAACTGATTCATCACAGCTGACCTGCTGAAATCTTTGCAATCAGTTTAATCTCATTGAGAGTTCTGTCACTATGAATGTACTCAGTCTGCATTACAGCTTCAAGTTAATTCAACATTACCTGATCAGAGTTGAATATAATGTAAGGTGAAGCTCCAAGCTGCAGCTGTTCTGATTTGTCTCTGATAACCATCCCATTTTCTGTTAGTCTCCTGACAGCAAAACTTCCTAAACTTCATTTGGATGCAAAAAGAGAGGAAAGGCACCAAGCTGACTCTTGTTAGTAACATGACAGAAAACATCAGAAAACATCAGTTGTCTAACACTTTTCCAACCCAGTTCATGTATTTAAATACTGTGAATTGGTAGGTTTTTCTCAGGAGTCAGCCTGAGGAATAGTGACCATCTCACTTGCTCCAGACAGTGACATTAAGTGCACTGGGACTGATTCCTAATATGTTAATTTGGCATACAAAAGTGGATGACCTTGTGGTGTTCTAAGTGGGAGACAGACTTTGTTGCAAGCCTCCTTCTTTGGCAGACTGTGACTGATGTTTCTTCCTGGAGAAGTGTTTCCATGGCTCTTTCAGCAACTTGTGGGGATGAGGTGATTTCATCTCAGGTCACACCTTTGTGTTTTTCTGAGCTTGCTTTTAGAAAGTATCAGGTGAAACAATAGCTGAAAAGTGATTAGCTAATGCTGGGTAAAGAGAGACTGAGACTCTCCTACAGTAATGAAAAGTTTTGAGAGTCTTTCATTGCTGGCATGTCACAAGTGTTGACCAACTTGGTCCACACACTCGGAATGCTCCTTGATCCCTGGTTTTCAGCCTTGCATGAAACAAGTTGGTTTCTTCTGCCAATTGTGTAGAACAATCATAACAGTCTGTTTTGCACCAATAGAGCTGAAGAGTCAAATGGCTGTTTAATAAGAATTTGCTGGTAAGTAAAAACTGTTGCTGTCTTTTATAGAAGAAAAAGCTTTGTTCTGGAGAAGACCCACGGGTGCTCTGGTGGCCTGGCCACCTGTGTAGGGACCTCCAGAGCTCCTTTGTTTCTTAGTTAGTTCATGCTTGGAAGCTCCTAAACTCTTCCACTGATGAAGAGGCCAAGTTCTGCCATCAGAAGGAAGCTCACTCTTCACAAATTTGGTCCTTGACACTTCAATAATTCTGCTTCCTTTTTGTTTTTTTTTTTTTAACCAAAGGGATGAACTACTGTATTCAGGTACATTTAAGTTGTGCTCAGACTGGAGCTAGCACAGAAACCAACAGCTTATTTAAGCACCTTCTGAGGAAGTCTGATGATAGCTACAGTCCTGAGGCTGCACTGGTGGCTTTGTGGTTAGAAGATGACTTCTGACTTCTGCAGGTCACAAATGACCTCCCTATTACAATATGTGTGTTTTATTGTTTTGCTCTGCTGTGCCTGTCCCATAGAAGGAAGCTCAGGTGTGTGAGAGCTGGTGAGGACCAATGTCCTTGTCCTGGGCTCCTCCTCTTCTGTAGCCCTTCCATCTGTCTTGGGGATAGGCTGGCAAAAAGGGGAAGCTTCAAATCCACTTGTGTGGATTATGCCTTTATGGAGTTGTAATAGGATTTTTTGTAGCTGAAATATGACAGCAAAACCCTCCTCTTCTGAAAAGAATTTGTTGCTGATTTTGTTCATGGCATTTAATGTAAAGCTTAAGAAGGACAACCTTTTCATTTCTTAAAACCTTGTTGGCACATTATCCTCTGTACTGATCATGTTGTAAGGGTGGGAAGATCCATTTTATAGTGTGGAGGCTTTAAATTGTGGAGAAAAACTACACCTTCATTACTTCTTCTTTGGTTTTGTTTGGGTTTTTTTTCCCTAAATTGAGAAACAGAAAGATGGAAATACATAAAGACTTAATGATATACCATTTCTCTTAGGCTGCTTTTCCAAGCAGAAAGGCATCTTACACTTTAATGTGTGAAGCTATAAAGGTCTGGTAGATGGTTTTGCTAATTTTAATATATAGCAAATAATGCTGCGCCTTCCCAAGGCCAGAAATGGTATAATATGCTCCTTGATCACTGCTTTCCTTTCTGGGCAGTCATGTTATTTAACTAAGTGACACTTGAAAGCTATTTGTGAGAGTCTGTGGTCCATGAGGTGATTTCTGAATCACTGTAAAGTATAGGTCTTCTAACTTAATATACACCCTGTGTTCCAGAAAGCAATGCAATGAGAGAAGCTCTTTTGATTTTTCTGACTTGCAGAACAAATCTTTTGTGAAAGAAAATAAAAAGTAGCTCAAAGTAGTATTTTGGTGAGTAGCAGCATGTATTATTTGCTGCTGCTTTTTGCTCTGGACCTGGTGTTGTATGAGTGTTTAACAGAGCCCTTCTCCTCTTATAATGATTGCTGCAACCAACCTTGCATTTTGGGTTTTTTTGAAAAGTCATATCCCTGCAGTGTCCGTGTGTGTGTCCTGTGTGTGTTTCAGCAGAGGAATCCCAGCACTTACAGATGGACAGGACTTGATAAAGAAAGAAGAGGGAGGGAGGGGTCCCTGAGGGAGGGTCCCTGCTCTCCTGAGCCTGTCCCTGCACCCCCAGGGGTGGCCTGGCTCCCCACCAGCCTGCTGGGCTGGTTCTTGCCTGTTCCTGTGCTCTCTGAGCTGGGACCAAAGGGACAAATAAAGCAGGAGCTGATGCCAAACCCACAAAAAGAAGGAGTGTGCTATACATGTGACAATTTTTAGGTTTTGCATGTTGCTCTGGGCCATGCAATTCCTGGTATAAATTAGGAGGGGGAGAAGCTTTGACTATATCTCACAAAAACTGCTTATTTTTGTTTCTCATCCTTTCAGCATAATTCTTACTGAAATAGCTTTGTATAGGATATTCTTGCTTCTGTCCCAAGGAAATACTGTCAGATTGTTCCAGTCTGAAAATGTAAGCTATACTGACTGAAAAATTATACACTTCAAATACTAGAGGTGCTGTGAGCTCATCGTTTCCGGATCTTCATTGCTGGAGATGTGGGGAAAGAACAGATGAAGCAGATTAATGTCACTGGTTTTCCACAACTCCCGGAGATTTTCTTGGCAAGTTTCTTTTTCCAGCAGTTTCCCCATCCCTTTCTGTTCTTTCTTAATTCCTAACTCCTCTTTCCCAAGAAACAGAAGCCCCTTTCTAGCTTTCTGTGCTCCTCTGTGGAACACACCCCTTAGCCTGGCAATGCAAAAATGTTGTACCATGCCTTATTCCAGAGCTTGATCAGGCTTAGATTGGGTAGGGGCTCCTTGGTTAAGGGCTGGTGAATCAGCTATGGGAACATAGACCTCATCTGAATTCCACATTTCAAACTGTGAGAAGTTCAGCCTATGCTCAGCTGTAATTTGTGTCTATATAGATATGTTGCATAAAAAAGTGGCCTCAAGTGTGGTTATTCCCTTACTGCAAGTGCATAAGTATTCTAGATGCAACTTATCCTTGAAATCATCTCTGTGGGTGTAGTTTTGGCAGCTTGTTTTCACTTGATCAGTTTTTTGTTCTTTGGGGGGGAAAAAAAAGAGATATATCTGCAGATACGAACAATTATTTTCTGTTAGCATTAAATTTTTGCTGATATCAGAATTTGAATTTGAATCCTCCTCAGCCTTTGGTTGACCTGCCCTGACTGCTCTTTCCTGAAGGGTGTTGCACCAGTGCTTCCACGTGCCCTTGCCTCCAGTCAGTTCCGTGCATCAGTTCACTGCAAAGAGGCACCACGTGTGTCTTTTCCACATCTCATCTGCACACCTTAATAACACTTATGTATCAGTATTTCTTGAATCTTACCATTGTGTCCTTGGAGCCTTTTTGCCTTCCAAAATGATGGCTGCTCTTTCCAGTTGCTGGCTGGATCCAGAAATGTGGACAGAAACAAAAATGCTTTTCTCACTTCAGTAATGTGTTATTGGCAAGATCTTGCATGAATTCAGCAAACAGAGAAAATGTGCTTCCCTTAGCTCATCTCACTTTGTGCATTTTGAATATATTGCCAAGTGCTAAATACACATTTTTGGTGAAACCCTGTTTGATGGTAGGGATTTATTATTTTATCTGCTACCCAGTGGGTTCTGCAAACAGAGGCTCTTCCTTCTTGAGTTATTAAGGTCCCTAAGCTCCCTCCATCTCTGGTCAAATAGTTAAGAAATCAAAACAGATAGATTTGTAACTCTGGCTTTCCTACTTTTTGTTGAGACACGTGATGAAGTTGCAGGTGCTTAGACATGAAAAGCAGGAACAAGTGAGTTAAAGTACATACCCACATGATCTTAACTCTGTGTCCTAGCACTGCCTCAGTACCCTTGCAATACGTGGATTTCTCACTTTATTTTTAACTCTGCTTCATGGAAATTATCTTCCTTCTCAGCAAGTCTTTTATCCCATCACAAGGAAGGCCATGCCCACTTAATTCTTCAATTGTTGGTGTCCTTTGCATGTCCATCCCTCTCATGTGCCTTGCCACAAAATGTGATGCTTTCCTAGCTGTCATTAATCCCAGAAATCATATCTGTTTGCCAGCTGACTGCTGACAGTCCCTCTGGCAAAAACCCTTCCTCAGTTGTGACAGATGTGGTCTGTATAACACTGTCATGAAATAAGCTGCTTCTGTTTCTCTGAAAGTAGTTTTTTAAAGTTTTGCTTTTAATCATACACAGAGGGTCTCTCCTTCTCTGTCTTCACCCCATGAGATTGCTGTTTCTCTGGTGTTTTTTCACAGCACTGCAAAGCTGCTTTATGTAATCTCCCTGCTGCTCTACACCTACATCCCTCCCAGTGAAGGCAGCTGACCTGTTTGTGGATAATACCTTTTGGCTATCACCAGCTCCAGGGCAGGCTGGGAGAGGGCTGCACTGGCCTGCTGTGTCTATCTTTGCCCTGTCTTCAGACTTTTGGTCTGAGTTCCCCTTCATGTGTGTCATCTGCAAGGCTGGTTGTTTTAATCCCTCTTTGAAGCAACAGTATTCAGCAGTAAGAAAGGCTGGCTAAGTGGTACAGAGCAATTCTGTATAGTTTGGGAAATTGTTTTGAACACAAAACTTTATTAGCTGAATTGGATGTAGTAGCTGGCAGTAACACTTTTAAGCCAATACAGAGAGGAAGATTTCACAGCTGAGACTTGAAAGAGCTATTTTTGCTCAGTAGGATTACTGAAGGAGTTATTCCTCACCTACAAGAGATACACAAATTTTCTGGTTTTGCTCTATATTCTAGAGAAATTAACCTAAACTAACTGCTGAAGTGAAGTTAAGATGAAGAGTCAACCTGGCAGCTCCTGGAGTATGGCTCACAGGCTGCAATAGTAAGGTATAGTATTGCAGATACAACACTCCCATAACCTTGGAAAGGCTTCCAAAGTTACCAAAGGGGACTGAATGGGACAAGAATCCTACTGAAAGAATATAAGGAAAAGAATCTAGCCTTACTGCAAGAAAATTTCATTGCCATTGATTAACCTATTAATATCTTCGTAGATAAATATGTGTGTCCTGTAAGTAAAAAAAAATCAGTTTTCCACAATGTTTCTAAAATAAATAGATGCTGTGCAAAAGATTAACTTTTATTGCCCTCTTTGAGAAATTTATTGTAAACATTCAGTCAGAAAGTGTAAATAGTAGATTTCCCTGTTTCTGTACTGTTCTTGAGCCATCTGGTTGTCTCTTTGAAAAAAATTCTGCTATTATTTTTGAGTATCTTATTCTCTCATGCATTCTTAATTATGTTTCCTGGAGCTTTGTCTCACACTTGTTACCTTATAATATTTTACGTTATGCTTTGTTTCTTTGATATGCAAGTTTGACAGCATGTGTTCAATAGTAAAAATCATTAGCTAGGTACATCTGTGTAAACAGAATGCAAGAGACAACTTTGTAGTGCGTAAGTCATGGACTAAAATTTTCGGATTACCTTGTTCCTCTGAATGCCAGGAGTAGCCTGAAGTGCTGTAGGTGGTTCTTTTACTTGTGTTTTCAGACAGCTAATATTTGATCATTTCCTAAAAAACTGCTCTTCTCACCTTGGACTGAATCCAAACTATTTCTTACTTTGATAAGTAAGCCTATCAAAGTTTGACTCAGACAGTGTTACATTAAGCCACCACACATCTTTGAATTTAATTATTGCATAGACTTAGCACTGTCCCACAATAAGGCATTCAATAAGCTAAAATTTAAAAGTTTATCAGAGATGGAGCAAGAACAAAATAATAGAAGTTCTAGAACAAGAAACAGAACAATGTAGATTCTACATTTCATGAAGAAAAATACCCAGAGCTACAATGTGCATGCAAAATGATGTAAGAACCAATTCATGGACCTTAAATAACACAGTACAATGCAGGAGTGTTGTCATGCTCTAGTAATATGATTTAAGAAGATATCTGTCCCAAAGTGTCACTCCTATAACCACTCCCTGTTCAGAGTGGTGTGTTGGATTAAAACATGGGAAGGTGTTGTTATAGAGGGCATTGTGATGCCACTGTGACAAGCGATCAGGAGGAAAGCTTTTTGTCTGTTCTTTAATTCCCTATGGTAAAGAAGCAGTGTGAAGCAAACCTGTCTGGGTGTCCCTCCTGTGAATGGCTGTAGGTGACAGGATCCCTCAGGACACTGCTGTAACTCGCTGGGCACTGCTGTCACCTGCAGGCAGTGCTGGCTCAGACTGAGCAGACATGCAGCCTGTCCAAGCTGTGACAAGCTATTTGAGCTGTGACAATGAGCTGGAGCTGGATGGTGTATGAACAACCTGTACAGTCATCCTCAGAAACTGAAGGTTTTCTTTCCCAGTAAGTGCAAGGCATGTGAGTTAAACGAGGAGACTGAAATACCCTTAAAATCCCAGAACATGATGGAATAATGGTTAGTATTTCAGAAATGCATGTTTTATTAGTTCATACAAACTCAAACACTGTGTAATCATTCAATGTGATAGGGAAAGCTGGGGCTTTCATCTGGATTTATTAACATGAACTACTTATGGAAGAGTTCAAAAATCTGTCTCAGTGTTTAAATGTTTGAGCACATAACTGAGGACAGACACCTAACAATTCATAGCTGAGTATAATCAGCCATGCACGCCATAAAACATAAAACACAATCCTTCCTTTTAAAGTGGTTGTTATGTCTAGATCAAAGGTAGAGGATTATACAGCATGCCCAGTTTAAGAAAGTGACATTCAAGAGGTTAATGTAAAACTGGAAGCACCAACACTTTTTATGTTTAGTGTTATCTACTATCTTTCTATTATCTAGAAACATTAGTGAGTGTTTACAGCCAGCCATGCCAAAATTCACTGAGCTCAGAAGAAGAAAGAATAAAGGAAGCCTAAAACTGTAGGGTTTGTATTTTAAAGTGACTACCTAGAAGTAACATCGTGTTAACTCAGTGTTTCTGATCACTGGAAATTGGTGGCTTTGCAGTCTCTCACATCACTTCAGACAATAATGTGTTACATACACCTGTCAGCCCTGTGAGTCAGACCCAGGAATTAATAAGTATATAGTGGTCTTGTGGCCCTGGTGTCAATAGTGAAAGTGGT
Source organism: Eopsaltria australis (assembly GCA_034509425.1). Taxonomy (NCBI): domain Eukaryota; kingdom Metazoa; phylum Chordata; class Aves; order Passeriformes; family Petroicidae; genus Eopsaltria; species Eopsaltria australis. The sequence goes on from JAVTVJ010000030.1 coordinate 6,023,371, forward strand.
GACTGGCTTTGAACAAAGGGCAGCCGCTCTGCATCATCTTCAGAACTTTGCCTGTTCCATGTTCTGTGTGGTTCCCAAGACCACAGAATTAAAAGGTGTGTAAATGTGGTATGACTTCATGTGCCTTTGATCCACATTTATGGAGATTTTTTTAAAGTCAGAACTAACTAGCTTGAATTTCAAGTTTCTTGAGGAGTTTGAAAGAAAGGTAAATAGAACTGCTTTCCTCTTCCTGGGGCAATTTGGACTGTTGTTGAGGTTTGGAGGTGATGGAATGTGGCTTTGGTCTTTAAACAAAGTCACTGTTCAGAGTACAAGTGCATTAGCAGGAATTCCTTCTCTCCAGTCCTTTGATTCTCTGTGGTTATCTGTACTACTTCAAGATTTATGGTGCCTTCTGTAGTGAGACAAATCTTATATAATATATGCAGCCTTTGTACTTTCTAGACTAGGGCCTAATCCAGCTCTTAGTCCTTTGAAAAATGCCTTCATGTCTGCCTCCCTCTTTCAGATCTAGGACCTTCAAAGCGTAAAGACCTATATTTTTAATAGTCTTGGCCTGTATTCTTTCATGCTGAAGAATCAGTCACCTTAAAAAAGTTAATTGTGAACCAGATGCAGTCAGAACTGGTGGGCTGAGTACATAGATATGTGTGTACACAAACAGGCTTTTGATGATGGTATGGAAACTATGTAGGCAATCTATTGATACAGCAATGTGTAAGAAATGCATGAATAATAGCTTCTAAGTTTGGTATTAGGGCTGGTTAGTGCTATCTTGTGTGATGACTCATTATTATAAAGCCTAATCATTACAAGCTATGACAGTGTCTCAGACAACTTGGCTTAATTACCCTGTGCTTCTTCAAGAAAACAAAAAGCCTTCTTTTGTCTGGCAATTGCTGAGTAATTGATGAACACTTATAAGTTTATGTGATATGAAATAGAAATGATACCGTAATATTTGCTCTTTTGTCCAACTGCCCTCCCCAGTCATCTAGTTTCTAGGTTTTGTTGTGGTTTTGGTTTCTTTTTGTCAGTTTTTAATTTATTTGTTATTGTTATTTGGTTTGCCTTTTTTTTTTTTTTCCAGTTCACATAAAAAAATGCATCTCCTCTTACTGGTATTTTATTGGTAGAACACATTGTGCTGATGCTGCTGAGTTTGCTGCCTTGTGTTGTTTAGCAATTAAGACCCAGACTTGGGAGCAAGTCCTGTCCCCTGGGATTTGGTGACTTGCAGTTTGCAGTGCGGTGGACTCAGATACCACTGAGACTTGTGCCATGAAATTCAGGCTCTTTTTGTGCTGTGCTCACAGTAACTGAAATTTCCATGAACTTTTGTAAGAAGTCTTCACCAGTGTATTTGGTATTTAGGTGTCTCTTCTCACTGAGTCTCTGGTACAGTTGTGGTGTGTTGTTGGGTTTTTGGGGGAAAGAAAGAAGATTGTTATTATATTATGAATAGGCATAGAGAGAGACTAATCCTAGTTTTAGAGGGACTTTGGAAGTAGATAAATCTTCCCAGATCTCAATATCTTCTCAAATATCATTTTTATTCCTGTTCAATCTCAGGAACATTGGGGTTTTTTCACAGAACAAAGTCCCAGTCTGTCTTCTGTCCATAACTCAGTTTATAAACTTATGGAGAGAAAAACACTGTTACAGAGTAGAGAAGCTGCATTTGTCATTTAACTTTAAAGCAGACCCTTCATTTCGTACCTAGGCCGTGTATTCTGTAAAATATAAAGTATGGATTTATGTGTAAATTGTGTAGAAAAATAACAGAAAGGACAAGACACCCAGTTAATGTGTAAGAGTCTTTGCCTGCAGAGTGTTGAGCAGTCAAGCAAGTGTGTCCCAAGGGTGGGCTGTGAGGAGACTGAATGGAGCAGGAGAGGCCTGTGCAGGAGTTCCACCTGAGCCACTGTGTCTGGTCAGAGCCAAATGCCTCTGAAAACATGATGGCAATCACCTTCTCTGCCTGAGAAAGAGTATTGCCTGGGCTTCATGGGATTTTGTTCCACTTAACCTCTAATTTGGGAATGCCATATGGCATGTTGCTTTAAAGGCTGATGATTCCTGTTATATGCAGCAGATTTTGGAAAATGATTTTCACTAAGTGAGCAAGAGATGGAGCACTTTGTATTCCTCATACATCCAGCACTATTAAAGAAACATATTGGGGCAGACAATAAACATTGCTCAAACACTGTTTAGTGCCTCTTGCAATACCTTAATACCACCATCTGGTGAGCTGAAATCACGTTACAGCTTATTTGTAGGTTCTTTTATATAATTTAATGGGCTTGTCTGACAAGGTTTTGACCAGGGAGCTGAACCTCCTGAAATAGGATTGTGGTGTGAGTGCTGAAATACTGCGTGCTTGGCTTGCTTTGTTTCCTGATGCTAGATGAGTGCAATAGAAGAGCACTGGGAATTCTCACCTCATGGGTAGGATTTTGGTGCCCTGCTCAGCCCATTTCAAGCTGCTGAGCCACTGGAAGAAAAAACTGCAGCTCCTGTTGCGTTCTAAAAAAAACCTGTTGCTGAATGACTTGTAACAGGTTTGGCTCATGCAGGCTTTTGGGATCTGCCTGGTTACACTTAATTGGTTGTCTTGGGTTGCTTATCTGATCTCAACTTCTAGACCTCCTGAATTTCATGTCATGAATCTGAGCCTTGTGTTTTTAAGGGCATACTAAATACACTGTGCTGATTAATGTCATCATAATGCAAACTTATTTAAAGAATGTTCTTTGTGCTCACTTCTAATTCCATCATGTGCTGATAAAAATCCCCTTTTTAATTGTTTCTTCATCAGTTATTGATGAACGGGGTTCTTAAACTGTGAAACAGCTCTTCCAGACTGTCCTTCTGGTTCTGTTCCAGCTTAAACATATTTTTGGTTTGGAATAAAATATGATCATCCAACATTTTTGAAGAGAAATTGGACCTGACCTGAGCCTGGCATTAGTTGCTGTTGCTCCTGTCTCTTTGAATTGCATCCAATTTGAAATGAAACCACTACAGAAGACACTGGCAAGTGCAGAAAAATATATCCAAATAATTAAATGTTATGCTCAGTTTTTCCTAATTGTAATGCTTTAAAATCCCATAGTATAAAGTCTCAGACTAATGATTAATTGTTCATAATTAACAAATAGCCCAGTGGAAAAAAAGAGGGTTTCTTTTTCGCTGACAGAATAAAAGGAAGGAAAACAACTATCTTGATTCTTATCCTGTGGGGAAGATTGTCATTATTATGAATCAATTTAGACAATTTATTATTAACAAAGACGAGTTTAAGAGCAAGGACAAATGTTGATAGCCCCAGCCTGCATGTTCACACTCTATTATACTGTTATTTCTTTGATAATAATTCCTCCTAGGACCAGGAGTGACCATGTCCTTTTAGCAAGAAATCCTTTGCAGCTAAAAGAAAAAGGCAATGTATCCTCTTGTGCTGTGACCTGAGGCAAAAGATAAGATCAGTCTTAAACAACTACTCTTTAAAAGGTATTTATTCCCTCATATACCATGGGAGAAAAGAAAAAAGTACAATAGAGGAAAGGAAGATTACTTTTTTACTCTTGACTGAATCATCTCTTTTCAGGGTTTGTAAAATTCGTGATCATTTCATATTAAAAGGAAATTAATTTTTCTGTTAGAAAGACACATTAACAGTGTGCTGAAATGGCATTTGGGTTTGTCCAGCGAGGTTTATTTGTTAAACCTGCTCGTTGGCAATTCAACCAAAATAATGATAAATAAATTATCCCATTTATAGAACAGTTGGATATTATGGACATCTTATTCCATGGAGATAGGCTTTCTAATTTGTTTTTCTAATAATTCTAGGAGCTCTATAGGATGGAAGGACTCTAAATTAGGTTTAAGCAATGGTCCAGTGGCAATATGTAATAGTGTGAATCCCTGTGTAGCTATTCTTACCATCTTAATCATTTTTTTCTTTGATATTTTTCAAACTTATGTTCTTTGAAGCTTATTTTATTATTTTTACTAATTGGTTGAACAGAAGTTGTAATTGTCAGGCTCACCACACTCTGGGTATTTTATTTCATATTTTATTTATAAATGGTTTTATAACCTAATTATTTCCGAGCATTGCTTCAGAAAACTTCAATGCATAATGCTCGGACCAGTTACCTTGGTTTTCATCTTTTTTTGGTTTCGTTGTCTCACTCTTTGCAAGCAGGAATTGCTCAGCTCTCTGTTTTGTAGCAGTACAAGATGCTTTACTAAAAGAAGGTTATGCATCCTCTCAGCCTGGGGACATCATATTCTCTGATACTTGGTGTTCAGTGATATTGAGCAGCACTTGTGTGCCAAATGTAGTCTGAGAGAAGGTCCATGACCACAGTGAAATACCTTTCACTGCCATGGAAATTTGTTTCCCCATCTCCAGCAAATGCTTTTAACTGAGTGTCCCTGTTGCAGTGGGAAGCAGGATCCCAGCATGTTGGAGAGTCTGGAGAAGTCACTCGTGTTTGCCCAGCATCAGCTGGAAGCTGGGGGGAACTCCATGTGGCTAAAATGTCCTGAGGAAGGATCTGAGATGTAAAATCACAGATGTGGTTACTAGAGGAAAAACGAGCAAGTGTATGTGGTTGAATTTAGCTTGGTCACAAGAAGCAGACTTCATCTCTCTTACTGTGTTGGAGTGGAAGCCAGAGGTGGTGGAGGTGATTTCAGTGGCATGTGGCACTTTGCTATTGGAAGATGTTAATGTTTGTGTGGAAAAAAAGGGTCATCTCAGACCTTGGTGACACAAATATGAACAATATCACTCCTGCTAAAATATTGTAGCGTGCAACTTAGCAAAAGAACACCATATGTGTCTGTTACTTAAGCAACAAACAACAAAAATGTAGAAAAAGCTTTTAGTTTCACCATAAAGTTGAGTGTGCTAAAGGCAGTTTGTGTTACCAGGTTAGAGGCACTCTGATCATGTGGTGCTGCCTGATGTGCAAGCTGATGGTGGATTTGTCCTTGACATCAACAGATAAATGGAGCCAAGAATTCCTAACTATAGTGTAATATGCCCTCTGCTAAGTGATTTCCACCCAGATGTCTGTAGGACACCTGAAGGAGGAACCTGGCTGGAAACAGGCATAAAGGCCTCTGGGAAGAGGACCAGCATCACCTTTCTCTCCACTGCCCAGCAGGATAGGAGAAGCTGCACCCACCATCACCTCCCAGGGCATGGGAAGGGTGCTGGCAGCTCCCCAGCAAGGCTGGTCTGCTAAATGTGTCTGTGACTGCACAGGGAAAAGAGGGAGCTCTGGCTAATTAGCTGCCCCAATTCCCCAGTCTGGTGTGCTAAGCAGTGTAACTTGCTCTGTACTTTGCAATTTCTTCTCCCTTGCAAAAATAAAGCATCTGCTGCCCCTTTCCTCCTCTTGCAGAGGCTTTCTGCTGAGCATGTGGAACAAATGCTTCTTCCCCAGATGTTTTCACTTTCCCTTGTTTGTATTGACTTGAGACAGACCCTGCACTGTCGTTCTGCTCCTGTCCCTGCTGTGACTTATCCAAACCTGCTATTGACATCTGCTCCTGTGCAGTGGGAACAAGAATAATGGGCTAAGAACCTGATCTTGCAGTAAGTTCTGCTCCCTCTTCCAGTGGCACCAAGGTTTACAACACAATTATTTTCTTCAGTGCCCCTGTGTATTTTATTTCACATGATTATTGATATTGCCCTCCAATATTTATCACATTTGATCAAGTAATTAAGCAGTGACAGAGGGATTTATTCAGTGCATGCTTTTTGGTGAATTGATACCCTTATGTATAAAGCACAGTTTTATAGACAAAATTAGGCAACTAAGTGAACCAATACGCAGAAGATCACAGCTGCTCATTCCTCCCTCCTTTATAAATAAATAAAAAAAATTACATGGCACTTAATATCTTCTAGTATAACACAGGGATTAAAAATATTTTTAAGGAACTTTGTGCTTGTTTGAATACTCAGAACCTGAAAGAGTACTGCCCATTACATTAAGCATGTGTTCAAATCTGAAAGAATTAGATACAACAATATCAGGTAGATATATTCACTCTAGTACATAAAGTTGTGCATTCAATCCATTTGACTGTTACTTTTATAGTGTTAATGGTAAATTTCAGGTTCCTTCCATATAATGAAATAATGACATATCCTGTTTTTAAAAGCTAAAATGAACACTATAAACAGCAGAGTTCATACATACATTTTTTTAAAGTCTTGAGAAAGCTTGTTGAAAACAAGTCAATAGAACAATTGTGCAGTTAATTGCTAATCTATTTTATGTTTTATTAAATGCTGAGCATTGTTTTCCTAATTCACTTACATTGTAATGGGTAATCAAGTAATGATCAATGGCTTGTAATTTAAAAATAGCCTAATTGTATGGAACCTTGAAAGCTAAATAGGACCTGACATCTGAACGGACAATTATGAACATACATAACTTTTCCCCCAAGAAACAGTAATTGTTTTATTGGTAACTGGTGTTTAACATACCTGAGGATTTCTTTCCATTCTGTTCTCAGCACTTTTGAAAACTGTCTGCAGCAGCCTGCAACCTGTTAGCTCAGAAAAAGTCAAATGGGGAGTCTGCTTCTGCAAACTGACAGTGCCAGCTGAGGTGATATTTTATAGTTTACCAATTCCTCAGGTAGATATTCACCTGAGCCAGTAGAGGAAACAATGCATGAGTGTAAGTCAAAGCACAAATTTCATTCCTGACCAGTCTTGTAGTTTTGTTTTCCCCAAGGTAATAGATCATTTACTTAGTGAAGCAATTGCATTAGAGACTTCACCCTACGCGCAAAAACTTTAGCTTGCCTTAAGGAAAAGTGTATTATTTAACTGCAGCATTGAAATCTTTCACCACACAGAAAGCCCTCAGGGACAGCTGCACACACCAGAGGTGTGACTAGAGGACTGACAATCTGCAGCAGTTTGCAACTGCATATGATGAAAAGCCAGCCACTGGATGGTTGAATTCAGAGCTGAATTGGTTATCACTATATTTAAACAAGGGAAAATAAGAAAATATGTGGCAAAATTCTGGTTTTCTTCCCAGTTGTGTTTAAATCCTCAGTGAAGGGCTTCAGATAATATTTAGGCAGTGTGAATTTTTAAATAGGATGGCAATAAGGTGCTTCTAGAGATTGTACTGCTTTTGAAACTATTTACTTGTCAGATGCTCCTGGTTTCTCCTTGGTTCAGTGGGAGGAAACAGACTTAATTAACTTTAAAGATCCTCTTCTAGTAAAAAAAAGTATTCTTATTGTGATAATTCAAAGGCGCACAGAAGAAACCAGAAAATTGCTGATTGTGACAGGAATAAGCTGGAGATGTTTCCAATTTCCCTAAGTATTTGTGTCTCCATCCTTTAAATATGAGGATTATAACACTGATACATTAAAAAGCATTTCAGGAAAAAAGTAAAACCCCAAAAATGCAGAGGAAATTACTACAGTTCAAAAGATAAAAATCTTAAGTAGGCTCCTGAAGAGGGTAAGGGAAGAATCAAAATATGCCAGTGGCATTAGAAAATTCTCAGAGTGATCTGTCTTCCTTCTGTAGTTCAGGACCTTACTGCAGAAGATGACAAAACACATTTAACATGAATACAATTGCAAACTGTAAAACTCAGAGTCCTTGTTAATCTGTGACTAAGTCTTTTCCTTCTAGCTAAAGTTTTAAATAATTGTCTTTTACTTCACAATTCAGTAATCACTCTTGAGAAGCAGCAGGTGCAATGGAATAGAGAAAAATGGAAAAGGGAGTTATGGAAGCCAACAGTCATTGATTTACTTATACAATATATAGAAACAAATACAGCAGATTAGGTGGCAATGAACACTAACCAGCTTTGACGTTGAGTTAGGGGGAATCACAAGAATGTAGGTTTGATATAAATGTGTGTTTAGGACACATTAAAAATCAGGAAGATGTGCTCTAAAATTTTGAAATGAGACAGGTTTCTTTAGGTTGACTATGAGCAATGTGATTTAAAACCAATTGGATGAATCTACTGGCACTCAGAGGATTGCTTTTTAGCCAGTTACTGTTGGCCCAAATACATTCTTCACTAAAATGCATTTGCCTTATGTGCAGCAAATAGGGCTGACCTTCCCTCTCAGAAGCTTTTCCTGCTGATGATCCTCTGATCCAGCAATGTCATGCCCTTCTGGGCATATTTTTGACTCAAGTCTCATGGCTTCAAAATAGTCACAGGTAGATAGCAGTCCTTTATCCTATGGAAAGAGGCAGGAGGCTTGGCTGAGCCAGCCAAGCATTTATTAAAGCAAAAAGTTATAAACTTCCTTCTTATGTGCATCTCTCAACTGACTTGGCTCTGGTTTTCCCACCAGGTGCAGGAGCTCTGTGAGGGTGTAGGGCAGCTCAGGGGGGCATTTGCAGTTTTGTGTGGTGCTGGAGCTGCCTGGGCATGGGTGACTACTCATGGGTGTGAAGAGGAGAGAAAATAGTTATCAGTGTGACAAGTTACAAATTGTGTTTTTACAGGACAGCTTCTGCTAAACTGTCACTAAACTCAGAGCAGAACTTACACTGGAATTTTGGTTTGCCCTGAAGTCTTGGTCTTTTATTAGTGCTCTAAGTAAAAGTAGAGTGTGAGCCCTGAAAAAGTGGAGGTGATTCCATAACTGAGTTACTGATTTGGGGAGGGAGGGAGGGAGATGATGATGGAAATTGTTTAAGTACCATTGTCTTAGTGCTTGTTACATGCTCACTATTCTAAAGATCAATTCCCTGCTTTGTTGCTCTTTTGTAACTAAAATACAAATATTGTTATATTGTAATGCAAGTACATAATGCTGTTCAGACCCAAAAGAAAGGCAAACAAATTCCATTATTGCTTTTACACATCCACTGTGGCTGGATGTTAGTTGAAGATTAGAGGGCAAAGAAAGAATCCTGTTAGCAAAATTCCATGGAAGGCTTTAGTTTGTGGCACCTGCAAACTGCTCTGCCTCTATCTTGCTTTTAAAGATTTTGAGCTATTTATTTTAATGGTGTTGACTGTGCTTCTTTCAGTCTTGCAATCTCTGTGAGCTTAGGGAAAATAAATGAAAAGTTCTGTATTTGAACTGTCATTGTGGCTTAGGCTTTTGTTTTGTTTTAACCTGCACCTCCAAAGGTAGGAAGTAGCAGAAGCCTTGCAATGTAATGTGCATAGCTGGCCTTTTGAGTTCCAGATTGCATCAGGAAAGAGAGGAAAGTACTTCAAGGTACAAAAGCATAAAGTTAAAACAAGGTTTAATAATTCCAGCACTTTGCATCACTGGAAACAATAAATACTGCAGAGATAATTGCGCAGTGCTGTGATCAGAGGTGGAAGAAAAAATGCAAATATATCCTGAACTATTAAGATGTTAAAGCAATGTTTTCAGCATCACTGTAACTTCAATTGTATTGAACTGTGAAGTTGAGTACCACAGAAGTAAATGCCAAGTGTGACAAAATAAAATGAGAGAGAGAGATTAATGCCAAATGGTATCATCCAAAGCTATTAAACAAGAAACAGACACAGCTATGGCATTCACTGTGTCTAATTCACTTGCATGCACTAATTCTGATAAGCAATTTAGCAGCATTTCCTCGTCCTAGATAGCACAAAGGGTGATACATGAAATAATTGCAATAATTACCTCTGGCTTTGGAAGTTATATGTGAAAAGCAGGAATTCCTCTCTTGTGTTTGGTTTGGTGTGGTTTTTTTACCAGTGAGAATAAAATCCTAACTCATGTCTGTGGCATAATTCTTATCGATAATGTTTTCACTGTTCTGTTAAAATAGTAATGACTCATGGTCCAGCAAGTGTGAGGCCTGTTGTGCCGCCAGTACAGAAATATGGAATAAGAGACAGGTGCTGTCCTCAGAGAAATTGCCATCTAAACTCAGTCTAAAACAGGTGGTTCACTGAAGTGATTTCATTTAAGTGATATCTCTCTAGTGGAGAAGTGTGGGGCACCAGAATCTCAGAAGGTAGAGGGAGAAAGAGAGAGCAAATTACCCCAATCCTTCACTGCAAAACTTTAAAGTAAATATATTAGCAGCAGATTGTGAATTAACATTATCTGGCTGGGTCTGTTCTGAGCTGTGCCTGCATCCCTCTGTCCCTCATAGGCACATGGAGAACCAAATGGGAGAGCTGGCTCTGGGGTCCAGGGGCCTGTTTGGCCAAGCACCAACTTTAGTGGAGCACATTCAGTGAGTCAGTGGTAAATTCAATTGTGTATGTACCACTTGCTGAGAGGGGTGTGAGGGCTGCTTTTGTCACAAGAAACACTCCCTGTGCTGCCACATTGTCTTGTGGCATCCGTGGTGACAGCTGCTCGGGCTGAGAGGGGAGCGCTGTGCTCCCAGCAGCAGGGCTGTGGAGGAGCACTGCTGAGTTACCCATTACCTGGACTTTGGCCCTGCAGCTGAAGGAGGACAGTCTTCGATAACCCAGCTCTTCCTTCTGAGCTGTTCCTTCTCTTTCAGTAGCTGTTGACAGTCAGGAGCCTTCCTGCTCTGCCTTGGAGCATTACATGCAGCATTGGAGGGTTAGAAAAGACCCAGCACTGGTGGATGGAGTGGCCTAGGATTCCATGGGTTTCTGCTTGTCTTGCAGCTGGAGCACAAGGAAACAAGGCTCAACTGTCTTCTCCCTGTATACCAAAACATTTCTTGTGACTTGAGATTGCTAAGCACAGGAGAAAAATTATAAACATCATACATGGAATTTGAAGCTTTCTCTGTTTGATCTTTGCCAGAGGGAGACAGAGGTCTTTTTTTTCAACATGCTGTGTTGGAGAGCAGGCTGCAAGGCCACCCAACATGAGCTTTTAACCTCAAACCCAGGACAGGTTAGAGGCCTGATCCCTGAAATTGCAAAAAGATACATACTTTTATCCAATTCCTTTTAAAATAAGGGTCAAGTCTGCTGCTAAAAACATCTTCCAGCATCAGTTTTCCATTCATTTATATGCCGTATGCAAAGTGCTTTATTTCGAAATTATGTTTGCTTGCTTCATGTTGGTATTTAATGCAAGAAATTAGATATCTATCTTGGGCAAAAAGTTTTTTCCTGTAACTTTATAATTTTAATTTCCAGTAGCCTGTTCTATCCAAAACATTGTCACTTTGTGAAACAGAAAACACTGCTCCTTTTGCCCAGGTGACAAACCATGTTCTCAGTAAGTCTTTACTCTTCGTATTTGTGCTGCAGTTTCATTCTATTCCAAAAGCAAACTTGCTTTGAGGATATACAGTTAATAATTGTAAAAAGTTGTTAAATGTTATTAAGATCTCATTTGCTAAGCTGGCATTTTAAAATAGCATTTTGCCTTACTCGTAAATCATGCCTTTTTGTGCACCTTATGGTCCAGAGCCCTTGAGGTTTTTCAGGCACTTCCAGATGCTCAAGATGTGAACTGCACTCAAGTAATGAAATAATGATTTCCATGCTTCATGATGCTCACAGGTGCATTAATACTGCACTGAAATGTGAGCTTGTCATGTCAGTAATGCACAGGCTAGCAAGCCGTGAAGCTGCCCCTCAGTATCCCACAAAGATTCTGTAAAAACAGGGTAGTTGAACTTAATTTTACAGTTATAGCTGTCTTTTTTTTAGATAAATAAAAGTGAAAATCAGAGCTTAAAGCCAGCTAAAGAGAAGATAATATTTCTTGTGGATGAAAATCTTTGTGCAGTTTTCAAGACCCTAAACAATCCCATGCTAAAAGGGAAAAGAATGAACAAAAACTAATTGCACTACAAATATAGCTGCAAAGTTGTACTGTTCATATGCTTGGCCTCTCTAACCTGCCCTATGGAGCTAAGAGATTGTCCTTATCTTGTCTCATGTGGTGAGCAGTTCTGGGAGAGGTATGACCATGGTTTAATGGTGCATGTCCTTGGGTTGTAATATTAAGAACAACTTTAATGTATATAAGCTTAGTTTATCTAAACTTGTTATTGCAGAGGGTACAAGACTGGATCTTGCTGTCATTGCCATGAAATACTGGTTTTCTGTCCTTATATTATTTTAAGTGCTTAGCAAACACTTAGTAACAAGATGTTCTCCTTACTAAATGCAGAAGACACTTCCATTAATAGAGGAGCCCTGAATCTCGTGTTGTCAATTTTGACGTTGCTCACCAGCTTTCCTGAAGGTCGTGTTGTCTTAGTGATGTTGGCAGACAGCAGCACAGCCCATGCTGCAGGGGATGCACTGCCAAATCCAGCATCTCTACTGAAAGCTGTGTTCTCCAGCAATTCAAGCAGAGGACACGACTGAGGCTCAGGCAGCAATTTTGAAACCACTGCAGGTAGTTGCTGCAATTTACCTGCTTTGACAGGACACACAAATTATTTCTCTTCACCAGGAAGGCTCTTGGGTATAGAAGGACTGACTTAGTGGGTTAGGTATGACCTAGGGTGTTCAGCTGGAAATTATTTCATTAATGTCTCTTAGATTTGACTTGAAAAATTGAGACTGGGGAAGGGGGACTGGGGAAGAAACCTGATTATTCATTTAATCTGTAATGGGGAGCACTTGAACAGAATTTCCTGGCTAAATATGACATCTTTTTGAGAGTTTTCGTGCTCTCCTTTACTGGCTGTGAGTTTGAGACATTTAAATTAAAAAGTTCTGACACATCCTGCTGTCAGTGTTCTATTTTCTGAGATTAGGTTTTTCTCTTCTTCCTGTGGGAGATTATGACCAAGAATTCCTGTCAATTGCTCTGGTGTAACACAGGAACAAGGAGACTGCAGACAGAGGTTTTTATTGTTTTTTTGGCCATTCTTGCCCAATAATGCCCTTCTGCAGATTCTTTAGAGCAAACATGGAGAGGGGAAGGTGTGTGGAAGACTGAGCAGGACTGAGGCAAGGTCTGTTTAATCCAAAACTGAGCAGGACATTGGTGGTGCTCTGAATTTCTAATGATCATTTTATTTGTCAAGCTCTGCAACTGCAAGCAGTGAAAGCTATACAAGTGTTGGTAGCAGAAATAAAGCATTTTGTGTGGCTTTAAAGAGATTATTTTTGTCACCAAATATTGCCTCCTACAAAGTGTATTAGTTCTTTTCACTGCATCAATATAATTAGTTCAGTCTGTTAACCAGCTTATTTCATCTAATACTTTCTTCTGCACTTGCTGACAATACAGTTACAAAAAAAATTACAAATCAACTGAAAACAATGCAAATAGATTTGTTTGCTGTTTCTTCTACAGTGGCAGTGTGCCAGAGATGACATGCTTTGCTAAATGTCACTAACTATTATGTATTTAGGACTTAATTATGCCTTTAAGGCACTGGCCCTTTCAGGGAAGAGTGGATAAAATTGCTTCCTTGAGAGCTTTCAGCCACGCTCTGCCTGAGAAAACATGACTGCTGGTAGCGTGGTGGGAAATGAAAAGGCGAGTTGATCATCTATTCGAGATGATGGAGCATATGTTCTTGCCCACACCTCTTAGCTCTGCTGATGGATGAGTTATCTCACTGCTTTGGGCATTAAATAAACCTTGATTAAAGCTCTGTCTGCACCTGTAGCCTCAAATGCTCTTTTCATCTAGAGCCTGTAATGCGGAAGAAACTTTCAGGCTACAAAGTCTAACACCCTTAATACTCCTGGATTTTCCTGCAGAAGGACATAATGTGAATAGTTAATTAGAAAACAAAAATACTCACTTTGCAAGCTTTTTCCAACTAACACTGAGCCAGGAGGGCTGAAGGGCTGAGAGTCTAGATTGGGACCTTGTTGATCTCTAAAGAGACTGTTGACCCAGGACACACAGTTGCTGCCAGCTTCTAATTCTTAACTTGAAAATATCATATTTCATAGCATATTTATAAACTTCAGAATATATTCAGAGGCAACTCATGGGAGCACAGCTAAATCAGGATTATACTGCACTGTGGAAGCATGTAGGATGTAGCTGTTGAATAATTTAATGCTTTTTGCTCTACCAACTTTTTAGTCTATCCATTTTCCTTAGCGTTTAGTCAACTCTCAAAGGTTCCCTTTCAAAACTCAACTATTACAAACTGTTGCAGATGTGAGTCTAAGTGCTGTCAGTAGCACTGGATTTCCCAAGAGCTGTCTCTCATGCCAGGTAATTTCATTTAGAGTTTTAAATCTTCAGACAGTAACTCATTGACAAAAATACTATCTCGGTTTCAAAATCTGCATGACCCAGGTTACAAGAGCAACAAAACCTATGCTGGGCAACAGTGCCCAAACCTCTTCTTCCAGTGCTTCTTCATGGTCCATAAAACTGATCTGTGGAGTAATAGTTTAAAGGTTCAGGAGCCTGACAGCTGCCTCTTCCCTTCCATAGCACCTTCCACCTCTAATGTGAGCTTCCTCCAACTCACCTCTTCTGGATGCCTTCAGTCAAGCTCTTCTCCAGGGCTGAAGGGTTTGAAGAGATGGAAACAGCATCTGTCTTTGAAGGCACCTGCTCCCCTGTCATCAGACACTGATTTAACATCTTCACTGATTTCTGGACAACTCTTTTTGGAGTTTTTTGAGTACTTAAGCCTGCCATTCATACACATATAAAAATTAGAGGTGATTGCAGCAAATCCTTTAATAACCTTTGCTTTGTGCATACTCAAACACATCAGGGCTAAAATATTACAGCTTAGAAGAAAGTAAGTAGCATATGCTCTAGTCTCAAACTGTGTCTTGCAAACCAAAAATAGCAGAACCTGGGTTCTAATAAGTAAAACAGAAAGAGCTGCTGTTCACATGGATTGCTTGATTTTACTCTTGACTGCAACAGGGAAAACATCCTAGAACCATTATATATTCCTTGCTGTAATATAAATAAAACACAAATACACTCTAACTTACTGTCATTGGTGATATTTATATAAAGCACTGGGTTTACAATGGTACATAATTTATTATTGAAATTATATTTAATTGCACTGAAATATTGCTCACTGCATGCCTCTTCCCATTCTATTATAAATGCATCCTAGCATACTCCCTGCTTGCAGCTGAAATAATAAATGATTTCATAACTTGAGTTATTTGTGGGATACTGGAAATAGGTTTTCTGTCAGTACAGAGACATTTTATGAACTTGTTATGGTGTGGGTATTCATTGCTTCCTCTCTGCTGGCAGAATACATCTCTGGACAGCAGTATCTAGGACTTAAATATTTTGGAGGAGCTAACATTAAGAATATTGAGGGTAGACATCAAATTATAGTTTTGCTCAAGATTTTAGCTTTACTGACACATATTTAATAATACTTCACTAAATACCTTCAAATATGTGCATTATAATTACATCTTTGTTCTTGTGTTGTAATTTCATTGCTATCAGTGCTTTTAAAACAGATTTTTCTCCATCGTAAAATTTCTCAGTTTGTATTAATAATAGGAAAACAATACATCTGGTATAATGGTTGTCATAAAAAATACTGAAATGGTGCCACTTCTCACAGAAAGTATTTTCCCAGTACTTAGGTGAAACACAACACTAATGCTAAAAGATTTTCCATTTTCTAAATAGTAGATTTGCTATGTAGTAATTTTACAAACTATTAAATGCTACATGCATCTAATAACAAGCTAATATTCCTCTTCTTGAAATGCTATTAAGACTACAGCATGATATGCTCAAAACTTAACAGATTTCAGAGTTCAACAGGCTTATGAAACCCAAACTTGGTGTGTTAGTATATGATGTGATCATTCCTTTTTTCCATTTCCTAATTCTTTCCTTTCTTTCCCTTTTCTTATTTCTGCCTTATTCAACACTTTCTGTGAAAGGCATTTTTTCTCCATCTTTCAGTGTGTGGTCACATGTATTATTAACTACTTGCTATTCTAGCCCTGCCATAAAAAACCCCAGGCATGTTAATGTATGGCTAGGCTTGTGTATGGCACTGTCATCAATTGTGGTATTGTGACAAGTATTAATGAATTCATCCTTAAATTGGATCTATTATGGGAAGCTGTGTGTATGAGAGAGAAAAATGTCTGTCATTAGCTATAGATACATTTTAGACATGAGGCTATGAGATGCAAGGCTAATACTATAAACTTGTCTGACACTGAGAACTCAGTGAATTTTTTTTAAGTACTTGATATGTTAGGGAAGTTTTTTAAATCATAAGGTGAGTGCACGAGAACTTGTCACTTCTGCAAATCACTCTGTGGGTATTGGTTATTTGGTGTCTGTAGATGTAGTTGATGCACAGAAAACATGAAAGGCTGTTTAAAGCATTGTCAAAGGAAGTTAAAGGTGGTTCAGTGCTCAGGGATCTGTTTGTGGTGGGTTAATGCAGGGCCTGGATAACAAGCTGGGACCAAATAAGCCTTATTCCAGAGGCAGTGCTGTCAGGGTGGTGCTGACAGCAGCTCGGGCATGTGCACAAACCCAGCTTTGGAGCTCTAGCCTGCCTCTGCCTGGGGTGCAGGGCAGGCAGAGGCAATTGTGGGATTAAGATGGTAACAATTGTCCAAGCAGTGTTATCCTGTTATTATTCTGTATTAGCCAGCTGTTGACTCTTGAAAAATGTGCTAGGTTTGTATGCTCTTGGATAGAGTTTCTTAAGTCGGAAACTTTTAAGAAATTTGACATATGAAGGTGTCAGTTCTAGGAAGAAGTCAGTACCAAGGTTTGCAGTGCAGACCTATGCAGTTTGAGCTAATGCAGTAACTCCATGAGGACAGGGCACTACAGAAAGATTAAATATGCTTTTGGCTTCATGAGAAAGGAATAATGAGAGGATGAAGCTCCTGGTTTAGGTTACAGTTGTGTGGCAGTGCAGCCTTCAGTAGGATTCTGCTTCTGCTATTGTATCATCCTCAATTTCTTGCATCTGTCCCTGCAGCTCCCAGTACCTATCTGTGCCCTTTTCCTCTTGCCCTTTGCCAACACATCTGTGTTTTCCCATAGTGCCTGTTATCCTCTATAGAACTGTTTCTTTATCAAACTGTCCTGACATTTTTCCTCACTCATTATTTCTTGTAGGTTTTTTTCTGTGCTTGACTAATGTTTTTCTCTGCCCCTCTTTTTCTGTTTCTGCACTTCTTAGGTGTCAAAAGGAGAAATATCTTTTCTCTTCTTCATTGCTCCTTACTGTTTAATCAGTCAAGCTGTTTGAGCACAAACTCCAGAAGGAAGAATAATTGGGCTCAGCAGACAGCAGTAAGGGCAACAAAATTTTACATTTGGGATGGTCAGGTAGGTAAAAGATATTGCATGCTCAAATAATTTCATTCTGTAGTGGTAGACCCCACCCTTTGATCTATAAAAAAATGTGTTTCTAGCCTGAAATATGCCTGTAGTTAACAATCCTATTTCTCTTAGGCTTTTGGCAATTTAAAGAAGGTTTAGGTTTATATTGCCTTAGGGATCTGAATGCACAAACTAAATCATGATCCCATACTCAGACTATTTTTTTAAAACAGTTGCTATGATGAGGTGACTGATTTTTGCTGTGTATGATCTAGATTAAATACAGGGCTAAATATAATGCATTTCAATGCTAATTAAAATCTTGCACTAGAGCCAGTGTTCTCACTGGGTGAGTCAGTTCCCTCCCTTTTCTCTCACATCAGAAGACCTATCTCTGATCCTGTAATTTGTACCATTAATTATTAGTAATGGCAATGCACTGAACTCAATGAA
The DNA here is from genome assembly GCA_034509425.1 of Eopsaltria australis. NCBI lineage: Eukaryota > Metazoa > Chordata > Aves > Passeriformes > Petroicidae > Eopsaltria > Eopsaltria australis. Next base: position 6,041,059 of record JAVTVJ010000030.1, read on the forward strand.
AAACGAGCTTTTCTTTACTGAAGTAGTGTACATTTGAATTTCTGCTGGTTGGTGGTTGTCAATTTATGGTTTCTTCTTTTTTTGAGGATTTTTCCTTTTAATTCTTAACAGAAGTGGTAGAGGTGGTCATTTCAGTTCTTATTTGTGATGATAGTAAATTTGTTACCGTGGCATTAATCTTACTAACAACATATAGCTTACAGAAGCATTCACTAGTGTAGTATGTAACATCCTAGAATAGTGCTTTCACCTAAGTTGCCAAATTTTGTGCCACAAATTTTGGCTTACCAAACTGGCAAAAACCAGCTCAGAGTCACCATCAGATGCAGGCTTACAGGGTAAACTGTCTCAATCTGTGCTAGCTGTAAATCTTAGTTTTCAGTTGGAATACAGAGATAAACTTGGCATGTTTTGTCAGCTAGTGGAAAATAGAAGCTATTGTTACAAGCTTTTGTTACAAGCAATGATGACAAGACCTGGTATCAAAGAGCAGCTCCAGAAAAAATGATTAATAACATAAAACACCTTCAACAGGTAAATTCTAGCTTGAACACAACTGTATCCTAATTTAATAACCATAGAGGGTGGAGCATCTACCACAATAAACATAATGCTTGACTGTTTTTATCATAAAAGAGAAAACTGTAAATCATGCCTGCAAATTAGATCCATGAATTAATATTCATTGGTGATAAAGTGTGAGGTCTGCTACCTTTCCTGGCTCAGCTGTGCAGAATGAAGCTTCCTCCTACCACACATAAAGACTTGGACAAAAAATGTTGGTAGACTGTCACTTTCTGAACTCACTGTGCTTGGTTAGCAAGATTATCAGCAGCTCTGCTGCCTCAAAGACTGAGAGGTAGAGTTTGATATTTTTACTGGAGATTGACACATTTTCTGCTGAACAGAAAAATTGCCATTTTCATGGGAAGGGGACAGGATTCAGAGGGAATTATTCTAAATACTTGGTCATTGCTACAAAAATTTGATTTAACATAAGTGAGTATTTTTAAAACTCATAAACAAGTACTGTGGTAGCAAAACCGGAACACTTATAACTGCAAATAAAGTAAAAGATGCGAAGTTTTAGTATAGTGTAATGGTTTCCAAAGTAGGAACAAGCCTGTAGAAGGTGTCGAGAGGAAGGGTCAGGGCCAAGAGAAAATTTTACCATGAGGCAACTTTATGGGAGAAAGATTAGAAGTAAGGGGAGGGGGTGCCTGATTTTTCTAATTTTTCTTAAAAATCATGTTATGCTAAGTGTTTTACCTTTGCCTTCCTGAAACAGTATTTTATACTGTAATGTATTAAGCTGGCTTTTAATTTTGAATGTCTTCTATCATATAACAAGTATTAAGATCTGCATTCTGAGGGAAGTGGTTTGATTTTAGTGAAACAGTATTTTGACCTGAAAAATGCTGTTCCGGAAACTTGTGGGATAGGAAATGGTAACCCCATGTGGTAATGATACTTGGAGCTGTGCTTGACTGAGACAAAAATAGGTCTGGCTGCTGGTGTACTCCTGCAGCAAGACTGCACTTTAATCAGGATGAAGAGGATTGTGCAGCCAGGAAGCAGGATGGTGTGGTATGAATTCTACCTAATGAATTCAGGTCTGTTATCCTGAGCACAGGAGAGGCTGTTCTGCTTACTGAAGGCACTCAGGATGGATTGAAGCAGGAGGAGAGAGATTTTTCCCTTGGCAAACACAGTTCAGAGCTCAGGCTGTCCCAGATACTTGTTAGATGAAGGATAAAATCAATCACTCTGTTCCTGTCAATTCAACCCCACTCTGCCTTTTCCTCTCCCTTCTTCCATGTAGCTTCCCTCCGTGTGTCTTGTACTGTGCATAACAATAACCCTTTGCTTTGTCTCTTGTGTTGTTTTTGTGGCCCCATGTGTCCTTGCCCCACCAGTGCTCTCCTGCACATTTTTAAGACCTGGGCACTCCTTCATATCAATAGTGTTTCACATTTCCATCTCTTAAACATCCTTCTGTTGGCCCCCAACTCCTGCAGAGTCATTCTTTATTTCACCTGTTGGCCGTTCTGCTGCTAAAACCACTTCCTGAGCTTGTTGTGCTGCCAGTGCTCCCAGTTTGTGCTCACTTTCCTTTCTCTGGCATTGCAACAATCAAACTAATTTTCTCCCTACCTTTCATTACACGCTCATTAAAGACACTTTGCCTCCTGTCCTGATTGTCCTATGTACTGCAAGAACTAAGGAACAACATGCAGAGAGCTTGTGGACAAAAAGCAACATGAAACCCACGACTGTGAGGGATAAGAGGGCATGAAAAGACCCTCACCACGAGGGCATTGGCAGGGGGTGGTTTGGAGATCACAGTACTGAGGTCCAGGACAGAGAATGGAGCAGGACATACTTCAGTGGCTGAAAGGGATCTCAGCCGATGCTGTCCTGGTGAAAAGGAGGAGTCACGCTTTCATCAAAGGCTCTCCCTCCCCTCTGGCACTGGCAGCAGCTTTCCCACAATATGCATTGACTTGGGTCGATTTGCTGATTCAGCAACGATGAGCTGCCAAAGAAGGGGTGGGGAAGGAATAGAAACTGCCATAAAAGCATTTCTTTAGCAAGTGCATTTAGTATTCTGAGGAACAAAGAGGAAAACCAGTACCTGGAGGAGACAGTCTGTGTAGGAGGGATCTCTGATGTTTTACTGGGTCTTAATACCTCTAGAAATTGAACATGCGGGGAAAAGATACCAAAGTAATTGGAAAAGGAGTAAAATACCACATCCTTCCTTCTCCCTAAAACAATTAGGAGGAAAAGGGAATGGTTGTATTGAGTAACTGAGTATCTAAATATACCTGATAAGTCAAAATGTCCAATACAGTTGTCAACTTCAATTTTTCACATGGCTTCAGTCTAAGTGGGAAATTATTTTACTGCTGGTTTGACTGCCTTTCTTCTCCACCTCCTCTTCCCTCATTTCATCCCTCAGTTGTGCCCTTTCATACCTGAAGATATATATTTTGTAAGAGTGGTGATCCCTTAGTGTATGATTGTGAAATGCTGAAGATAACAGGACCTTGATCTCTGCCTGAGGCCTCTACCTGTCTGTAGTGACATTTCCAGTGAGTCAGAGCCTACCCAGATGAGAATATCTCTGCAACCAGAGCCCCATTTGTGAAGGATACAAAAATAAACCAAGCTCAGCAAGAATCGGCTTTCGGCTGAGACAGGACAACTTCCAAATGAAAGCGTTCATTTAGGCATATGGATACTGAGTGTTTGTTAAATTAACTGATGTGCCTGCCTTGAAGTAATAGGACTTGATACAGTGGAGAAGGGAAATTTAATAGAGAATAGCCTCAGGAAATTCAGTCTTCTCCAAATTACATTTTTATATATAAATACATAGATAGACAAGTTAAGACTTCATTAGAAATTTTACAGTATTTTAATCAACAATCATGACATTTTGGGATGAATTAAAAATTGAAAACTAGCAGGTAAGTAGCAAGTAAGAGGATTTGTAAGTAATAGCACATTCTGAAAAAAGTGATATAAAAATGTGCTGGAGAAAATTCTAGCTACTGGTTAGGTCTGAGGCAAGGCTGTCTTCTTTACTCTGGACTTTGCTTAAAGTCTGGATCCAGTTCATGTCTTTTGTAATATTAGGGTTGTATAGCAGTCAGCCTCACTATATTTCTTATTTCAGCTCTAATTGTTTTTGAATCCTCATTTTCCCATACTCATAACTTTCAGCCTTTGTTTACTTCCACTCTGACAGTTGTAAGAGAGCCTTTAAAGCCATGACCAAATTTTAGTAGCAAATCTGTTTGTCATGTCTGAGTAGCTTCTTAATTACTAGTAAATTGTTTGATGTCTTATCTTAATTGACACTTGAACTGTGCTGTCAGCTGAGTGTGTTTTTGTAACCCAGCCAGCCTCCATGTGGAAAATCAGCTCTGACAAAGCTGGAGCCCTTTACACCTTGCATATTTCTGGGGTTTAGCAGACTTTTTAGCTGCCAACAAGTTGAACATCTCAGAGTGATTATTTGTCTTTCAGATGCCACAGATTGCCTTTCTTTGGTATGTGCTCACAGCATTTGTTGGTGCTCTGGGCAGATTTGGCCTCAATATGTCTGAATTCTTTTCTCTCGTGTGCATTTGTTTCCTCATTAATGTTTGGTGGTTTCTGTGAGTTCTAATTATCTTGGAAAAGAGGCTGCTTGCATAGTGGTGGTGGGGTTTTGCCCAGCTGACTGAGCTGCTGCCAGGCACAGCCAAACCATCACTGCTCTGGAGGATTTTGCCCTCTGCTGAATGAAGTGCTGTGTGTAACACAACCCTTCTTCCTCTTGCTGAGTATAGGAAAATAGAAAAATTACTCATTGTAAATCATCACAATTCAATCTTTGTGCATTAAGTCTCTCTCGATGCCATTTGAGAACTTTAAAATACATTTTAATGAGCATTATTTCAATAGTAATTTTATGGAGAAAATTCTTACTAAATTTTGCCTGACTGTGTATTCAGCTTACAACTTCTGTGTTTTGAATTTCTGAATGGATTAGTGCTAGAGAAATACTCTTGCTGGCAGCAGATAGGTGGGAGAGCTCAGGATGTGCTTCTTGCTGGTGTTACCCTGGCAGATAAAGCCTATGAAGCAATAAACCATGAAGAAGGAGGAAAAAAATTAGTTGGATATTTAAAAAAAAAAAAGTCAATTAAAAGAACAGAGCCATGATAAATTTTTCCAAGTAAACGTAAGAGTCAAGTGGAGTTGAGTTATGAGTCTGCTCAGCATGCATTTGTTTCCCCCAGCCCTCTTTTGCATTCTTTACTCAATAACATCTGTGGTATGTTCTATAACCTCCCCATGCAGCAGTATTTTAATGCTTCTTGTCATCTTCCTGAAAAGAGGAAGAAATATGATCAGGAGACAGAATGAGAAGCTAAACAACTGCCTTCTAAAGTGATTTTAATACAGTGAGGAATTGAGAGCAGAGGTATTTTAATAGAACTAAAAAGATTTATTGCTACTTTGTCTCAAGTATGAAGCTACAGCACTTGCAAAGTGTGGTGTCCTTTGTTTTGGAATCAGGAGCTGGTGTTTCTGAGATGGCCTTGTTGTAAAAGCAATTGCAAAGAGAATTTTTCATCCTAAAAAAATTAGAATCTGCTGTGACATACATTTTCTTACCCTATCAAGCAAATGAGACTCATGATATCCAAGAGACTGCTCATGATGCCAGTTATATCCTCAGTGGAAATTCAAGTGATAGGTTCAGGTCCTACAAAAGAAATGAAATTTTGAAGGAAAAACACATGATCTGATTTTATGTACTTCTTAGCTTTAATTGACAGTCCTAAATATAAATCTTTAAATTTCTATAATGAAATCACTCATTCATAGTGCAAAGTATTAAGAAATTGACTCTTTATGACAAAACTATGTCACCTAAAGATGTTTGGGTTTTTTTTCTAGCACTGCCTTAAATAATATTTCCAGAAAGAAACTAGAAAGAATACTAAGCCTATTAGTTAATGGTTATCCACTGTGTAAACATAAATATACCATAGGGAGAACACAGGTACTATGCAAGGCATCCATTTTAGAAAGCACATATCTCTTCACTGGAAAACAGGAGCACCAGAGTCTGCTGTTTTACACATAGATTTGGTGCAGTAAATTGTAATTCTGTTGTGACTACCTGATGTCTGGGCTAGGAAAATAAGTATTCATCTTGTCTTAATGCATTGAGGGAAGGGATGTAAATTTTACATTCCTTTCTCTTTCCATTTTTAGCATCAAGTTTCACTGAGATAATATTATTTTCTCTGCCTTTTGAAGAGCTTACTACAACTTCAGAAAATCTCAAGACATCAGAAAAATACTTTTTTGTGATCCCTTTTGTTTATTTATTAAAAGATTACTTAATGGAATTCGTTCTTTCCAACTTGCACGCTTATTTAAAAGTCGAAATCCAGTTGCCAAGCAAAATAAACACAGCAGGGTAAGCTGCTGTGGAAAAACAAGGCATCAATATGTAATTTTGTTGAACTGACAAAGTGAAATCATAATATTAACCTAATAATAGTGTCATAGACAATCATAGCATTATTTAAATATTGTTATGGATATATAGCCTTATAAGAGAAATTCCTCTGGTTTTGCCACAGAGATCCATGTTTTCTTCTTCACTTAAAGATGTTAGTGATTAGTAAATGAAGCAGTTTGTAGCAGAGGAAGTAAGGCAACTGGCTTCATGCTAAATATCCTGTAATAGCCTTGGCTGCCTGGTGCAAGGGCAGTCTTGAATGTCTTGCTTGGAAAGTGATGTTCTGCAGAGATCTTGGCAGGTTTCGTACCTGCACAAATGATTTTAGTGTAGCACTGTGCCTGTAGGGGCACATCAGCCTTTCACTCTGATCTCAGAAGGACTTTTTTTGGAAAAATTGTCATAGAGAGGGGGATAGTTTGGAGATACAAAACTCTGCTGATCGTTGCACTGTAATGAACCAACATAAACGTGCAAGTAGCAAAACTGTTTGGCTATTTACAGGTATTTCGATGCTATTTGCTTTGCTTATGTGATCTATAACACCAAAATCTTATAAACTGATCTGTCAAAACCTGGCAACAAGGGTTCCTCAGGGAGGAGATTCATGCTGTAATGGAGAGCACTTTTCTTTTCTTTTTGTTTTTTTTTGGGGGGGGGGGGGGTGTAGCTAAGTGTCAGATTTTGTTGCTCCAGCCTGCGTTGGATTAACAGGACACTGAGCAAAAATAAGCAGAAATTGAAGCCTTTACTTTGACTTTTGGGAAGTTTGAGGAGTACAACTTAGGTTTGTTTTTGGTTTGTTTTTTTTTCAGCAGTTTTTCAAGGGCTATAAGGTGGGGTGTGCATTTTTAGAAGACAGCCTGCTTTAGGTTTTACAGCTAAATCCATGTATAAAACAACATATTATCTCTCCCTGGGAATCTGTGTGACAGGATTTTTGTCATTCTAGGTAGTGGCACTGTCAATTTTCAGGCTTCAAACTCTGCAGAGTCTTAGAGGTGATGTGCAGTATTTTGCATAATTGAGCCCCTTCCTGTGCACCAAATGTAAGCTCTATTCAGGGAACCTTCACTCTCTCCTCTGAAATAACTATCTCTGTTGGTCTTCTCCAACATAAGTGCACAGTCTTGGATTGCCCACCAGAAGTGGTGAGCCCAAATACTACAACACTATTGAAAGGGTCTGTAGGTACCAAACAGGGAACTTTAGAATTGAGGCTGCTCTGTTTGTTGTCCTTACCACCACATGCAGCTTGGGCAGCTGCTGAACTGATGCAGTGAAAGCCAATTCTCCCCAAGACAAGGGTGTTTACAGAAGAAAAATATTATTTGAGAACTTTTCACAGGTGTGAAAATACATTATCTCATTAACAAATCAATGCAGGATTTTAAGGCACTAGGATTTAAAGGCTGTGACTGTTGTCATGAAAGTACACAGCATTGCTCTCCATGCAATGTTCAGGAAGAGCAAGCTTTTGGTCTCTTATTTCCCTCTCTGCTTAGCTGGTTGAAGAACATGTAAAGCACCACATCTGGGATGTTTCTGTCCTGGCAGCAGAATTGACAGAGCGTGGTGTCTCCTGTGAGTCAAGATGAGCTCATATCCTCACACATTGGCTTTCTGGGATTAAAAGAGCCCTAAGCAGTGCCAGCTTCTGTCACTGTAGCCCAGATAAAACTTGGCAGTTCACTGGGAGCTTTAACATATGAGATGGAAACGCTCGGGTTAAAAGAATAACCAGAAACTAATACTTGAGAGGTTGTGCAGGTGCTTCTCCTAATCAAAGCACTAATGCCTTTCATATTATGCAAATCCCATTGTATTACATGTGTATAAACTGTACAAATATTGTAATTCCCTAAGTAATAGAAATAATGTGATTTAGCAGGGAAAGGTCTTCCTTAAAGTGATAAGGCACTGTGTATAGAACTGAGATGAGAATAAATGAGCATATTACAAGTCTCAAATTATTCTTCTTTGACAACATTAAGCTGCAAGCTACCTTAAAACCTAATGTTTCATGATTTTTAAAATTATTGTAATGTAAGGCTGGATTCTTCTGCCTTTCTTCTGTGTCTTAGTCATATGCTGCTCAATGAGATCTGCTGCTGCCATGTGCTCTCTGCAAAGCCTTGACAAAGTAGTGGATATGAGTATATATGAGCATGAGTTTCTCCTGTAGCAGCTGCGTCTTAGCACACGACAAAGGGTTAACAGCCCAAAGTTTGTGCTCAGCTGACAAATCTTTCCATTCTCTCCCTGACCAGTCCTTCCCTGAATGCTCTGCAGAGTTCAGACTTTGGCAGACTGTAGCACCAATAAATACTGGGTTACACAGCTGAAAGGCAGAGCAGGTGGCACCAGTCACCAAATATGAAACGCAGATTTTAAGGTGAGTATGTGTCCAGGGATTTTTCATTTCAAACTATAGAAAGGGGGTGGGGCTTGGTTTGGTTTTTTTGGGGGGTGTTTTTTTCCCAGGATATGGAAAAATTGCAAACCAGCCCAAAATCCAGCTCACCAAAGTAATCCACAGTCCTACTCCAGGCTGTCAAAACTCTGCTCTCAAATATTTTTTCTTAAATGAATTGACTTTTAACAGAGCTATGTTACCTCATGGGTCACATACCAGGGAAGCTCACACATGTCTGGTGCTGATTTGGATCTCCTTTCAGATGGCTTAGTATTACAGATGTAGACACAGGGGTATTAGAAATAGTTAAAATTTTACTATTGAACTATATGACATTTTCAGTAGAGATGGAAAAATTGGTTCATTGGACTAAATTTATCTCTTCTCTTTTGTAGAACTTCACAACAAATAATCTTCACTAATACATGCAGGGTGAAGCAGAATACAAACACTTTTCCTGAGGTCTTTTTCATAGAGGTGGAAAAGTTATTTTACAATGAGAACAATTTAATGTTTTGTTTTGGCATATCTGGAAGTAAAAAGGTCATGCTGTGGAGGAAGTAGCTAACGTTTTTATCTAATTTCTTGCTTTAAAATAATAAATTGTGTGCCAGGTAAAATCACCAACTGTACTAAATTAAAAAAAAAAAAAAAACAACAACCCTCTAGAGAATTATCTTGCATTAGAAGTTTTTATTGTCTTCAAATTGCTTCTCAATTTTCTAAAGGTGTCTGAACACTTTCAGGCCAGTCACCATCAATAGTGCTGAAAACTTCTTAATATATTTTCACAGGCTTTTGCAACCTTTGTCTTTCATATCAATTTACCACGGAAATGGATTTACTTCAAGCAGTTTTCAATAAACTAAAGGCTGAAATTCCTCTCTTTTTGTCCTGCTAGCCAGAGGAAGTGTGTGACAATTCAGTTTATGGGTGAAGTGTGCAGCAACTTTGCTCTCAAAATGACCAAAGACTTCTTTTTTTGCCTCCTTTTTCTGGTTTGTTTGATTGCTTTTGGTTTTTTTTTCTTACTCCTTGACACCTTCATAGCTAGTTGCTCAGCATGAGTAAAATAAAGCAACTCAGGTTTCAGTGTCTGGCAGGAAAATAAATTTTTGGCTGAAACCTCACTAAGATTTTTGAGGGAGAACTATGTACAATGTAAATTCAGGCAGCAGTAAATCGAAATTGCCTATTGCAAACAAAATGCAAACAAAATTTTTCTGTTTAACAACAAATGTTACCTGGTCCTGTGCAGTATGACAACTGATTTCTGTGGAGGGGTAAGGGCAAAACAGGGTTAACTTAATGACAGCTTAAATAACTATCATTTGAGCTTTATGAGAGTAAATATTTTAAGTGTCTACAGGCTAGTGTTTAAAAAAAAATCAATGCCTATGAAATCCTTAGGTATGTCTACCTGCCATTAGGAGTGTAATTCAAATTACACTGCCATATAGCAGTACTGCATATCTAGTTTATCTGAAGCAATTTGGTGTTTGACAGCCTGAAGGGGTGGATTACTTACACACATCCGTAAAAAAATTTTAGTTGGAACGTGGATATGACCCCTTTACAGTACTTAAACTGTCAGACAAAATTATTCAAAGGCTTTTTTATAAATAAAAGTTATTTTAGTTTGATTTAAATTCTGTTAACTTTTTTTATGCACCCATTACCAAAAAAACTCACTGTCTTCTACCTTCTCATAAATGACATTCAATTTCAGACCAGTGAGTGGTCAGGTGCAATCATAGCAGCTGCTTTATGTGGGCCAGAGAACTGATGATGTATTATCTTGTCTTAAACCTGTGTGATTAATGATTTCAATGGGAAATCTGAATGTGGAGGTGACTGCATTGATGTGATGAGCTAGGAATCAACTTCATGTTTCCAAAATTCAGACTAAAGTCTCTCTCCAGTCAATGAAGTTGGATGATAATTCAGAACAGGACTTTACTTGAGGGCTTTTTGTCCTCCTGTGAAGGAAACTCTCCTATCCTGGAATACGAGAAACCAGGAGAGAAAAGCTACCAAATTTGTTGGGTGATTTAATCCTCAGGGTGATTTCTCCAGCTCTTGATATTTTTCTGTAGTATATCAGAAAGTGTCTGGGGGCCTGGTCACACAACCCAGCCCTTGAGGAAAGCTTAAACTGTAATACTGCACACAAATTAAAACACAATTGCACTAAACAGGGGAAGAGCAATGGTAAATGGCCAGTCCTGTGTTCTAATTATGCTGCAGATCATATTCTTTGTAAGGTGCTAACTACTAACCAGCTCTGTCTCATCCTAAATGTTAGTTGCCTACTGGAGCAGCAAGTCTGTGAGTGTTTAGGGAGTTTGTAGGTTCCTGTTGGGCACTCTTCAATTTGACAAGGGAAAAATGATTTCATAAAACTTCAAACCCTCATCCTCAAAAAAAAGAAAACAAAACAACAAAAAAAAAAAACCAACAAAAAACCCCAAAAACAAACAAACAAAAAAACCAAACAAACAAACAAAAAAAAAAACCCAACCAAACCCAATCAAAACCAAATAATCTAAAAAGCTGTGAAAAACAAACCAAAACCAAATAAAATTCAAAACTGGCTCGACTTTTCTTTAGGCCATTCTGAACATACCCTTAGAAACAAGGACTGAAAATTTGGTATATCCCAGTAATCAACTGCACTGTTTGTATGACAGAATCCATACAAACAAGCACTTGAGGTTTTATAAAAAACCCAAAACTACAGTGGTTTACACTCTTGAGATATGCAGCTGTTTCCCTGTTTATGTTCTTCAATAAGAGATGCCTCAGACTGTCACCAGCTACTAAAATTCATTTCCAGCACTCTGAGAGCATGGTTGTGTGAATGAGGGTATTGTTGCTGGTGAGGTTGTTAAGATACTGTGCTGAAAATAACTGAGGAAATGATCTTGTCTGTCTCAGTCCTACCTCTCCTAAATTCTGGGTGTAGTAACAGTCTGATGCATAACAGCTTATTAACAGCTTTGCTTTGTGCAGAGGGTGAAATGGGGAAAGAAATCTGTGTCCATAACAACAGTAAGACCCAGAGAAGATTCAATTAGCATTTAAAAATGCAGTTTGCTTCCTGAACTGCTCATTGCACTTGTTTCATGCAAGATGGCCCAAGCTGATGTTTAGAACCAAAACAGACATTTGTGGTGTTACTCAGCTAAGCATTTTAATCTTCCAGGAGAAATCTTATTTACACTTTTTCATTATTCTTTCAGGGTTATTTGGTGGTTTTTGGTTTTCTTCAAAAGGCATTTTCTCCAGTCTCCAGGTTTTGTTAGACAAAGATTGCTTTTTGCTTTAGACTTGTGACTTAATTATCTGCTATATTTGCTTTGCAGTTTGACACTGGCTTAATTCAATATCACTATTAATTCACTAATCTTACTGTTTGAATCTCTGCTGTGACTTACTTTAGTGATAGCTCTGTAACATTGCCCATCAGCTCAATAGAAATGGAGAGCATTTCAAGCATTTCTTGAATGTTAACCTCAGCTTCATTATTGTACATTTCTGAGAAGTTATTGAGGAAAACTGCTTAAGGTGTGACCAGTTGAAATAGACTCAGGTCCTCTAAAAAACTCCGAGCTAGTGATGCCCTTCTGGAAACCTCACAGAGCAGAAAGCAAAGTCTGAAGCATGTGGCTCCTGTTATATAACCCTGGAAGTTCTAGCAAATTCTCTTTCATATATTCCATCTCCATCCTGGGTCTGAGAAGACATGAGCTTGTCTTTACTACCTACTTTGCTCCCTTTTGAGGTCTTCATTCAAATCAGAATCAGACCCACTCCCAACTGAGGGGATTTAATCCAGCAAAGGTTTCAATGCAGTCATGGTCATTGGTATGTAAAAAGCTTTATTCAAGTAATATTAATAATACTAAAATATATTCAGTGGTCTGTGTCAAGTAGAGACTTTGGCATTGCTGCTAGCTGTCTCCCTTCATATTGAAAAGCTGAAGGAAATGCAAGTTTCATTTGTGCCTGGGGAAAAAAAAAAATCTTAAGTTTGTATTGCCATCTATTATGGAATAGACAATAGGAATATTTCTAATAATGAAAAAATTGTCAGGCAACTTTCACGTCCTGGCGATTACACAAACTGGGTGAGAGAACACCTCCTTTGACACAAACACTGAGAGTTTCCATGAGCTGAACCCTTTGCTGGTCTAACAGAGGTGGTCACTTTGGGGGTGCAGGGTGTTAGTCCCGAGCTGAGGAGCAGCCCCCCAGGAGCTGCAGGTGACAATCTGGCAGAGCAGCGGCATTGCCCACCCCTCACTGGACAGTGGGCAGTTGTTAAAATGGTTACATTTTGGTGGAAATTCTGTTTTTCAGGGAGAGGACACAGAAGCAGCTGTGGGAGGGTGCAGGTTGCTGTGATGGGGGCTGCATGCCTGTGCTGCAGGGTTGGGGCTGGCAGGGGACACTGCCAGTGTGGCTCTGCAGGATGTGCAGTGTGGCCTTGGGCACCCTGCCTGCACTGCTGCCCTCTGGGGCTCGGCTCCACGGTGGGCAGGTTCTTCATACGTTCACCAAGCTGCAAGTTGTGCTGGGTATTTCTAAACTTACTGATGTGTTAGAGGAACACAAAATGTTGAAGAATTGATGTCCTGCAATCAGCATCCTCAAAACTGGCTTCCTTCAAATTCCTTGGTTCTCAGGTGTGAAAACCTGCTCTTCTGGGGTCTTGCTATTGACATTTTCTAGTCAAGCAGGGATTTCCTTTGAAATACTTCTCAGCTGCTTTAAATACGACAGTGCATATTGATTGCATCCCTGTAAGAGAGGTATTTGTTTCCTCTTCCACCTTTCCACTAGTGGAGTTTTATTTCATGTATGAAAAGATCAGCTGGAGCAAGAAAAGGGAAGCATGAGACAGGGAATTCCTGTGGAAGATTAGGTAGTTAGTTATGTATTTTAAATTGGTCTTGCAATAAATTTGTACAGGAAATGAATAAGAAAGGATAGCTCTTATCAAAAAGGAATTGATTTTCATTGTGCTTTTTATTGTTCATTTCACTCATAGTTTTTATCTTTTTCCTCTTTTTTTTTTCTTTTTAATCTGCATAGGATTAGTTTCTAATTAATTCAAACTCTGCATAGATTGATTAGTGACTTTTAATCTTTGTGCTTTCCTCCCTCTACATCTGAGTCTTTCTAGTTAATTTTAATTTTTTAAAGAAATATGCTGCTTGCCAGCTTCCTTTTTGCTACCACCAGTCACGGCATGGTGTGAAACTGGAAGCTGCTGTAATCACTGAGTTCAGGTTTCTGCATAATGGCCTGGCCTGTTTGTAGAACAGCATACTGGAGTTGTATTTGTGCTCAGCTACTCAGTGGGTTAGAGCAGAACAGAATTCTATGACAATACCACTAGTCAGGTAATCTAGAAAAAAAAGAATAAGCATAATGGTATGTATCATTTTTCTTATGAGTTTCTCTTATGAGTAACTTTTTAATTTCCCTACAGAACTTTAGTATATTAAAAAGAAAAAAAATTACTTGTTTTCAAAACCATGAAATTATAGAGCAACTTTGATAAAGCAGAAGCAAGGGTAACATTAAAAAGGCAAGGGTTAATTTTTTTTCTTTAAACACATAACACATTCCTTCAAAGTTATCCTGCTCTCCCTGTGACTACAGCACCCCTATCGACATCAATTGGAGTTTAATACAAGCAGATACTGTTGAATAGACTTCAAGGGAGCCTGTGTGATGATCAGGGAAGAGAATTTAACTCTTGCTACTTAGCAACTGAGAAAATAAAAATTATGTATTGGAAACTCCACTTGTGTTCACAGCTGGCAAGAGCAGCCTTACACACACTCTTTGGCCTGATTCTGCTTCCAGGGTAAAGAACAGATACAACACTGAGCCCCAATGATCCAATTTAAATGAGGGCTTATAATATCAAAAAGCCCCCTCAGGAAGTGGCAGGAGCACAGAGGCAGGTGTGGCTGGAGTGTAAAACATGTCATCCTATAGGAAGGGAATCTAATTACCTTTCCCAGACAGGAGGAAGCCCTGAAGTCTGCTCGTCTGCACTTTTATATCTGATGCTTTAAAAGCCAGTGGGGGCAATATTACCTTAATATTTTTAGTGGCCACTTTATCCCAGCAGACCTTATACTAGATCAGACATCATTAATCTGAGTTACTCAGGCTTTTCAAAAGATTTAGCATAAAACCAGCCAAAAAGTACAAAGCCAGCAGAAATGCAGTGCATGCCATGCCTGGCTGGGTGGAGCTGTGCTCTGCCTGGTGCAGGTCGGATTGGTGCCTCAGCAGCACCAGACCTGCAGCCCTTTGCTTGGGAACCAGCCCTGTGCACCTTCTGCAGACTAGAAACAGAGCAAGCAGCATCACTGAAGTTCATGCAAAACATTAAGTTACTGTGCAAGTCTTATAAAAGGTGGGTGTGTGGAGGGCCCACGCCCAAGAGGGAATCGGGGCAGGGCCTCAGTGACTGCAGACATCGTGCGGGTTGTTGGTGTTTTAGTTATCTTTGGAAACTGCATTTAAATCCCTGGGCTGTGTGCTGTAGCTGGGGTGGAAATGCACCTGCTCTCATGCCAGGAAATATTTTAATGGTGGGTTTTGGCCCACACATTTTTGAACTTTGAATATATAAGCAATGGTAATTGTCCAGCAAGCGAATAGTGGAAAATCATGAGTAGTGTGTGTGACGTGTCTCAAGAGCCTACATATGGGCTAATTAGTGCTGACAAGAGAATTTTCCTAACACCATGATACCTGCAGCTTGTGCTTCTCATATTGGGTTGACATTGGAAAGCAGGAAAACAAACCTTTAGGGGATGTAATTGTGGTGGGAAACTCCAAATATTTTCATCCCTTGTGTTCAGGGGGTCTCTGACCCCATGTGCTGGTTGCCACCCTCTGTTGGCTGTCACTGCACTAAATGGCAGTGGAGCTGTTACCTTTTTTTCACACTCCAGCATGTTTTGGTAATGGACAGTAATAGAAATTTCCTTTCAAAGAATGAAGGAAAACAAACATTGTCTTAGCTGTTGCTGGAGGTTATAGTCAAAACATTGTTTCTTTATCACTTGATAGAAACAAATCTGGCAAAATATTGATGTGCATGTTGCTTTACATCTATCTTTGTCATTATTCATAGCTACCCCCACCCATAATGCTGAATTTCCCCAAGTGCCATCTGTCACTATCGTCTGTGATTAAAAAAAAATAATTAGAAATTGGTCGCAAGATTATGTACAGCATCTGTGGGTGCAGTAGCTGTGATAAAACCGTCCTTGCTATTAATTTTGATTGCAAAATCCCACAATGGGTAGAAGTAAAGAATAATCTTCCTCCCATCATAGCAGTGGATAGCTGAATAAATGAATGTGAGATACACCTGCACATGAAATACGCATCAATGTACATGGGTATTTAAGAACTTCTTTATAATTGCAGTTTTTTTTATATTTCATTAGTATAGAGTAAAATTCAAGAGACCTTCATTAAGACTGCAATTCAATGGCAGATTGGCCTACTGTGGGAAAAAATTCAGGATGCCATAGCTTTTATTAGCACTTTAAAAATTGCACCAAATGCAAGTTGACAATTTTTGCATTTTCTTTCTGAAAATACAAAGACGCTCATTATGATTTTTCTGCTCCCTATTTATCACTATCAACTCCTATATGATTCAGTATTTCCTTTAATATGGAAAAAAGACTTGAGACAAAAATTCTCATACAGTACATTCTTTTAAATGTGTGTATGATCTCTTTATGCAGAAATCCTTTGCTTGCACAAAAGGAGCTGGAATGGAAAGAGAACAGTTATAGCACCATCTCTGACAATATAGGAGTGTAAGCATTACGGTATTTTTAGACCACATCCTAATGATTAAGTAGTCAGGCTCATCAAGTAGATGTGTCTTAACTTCTAGTAGTGTAAATATAATCTATACTTTTAAAGAAAAATAGAAATATAAAGACTTCATTTAAAAAATATTGTTTACAGAACTTCTCACAGATTTCTTGTAGCGGTTGATCTCATAATCACAGACTTCACCTTGACAAAAATGTGTGCTTATCAAATGACTTTGAAAAAAATTTCTGCTCTTGGTCTAAATGTTGCTTTGTCTCTTTGGTTTCTGAATAAATTCTGCTGTGAATAAAAATGGGTGGTTATACATCAAGGTATTCAAAGCCATAATTCTTTATAGTGGCTAGAAACAAATGTGCACCTGCTCTTGCTGGATAAAGCCAGTGGTACAGATTTCAGAATTGTAGGTAAAAGAATCAAGGACATGAACCTCTCCCTGATGCCCTTATTACTTCATAGATTAAATCAAAATACTTAGCTCTGAGCCCTTTTAATTTTCATCTATATCCTGGACTAAAGCAAATGCCATAAAAAAGGATAATTTTTTTCTCCTATTAAATCATCTCAGGCTACCACAGGAAGAGTCTTATGTTGTACAAGAACTGGAGGTTTTACCCTTATAATGTACATTTCTCCCATCAAATGAAAGGCACACAAAGATGATTAATTCAGAAAACCTTGGAGTGTTTTACTGTGGGCAAATAATATGTTTGTGTTCAAGCATCTAGAAATGGTGTAATACTAGATACTGGTTCTTTCTAGCAAATTGTGGAAGTAGCTTTCATACACTGGGAAAACATGCTTAAAAAGTGGAAAGTAAGTTAAGTGAGTTTGGAAAAAGATTAGATATTGTGGTTCATCATCTGTTTCAATTTGTGTTGCTTAGTCATAAAGAAACAGGGGTATTTAGTTTTAGACCTTTATTCAGCTCACTAGAGCATACATACCAAATCAAAATGTGTTTCATTAAAAACATCAGCTCTATCTTCCTAGCGTGATGTTTTGTTCAGAAGTGAAAGTTTGTGTTGGATATAAAATGAGCCCAGATTTAGGGTTGCTCAGGTCTGTCATTTATCAGACTCATTAGTCCAGGAGCAGTAATCCTGTGAGGTATCTGAGAGCCTGCTGTGGGTGCAGCAATCTCTAACAGTAAAACCCAACCCAAACTCTAGGGAAGTGCTGGGTGAGAACATTGAGTCTGCAGCAACCTCCAGAGCCAAAGGAATTCTGGCTTCAACTGGCCAGAGGAGGGATGTGCTGGTACTTGAGATTCAAGAGACATAGTCTTCCAGCTCCAGCAAGGAAAGGCTGAATTTAAATTACTGACTGCTGGATATCCCCAGAGAGGAGCTTTCATGGGAAGTAATGAGCCACAGAGGAATTGGAATCCAGTTTGTGATGTGCAACAGGGATGATTGTGAGGTTGGGCCTGGCCAGGGATGTAACTTGTTCTTGCTGCCAATAGCCCTTATTGACATTCAGATGTGATGAAAAGTGCTGTTACCTCTTTATTTATTTATTTGATCTTGTAGCTCTGCAGCCTCTTTAGCTTTGTCTTTGCTCTCTGTCAGCTCAGGCCTCTGAATTTGGCTCTTCAGTCTACAAATTGTGTGATTTTGCCACTGTTGCTGTCTGAGATAGGAAGGGTTTCTCAGACTCTTTTTCCCTTTCTAACTGAAATGCAGACTGCTTCTGTATAGAAGACTCCTTGACTGCAGGGGTGGAGTGAGAAATCAGAAATAATAACTTCCTTAAGAGCTAAACTGTTTTGTGATTATAAAACAAAATAAAACTTGTACTATTCAGCTTTATATTAGAAACCTGAATATCTTGGGGAGTGGAAATGTTTATACAGTGTATTTGGGACAGATACAAGCTCCTTCCAGTCCTTGCTCCAAGCTGAAAGAAGGGTTTTGCTGCATCAAGTGTACCTCAGAATAAATTTCATTTATTCACAAAAAAGTAAAAAGGCAATCATGTAAGGGTATGTCTTTTTTTTCTTTTTTCTTTTTTTTTCACCTTGATAGAAATTACAACAGGAAGTTCAGCAGCCTCTTCAGTGTGTTGTGAGGGCCAGGTGTCTATGGAAAATGGAAAAAGTCTCATCCCCTGGAACAGCTTGGTCCCTGCAGTGCTGGGCTTGATAGAGTTTTGTCTGACTATGTGCTATGTAAGGTTTTTCTCAGTTTGTCATTTAAATCAGAGATACAAATATAAAAATGGAGCAGTCGAACACTATTTGAAGGGCTGCATATCCATGCAGAACTGGATGGATTTATACCACAGCATCACCATAGTGTTTTTTTCTGACAGCCTTATTCATGCTTTGTTCAGGATGCACAAAACATCCTTAAGCCCCTCTGAACTCAAAGGGTCTCTGACAGGCTGTTTTGTATAAATTGACTCTTCATTAACTTTTTTGGCAGGGAAATTTCTATGGTTTTGCAAATCTACACGGCAGCAAATGCTTCTTAGTGCAAACTGTCTCATCAACACATGAACAGAGATGGAAGGGTAGTGTTTTTTCCTAGTGGTGTCAGAGGTATCCTGGAAAGATAAAGCCTGTTTTTTCTGTGTGAGTAACACAGCTTTGGCACAGCAGGCTGTGTTTCCCGTTCATTTGATTCTGTGCTGTAGGGACAGTTAAGTGTGTAGAGGGACAGAAAACACCCTATAAAGTGATGGTTAGATGACTTGCTTGTGACAGTCTAAATCCTGAGCCAAAAAAAGCCAAAAAGTGAAACATTCACTGGGCCAGAGTGGAAGAGCAGGGAATCCTGGTGCTTGTCTCCTGCAAAGGCACGAGATCACCCCTTGTTGGATGGTGCTTCTGGTCCCTTGTCTACTCAGCATATGCAGGGTATTTATCCCCTCATGTGTCCATGTTTTCTTTTCCTTGAGGGAATGGGGTGAATCATATGACCCAAAACGGAAAGAATTTTTGTCAAGGAAAAACCTTTTCATTCTGTCTAAAAATGTTTGTTTGCATTTTGAAATCAGACTACACACTAGCAAATTGATTGTTGACATAGCTCAAATTAATTCAATGTTTGTTTGTTTTCACAAACCTTCCTGATAGCTTTTAGTAAGGTGTTATCTGAATTAAGAATCTTTATTCTTTATAAAATCCTGTCTCGGTGGTATTTGTCTTTTTTAATGCAAACTTGTAAAGCTTTTTCCCAGCAAAGCTATGAATTCAATAGACTTGAGTAGTTTGGCACTCCTGTAGCCCAGCTCCTGGAACTGGAGATCATCCTTCTTCTCCAGACATTTCCTGTATGTTTGTCAGCAAAGCTGAATCATAATGCCACATTTCTCCCATGCATTGCCAGTCCTGTATGACTGAAGTATGGCAGGGGACTCCTTCAAAATCAGTTGGGTTTTTATGGTGATATTTGAGCTCTGTCATGCAAGCACACATGGATCTGCTGTTTCCTGGGAGCTTAGAATCCTAATTTTATATGAGAGAGATTCAAAGTCTTCTCTGACTTGAATAATTCTAGCATGAAAGGAACACAGCTGTGTTTGAAAATAGGCCAGATGAAGAGAGATGCTTTTTCCCTTTTTTCTTTTCTCCCCAATGTGTCTCCTAAGGCAGAACAGGGAAGGGTTGGTTTGCAGCAGGCAGCTGAGAACAACTGAGGCAGAAAAAGGGGCGTGGCTGGTACAAATTTCGTAGCAGTTCCAGGTAACCCTGCCAGACCCTATAACCTCAGGTCTTTGTGGTCTGAGGTACTCTGGCATAGGGCTCCCCTTGTAGCACAACAGGTTCTTAAAAGCATGACTTGATTAGAGAGTGAATCTCTGTATTATCAAGAGAAACAGGCTTGGAAAATCTAAAAAAATCCAAAAAACTATCAGTAAGTTTTCAGAAATAATAAGTGTTCTGTAAATGTTTCCTCACTGAAAAAGAAATTACTGCTTCAACAGTATGAGACTGTCTGCATAACCTTAAAATTAGCTGTAACACCTTTCAGTTATCAGTTCTAAGTGATTTTTAAGTTCTAATTGACTATAGTAATTATTGCTAACTACATGAAAGTATTTAATTTTAAATTGAAAATTACTGCCTCTGAAAAAATTTTCTTGCTTTCGGACTCGAATGTAATGTCTTTCCAAGTTTTCTTTGATTTTGTGTCATTTAAATCACCAGTATGTGGCTTTAATGCTGATTTGTTTTTAATGTTAAGTCTGTCTGTAAATATAGGACTAAATGTAAATCAGAAATGCAGCAACATAATTGCCACGTAAAAGATTTTATAGTCAATAAACAAGGGCACAACTGTGACTTACAAGAACTGTTTTCGAATGTTTTATGCTTTGAGAGGAGTAGAGGCTGATAGATTGGAGAAGCAAGTGCTTCCTCAATTCCCTCTTCAGGAACAGCCCTGTTGCTCACTTTTCAAAGTGACCTCACATATGCAGAGTGAAATCTGTAAAGCTGCATTGACTCTGCTATATCTCCCTTGAGACTGCAATTCTTCTTCAGTTTTTAGGCTGTTTGCATTTCCACATTGTAGCAGGGTGTATTGAAAGAGCACTCAGTGTGTTTCATATGCTCTTTTTCAGTGTCACCCTTAGATGAATGCCAGGGGATCTGGAAGTGCTGGGGCTGTGACCCGTGTGGCCAGTTAGACAGGACACTGTTCACTGATTCACAGGGGATGGAGATGCACATTTCCCACCAGTGCCAGCTGTCAGGCTGGGCTGGGAATGAGTGTGGATTCCTGAGCTTTTCTAGCACTTGCTTCAACTTTGTGTATGGCAGAGCCAGTTGAGACCCTTCCCAGGCTGTAACGTGGATCACGCTCAGCGTGTGCAGGCTCTGAGCTCAGTGCAGGACAAGCTCCATTGCTTTTAGGGGTTCTCATCATGCAGCATGCCAGGGCAATGGCTCTGTGGGGGAAATGGTTCCGTGTTTGGCAATGCACAGGACATAAAGCAGGAGCAGGATGCATTTCAAACAGGCTTTCTGCCTAATGTTTATTTGAAATCCACAGACTCACTTAATCAAAGAAGGAAAAGTGAATTGAATAGGTTCAGTGTACTTGGAGCAAGTAATTAACTATTGGTTTTCTGACAAGATCAAACTTGATGGCCAAAACCTTTGAATAGGAGCAGAAAAGAGAAACTGACTTGATTAATTAAACCTCAGGAGTGCCTTCCTCATCACTGTTACTGTCAGGGAGATGGGAGAAGCAGCTGGGGGTGCAGTACTGCTCCTCAGAGAGCAGGGAATTCATTTCAGGAGAGATTGGGAATGCACTGGGGGCATTCCCATGGAGGAGCATTAAACCTGCTAAGGTAGAAGCTTGAGAAACAGACCCCAAACCACATTTCCCCATGACTGTTCTTTTGATTATCAGTCATGTTCCATATCAAATAATGCTAATAAATTATGCTGCAGTCTGGAGTAGTGCAGCCACTTCATGGTGTCAGTGCTGCATGAGCTGGAAGGTTCTGGAGTGTGGCCAGAGCAGGGGCTGCTGCCCGTGGCTGCTCTGACCCCCAGGCAGAGGCTGTTTTGGGAGATGTTACTGGTGCTGCTTCTGCTCCCTCCTCCCCTTTCCTATGCACGGCTCTCAGGACAATTTTTTTCCAAACCTGTTTTTTCATTCCTTATGAAAAGGAAAAAACTTTTAAATATAGCAATTTTGTAAGATAACTTTTTGTATTTCTCATCCACCCTTCCTTCTCTATATGAATAAGGAACTTTTAAATTTAAAAACAGTAAATTTTTAAAAAGTGTAATTTATACTCCTGATATTTGCTTAATTATAATGAGAGCAGGGCTTTCTTAATTAGACTCCTAAAAAGAACAATAGCAACTTGTAATATGCTTTTTGTATAAAGTCACAATTCTCTGAAGTTAGTATCTTTTTCTGGGATTCCCTGCTATCATGCAAAATTTTATTTAATGCTTTTTTTTTTCCTTTGCATAATGTTTCCAGATGTGCTCTGGAACACTTGTACTGAAGTTCAAGCCAAGGATTTCAGTCAGGCAGGACAGGAGTCAGCCTGGATCTGTGTATCTCCTCCTCTGTAGCCACAACAGCACCCTGGTGGCTTCTTTCTCCACCTGCATGTTTCTCAGCATCTGCCCTGTGTGGCTCTCCTGTGGCTGCACCATCACTTTTTGTATTCCCCATGAAGTTTGGTCCTTAACATGCATCAGTGAAGCTGAGAGAATTTTATTCCCTGCTAGAAAAATGTTCACTGTGGCAACTATTAGGGAAATTGGAATTAGTGAACACGTTTGAAGTTTCTGCTCAGCTGCTGTTTCTTGGGATGTTCCCCTTCTGTTTCATGAGGGCCTTATCCTGCAGCTGGGTCTGCCATGGTGTGTACACCAATATACTTATTTTGTATGCCCTTTTGTATATGCTTGTATGTGTTACTGCAAACCTTATTTGCTTTATGTATTTTGACTTTGCCTATGACAGAAGAGAGAGCATAACAATTCTTGTAACCTCTGTTAGCTACTTGGTGTGTCTAATTTCTCAAATAAGCTGTATTACTGAAAGCAAAACTTACCATTTGGTTGTGATCAAACTAAAAATGCTACATCTTCTCATTGGTAAAGCCCACTTTACAGAGGCTGTACCTTGAGTTTCTCTAAAATTGAAGTGCATGGACAGTAAGTTCTTCTGTGTCCAGTCTGGCTGAAATGCATTGAAAAAATTGTACTTCCTTTTTTTTTCCTGCTCTGTTACCAATGGAAGGAAAGGCTTCTGCTTATAGAGTAAGTTTAATACTCAGTTTCTTCTTAACAAATTGGTGATGAGATGAGGAAGGAGCATCCCTTCCTCTGAGCTCTTGCTGAAGCAAAAGATTGGTTGTAGGTACCTCTCCTCCAGGTTTGGAGCTGCTGCAGAGTGATGGGGCAGTGATGTAGGGCTAAATATGAAATCAGAATTGGTATTTATTAATTTTTACATAGCCTGATATCGAGCACAAGAGCAGTGGTGAAACCACCAAAATTTTGTACATTGACATCAGTATTTTTTTTGCAAAAGATTGTAGAAACTCTAGAGTCTGTTAAATATCAGTCAGCCCACATCACCATATTTTCTCTTCTACCCATAAAATCTGTAAGTTATTACAACAATGGGAGTTACAATGTACAGGGGTGAAGCCAATCAGGAATCACACAGGCAGCTGAGTGTCTGAGAGAACCATCCCTGCCACCTCCTGCCCTGGAGTGGCTGCTCCTTGCCCACTTGTTTTTTCTATAATCCATGTGTCTCATGCATGGTCTGCTGCCTCTTCCAGCCAGGGGTGAAAAGACACTTCTGGAGAAGCCCCATTTTTCTCTTCAGGTGCCCAGGGCCTGCAGCACTCCTTAGGAGTCTATCCTGGTCAGGGGCTGGCAGACTCTGTGCAGCATTCCATGGGTTTTCCTGTGCCAGACACCTGTTTCTCAAGTAGCAGCCCAAACTCATAATTTAATCTTGTCTTACTCGTGACTCTCCCTTGTTTCTCTGGCAGGACAATGCAAGAGAAGTGTGTTGTTTCAGACAACGATATTTCAGCTGTGCTATATAAACATAATTACATTTAGAAAGTTAACATTGCTATAAGATCTGAATATGTACTTATTTTTCTAATGTTTGAGCTGAAAATGGGATATCAAATTAACTTATTTATCTTTGTACTTAAAGTATGTGTAAAAATTAAAAGCCACTGCTCTTCAGAAGCAAATATCAGTCCACTTTATCTTCCTGATGTACTGTAAACTGCACACACAGAGGAGGTTAGTAGCTGAATGGGGGATGATTATGAAGATGAATGAGTGGCTGGGAGACAGAGTCAGTTTAATGAGCTGAGCAGTAAGGAGGCTGTAATTTTTATAGATTAACACTGAACTTGTCACTTACTGGCTGATACAACAACTTAGTTTCAGAATTACAGTATGTCAGAAATGAGCTCAACAAGCTCAAAACCAGTGGCAATCTGATTATCCCCCATGTAATCCAAATTACAGCTTCTCCTGGATCTGTATTACCTCTTTGTAATGTTTTCTCTGTCACAGGTAAGGAGCAGAGACCAGAAAAAGGCACAGTTACTCTTGTGTCAGATGGTTATTTTAAAATTCCTTTTCCTTCACCTTGCTGTAGAGGCAGAGCCTCTGAGCAGCCTCCCATCCCCGGGCTCTCCTGTGCTCAGTCAGCTCAGCACCTCATCAGATGTCAACCCTGAGGGAAGCAGCAGTGTGGGAAACAAAATGATAAGTTCCCAGGACCACCACTTTCCTAGAGGAGATGTTGACAGTACAGTGCTTTCTTTCATTATCATCATTTTGTGTTCTTGTGCTAGTCCTTAGTGATCTTCTGATATTCTGTGGGTTTGTCACCAAGTTTTGTGGCCTTTGGATGTTCCCAGCAAAACTGTGCCTTTCTGTGCACTGGTTTGGAGGCAGAAGTTTGTGATCCCATAGTATGTTATCAATAACTGCTTTAGTGTCCCCAAGAAACCCCTGCCTCTCAGTGCCACTGGGTGCCCAGTGCCTAAACTGACCACAGGGACTGCTCCAGGTCAGTTCCTGCCATAGTTCTGCTTGGTACAGATGAGCTGAGGACCTGGTTCCTGGTAGGAAAGTCGGGAGCAGGACAAACACCTAGGCTGACTTGTTTTTTACAAACTGAGCAAAAGCTGTGAGCCCTCAGTCTGGCACCATTCCCAGAAGTGTTATTTTACAGGCATGATGCTTTTGATAATGGCATTGCTTCTGGAGTAGCATACCAGGGATAATTATTGTTCCATGAACAGATGACAGTGTTGATTTCTCCCCCTCATAATTCACTCAGGCCACAGGCTGATTTGTTGGAAGAAGCATTTTGGTTTTAGACAGCTCTGGGACAAAAAGGGGGAAGGCCACATTTGGGTTTAAGGTGACAGGCATCTGTCGTTTTGGAGATGGCTCTTGTGGTCAGCTGTAGACAAGACTGTTGAGACTCTGTTTTGTTTTCAATGACCTGAATTCATTTTGAGCCAAGTCCAGGTAAAGAGATGGTGCTCTAGTTTGTTCTGACAGCATTTCCCAGTGCCTTACAAAAAGATGTACATTAGCAGTGTGGGGTTTTTCATGTACCGCTGTAGGATTTTGCTATTTGTGTCTGCTCTTGAGCCCTTCTCTTGGGTAGTTTACCTTTCCAGTGAACACATAGCTTTGTTCCAAAAGCAAAGTCCTCCCTTGATATTTACACTGCACATGTACAGCAAAAGCAGCAAAACCTGGTTAACCTGACCACTGGCTTTTCTTTCCTCAGCCACTCACCTGCTATTTCACCCTAGGGAATGATTTTTACCCTCTGTCTTTCCTTTTCTACCCTTTATATGAGAGCAGTGATATTGTCTTCCTTTGCCCAGCCCTCTGAGAGTTTCCAGCCACCACAGGCTATTATGCAGGCACTCTTACCACTGTGCATCTTACAGGTAAATTACATCACTTGTAGCAAATGCATAAACTCAGAAAAGCTATTTTTAAAATAAAGTTGTCCTGCACCATGTAAATGAGCTTCTTGATCAAACAGTTGTACTGACAGTTGTCAGCAACCAAAGTGAGATGGCTCTAGCTGCCCTCAGATGAACACAGGTCCTGCCACTCTTCCCCCTACGCTCATCCCATCCTCTCAATTTGTCTTCTGCTGCTGGATTTTGCTCTCACAAGGGGTGGCTCCTCATGAACATGCAGAAGTGACTTCATGGCTCTTGATGACTTACACCAGCAGTGCTTTTAAAAAATAATTTTCCCATGTGCTTCCTGAGCATTAGTTAAGTAACAATGTTAATCTGTCAATTGAGGACCTGAACAGATGAATCTGATAAATTTTTTTGTAAGTGTAATCTTGTCTTTTAAAATATAAGTTCCTATTTTTAAAAATTATCCATTTAAATAAAACCAAAACAAAAACACAAAAAACCCACCACATATTGACCTTTTAAAACCACTGTATGCCAGACCTTCTTAAGAGATTTGGCACTGACATTTTTGTCATAATGGAAGATTCATTAAGGTCAGTTATAAATTTGCTGCAATAAATACAGAAGAATTAAGAGCTCATCAGCATTACCACAGCGTAATGTTCAGTGGATTGAATTATGTACTTAGAAAGATGAATCTGTGGCAATTGGCAAGCTTCAAGAGGAAAGCTGCATGTGAGCATGGACATGTGCATGCATGTGTGTGAGAGGAAATGAGGGGAGGAAAAAGGAATTTTAAAAAGCAAACCATTTTTTTCTAACCCAGTAATACTTAGAGCAGACATGATAAATAGTATGATTGTACTCTCGCTCAGTGCCTTGTAATCAATGTTTCTGGTGGTAAATGCTGTGGTGTGACTGGGTGTCTGCCCTGCTCTCCTCCCCTCATGGGTACACGCTGCCTTTCAAGCCATATTTTGTGCAAACAAGAGTATTGATTGTGATTGATGGAGAGCATGAGAGGGTCAGCCCTTTGCCTGCCCCCTGGAGTAATTGGGCTGCAGTTTGTTAAAGGGTAGGAGAAGAGATATTAAAAATTAAGAAATGCACTAAGTGTGTGTGAGCTGTGTTCCCAGCTGTTCACAACATCTATTCTGTAACACAGAGCATCAATCTAATTCTCCACACAGGGCAGGAGCATGGCAAGTCAAAAGCCTCTGACAGGCAGTCCTCACCAGCAAGATACAATGTTCAATTTAAGGAAAGATTGAAAAACATCAGTCTTCCCTTAAAACAATTTGTACAGAATAAATTTGGCACTTGCCAGCTATTCCCTGAGAGAGAAACTGATAATAGGACAGAGAAAATCATGTAACATGATTTAGGATTCCCAGGATGGGATTACTTGTAATAAAATAGAAGGGAGGCGGGAGAAGGAAGAACTGACAGTAAGCTTGATGTTAATTCAGAATGCTCTCAAACCCCTGGAAATTCAGGGCTGAGGATACTGGACACCTCTCAGCATCAAGATTCAGTCTGGATGCAGGCTCAGCACAGATGCAGATAACTGGCTCTGAGTGCCTCAGCTGGAGCTCCTGGGTGCAAGCTCCTTTAAAAATCTCACCCCAGGGCTTGTGTATCCTATAAAATAGTCCTCTGATGAAAACTGGTGTCGGGTGCTGAACTAGTGCCTCACATGGTTTGCCTTTTGTCTTTCCTTCTGGCAAAATCATTTACAGAACATGTTGAGCTGAATCTATGCTGACTTCCCATCTTGGTAATAAAAAAAAAATTCTGTGAAGCTTCAAACTAGATTCTGCTGTAGGTCACTGAGGGCAGTCCTTACACACCACCTGCCCCACACATCTTTGGGACATCTGAGCTGGATTATGGTTGGGGTAGTGATGGTGGAAGGCATTTTACCCAGCAGAGGCAGCCCTTGTGCTCTAACAAAGCCTGGTACCAAAGACCCACTGGTTAGACTTTGGAGAGGAAGGGAATGGTCAGCACTTAAGATAATGAATCCATTTAGATCTCAATGGTGTGTGCCTGTAACAGCTCCCAAAGTCCCACAGGGCAGCAAATCAAAACTTTTTCTTCTTTCACAAGTTGCATGTCATGAGCAGGACCCTCATAACCACAGCACTGAGAAAGAATAAATGAAATTTGGTTTTCTCACAATAAAATCATTAGTGTCCAGTGGATTTAAAGTCTCTGCCCCCAGATCAGCAGCTGTGCTCTATGTGGCTGAGGAGCTGAATCATACTCTGTCTTACAATAACAAGACTTAATATATACTCTTTCAGAGCTCTACTGTAACTAAAATATATTGATCTGATTCTAATTTTAGCATGGTTTTAGTAGGTGAGACTAGAGGTTTCCAGAAACTGATTTTCTGACCAAAATAATTTTCTTCATACACTATATGACATTTTCACATTGCTGAGAAAATACTACAGTCTCTTTAATACTTCAAAATAAAAAATTTCCTTTCTTTAATTTTGTTCTTTAAATTGCAGTGTTTTAAATAAGTGATTCTTTTTTCTGTGACATTGTCATTTTCTCAGGGCTAACAATGAGTTGGGGTAACAGAGTGGAAAGCATTCTTGGTGTGACATGGAGCTGTCAATGGTGTATTTCCATTCTCCCACACAGTGAGCAATGGTGATATTTTGATTACTGTCCCTATAGAAGGCATCCTGAAAAAGAAAATGGGTCCTCATGGAATCTGTTGGTGTTCCTGTTGTGGTTAGAATGGAAGCTTCAGACAAATGTTCAAGCACCGTTTACTCTTTGTCCATGTGTTTTACAGTGCACTGAAATACAAATTTACAATTTTATCAGGCTTTTTGTTTCCTTTAGCCTATTACACTGAGATGAACTAGCAAAGCAGACTTCATTTAGATGCATTAGTCACACATTAAGGTAATCAGATAGTTGGAAATGTCATCATAAACTTGCCTCAGTAGAGCAAATTTACTTTTTTCCCAGCAATGCCCGTGTTGGAATAAAACCTGTAGTTGGGAGAAGAAGGGTGATTAACATGGGTTTTTTAATATTATGTAATTACTGCCTGGTTCAGATTACTAAAATGATGATGATAGTAGTAATATAATTAAAGAAAAATAATTAGTCTGAAGTAAACAAACCCAGCCCATTCTCTGGTGCCTCCCTTCCCTTAAAATAACCAGCCAGGGTCTGGTCCTGGGAGCGAGTGAAGTGGCACTTTGGAGAGAGGTTGCTGCTCTAGGCAAAGGCAGGCAAGAAAAGCAAGGTGATCTCTGTTTTCCCTTGCTGAGTTTTCCCTGCCTTTGCCTGCAGGCACAAAGTGCTCCCTCCCCCAGCCAGGGCTGCCCTGGTGCTGCTGGAGCCTCCCCTCCTGCCCTCCTGGGTGCCCCAGCTGGTGTCCCCAGCAGTGAGGGACAGAGGTGGCACCAGTGTGGGGCTCTGCCAGCAGCTGCTCAGCTCAGCCAGTGCCTGCAGGAGTCACCAGGAGCAGAACAAGGTGCTGCTGCCCAGGGACACTCTGAGCCTTGAGGCCTGAGCAAAGACCCTGTCTGCTTTTAATAAATGAGCCCAGGCTTTAGATTTGTGTTCAGCCAGTAATTAGCAAAAGAGTGGGTTATGGAATGTTCTCTGGCAAAATTGCCAAGGCCTACTCTGATGTCTGGAAAGGTTTTAAAGACAAGATTAATGACCTAAGTGTGCTATAAGATCACAGAGAAGCTAAAAACTTAGGGCAGGTACTGGTTAATTACTCTCAGTGGAGTATGATGTGGATGACAATGATAATGGAAGTCTGAATGGGCTGACAAATCTTGCTACTAGGCAGAGAAAATTATGATAAATGCCTGCATAAAGACCTGAGTTTAAACTCTTGCCGACTTCTCATTTGAAGTGCATTCTCAAGAGATCCAAGAATTCAGAGGCTTCTTGCCCAGTTACTCTATGCTAAACTTCTGTGTTTTTAATTTCATATTTGAACATTTTCTGTGTTTCTGTGGCTTATTTTGATGATAGAACAGCTGTGAAGTACGGGAGTTCCTTTGTAGTGAAGAGTAAGCACAAATTGTGTGAAGTTTCTCATTCTATTTGTTGCAAGTAAGAGTTAATGTGAATAAGTTATGTGACATTTCTCTATTTTGACTTGAGGTGTGTAGGTTTAGATTTCAATAGTGAGGGGTTGTTAAGACAAATCCCTGTGTGCTGCAGCCTGAGCAGGGAAGCACACATTGCCAGGGAGCTCAGCAGCACAGCCACCACTGGGGCTGCTTTGCAAGCCCTCAACAGGCAGCCAAACCAGAATCCAGAGGTGCTCACCCAAACCCCCTCTATTGGCTGCCCTAGGTAGGGGTGTTACAGCATCCTCCTCCATTCAGTGAACGTTTTAGTCAATGTACATTTTCCTGCAAAATATTGATTACTGTGTATTACAGAATTTTTTATTAAGCTTATCTAAGTCTCACAGATACTGTGGGAGTGATAAAAGACCTGAGCTTTGAAATTGGATACGACTGCACCAAGGAAAAGATGGATGTATCCTAAGAGGGTTGTGACTAAAGGGATGAAGTTATCCTTGTTGTATCCTATTCTTTACATGACTAGAGCTGCAAAGCAGAGGATAACATTTTTTAAAATGTTGAAGTGACTTGAGACTCCACATTTGATTCTCACAAGTGACTTGAGCTACTCCTGTCCTTATATGCTTCAGCCTCCCAACTGTGATGACGTTTAAAAGGAGTAAGCAGTGGAAGTAAAGCTCTGATAAAAGCCACCACCTTGGCTAAAGCTGCTCTTATCCTTTTTGAGTCCTGGCAGTACTAATGCCAACCTAAAAGTGCTACATGTGGTAAAACAGGGAGCTGATTTCACTCCTTCTCAGAGCAGAGCATGGCAACCATCCCTTTATACTTTGTGTTCTGGAGTCAGCCAGGTGCTCCTTTCTTCTGTCTGTGCTGCAGGCCAGGTGCAGACTTGGATTTCACTGCTATGAAGCTCTTATTATTCTGATAAACCCATAATATGAAAAGATTATAAAAGCATTGCAGCCACTCTTTTAGCTGTAATGGGAGAAAGAGGCATTGAAGAAGCCAGGAGGATGAGAGGGTTGCTGTTCCTGAGGGCCTGGTACAGAGCTCAGCTGCTGTGCTGGTGGCTGCTCCTTTCCCCACATTTCCCAAACGGGAAAAGCAGGGTGAGTCCTGCCCCAGAGCCAGCAGCTTTACTGAGCATTCCTAAGGCCACCCCAGGGGCCCCTGCTCAGCACTCACTGCCTGCCAAAGCAGGGCTGCAGCCACTGTTTGTATGAAATGGGTTGGCAAACAGGGCCACTTCTGTAATAAACGTGATTAATTTCAAATGCTATTATCTTTGTCCCTCTCCTAATCTCCCTCAGATCCTCCTGGAGAAAGATCCAGCACATTTGCTGTTACCTCATGCTGCTGTTTCCTGAAGCTCCTGCTTTCCCTGTGAAGATCCCTGCTTTACCATCCCTGAGAGAGCTACCATTCAGACTCCCTTACCCTCTGGTCCTCTACATAATGTAATTTAAACTACACTGGCATTCCCAAAAGAGTGAAACTTGAGCTTTTACTGAGACTTTAATTCTAAGCAAACACAGAGCTAAGCCATGAGCTGATGTTGTTAAGTATGGTATAAAATGCAAAAATGTCATTTCTCTGCTTCTCCTTTCCTTTAGAAGCACCAAAACCACTTTTATTTCAGCAATAAATGCCATTTTAAGAATTATTAAGATTTTATATGTTATGTTTGGCAAGGAGGATTAATTATTCTTTCTGCTAAGTTTCTATTCAGGCAATCAAATGACATTATGCTAGTTTGTTCTTCACTGTTTCATTTAAAAGGAAAAAGGGATTTCTGTTTTTCAGTACAACGCCTAGATGATTCATGTTAATACAATTTGAAGCAGTGTGAAAATAAGGCATTTCAGTGGGGATTTTTGTTCCATTAAAACCTGGTTTCTGTTTCCTTAATACCTTGCTCTTACACACCAACGTTTTTTGGTATCTCCCAGTACATTTAATTTATGAAACAAAAAGAGTATTTTAAAAGTAGTTCTGGAGCTGTGGTCACTTTATTAAATAGAATAGGATGGGTGCTTTTGGTCCCAGCTGATGGTCTGGGTGCTTTCAGGATGTTTGCTGACGTGAGAGCTCCAGCTGGCAACGAGGCCAAAGGCAAAGGGATTCCAGCTCTCTTTCTACTTGTGAGTGTGGTCCAGGCTGCAGGGCCTTAGAAGGGCAAGACATGGAAATGTGGTTTTATTTTGATGTTATGGTGTTGGGAGGGATTGAAGGGAAGAGAAAGAAAAGTAAAGAGGTTGTAAGTTCTTTCTGCAGGGACAGGAAAGTGTGATTTCATGCAAATTAAAGTCAGTGAGAGCTTGAAACCTTTACTCTATGGCCTGTATTTTGTGAAGTGTTTGCTGAGCAGGTTCCACTGGATGTTGAAGGGCATCCAGTAATCTGCTTAGTTAGCTCCAAGGACCTGTTAGATCTGCAAAATGGGTTCTCTCGTGGTTTCTTTGTCTTCCTGCTCATTGGTACTTATGAGGGTGGCAGTGCAGTCCATTCTGCTGTCCTAGATGAAACACATAAAACCCCAACGAAAGAGAAACCCATAAAACCATATCTAAAGAGGAAACGAACTGGTCAAGAAATCATGCAAAGAAAACAAAAAAAGATTGGAAGTTGTAGTAAGATCTGTAGCACTTACACCTGCTCCCCTCTTGGAGATCTCTGTGCAATACCAGCCCCCTTGTGTGGGCAGCCAGAGGCTGCAGAGAGGGGGCCTGATGTCTCCTGTGCTCAAAGGGCTGCACTTCTCTGGTCCCACTTCCTAGACCCAAGGGCTGCTGCCCCATCCCTGCCAAGGCTCACTGTGCCAGGAGCTCCCTCCCCAGGACGGGCTCCTCTAGGAGGAGCAGTTCTGGGGCTGCCTGTGCTGCAGAGAAACATGCCCAGGGCTCTTCCTGCAGGGACTGTGCTCTAGGGTGTTTCCTTCTTGTCTAAACAGACGTCATTCAGGATTAAAGAACTGTTTCGTCTCTCAGGATAGGAAAACAGGACAAATAGAGGTTATTTTGACTCATCCAGCTCATTTGTGCTTGTGAAATTTAGTCCCTTTAGCAGGTTCTGGTAATTTAATCTGTTCCTTATCCCACTGATCTTCCAAATAGAAAAATGCTAACAATATATCTTACTTGAGCCTTTCAAGTGATCCTTGTGAAACACTTTCATTTGCAGTGTAATGAGAACTATCAGGTATTATTGTTAAGGGCTGCTTCAGTCCTAGCTGGATGCCAATTCACCTCTGGAGCTTGAAGAATAGTGTATTTCACTCCGTATCATTTGTTCATATACGAGGAAC
The DNA here is from genome assembly GCA_034509425.1 of Eopsaltria australis. Taxonomy (NCBI): domain Eukaryota; kingdom Metazoa; phylum Chordata; class Aves; order Passeriformes; family Petroicidae; genus Eopsaltria; species Eopsaltria australis. Next base: position 6,074,202 of record JAVTVJ010000030.1, read on the forward strand.
AGACTTTGAAATAGTCTTTTTTTCATCTCCTTTTTTGTTTAGTTGGAAGGATTGACACTAGAAAAGCTCATTTCATGAAATAAGAAGTTCTTGAAGTGATGGCTAACAAAGGGATATGCTTTAAAGTGAACAGCAACACAATTCTGTAGTTATCCAGCCTGTGACATTAGGTCTATTCACAAAGTGCTGCAAAGGCTGGAGTCAAACTCCCATGCAATCTCTTGGAGGCAGGCTGTGCTCACTCCAGCATACCTGCCAAATACCTGCGAGGCCTTCAGCAAAGCAAATATATATCACTTCATCTTTTCTTCCCAGTTGCTGTCCCTTTAATCCAGTGAAATTATTTTTACCATGTACACTGGTCAGAATGCATTGATGGCTGTATGGAGGGCAGCAGTGTTTCCTCTCTTCTGTGTCTTAGGAAACTGTCTCAGAAGCCTTCCAAGGGAGGCTTTCTGGGGTCAGCCAGGATAGCTCACAAGGTAGCTGATTTTGGCCTTAACATTAATTATGGCACTAATTTGAGTGAGCAAGTTGTCAAGCTCTCCTAATTGCAATTACTTTGTCTTTTAGTTTTGATTGGTTGTTTTGTTTTGTTCAGTGTTTGAACAATAAGTCACATCTCTTGCATCTTCTATGCTTAACTCCTAGCTTTGCAATCAAATTTCTTTGCTCACCCAAAGAACAACTGTAGCATCACAAGTCAACATTGCTGCCCTGTAATCCTCCTCTAGCTAACACTGCCACAAAAAACAAGTGATGAGAGCCAGGCTGGCAAAGTTGTCATGGTGAAAAGGGGACAAAAATTAAGGCTGCCCTTCCCTGGCAAAATCCCAGCTGGAATGCAGCACTACAAACACCATCTGCTTTCTCCTGCAAATCAGCCCTTACAAGGTGCAGTGGGCCTGCCTGGTGGAGGAGGAGGGAAATTCTGCCCCGTTTATCACAACCCTGTGGATTTGGACTCAGCCTTTGCTCGTAAGTGCAAATTATTTTTAACTCTGCAGCATGTATCTGAGTCTAGAACTTGAGCCTGCTTAGCACCCTCTCTATTTGTGACCATTCAGTGATATCATAGAATCAGTAAGGTTGGAAAATACCTCCAAGGTAATCAAGTCCACTTATTAACCAAAAACCACTCTGTATCAACAATTTTTTTTGCAAGTTTTTGGATTTTATTTTTATACCAATAGTCTCAGCTATTTACTTAATATTTTAAAAAACTCAAACAAGTAAACCACAATCAAACAAACAACCCCAACAAACAAAACACCACTCTCCCCTCAAAAAAATACCAACACTTACCAAACAGAAACCCTTTCCCTTCCCCCCCCCCCCCCCCCCAATAAAAAAAAGGCGAAGATCACCACCCCACAAGCAAAAACTCCCTCCAAAGTTTTGTAGGAAGGGTTATGGAAATAAAAGAAACTGTCCCAGGACTATGGTTAGTGGATAACAAACCAACTTCAGTGTCTCAGCTCCTCAAACTTCTGAAAATTTCATTACAGAAATATCTTCTAGATCTTAGAATTATGTCTGCAAGTCACCACTGGTTCTTGAAAGCTTCCTGTATTCACATTCATGGGAACAAACACATTCAGAGGTTAAAACAAGTTTGCATGTTCTTTAGGAAGCAGGTCTATGAGCACTGCTAGTGTCTCCACTTTTATTGAGTAAAGCTGAGCAGCTCACTGTGAAATGCTTGTTAAAACCGCAATTGTCAGTGTTACTGGTGCACTACTTCTTGAAGTTCATTTAAGCAGTTGATGAAATGGAATCTGTGACATTTCAGTTGTGTCTGAGACTGCTCAAGAGCAGCTGCTTGTCTTTGCTGCTCACATTTTGAGGCTTCACTGTCCTGGGTCCTGCCATGCTCAGGTTCTGTTCTGGAGAGACATTGAATGTCCCTCTCTGTTTTATGGCTAGAGAATTTCTTTCTTGCCTGTCACTGAAATAACTGGGTGTTTTGGTTAAGAAATAGTACATTTTGTCTTATTATCCACTCAAGCTTCCTCTCCTTCTATTTTTTCTAATTATGTATTGAAGAAACATCATTTTTCTAAGTAATTTAGTCAGCAGCTGGGGATCCTCAAGCCTTTCTCTGATTCCCAAAAATCACATAAAGTGCTGCTGCTTGTGTAGTGAATGAATACAAATCTCTCCTGCCTTGTATTCTTCCCAGCCTGAGAACAGGCTCTGCTCTTTTGTCCCTTCTAATCTCAGGCTATCAGGAAAGCTTCTATTACTTCAAGGCTGATATGATTTGAAGTATCTTGGTTTAATCCCATTTCCCTAAAGACTTCAGGGATTTTTCTTCTTGAATCTGAAAATTTATCGTGCTTTGAAAATAATTTGTCATTAAAGCCCAGCTAAAAATTCTGCCCTGTTTCTCCTCTTTAATGGATAAAAATTCTCATTTGGCAAAAAAATTTTAAGTCCCAAATTGCTGTTTCATTAATTTCTAATTCAATTATTGTGATTGCTATTCAAATTTGAGGAAGGGCAGAAGATCTATCAATAATTAACAGAAAATCTCTATGTCCAGACTATAATATTCTGGGTGATAGAAGCAGAGATTAAAGATGTGTGAGTAAAAAAGCTATTGACATCTACAAACCCCCAAATAGGTCAAATAGGTCATGAGTAATAGATAATCATAGATTATCATAAAACTAATTATTAGTGCTTATTGCTTCAGATTAATCTTGGATAACTATTACTATCTCTTACTATTGAATACGATACATTATTAGCTAAAAGTTAATTGCCATCTCTGTGGAAGTAATTCACCATATACCTACATTCATATTAAATGACCCAGCTCTTCTTCCTTAAATTCAGTCTCTTTTGTAAATCAAGTTCAGCCTATTTCTTAAAGTCCTTTGCACCTGCTTTCTATTATTATTTTTCTTGGCACATGGAAGTCCTTTTAAAATTTCATGTATGCATTTAAATCAGGTACTCTTATTCTTCATGGTTGTATAATTTAACAACATTTATTTTTTATCAGTGTTTTTAGATGTATTTTGACATCTTACTCCTTGGTATAATTGCCTATTTAATTCTGTACAACATTTAAAAACCACTGCATGTTGTAAACTGTCCCATGAAGGTTTCTTTACGTGTTACATCTCTCTCTTTATTCGAGCTCATGTGTCCTAGGTTGATGTAGTTTTTCTACTCTGAGATCCAACAGGACCCACATAAGAAGCTGATTCTTCTCAAGTGCTGCTGTATGCTTTGCAGCTGGAGTCAATGAGAGCTAAATCAACTCTGCACTCCTGATTCAGACCACAAACTTTGATACTCTGCTAAAAATAAGCAGCTCATGCAGAGCCCTTCCGCCCATGGCAGCAGAGGCAGCAGAGGCAGCCCCAGCCCCCAGCGCTTCCTGCCCCTGTGCAGCTCCTCACCAGCTCTGCTCACACCAGTGCTTGCCTTCACACTCTCATGAGATCACTCGTATGTCAATGTTTAAACATCCACATTTTAAAAATGGGACTTACTTGGATTTCAAAGTTGTCAGGAGCAATATACTGGAGAGGGGGAAAACCAAAACTCCACCTGTTATGGAATCTTGCTGGAATTGTTTTAAAAGTTTATTTTTACTACTCTAATGATCAAGGTTAGGAGAAAGCACAGAATGATCCCTCATAAAATAGAGGATTGAGGTTTTTGAAAAGATAATTTCCTATTTTAAAATCACCAAAAATGCAGAAATGAAGTTAAGACAAAACTTCCAATAAGATGAAAGGTTTGTTTTGGAGGTACTGAATTTTCAGGGAAAAAGTTTTCTCTGTGTCTCTGTTACATAGAGAGTGGTGATAATATTTTGATATTCCCTAGCAAAAATAGAATTAGTAATTTTCTACCTGTTTTAGACAATTATAATTTTATATTTACATTATGAGCTTCATCTGAAGGGTTTCTGTTTGAGTTTTTTTATGTGCCTGATAGGTACCAACATATATAGTTGGTATCATACTCAAACATTTTTTTAAAAGAATGAGATTGCTCATACCTTCTGCTATTTACCACTGTTTAAATGATTGTTCACAATGTATGGTAACTGTATTGGTTCATCATTCTTAGGTCTTTTAGTTCCTACACAATATTCTTCTAATGTTCTCAGTTAGTTCCCTTTGATCACTGCATGCACCTTGATTACTTTGTGAGTGCATTTTTTCTACCAAGCAGGTCCTTATCATCAGCAGAGTCTCCACTGTGTAAATCATTCTGTCTAAAAGGAGCCTCCATGAAAGCAGCCTGCACCTTGCTGGATGTCATTTGCCTGATATTTAAGTCCTGCCAGGAAATGCTGCTTCCACTTCTCATGGTAGATGGCATCTGTTACAGATTTTTTTTTTGTAGATCTGCAGTAGGAACTACAACCAGCTTCCATAATGTTTGGGGGATTTGGTTTTGTGACAGTGGATTTTCAGAATGCAATCTGAACCAGTTATCTTCTGAGAGCCTACAGGGTTTTGAGTGTACTGTTTATAAGAACAAGGAAATTGTATTTTCTGTCCATTTTTAGGTGCATCAAAACGCTGCTAAGAGCACCACCAGCTGGTGCTGGTGGTCAAGCACAGGGCACAGATGGCAACAGCCTCAGATCTACCCCACCAGCTTCTCCCCAACTCACGGAGCCCCTGTTGCCACAACATTGTTTCATTCTCTATATTAACACATGCACACTCAATTTCAGTCTTCTCTCGAGCAAAGAAGGCATCTGATATCCTATTTCCACCCAGTCAGATGCAGCTGGTGGCTCAGCCCCTATGGGAATGCTTCTTTCACAAGCTCCATTAGGCTCCTCTCCTTGTGGCTCACTTTGTCCCAACCAGTCTTTCCAAGTATAAGCTGGCTTCAAACACAGTAAGCGCTTTACAGTTGCATAGACTTCTATCCCCCAAAAGTTCCTGGGTTTCCCAGGCACCTGCTGTAATTCAATCTGTCTTGGTGGCAACCACAACTGTCGTGAACAAAATGTTATTTGGCAGGCGAGGGCAAACAGGTGTCCTGCAGCATGAAGAAGCACGTGTTCCTGCTCTCTTGTAGCCCTCTGAGCCTGAATAAATCAGTGCTCCATGAAGCATAAGGCTGGAATCAGAGCGCTGGTGTGGAACAGCAAGGCACAGGCATTCAGACAGTATTAGCAAGGCTAGACAGGAAATTTGGGAAATAACAACAAGGAGCAATAATATCTCTTTTGTAGCTCTGACTGGGAAAGAAGGCTGCATGTCCTCACCTCGAGTGATGGAAAAGCCACAGGGAATGTGAACAAACCAACATTCATGCGTGTGGTAGGGCAGCACTGCGTGAGACAGAACTGAATCCTCTACTTCATTACAAGGCAATGAACCTCTTTCAGTTCACACTGAGATTTTGGCTCTGGTTACTGTACTGGCAACAGAGTTGTGCACAAGCTACAGGCAGCTTCAGGGAAATAGCAGGAAGGCCCCCAAATGTATGAATTAGAGTTGTCCAGATGGGGCATTACACAGGCTGCATAAGCATCTGATGATCAAGGCAGGACATAATGATTCATATCTTGGAGCTATTCCTGGAATTACCGTGGGAAAGCTCAATAGCGTGGTCCTGTGACCCACAAGGCTCTGGAGAGGTGTTAAAACAAAGATCAGGAAATGTCATGGAAGGGAAAAAACCTCAAGCTGCTTTTGCAGGAAAGCACCTGTGAAAACAGGCAGGACTTTAAAGCGAGATTTGTCCGTGCTAATACTCCTATTTTGTCAACATCTTAAAAGGGATATTTAGCACCCTGACCCTAAAACATGGCACGTGTGTCAGCAACAGCCGATTCTGAGATTTCAGGAACAAGACTATCCCTGTGCAACCTTGCTATACAGATGCTAAGTCATAGGAAAATTCTGGTGCTGAGCAGAAATACGTGTTTACAAAACAAAATTCCCTGGGGATGTGCAATGAACATAGTTGTGGAAAAGTTAACACAAGGCAAAGGTGAACACCTTACTTATATTTTATATTCACAATTTCCAATAAATGGGAAGGGGGGGGGAGCGGCAGTTACTGAGAAAGATTAAATTCCTGAAAGTTCATATAGGTAATCATGGGGCCACTGCCTTGAAATTGTAGACCCTGTATGTGGTCCCATGATGGATTGGCTATAAGAACACAGCCCAAAAATAATAATGTGCATGTGCAGAGGGGTTAAACTCTATGCTCCAAAATTTAGCAGAGATGGTCAATTACTGGCAGATTTTTTTTTCTAAGAGACCTACTTTATTTCTAGCAAAATGGATTTCACTATAAAACAATACTGCCGTTTAGTGCTCTATACTAGACAGCATTCATTCCACTGTAATCTGCTTTACAATTATTGCAATATAAATGTTTCTACAGGTAGGGAATAACTGCATGGTTAATAGTTTCTGAAAAGTAAAGGAATTCATAATTAGCACGGTAACATCACTATAAAATTGCCCCCAATTGAGGTATCTTCCAACAGTAGGCAGAACCAGCTCTGAGGAAGTGATGCAGTGATGGTGTTACCACCTCCAGTGCTGGAACTCCCCACTAGCAGCAGGCTATGCAGGGATGCAGTTGTCCCGCTGACCTGGCCAATGAGGCTGCTCTGGACTGATGTTCTGTGGAGAAGGGAACGGAAGGGATCCATGGACAGCTGCTGCTGACAGCCCAGGCACTCAAGGGCAAACTCAAGGACTGCCTGTAGCCAGATGGCACTTATGTCCCAAACACATTTCACAGGTTGCATGTACTTAAGTCAAGGCTGGTGCTTCTCAGCAAAAGCCAGGATGTGATATCCTTTTTTATGTTGAGGAATCCACAATCGTCATCCAACTATTGCTGAAAATAAGACACCAAGTGAAGGATTTATACCACCTCCAGTACCATTGCTCAGCTTCTCTCTGGCTGTTTTCTCAGTGCTGGCATGTGAGCAGAACCTCCTGCAGGAGCAATGCTGCTTGCTGTGCTTTGCAGGCTGGCCACAAACTTGTTACTGCCGGGCACCTGTGCTCTGTGGCGTGGGGCCAGACAACTTGGGAGCAGGCACTGCTCTGTCCTGACAGAAGGGGATTAACATCCCCGGGATTAACTTGGCCTGGCCCTGTACTGTACACGTATCAAATATTTGGGACAAGATTCTCAGATGGGGCCAGCTTAGCTCTAGTCCTTTCTGAGTTTCTGCTGCTCCCTTTAGGAGATTGTGCTGTCACTAATCCGTTCACATACTAGTTTTCTAAAAAATTTGTACTTTTCAGAGAAGCCTGACTGCCTTGCAAGTTTGTAACACAAGGCAGTAGTGCAGCACAGTGGGCAGAGTAGTCCTACAACTACTTTGGGACCCAGGAGCAGAAATCCTCTGGATGGTGGGAGAGGAAGTCCTTCTTGGAGGTCACAGCTCCAGGGGTGCTCAGGGCATCCCCCAGTTTGCTGATCTGCTGCTCCGAGCTCTGAAGTGGGGAATGAGGACAAGTCACCCAGCCAATCCCAGGCCAAGTGATGGACAGCCAGAAGTACAGCTTTTGTAGAGAAAGGATCAATAGCTGGACACAAGTTCATATTTATTTACTGCTTTGATGTAGTCTTCTGTCAGAACCAGATAGATGTGCTAAGACTGATTGTAAAGACTGTAGAAATGTGTGCAAGGTTTATTAATTGACAAAAAGTTTCTACAATCAGGAGTAGGACAAATTGAAGTTAGGGTGAATCAGTTCACCTGCCATAGTACAGTGCAAAGCATAAATGACAGTGCTAAAACACCAGTGCACATCAGATATTAGCTAACCGTACTTGCTATGATTGTAAAAAATTCTGGTACATGAACTCTACGTGTTTTAGGGAAAGATTCTTTTTTAAAAAAAACCTGTTCTCTTTTTTTCCTTTAGCTCTGCTACTTTTCTGATGTAACATTTGCAGTCATCTTTTAATCTTTTGTCATCGAGAAACATGTGGCATAAAATACGAATCTTATGGACCTTGGGAATCCTGCTGCTAACCACTTAGTAGTGGCACATCTGGATTTTAGTACAGTAAACATTAGCAATGGCCTGGCAACTGCTAAACTTGGCACATTCTAACTGCAGAGGTCAGAGAGCACAAATGAAATTGTTTTCTTTTGAAGGAACCTGGATATTTTCTCAAGATGTATTATCTGCCAGCAGCTTACAAATGTTTCATGAGAGCAGAGCTATATAATACACAGCATGTCATCTTAGAAAATTCATACAGAGCCACTATTGAGTTCCCACATAGAACATGGCATGCAGGAGCTGCTCAATTTTTAGGTCAATAATAGATGGATAATGCTCTTCTGGATACACAAAGAAGCCTCAGTTTCCTGCAAAATGCACTCTGAAATCCAGGCTTTTTTTTGAAATCCACCATTTTCCATTTTGGCCAGTCTTCTCCCCCAGGCCCAGGCTGCACCTTTTGCTTCTGCTATGCACCTGAATGCTATGTTCAGAGATCAAGCAGTTCTTGTGGTTTTGTAGCATTTCTGCTCAATCAGCTTACTCTTTATAATATTTCTATCCCAGCAGAAAATAACAAGAACATCACTCTCTAGTAGTCTGTTCTTGGAAGACTCGCAGTGCAGTTTTTCACTTTAACAGCTCAATCCTACATGAACAGAAACAAATGTTTTTTTACAATGTTTATATCTGTAGTATGAGATTCTAGGTCTTAGGATGGAATCACAGCTAATGAAAATCTAATACAGACTTCTACTTATCACTGCCATGTGTGTATAATTCTTATCAAAACTCAAAAGAGTTAAAGATTTAAACGGCTGCAGGAATTTGGAGCAATGTTAGCTATCACATCTTTTTTCTCTTGGATAAAGAGGAAAGAGACATATTTCTCCTGACCTGGTTCCTCAATCACTCGAAAGTCACCAGGAAAAGCAAAGGGTGAGAATTGTCTTCCCTGCATATGATTATAGTTTGATGGCATTGCACCCATTCCTTTACACTGCAAAGGCAGAAGTAAAATAAATTTATGTCCACCTTTGAAAACATTAAAAAGCAAATTATAATTCTGTTAATACACCAAGAAGAAAGAAAGAAATATTCCTTCACAAACTGTAGACTTTGAAATTTTGACCCCAACCCTAGCAGGTTTCTCAAGATGCAAGCATAACACAGAATTATTTTTGAGAGAAATTTTGATTATCCTTGACTGCAAGTCTACATTATGTTCTTATTTTGACATAAATGGGTATTGCAGGAGTTCTTTTATGAAATAATACAGCATTTCTCTCAAGAAGTAAGATGAAAATCTGGGCCAGTCTGTCAAAATAACAGTTATTTGAGCACTCAGCACATCATAGTTATAAGTTGATTTCTCAGTCAGGGCTGCTACTACAGTTATGTTCTGAGTAGTGGAAAATATTGTTGCATCTCAGAAGCTGGCTCAACAAATTATTGCTAAATACCAACTCTGCTGTCCTTTTGATCAAAATAAGTGAAAATGCTCTGTGACCCAAAGTGATCCATCCAGATTTCATCCCTGCCTGTGTCCCAGTCCTGTCTGGTGAGCTGGAGCTTCAGTGTGTCCCAGAGCTGCCCTGCCCTCTGCACCATGGTTTCTGGCTGGGTTGGCTGCTGTTTCCCCCTGGGCTGGGCTGGCTGCTGTGCCCCCCTGGCTGGCAGCAGCCCTTTCCCACAGCTTCCCAGCCATGGGCAGCTGGAGCCAGGAGTTATTGATGCCTCCTTGGTGCATGGGCCCAGGTGGGAGACATGGCAGCAAACTGCCCTGCCCTCATCATTTGGAGTTCAGCACAACAGCGGGGGAATGGAGCACCATCCCCATCTGCTTTTATCAAAGTATCTCGATAGGTCATGTAGGCACAGGAGGGTTCCCTGGCCTGAATGCAGCTTGGAAGAGAGGAGAGGAAGCCCTTTGGGACTGGTGCTTTCTGCACTCCTGCCTGCTGTTCTAACCAGGAGTGCAAATGTTGCTATCAGTGCTGCGTGTGCTGATGTTTTCTGCTGTGGAGGTCACTTCACAACTATGTTTGGGGGAATTCACCATTTCAGTTCAGCAACAGATATTCTAGAAACAGCTTTTTTTCCAGCGTAAATAAACAAAACTTCCACCTGCATCTGTTGCACTGCGCAAGGGTTCCCCAGGAGCCTTCCAGTTTGACACAGCTGAGCTCAGTAGGTGCCACAGGCAGCAGTGTCCAACCTGCAGCTCCTGAGCCACTCCCCAGCCACTCCCCAGCCACACACCAGTCACACACCAGCCACACACCAGTCACACACCAGTCACACACCAGTCACACATCAGTCACACAGCTCACATGCTGTGACCACAACTTGTGACCTGTTGAAGGGTTCTGCTCTCCTGGCAGCAATGCAGTCTCCTGTGCAACCCAGAGCACAGGATCTGTGGCAGAGCATGAGGCTGGAGGGGCTGCCAAAGCAGGTCCTGGCAGTGCCATCTCTCAGTGGCTTTGGTCCCCAGGAAATCACTGCCACAGCTCCCCTGCAAGCAGCCCTCACAGCCCCTCTCCTTCCCTTCACTTTTCCAGCATGTGGTGTGCTGCATAACATTGTGATTTTGGTTTATGATCAGAAAGTTTGGTCTCTCCTGCCTGTATTTGAGAAATTACATTTTTTTGGAGAAGGAATTGTATTATTTGCTGCTGTGCTGAAGGTTAGAGCTTTTCTGGTTCAAACTTGCTTCCTGAGGGGAGGTTTTGATGCAAGTTAGCTTTAGGAAACTAAAAATTATTGTACTTTTTACACTACTATTAAATGTTTGAGGCTTACTTAGCACCGAAGAATGGTTGTTATTAGCACAATTCTGGATATGGTATAAATAACGGCCATGGGAATTGGTTTCAAACTGATGCTTGAAATTGTGACTTGCAAACTTTTTATAATAGATCAGATTTATGAATTTCTACAGTCTCTGTCTATTAACCCCATCAGCCTGATCAACTGAAGTAAAATAACTCCAAATTAAGACAATTTAGATCTTAATCTCTACTAGTTACACTTTTTCTCTGTCTTTCAAGGATATTAAATTTTACTAAATCTCACAAAATATTGAAATTTTGATGTTGAAATGAAAAAAGTTAAGAAATTAACTCATTGAATTTCCAAAGACCATGCTTTGTCTTCCTTTCTTTTCTAGGGCATGTTTTTGTTTAGATTATTTAAATAGATACTGAATAAAGTATAAGGAGAAAATACTTTGTGTGTAATTAAAATAGGGTTATAGGAATGTTAATGCTACGATTTTGCTAATTTCTTTGGTATTTAGATTTAATTTAATGTTACGGGTTTTTTTTCATTTCATTGGAAAAGCTGAAGTTCTGCGAGGTAGTAATTCCTGAATGTGTGAGTGTGCATGTGTGTTTCAGGCTGCCAAGTGCCCTTGAAATGTTCCTAAACAGTTCTGCTGATCCAGTAGGTTCTGCACTGTATCTGCCTAATTGGAATAAGGTCTCTCTAGGAAAAAAAAAATTAAAATTTGTTCATTCTAGGTCTGCTAATCAGAGTTTATTTCCTCTAAAACACTTCTTAAGGTCTTCCTTTAAAAAAACGTGTTATGTGAACTCTCCTGTGCGATGCTGCTGAGAGGCTGAGTATGTGGATGTGTTTATTTTAAAACTAGGAGAGCTGGTGAAAAGATCTTTGTGTGACAACTGAAATCTAGGAATTTTGAATATGTTTTAAAGGGTGGTTTTGTCCGGTTCATATATGATATTTTGTGTCAGACCCCACATCTCAAGACGTAATTCCTCAGCTATGCCTCTATGGACAAATGCTGCAGCATTAAGGCTTTTTGGAGGGTGGGTGCCACTACCATACTGCAGGGCTGAGGGATGGAAAATGGTTGATTTCCTTTTTAGGCCAAGTGTTTACAGATTGAACAGCGATGGCCAAAGTGATGACTGATGAGAAGGAAGTGAAACAAGGGCAAGAGAGAAATGTTAATAGATTTTTGGCCTTTTGTGGGGGTGGCATCTACAGCATGGAGCTGGAGGGTAGAAATGGATGTGGGGGCATAGAGTAGTTTCTCTCTATTCTCATCTTAACTTTCATGAATTACTGGAGAAGAAGGGATTTTGAAAATTAACACTGGAAAAAGGTACCAGTGGTAGAGCAGATGTCACGATCCTTTGCTCTTAACCAGTCTGCTTTTAGTGGCAGTCAGGACACAGCAGAGCTTCTTTCTATGACAGATTTGGCTGCCACATGAAGTATGAGACACTTTTCTTTGTATACTGGAGGCCAGGTGAAGTTCTCAGGATCACACTGTAAATCTCAAAACTATATTTTCAATTGGAGGTTAAGCTAATTAATACAATGCCATCCCATGGGTATTTATTGGCTCTTGAGACATAGAGGATAGATATCAATAAACCTGGAGCAATGTATGCTGTTAGTTAAAGAGCAAATTCTACTTCATATTTTTCCTGCCCAAGAGATCCAGGTCTATTTCCTTTCCTGGAAATGAGATGCCTCAAAAGACAATACAAAATAGACTGAAAGGTGTGAATGTTCAGAGATTTCATTTATATCTTCAAATTCTGTTTTGCACTGTATCTGTCTGGTCAACATAAATATATAAATTAATATAAATAGGAGAAAATATATTTACTAGTTATTTGATTTAATTTTGATTTGCGCATTTTTATTATTTCTAAAATGCAACTAAGGACCAAAGTGGCCTTGTGATCCTTAGCTGATAAAGAAAAAGCTGCTGCTGAGTTTGTAAATCTGGCATTCAGAATTCAAGCTTCTCTTGATTATGTTTTTTCCCCTTTCAGGTGCATCTAGTGTGTCTTAAACTGTGTCACTAGGGGTTTTTATAAAGCTAAAGATAATTAAGAGGCACATAAAATTGTGATATTGGTGTAAACCCCAGAAGCCTGGAGAGTAGCAAGTGGCTCATCAGCTGCATTGTCAGGAATGGCAATTTTCAGGGGATTGTGAATCAATTTAAGACCTGGATGGGTATGATTTTTTGAAGGCAAAAAATAGGGTTTAAAAGCAAACATACTGAAGGACCTAACCTGAACAGGAATGCATTCACAGCTGAAGGGGTTACTGCACCTTTTTTGGTCTCAGCCTTCCTGAGTGTAAAAGGACACACAAGGACACATACAAAATCCACCAAAAATACCCACTAAAAAAACCAAAAAAACCAAAACCAAAACATAAAACCCAAAACAAAACAAAAAACCACCTCACCCCCACCCCACCCCCCCCAAAAAAAAAAAAAACAAAACCTCACAAAAAACCCCTGAAAGCAAAGTTGAAATAGAAAAGTAAATAGTCTAGGTTCACTGTCCTAATTGAGTGAGGCACAAGGAAGAAATGCTGCAAATACGGGAGAAAAAAACTCATTCTGTTTTTCCTTGACAGTATACCTTTAATATAAACTAAAGCTATCTCACTTCTTTATTATTTTCTAAAGGCTTCACTGAAGATATAACAAATTCTAATAAATTCTAGTATTAGCTAAGGACTGCAGAGTCTACTGTAAAAAGTTATGGGTGGTGCATATTTCTGTGACTAATTCCTTCCTCAGATCAGGTTGTTCAAAGCCTCAGGTCAGACGGGCTTTGAGCAACCTGATCCTGGTGAAAGATACCCCAGTGTGTGGCAGGGGTTTGGAGAAGATGTTTAAAGGTTTCTTCTAACCCAGACCATTCTGTGATTCTACTCTCAGTATGACCTTATTGATTCTGCTGAAGGTATTTGAGTTACTATTCTGGAAAAATGTGAAAAATCAGGATTTGCAGAGAAGTAGATATACAAGATCTCTTTACTACTTCACCTTGCACAAGGGCAAATATTCATCAATGCCAGAATAGAGCCTGTGACAACTCCAGATTCCAGGTTTTCAAAGAACTGGGAAATACTCTATTTCACACAACCACTAAATGAATTATTGAATGGAATAAATCTGTATCATGTGTGCACGTAAACACAAAATAGGCTGAAATTGTATTCTTTAATTTTATGGTTTTTTTAAGCAGTGTTCTCCTTAGCTGGTGGACAGTAGGACTTCCAAAAAAACCCCATATCCCAACTGTCCCCCAAACCATGGGCATAGTGTTGGCTTCTGCTCTGTTCTGTGCAAACCCACTGTCCTCAGACAAGAAGAGGAACAGTTTTGCCAGTCAATCTTTCCCTCACTGGGTGCATTGGTCACAGTGTTGGTGACAGGGGCATGGAGAAGCCAGCACAAGGTGTATAGAGGTTTAATAAATGATGTAAAAGGTCTACTCTTCTTGTCTTTCTCCTCTCTCTTTTTTTTAATATATATATATATATGTATATTTTTAAATCTGCAGGTTCTGCATCTGGAACAGCTTGTTCCTCACTTCAGTAGCTTGGGGGTTTGACTCATTTCAGTAGCCTTGGGGGTTTGACTTGGTGACAGTCTTCTTGCACTGTTGGTGCAGTAGCAAGGAGCACTGGTCACTCCTGTGAGGGACACAGCTTTAATTGGCAAAAAACCCTCTTGGTTGCACGTTCAGTAGGAAGAGCAAATTTCTGTGTTCCTAGAAATTAAACCTTATGACTGTGGCTGTCTGAATATATAAAAGAAGACATTTGGCAATTTTACTGGAATCATAAACTATGTATATTACATTGATAACACTAATTGTTACTTGAGGGATTTATTAGCTAAAGTAGTTACTTTTCTTGAGTATCCAGGATTCAAAACTCACTGACAATTTCTGCTTGCACATAAACCTCAGGGGTTATGAAATCTTATTAATTGGGAAAGTGTAAGACACAGTTAAGCCATGAACATAACGAAGATGTTTCTAGTAATGCACTCCTGGGATACAGATTTGTGCATTTCAACGAGCTGAAAACTTTCTCCAGCAATTTCTGTTCTGTGAGCAATTACTATTTAATTCATACCACTGAGCTTCCTCAATCAACAAATACAAGTGTGATGAGATCATGGGACAAATGAGTATATTAAAGATCAAGAGAAGATGGGTAATTTTCAAATTACTCTGAATTTGGGACAGACAGTGTGAAAGCTATTCCATATGTCAGGACTTGAGACGTGCATCATTTTTCCAGCAGCTTAATGATTTAGCTAGCTAAGATTTCAAGCATTCAAGTGAACAGGTCTCCATGTGCAGGTGTGATATTCTGCTGTTTTGCAGTATAAACTGTGCTTTCCAGCTTTACCATCATTTAAATGCAATCCTGGGCTCCTCTTTGCTTGTGACCAGTGGAGCCTGTGTGCTCACAGGGAGACACTGCACGTCTTGGCAGGGCTGCTGCTGGCATCCTTCACACTGGGATTATTTTAGATTGACTGCAATGTATGTGTTATTTTCCATTTGTTAACACATGGGGACTTGTAACTCTGACAACTGAGAAAAATACACTCATTTCCATGATGATTACTCTTGTTTTCTCCGATGTAATCTGAAAACACAGTCTCTTATCTTTACCTCCTCTCTTGTGCCTGCATGGTTCTAAAATTGGTGACAATTGCAGTACTTAATTGTATGATTCTTTCTTTGGCAGCAAGGAAAACACTTCACTAGTATTTACTATTACGGTAAATTCCAGGTGTGAAAATAGAGATAATCCATATTCTTTTAGCAACCTAGAAAGAAGCAGAATTATAGCAAAATCAACTTTTTTGTTTTTTTTTTACCTTTGATTAGAAAAATTATTTCACACCTGTTTCTGGCTTGAGTGGGTAGGTCAAATTGTTGTAATTAAAACCCACTGGGAAACTAAGAGCATAGTATAGTACATTGAGCTACCCCAGAGAGCTGGCAGTGTCAGCTGAAATAAGCAACCAAAAGTGAGTCTTTCTGTCCCAGCACTCAAGGCTCATGATTAACAGTAATAAATGTCTGATAACAATTAATTGTTTATTGGAGCTGTCACAACAGAGAGGATGCAACTAATTTAAGAAATTAAATTAAATTATAAAAAGTAAACTGATATGTAAATCAATATTGCTTATTTGATTTCATATTTCAGTCATTGTGTTTCATATCCCTAAAGGCCACTTCCACAGTGAGGTCATACATAAAATTTTTTAAAATAGGTTTTTGAGTTATTTCCTTGGTTTCTTTTGTTAGGTGTGGATCTGGTGATTCCTGTATATGCCTTCATCATCCTGAGGTTTGGACAGTGCAGGGAAAGTCCAGCCCTGACCTTCATGGAGAGAGTGGCCACAGGCCAGTATTGGGGATATGGGAGTCCCTGCATGGCAACAGACAGCCAATAATTGCAAACATGAGGATTTCCATCCCACTAACCCTCAACAGGTTTGTTCCCAGACTTCAGTGTGCCTTTTTGAGGGAACACTCTGAAATTAGTGTTCCTGCAAGATGGGCTGGGACACTCAACAGGGCACACTGCAGTGATCCTCCTGAATATCTGCACGGAGCTGAAAATGCCATTTTTGAGCTGCTAATCACTAAGTGGCTTGGGCTATGATTTCACTACAAAAGCTTTCCTTTCTACATGGCAGCTTAACAATTATGATCACTATAGATTTTCAAGATAGTTCCTCTGATAACAAGAGATAAAAAAGGCTTAATGTGAGTCCCATGGTAGAGTTTGCTTTATTTTCCTTTGGTCCATGAGAGCTTTAATTTGCTGACTCTTATCTCATGCTGAAAGATTCCTCTTTCCTGTGGGCTCTGGGGATAGGGGAGGATGACAGTTCTGAGGGAGTCGCCTGCGGGCATCATTTCTCAGAAGTTCTGCAACGCTGTGGTTGCAGGTTTTACCTGTTGTTTCAATGCCTAGCACCAGGAGTTAAAAGAAACCCATTCCTCTTTGAAGGTGAAAGAAGTCTTGTCTCATGCTTCTTGCTGGTTTTCATTTGGCTTCTGTCTTCAATATGCAGAACAGAAGCCTCTGTGCATGCTGGAGTCCCCTGGCACAATTTCGTGCCTGACAAAGTCTTGCAGGCTTCCTGTTTGATAACTTCCCCTGTAAAATCCTGAGTCTCTGCAGCCCTCAGGATGGCTGCTCTGTCACACTGGCAGGATTGTCTTCTGCTGTGGTCTCCATGGGTTTCACTAGCTCTGCTGCTTGTCACACACTTTTAAGACATGCCCTTGGTGCTTTACTGAGAGGCATGTGCACATCACTGAATCAGCTTGAAATCATTAATGCAGAGAGAGAACACATCCTTAATCCTTTCCCAGTAAATCTCCAGCCCCCAGCAGCCAGCATCTCTTTTTGACTTGTGTTGAACTCCTTCAGTTTCTTACATTAGCCCCTGATCCCAGATTTTTTGGCCTGTGAAAAATTAATTTTGTTTGTGAAAGTGAAAGTGAAATATTGCTTCATTCTGCCCTTTTTTTTGCCCATGAGTGATGCAAGGCTTCTCAGGGAAGGTGCTGAACTCTGGCTGTTCTAAAAGGGCTTTTACTGGCCAGAAGGAAACTCGCTCAGAGTGTGCCTTCCCAGCTTCTCATCTCCCAAGATGGAAGAGCTCTCAGCTATCTCCTGTGACATCAGTCACGTTTCTTCTTTCTTAGCATCTGTAGGGCTTTCTTTTCGTTTAAAATTTTATTCTTGCCTCCTCATGGCCCCTTTCCAGGATTTATACTAACTCACATTCAGTATTTGTACTGGATTTCGCATTTCCAGAGTGCCTTGAAGCTGATGAACTCACCACATAGATTTTACTGGCATTTTTCACAATTCTTAGTGGCAGATCTGGAAGCGTGGTGTAAGAATTCAGTCTGATATGTTGATGTTGCTCTTTAAGATAAGCACGAGCATCATAAACTACTGCAGCTGTTTCGGAGGCATTGATGAAAAAATATGAAGCCTTTTATTCTGGTCCTATTAGAAATGTTTCAAAAGCTGATTGATGCTGCCAGTCCTCTGTTCCCAGGAAGAGCTTTTCAGCAGTGCAATGTGTGACTTTTCCTGCATTTTCTGTTTATCAAACCCATCTAGTTTTTGGTTTTCCTTGTATGCCTGTACCAAACTTCTGTATTGTCCAAGAGTCAGTGTCTCACACCGAATTTCATATAATGATTTCAGGAGATTGGCTGTTTCTTTTCCTTGGTGTGGCTTGGACTTCCTGGTGGTTTAAAGCAATGATTGTTGTTGTTAGTATTCTGTTCATCATAAGCTAAAGTTACCAGTGCAGTCATCCCTTTGGCCAAAGTCTAATCAAGAAATTATACCATATTTGATCTTAATACATCTAGTATTAGACATTGTCATCAGACAGCATGCCAGTGCGTGACTCTCTTTACCCTGACAGTGGTTTTCTCAAGGCTACCCTGAATAATTAATTTTTCTGATTACTTCTGGAGGAATCATAAGCACCAAGACCTGATCTTTTCATTATTGTTTGCAGCCAGCTCTGATGTATCTACTGGCTATCATCCTGCCCCTCGCCACTCTCCTCCTCTGGAGCCCCAACAGCTTTGTTTGTCCACCGTGTTGTTTTGCAGAGTTCAGGCAGTTGACCGTGACTAATTTTTCAGCCACAGTACTATCACATTACACCATTAAATGTACACTGATTATTTTTTTAAGCAATTTTCTGTGCGTATAATATTAGAAGGGGAGAAAGGAGTCATTCTCTTCAAAAACACTGCTAACCACCTGTGGAGGGAAAATTCTCCCATGCACGTGGAGTTAAGGGTAAATCTGAGACTCTGTGAACTAACACCTGCTTCTTTCCAATGCATGGGGGATCAGCAGCTCAGGTAACCCTGGCACAGAAAGTTGCTTTCTGTAGTTTTCTTTGGTGTTCTTTTAGACAACATAACATGATCTGAGCGAGGTAGAGTCTGAAAGCAGGCACTGAACCCATAAATAGGATCTTTGCAGCAGTGTTCAGTGGGTGGGTAATTTAAGCAGAAGACAACAAGCACAGCTGATGGGATTTGTTTGCTTCATGTGCCCGTGTTTCTGCAGGGCTGGAAAGCACAACTGCTTGTGCTTTGTAGCTGTTGGTGTGCCCTCACCTTGTCATGTGAATTTGACTTCACACATGCTGATTTTTCTGATAAGAACTCCTGACATTACTGCATTTTGCTTGTTACAACCACCACATCTTTGTTTCATTGTGCTTGGCAGCCTTCACAAACACATTTAGCCATCTGTGGTTGTAGACCAAATACATGCCTTTTCTTCACATGTTATCATCAACATTACTGTGACTAATCTTTAGCACTGGTTCCTGCAACATTCTAAATAAACAAATAAGAGTAGTTGTAGCTTGCAGCTATCAAAATTATTTCATGGTTTATTTAATAAGAAGTGAAATGCTTTTACACTGGAAAACCCCTGTTACATTAATGGGTTGTACAGATTTCCACTGTGATCTGTTGCAAAATTAACACAGGCAGCTGGTAATGGCTTTCATTGCCATGGCAGAACAAGAGATACATCTTTAATAAACTGCTTGTTAGATGATGTAGTCTAAACCTATGCTTATGTTAATCCATTGTGATCAGGGAAAATCACTCAATTCAGCTGAAAGAATGTACTGGGTCTGGGAAAATGGGACAGATTTGGAAATTGTTTGTAGTTAATGATGTTTGTTGATTCAGCTAGGGCATTATTACAGGCAAATTCCTCCTAATTGGCATTCAATTAGGGAAGAGTTCTGAAAGTGTTTTAATCTGATGAGGTACTTTTGGCCTCATTTCTATATTTAAAATCTTTACTTATTTTGGAGTCTAATGTATTTCTTACAGATCCACAAACCCAGGTATTTACTCACAGACACAAATATGGGACAGAGTATATGTAACACATGTATCAAGATAAAAACACTATAATATTTAAGTCATTCTCTGCTTTAAAAACTCACATGACCAAAATTTATTTGTTCTCTTTGAAATGGCTTCAAGTCCAAAAATTAGGAGAATGCCATGAAATAACATTTTTATTACCCATCAAAGAATATATGTATTCACATTTAAGAAGGCTCTTATAGAAAATTATTAATATTTAAATAGACTTTTTAATATAGAAAAACAAGCTTAGAATAATCTATTTTAGAATATCCATTTTTCCATAGATACTTAAATCAGCCAGAAATGTGAATCCCTGAAATGTGCAATCCCTTCCAAACAGAGCTTCATAACAACTCTTCCTGCCCATGTATTCCACCCAAGCTACACTCAGTTTTCATGTTCATTCTTTACAAACACAGGTTGATAAAAATACAGTTAATTTTTTTTTCCTAGTGTTTCAGACAAAGTGAATGCACTGACCCAGAGACAAAACACCAATGTGAGAAATAAGATCAAGGCAGGATAATCAAACCAGGTTTGTATCAAAAAGGAAGAGTGACTACATTTGTACAAAGCCCCTGACTTCCAAAGTCAGAATGACCTAAAGTGAACTACCTTTTTTAACAATTTGCATCAAAAGCAAGGAAGACAGCATGAAGAGGTGTTTTCTGGGGACATTTCATATAGCCACCATATGTCACAGTCACAGCACTGACAAGGAAAGACAGAGACATCACTTTAGGCCACAGGAGAGATGGGGCTTTCCTGACATGCAGGAAAAGGATTGTGTGAAAATCTACACTTGCTTTGTAGCCCAAAAAGAAATAATACTGTGGAACTTTTAAAATACAGATTGCATTCTTTTCCAACAGTGAGGGATGACCTTCAGACTCTACATGACAGTGGGAGCAATTTGGTTTCCATCAAAGTGAGTAGCAGGAATATCTAATGGCCTTAAACAATATTTGGATGTAAGAGGCAATATCTTGGCTGTTTCTGAATTAGGTTTGTATGTATTGGTTGACATTTAGGAATTGATGTCCAACAGGCTGATAGTTCTGGAGCCTGATCTCTGCGTGTCAGGTGAAACAGAAGCAGTTTCATCCCAGTAGCCCATACAAAGGGGTGCTGAGTGCTGCTAGCTGCTGTCAGCACACTGACACCACAGAGAACAGTAAGGGTGGAGCTGTGGGTCAGATACAGTGTCAGAGCTCATGGTGTCTAGTGGGAAAGAAGCTTTTTGAGGAATAAAGTGCAAATTATTTAAGTAATTCTTCCTCTTGCATTGTCATCTGATTTTAAGAATGCAGTGGTTGCACACACCAGAGTAGGAAAGGTTAAATGCTGGCTCAGTGCTAAAATGACTGTAGGATTCATGTGATTTGGATGAAACTCAGTCTGTGATACACACCTGCACACCTGTTTCAATACGTACTGAACTATTAGAGTATATTCAGTCTGGGTAAGCTGCATTTCAGAGCATCCACAAGCAAAGCTGACAGTTTCTCACTAAATAACCACACCAGGTACTTCAATAATCAGTCCGGTTGGTTCTCAGTCTGAGAAGTCATGAAGCACTGACTTTACCTTATGAAATCTGAAGTAACCTGAACCCAGGAGAGCTGCTCTCAATGTGATCCCTGGGGTGCTTGTGCCAGAGATATGTGAGAGCATCTTCAAATTATGGGAGGGAATTGCAGGAATAGGATGTACCCTGAATAATTTTCTTAACAGCTTTGCCAGCACTCACTCAGATAATCTGGTAGCATTCAGGTTCACAATCTTTCTTTTGGACTGTTTTAAGGAATATGAGAGATTTTTTTAGAGTTGGCCTCCATGGGGTGCTTAACTGCCAAAAACTACAGGCTGTATTTGCAGTGATTTGTGAAGGCACTTATATTTTGGAATAGATTTGGAATTGTAATTTGATGGACTGGTCATTTTAATGCTTTTTGTAATTAATATTTGGACTAAATTTAAGTTTATGTTTTGATTGCTAAATATTAAGATCCTGCTTTAGAAAGGAACACCTACTGTTTTCAGTCTTTGACATTTACTCAGCTTCCTAAAATTTGACCTCTTTCATTTGAAAACCTGTCACCTGGCTCTCAAATTTCCAGTGTCAGTCTGCATTTCATTATCATATTAAAAAAAAAAAGACCTTTTATCGGGTCTTCCTCTGAGATCTAATGCCTTTTTACTAAACTCATAGGCGGGTTTTGAACTGCTATTTTCAATCTACACATGCTTATATCTGGTGCCTACTTTTCATCTGTCTAGAAGAAAATAAAAATCAACATTTCCAAAATTTTGCATATGGTGATAGCAGATCCTATAGAGGTTTGAAAAGCATTGTACACTATTGATTTACTCACAGCAGAGAAGTAGTGTGTTAGCAGGCACCGTTCAGCATCACAAAGTAATGCAAATGGATGCACAACAAGCTTTTTAATTCTTCTTCTTGGCAGAGACAATGCATTTTTCCAGTGTGCAAGGCCTGAGGAACAAGCCTTGTCTCCTGCCATCTTTCCTAAGAAAGAGATTAAGTCCACACCCTGTGAGCACTAATTCTCCTGCTGAGGGTGGAGGTTAGACACCATTCTCTGCCTTCTTACAGTGAGAATATGAAATCCATTTGAAAGCTCCTTGAGTGTTGCTCTTTCAGCACACCAGACCTCAGTCCCTGCTGAAGTATTCTGTGGTGTTTTTATCCAGATATTCCTCCATAACCATGAGATAGTGGCTCTCTGAAAATCTCCCTCTCTTCTTCCCTCAGCTTTATGTTCCTTCAGACAGTCCCAATGCAGACATATTTTTCGTGTCACCATTGTGAAAACATTTTGCAAAATGTTCTGTTTTCTTCAATGACTGAAAAAGAATTTATGATTTCCCCTTCATCAAGCAATGTATGTGCTGCCTTAAATCACAGTTTGATAGATCTCTGAATAGCATGAGTAATTAACAGCCCCTTATAGGAGCTTTGTAATAACCAGTAACATCAAAGGGTAAGAATAAACCAGAAAATAAACCAATAATTAAACCAATAAATCTTTTAAACATAAGTGGATTAAAAGCTCCTTTGAAAATAAGCATGTGCACTAGCCAACATCTAAATGATGGACTTTGTCCAAGAAACTCATATGATGCTGAACAGAAGATGCAACAAATGTCCATCATACAGTGGGATTAATCTTGGTGGTTTGTGTGATAAGAAATCCATATTCTGCCTGGCAAGCACTGAGTAGCAAAATGCCCCTGTGGTTTGAAACTGTGCTGGCCAGGGGAGCACATCAGTCAGGAGTGCAGATCAGTGAGAGCAGCTCTGCAGGGCAGAACAGCTGCTGATGTAGACCTGACATCCTTATTATGCATTTTGCATGAGTTTATTAGAACTCATGTGAATTTGTCCAGTGTGGTGAATCTCTGATGCAGTTGGGAGCATTGTGGATGCCCTGCTGGAGGATATCTTCCAGCTATTTTATCCAATTTGAGTGCTTGGATGCTGCAACATGAAGCAAACATGAGGGAACAGGGTCCACAACTGGGTTCAGTTTGAATTTTCTCTCCCTGTCTTGGCAAAGCAAGAACATAGATATGCTCACCAGTGAGAAAGGAGGACAGGAAGAAATGCCCTTAAATCCTTGCTGCTCTTGAGATGTCTTACTGTGCATCATACTGTGCATCATACTGTGCATTGTGGGGTTAGAACTGCATCCTTGGTTACTTGTATTCTTAGGTCATTCAGGGGGAAGTGCAAGGTTTTATTATTAGGTGCTATCAGAACTGGGCTCAGGGTAAATCACATTCCACACGGTTGAAACATCCTGCTGCCAGCCCCTGGTGAAGGGTGCAGGATCTGCCCTGGGCAGAGGCATGGCCAGGCACTGCTGCACTGCACAGGAGCTGGCTGAGATGGGCTGCAGATGCTGCGTTTATATTCATAGTGAATTTACAGTCATTTCCTATGATAGAGCCCAAAGCCTGTCAGCACGTATCATATATGTATCAGTATTCCATAAAAACCTGAAACAATGTGGCGGGACTTTGTTGTGATATACTTGAATCTGACAGTGCAAACTTTATGGTTTTTTTAGAAGGGATATTATGGTATTGATATTCCAAAGCTGATATTGTATCTAGAAGTAAAACTATGTGTGTTATAAAAGACCCGAATGACTGGATAAATATTGCTAAGTGCTGCTTCGAGAATGAAATGCAGAGCTGGAGTACACCCACACATAAATAAAAATGCTGTCTGCTGGGAGTTCTTTATTGTGTTTAGCAGAGAGCTGTAAATGCACATTTGAATAGGGATTTGTATCACTCTCTTATGTTTAGATCTTTAAATGTACAGAAATCAGAGCCTCACAAGCTCAGCTCACTCTTGGATACTTGAATACATTCAAATAATTTTCTTACAGTCTTGTGCAAAAAATGAAATTGAAAATCTTCAGCTAGCTTTCTTAGGATAGTCCCCAAAGATTATGGAGTTTTGGGTCCAAAAATTACCATAGCCATGATTTAAAAAGAAAAAAACCAACAGAGTCACTTTACTAGGCTCCACACATGGAGCACAGTTGTAGTCAAAGGTGTTATTTTGGTATGTTTTGTTAAAAGAGATCTAGATAAATTCAGGACAAAACTTTGCCAATAAATGAGCCAGTTCAAGACTTGGCATGTAGCCTAGCCAGTTGCAGTTGTGAGTCACGTATTACAGTGATTCTCAAAGAGATTCTTTTGCTCCTTTGTGAGCCAAATGTGCTTTCCAATCCTTCCTGCAGCAACTCTAGAGCATGTAGGCTTTGAGAAGCAATTCTAGGATGGTCCCAAGGAGTCTACTTGAAAATAAATCTGTCTGTAAACAATAAATGAGATTGTTTAGTTATGTTTTCCACTGTGTTTCTTTTTTTCCCCCATCAGTGAAAATTTGCAGACAGTTCCTGCAGTGTATTCTCTACACATCATTTTGCAGTTTGGTGCTTGCTGCTTCTGTTTGCTGCTTCTCTGGCTTTGATATTTCTTTTATGAAAGTCCACAGAATTTCAATATCAAGCACAACAAAGCAACTATTTAAAGTGTAGATTTTTCCCTCATTGTCTTCGTTCAAAGTATGGCCAAATATCAAGATAAGTCTGCAGATCTCATTTTTATTCCTTCAGTTCAAAGTCTAAACTTTCTTAAAATGTACATGCTTACACTGACACTTGTCTTACAAAGTTTGCTTTTGATCAGCCAGAGCTAATATACAGACTATGACACAACTTATCATAATTTTATTCAGCAACTAGAATTGGCAGTTTAGGAGAGAAAAGAGAAGGATTTATACTTTGTAAAAATATTTACCCTGTCTTATTGTATTGTGCATTTCATAGAGTAGGAATACCTGGGAGAAAAAGAATGAAGAAAAATGTTCATGATTGATTGAAAGACTGCAGCAGCTCAAGGTGTATCACCTCTAAAATAAAAATGCCCTAATACAAATCTATTCACTTTTAGCTCTATTCGTGGTTGTGTGTGGTTTTCTGGCAGAAACCTCAATTGTTCAGTCCTGGTTTTGGTGATCCCAAATATGTGGGGGGTCAGTGTAAGGAATAATACAGCTGATGACCAGGCATTTAGGGGTACTTTGCATTATTAGAAAGTATTAGGAAACAAAATGCTTTTAAAAGTATGAAATCATGAATGCTTGTCACAGAAATTTATTTATACTAAATTAAACTTTTCTAAACCTATCAGATTAAAACAAGAGTAGATTCATACCTAATTCTTGCTTTAAACTTCCTTGAAACTCAAAAGTGTATGATACATCAGGTGGGGGGAAAAAGGGCGGGATCCTCTTGCTGAATTTTTCAAATTGACAATGAAAATTTATTAAACTGATTGGAAGCCATGTCAGGAAAGTGGTTTGGGGGCCAAATGTCCTTCCAGTCATTGTTTGGAAGCCACAAGGTGGTTGGTGAGGGGCAGCTCAGGAGAGGAGGCTCTGTGCTCTGGTACTGTGGTGATGAGCCAAGGCTGTTTTTGGCATGCTCCTGGGTGCAGGGCAGAACCTTTACTAAGTGCTTAGAGCAGACCTTTGGCAATCTTGGCAGGTTCTAGAAAATGTTGCAAATGACAAGGAGCAAAAATGCTCCCTGGAAAGTCAGAGGAGGGAGGAGTTTGCAGTCAGTGCCTTTGGTAAAACGAACTGAAGTAGGGTATGGGCTCTCCTGCATTTGCTATTGACTGCTCTGCAATGTGTTAGGTTGGAAAATAAGATTTCCTGGTGTCCCTCAGTGCATGTTGCTTTGTCCTCCATTCTCTGACCCCTCACAGATAATAAGCTCAGCAACCTTGCAGATTTTTTGTTCTGGGTTATGCTACAAGTTCTTTTGGTGAATACAGACTCATGTATGCATGCATGTTCTCCTGCACATGAAAACATGACTGAGAATGAGCTAAACCTTGTACTGATCTGCAGTTTCCATGGTCTGAAGGGTGTTGTATTGGCAGACACAGTCCCCATCCCTGTCCCCATGGAGAGCTGGGCAAAAAACTGAGCTGGGCATCAACAGATCAGTGGGGAGAAAGAAGCCCTCCATGAGGAGCCTGCTGAAGTTCCTGCTGCTGGGCAGATGACTCTTGTGTTTCATCCCAGTTGGAGTTTTTCCATTCCCATGGCTCCATTTTTATATAAAAGAAATTGTAATAATAAGGCCTTGATTTTGTAAAGGTACAGATCACCAGCACATGTAGGAGAGAGGGTTTTTTCCTGCTGTTCCTGGGTGTGGTTTTGCTGCATGGTGATAGTCCTGCTCTGCAGTACCTCTGATCTGGGAAAGGTGTGGGGTATTTGTGTACAACGCAGGAGATGCAGGGGAATGAATGCAGCTGTGGATCAGGTATCTCTTCTGTTCCCCTCTAATCTTTCATGTGGAGATAGGCCTCTTTCACTAGAAACAGGGAGACCAAAAACCACATTATTCAAGAGCAAAACTCCTTTTGCCACATCAGGGAAAACATCATGATATCAGTGGGGTGAAACCCACAGGGGTGTGCACTGAATCCAATCAGAAACACTGAGAATTCTGCATGATCTTGTCAGCTGAGGTGGTTGCACAGGGTCCCGTGGGTGCCTGGCAGATGCTGATGCCCAGTGAGGGTCGCAGCTGATGGGGTGTGCGGTGTCAGCAGCAGCTGAGCAGTGCCCATCCCCGTGAGGGTACCTGGCTCTTCCCATCCCTGAATTGCAGCCAAAGCCTCGAGCACAGATGCCTTTCTAGAAAGGCAATCAAGCCTGAGTGTGCTCAAGGGTAGTGTTCTCTCTCTGACCTTTTCAAGCTCCCAGGAGGGATGAAAAGAATTGAATCCCTGCCAGGGGAAGGGTTTAAATTGACATGACAATTCTGGGATTAAGCAGCTGTCTGCCAGTGCTTTTAGTAACCTAAACTGCATCTTCTTCCATTCATTTTCCTGTCCTGTGTCCTTTAGGATTGCTCTTAAGAAAAAGTTTAAATTAGCTTTGTTTTCACCTTTACAAAAGCTACTGTTTTTCAATGTTTGCACTAATCTAAGTGGATAAAATCAATCTTGCTGTGCAACTAGGACAACTCCAAAAGACAGAGATCAGGGAAAGAGTAATTTCTGTGTCTCCTGAAGTGTATGAACCCCAATGTCCTTTGCTGAGACAGCCAGCGAGGAGTTTCCACTCTGCTGGGGAGGAAGATCCCTGCAGAAGGGCTGGGGCAGAGCCAGACACCTGCAAGGAAACTCAGTGCCTGAGCCAGAGCCACAGCTCATGGTCATGTTGTGCCTTGTCCTCCTTGTGTCTAGGGCTGATTTAGCAAGGAAGAGAAGCACACGTGAATGATGAGCACATGCTGTGTGCTGCTTCCAGGTTTTACTGGGCTTGCTACAGAATTAGATCTGCCTCCTTGCTGAGCTCTGATTTGCATGTCAGATTGCAGGCTCTATTTCCTTCTTTATTTCAATAGAGAAGATGCCATAAAGAAGCCTAATTTAAAATAAAGTGGTTTATTCCTTACTTCTGCTTAAGAAATGGCAAGAATCTATGAACAAGTACAATTTTTCTTTTTTAATGCTTTTATTTTAATGTTTTTACTTTTTTACTTACAACTTTTTCAAGTAATAAGTATGAAATGTAGTTGATCAACCCTTTCTGAATCACTTCTACATTTTCCATTGATCAACAAAAAAAACCCACAAGGAGACAGCATGGCAATAGCCATGTACCAGGGCAGATCTATCACCAGCTGCCTTGGTTTCTCCCCCACTTAAATGACTGCAACTCTTAGAAAAGTTTGAAAACCTCCAAGTGGCAGGGGCAGCAGTTGCAGTAATGGCAGATGGGATGTGGTTTGTCAACACAAGTAACTTGGATACTGGAGCCCGTACTGCACGTGTTGCCCAGGAAACTTATGTACAGCATAAAGGGTTTGTAAAACCCACTGTGCTGACAGAATACAGCTCTGTATAGAAGGTAAAGGAACAGATTTCCTGGGTAAGAAGATAAATGGGACACCAGGGCACATCATGATGAGCACAGCCACAACCATACACAAGCTTGTGTTTCTGGTGTGCAGTTTGGATGGTGGGCAGTCCCTTTCATTACAGGCAATTGTGTATGGATTTTTTTCTTCATGAATACTTAATGCAACACATAATTAGACATGGCAGGTGAATGCCAGGTCTGGAATTAAGACCTGAGCTTTCCTGACTCTCATTTTAACGCTCGTATTGCCAATCACTGGGAAGGTTTGGAAGTGCTCTTGGCACAGGCAGCTGAACACCTTGGCTGGTGTTCAGCTGCCTGTGCCTGTCCCAGCAGCTGCCCTGCTGGGACCCCATGTGCTGTGCTGAGCTGAGAGGCACAGCTGGGGTGGTCACTGCCAAAAGCTGGTCCCTGCTATAGCATTACCAGTCAGGGCAAGGTCTTGATGTTGTACTGCTGAAACTGGAGCAATATTGATGTTCCCTTTATTTATTTTTTCCTTGGTCAAAAAATGAATCTGTTGCTGTAGGGGACAAATAGGAAAGAATAGAGAGTGGAGTGGGATTGCTCCTTGTGGGATAATGCTGATGAAAGGGTTTTCCATTTTTCAATCTCTGAATATCCAAAGATGTCAAAAAATCATTAGGGAAAAACCCAATAAATGTTAAAACTAATTTGAAATATTAAGCTGCATTTTTATATCATCATAGCTGTAACCGGTACTCCCATTCATCCCAGTAAAGTGAAGGCCATGGAGAGCTGCCTCCCTGGTTGCCCATCACAGACTTTGGTTTCCTTCTAAAAATGTTCTGTGCCATTGCTCATCCGTATGTAATCAAGTTTATCATGGGATAAAAAGGTGTTTCATTGTATTTAAATCCATGAACACTTTTTAAAAATGTGTAGTTTGAGAGCAGTGGGTTCTCTTGGTAATTATATGAGCTGTCTTGATTATCAGTCCAGATATTTTTAAAATTGCACTCTTTTTTTGCCTTAAAAATATTTTAGAATAACAGGGTTTTCAAAGCTGTTTTCAAAACAGTATTTCTGACTGATTTTGTTTGGCCAGTGAGCTGTAATCAATTATTAACAGTACTTCCAGTGGGATGCATATTTGGACACAAGTCTTTAGCTCGTCAAAGAGAACAGAACCAGGGAAAGACATTCTAACAAATTACTATTCCCTGAAAGTAGTGGTTTGCTATAAAAAAACATGCCTTAAATTTAAAGCTGACTTAGAGTAGCCTGTTTCAGGTCACAACAGTCTATCATCAAGGTGTCAGGAATGCTGAAATGTATTATTAAAAAGAAATTGAAATTGTGTTACAATGTTTTGAGGAGCTCAAAATGTCCCATTCTTCTTGAAGTTCTGCTTGGAAATATTTTCTGAAAGTAGGACTTGTCACAGAAAGGAAATTTCGAACCTTGTTTATCTCTAAATTCAAGCCATCCTGCATACACAGAATGACCCATAATCAGATTTATTAGCTATGTGAAATGCTGTATTTCCTAGGTGGCTCTTCTGCTGTTGCTTCCTCTAAAGGAACTGTAGATTTTCATGTTGCTTTATTACTGTGACAGTTTTGTTCTAATTATAGCTGGTCAGATTCAGATACCTTAATGGCTTTGCAATAACTAAATTTAATCAGAACTGAGCACACTGAGGTTATGTCACAGACTAAGCAGTCAACCCTGTTTCTATGCACTGTGGTCAAAGGACAAAAGGATGTTTAAATCAGGGGAATTACCCGAAGGGCAAATGCAATCCACTATTTATATCCACAAAGAGACACACAAACTCAGGGGGTAAAGGTAGAGGTACACAGGCTGGTAGCTGTCATAATTTCTAAGTCATGGTTGTTTAAAATTGTAGGTTTTCAATGGCAAACCTTAGCTGTCGCTACAGCTATTATTATTATTATCATTATAATTATTTTACCAAACCAGGCAGTATTTTAGGCTGACAGAAGCTTTCCAGCTCTGTTTTCTCATTGCACCTGTATGGTGGCCTCTGCACCTGCTGAGTTGAAATCCTCTCTGCTCTAAAATCTGCTATAGTAGGAAACAAAGGTCTTTGACAGAGGAAGAGAAGTGGCTTGGAGAGGATGGCAGCACATCTTGAGGACTAAATAAACTGAAGCACCTGCTGAACCCTTAAGGACTCTGTTAATCAAAACCCAACCAACCAGACCCAGTGGGGCAGGGCAGCTGTGGAGAAGAGTCCTGGGATTGTACTGGGAATTACAGCTCTGAACCCACCCTGGAATGGGACAGTGCAATAGCAGCAGGCCAGATAACTGCAGGTTCCAAGGATGCTGCCTGTGAAGGACGTCCCTGTTCCCTGGGCCCCTCTGCTTCCCACCAGAGCTGGCAACTCTGCCCAAACCCTGTGCTGGGACTGTTCTTCATCACTTAGCCTCAGGAACAAAGCTTTCATCAGCTGATCAGTGATAATCCTGGCAACGTTTAAAACTGTGACCTGCAAGTCAGCTCATCACTGACATCGTAGCTCATGCCCAGGTAGTTCTTGGTATGATGCCCACTGTACCTCTTAAAATTGAGGCACTTCAAGAGAAAAACTTAAAATATGTACATTGCTAAGGAAGGATTGAAGCCCTAATTAATGTTGTTATGCTGATGTGTCTGTCCTCCATTTCCACCCATTTGTCTCTGAACCTTGGCTACTTACTGGGAGGCTCCAGATTTGTTCCAGTGCAAATAATAGACTAAAGTACCATAAATCTTTGTCTTATCTGTTCCCCAATTGAGGAATTGTATTTAGTTTTATAGAAATACCAGCTGACAGCTTCAGTTTCAAAAGCAGTTACATGTAACTGTGAAAATCACTCGCTCTTCCCTGCCCCATTGACAGTCCTTTACAAAGAATGTTACATTTGGATAAAGCTCTGTTTACATTTTAAAGGGTTTTCCCTTCTTAAATTAAGAAAGAAGAAAAGAGTTTAAACTTTTTGTGGTGTTTAACTGTAGCAATGTTTTTATATGCAAACTATTAATATAAAAATTCTACAAAAAAAGACTCAACCTCATAATTATTGTTCAATGGTAAGTAAAAATGAATAATTGAACTTAAAAGCTTTATTTTGAAGTTGAAGAAAGTATTATCTTGTATAAATTTGGCTTACAGAATGGCAATTTTATATGATGACAAAATGGTTGGTTTGAAAAGAACCAGCTGAGGAAAGAGCCAATATCGCCAATAAGATATATTGGAATAAGTTGTTGAGGTGGTGAAGCATCACTAACAGCCACTTGTGAGCAAACACAGCTAAGGGGAGAGACTGCTCATCCAAAAAATACCATCCCTCAAAGACTCTGTAGGGTGACCAGGATGATAAGTGGATCTGCAGGAATTCAGACCAAAACAAATTTGTTTACCACATCTTTTACCACATTTACAGCATCTAAAACTTAAAAAAAAGGGACATTGGATTGTATCATCCTTTCCTTTTCTAGTATAGAACAATTTGTCTCTTTTAAGGGGCATTTACTAATCTGTCACTCTTCCCTTAAGCACGTTGTAGTTAAAGCAATTTCTATAAATAATGGAATTGCAGGTATTGACTACTTTCGAATTGCAGTAGTTTTGCATAATATGATATTGGCAGCTGAGCTATGATAAAATTGCATGCTGTATTTTAGTTGAGCTTACAGAGGCCAGACTTTTCCCAGTGCTAGCATGGCCAGCAGGTACTGCTGCCACCCGCAGGGAAACCTCACTTGGCTCTTCCAGCAGGTCTTTACAGACAGTGCTTGACTGGGTACCAAGCAGAACTCCTTTTAAAATTAGGTTTGAAAAGATGTCTGCAGGACATCCTTGTGCAGCTTGCTGAAAAGCATAAAGTTAGGGCTGACTACACATATGTGGAAAAGATGTAGACTCCTGAAAATGAGAGGTAACATTTATTCTTTTTTCCTGGAGGATTCTTCTTCCACCAGCTCATCCTTCAGTAGTACTTAGAATTATTTTTAGGTTGCAAGTTGTACTTCTGGTGGAGGGTGTCAGATAATGTTCTAAACTGGAGCACTGGTCTGACCCACAAGGTACCCTTGAATGCATTTTTCCTATGTAAATGAAAAAATTGCTTCTCCTTTTCCAGCGTTCTAATGGAATTAATCCATTGCTACAGGGATTTATTAGGCTGTTAATTAGCTTCTTACAAGTATTGCGATTCATTTACATTTCTGATTATGACACTGCCTTGTGTGCCTTTTGAACTTTTCTAATTCTGTAATTGCTTGGCTAAATAGTTAGGACTGAGAGCCCCACCACATGTTCATTTTGCATCCAAATTTTTCCTTCTCCTCATTTTGAGATACGAGCACATCAAAGATACAGGACAAGGCTCTCTATATAGAATATCTTCCTTCCAAATATGCCAAGGGTAAATGTTCCAATAAGGAGAAGAAATGGTCTGGGGTGCTTTAATTATGTTTTACCAAGAACAACAGCCCAGACATTGCTCCACAAGGACCTCTGAAACTCCAAACCTGAGAACACAATCCTGGCAACATCTCTGCTGAAAGTAAAAGACAGCAAATATTAATGCTGTAAAAAACATGTCAAAGTGATTCAGTGTTTAATTGTGAATCTTAGCACAAAGCAATTAGCTCTAAATTCTTCATGTAAACAGTTAAATTCCTGCATATTCTCTGCTGGCAAAACCAACTTTTAAAACCAACATGAAAATGGTAATTACACTGACATTTGAGCACAGTTTTCCTATCTCCACAGACTTCCATCACAGCCTTTGCTGCTTTATTAAGAAGTTGAAGAATTGAAAGGACTGTTGTCAGCAGAGAAAAAAAAAAGAAAAAAACCCCAATATGATACTTCAAGCAGAAACGTACAATGCAATGCAAGGGCTCCTATCCATCATAGCCATTCAAATCTCATGGCTTATTCTGTCACCGGTGGCAGTCAGGGTCTTGATTACACCATTAAAATGTCATCTGTCTCCTCTGTTAGTGAAAAGTGGAAAAAAATATTAGCTATTTGTTCCATCAAATTGGACACCCTCTGTATTTTGCACATACTCGCTTTGAATGTCTCTTTTAAGTAAATACAGTTGCTGTGCACTTCTGGATGCAGGAACTGTCAACTTGCATTCTTGCAGTTGTTATTTTCATGTAACATTTAATCAGGAAACGGTATCAGATTTCTCATCACAATTTAAAGCCACTCCTTCTCTAAATTTTCAAGTACTCTGTATCTTTTGAAAGGTATTCAATTTTTTCAGAAGTTGTGTTTAGAGACAATAGCTATCTTAATCATTGTTTGACTGGAGCACTTAGAAAAATCATTGTCATGAATAAATGCCAGTTACTGAGCTGACAGAAATACTGTGAAGTGTTTGATGTTGTCCTGTTTTCAGCTAGGATGGAGTTAATTTTCTTCCTGGAAGCTGGTACAGGGCTGTGTTTTGGGTTTAGTATGAAACGAATGTTGACAACACCGGGATGTTTTGGTTGTTGCTACGTAATACCTGTTTTTGTTTCTCCTTCCTAATCCTGGAGGGAGTGAGCAAGTGTCTGCCTGAGTTGCTGGCTGGGGTTAAACATGACAGGTGTTTTCTATGTAGTTGGTGTAATTTAGTGTAAACACAGTTCTTCACAAGCTACTAATGGAAAACTTTCATGGTATCTATTAAGAAAAATAAGATAGCTGAATTTCAGGGAAAAAAGATGGGCTCATTGTGAAGTGACCGTCTTTTTAAGTACAGTGTATTTAAGACACCAAAACAATAGCTGAACTGGTTAGGAAAAAATAAGACAAATTAAATATAATCCTTTATTTGTTTTAGAGACCCATGTCTTTGTTCCCATTCTTGAGGACATTCTGAGTGCATATCCACAGGAATAGTTTCACTTGAGGATAAGCCCTGATGCTGTAGATCTGTACCAGGGACAATCAGATAACTGTAACTCTATCAGTGCTCCATGGATTTAGTGCTGGGACTCAAGAGTGCCTGTGTGCTCTCAGGGCTGCTCCCCACCTCATTGGGATGGAGATGTACTCAGAGGCTCCTGGCTCAGATTACTTGCAACAAATCTTTCACATTCGTGTTGGGAGGAGGACATAATTCTGTAGTGATTATTGGCTTAGCATTTTGTAGTGGTAATTGAACTGCTTGTATCTTTATGTTTGGGGTGTGAATGAGAACATCTATGACATTCCTTTTTATAGGTCCAGCTGTAGTGTGTGAGATCAATCTGAAATTTCTTGCTGAGGTCTTAGTGGTGCTCTTCATGTCCTAATGGAGAGAGAGACTGCACCCTTGATGGTTGTGTCACTGTCACAGATGTGCACTCTTCACAAGCTGTTATTGACCTGATTTAACTTAGACTCTGTATCACCTCCAATTGTGATTTAAGTTCTAGGAGTTTCTGATTTTATACCACTTTTCTGTTAGGCTGTTGCTATATATTGGGTTTTAAATAATCTTTTTTTAAAATATATTCATTTTGAGCTGTCTTTAGCAAGCCTTCACCATCCAGTCTGTTTTTAATATGAAACACATATGCATTGGTGCTGGTGATGGTGCTGACTTTTAGGTCTTTCAAAGAAGGTTGGTAACCATTCCTCTTGTTCTGTTAAACATTTTAAATGTTTGATTAAATGGGTGCTGATAACCAGAACAAGACAAGTCAGCATAATCTGCCAGTAATTCACCAAGACCATTGGGTTATTTGAAGAAATCAATACCTCAATTTATATGACTGAAGGTGTTGAGAAAAAGGTGAGGTGCCACTGAATACTTGCACAACTCAATAGCAATAAAAATACTAAAACAAAATCAAGACATAAACTAGCTAATCTCAGGCATCTTAATACCATGTCTGACCATCACAACTTAGTCTGTTGACATTGCCCTTATTGATCTATTTAGTATTACAACATTTAAAGAATCCTCTGTGGCAACATGCAACACACTTGTACTTTTGCCTATGACTCTTCACTGCTTATGCTGCCCTGCCACAAACATACACTTAAAGGCCATAATTTGCAGACCAGTTGCAGCTCTTGCTGAAGTCAATGAAGGCTGTGGTGGTTTGGCACCACTCAGATTCATAATCATTCCCAGCTTTGAGAAAATAATGTTCAAAGGAGAAACTAAATTAGAAAAAAATCTACAGGTTCTTGCTATCAATGGAGTTAATGATCCCTCAGTCTAAATGCAGTACAGTAAATAAAGAATTGCTCTGCAACTGAGATAAGAGATGGAGCTTAAATTAATGTAACTTTGGCCAAAAGACTGAATTCAGTGTAACTGCTACCCAGTGATTTGTTGAATACAGATTCAAATGCATTCTTTCTATGTAAAAGTCCAGTGTATGTTTTTAACAGCACTCAAACACAGTTCTTAAGCTTTCCTCTGAGAACACCAATTCAGAGGTCTTGCAGTTCAAATTTACATTGAAAAAAAATGGGTCAAGTTGGGCTATTATATATAGGTTCAAATCTGTTTGATCCTATTCAGTTTGCTCTGAGTGGACATAAAGAGCAAACCAAGTCACAGTAATTGCATTATGTAAAATATCTTAATCATAGCTGTGGCTTATTTACTTATTTACAGTAAGGACTGGAGGGAAGGGTGTGTACTTGGCCTCTGCAGGAGGCAGTGTGGGCAAGCAGGACATGATCTGCTGGCCATTTGGAGCAATCACAGGATATACATTGCACTTCAATAGATGTAAAAGTTCCTACCCTAGAGAGCTCTGAGGTCCAAACCAGTTCTTCATGACTGGCTGTATTTCAGATCTTTTATTGGGAAGAAAACTGAAGGAAATAAATCAACTGGATTTCTTTGACCGAAAAAATAATGTTGAAAATAAGAGAGGAATTTATAAATCTAATTATGAATATTCTTACTATCATTTTATTTCCCTATGTAATTAAACAGCTGTCACGTTTCCTGTGTTTGGCTGCACTGTGAAGAGTGTCTTGCTTTTTGCAGACATGCTGTTTGCAGAGCTATGCTGTTCTCAGGTTAGAGCTGAAATTCTGCCACCGACATGAGCTTCAGGATGTATTTATTA
Organism: Eopsaltria australis; assembly: GCA_034509425.1. Classification (NCBI taxonomy): domain Eukaryota; kingdom Metazoa; phylum Chordata; class Aves; order Passeriformes; family Petroicidae; genus Eopsaltria; species Eopsaltria australis. Next base: position 6,110,492 of record JAVTVJ010000030.1, read on the forward strand.
TTAATACAGAGAATCCAGTAATGTTGTGTGCTTGCTGAATTAAAGGCAAAATCAAAGGCACTTTACCTGTCAAGACCTTAGTTCAGAGTTCTCAGTTTATCCTGCAGAGAATGACAATGTGTCATTGATTTCTGAAATGCAGCAGGCAGCTACCTTCATTACCAGTCTGGCAATTTTATAGCTGTGCTCAGTGGCAAATCTAGCACTGGTTCAAACCCCATCTGGTGCTTCCCATGGTAGCATGTTGTTTTATACTGCTCCATCACTGAACACTATGCAGGAAAATATATCTATATTTTCAGCCACCTCCACTTCAAGAGTCTATAAAACAACACAGGAGGTATCCTCTTCCTCAAGGGCCAAGAGATGGAGTTCCTGGCCCACTAAGGAGGTGAGAGAGTCCCAAAGCTGCTGGAAACACCTAGCCAAGAGTGCCCAGGTATATCAGCAAAAGGGCCCAAGCTGTCAAGCTGGCACATCTGTGGTAGGAAGGGCCTATGATTGGATGGACTCTCTCAGCCAAGTGCTTTAGCTCCTGTCCTGCATCTCTTCATTCCCTTGTCCTGAACCTCTGCAAGGTAATCTATTCCTTCCTTGGTTGGTTTTTCTTTCTTTTTTTTAATGCATGATTTGGGCATGACAGAATCAAAGAGGAACAATGTCAGGAGTGTGGGAAATTTGGAAATGAACTGCTGAGCCCAGAAGAAGCAAGCCAAGAGCTGTCTAAAAGTAGGGAAAGCCTGCCTGGGCTGTCTCCAAAGAAATCTGAGACTGAGAGGACCAAAGCCATCTCAGAACATCTCTGGAATGAGCTGGCAGCATGGCAGTGTGCCCAGGTTAGAGATGGCATCAGGACTCTGCTACAATCCATCTGAAATAAATGGAATGTTTGGTCTAATGCAAGAACATGATGTGTCCTTCTCCAGAAGGAATCACTGTCCTTCACCCAGAGATCTGTGCTGCATTGTGGATGCTGTTAAAAGCTCCAGTGTATCCAAGCAGGGCTTTCCCATGGGGCAATTCAGGCAAATGCCATAAGCCTGGTCCCAGTTACATCTTTTCTACGAGAAAGACATTTCTAGGTGATAGCAGATGTTTTTACTTGTCTTATTTCCTTTGAAACTAAGAGAAATATTATGTCTTGTTTGGTGATTTTTGCAGCAAACATTTTCTGTTTCCTCTACATTTCATTTAGCCCACAAGAGCAAAGTCTCATTTCATCCTTTGCCAAGAGCAAGAGAGGAGAAAACACTTCTCTGCCTCCTTAGCCTTTCTCTCATCTTGATCACTCAAGCCTTTGTCACCTTGCCAGACAACAGTTACCTGCTCTAGTAGCCCTCAGTCTCACGAGCTGCAGAGGACAGCACAGCCTCCTGGGCGAGCCAACAACTGAAGTTTTGGCTCTTGGGTGGGTACAAAATCACCCACCTGTGTCTGTGTGTTACACTTTGGCTGGCTACACTCAAAGGAGGAGCAGCTTATTTTGAAATCCTGTTTCATTTTGCTTATGGTAAACACATGAGCCATTCAAAGAGAATGTGATATTAGGAAATTATCCTCTGCTGCATGCCAGCTTCAAATAGATTTCAAACAGCCCTGATAAAATCAGGAAATCTCTTTTGCTGTTTCAAAACAAGTTACTGAATTCTACTTTATCCTCTAGGTGATGTGAAGTTTCAGTCATACTACAGTGCTTAGAATCTAATATTTGGCTCTTTCATATCACTCATTACCTCACTGAATCCCACATGCCAGTTTTCTAAAAGGTTTGCTTTCAAGCCTACCAAGGACAAATATGTCTTTAGCAACGTTTAATGACCCAAAATATCCCAGAGAGAAAACACTTGCTATGCTGTTAGCCCTAGAACTGCAGTGCTTCCCACAGGATGTTAAACCCCAGCAACTTACAGTGGGTGAGACAGGGACAAGCTTTCATAAATTCCCTTTTCTATAGCTGTGACTTTGTGACTTGTTTTGCCTCTTTCCTTTTGTTTTTGTTCCTTGAGTGGCTGCAGCCTTTGTTACCCAAGTATCATGCAGGGATTTGGGATTATTTTGAGATTTGGCCAGGAGGTGTGAGTAGACAGCCTGAGGGACAAATCTTAATTGCTCAGCCTCACTGGAATCCCAGATTTCAGAAGGTAAAGCCAGTGGCCTGGCAGTGGAGCACTGAAGGAAAGCCCTGAAAAGCCTGGGAAGGAGAGAGCCAGTGGCAGGAGGAGGAGCTGGAGACAGAGTCACAGGGTCTTTGTTCTCTCCTGCCATGTGGGTGACTTACCTGGCAAGGCTGTGTAAAGACAGGTAATGGAGATAGGATACACAGTGCAATGTGGAAAAGCAAGTGGTGGCTGGGGAAGGAGGAATAACTGCTTGGGGTAGGAACATCAGCACTTTGCTCCCCTTGCACAGAGGTATGATCTCTCCAGACTCCAGCTTTCACAAGGCAGGACCAGCCTGGGGAATTCAAACACAATTACCAGACTATCTAAATCAGTATTGAGACATTAAAATGCTTAGAAATGTTATGGGGAGAGTTGGAGGGGGGGGGAGGATTTGTTTTTTTCTTCTTCAATTTTTTTAACTCCAATCCTAGGCAAACAACAGCACACCAAACTAAAATGCTTCTTTTCCTCTATCGATCAAAATGTTTTTCAGATGTAGGCAAGAATTGTTTGCCTTTCTTCAGAGAGTGCAGCACAGTCAGCTGAAAACACAGTGTTAGCCAAAACGACCCAGTAGGCAGTAAAAGGCAGTAAAAGGCAGCACAGAACATAGCTGGGCACTTTCTCAGTTGAGATAGCTGAGAAAGACCTTTGAAATACTTACAGCAAAAGAGCAAATGACATTGAAATAGCATGTTCAACAGCATTCAGTTTAAATTTAACCTTCTAAAAGATGTACTGAAATGGCCAGCTTGGAATCTGGCTCTCCTAATTTTACATTCTGAAACACTTGTCCTGCACTCAGTGCTGGGAATAGGTTTGCTGCTGAGACCATCTCTGCCACTTCTCCATCCACTTTATTGGCCAGTGTTCAAATTTTATTTCTTTAGTTAAATTTTATGGTTAAACATTATGCATGGGCACACCTCATTTGATCAGTTATAGCCGTGGAGTTTAGCCAATTTATGGCAAAATAGCCCACTCCTATCAAGGAAGGGATGGGATTCACTGAATTTATATAAATTCCTTGAGGCAGTGGCTGCATCTGAGCAGCACTAAGGGGAACCAATCCTGTTACAGTGTGATAGTTCAGAATACTACAAGTTACCCTTTTCAGCATGGTAAAATCCACATGTGATGCATTTTAAGGTAAATGGAATCTCTTTCTTTGGTGGATAGATGATGGAAATTATTGATGTGTCTGCCTAATGTGCTGCTCTCTTGGCAGACAGCCGAGTCTTCAGAGGATAACTGAGAGCTCTCGTATGCTGTTAGTGTTTTCTGCAAGGGTTCTCAAATCACATGCAAACAGACCAACTCTTGCTCTGCAAGGTGTATGTAATGGCATTGATCTCAGTGGATGGTGCTCACATCCAGCCAGGAGAGAAATTCTTTAAAGCCACTGCATGGTGGAGCAAGATCCTGCTCCAGGAGGTGCATTTTACTGGCACAGTGTGCCTGCACAGTGCCAGCGCTGTCTGCTCCAAAAGGTGCCTTTCTCTCTCAGATATAGAAGTTTTTGTGCCTATTCTTTAACTACAAAATAAGCATTCTTACATCCCTCTCAAGTGATGAATTTCTGCTGCTAAAGTTGCACCCATGTGAGAAATGAGGGCTATGCAGACACTGTATTTTCAAAGCATGTTGTACCTTTGCTCTGTGCTCTCCAGCCAAGGAAGAGCTTTAAACTCCTCTCTTTGCATCTTTTTTTGCCAGGTTTTACAAGGAAATATGTGTCAGTGGCATGCCAACAGCTAGCAACTGCTTCATGTAGATGTGGCCATTGAATACACTCTAGAGGAGCAAGATTATAAAAATAAACCTTTAAAGAACAAAAGCTACAGGGAGGACAAAATTCTAGATACTTTTACCTGTGCACAGGTTTTCAAAGGATATTCTTCCTGCCCACATGCAGAGTGTTCAGGCAGCAGGGAAAGCCACCACTTGCTGCCTAACTTCCCTTCTTCTTGGAAATGTGAAAAGTATTGAGAGTGAGTTCATTCAATCTCAGTCAAAACACGATGAGTTTGCAAGTGCCAACTCTTCTCTGTGTGTACATTTGTGTTCTGGGATATTTTGGGAGGATACCTGTGTTTTTCTTTTTTTGCCTTCATATGTGACCAGAGTATGTAGATTATGACAGCTGAGTCTTGACTGCATCAGCTCCTGTAGCCACATTTTCACTCTGTCTACATATTATATTTGGATTTGTTTTCATTTGTAATAGTATGGTTGTTTCTTCTTCCATGGTCTCTTGCAGCCTATCTATCCCCCTAACCATCCTCCCTCCTACTGTCAGCTGAGCTGGGGCTTGCAGTGCCTGTTGCAGTTCCTGCTTGATGCTACACATGGTTCTTCTGTGGAAACTTGGTTTGCATCCTTCCATTTTAACATAAATTCTTTTACTTGGTTCTTTCAATTCAGTCAGTAATCATATGCTTATAATTCCTCAACCAAAATACATCTATTCTCACTGTGGCTAATGCCACTTGTGACTAGTTGAGATGGTATGACTGGCACTTTTCTGTGGCAAACCTTACATTTCTGACAAATTCCCCATGTATTATCCATTTCATCTGTGTCATTAATCACAGTGTTCTTCTATTTAATGTGACCAGCCCACATTGCATTTGGGAAGCCATGACTGTACTTTCTTTCTCTTCATTTTGAGAAGTGTGATTTGTGTAAACTTCAGAAGTATCCCTGATATTACTGAAAGCTCTCTTGTACAACTGGAATTTATGGATGGGGATATGTTGATGCTTTCTTTTCTCCTTTTACTGTGGTTGCTGTGGATGCTAATCCCCTTCTTGCCCTATCCATCTTCAGATGTTTCCCACGGGTGTAGATAGTGAAGCTTCCTGTATGATACACACAGGTCCTCTGCCTGCTCATATCAGACTGTCCATGTGATGGAGGTGGAGCATGTGCTCTGGAAAGGGCACCTTACTGCTTCCTTTCCCGTCTTATTTTCTGTGGGATTTTCAGCTTTAGCAGACTCCCCTTTTTTTTCTTTTTTTCTTTTTTTCCTTTTTTCTTTTTTTCTTTTTTTCTTTTTTTCTTTTTTTCTTTTTTTCTTTTTTTCTTTTTCCTTTTATCTGTCTGTCTGTCTTTCTGTCTCTCTTTTCCCCTAGCTGCAGTAGTCCTTGACGGAGTCACTGAGTCTTAGTGTCAAATCTAAGAAAACTGAGGTGGCCAGTCAGTCCTTCCTCCAAGGACAGGATTTCACTAAACACTCCAGTCTGGCTCAAGCTCCTAAAAGCAATACTGGTAAGGTTTGTTACCTTTTTTTAAGGAATCTAGAATCCAGGACAGTCCTCTCCAAAATGTATTTTCTCCCTACTTATGCAGCCTTTGAAGGCTACTGCCTATGCTTTTATATTTTAACTTCATTTTAACTTGGAAATCACAGGAAAAAAGAAATGCTCAAGGCGTTCTAGATTTAGATGAGTTCAAGTAAGCACTTAAAAATAACTCCTGGATGCTGTTCCTCATCCCACTATCACTGATTCTGTACTAGAAGTACTCTGGAGGGGGGCACAGGTTTTGTTTAAAGGCCAAATTCAGATAAGAGAACAAGCCAGATCTGCAGCAGGGGTTCTGGTTTGGTTTGGTTTCTCCCTGGTAGAAATCAATGTTTCTTTAACAGATTTTTGCCTTTCAGTGCTGCTTTTTTCTTGTAGCATCTCATCCCAAGCCACTTTTGTGCCTGTGCCAGCTTACTGAGGCTTTGATTCTGCTCACACTGATGAGAGTAGGTGTTGAAAGCATGGCCTTGGGTGCTGCCTTTTCAGGGCTGAGATTTTTGTGCAGTCATTCTGGATCTGTAAGAAAAGTGCCAAAGTCTTCAATGGAGGGAAAGTAGAGCAGCTAAGATGCAACAAGCAGTTATATGAAGGTGAAATGTTGAAGGACTTTCACCTTAAACATGACCTTAGTTCAGTATGTTCCAGGAAAGTGTTTTTTGTAATCAACTGTAAAGGTGTCATGTAAACCCTTTCAGTCAAATTGCACATCTTCTACTGCTTGTATTGCCATTATTCTTTTGTCTATTATTTATACTGTTGTCTATTTTTCCCCACTGATCCCATTGAAATCCTTTTTAAAAAGTGCCCTTCATGACTTTTTTTTACTGGCCTATTAATATTCTTCTATTCCGTTCAGCCTTTCTCCTTCTTTACAGACAGCAAATCCTCCACCTCAATTACAATAAACTAGTTAATTAACTGGTATAGTATTTTGTTGGTTTAGACTATATCCTATCACCTTTCATAGCAGCTAATCTCAATTTGGAGGTTCAATTCCATGTATGGGTTTAGTGTGAGATGCTTTGAGGGTTGTTTTAAAGTTGTTTGGGGAATTCACTGCTTCGTTTTCTTGACAGGCTTCAGTGCCATCTCTGAGCTCAGCAAGAAACTATCATGAACAGCAGTGCCTCATTTTCTCTGGGGGAGGGAACACGGAAAATCCTTATTCTGCAAATTATAGTTAATGTTCTGGTATAAAAGTTAAATAAAATGATCCTTAATATCTCGTATACACATTAAATTTTAAGGGATATATTCTCCATTCATTTAACGTGTGATTACTCCTCTTTGACATTGATTGGAATTCTGTGTAAAGACTGTAGTGAGACCATCAGTGGTAATGTAAATTGAAACAAGTTTCTGATATGATGATTTAAATAAAGAGTCATTTAAGTAGCACTGCTGCACTGTACAACAGTTCTGTTGTGTCAGTAACAACTAAAGGATCCTCTGGACTGTTAATAATTCTGAAGTAGGATGGAATAATCTACTGCTGCTACACCGAGGTATTAAATAAATATTATGAGGTAACAATTTTCTGTAGCAAATACTTGGAATTGGCTACATAAAATGGACTGAGCTCTGTTACAGACTCACAGCCCACCGCAGTGAATTGAGCAGGGATAGCTTCAGTGCAGTTTACAGCACCTATAAAAAGTGACTGGAAAATTGATAAGAAAGATGTTCATTTCCTGACTTGTACATCTTAAGTCAGCTGAGCTGGAGACAAATTACGAGAACAGCAAGGTCTGACTGCTTCCTTATGCAACTGGGAGGGGAAAAAAAAAATCCCTCTTTGTGTTGACAGACAGCTCGGTGCCTGCAGTTCAGCTGGAAAGGCAGAACGAGGGGATGCGGGAGCGCAGCTCTGCCCGCCCCGCCCGGGCGGCTCCGTGAGCGCCGCCGCCGCTGCTGCTGCTCTGCGGCCAGCACAGAACCCATGGGCTCCTGCCCCTGGGGATGCACAGTCACGGCACTGAGCGAAGCCTCCCTCACGGTAAGGCTTTCCCAGATGTATCTTTAGGGGGAAAAAAAACTTAGAATGCATTCTACTCTCTCCACCTAAGTCCTTCCTTTCCAATAGTGCCTATAGTGGTTATTGTCTTTAAGTTTTCCTAAATGGGATCACTGCCCTGATTTCATTCACCATGCAGCCACACCAGCTGCGGTAAGAGCACCAGAGAGAAGAGCATGGAGTTAAGAAGGGAACAGAGGATGCATAAGTTGACATTACTGCTGACAGAAATACTCATTTGTTTCAGCTTTGATAAACTTTGTTCCTTGAAAGCACTCCTTCCAAACTGCTTCTGTAGGACCTTTGCTACAAAGTGTTAAAGACAGCCACAGACACCCTCAAAGTGAGAAATACAGCACCCAGTTATGCTCTTTTTTTCTATTTGTGTTTAATTCTCTTAGTGATAAGTCTTCACTTTCCCTCTACCTGATGAAATGCACCCATAGAAGTTAACTCCAGTTTCTTAAGCATACATATACACAGACCAGGATTTATTTGGACTTAGTATTTATTTCCTTTCTAAATGGAGTTAATTACTAATTATCTTGACCTAATTAATGGTAGTGAATGCAAATTTGCACCCTCCCTAAAAACTTATTGCAGGAAACAAGCAGTTCTTTCTAGTCTCTGCTTGTTCTAGGACCAGCCAGGATGAGGCACAGGCGTTTGTATCTAAAAGAAACTACTGCAAAGGGGTTAGATTTGCTTTTGTCATCATGTGTTTCATGTTAAATGACAACCATTTAAATAAATGCAAAAGACAGCCAAAGCATCTGGCCTAGGCATGGTTTTCACTGAAAGATGAGAAGCACATTTGAAACAGAATGTTTGCACATGCTGGAAAGCCTCAGTCAAATATCAGTATGAGGAGGTGGTGGGACAGGAGGGAGGGTCTGTGGTGTGCTGTACTTTGAGGTGTTTACTGCAATCAGATTGGGACTTATTTTGACTATGACAAAGTTTCTTTGCTATACAGAAGTAAGAAATTGAGTATTTTCAGGGTTCATTTAAAAAAGAAAAAGCAAACCTTGTTCTGTTATTAGGATATAACATGGTTTGAGGTTTCCGCAATAGAATTTTATCAGATTTCTATAGCATTTAATACCTCAGTTAATAGTAAAGCTGTGATGCAGAGCTATGTTTTCCAGTCTAGAATAAGTAAATTTTGTATTTTTAGTTGTTGTGGAATAGCACTAAGGGGCAAAAGCAGAGGGAGCTAAATGGTTCTGCTGTTTTGCAGGTGAGCATAACTGATAAACCAATAAACTAAGAGATTTATTTTTATTTTCAAATGCTAATGATTTCTGATATGACCAGGTTAATTGTCTTAACTATATGAAAATGTGGGGAGGAGAAGGAAAGGGGTTCTTTGCAACAGGACTATGAAGATCAGCCATAGTATTGCTGAGGTGAAGATCAGAGGAAATAAATCTGGGACAAGTAAAAAGACTCCCTGGTAAAAAAGAGAAATATTTTCTATTGCTTTGTGGACCCTGAAGATAAATAGAAAGGAAAGAATGGGGGAATATTTTCTGGGGTTTTATCTGAGTTGAGAGAAGAGCAGCTATGGCTCTGTGCACTTTTTTCCCCACTTTAAACTCTCACATCCCTTTCCTGCTCCCAAAATGGGATCTCATTTCTACTCATTTATTTCCCCCTTAGGTGTGCTTCAGAAATGCTGTGAGTAGCCTCATATCATAAATTTTATCACTGAATTGATCAAATTTACCACACTGATTCCACAAGAATATTTAAGTTTCTCAGGAAAAGCATGGAAACCTCTCTGAAAGGCAATGTATGCATGTCACGTGTTAAATTACAAACCCTCAGCACATAAACCTTAGAGTTCTGGGAAATGGTGTGTTTAAGCCTTGGAATGTCCCCTGGAGAGGGAGAGAGAGCATCACTGCCTGGGCATGTGCCAGAGCCCTCCAAAACCCAGCCTGGGCACTGCAGGCTGAAAGTGAGAGCACGACTGTGAAAGCCAGTGAAGATGTAAACCCAAACCTATTCCAAAAGCTGGAGTTTGGAGAAGTCTTACACTGAATACAACTGAGTCTATGAAAAAACATTGCTGGAGTCAATGAGTTTTCATCACAAAAGCCTCAAATGGTACCAGTGCATTGCTGAAATTTGATGTGTTGACATTTTTCGTTAAAGCAAATGTGTATCCTCTTACACCAATGTGGTAATTTATACAGTGCTTACAAGACTGTAGGCTAGGGAATAGTACTTTAAATGAAGGGGGAACCTTTACACCTGTTGTACTAGAACTAAATTCTTTCTGAGAATGCTGTTTATTAAAATGTATGTTTATTTTTAAAAAGCTTATACTGAAAAAAAATCTTTTTGACAACCTTGTTTTTCAGCATTCGCTGAATAACTCCTAATATGTCTCTCTGAGGGTTCTTATGCTTGTGCTTTGTCTTGGAATACATTGCTGTTTTGTCAGCACCTTAATATGTATGCAAAACCCTCAGTATGTGAAGCTGCAAGAAAGCAAATTGTGTATTTTCAAATACTTGTTGAAACTCGGGTCCTTGCTTTGGGCTTCCTGCAGCATTATTCTCTTCTGATTACCATTCCTGCTGCTTTTACATGCTGCCTCTGCATTTTAAGCCCAGTGAAAATGATGCAGCACTGTGCATTGTTCCTTTCTTAGCTGGTATAAAGAATCAGGTAAGTACAAAAGTACTCGCTGTGATTTTTTTCTGAGTGTGTTTCTGGCAGTTTGGGATTGCAAAGTGGCTTGGTTTTGGCAGGATTTTCAGGTGAAATGTAGCTACATCTGAATTTGGATTTCCCCAGCTTGGTAGATCATATTCTCATGAGGTGATTCAGTGAGGGTACTCTGGGGTATGCATGCTCTGAGTGTGCATATTTGTCTTCCTTCACTGCTATTTGTATAGCTTCTTTCAGATTTTTGCCAGGATGACAGTGTTTGCATATGGCCTACTTTGGTTATTATTAGATTCTTCCTGTGCCCCATAATTGACTCTTTTCTGAGATGCCATGTAAGATGCCTGAGGTCTTTTACACGTGTTATTTAAATATTTGATCTCTTCCATTAGTTTGTCTGCATGCCCTGCTCTGCTCTTGAGCAGTAACCTCCAACGTTTCCAAGCCCTGTGGCGTTCTGTAAATCTGAAAGACCAGTAGTACCTAGCAAGGAGCTAACTGGGAAATATCATCTGGGCACGGAGGTGATAAAGTCAGAAGACAGCATCTTGCAAAAGGCTGAGGCCTCCCTGTCACAGGGTAATGATGGGAGATCATACTCTGTAGCTGTTTTGTCAACTGGGACAAATGATGAGGCATCAATGTTTTGAGCAGTCTTGTCAGCTCAGTATTTTCTTCTAAAGTAGCCATGATTTTATTACTAGCCAAAATCTGCTTTGTCCTTGAAATGTTTTAAGATCTCTTTTGAACAATATTTTGTACTATTTAATAAATTCCTTCCACAACCACCATCCAGACCTTAGGACCAAAGTAAAATGTGGGAAATTATTTAACTATTATAGAAAGGCTTGTGTTGCAGAATTGGGGTGGGAATCCAACATCAGCACTGTTTGAACATGGAGATATTTTTGGAATTTGGGGAAAAGGTGGGAGGTGGAGAAGAGAGGAAGAATCCGGGTTATTGATTTCCTAATTATGAGCAGGTCATGTCAGATACTAAAATCAATAAGCTGTTCACTCACATTTCTGCATGACTGGAGCACACTGTGAGTTATCATGGTGTGTATTTTTATTTAAACAGCTGTGTAGGTGACCTTACACAAAGGTCACAGCCAGTGAGCTAAAGCATGTTGCAAGTGAAATTTCAATGGGATATCTGCTAGCTGGTGAAATTATACTCTCACATGACTAAGCAATTTAAGGTAAGTATTGTAGCCAAGAATCAAAATTCTTCACGCTGCAAAAATATTCCTCTGAGCTCATTCAAGCATCTCGCTATTTGACTGGCTCATAGCCAGGAGCTAACTGAACACACTTGTGCTTGTATGGGCTGGAAGCAATGAAAAAGCTACTGCTAGAATGTGTAGCTTTGAGAACATCTCTAATTCAACTCTTTCAATACAGATTAGTGGAGTCTCTCACTTTTTAATTTTTTAACCAAAGTCACGGAATGGCATTCAACAACTGGGAGGCAAAAGCATAAAACCCAACATGTATTCTGGAATGCATTTTATTGGGGGGAAAAAAGCCCCAAATGCATTTTATTGGGGGAAAAAAGCCCCAAACAACAAAAAACCTCACCTCTTTAGCAGGTTCATGTTCACTCATAAGGTTATGAAAAGACTAAAATATGTCTGAATGTTGTACCCTCCTTTCCTCTGCTAGACACCAAATAGACATTGTATTCACAGGGAACTGAAGCTTTCCAAATTCTGGTTCATCAGTCAGGTGCCAGATATTTTTTTTGCTTGACAAGCCAATATTTCATTGTGGTATGGATTTTCTCTCTTCTTTTTTTCTTTTTAATTGTTCATTAAAATTTTTGCAAACAAAAACAGGAGGGACACTAGCAGTCTGCAAAATAGGAATTATCTTACTAATCTGAAAAACCGAACTCAGCACTAGAAATATCTGAGTCACCTTTTTCGAATTTACTAGCAATATCCTGCTCAGGAAGGGTACAGGTGGTGACATATCAGTTAATCTCAGCCACTAGAATTAAAACCTGCTTCAGTTCAGATAATTAGTAAAATGTTGCTGTGCCTAGGCTGATAAATCCTGTGTCCTCGGGCTCTTATGATGAGGGGTAACACTTAAGCCTATTCTTTTCATTAGGACTTCAATAAACACTGAATTTTTTTTCTAAAAGTGGTGAGGTCAGTATTTATCCCAAAATTTCGCTTAGCAAGACTAACTGCTCTGCAATTATTCCACAAGTTTTGGTTTAAAGAGTTTTTTTGGGAGAGAATTTGTTTTGGATCATTAAGAAAGTGTGGAATAACACAGGCATATGTGTGTCATCTACCAGATCAGGCTGCTCTCCCCAAGCCAACTAACACGACAGCCACAATTGTAGGGAGAATTCAGCTGGCTCCACAATAATTGAGGGTGACAGCCAGTGTGGAACTGAAGAACATCCGCCTCATTCAAGGAGGAGAACTGTTCAGGAAATTAATAATGTTGTGTACTGTATTTCAGGAATTAACTCTCTGTGATAGAGAAAACATGGATATAAGATGACAGTTGCAAAGCAGAGTGGTTGCAAGCTAAATGGAAACAGGTTCTCCAGAGCAAACAGTCTTTCTTCCTGCTGTTTGTTCTTTAGAGCTTGACTTGCATCCCCTAACTTTTGAGTTGTTTTGTTCACTGGCTATATTACTTGTGAATTTAGGAAAACAGAATTTAGTTCTTTTAGGTAAGAGAATTATAGCTTAAATAAAGGATTTTCTCCTATTCTTGAAGTGAAATAATAAGTGCTTAAATATTCTGTTGAGTTGGACCCAGAATGTTCAGCATCTCATGGGATTCCTCTCCTGACAAATAATTCCTTTCCTGCATGTATCTGGAGACTTGTTCTAGCTTGTTAATGTACAAGAATTTTATTACTGACCAAGTTTTTGAAACTACCAAAATCACCATGCTAAGAAGTGAAATCTGGTCACCCAGCATAAAATGAGAGCCATGTTTCCATTCCCTTGATGTTTAATTGTGTACAGATTATGGAAAATTGTTTTGCATCACTTTGTGATACAAAGAGCTTGACAATTGTTCAACCTGGAGAGTTCATTTTAGTAAGTGATATATTTTTTTGTCAGACAATGATCAAGGAAGAATTAATTATTTTCTTCTTGCAAAATTATCTGTCTTCCATCTAGGCATAGTTTTGAGGCCTATCTATCATATTTCTGGTTTCTAGAGTGTTGATATCAAAAATGCTGTTCACATTCTTAAGCCAGAATTCCATAAACCCAAAACGTCTTAAATAAATTTCAAGTGGAGTATGGGTGTTAGGGGGAACTTTAGTGTTTTTTTTAAAGCAAGCTTCTTCTAAAAGGCTGTCTGTTTTCCTACTTATTGCCTATTGATTACACTACTATATTTCAAGTAATTCTTCATCTGATTATCTCTAAGCACTGTAATTATGGCCAATTATCATAATGCATATGTTGTGTAATTTCATTATATCCACTGATGACTCAAAATCCAAGCTGATCTAACTGAAAGCAGAGTCTAAACTGTTATGTTTTGTTCTTCTCCTGTAGAAGTCTGATGTAAGGCAGTGCCCCGATCTCATGTGAAAGAATGTTCACTTCTATGAAATAGCTTTTCTCATAGGAGATGAAAGCTGGAGTAATCAAGTAGCTAGGGAACCAAAGCAGACTTTGTAGTAAAAAAAACCTTAAAGCTTTTGTTGCTTGACCATCAAGAATGATCATAGATTTTCTGACCTTGAGATCCACTCCCCCCTAACCATAAGCTTTCCAGGCAGCAAATGAGTAAAGCTTTCAGAAGGGAATTCAGGGCACCTGCCTCCACTGATGGAAAAGGATCTCAGGGGAAACTAGATCTCTTGGTAAAATTAGGTAACTAAATTCAGATGGGGAAAACACTCGTTTTCTCCTAAGGGTTGAGCAGACAGACAAGTTTCCCTTGACAGAGCTTTGCAGGATTATGGAATACAGTGACTTCAGACATGGTGTGAAATCCTGTGGCTTTCATGTGCTTTTCCCCTGTGATTTCCCCCAAGCAAGGCACTCTTTTTATTCACTAGTTTGCAAGCATGACATTATCTTCTTAGGTATCTGGGCAAGGTCCATAAGTAAGCTGTCCCTGTCCAGATATGTCTATCAGAAGCAAACATGGATTTCACAGCTCCTCCTCTTCTAATTCAGTAGGAAATGTTCATCCAGCTACCCACTGTCTGGTGGGATTAATGATATTACGTTATGTATTTTATAGAAACAATTCAACTACCCAAAAAGCAGACACAAAATGCTATTTTAGATTAGTGGGGTGTTCTGTCCAGCCTTTGCCTGCTGCCCCAGAGCAACTTGGACATCTTCAAGGTACTGTGTCCCATTGCCAGCCCTGCAGAGAGGTCACTGCTACCCTTGGATATCTCAAATGTCACTAGACAAACACAACTGAGCAACTGAATCTCACCTTCTCCATCTAGAATATAAATATTTCATTTTAACAATACAAATTGGTGTGATATTGTTCCATCCTTAAAAAAAAAGTAGTTTTGGAGCCATTGTCATGTCTGATGGAAACCCCCAAGCCAATCTTTTCAATTGTTCTTTGCGTTCGGGGTTTTTTTGCAATCCATAACTGAAAAAGTGATTCCTTAGCAAATGTGGTCATCGCTTCAGGGAGCAAAATTAAATTATTATGAAGCAAAATGGCAGTTATTTAGAAACCAGATTAATTTTGGTACCATTGTGAGATATTGTGTTGTGCATCACAGAATTTTGGTATCATTGCATTAAATCTCAACTGGAGCTTATGGGATGTGACAATTAACACCAAATCCACTTTTGACCTGTAATGGAGTATCTCAGTTTAAAGGTCTGACAGTCTATAAAGCTGTCATATCCAAAACTTCAATAATAAGTTAGAATGTTCGCAAAAAATACCTTGAACTGAAAAGCAGTGTCCTTCAAGTTTAGTTAAAACAATCAACTTCAGTCTTTAATTTTCATGTTAAGTTTTATGCTCCTTTCCAAATTACTGTCTTCTGTCAAATACCTACAGGGGATACTTGTGTAATGCACAACCAAGTTTTGAGTTAGAGCAATACAATAGATGTAGAGCAGAAAAGTGAGGTTTCATGAAAGAAAAGGGAGCTTGTTTGTTTGTTTGTTTGTTTTATTAGATAAAATTCTTAAAAATAAAGAGTCCATAACCTGAAATCTTTTGAGGAAAATCTTACCCTCTGTAGCAATGATTGATTAATCAAAAGCAATTCTCCTTTGGAAAAATACTGCAGTGAAAAATTTACAATTACTTCCACTCTGTGATGCTTTTTTAGTATATTTTCTTTGCCATATTGCTCTGCTAACTTCAGCAACACTCAGTCCTGTTGCAATAAGATACAATAAATCACATTGGAAAGGTATCTGCAAAGCAAACGTTACTCCCAAGTCAAAGAGTCAAACATCCAGACTGCAGCTGCACTAGACAGAGGTTTCTTGTTACTTACTAGTCCAGTATAAACTACAGACTTCTTCAAAAGAACCCAGCAAAAGCTCTTTCACCCTTCCATGCTCATCTTTTGGAAATGTGCTCTACAGAGAAGTGTTTATAAAACTTAAGAAAAGTGTTAGAATTCTTCATGAGAACACTTAACCACCAAAAATAAAATGTGCCCCTATTTGAGATGATGAGAGCTTTGCCATTCCACTCAGTGAAGCCAAAACTACAATACCTGGACTGGACTTGGCTGCTTTTTATTAAATGAAGTCTGGAGTTTCTTGCAGATTGCTCAGAACCAACTCTAAATCAAATCTCTGGTCTGCTACATGTTACTGGCAAAAAAAGAAGTAAGAAAAAAAAATTGAAGTACTAATGAAAATATTTAATTTCATGTTTTTAAGCAAAAAAGTTAGTATGTCAGCATATCCAAAATACTAATTTTCTTTGTGGTGCTTTTTCTGTTCTGACATAAAAATTCAAAAATCATACTTCATTTACCACAGAGTTTCTCCACTCACAATTAAAAGTTCCTATAAATTCAAATAAATCTATCAAAATTTTACAGTCTACTCTGAAATTTTGTACCTTACCTTTTCTTACCTTTCCCATAATTTTTTAATGGATACATATATAGACATATTAAATGTTCTTGTAATGGTTACAAATACTCTTGGCCTAATCTAAAGGTTATTTTGTGTCTGTAAGTGGCTCCTGCTGGTGTCAGGGGCCCTGAACCTGCTCTGTTCCTCCAACGTGCCAAAGCACTTAAACCAGTGCTTAACTTCAAGCACAGGAATAGATGACTGGCACCAGAAGGATAACCTTGTGTTAAAGTAACATCTAGGTTATCAACCAGCTCTTTACAGGAAAGGAATGAGCTTCAAACTGTGATTAGGCTTCCACAGCTTCAGGGGCAAAAGTCATGTGAAACAATAAGACCCAGTGCATAGCAGAAAAGGGGTGAAATGCTCAGATAAAGAAAATTTCAGCTTCAGAACACAAAATTTATTGCAACTTTGACCTTGTAAAATGCTACCAACAGAACAGCTACTGCTGAACATATTGCATGTATCAGGTGTGATTATAGCCAATTAATTCAGAAGATAGCTGATAGCTTTATTTTGGTTTTGATGCAGTGGGGTTTTTTATTCAATAACTTACAGGTTTTTTCTCAGCTACATTATTGACCAGGCTGATGTGACCAAACTCAGCCATCAGAGAATTGTTTAAAATTTTTCATGACTAAGTACTATATACATTCTGGATTTTAACAAGCAGCACAGAGAGAAGCAGGTTTAGCAAACCCAACATAACCAGGAAGAAACCAGGAAGACAATGTGGTGTGAGGTGTTGATTCCAGTAAATACACCAGTTAAAAGGACTGTGTTGATGCTGGGCAGAAAGTCATTGATAAAAGTTGGTATGAGAGCTATTGTTATCCCATAGGGATAGGTGGGAAAAGTGCAGCACAGGCAGCCAAGATCTCTGCCCAGAAGGCCCTCAAATGAGAGGTGACAATGTTAATGGAAATGGACAGGTCTGATTCTTCTTGAGGTCATCCGTGTCCTCAGCAATTCCAGTCACTTCCACTTTCCTTCACTAGGATTTAGCATCATTTTCCAGCAGCCTGAGTTAGCTTTCAGTCCAGCATTAGGAGCCTTGCAGAGCTTTAGCTGGATCTGCACAACCCCACTCTAGTCACTGTAACTCAGCAAAAAGTTTTCATTTTAATTGTTGAGTTATACGAATTTGTTTGTTTGTTTGTTTCCTAAATAAGCTAAATATAGTTTCATAATTTCAAAATTAAATACCTGTTAAATTCTAGCTGTTTGGCATATCTATCTAGTAAACTCAAACTCAATCATAAAAAGATGGTGAATCCCTAATAGAGTAAGAGTTTGCCCAGAAAAATCAATGTGGAAGAATGACAGCAAAGAGAGTCCTATAAGTAGTATGACTTTGCCATGTACTCAAGTATTTTTGGAGCCCAGACAGTACATTAAGGAGTGACAGATTCATGTAGTTTAGCTGGTGATTTATAAAGTTTGCTAGCTGATTTAATAGGGTGCTAGAAAGCGTTGTTGTTCAACCAAGTAAAGAGAATCATAAAATGGTAATGAATGTTATGACAGTTCATGAATATTTCATTTGAGGTCTCTTTCAGATGCCTGTTAGTTTATCTCAAGATCTAGGAGTATATTGCATATAAATCTGAAAGAGGGTAGAACTGCAGAGTATGCCAAGAGACAGACAGGAGAGGTTTGGTGAGAGCAGCGTGTGTTGAACAAGTGTCTCAGGAGCTCTGGATTGCAGTTAGGTCCTCTGCAGAGTGGTCAGGAAATGTAAAGCATCCAGGGCATCAAGCAGGGCTCTCACATTTCTTTAGTTGCTGTTTGTGCATTTAGAAACATCAGGTAATGTCTTTCAAGCTTGGTGTCTTTACCTGTGACTTCTGAGAGGACTGGCTTGCTGTGACCTCGCAGAAAAGCTTTGGTTGAAAAGGCCAAAGGGGCTCCCATCTCATTAAGTGTTTCTTAAGAGCAACTTTCAATGTGGGCAGACATCTTTAGTAAGGTAAATCTGGAAAAAAGAGTAATATACTCTTTATGCTACTTTAAAATCTTTTAAAGTCTTGAACAGGTATACTTACCCTTGTAGTCAATTATGTATTCAATCGTTAATTTTGTAATAAGTCTTGAATACTTAAAACTGAATTATTTGTGGGATCCAATGCCAAATATTAATGAAAAAAAAAAAAAAGAATTTTTTGCCAGATAAGCTGTATTTCAAAGTCTTTTGATCCACACAAGCAAGATGGGCCTGCCTCATCACAGCAATGCTGTGCACCATAAGGTGGAAATTCTCCCGTTTCCATTTCTTTGGCTGTTTCTTAGTGTTAAACCCCTTTAAAACAATGGACTTACAACTGTATGCACTCTGAAGGCTTGAACCAAATGAAGAGCAACATTTAAGGACAGGTCAACAACAGCACCATGCCAGAAGTTCTGTTTAATGGGAATTACACACTCAGAAGGGGTGAAAACAAACATGAGGGTCTTGAAGGGGCTTACACAGGTGGTTTATGGGTTTTCTGCCAGTGTTTGCATATAAAAAGAGACTGAAAGCTGTGGGATGAAGGGTTTTGTTTCAGCTAATAAATCCTTTCAGTGTTAGCCCATGGAATCCAATATTCAGCTTCAGTTTTGTGTCTGTGGGAAAGATGAGTTTGTGCTGAGGAGGAAAAGGCTCTATTTAAAATGACTTCAAAGGAAGATATAGGCCAGATTCTCTGCCACTGACTGTGTTGGGGCTCAGCTTTGTACCAGTTGACACCGTCTGAAAGACAAGGCATGAAATCTGTGAGGCCTTGCAGTTTGTCTGGTTAAGTCAACATTTTGAGGGGCTCAATTTAGTATTAAAATGTCTGTAGCATAAATCATTATTTACTTTCAGTAAAAAACCTAGAAGCTCATAAATTAGTTTGGTTTTACCAAACGAGTTTGGTGCTGCAATACAAACAAAAATGTGTGGCAGCCCTAGTTTATCACATTTCAGTATAACCAGCATAGGTAACTGTGGTGCACTCTCATATACATAAGCCCAAAGAATTTTTTTTTCTATTATTGCATCTTGGACAGTAAAGTACACTGAGAAAACAATGTTCACAAATTTTTTCAGTGACTTCAGAGACAGCTTGATCTACATTTCCAAGATGGACAAAGAAGTCGGAAAACATTAATGAAAAATTGCTCGTTCAGTTCTGGTTTGTGTCAAGAGCTGTTCTGCAAACTGGAAGGAGAGAGATATGCTGTCCTAGCAGATTTGACTTATGCTTACAGTAATTTGTTTGGCCACTGTTTATTACTTACTAATCAATCTTTATTATTACATTAATTCTAATTGGGATATGTGAAACATGCAGTGCATTGACCACATGACATCAGTTTACTTGCTGAATAATTTAAGCTATTTCCTTCTAATGCCTTAGGCTGCAATATCATTACTTTTTGGCTGTCCTAATATTCAAGTTATATTGATGTTATTTCACTTGTTATTACCTTCTTGACATGAAATTGTTTTTCAAATATGGAAATCTTGCTCAAATACTTCTACATGACAGAATCCTGCATTAGTCTATAATGTATCATAATAACAAAACACTGCAACATCAAGCACTTGATTTGTTTTCTAACCTATGCCAGCCTTCACAGTAAGGGGACAAGAGATGCAAGAAGGAGAATTCTGGTCTGCATATTTTTTATACATTCTTATCCACTTTTACAGAAGGCAGGGAATAATCTTGCTGATAATAGAGAGGCAACAAATGCACAAGCAGTAAATGGACAGGGTGATTTATCCCACTCCACACTGCTTTATAAGCAGTATGTATCACTCCTGTAAGTCGTCTTCTGCTTAAAGAATTGTAAGAAATATATCTTACTATTACTTTTATTGATAAAACAGACAAACCACCTTAATTCATTCTTCACCCAGAGCCTTTTATCACAGCATGGTTGTGATTAGGATTCTGATCACCGTGTGCCACTCTGAGATTGAGAGGCTCTATCTACTCATCTATTATTCTTCACGAAGCAAAGCTCCAGTGTACCATCTGTTTTCTTACTGAATCTTGCATGTAGCTGCAAAGAGCTGGTCACCAGAGATTAACTCTGGCAAGCGAGCTCTTGGTTTGCATGGGGAGAGCTAAGCATTCAGTGCTATTGGCCTCTTTAAGTTTTAGATGGAATAAACTACTGTTCTCTGCTCTATTTTAATTTATATTTTATCTAATATTTATTTGCATATGACTTTTATTTAATTTTTATCCAATCATAATTGATTTTTTGTTTTTCTTGCTTTTTTTCCAATAAAAAAATCGCTTGGATAAAACCCCCAGGAGCCATAAATGATCATGCTATAGAGCTTTAATTGAGGACAGGTCTGTCTTGCATCTTATAAAATCTGGATTAACAAAGGCTGTTTTATGCGCCCCTTTTGACACAAGGAACAGAAATAGTTCCTGTATGAACATGGTCATATAAAACATGGTATCAGCAACCCACTGGATGTACCTGAACATCATCATCCCATGATTCCTCTTTACCAGGCTGTGTGGACATCCTTGCTTTATTTTAAGAGCATATTGTCAGGATTGTCAGGAAGCAGCTGAATCAGGCAGGCATTGCAAGTTTCCATTACACTGTGCACAGGGCTGGGATGTGGCTGTTTGCAGAGCCCCCAGCATCCCTGCCCTGTGCCTTCTGCTGCACAGAGGTGCAGCTCCACCAGCTCACTGCCACTGAGCTTTCCCCATCTTCCTTGAGGCTTTTTCCCTTTAAACCACACAATTCTATGGAGCTCCACAACCTGCAGTATTTTATAATAGTCTGTGCTATTCCCCAAAGAGCAATAAAAAGTAGCTTTTGAGGCTCCTCCTTTTGATCCATTATTTAGAGCCTAATTTGTGCTGTCTGCAATCCCCACATCAGTGCCAGTGGTCCTGCAGTTCTGCAAATTCCCTTCAGGACTAGACTAAAGTTATAAATCTTTTTTTAGGAGGTATTTAGATATCATCATAGCACAATTTTTTTCAATCTGCTCCTCTTACCACAGATTTGATTTTCATAGCAAAGAAGGACTGTCTGAGGAAACAACTCTATTTCTTACTGACTCTCAGCTTCCAGATTAAATTTTTACTTGGCAACAAAACTTGCTTTCCCAAGATGATGTTTAGACTGTATTGGTCCTGGGCTTAACTCAGGCAAACATTTGTGTTTGTACAAAGTCTGGCTATTTTCCTCATATGCTCAGTAGGGCACTGGGAACTGAGCCATACAGAGTCAGCAAGACCTGGAGTCATTAGCTCTGGGCAGGTTCTACATCAAGAAATGCAGGTTATTAGACTATGTCAGAAGTAGCAAGTGAGTTTATTTTTGCTTCATTCCTGTAAATGACAGCTTTATTATATGTGCACACTTGAGCAATCAATCTTTTTTCCCTCTTTTTTTTTCTCTATTTTTTTTTATCTCCTTCTCCTGCAGGAGTAAAACCATTCTCCTCTTTAAATATGCCACAGCTTTTTTCACTCCGATTTAATTCGTTCCGTGATATCCAATGTTTTGCCTGACACAGCAGGCCAGTGATGCCACATGGCAGTCTGATACTGTGTTATGATTCATTCAAAGGCTGGGGCTGCACACACCAATTGACAAAACTCGTCAGTGACAGAGTCTTTAGCCCCAGCACCTCGCAGTCTGAGTGCTAATGATGCTGCATGGTGCAAATCCACAGAGACATGGGCCTGCTGCTGGCAAGATTTGAGCAGAGGTTTTGCAGGCTTCATCTTTGCACCACCAAGGAATTTTGTGT
This sequence comes from Eopsaltria australis, assembly GCA_034509425.1. Taxonomy (NCBI): domain Eukaryota; kingdom Metazoa; phylum Chordata; class Aves; order Passeriformes; family Petroicidae; genus Eopsaltria; species Eopsaltria australis. The sequence continues at coordinate 6,132,499 of JAVTVJ010000030.1, forward strand.
GGGCTTTAAAGCAGCCTAGAAGGCAAATTTGTTGAGTGAGAGGGTGAGGATGCATATGAGGGTATAAGTTACCCAAGAGGCTGAACAGCTCCCCTTCCTGCTGGGTGATGGGCCCTTGTGGGGGGCTCAAAAGGCACACAGAAGTTTAATCCCTAGTTCAAAGACTGCAGGCATGTCTTAGATTGAGTAGTCCTTGAAAAGTTCTTCCAGAATGCTGCTCAAAGGAATACTCCAGGGATATAACCTGTAATGCTGTATTATTTTTTTCACCCCATAGCCCCTCTCTGAAATACTTTTCCTCCCATCCCCCAAACTTTTATTTTCTTTTCTTCATTTTTCTTTTCTGTTATTTTTGATGCTGAGTAGCTCCAGGAACAGGAAGTACAAGGTTTTTCGAAACACCCAGAAGAAGTTTTCTCTAAGTCTTCAAGCAGGAGCTAAGAATCTCTGTGTGCATTATTTAAGTAGCTGGACAGAACAAAACCCTTCAAAGAGAGCAAAGTCTGAAAACTAAAAATGACATGTCAGGAATTAGGCAACAAAAAATTGAGATTTATTCATCCATTGTTCTGCAAACTATATAAATTGGTATGAGTGCTAAAATATAGCAGTTTGCTGTCATCTATGACTCTTGCCCATGATGCTGTGAACCAGTTATCAAAAAAGCATTTTCAGTTTAAGACTAGAAGATATTCACGGTATCTGGAGGGACAGACAAGGCAATGAGGGGGCCTTTCTTCCCTGACCTATGGTCTCCAAAGCAGTAACAGCCCCAGAGAAATGAGCTTCTGCTTCTGCCAATGCTGGTTTCTCCTCTTTGTGGGCGTTTCATTTTGTCATTGCTCCAAAAGAGTTGTTGTCTTCAACAGAAGCTGAAAAAAACTGAGCGTGATCTGTAACAGGCTAAAACAATCACTGACAGAGCTGGTTTGCCACAGAAATCACCACTCATATTTCTTTATTCAGAACCTCAAACTCTGGGATATCATGGGATGACAAGGCCATGTTAGAATTTTGGCCAACTGAACCCATTTATGCCCCTGAAATGATCCACACCACAATGTAGTAGTTGAGTAATGCTTCCCCTGTAACTGGGTGCACTCTCACAACCCTCAGGTTGGAAGAGGCTGTATGCAAAGAAGTTTGTCATCTGAATTTCTGCAGCCCTCCCCCTACCCCCCTTCACACTGGGTCTGACTTCTGCCTACATTGTTGTTTGTTTGTCTGAGTTTTTTTAATAACCATTCTTCCATTATCAAAATTGTTGTTGCAAATTGTATTGTCTAACCAAATCTAACATGTCTGAAATAGTAAGTGAAAAATGAATTAAAGGGGATGCCTGCTGCTTTTAATTCTGATATCAAAACCATGTGTGACATAATCCCACTGGTCAGAAGCAGCAGAGTGAGCTGCTAATGGACGTGTTATCTGTGAAATACAGCTATTGCCTTCCCACAGATTGCTTGGGGGGAAAGTACAGAACACTGAATTCTCACATTTCAGACTCCTTCTTGATAAAAATAAATTCATTTGATTATTCAAATATATGCTGATTGAAAAACAACATTCAAAATAGACACTAAAAATTGAAGTGGCAAGATGTTTTCATGCATAGAGCCTAGAGCATGCAAGCTTCATATCCATGATCATTTCTGCACTAAAGACTCTCTGTGGCACTGAACAACTCTGTCAGGTCAGATGCTCAGAGTGGCCACACAAAATACAATCAGCTTGATGGTATGAAGATCCTCAAGCAGCTGTTGAGGGTGTGGGTTTGGTCCCCAGGGTCAGTTTCCTGCCTCTAAAACAGCAGAAATTAATTTTCTGTTTTGAACTATGCTTTGTAGGTACATTGTGGGCAAACACAACATTTTTGTGATGGACACCATAGTAGAACATCATGGGTGTAACATTCAAATTTCTAACTTTGCTGTGCTCAACACCCAGGTCTGAAATCCATATGGAAATTGAAAAACTGAAATTGAAAATTTAAAGAAAATACTATAGAAATACAGGAAGTACAGATTTTTATTTAACAAAAAGTAAAAATAATTGCAATTCTAAAAATATTGCATTGCACTTCATTCCATTTGAAGGAATTTTAATTTTGTTATAATTGTTTAAAAGCACAGACAGTATAAGTACATGGACTTTAAGCATGCAACATGGTTAATTTAAGCTACTGTAACACACACAGTGATGGCAACTGGAAGTTGTCTTGTTGGGAAACAGTAAGTTAGAAAAGCAAAGATGAAACTTCCCTTTCTGTGGTGAAAACTAATCAGTGTCTCTTAACCTATGGTTTTGACCATGAAATGTGTATGAGGGGGACGAAGGAGTTCAAGGAAGTAAGGCAGCGGGTGCATACTTCATTTTTTTTATTATATGTCTTGAATTATTAAAAAGACAAGTGCTCCTTGGAAGATAGTTTCCATTGTTGTATGAACTGTCAGCAATTGAAGCACTGAAGGATTAAAAAATAATGAATTTTGTTATATTTATACCTAGAGTGAACAGAAGCCTACAAATACTGGATAACAATATGAATGGGCACTAATTATTTTATGATTAATTCCTTTTTAAACATTAAATGTAGAAGATTGCAAAGGAGAGGAACTCTTTGCTAAGTGACACTTAACTCTAGGGAAAACTCTCCTGGTAGGCTGCTAGCAGGCTGTAGTGCTTTTAATCCATAGGTCACTCACTTGAACCTGTCTCGAAATGCTAGTGGTTGATGGAGGGTCAAGGATCTCTTAACTGATCCAGAGATTTATGTTCAGAAAAGAGCAAGAAAAACACAAGAATAAAATGAAAGATTAAAGAAAAATAAAAATAAAAAAAATTAAAAAAAAAATTAAAAAAAAAAAAAAAAAGGAAAAAAAATGCAGTGACTTTACTATCCACCTTGGACTAGGAATTCTGATTCTAATCTTTTCATCTAATAATACTATATTTGTACATATTAGAGGATTTTTATTGCTTTTTGGTTTGGCTTTTTTTCCTGAGCATGGACTACTGAACTAGAACTAACTAAGATTTGATTAAGCTGCCTCTATCCTAAGCTGTGTTTGACTCAAAAATAGAATAAATTCTAGAACAATTGCTCTGTGCAGAATTCCACACTAAAGAAAAATAGAGCCTTATTTAGTGCAGCCTCATATTGTGCTCCACTTTCAAATATTGACTAGGAGATGTCTATATGGGAATTTAAGTGTAATCTGCATTTCCAGCCTAAATTTCTCTGCACAGCACCCTCACATAAGTACAGGATCAGGCCTGGAACGGTATCTACTTGCAGGCTACTCTTGCAGTTCCTGTGGCATCTCCCTGCTGGACAGTCACTCTTTTGCAGTCAGTGGGTTTTACATTCTTCCAGCTCTTGGAAGAATGTAAATCCCACTGACTGCAGTGATATTATTTGAGGTCATCTAACAGGTCAGGTAAAGAGCAAACTTTAAACTAGAATATTTTTAAACATGCAGTTGGATAGCAGGAGAAATTTTTGTAATTAATGTAGTCTATTTGTTTAGATTCTGAAAACAATTTAGGCCATCATGATGTCAAAGACATCAAATTTTTGGGGTGTTTTTCAGATAAGTTGAAAATGCTGCTGCTCCTACTTTCCCCTTTTGCAACAGCAGTTTCCTATCACAGAAAGAATACTATTTTTCATGGTAAAAAAGATGATATTTTAGTTTTCATACTTCTATCTTTATTGCATCCTCTTTCTCCACTCAGATAGATCTCTCATTTTCTGACAGGGTGTGACTAAGAGTCAATGACTTTTTTTTGCTGCAGCCCAGTTTCCCAACAGGTTGTTGGACCTGTTTCAGCATTCTTAGATGCCCCTCCACTTCTGCAGTAGAACAGACATTGTTATCCACAGTGGCAATGGTAGGCATAAAAATAAAAATAGGCAAACTGGCATCCTGATGCTGACTACACTGCCACTATTATGCTTTTATATGTACTTCTGGAAATTGGATAACCTGCATGGGGCATTATTTTCAGGTTGTTAACAACATTTTTCGACATTTTGACTCCTGAAGCATGGTAAATTCAAGTACTGTCAAGAATTATATTCACACCATGATTCCTGATTATTTCATGAAAGAAATTTCTCTTTAACAAGTAAAATAACAAAATGATGACTGTGGGCAGTCAAAGATTTTCATTTAAGTAGTGTTTATTGATCTGCCTGTGATCCAGGAGGTGAGTCCAGCTATATGTAACATACAAAAATCACATCTGCTTCCTTCTGCTGATGTTTACAAACACTCTCTCTCTGCTTCTTTGTTGCAATAGCTTAGATCTTCCATAGGACCACTAATGACCATGTGAACTCAGAGGTACACTCTTGATTGAATGATCTTGACTTTCTTCAGTAGTCTTAAATGTATAACTTTCTGTTAATTAAGCTCTGGACAGATGCTTTTATTCGGCAAAGGGTTTCAGGATGCTGGTGTGTGCAGCTTCTGGGTTGATTAGATGATTATATTTCAGGAGAGCATTGTTGGACCATTCTGCTTTATAGCTCATCACCATTATCTCTCATTAAGAGTCTAGCCTGCACAGAGAACAAGGAAGGTTTTCTCATCCTCATTATTTTCCAAACCACTAATTCCCTGGCAAGAATATTTGTAAATTAAAGTTGTTCATTACAATAGCTAGATGAAAATGTGACCTAAAACTATTGCCATATAAAGCAAAACACAGATTTGGACATAACAGTCATGCTTCTCATAAAGTGGAAAGAATATTGACAATCATGTATTTTATAGCTTAGAAAATACCTTTTAGGTCACAGGTATTTATGTACCGAAATGTAGAAGTTACTAATGCTTTAATTCAAATGCAGTCTGCTATCTCTTTGTCACTTCTTTAATCCTAAGAAGTTTAGAGACCATTAAAGTATAAAACTCTGTTATTAGATGCAGTAAAATGGGGGCAATCATTTGGCAAGCCTCACAGAAAAAGTAATACCAATCTATTGGAAACTGTGTTCATCTTATCTGAGAAAAGATCAATTACAGCCTAAAAATCTCATTGGGCTCTATTCTTTTCTTTTTCTTTTTTTTTAATAAGTTATGCAATTTGAATGTGCTGTTTTCAGACTATCAAAAGGCCAAATAAGCCATACCTAAATTTTCATGTTGCTATTCTGGTTAATATTTATATTGACAAGTATCTGGCAGGAACAGGCACGAAATGCTTCACTCTACATAATATAGCACCCTGGTAGTGTGTGCTCGTAAAAGGAAAACTGGACATTGTGCAAACAGACTCAAAATGAGTAATTCACACCTCCTCTCTGAAGCACTTACAGTAAATACAGTAAATCAGGAGGCTGTCTGGGTCTGCATGTCACAACACAAATGTCCAGACTGAGACAGAAGAGGCTGATCTGCACCCTCTAGTGACCCAAACTAGATGAAACATTGGCAGCTACAAATTACTAAATGACTTGGAACGTTTCTCCACAAGTCAAGACCTTTATCATTCTATTACTGGTTTAGGGCAAAAAATCTCAATAAAACTGGGAAAACTGGACTGCACCAGGATATAGAGAAGCCTCCATGGACCTCAGGTGTTAACTTCTTGCAGGTGCCAGCCCAGCTGTGAGCAGCTGTACAAGGTGCAGAACAGGTTCATGCTCCCTACCACCCATCCCCAAAATCGTCAGTCCTGGATGACACTCCAGGGGGGTCTGTGAGCTGCAGGCAATCCCTCCCTGCAAGGGAGGGTTGTGCCTCTCCCAGCCATGCAGCCGTGCAGCAGGATTGTTGCACGGATTAGCCCAGGGCAGCCTCGAGTGCATGTTCCAAAAATAAAGGCAGTTATGGTAATCTGCTGTGGCAAGCATGCGTGTGTATGATACGCGTTCACTGCAAGCCTAGTGATTTAATAGGATTAAATTCTGATCAGCAGAGAGAAGATTGATCACAGTAATGAGAAGATGGGTAGAGTACATCTGGCTCAGTGGCAAACTGGTTTGAGGAAGAAAGTGATACAGCTGAGTGTACATTATAAGGGAATCATATTGGACCTCAGGCTTATTTGCTATATTAAGTGAGCAATACTGTAGGAAAATTGGATAGGCTTGCATTCTCCTTTTTAGGTAAGCATCTAATGCTTTGCTGTGATACTTTATTTGCTTTTCAGTTCTAGGCATGAAATGAAGTGTTCAAAATAATATGGTCAAAAAAGCAGATTTACAAATAGAGAAGAATTCCCAGCCCAGTAGCAAATGTAGTACCATATAATGCAGTGTTGGGTGAAGATTATCACAAAGAGATTTTCATGGCTGGATTCAAAATGTTTGCTGTCAGTAGTCCTGTCTTCAGTAGCAGTGAACCTGACAAGGAAATCATCTGAGAAAGAATAGACTCCCAGTGTTTCCAAACTCCAAGGCAACTCTCCAAAGGGGACAGCTCACAGCATACAGATGAAGTGAAGGAAACTACAGGGGGTTAAACTCCAGTAAAGCATAGCACAGGTGGGCTTCACTTAGAGGTAAAGCAAGCAGAGAAAGTTCAAGCAGTGGGCTCCAGGGAATTACCAGGGAGAATAATTAAAAATTTGGAGGAATGCTAATGTGCTGAACTAAGAAAAAGACAAAATGTAAAGATTAGGAGGAAAAAAAAGTAGGTCAAGGGAGTAGAAAAGGCAGTGAAACCTGATGACTGCAAATGTGCTTTCCTGCCCTCCTGGCATCCTGAAAATTGATAAGGAGAGATTGGCAGAAAGCAGGCAGTGCACCCAGCATATGGAAGTGCAACCAGCAGACAATTCTAATGAGAAACAGTAATTGGAAAATGTTCTCTTCAAAACTACTTTTGCCAGAGGTGTTTTGTCAGGTTTCTTTCCTATTCTATTTTGTGTTTCTAGAACTTAATTGTTGAGGGGGTTACTATTGGTTTGGCTGGGTTTTTTTTTTAATGTGGCCATTCTGCCATCTTTCCATTGCTGTGTTTCAATTTTGACTTGTTGCTTTGAAAGTGTAATAGAACTTCAGTTAAACCTGAAAGTTTATCAGACATTGAATGTGCAATTTTTAAACTCAGAGAAAACCTTGTCAAGAAATCAATACATGAGTTCAGGAAGTGTAAAAAACAAATTAACAAAAGGAAAATAAAGATATTTTTCAAAAGTTGCAAACATCTTTTTATGCTGTTTTATTTTATTTCATTTTTACCTTATTTAGTAATAAGTTTCTACAAAGGGTCCAAGGGTCTGTCTTTGTTTAGTTCAAGTCCTGAAGCAGAAGCAGTAAATAACAACTTCCCTAATGTTCATTATCTGATTAAAGAAATCGAGGCATGTAACAGTGCAGAGGTTAAAAGACAGGGAGGATTAAAGGATGAGTGTAGCTAATTAAGGGAACAGCCCTGCAAGCAATTACATACATGGTTAACTTTAAGCACTTCAGCATTAATAGGACTACTCACATGCTCAAGTTGAGCACATGTGCTTGTGAACTGGAGCTTGAAGACCCCATCCTGTGAGATGTTGAGGACGTGTTAAACATTGAAGGCAACGGGATTGCCGTATTCCAGCGGGAGCTGTGGATGTTGTGCACTTCCCAGTGCCAGGCTTCAGGACAGGGCAGCACGGGCTCATTGGGAAGAGGTTGCTCATAGAGGTTTCATGTTAAGGCTTCCTAGGTAAATATTGGAGAGCATTTCTTTTTAGAAACATTTTGAATCAAGCCTTCCTTGATAAGCATTTATTTTTAATAAGCTCCCCAAGACTGATACTGAAATTAGGAATGTTTTCTACTCTATCATTCAGCAATATAGGGTAAAAAAAACCAAGGGATCCATTCCACTGGAGTGGGCTGGTACAAAATATGGTGTCTGCAAAAAGTGGGTTATGACAAGGTGAAATTTTACTTCTCAATCTCCATTTTAAGCCGCAGCATAAAGTGAGCTACCTTGTTCACTCACTTGGGCTCTTGTCAAGGTCACAGTACAGCCCTACACAACCAAAACTTCGTGCCCAAAGGATATATAGCAAGTGAGTCTACATTTGATCCATTGTTCCCTAGATTAAAGTCAGTGTCCTTTGGCTTTTCTGTAGTGGTGATCTTTTTTTGATTCAGAAAAGGCACAGGATCATTGATTCAGTAGGTTTTTTTCAGTTTGTCAGTATAAATTTTAAAAGCACAAGTGTCTGTAACTTAAGCAAAGGAATCAAATGTAATTTGGTCACATCTTCTGATGGTCTTAACTGCCCATGTTACCTGGGAAAATATTTCTTGCATTGTGTTTGGTTTGCTCTTTCCAAGAAGAAATGGCTGTGGATATCTTTTCTTATGTTTGTTTGATTTTTTTTTCTTCTCCTGGTGTGCCAAATGGAAAGGGCTTGTTTGGCATCACACTCTGTGTCGTTTATGGTCTTTCTGTATCATTTCCAGAGAAAGAAATAGTTGTTGACACTGATTTGGAAATTAGGATTAAACTGTCAGCATCATAACTGCCAACCAGTTGAGCAGAGAGTAAAATAATGAAAAGTGAGAAGACAGCTTTATCTTAGAGTATATCTCAATATCCCATAGTTTCCACAGTTGGAATCCATTAAAGTGTCTGATTTGTATTTATTTATTTGTTTTTCAGTTCAAAGGAGACGACCTTTTTTAAACTAGGCACAGTAAAAACTTTAGTACTGGTGTTTTCTCAGCTGCTGTCTTCACCAGTGAGACTCTATTAGTAGTGGCAATTGTGCAAATTCAAAGGCAGGGAGGGGAAGGCATGGGGGAGAGGAGGAAATGATTGATTGGGCTATCAGAGAAAATGTCCTTAGACATGAAACTCTTCATTATTGTGTGGATTTGACAGTCTGAAGTAGTCTCTGAAGAGAGACTTAAAGGGATGGCACTCAGAGGGATAGTCCTTTCTTTTCTCCTGGTTGTTGTTCCACTTTGGGGTGCAAATTCTGAAGCAAACAAACTGGGATATTTTAGACACCAGCAGCAATATACAGCTGCTTGGCATTGAATTCCTACTCACTACAAAGATCTGTCATTTCACAGAAATACCATTCTCCTCACTTTTAGCAAGTTTTCCATACCCTGCATGAGTAAATAGCCTCTCCCTAAGAACTCCTTCAGAATAAGGTGAGATTGTCCTACCGTCCCCTCTGCTCTCACATTAGCCAGGTAATGCTGGCAATTATTTCTTTTCTGCCTTTTCTGAGAGAATGTCCATTAGCGAGTCAGATTCTCCCCATTGTGTTCTGCTGCCTCACTTACTTGCTCTCATGTATATTTTTAAAATAAATAGGTTTTTTTAAAAGGTAAAAATCACATTTCACATTTTCAGCCAGCCCCTTTATGCACTGGTAAGTCTCACATTGCTAGTGTGGATGTCCCTGTTAATATGAGAAGGGCCAGGTGACATCCTTCTTTTCTGCAGCCATTTGGTCATGGTTCTTCTTCTTCTTCTTCTGCTACCATCATATCAGTGTAGTGCTTTTTGGTAAGTTTTAGTGGGTGCCTCCTGGAAGCTGTGAGCATCTGTGTGGTGATGTGTGCCAGGCTCACCTGGCCAGGCCTCTACCAGAGCAACCTGCCAGCAGCAGTTGCCTGTGGAGCAGACAGGAAAATTTGGCCTTTGCTCTGCCCTGGAGCTACCCCTTAGAATTTCCAATGACAGTATCTTCTAAAGGCCCTAATTCTTCTTAAACCTTGTGTAATTCAACATCAAAGATCATATCCAGCTGTGCTCAGTATTGCTTTTTTCCCTCTTCAGATCCAAATCTGTCGCTAACTGCATTTTCAACTTTTTCAAGTTCCTGTGTCTTTTGAAGTGTCACTATGCCTGTGTTCCCCACAGCCTATTCCCCAACCTGCTTTGCACTGTTATCAAGGACTGAGTGATCCTTTGTCCCAAATCCTCAAAGGAATATTTCAGTTCTTTCTTTATCCGTTTCTGAGACAGCTCTGTCCCTTGGCCTGTGCACTTCTTAATTTACTCTTAACATTCAATGCATTTTTCTATGGGCGCTTAAAATTCACTCTTAACTTTCCTCATTTCAATCAACATTCACACAGGGACACTTACATGTGTCTTGAATTGTCATTTTATTAAAACCCTTTGCTCCTTTACCATTTCAATTACCATTCTGTATAATATCATTTGCATTTGCATGGTACCTTCACCCATAAAAGACAAAAGTTTTTATTCTCCCTTAACAGATGAGTAAAATGGAATCAGAGAGATTAGAAAGATGTCTTTGCAGCTCACTACAACTATATGGTCTCCAATTCGAGAGCTTAATTATATTAGAGGAAAATACTGTAAGCACAATGGATTGACACGTAAATCAAAGTGATATAAATTACAGATCTAAATCATGGAATCTCGATTTGCATAACTGCTTTTACTCTTATTTTGCATTTGCACTTTTCCTTGTTATTCTAAAAATGTTTGCTCTTAATGGTGTGCACAATCATTCAAAATTGTAATTGCACATAGCCTTTACTCCACGTGGAGATTTCTTACTACATATTGTTCATATATGTTTATTTAAGCAGAAAACTCAATATATATTTATTAAAATTGTATTGAAGAAATCTTAATTTACATTAGTTCACTATGTCTTCAATTTTAGTAGAGAAGCTGTTTTTTAATTTGTATGAAGCTGAATGTACAATTACAGCACACAAAGTGTAGGAATTGAGATGTGGAAAATATGCTGTTTAGTAACACCTTTTTTTCCATAAGTACCATTTATTAAAATACATACTAGCATTACATTTGTATTAACTACACTTAGTGAATGGGAAACTTGTTTCTTGTTGCTCTAAGCAACATATTAAGACTCCAAATCTGCAGTAGAGGTGTAATGAAATTTTCAAAACTGCACTGAAAATAAGGTTCCTGCTCCAAAGGAATCGATGGATACAAGGTGACCTGTAGGTAGTCTTGAGAATTCCCAGAGGCATCTGTTTGCAAATGTTCTCAAAAACCTGTTCTGGGGACCTTCAGTGTTCTGAAATTAGTTGAGTTCATCCTCACTTACTGTGTCTATTCATAGATTTTGAAATAACAAAATAGGCTGTTCTTTTCAACTCGAAATTGATCTCATTACTGTGCGTGACTTATTTGAAAAAGAAACACATATTCTCTCTGCTCCTGCAGAACTGCAGCACAAAGTCATTTGGACAAAAGCTTTCCTGCAGTCCCGAAAATACTTACACCTACAAAATCAACAGAACCTATCATCTGTGCTATAGATAACTATAGAAGGTATCAGTAGCACATTATATATGTTTCTAATAAAGTGGTCAAGATAAAGTAAAAATAAAATAATGTTTTAGTGATACTGCATATAATTTGAAAAGCAACATTCTTCAACTCATTTTTGAGTAGCGTATTTATTAATTAAACAGGATTTTGTTTAGCAGTAGATTATATGAAGTCCAAGTCTTAACACTTGCTTGGTGGACACATAATTTCACATTACATTTTAAATAGTTTTTAAATTGTTATATATATATATATATATATAGTATGACTTCAGTGAAGAAATATTTTTGTCATTTTTTCTTTCCTTGAGCTAGAAGTCAGCTTCAGGAAGCTTTTCAGATTTTCTCAGCCCTAAACCGTGGTTTCTGTTCATGGTCATCAAAACCCTCTTGAAGTCCCTGAGAGCTGCAGTCTTGCTGCGTGACTCCTCATCCCTTTCCTGCCAGGGGGATGCTATTGCTTATCCTCTAAGTGCCTTTTGTTAGAAAATGATGAGCAAGTTTTTCAGAGTATTAGATCTTTCCCTAACTAACACAAGGAGAAGAAACAATCAGAAAAAAACCCAGAGTAATTTTCTGTGCAATCTGAATGCACCAAGTGTGTACCAAGAGATGTGAGAGGAGACAGAAATGGCAAAGGGATGCCTGAGGGAGATAGGATGGGTCAGCCTGGGCACAAGGTGGAAGATGGACCCTTCAGGCCTCTGTGGCTGCACATCTGGGGGCCTCAGTGCTGTAAAATTGGTGTGTGCCTTGGACTGGCTGTGCCCTGAGCAGGGCATCCCTGGGACAGGCTGTGCCCTAAGGTGGCCATCCCTGGGACAAGCAGCAAAGCAGGTGCAGCTGCCCCTGAAACCCCTCCAAACCAAGAGAGTGCTCCCACCAACAGCTGTGTGCCAAAAACTCTGCCTAAGCCGCCCCAGCGCAGTCACCACAAAATAGTCCCCACCAAAGGACATTTTTTACAATGTGACAATTGTCATGCTGCGTACAAAGAAAAGTACGTTTCAGTTTGACATGCTGAGAATTATTATTTCATTTCTAACTGGTAATTTTAAATAATTTTCATTTTATTCTGAAGAATGACACTTTAAGAGCTTTAAGAAAAAAATGTTTCAGATTTTAATCAAAGGAAATATTTCATTATGTTTTTTTCTTTCTTCCTGCTTTCCTTTTCCTTGCAGTTTGCTGCAAATTTGAGTGCTCTTTTGTTTTGTTTCAGGTTAATCCCATACAATTTTCATTTTGACAGATCTTTAGGCAAATCATGATATCTGTTATTTATACAGCTCTGTCTGTTGAAGCAGTGATATTCACTGCTCACCACTTTAAGGACAAATTGAGGCCCTAATCCTGTAAAGACCTACCTATTTTTACGGGCAGAACTGCTTACTGAGCATAAAGTTAATCACATTAAGCTTGTAAAGCACTAGAGATCCTAGAATGGAAAACATTAGAGATGTGCAAAGTAGTATTTTGACTTTCAAACACTTCTCCCTTTCTCTGCCTTCTCCTGCAGAAGGATGGGGGACTCATTCAAATGGATTAAAAAAAAATTAGTTAGAATCTCAGTTTTGTGTATTTTCATTCATTTTTTGTGAAGAATATATTCTTTATACTAGTTGTGTTCCAGTTTAAAATAATGTTGGTCTGCTCAATTCAACTTCCAATATTTTATTTCGATCATTAAAAATACCCTATAAGTAGGGTGAGTAAGAGCTGTGCAGACATGTAGAAAATTATTGCTCACCTTAGTTCAGAAGGTGCTCTCAGTAAATCTTTTTACAGCTGGAATAATGCCCTATTTGCTCTCCTTTCTCTCCTCCCTGTTCTCTTCAGAACTCAGATCCCAGAGCTACTGACTGACCAAAGACATTGCTCTTCTTTGCCCCTTCTCCCACCTGGAGTGCCTGGGAGCCTGCTCTGTGTGAACTTCACTCAGTGACACAGGTGACACCTTTCACTTTCCTTTTTTGTACAGGGGGAAACCAACCCTCCATCAGCCTGAGAGTGCTTTGCATTCTAATAAGTGAGACACAGTGAGAATAGGCTTCATCTCAGGTTTTTGCCTCAACCAGAGTTTGAAATGGACTTTTCTCAAAATATATTCTAGAAAAGTACAGGAGATGTTGATTTTGGCATCCCCTGAGTCATATGCCTCCTAATTTCTTTCTTTTGCTCTAATTTTCATCCTCTTTGCTGAAATTTGGCTGCACTTGCTCATCACTCAAACAGGGACAGCCTCTGAGACCTACACACACAGTATCTGATAGATACAGGTTGGAAAAAAAAGGTATTGTTCCTATGCTGTGTAAGACAAAAATAGAAGTCAAGAGATAAAGCTTTTGCTAGGGCTGGGAAGTCTGAGAACCGCTGAAGGTGTAAAACATGCAGGTGCAAATCCACACATTCTCACTGTGGAAACAGCTGGACTTTGGCATGGGTGGCATCAGGCAGATTCTGCAGTGCCAGTGTCCCTTGTGTGTGGCTGGCACTGCAGGGAAGCTGTGACAAACCTCAGGACACAATACAGGTTTTATCCTTGGGGCATGAGTCCAGGTTTAAGCACACACGGAGCTGCTGATCACTGTTTATCACTCCAGGTTCAAAGGTCACCTGGGGCTGTGGCAGTGCAGGTCCCCACGTGCACGTGGCTCTCAGGGCTGGCCTTTGTGGCCTCTGTGGCACTGCCAGAGCAGCCTGGCTGCCAGAGGCCCCAGAACACACTCAAGGCACGCTGACAGAGGGAATTTTTTGGCTGGTGGAGCTGCACCACATTCCTGACTGACAGAAGTGAAGGCAGCATTTTTCTGCTGACATAGCTGAGCGCACAGATGAGGTCTGCCAGTGTAGCTAGGAGAACTAGAATCGTGGATTAATTTTTTAATTTCAAAAATAATTATCTATCATGATTGTTCCAGAAATCTTGAAAATATGAGACCAAAAGGCCCTAGAACTATAAAAAAAATTAAATCAAGTACTGTAATTAAAAAATCTCATTATTTGCAGTAATGGGGAAGCACAGGTCATGATTTATTTTTTCCTTGCAATGAGAAACATTGCTCTTTGATTCATGAGAGCCCTTCCCTTGTGCCCTGAAACCATTTCAGCCAGTGGAGTCATATGTTGACACAAGTCTCCATTACTTGGGCAGAGTCAGGGTGTAAACAGCACTTAACATTTGCTTAAAGGTTCAAACTTCTTTTTCTTAATCTTCCTGGTTTCCTGGTAATTTAGAAAATAAGAGAGTATTGGTATCTCATTTCTTAAGTACCCTAAGTATTGATTCATCAAGCAACAAAAATTTTTTTTCATTAAAACTTGAATTTTCATAAAAATTGATATAGAAAAGAGTTAGCATGTCATTGGTTGAAAAACACAGAAGAAAAATCTCCATGTAAATCCTCATAACATGTCATTAGCACCAATTCTAATGAATTATCTCAAGCCAGAAGATTAAGGGATTTTTAACACATAAATACAGAAGCAAGGAAGAAATCTAGACATTCAGGTCAGGCTTCCATGTGAGTAAATATATTCTTTAATTTATTAATGAGGTTCAGAATCTTGTTAAATTGTTTATTAAATAGAGCTTCAGTATTTTTTATGTGCGTAGCTGAATGTATTTTAAAGAGTTAGAAAGTCAATACATGAAAGATTAAAACTGTGTGATCCACTAGTCTCTGACAGCAGGGTGGCCAAGTCTGCTCCCATTAAAGCTGTCATTGCCATGGTACCTAAAATACCAACATCCAGAGACTGAGGGAAATGTACACATGAAGGTTTTTAACATTATCTGTCAATGAATATAAAAGTAACAATTAATGATCTTGCAGATCAGTGTTCTGCTGCAAACGCCCAGCTTCTAATTTTGTGCACATTCCAAACTTGCTATTCTAGGATTTGGAGGAATTTTTATCAGTCATGCTTGCCACTGATGCAAATATAAGGAAACTTCAAACAAGTTATCACTGTAATTGTGTTGTGTGCCCATTTTTCTTGAATCCCAAAGTTTCTCCACACAGCTTCAACAACACACTCTATTGCTGATAAGGCACTGAGAGGCAACTATAGGTCAGAATACATGAAATATTTTAATCTCAGCCTTGTTTTCTTAGAGTAGCAAGAATAGCAATCTTTCTGGTTGAAATTTTGCTAGGTTGTTTTACTTTTTTCCTTTGCATATTGTGTTTTGACGATAAGCATTTCAACCATTTTAAATCAGAAAGACTGAAATGTCATTTTTTAGAATAGATGATACAAAACATAAACAATTACAGCATTGAAGTATAATTATATATAATTGGCACTCCAACAGCTCAAGTTCTCCAATGTAGTTTCATAACTTTGTCTTATATCTTTTATAAAGAAATGGTGCAGATGGAAGACACTTTACAGGAAGGCATTGACATGACAGTGATTCCTTTGTGTTACTTTATTTTACATAAAGATGTCTGTGAGAGGGGGTGTCAGGTGAATACACAGTTATTAAATAGCATTTATCTGTTAATTCTAAAATATAAATACATGTGAGTGTGCATGCTTCTACATAATGTATCTATGTAATACATGGTGTATTTTAATACCTAGGTAACTATTCAAATTCATACACCTTACTGGAGTGGAGTATGATAAATTTTGGCATTTAACCACATTAAAGTAAGCTTCAAGCAAATAAGAAAAAAAAAAATGCTGTTAGCAAGTGTGTTTTAGCACAAGTGACCAAAACAATTAATGTTGAAGTTAAAAGATGTGCTATGGCCATAGACATAGCAGGGGAAATATCTATTGCCAAACTTTTGAATAGAAGAATCACTGTTTTTCCAATTTTTCACAGGCCACTGTGCCTTCATATCATCAATCTCTATAAGCACATAAGAGCAGTCAATTAATGAACACGTAATGTGTTTAAGCAATTCACATAAATTTACGAACATGCTGAAGTTCGTGTTTTTGTCTTAGAGCGTCATCTAGTGGGAATTCGGGATTATGGAAGATCCCTTCCCTGTTTCTTCAGCTCCAAGTAGACTGTTTTGTAAAAAGGAAAAGAATATAACAGAGATAGCCATGAAGTGACAAACAAAGCTTTCTTCATAATTAAACTTTATATTGTTATAAAAATAAATAGCAAACTAGAGTATTGGAGTAAAATTAAATTTTTGTAGACTTTTCAAAAATTATTATCCACCAACAGGTATCAATACAAATATATCAGATACACGTAAACTTGCATATCTCATTACAAATCTTTATACACATAGTTTTAAAGTATTTAATTAATATTATAATAGCCATACAGTGGAAGAACTGTTGCTCCACAAATTAAAATCAAAGATTTATTCTTGACACATCTTTTTAAAATATATGGAGAAATAATAACTCAAAAGTTAGGTTGTAACAAATCTGTTTTTAATACTTAGAGGTAGAATGTACGTTAGCATGAGGAAATCTTCAGAAAAATAATTCAGTGAGCGCTTCCTACAAAATCATGCCTGGATGCTATTTGTTCTCTGACACAGTGACTCAGGCAGGTCAGCTTCCCCAAAGTCAGCTTTGCTTTGAACCTTAAAATTAAAGAGCTTCCTTAAAGGAAAAAGCTTTCATTTAAAATAGTTACAATACATCAGAGTTACAGCAATTCAGCTGCCAGTCCAGATTTCTGCTGTTTTCAGCTATGATGCTACTTCAGACGTCTTGAAGCACAGTTCATGATATCATTAATTTATAAGGGATACAATACTGAATTGCTGAGTCAAAATAAAAATCTTTATTATTTTTTCCTCCTGAAAAGAAAATTGGAAGCCACCTGAACCACTGACTAAACTTTAAAAGGATGAAAATACCTGCTGGAAAATTTGGAATAGATTAAAGTCTTGGTGGAGGTCTTCTTTGTGTTTTTACAAACTTCTTAACTAGTTTTTTGAGAGATAATTATTGAAGTGTTATAAAAAGGCAATCTTTGAGTAAGTTTTGACCAGACATAAATGGATTGGAGTTTGTGTGTGTGAGATACCTGACTTGAAAATATGTTTTTTCAAGTTTACACGATGTTTGCAGATCCAAGTTCTGTGCAAACATCTTTCTCCTTTACTGAAGATCTCTAGACCTTTTAAAACTGGGGATAGACTTTTTAGTAGCAGGGCCTGTAGCAACAGACAAGGGGTACTGATTTTAGACTGAAAGAGGTTAGATTTAGATTGGACATAAGGAAGAAATTTTTTATGGTGAGGCTGACAGAAGACTGCAACAGGCTGTCCAGAGAGGTGGCAGATACCCCATCCCTGGACACATTAAAGGCCAGGCTGAACAGGGCTCTAAGCAACCTGAGCTACTTGAAGATGTCCCTGCCCACAGAGGTTGGGCTACAGGACCTGTAAAGGTACCTTCCAAACCAAACCATTCAATGACTGTGATTCTGTGATTTGTCACCATCTTCTTAACGGGGGTGGGAGAAGGTTCAGTTGAATTTGAGGCTGGACTGAAAGATCCAGGACTGCCTGTACAGCTTGGGACTGGAAATCAATGGTTCCTCTCTCTGGAGGACCACCTTAAAGGAAAGCTGTCTTACTGTAATGAAGAAGGAAGAGGTATAGAAAGACATCAGCAAGGGAAGAGGTAGCAAGAGAAACAGAAACACAAAGGAAAAGTCAGATAAACAGAAAATGTCATGAAAATTAATAGACAGCAGGAGAGAAAAAGGAGACTGTACAATGGGAGAAAACAGGGACTGAGAAAAGTTCAAAGAAAATACTAGCTTAACCTCAGTAACCCACTCCTACTGTAAGGGCAGAGAATCTCATTTAACATTTCTTAGGTTTCAGAATTCATTGTATGCTGAAAGAATACTTGATAAATTATTTAGACAGTTTCAACTGAGATTGGAAAAATCCCAGCCTGTCAGAAGCTAGGTTAAGAAAGGTTGATGCTGTATAAATAATTTACTTCTTTGGGGAGGAAAAAAACATACAAATGCTATGTCTGGAGTACAGCAGTGCTAAGCCTGCCGAAGTTCACTAGCCATTCAGTGAGTTTAAGCCAACACTACAAACTGAGTGCTCTCATTTAAAAGCAGAGGCTATGCCAAAGCTAAGTTACCAAAAGAAGGCCCACATTAAAGATCCTACAATTCTATTCATTTGTACATGCATGCTTTTAACACCATGAGAATAATCCAATTTAAAAAAAATTATAAAAGTATCTTTTTTCAGTGATTTCTCATGGCAACTAATTTAAGTAATGTGAACTCATCAGTGTTGGTTTATTCTAAATTCATTAGTATCATTTCTATAAAACAGACATCCTCCAGCTTCACCATAACAATCCACTGTTCTTAGCAGATAGTTCCTGTTCCAGTCAGAATTACTTAACATTTCAAGAGAACCAGGTCATGGGGGTTGTTTGTTTTTACATTAGGTAATTATTACTTCTTGTGTTTATTACAGTATCTTTTAAGACAAATCACCATGGTAACAGAGGGATTTTTACATTTATGTTCTATTATGGTTTTTATTTCAGTAAGCAGTAAGCATTGACAACAGCAATGACCTTCTGCTACAACATACCAGTACTATGTAATACTGTGAGTACAGTCATATCAGCAATATCAGATGCACAGTGAGCATAGAAGCTGTCCCCACTGCCAGCTTAGCTTTGCTGGCTGTCACCAGACAACTCTCCTTCCCAAAGGCACCATTCCATAAGGAGCTTTTGTCCCCTGTTTCTCACTGAAGTCTACAGAAACTGAGGAGACTCAGCAGCCCAGGATGGATAAGGCCCTAAATTCTGTCCTTATTTCTGACCACTACAATCCCCCTCAGATAAATAAAAATAAGCCTATCATTTAATTCTGTGTATGGTCAATGCACTCACTGAATTGAATGATATCAATAAATTGAAATATTATTCTGGCTGACATATATCAGGGCCATCTCAGATTTGTGGCTATCAAAAGAAAATTAATACTATAGATCTGGAAGGTGATTGATGGATTAAAGCTCTGCAGACAGGAGTTAGCTAGAACACAATACCTCAAATCTCCTTTGTGTGTGCCCATATATAAACCTGGAATTCCACCTGTCTGCCTCCTCTGCAGCCCTGCCAGCTCACCAGGCTCAGCCAGGATATCTGCATGTCAGAGCTGCTGAGCAGAGTCTGCCCTGCTACTTGTCAGTAGAATTATTACGTGGTCCCTGTGTGAAGGAGGTGAATTTAGATTTTCAAAGTATCGCCTGTGAGAGCACACCAGAGCAGCATGCCCCATAATTTGGCTGACCTGGGGGGGACCCTGGGGGAAGCAGTCACGACTTTATTAATTCCTGAGAAATTTAAAAGCATATGGCCCCCAGCATAACAACATTTACTGCAGGCATGGCCATGACCCAGCCATGTGCACCCCATAAGTAGAAATATAACACTTCCTGTCTCCCCTCAGTGCCCTCAGAATGCTTTTTTAACTAATTAATGTAACGGCCTTCTATAATACTGATGTGAAGATTTCTTTGTTCTGACCTATAAGCCCCAGTCACCTTTCAGCTCAGAGAGGCTCTAGTATAACATCTTCTTATGTCTGGGGCTTTAGCCAAGGAGAGGGGCAAATCCCTGCCCTCCTCGGCCTTTGCTCAGGGACCCCTCTGGATGTTTCATGGACTTTGGGATGGATCAGAGGAAACCATTACTATCCTGATTCTTGTCAGAGCTGAGGTCTGTGTTCAGTAAAGATACATAACTCTCATCACAATAGGATGTGCCTGAAACACTGGCTATAATTTGGTATCTTTTTTTCCATATTAAATATTTTACCCACAAGAACTTAATGAAGAGATAATAAAAGAGTTGGAAGTTTTCTGTTTTGCATTTGCAATGGATATTTTTATACATCTAGTGCTCAAAGCAGAGATACTTGTTCCAGGTTGTCTAAAAGTGCTGGGGAGGAAGAAAATGACCACCCTCAGGTTTAGTAGCAGACTATTTATATGTATTTATATGTAGGTATGACAGCAGCTTGTAAAGTCATATGGACTTTGCAATAGGGGGTATAGTGGGCAGCAAGAGTTTCCTCTTTAGAGTTATCTTTCAAAATAAAGTGCCAAATCTGCTGTCTACAACGGAATTCTCCCATTTTCAGATGAAGCTCAGCTAGTTCAAATTTACTGCAAAACTGAGTTAATATTTTGTATTCCTGATTTTTTTTTAAAAAGCAAACTTCAGAAAAATCAAGCAATTCCTTACTATTTATCCCTTTCAAGTAAGGCTTTATTCTCTGCTTGTCATAGATCAAGGGGTTTACCAATATTTTTATGTATTTATTTACTATTTTTCCCAGACTTGTCAATTTGAGCATAACAAATGGAGAAAGGTAAACAGCACTAAATAATTATAATAAAAACTGAACAAAAAGAAATGGAGAATTTAATTCCTTGTTAAATTTGATGTCATCCTTTTCTTCCAGAATTAGCTGCCTATTCGGTATTTGTTTTCTTCACATGTATTTACATGTGCTACCAGAGGGGAGAAAAACAATAATGGGTAAATATGACACAGGATTAACGAACTCTATTGCAATGTTATTTTTTCTTATATAGACCCCTAGTCACTATATGGGAAAATACGGACATGGCAAAAAAACCAAAATTCTTAATCCCCTCTGCCTTTTATGAAAGCTAATGCAAGCTGCAGAACAGGCTGCATGGGGAAGGGGTTTCAGGAGTGCAGATCCCTACCCCCAAAACATCCCACTGTACTGCTGGGGTTCCTCTGAGAACTGAAGCTCAGCCACTGGTACCAGGTATGCGCCACTTCGGGTTAAATTCTCTGTGAAAAAAATTATATGATGGCACACATCAGGTGGGAAGTGTAACTTTTAAACTGATACAATATATTAGTACATGTTCTTAATTGCTTGGTTGTTGGTGTAGGAGGTAAGACACAGGAAGGTGAGGGAAAGGGACTTTGTGGGGTGTGTGCGTGTGCTTGCAGCCCGTTCCTCTAGGGTGGCTCTCACAGGGAGGGTGTCAGGAAGCATCATTTTGTCTAAACTGATGTAGCCCATCACTGACCTGGCACAACGCTGCCTTCCAGGCACCCCACTGGGCTCCGTTTCAGTGCCAGCGCCCACAGATGCCAGGGACCAAAATGGAAATACGGACACCGCAGTTACCACTGCGGCCATTGGAAGCATAATCGCGGGGGCTGGCTTGGGGGAGGAGTATTTAAGCTGCATTTTGTTTCTATTCTTGCATGGCTGCATAACAATTACCCGCTCGCATGGAGCCTGTCCCCGGCTGCCCGGCGGCCGTGTCGCTCCGCGGGCCGCCCCGGCCGGGCACGCCCCGCCTTTGTTCCGCGCCCGTCCCGCACGAGCGGTGCCAGCATCCCGGCTGCCGCGGGGATGCCGGGCACTGTTCCCTCTTCCCCGCCGTTCCATTTGCATCTCAATGCCAGAACTGGCCCGAGGAGCGGGGCTCCATCTCACTCACACCAGAACAATAATTGATTTCAGGCCTGAGTAAGTCTATTGAGCTCAGGCGAGTTTCTCCAGATTGACACCGAAGTAACCAAGATCAGTTTGTGACCTCTCTGTAAGATGGAACACTATTACAAAGTATTTGCCCCTTTGCATTCATGAAGAGCCTAGGACACTGTGTCATACGCTAATATAAGGGAGCAAAAGCAAACGTAGAAGGAAGAAGTAGTTTTGAGTGTAAATCTATGATTCTGAGGCAAAATGGAACAATATTTAGGTAGAGATGAATCTCACAAACATAGTATATCTAAACTTTCGCTCCTGTGATTTCAAGATGTTTTTTCCAAAAAGTAAAAAAAAAAAAGAGTTATCCAAATTTCACTTTTCTCTTTCTCTCATAGAACTTTCTGCTTTTATATGAATGTTCTTACTTTATTTCACAGTAATGCTTTGTTTTTTATTCTAAAAATATCATTCCTTGAATATTGTATTATAACCTTGAAAATTAAATACAGCACTTTGGTAATTATTCATTCAGCTGTAGTTCTATTTCCTGTTGACAAAAACCCAACCTGAATTCTTTGTAATTTGGGATAAACTCAAAACTCCTCAAAAAGAAAGATGTGGTCCCACCTGCTGACACAGGCTTATCCTTTCTGTGGCAATAGCTAGGTCTATCCCATCCAGAACTTTTCCTGTGTTGCATTGCCTTCAACCACAATGGCACAGAAGAGGTTCCCGAGTCTTCCTGAGAACGGTACAGCACATCCACCTGAAACTCCAGGGCTTGCTAGACTATTACTTGCCTATGTAGAAATAGCAGGAAAAATATCAGAAAACCAAAATCTGTAATTGGTTTGGAAAGACTGGCTGTAGTAGTCCAGTTCAGCACCAGTGACAGTAAGAGCCAACACCTTTAGCCTTCCACCAGGCAAAAGAGGCAAAGTCCTGCATCAGATCACTCCAGGCCCAGCTGTTGAGCATGCCTGCAACAGGAGATGGGTGGATGAAACATATGGAATTGTTTGTCTGCTGGCCTACACACAGGCTGCCCTCCCTTTTGCAGTTTGTCAGCTTTTCTCATTTCCGTCCTCTGTCCTGCTGTTACTCACTTCTGTGACAACCTCTTCTAGAGATGCTGGCAAATGACAAACATGGCAAGGAAATATAATGGGTAACTTTATTCCTTATATATGCATAGCTTCATAATCATTAAGAAGAAAACAAATTTCTTGGCAGAGTGGAATTAAAGACAGATCAACAAAGTTAAAACCAGTTCTACAAAGCTCTGTCTTTCTGCTGCCTTTCACTCACTTTTTCCCTGTATTCATTATTTTATTATTGAGCTTCTCATAGAGCAGTAAGGTCAAGACAGTGAGCCCAGCTGCTGGCTACTAGCTGAGACTGAGCCTTTGAGGTGGAGAGTGGGACCTGACATTACTGTATATTTTACTGAAGTCTTTTTAAGGCACCAAGTTTTTCTAGCTAGTAAATAAAAAGAGATAATCATTCTTTTCAAAGAATGGACATTTTCCACACTCCCAGAGGTTCTTACAAGCTGTCTGAAGCATAATTCAGACAGCACTTGAGAAGCATTGACTTCCTAAAATCCTCACCATCCCTGCAGAGGTGCTTTGGTCCAATTTTAAATAGATATTTAATTTCCTGTTTTTGTTCAGCTTTAAGAAGCTACTCATTTCAGTGCATCTTCTTTGGCAAATCCCAGAATAAAAAGAAATGTTGCAACTGCACGAGTCAAAGCTCTTTGAAGAGAAGGTATTGTAAAATTATCTCTGCGTTCTTTTTATACCATAAAAGTGCTGACAGCACTTTGATGTGGAAAGGATGAGATACAGTAATCTGAGGGGCTGCTATGAAAGGAATGACATGCTTTAAGCTGGAACTGCACAGAGAAACACACAGTAATGACAGCTTCACACAACATCCAATTTGATTCTTTCTTTGCACCACAGTGAATCTTTAAACCACATCCACCTGCTAATGAGCAGGGAGGCTTCTGAGCAGAGGTCACCTTTCTCCCACTTCTGTAAAATTAACTCCACCCCACTTATAAAACCATCCATTATCACCTTCTCTTCCACAACATTTTGTCTTTGGTGAGTTTGCTGCAACATAGAAATCAAATCAAGAATGGGAAAAATTAGTGCCTGTTTTTGCAATTGCAATTACTTCTAATTCTTAAGTAGGAATTACTTATCTATAGATGGGGACATTAATTACAAATGTTCCTGGAAGAAAGGAGACTTCTTCCTCTCCACCCTCTGCCCCAAACCCAAGTAATTAACAAATGCAAAGCTGGAATTCTGGAGTTTCAAGCAGGAGTAACATTATATCTGTGCTTGCAGATCATTGCTGAACCAGCAGTGCCTGGCTGTGTGGGACCACGTTTTGGTATTGCCAACTCAGGTTTGGAAAGGTTGGCTAAAATTGGTGAGCGCAAGAAATATCAAGAGCAGAATTATTTTCTGTACAGAGAAATGTCATACTCACTCCAACACCTATTCAAGGTTCATATTTGTCTGGGTTAAAGCTAAAAAGAGTAAATTTCCAGATTTAAGGTTCAGATCACTTCA
Organism: Eopsaltria australis; assembly: GCA_034509425.1. Taxonomy (NCBI): domain Eukaryota; kingdom Metazoa; phylum Chordata; class Aves; order Passeriformes; family Petroicidae; genus Eopsaltria; species Eopsaltria australis. The sequence continues at coordinate 6,156,803 of JAVTVJ010000030.1, forward strand.
GGTTACCATAAAAATCTGCCTCTCTGAGTTTTAGAGGCTATACACTATTATTTTTGTGCATACTTCATGTATTTGAGCAGAATACCTAACAGGCTTAGTATTTTTATTTTTATGACTCTGCTGTAACTAAAGCTGTTCCTTGTTTATTCTCTCTTTGTTCTTGCTCACTTCATGCTATCTTTCTTCTCTGTTTATGCACACACTCACAAACAAACAGTGCTTCCTGCTGCCTCCTGGACCACTGCCAACTGTCCTGATGTCAACCGGCAAAGGACAAAAGCTGCCCTGCACAAAGACCTCTGCGGAGAAGTGACACTCTGCAGCCTCCTCCCTTTCTTCAGAGTGCCAGCAAAGATAGCAGAGCTGTCCAAACTGGAACCATTTGAGGAATTCAGTCATTTAGTTAACTTCCTATTATTGGGTATAAAATAAGAAAACCAAAATAAACTGTCTTTCAACCGTTCTTCAAACCAACACCTCTGGTTGCAATGCTGGGCAGAGTTTTTATGTTCAGAGATTAATATACTGATGAATGGTCAACTTAATTCTCTAAAACTGCCCCTTCCTGAACAAAAAGCTCTTGGGGGCACTGTTTCATTACAAGAATAAGAGAAAAAGCTGAGAAGAATAAGATGCTTCTGTTCTCAGAATTTAATTTCCCACAATGGTACACAGTGATACTGTTGAGAATGGCACATAAGTGACAGAACTACTGTTAGTAAATTTTGGTACTATGAAAACTCCTCAGTGTCAAAATTAATCACTGCATTCAAGGTAATTCATAACTGGAGCTGAGAAGCAGTGTAACAATACATTAGGGAACTTGCATAAGGACTTCCAGAAGTAACAGCACATTAAATCCATAGGTAGGAGGTGGGGGAAAAATCCATACTGTTGCTAAGAACACATAAGGTAGAAAACAACAAAAGCTATTGGATTAGGTAGGGAAAAAAATAAGAAAACATTTTAATTACTACAGGATCTGTGTCTAAATGAAGAAATTCTAAAAATAATTAACAAAACTATTTTTCCTAATAATTCTCATACAAATAACTTACCTATGGTCCAATGCTTGAAAAAACCACAACAAAATCCCAAATCCTCTAATCCTTACTAAAATACACTGGCAAGAATACACACATAAAAAGAAAAAAAAATCAGGTTTTCTGGAAGTGTTCATATCAAAAAAAACAGACTACTTTCAAAGATTAAGGTTATATCAGATGAGAATTTTTTTATTTGGTTCTGTAGTTTAAACCCAGTTTAAAGCTAAATCATCCAAGGAACAGTTAAGGAACACCTTTTTTAAAACTAAGTCACTTGATGCTTTTTGACCTGTGGTCTTTTTTAGGACTACTGAGTCTTAAATGTACTGGATCAGGTGGGTATTTGTGCTTATTTTCAGTTGAGTCGATTGAGGAGCCTGCCTGTCCTTGCTTTAACCTACTTTCCCTGCTGAAGTCATTTTGCCTCATAAGCCCCATGGAGATTTGAGAGGCAAAGCCAGTTTATTCCTACAGTGGTCCCACTTTGTTCAGAAATATTGCCAAAGGCTCATTTGGAAACCCTTCTCACAGGAAATAGGAACATTTGGTACTTTGCAAAAACCGTAAGGACTCAACTCAAAATAGAAAGGTACTGTTAGCAACCATAAGAGGAGTGTACTGCTTCCCTTCAAATATAACATCTGAGGAGAAATCAGCTTAAAAACAAACAAAAATAATTAATATTCATCAGGGATTCACACATGGGGTGACTCTAGGCATTAACTACTGATTGTTTGATAGTTATTATTCATAATACATTGTAATATATTCTGTTTCTGATGTGGAGTTTACCACACATTCTGTAGCAGAGTTAAAGAAAAACACTATTTTTGAGTGTACTTTCCATGTTGTATTTTATGTCTTAAAATGTAGAAGTCTTCTCACCATGATGAAAAAGGATGGAATGGTCACAATTACATATTTTGGAAAAAAATCTCCATTTTTTTTAAATTTGTAAAAAATCTGTGTGTTGCTATGCTGGAATACCTCCTGTGCAGCAGGACATAGAGGTGACAGATGGAGGGTGCCACCTGTACCCAGACAGGGTTTTTATGAGCACTCTTCATGATCACTTGGTACCTTCACAAGGGAACAGTGTCATTATTTTATGTGATCCCTCCAGTGAAGATAAAATCTCTGTCCAGAAGGACTCTGGGGAAGAAGACCATCTTTTGACAGTGTTCAACTGCACTCATGGTGTCCCCAGAAGCTTTGTGAAGTAAATATTTCACCACAATTAGGACAACAAAGATGTATAACCATTCCAGTACTGGGGTGGCTGAATTTCCTGCCCTGGGTAGCTGAGAGGGAACTGTGCATGGCCATGGTGGTGTAGGAAGGAAAATGCTTGGGATTAGAATTTACCCTTAAAATAAAAAAAACTATAAATCTCTTCCTTGAGTGCAGTGGGCCCTTCAGATCACCCATGTCATCATACAGACTGTTTCTATTTAGACCATACAGCAAATTTGTTCTAGTATTTCTATCAATAGCTTATATATTTAGTTATTTATTTATTACTTATAGGAATTCTTCATCAAAACAATAATGCAATTAATTTAGCATTACTCCATTAGCTGTGCCTTGGTGCTTGCAGATCTTCTGATCTGCAGACCATAATGATAACTAAATCATCAAATAACAATAAATTAATCTTGCTCCTCAAGCTGCAGTGTCCCAGCCCTTTGGAGAAGTACAGCCATATGCCATAGGAAAAACAGTGCCCATTTCTAACACTAGCAGCACCAAGATACAAATCACATCACAGGCAGTCAGAGTTAATTAAGTCAGGCACCTACTGTTTGCCTATAGTTTGCAATAGCTATTAATTTGAAAGTCTGCTGTAGTGCTAAGAAGAGATAATTAACTAATGCAGCATTTTGTGACATGATGAACGCATTCCTAAAGGAGCTTGTTATGGTGACTTTTTCAGGATAACGCTGCTCTCAGTAAAATTTTAGACAATGTACTACAGCAGTTTAAAGGGGAAAAAATGCTAACAGTTCTGTCTTAGACAAAGTGAAAAAGGTCAGGAGCTCTTACCATTGATTATACAGCATGCAGAACCACACAGCCGTTAAAACTATCAAAGGAGCATTTGTTTTTGTTATTTTGAACAACTAATTTTGGCAGTTGCTGTGATTTTTTCTTTTATCTATAGTATACACATTTTTAAACATCACAGAAACTCTGTATTTTGTTTAAAATCATATTGAATTACATACATGGTGTCACTATCACTCCAAAGGAATTGCTTTTATCTATTCTGTGCATCTGCCTTATTGACTGCAGTACCTTCTTTTCTTGATTGACCTGCTCACTCTTCCATTTCACACCACTGGAAGACTCTTTGATCTAGGGGAAAAAAGAGACAGTCCTCTGAGTAGGCTAAGAAACAATTCCTATTATTTGAAATAGGATTGAAAAGATTGAAATGAGAGACAGGAGACAGTGTGCAGGCTCTGCCAGGATTTGGACCAGCTACATGCACAAATCAGGTAAGAACCTTGGATCACTTTCACCCTGAACACAAATGTTGATCTCATGTAGTGAAGAGCTGCTCTTTAATAGAACTAAAATGTATCACTTCCGAGAAAATAACAGTGGCATCCGGTTTTGAACAATACCTAACAGTTACTGCAACACTAGTTGGCTGTTATAGAGGAATTAAGTATTTTACTATAAATATGCTTAAGGTTATAACTTGTTACTTTTCTTGTTACTGTACTCTCTTGCCTTTATTGTTTTAAATATGTTACTATTCTGTACGTAGTAAAGCTCCCTGTAAAATACTTCAGGTCTTCCCAGTGTTGTTATTCTGTTTCATTGCTGAAAAAAACGTTTTCCACCAACCCTCTGCATTTTTAAATCTGTTGTAATTAACTCACAGAGCTGGATATCCTGCAAGATCCAGGAACTCCAAAGGGTTCTCAATGTCCTGCCAACATCTAGACGTTCTGACATCAGAACCATAAGAATTACCAAGAAACCAAAGAAATTCAGAAGAATTCATGAATATGCTGGTTGTGGAACCTATATATAAGGCAACCTATATATAGTCAGGTCCTTTCCATGCATTATGACATTTCATCTACCCACCGTGTGTTTGTGCTCATCTGAGATCCTTTGGGAGCTCTGGTCAGACAGCACCTTTCCCTCTGCATTGTTGAAGAGATGAAAGATGAGCACAACACCCAAATGTCAGCTCACCAGTGAGAAGCAGCTACGCTAACTTGTCCTTCAGCTCAAGATGTGAGTGGCTGCTTCTGCTCAATGACATCAGCATACAAATGCAGGAGGAAGATGACAAAAAGAACAGGACACTATATTTTCTTTCTTTTATTTTTTTTTCTTTTACTGAATCATGCATTATTGTGATACAATCACCAAGTTAGTGCAGGAAGGCAAAGTGCATTCATTAGCCTGTCCTCTGGTTTCTGGGCACAAACACACCTTCCAGCACTCAGCATCATGACCCCACCACGGGGCTCTACTGTCCTAGCTCTGCAGAACAGTAGAGACACATTTTTCTTTAAAGGTCAGAAGATCTAAAAATACTTCATAGAGGGGAAAAAAAATCAGCAGAAAGGAGCAAAAACAAAACTGAAAGGGGTTTAGTTGCTAAAAGAGGATTTTAGTTGCTAAATAAGCTAAAGCTGCCAAATGATGACACAGCTCAATTAATGGTATAGCCTTGAAATTTTAGGCAGATATTGTAACTTCAGGGGGCCGGAGGTAGACTGACACCTTGGCTTGATGAACTCTCAGAACTGTGGAAAAGAAGCAGCATTTTTCTGCAGTGTGTAAGGACAAAATGAAACTAAGGACATGAAAACACCAATTCAGAGCCCAGAGTGACCTGTACCTGTAGCACTACCTCTGCTCCACTCCATACCACTAAGTAGGAATGGCTTCAAACAAACATAAAACCATTAATAACATTGACAAGCAATGTAAAAATATTACTAATTTTTGCCAATCTGCATTCACCGTACCTTCCTTTTTTCTGAACAATATGCTTAGTCTGTATATTAATTTAAGGTTAGAAGATGCTTGAAGGGACAAGAATTGTTTCCAGTTCCAGAAGCTGGTTGGAGAAGAGCATTGTCATAAAACTGAAAGAAGGGAGATTTTAGCACACAAACTAGGAAGTGCTTTAAACAGTAGCTGGGTGGATTTTTTCACTACTATGAGAAGCAGCTGAAAGACTGTCATTAAAAATAATAGCAAACATATGTGATGTGTTCTCACACAGAGGAAATTGTGTGGAAGTTCCACATATGATCATCCCTACCACTGGGCTCGTGGGGACAGCTTCACTTTGATGAGGTTTCAAGACACATGAGGAGTCTGCTGGTGTTTCTTTGGGAAAAACAAATTTTCTGATGGAATGTGATGAGTGTCACCCATTTGAGGTACCAAAAAGAGATGTTTCTTAGTATTGTAAAGCCATGATCTTCCAGCAGTTACTAAAGAGCAACAGTGAGGGGACTGCAGAGCACAGATATTAGATCCTTCTGAAACAATGGTGTTTATGTGATCTCCCTCTCTCCCACATGTTGCTCTTTAACACTCTGCATGGGAGATAACTCCTGCCACAAAAAGGTTGCAGTAGGGATTGCACGTCCCTAACCCACTCTGCTACTGGACAAGTTCAGTTGTGTTGTCTCCAGCCTCCTTTGCTGGCTCAGCTCACTTGTCTGACCTTAAACTGAAACTGCAGAGGATGAGATTTCACATCTCAGCTGATGTGTGGAGTAATATCCCACAGCTGGCACATTGCAACAGCTATCTGGAAACAAATTTTGAGCCTTGCACAAGATTTTAATTGTACAGCATGCTAAAGGTCACATTGATTAACTTGGAGGGGAATTAGCTGTGTATAAATTCCTTACTTCTAATAAAGAAGGCAGGGAAACCATCACTCTGAGATTAATTAATAAAGCAATAGCAAGTGCAAAGACTCAGCTATCAGGATAAGATATTGGAGCAGCTATCACTGTTTTTCGAGAAGTATTAGGTACTTCTGGTGAGCTTCTACATGCAAGCTTTTATTGCTCACTTGTGGAAGACTGGGAGCTGATGGAGCTGCAGCTGCTTATGCCAGCAGAGGCTCCAGCCCAGGGAGTGCATCATGTGGATGGTTTTTAACTCAAATCATTTCAAGCACAATGACAAAAACTGCCATGGGAAAACAACACAACTAAAACTATGCTTCCTGTGGCTTACTAATGGACTATTCCTGCACAACATTAAGCTGATGAATGTGAATTTGTTGGATGCGTTACCCTTTCTCCCTTTGTGCAGGTTTCAAAGATTGTAATTATGTTTGGTTTAATTACTATTAGTCTCAACTGAATTGTCAGTTCTTTCAGTATTTTCAGTGTGTAAAAATTTGTATTTAAAATTTGTCTTATCTGAAGGCAAACATCTCATGTTGGTTCAATTTTGTATGAATTGGGTGTTTTTGTATTTCAAGGTCTGATCATCATGTTTACTTAAAAAAGAAGAAGCATTCTTTGTTGATTATTGCTGTTCTAAATACACATAAAGCCACTCACCATGAGTTAATTCTTGTGCGGCTTTGTCTTTGGATTTTTTTTTTCCAGACTCTATAATCATGCTCCATTCCAATTGTAATTTACTTCAGACTGAGACAGAAATAAGACATCCTTACCACCTCTTACACTTCCAGAGTAGCTGCATGGCTCCTGCTGGGTGATCAGGATTGCTTCAGTTGGATGCTTCACCTGAGTGCCTTCCAGGCAATTAAGGAGTCCCACATGCTGAGCAAGAAGCTGTGGAAGACACGCCAAGCAAGAGAATGTGCCTCAATCCCTCCTGCTCTTTAGAAGTCAGAACCCACAGTCACAGCTCTACTTCAGACTCTGTACATTTGGGATCTTCAGTGCAGTAGATTCAAAAAGGTGGATCTGGATACTCAACCTGCACTGCATCCCCTTTAAAGCATTCACTTGGGAAGTGTGGGCTTTATCTTCTCACAGAAATAACACTTGCATCTCTTAAAGCATTTTGCCAAGCCACAAACCTATACCCAGTATAAGAAGGCATTGTTCCTTCAACTTGATGACAAATAAAATCTAAGTGTGACCCACTGCAGAAAGGGGACTGTGAGATGAGCAGAGCAGAGAAGAAATGAGCAGAAGGGACCTTCACTCCATAATCCAATAGTAAAAGCATTAACTTAGGAAAGGAGAAAAGGGAAACCTCACTTCGCTGCTTCTATTCAGCATTAAAATGCCCTTTCCCTTGCTCAGTGAATCCCATTGCCCCAGCCCCTCCTCTGCTTTCCACATGCAAGAAGAGAACTGAAGAATGCAATTGAAGTCACCCCACACTTTTCAGCCACTTTTAAATCACAAACATGTTTCTCAGAGGTTATCAGTTGTCCCCTGGTGGAGGCACCTCAAAACTGATCTTTATATTTCCCATCCCTGTCCTCAGGCTCCCTCTGAGGGGAAGCTCAGCTGTCCATGTTCTGTTTCTCCCAGGGCATTTGGAGGGACAGGCTGAGGGATGGTTCGTGTGCCATCAGCCACAGGATGTCCCTCTCAGGAGATGCTGCTGCCACACTGATGCCATATGCCTTTTTATTTCATGACACCTGTTCGCACAGCATGAGGCAGGAAAAAGATTACTTTCACAGCAGAATGGGAAATCATAGAGCGTTCTCAGGCAGACAGTGGGTTCAGGGAATATCTTGTGAAAGCATTTAACAAATCATGTTGTCAGAATGTGTACAACTGTCCAAATACACACTGGTTCCAGTCTCCTGTGTAAGCACCACATTTGCAAATCATTAAGCCAAAGAAATCAAATCCTGTAGCTAAAAGTTATAAGCAGAAAAAAAAAAAAATCATGCACTTTTTCTGGTTATTGTTACTTAACATAGCCTATCCCCATGTTGGCTTTGACCAGGGTGTGTTTTGCTTCATTGGTTATTCTGCTTAGTATTGCAACATAAATGAGAAAGTTTGCTCTTATGAATTTGTAAATAAAAATAACTATTCTCTCCTGAGTGCAGAATATTTATATCTGTTACAATAGACAACGTTACAATGGCATTGCTGGCCTTTGAGAAGTTTGAGAACAGGTTTGTTCTCATTCTGTAAATGCTTCAAGTGCTGGGGAGCATGAACTTGTACATCAGCTAAAAGTGATGTGGTTCTGAGTTAAAATGCTGCATAGCACAATCACAGTCATGACCTGATGCTCCTTTTCTCTTACTCTTCTGAGATCACAGTGACAGGAGAGCAAGATCTTCAGTTTAAATCCTGGGGACTAAGTCTTCAGCTGCTGCACCACATTGACCGGATCTGTCCAATCATGAATGTCCTCTCCCCACTGTGCTGTGATTTCTTTTTGGACAGTGAGGATTTGAGCCTGTGCTAATTGCTGCAATGAAAGCAGTATTACAGGTGTGACACGATGTGACAAAACACAAGTACTCTAATGCTCAGGACATAATAAATAACTTGATTTAACAACCTACAAAAAGAAAGAAAAAACTTGTGGCATTTTCCAACTTTGAGAAAGTTCCACTGCCGTCTTCGTCCCCCCAACAAGGACCATGTCCTATCAGCTGTGCAGGCACAGGACCTGCACAGGGACAGCAGAGCCACACAGCTCCACTGCAGATGGCCCTGCAGGCACCATCTGCCCCTCAGCTGAGTTAATGCCTTCCTAACCCTGATCTGCGGTGCCCTGCAAGAGTTCATTTTCATTTATCTCACAAGAACTGAAAATGAACCACAAGGATTTTAAGACCTTACATAGCAATTTTTTTATCCCCTCCCTATGCATTTAATTACTTCCCAAAATCCAAACACATTTGTGCCTATAATGAGCCAGACGCTCTCTGTTAGCCTGGATCGATGGTGCTGAATCACTTCAAACTTTCCGAGGTGAGAAAGACCCCTGTAACACGCAGGTGTCCCAACAGCATGGCAGCGCTCAACACGCTGCAGTGTCTGCTGTCTCCGGCACACATCTGCAGCTCTGTGTAGCCCACGGTGTGAGCGGCACAAGCGTGTGCCCAGCCGCTGCTCAAGGGCAGGATTATTCGACTCGCTCCTGTTCCCAGCGGTGCTTTCAGCAGCTCCGCACCCCTCAGCGAGGCCGCTGACTGCTCGCGGGCTGCTACACGTACTTCTGACGGGAACCCTGTGCGCTGGGGACGAGCGGGGTGTTTCTTCCCGGGGATGCTCGGTGCGAGGAGCATTGACCCCAGATCAGCCGAGACCGAGCTGTCATCATTGAACAGCCCGGCGGACGCGCTCATTTTAAACAGGGGCCGGGCGGGGCTCGGTGCGCGCTCCCGCCCACAACATGGCTGCGGGGGCGGGGCCGGCCGCGCGCTCACCCCGCGCCGCCGGAAGTGACGTGTTCGGTCCGTGCGCGGCGGCGGCAGCGGCGGAAGGTGCGGGCCGGGGGCGTGCGGGGCTCGGCGGGGCACGGAGCTCTCGGGGACGCGGGTCACAGCGGGGCTCGGCAGGGAACGGAGCTCTCCGGGGCGGGGGGCTCGGCGGGGCTCCCCTTTCCGCCCTTCCCGTGGTATCCTGGGGAGCCCCCGAGTGCGCTCCCGGGTCGGGTGGTCGCGGCCTCCCCGCCGTGGCGGCGCTCAGCGGGCCCGGAGGCCGCGGGCCGGGCGGTGACGCGGCCCCGCCGACAGCGCGGCGGGCGGGCCCGGGCCCGTGCCGGGAGCAGAGCGGCGGGGTCCGTACGTGGGCAGGGCCCCAGCCGCGGCCTGGCCGCTCGCTCGGGGCCGGCTGTGCCGGGGAGCTCCCGGCTGCTCTTTGCAGCCGCTGTGTGACCGCAGGAAATCGGAGCAGACCCGTGCGGTTTGGTTTAAGGACTTGTGTAAGCATTAAAGACCAAAATAAAGGTGCGTGTTCCGGCACCGTGTGCAGTCGAAAGTTTTTGATTGTCTTCTGTGTGTTACAGGTGAAATGGTTTTCATATGCTGAACTCCAGCTTGGATTGCCTCATTGCTGCACGTTGGGAAAAAGCAGGAAGTCAAAATGAAGAGCAGGGTGACACAAGTAAATGTAAGTGTTCCTAAACCTAAATTGTAGGATTTGATCACTCTCGTGTTACTGGTAATTAGGTTTGTAGTTGATATTATGTTAAATAAAACTTCCTGAGTGCAAAGCAAGTAATGTCTGTAACTGACAGCAACTGTGTGCAAGTTAAATACTACTGGGAGTCAGTGAATTACAGCTGTTTCTAGCTCCTATTCTAACAATGAAAGTCCTGAATATATTGTCCTATAATATTGCTATAATTCATCAAAACTGACTGAATGGCAGTGCCTCAACAGCAAATGTAAGAATGTAGAGGAATGGAATGAGATTTTGAAGAATTTAACCGATCTTAAAAGATAAAGAGACAATAAGTAGCAGTTAATTTGACCACTATATGTCATACTATTCATGTTAAAGCTTTTTCTTCTAAAAGCTATGTGGCCTGTTTCTGAGTGGATGGGAGTGATTTTTTGGGAATGCAGGAAGAGAAAAATTAGAAATGCTGTGTTTGTAAAGTACACCAGGTTTGGGACACATTAGCAGAGCAGTACTGTTGTGATACACTCCCTCAAATCTGTGGTACTTCTGTGCCTGTTTTTCCAGAGTTGGACCCTGCATAGGCTTCTTCACTCTTTTAGATCTGACTTCAGTGGCTTTTAGTCGGGATGCTTGAGGGGTAGTTTAATACCTTCTGTTTTCCCAGTCTGGTACTGCTCCCTCATCTGTCAAAATAAGCCAGTTAACAAAAGCACACTGTTTGGACACTTTCAGTTCATCATTTTGATGAATATGGACAGAAAGAGGACTAACTTCTGGCAAAAAACGTGGTCACAAAGAGCTTAGGATGGCAAGTTCTTCAGCAAACATAGCTGCTTTTGCAAGGAGATGTGATAAATGGCAAACACAGAAACAGCCATGACGTTGTTTTATTTCTGTGAACACTTGTCTTCTTGGTTCTGCTTAGGCAGAGATGATATAGAACCCATGAGAAGGGATCATCCTAAAAAGACCCACTCCCTTCTTGCCATCTGTCGATAGGATTTAAATACAGGAACTATTCTGTGTTATTCAAAGACTTTTGTTATCACTTTCTTGGAAGCTTAGGATACAGACTGGTATTGTATTACTGGGGAAAAAAACAACTTAAGGACTTTTCTTACCCTTGAATGAATTCAGTGATCTGCTGTGTGGTGTAATGAGCATTGAAAGGGGAAGAAAACCTTGGTGAATATGTGAATTTCTTGTACTATCTCTGCTGTGAAAGATAATGTGGATCTAAAATTAAGCAGTCAGGTGGGCATAACTTTTATAGGGATGCATGCTCCCAGTGGACAATGCAATGCCCTTGTTTCCTGTCATTGTCTTGATGCAGGCAAGAGAATGGCGGGTCTAATTTTAGCACATTGTTTGAAGTGCACCCTAGGAAAGGCAATATTCAGGATATATTATAGTGGCCTCAAAAATGTAGTTATTTATTTGCTGATATATACACCCACCAGTGAAGTTTTTGGAGCTAACAGCTGCCCTGCTCTTTATGGAGGAGGTGTCATTGTATTCCAGTCACCCAGAGTTTTAACTGTTTTTTTTGGTGGGGCCAGAACTGGTGTGCCAGCGTGGAGAGGGTACTGCCTCAATGAACGAGCTGAGTTTTGCTGCAGGGAGTTCCATCAGAGTGCATGAGGAAATGCTTGTGTTGAGTTTCTGCATCAGCTGAGGTGTTCCCTGTTTCACAGTTAATCCCTATGTGACATAATGAGATTGTGGTTCTGAAAAATCATAAATAATATTTTAAAGGAAGAAATGATCCTTGCAGTGAAAGTACTGAGGTTACAAATGCCACTGCTTGACTCTACCAAAGTTGTTTAGAACCACCATAATGAATATCTTTCTATGTTTGTTGTAGATGCTGATTTTTATATGACTCCATACTTCTAAATGTCATGGTTCAGCCCATGGAATTTGGTGTGAACTGTTGAAGTGTGCATCACTTAAACACTCCTGCAAATCTGCCAAGTAGATCAGTGCAACTCAGATGTTTATAATGTATGCAGCTAGGGATGACTCATGAGAAAATAAATTGTAGTTAGTAAAAGGGGGGAACATAAGGAAAAATTACTCAATAAAGGGGATTTCTAGGAGAGAAGAAAGGCACTCTTTAAACAAGAAGTGGTGGAATTCTTTTCCTGTTATTGCATGTGATGCAACAAAGTGAAATGGCATCTGAAAGAAGGAAGCAGGAAGGGCAGACCAGTGGTTCATCTATGCTAGTCTCCAGCAGTAATTAATGGTAGATGCGTTGGAAGGTTTAGGAATAGGGCAAATATAAAAGTACTTGCCCACATACACTCCCACTCTCTACCTGTTTGCAGCTTCCTGAGCTGGATACAGTTTTTTGGTAGCCCATGGGGATTTTTCTTAAGGGTTTGTTCAGTGTCTTGAACCCATCTGCAGCCTCCTGTAGCAGGGTGTCCAGCTGCTTAACTGCTTGTTCCTAGAGGACCAGGAACCTCTCCTTGTCCTATCTGACTGCCATCAGCTTTCCTTGATGGCCCTCCTTGTAAATGAATGGGGACTGAAGGAAGGCATTGTATGCTTTGATCTGAAGGTAGGTGATCACAGTCATGTCAGGACTTGATTGTTTTTATTTCTCTTTCCTTAAAGCATGGTTCCAGTCACGAAAGAAGGGAAAACCACAGTTCCCGACATGGAAGCTTGTCTCCAGAGGACAGGTAGAATGACTGGTTTCTGCATCCTTCAATTCTATATATAGAATTCACATAGTGATTTAGAGAAGTTAAAAAAAATCATCAAGTTCTGTTTCTTTTTGTACATTACCATAACTAAGTGGTAAAAAGCAAGCGTAGATTTAATAAAATATTTGAATGTCAATATGACTAATTAAATAGTTAGTAAAACTTAGCATTTAGTTAAATTATCATGAGACTTGCAAGTGGAAATTACATGCCAGCCTTTTGCTTGAAGTCACATATTGCTGATACCACAGTTATCATTTTTGGGCAAGATTGTTTCATGTTGCATGGGCAAAAGTCGGTAGAAACAAATGAATATGTGTGTTCCAAAGAATACAAGCTGCTGAATTTACCATTGGTATTTGATGTTATTACTGTTAAGCATTTAATTTCAAATTCTAGGAGCTTTCTTTTACAGTGCTTTGATTTTTGATAATTTTTTCCTGACAAAAAATTATTGTTAAAATAGACCCTTTTATTGGAGTGACACATACTTTGAAACTCGTGTTGCAGAATTGGAACACTTCTGCATTTTAACATTATACTGCAAATAAATATTAATACCATTGCTTTTCTCAGACTCTTACTAAAAATTTTTTGTGTCTTGGGTTACGAGTAGGGATATGGAGCGTGATAGGTCTCGGTCTCCATCTCCCAGGAAGAGGAGATACTCTGATGACAGCAGATATGATGAGGAATATTCTAGACGGGAATACTATGATGACAGAAATTCAGATGGAAGGTATGAAGCCCTTTCTTAATCTGTAATAAAATATTTCTTTTTAAAGAACAAAATGTGAAAGCTTTTCACATACACTTGAGTGTTTAGTGGGTGGTTTTTTTTCATTTTAGAAGGATGGAAAGGGGGAGAGATAGACACTATGAAGATAAACACTATGAGAGATGGGAAGACAGAGAATATGACCGAAGGAAGAGAAGATACTCCTCACCTGACCGGAGGAGTCCAGAGAGGTCGACAGGCCAGAGCTCACTTGCTCATGATGAGACCGCCTCAAAGAAGAAGAAAGAAGAAGTGGATCCAATCCTCACTCGCACAGGTGGTGCATATATTCCCCCTGCCAAGCTCAGGATGATGCAAGAGCAAATCACTGATAAAAATAGGTGAGTTCAAAGTTACATATTAGTTTTTTTGCTGCAGGTAAAATGGTTAAGGTGTTCAGAGAATGTTGTGAAAAATGGGATCCATTAAGGGTGGTGATCATTGTTCTGAAGGTATATCTTTATCAGAAGAGAAGTAAGAGAGTCAGATTAAAACTGTACCTGCTTCTGCTGCAAAGTGTAAGTGAAAAAGTAAAGTAAGATACAAAATGTAGCTAGGATTTTTTGGGAACATCTTAGGAAACAGAACGTACTACAGTTAGGAACAGAACATATCTGCAGAGAATTACACTTTGGTTTGTCATGTTGGTTCAATGACTTTGTAGTGATTGAATGTATATTGTGAACAAGTCTTCACATCTGTCCAGTGAATATTTTTTTATTTATTTTACTAATCAAATGGAAGTGTGAATGTATGCTGTACATATGTATGAATTTACTCAGTGCAACTTCAAATTTATACATCAATAATTTGTGATATTTTGAAATAGCTTGGCATATCAGAGGATGAGTTGGGAAGCCTTGAAGAAGTCCATCAATGGTCTTGTCAATAAAGTGAACGTTTCTAATATAGAAAACATCATTCATGAGCTCCTTCAGGAGAATATTGTTCGGGGAAGGTAAGTCTTAGTATCTTAAAATAATTCTTCTGCTTTTCTGGTACATGTACACTGTTCATGTGTTCACAATTGTGTGCTAAGTGTAGTGTAGGGGTGTTAGTCAGATTTTAGTATTCAGAATAGTCCCTTACTTGGGAAAGGGATTGTGTGCTTGGTGGAATAAAAGAGTGCAACAGATGGTGTATATTTCCTTTTCTTAAGATTTTCCCAATGCATTTTACTTGAGTGGCTTGTAATTTACAGTTGTCATTGTGTATTTATTTTTGTAGTGCTGGATTTCTTTTTCCTGGGACAAATAATATTGGTAGCCAGTATTTAGTAAAAGAAGTTTTACTACAGTTACCTGTTAGTCTTGTTTATTGGTGTAGTGTAAAGACTATTATGCTATTAGAGCTTGGTAGATCCAGAAATAATTCTGTTAGATTTCAAACAGATAGCAACCTTTTTTTAATCACAGATTTGTTTGAGGAGGAATGCTTTACTTTTCATGTATGTTATATCTGATGGGAAGATGAGAGTCATATGACTAGCATAAAAATAAGAGAATTAAGTAGATAAAATAAAATTTAGAGAGTGGGCAAATAGTTCCTGACTGCAATTTCTGTTAAGAGTAATAATGGAGTTTCAGGCTTTTGTGGGGGTGCTTTCTACTTGCTACATTTCATGTCCCTGAAATTTAATTTTCATACTGGTAATAGTATTTTAGTTTACAAATAAGTTTATTGAATGTTTTCAGAATACACTTCTCTGTGGAAGTTTTTGTGTATGGTTTGTAAATGTCAAAATAATGTAGATGGGACATGGCACCATTTCTCTCCTTCTTACAGTTAGTTCTGTACTTCCAAACTTGCACAAAGGTGCATTTAAAAGTAATGACACGAACTTTTACCTGTCTCTCAGGTCCTTTTCTGAGGCTTTAAGTAGAGGGTAAATAAAAACTGAAACAGAGAGGTTTCCATTCGTAAGCAAGAAGTAACTAATTTCAAAATGGAAATATTCTGATTCTGTGCACTAGTATAAAATGAGTCCTATTCCATTTGTCAGTGCCAAAGTAAATAGGAATAAGGTCCCTATGCATTATATATTTCGTATTCTATAGGAAGTTTTTTTAGGATTTCAGTAGACCACAAGGAAGATAGATTTGGGTATCAATGTGTGCTTTGAAGATTCACATTTGGAGGTGTTTTGTTTTTATCCTCAGCCACATGTAGTTGAGTAATACATAAAAGTAAAATTCTGTGTGCTCCTAAAAGCAAAATTGAGAGGGGGGGAAGCAAGTCTCTGATTCTTTTCAGACTTTCTTGATAATAAGTGTAAGAGAGATCATTTGAATAATAAAAGAACTATTATCTCATGAGTCCTTTGTTAACATTCATTTAGGCTCTAAGTAGAGCCTAAATCAGAATAAGTTCAGATTAAAAACGGGATAATTGCTGGATACAAGATGACTTTTTGCATGCTTAGCATTTATAAGTATAGTTCTAATATGAACAATATTTAGTAAAAGGTAAGGTATCAGTTTAAGAACTTTTCAGTTCAGACAGATTTGTGCAACACATCTTGCAAAATACCATTTGTGGCTTTTTAAACCATGGTTTGAAAACGATCATCTGGTTTCTTCCAGCTATTCCAACTGCATGGCACTATTTCATGTGGTAAGTACTGAATAAAAACATTACATGCCTTATTACCAGAAAAGTCTTTAAAACTTACCTATTTTTACAGGGGATTGCTGTCCAGGTCCATTTTGCAAGCTCAGAGCGCCTCTCCGATTTTTACTCACGTTTATGCAGCTCTTGTGGCAATTATCAATTCAAAGTTTCCAAATATTGGTGAATTGATCCTCAAGAGGCTGATACTGAATTTTCGCAAAGGGTATCGCAGAAATGACAAGGTATGTAAAATGTAAAGGAGCAACGTGCTGAAATGTGGAATTCTGCTGTGTAACTGTGTCAGGTGTATTCAAAGGAACACAGCCAAGACCTGGGTCCAAACCAGTCTGTGGGACATCTGGTAGTATTAGAGTATCATGAGAGTTTGATAACTTATTCTGGATCGATACTGTGATAGTTTGGGGTTTTTTTGATTGGGGTGGGGGTGTTTAATTTTACTTTTTTATTTTTTCAAGTGTACAGTCGTAATTATGAACAACTACCCAAGATAGTTTCATGACTCTAATCAGATTGTGAGATGCACAAATCTGTAGTATGTCTGAGTAATGGATTTTTTCTTCTATATGTTAAAATTTCCTGGTTTATTTCTTTTGCAGCAACTCTGCCTAACATCTTCAAAATTTGTTGCACATTTGATGAATCAGAATGTGGTATGTTACTTGTTTCTACTCAATCCAAACCCTACATGGCGAATTTTTAGTTAAGACAGCAGTACCCTGAGTGAAGATTCTATGTCTGTTCTGAATGTTGCAGAAAACCTGAGTGTGGTACCCGCTTTAAGTTGTTAGGGTCTATTTAGAAAAGATATTGATAATTGCTTATGCAGTTATCACCACTTATCCTTGCACTTATGCTCCAGAGCTTCCCCAGATTTCATGTGTGTGTTTGGGCTGCTACTCAGGCATGTCTTGATGCAAAGGAAGGATCATTTGAGGCTCTGTCCCACAGGTCTTAAACAGTTTTCTTGCAAGATGTGTGTAAGCAGAACTAGACTTAGTTGTATCTAAATCAAATTTATATCTAGCTCTGTGCCACTTGTTTATGTGTCAGAAATCAGGATGCTCTGATTTAAATAATGGCAAGAAGAAGTGTGTCAGGAATGTGTTGGGACTGTTCAGCGTTTTGGGAAAGACTAAACCAATCTGAGATGTGCTATTCGCTTATATGCCTGATCCTGGAAGATCTGATTTAATTATAGATACAAGGCCCTTAGAACTGGATTATGTAATGCAAGTGCTGGTTTATTTGCGTCTTGGAAATGCATTCTATTATTTTCTTACTGGCAAAATGTTTTTCATTGCTTGCTTGTTCCCTTCAATAGCATAGTCATGCTCATTACAAAATTGGTGGAAATATTGGTGGTAAAACTGGATTTGAAATTTTGACTTCCTCTTAAATCAGCTTTGTCCCACTGCTGATGCCATATGTATGTGATTAAACTGCTGTGTTGTGGCATCCTCAAAGGCTGGCCGGGTTTGTCCTGTAAATCACTGTGATGACAGTGTAACATTGTGCATTCTGATTCTTTGCTGATATTCTTTCCACAGGCTCATGAGGTTTTATGTTTGGAAATGCTCACTTTGCTTCTTGAAAGGCCTACTGATGACAGTATTGAAGTAGCAATTGGATTTATTAAAGAGAGCGGGCTCAAATTGACAGAAGTTTCTCCTAGAGGTATTAATGGTAAGTACAGTTAGCCAAATGACCTGTCTTGGCATTTGTATTAGTAAATACGTTTCATATTTACATTTATCTCTTTTCCAAAGCCATCTTCGATCGCCTTCGGCACATCCTGCACGAATCTAAAATCGATATGCGTGTTCAGTACATGATAGAAGTCATGTTTGCTGTACGCAAGGATGGCTTCAAGGATCACCCAATCATTCCAGAGGGATTAGATCTAGTGGAAGAGGAGGATCAGTTTACTCATATGCTGCCATTGGAAGATGACTACAACCCAGAGGATGTTCTTAGTAAGTTAGAAATTGGAAGATAATTCCTTAGTTACATTCCCCACAAAAATAAATGCAAGATTAAATATTAATAGTTTTCTTCAATTTGTGTTTTAAATAAAGATTCTCTTTTATTCTAAAGATGTTTTCAAGATGGATCCGAACTTCATGGAAAATGAGGAGAAATACAAAATGCTCAAGAAAGGTAATCACAACCATTACCTGTGGCATTTCCTTATGCAGCTGTTGCTGCCAACATTTATTTAACAGTGGGTGATATTTCTATCCTATATAACTCATTCAGTTCATAGACCTTTCCTTTGTGTTCCTGCTACTTAGTGTTGTTTTTCCAACTATGTTTCTATTCACTTATGATATATCTGCTTTTTGGCCTCTTCCACATTCTGCACCTGAGGTATCCTTTCACTCTTCAGGTATTGGATCAAGGGGATTTTTGTAATGAAAGTCCTGTGCTCTATATTCCATTAATCTGGGATACTGCTCTTTCAGAAATTCTTGATGAAGGTGACACTGAATCTGAAGGAAATCAAGAAGCTGGAAGTAGTGAGGAAGATGAAGATGATGATGATGAAGAGGAGGATGAAGATGGTAAGTGTATGACTGGCACTTCATGAGCAATTAATTGATTGTAGATGAAACAGGAAAGAAAGCTTAACTTCTTAGATGTTTTGCAAAAGTGAAATATTCAAATGTCAAGGGATGTTTTCCTCTTCAGTTATTCTCAGATCTGAGTGTTCACTAGCAAACAGTATAAAAGTCTGAAAGGAACCATTCAGCACGTGCAGAAAAGGAAAAGCAACTTTGCCACATTGTTCTTGACAGTATCAGTTTCCTTTGAGAAAAACCTTGCAAACATAAGACATGAAAAAGAGCAAAATGGAAACACTTGCTTAAACTTTCTTGTGCTCTATCATATTTTTAAGTTACTTCCAAAATTAGAATGGATTTTCTTACAACTGTATCTACATCCTCTGTATCTCAGTTCAGTACAGTCCTCTGTCTTGATCTTTAGTGGAGACAACGCTTACTCATTTTCAAAGAATGTATTCAATTCCCAGGAAAAAAATGTTGGTGGATAAGCATAACTGAAATTTTTGTGCAGACTGCATGAGTTATTGAAAAGCCAGTCAAGTATTGTTCCTGTAGAATACTAGAAATGGATTTCCTTTCTAGTTTGGTGGAGTATTTCACAGTATTTTCCCAGGCTCATGAAAAGTATGAGCATTCTCATAATTTTTCATTATTTATGCTTTTACCAAACTTCAAAAGACTGAAGGAGTAGTGAATATTTTACAAATGACAGTGTTCCCAGAATGGTTTGGTTTGGAATGGATTTTTCTACACTTGCTCCAGGACTTTGCAGAATGCTGTAATGTAGACCCTACACAGAACAAGGAACTAAGAATTACCTGTTAAAATCAGAGATGCCACATAAAGCATTGTATAGCTGAATTATGCAGAAAATAGATTGCTAATGATGTTGATAAGAAATGTGAAACCTAGAGGCTGCAGTGACTAAGAAACATGAAATGTCTTTAAAAGAATTACCTTTTTAAAACTATATCTCTAAATATTTACCTTAGTCATAAGTGAAGCAAATACTGATTTTTGTATTTATTTTCCTTACTTATAAAAATAAACATTAAAAAAATACATAAATCTGAAAACAGTCCTAAGTACTTCTAGAAAAATAGTGTGCTACAGACTTAGTAAATGGTAAATAGAGCTGTCCTGAGAGATTACTGCGTGTGTCTTCCTTAATGTTTTACTCTTTACAAACCCACTTCTTTCTTTTCCAGGTCAGAAAGTTACTGTCCATGACAAAACAGAAATTAACCTGGTCTCCTTCCGTCGTACAATTTATCTTGCTATTCAGTCAAGGTAAATATAAACTATACACCTATGAGTGTAGTTGTTTTGAAATCAGTGAACTGTCATTCTCTTTCTTTTAAAATTCTGTCTTAATGTGCAATTAAAAACAAAATGTAGGAAAGTGTTCTTTATGGAGGCTGACCTGACTGTGTGAAGCAGACTGTTATCCAAATTCTCATTCTAAGATGAATCTTGTTCGTTTAAAAATGTTCAGGTAGTGGACTGGGGCTATTGCTGTGATGAGAATTTTCTGAGTGAACAGAAGTCAGTGATCTTCAGATTTTATAGCACCTTGAGAAGAATTTGAGACACACTTAGAAAGTCTGTAGTTTGTCTCCACTCTGAGATGAAGGAGTTCTGCAGTGTGGCTCTCCTTAAGCCTGTTGCCATCTGCGTTGTTCAGAAAATAAGTATGCAGATACTAACCCTGAACTGGAGTCTACTTGTGGTCATCTTGAGAATGAGCTGCCCTTGCAGTACGTGGCACAAATATTCCAAACCTGCTGGATGTAGCTTCTGTGTCACTGGGGTGAGAGGAGGGATTGATCCCTTGTGCCCGTAATACTCTGCAGGTCTGATCCCGCGTGAGGAGCGCAGTGATGTAGTTGTGGTGTTAATCATTAGACATATGAATTAATACCATACTGAGGGGTATCAAAGGTTCTTACGTTGCTCAAAGTTATTGTTGAATACTTTCTTGCCGTACTTGAATTTGTTCATCTTATACTTAGGTGGGAGAATGTACCCAGTGGTAGCTAAAAGCTTTCAGAGCAGGAGTGCAAAGAGTGTGGTATACACTGCTTTTGGAGCTTGTCTGAAGTGCTTGCATTTCAGTGTCTTTGCAAAACAAGCTCCCACTTTTCTGTTTTATTAAGTTTTGTAATATGATGTAATGGTAATAATGACTTAGATCATCTTGTTTTCAGATTGCCCACAAATGTAATCACTATGGATTAATTTTCAGAAACTCATGAAATACAAAATGTTTATTTAAAAACCCCACAGCAGCAATAAAATCCTGGCAAATCAAACAGCTGAGATACTTCAAAACTGTTGAGGTTTCAGCACCAGTGGCCAATCTTAATATAATTTTGGAATGTTTTTAGCATAGCATATATTGCACAGATAATAACTATTTTTTCTATTCAGCTTAGACTTTGAAGAATGTGCTCACAAACTGCTGAAGATGGATTTCCCTGAAAGTCAGACTGTAAGCCTTTATTCTTACTCTTCTTGTTACTAACATTATTAAGATACAGTACTGTGGTAATATCTATAAGCCTTGCTCACATTCCACAACCAGCAAGCAGATGAATGAGAGTCATTCCTTACAGCTGTTTTTCCTCAAAATTAATTTCACAACCTTTAGAGCAAATAGACTGACACACATTTCATAAGCAATTTGTCTTATGCATGTGCTCCTTTCTGTCAAGCAAACAAATGTTTGCTCATAGCCTGTTAAAAAGGTCTGTTGTTTGGACTGGTGAAACTTTTGTCCTATGACAAGAATACAGCAGTATGGCAGAGTTCTGTCTCTGAAAGGACTCAGGGTTGAAGGTAATATTTGCAGGCAGTTGTAGACTTCATCAGTGGGGCTTGAAATTTAGCACAGTGCTATGAGTGTGTTGTTTTGGTGCTTTCACAGTCAGCGTTTGAATAAACAGCGTATTGAATTAAAGCAGTTTTGAGTGATTGCTTTGCTGTAATTTTTGAGATATAAGACTAAAGCTGTTTTGTTCTCTGACTTTGTAAGATCAATGCAATTGCTATGTTTTCAAGTAATGGAAACTGTTCTTCACCCAGTACTTCTGTTCAATATTGGTAGAATGTAAATACTCATCTAATTTTTCAAGCAGCTTTTCAGTCAGCAGTAAGCTGTCATCATGGGAGTTGCACTTGGGCAAGCTCTTAAGTGCTTGTGGTTTTAATTATCTGTATTATCTGAAACTGTGTGTAATGAGTAACTTCAGTATAATACTGACTACTAAGGAGAGATCTGGGCTACAATCAGGTATTCTTTGAGAACCTGTTTGCCTATCATTTTTTCAATTCTTGTACTATTTTGTCTCTAAGCAGTTTACATGAAAGTAAACTAAGAATCAAGATTGTGTATTTTTTTTAATCTAGTTCTCTAATTCCACTGGAAGGGTGGTCAGTCATTGAAACAGGCTGCCCAGGGAAGGGGTGGAATCACCATCCCGGGAAGTATTCAAAAGATGTGTGGATATGGTTTAGTGGTGAACACAGTGGCGCTGGGTTTACAGTTGTACTTGGTCTTAGAGGTATTTTCAACCTTTGTAATTCGCTACTGTAATTATTTTAGCTGTAAAGCACTTCTTTCTTTTTCAATCCATTTTACTGAGAGCTTCAACAATCTGTCTTGCAGGATGTTGTGTCTTCTATCCATAATTTATTGCACTTTCTGATTCAAAGCTTTAAAACAGTCTTGAGAAATTCCTGAAATGTTTGCTGAACTCTTGGGTGAACCTGCAAACTTTGTTCATGCTCATTCTCTATTCCAACTCCTACCATGAATGGCAGTCATTGTGAGAAGGAGGAGCTAGAGCATTTAGCTGAAGTATTCCTTAAAAATCAGGTGAAACTTAAGATTCTTGTTGCAAAATTTTTGTTCAAATCAAGTCTGATTTTACAGTAACTTTCTGCTTTTCTTCTGAAAGGCTTTACTTAATAAAACAATATTTATTTAATTTTGTCATTAAGACTGTTTTCCACAGGCTTTGAGTAGTAAATTGTCAATTAAAAACAATCAAAAAACTAATAAGAATATCTGAAACCTAAAGACAGATGCAAGCAAGTTTGAGACTAATACAGTCTTAATGATTATCTTTCTGGTTAACTCTTCCAGAAATCTTCATGTGTAGAAATGTTTGTTGTGATTTAGCAGGACTGAGTTCAGAAATACATTAGCAGTTTTAACCAGTGGTTGAATTACCAGATTATCGTGTCACATTAACTGCTGCAACACAACTTGTTTGTTTAATAGCAGTAATGGATCTATCACACAGCTCTGACTCGCAGGAAGAGGATTAAGGTTCACATAGATAATCTGTGGACTGGAACAACATAATTCTGCTTTTTGGCATTTCACTTTAGGACCAGCTGCTGAGGGGTAATGTCAGCACTCTGATTTTTTTTTTTTTTTTTTTTTTTTTGGAAAAACATTCGAAGTGTTGAAGTTCTTTCATTTCTAAGTAAATTTACTAAGAGTGGGTTTGTTTTTATTCGTATTATTTAGACCCAACTGAAGCCTGCAGATCAAAAGTGGAATAGCTTTGCTGTCTGTACTACAGTCTGTGAGAAGCTGTTCTAAACAAGCCTTGCAATTGCTTCTTTGGGCATATGTTCAGTCTTGGCACAGCTCACTATTTTACTTTTTTAAAAAAGTGCTGTTATTATCTCTGTTAAAGCTGCATTAATCCCATGCATTACCAAAGAGGAGAATTTAAATAAATTAAAACTGTAGTTAGAGCAGTGTGGTATTCCCAGTTGTTCTGGCTTCTGAATTGTGGGGAAAGCAAGCAAACAAGCCTAGCTGAAATGCAGACAACTGAAAAAATTAAACCAGCCATACATATAATATTAAATCAGCCATACATTGTTCTTGCTCTTTGAAAGTGTGCCTAAAATGGATTGGCTTTTAGGCTTTTTTTCTTGGCTTGTGATAAGAACTGAACTTGTATACAGAAATGTTGCTAAATTAAATTAGAGCTTCTAACACTGTGGCTATTCCAGATAAAGGTAATGCGTCACCAGATGATTTTTTTTTTTTTTTACTTAAAATGAGAAAAATTCTTGCAGGCACAGCCTTGTTGAAAGAATTATGCATGCATCTGACACATCTTCATTTTTACGGGGTGGTGTCACTTGCTCAAAGCAGTCCTAGTTGGTGGTGTAGGAGTGTCAGTGTCTTGTGTTATTTATGCTTGGAGTCTTGAAGATAACACAAGTACTTATGTTGTCTTGACTGTTTTCACTTTCCATGAAAATATAGTCCAGGAAACTGGTGTAGGGTGGGATGGTCTAAGGCTGATAATTATGCTCTGGTCAAATTGATGATTTCTTAGATTTGTTGATTTCTTCTCTAATTGGAGGGCGTTGCAACTGGTAGGTTTAGCAACTGCACCATGGTTAGTCCATAGCCTTGCTGCTGGCTGTAAAGGGTAATTGTCCTCAAGTATCTTGCCTGTCTTTTGAAGCAGGAGGTTTCTGTGGGCTTGAGATGCAGAATCATTCTGAATTTCCATGATTTATCAGTTAAAAAAGAAATATATATCATACACATACCATGTATGTACCATGTTGTGGTATTTGTTGATGTCTATGAAATGAAGGTTCAGAATCCATACAGAATTAGGCCATTGTGTTACTGATAGCAGGCATTAGCTAGAATTCTGACTAGATTTTGATCTTCCATATGCATATGCGCATGCCTATAACCTAAGGAGGTGGAATTGCTCAGATTACCTCAGTGAAATCACTTGAAGTGAACTTTTGCATGTGCAGCCTTCAGGTGGTAGTAAAGAGATAACTGTGGGACTTTGATGTATTATTTCATTTTTGTGTGTGTGTGTTGCGACTTGTAGCAGCATCATTAAAAAATATCTATCCTTATATCCAAGTAATGACTCCAGTGTAAAATATTGTCTGATTTATGCAAGATTTGTGATAACCATATTCAGCTTTAAGTATATGTTGCATTAAACACAAAAGAAGTTGAGCAAAAATTAACTAAAGCGATAAAAGTTGAGGAACGCCATTAGCTGAGCCCAGGATAGACCTGGAGACTTTGTAGTAGCTGCTAAAAGCACTGCACATATTTTGACAAGAGGCTGCCTGCTACTGAAACACCTTCCGTGGCTGTGCCAGCTTTGGCTCTAAGTGGTAACTCAACAAATAAAGAAGAGAAAGCAGAGATGCTGGGAAAAGTAGGCTGTGTGATGGTTACACCCAATAAAATATGCTGCAGTAAGGAAAGCTTTAAAGTAGTCAGTGGGAGTAAAATACACTTCAGTGAATAAAAAGAGAGAAAGGGAAAAATGCGGCATCTGTAAAAGCAGTGAAAATACGTAAAATGCGAGGCACTCGTTTCACATAATTCCAATTTCACATTGATTTAAATGAACCTAAGGCCTTCACTAGGTTTGCTCCCAGCAAATCAAATCCTTTAGTTCCATGAAGAAACTTCTGGAAATGAAGTGTTGACATTGAAAGTTTTATATTTTAAGAATAGCTCACAGGGTGGGGATGTCTCATGGTGGCTTCAGCTTATGTATGCAATGGATGGAACACAGCTGTGGAGCTGGCAGGAAAAGGAGGTGGAAGTGGCATCACTTCCAGCCAGAGAGGGCAGCTCTAAAATTGCAGTCTTTGCTGAATGCAAATCTTAAGGAAATTGCAAAAAATGAGAGGAGAAGGGGCAGGGGGGGAAGTACTAGCTGTGGAAAGGAACCCGTGATCAGAAGGGAGTGAGTTACTTTAGCTCTTCTGTCTGCTGTGAACACAGCCTTTGTGTGAAGCTGAGAGAAGACAGATTGGGCAGGGTGTGCTTGTGTTTTAAAATGGTAAAACTGGGAGAAAAAAACAAAACAAGTCTGATTTTTCTGTCTTTTGCTATAGCATCTTTAAATATATGATGATACTTGCTATGTTAGGTTGAGTCACAGTTCATCTAAACCATTATTCTGTTCGGATAAGAGCAAACAGGGAATGTTCAGGGAGAACTGTGAGAAATGCACTGCATTTGGAGAGACCTTGCTCCTTATCTTCTGTCTTAGCAGTTTTGGGAAGTGCTATTGTTCTCCATGATACAATAATACATTCAAGATCTTCACGAAAGCTGATCTGTGTGAGATGTCAGATATTTTTGAAGTGTTTTACTCCATGATTGGGTAGCTGTGTATACTTTCCTGATGAAGCTGAGTAGTTATTTGCTGAGCATTGTATGAAAAGTTAAACAACACAATATAGAAATTGTAGATTTGGGGAACAAATTCTTTGTGATCTTCAAAACAAGTGATGGACTAAATAACAGGCTCTTCATGCTGTAAACATCATTTGGAGTACAGAAATTAGTTAACTAACATTTGAAGTTGTAAATTAAGCTAGAATTGCCATCTGAGCTTATTGCATCTCTCAAAAAGTAATTAAATAATTCTAGAGTTTGTTAATTTTAAGACAGACCGGAACACAGTTACTCTAGATTTAACCTCAAATTGTTTAGATAACACCAGCAAGAGTGTCTTTATGGGCAAACCTATTTTCATGCATGTGGTTATTCAAGATACCCTCCTAGAAATCATTGTAATATTTAATTAAAATGTTAAAATATTTAATTACTGTAAACCACAGGGGATAGCAAGGCTATAATTGCATTTAAGATGAGGAAGAAAAGTAATTTGTTTTTCAAGTCTTCCTGACATTATTAACAGTGGCATCAGCACTTTACCCTTTTTATTGTTTAAAAACTGATTAACTGCAGCATTACTGTAAAATGGGATAATATAAAAAGTTAATATGCATTTTAATACATCACAGTAATGCAGTGTGACAGTATTTAAAAGGAATGCCTTTAAACACATCTGTAAGTTTATTTGGTACTTTAGTGCCTTGTTATTTGGAGGGGGTAGGTTTTTTTCTTCTTCAGCATGGTTGGCTTTTTATTTACTTTGAGTTTTTATGATGAGCAAAAATGTTTCTTCCGAATACATGCTTGAAAGAATGACACAAGTGGGAGAATATGAAATCCAGTATATGCTACAGTAAATTGGTGAAAGATACAAAGAGAACAAAATTCTTGAAATCATCCAGTAGTTTTTATAGGAATGTTTAAAGAGAAATTAAACTAATAATGAAAGATACGTTACTGACAGCCAGAAACCTACTTGGGAGTGGCAAAAATTAGATTACGCCATGGAATTGATCTTAGGAGAAAACAGTAATAAAAAAAGTGAATGGGCAAAAAACTGCAGGGCTGTTTTAAGCATTGTGTATTTCATGGCTTTTAATTAATATAAAAATATTTGCTCACTTGTCTTAATTAATGTTGCAAAATGTGCCCTAAACCAATTCACAGCTGCATTACCAGCTGTAACTCAAGACAGAAGATCAGGGAAATAAGTTTGGTTTAAAACCTACATGGTTTTAAACTGGCTGGGACCTCTGCTCTCAGCTGAAGGGCTCTGGCCTGAGAGGTGAGGTACAAAGTGTTTTCCCTCTGGTTCCTGGTTTGCTGGGTGTGAAAGGAGATGAAGAGGCAGCTACCAGAGGCTGATCTGATAAGAATCTTGGGGTGATGGTGTTGGAAGACAAGGAGGAGGGGAGCCAGAGAGCCTGTATTCCAGAACGACTAGACTGGGCTGTCCTACATAGTTGGCATTATGGAACAGGGAGCATCTTCTGTTCCTCCATCCATGTTCACCAACGAGACAGGGGAAAATGGAGGGCAGGCTGTCCGTGATGGGGGATGCCCAAACTTTTTGGGAGACTAATCCAGCTAGGCTTCCTCTGTCCATTCCTAGCCAAGAAGGAGAGGTGCTCTTCTTTAAAGGATGATCAGAATTCAGCCTGAAACAGCTGCTTTAGAAAAGTTTCTCTTGTTCTCTTGGTTATAGAGGAAGTCCAGGCATATTGGCCTCCCAAAGGTGAGTTTAGTCTTTCTGAATATCTCCCTCAGGGCTGAAGCCATTGCAGTGAAACTCAGCCTTCTGGTTGCTCATTCTAAGCAGGGCTTGGGCAAATTATGGCTGAATGGTTAAAGATATTAGTATATACCAACATTGACAGATATTTCTGATTTTGGAAACGGCTGCTAAGAAATGCACATTGTGTTTCCAAATGGTTTGTCTGTAAACTATTTTGACACTTGAAAGTTGTAAAGAATTTTCATTTTCTGTAAATGCAGGGATTGGTACTATTTAAAACAAGCAAAAGGAATTCGTAAAAAGAGTATCACAAAAAGAAGCAACTGACAAACAAAAACAAAACCACAAAAAAAGCATCAAAACCTTCACTTTTTATCTTGTAACTCCTTTTCTCATTGTGATAAACTCAGTTTTTAAATGAGTTCTGAATTTTTTTGGTTAGATGTAGAGTGTGTTAACACATAAATCTCAGTTTAGGCAGAAGAGGAAATTTGAAGGGCATGAGTTCATATTCATATCCTGGAGAAATTCAGAAAACTCCTGGTGATGCCAATGAAGTTTGATGTAAATGCTCATTTCACAGCTCGCTTCCATGTAAGGCTTCCTTCAGTTACTTGGTGTGTACTGATGGGGTTTTTTGCTGCTACAATGAATTTACCTAGAGAAATACTCTCTTTTTCATAACCCAGAAAGAACTCTGCAATATGATACTTGACTGCTGTGCTCAGCAAAGAACATACGAGAAATTCTTTGGGTTACTGGCGGGGGTGAGTTCTGTTTTCAGATTTTATACTTCATGATAGAAAATTTCATTTGTTTGCTCTGTTTTTGTGTGTCAAACTTAAGTTTTAATGGATAAATAAAACTAGTAGTCCTGTTATAATTCTGAAAATGCTTATGTTAGTTGATTGTTTTAATGAATTGAATTAGCAGTTTGACTGTAAAAAGCATAGTGAATGCAGAATGAGAACTCGCTTTCTTTTTATATTGTTGCTTATTTTGCCTCCCTTTTTTCTCATTATGGTAGAACAATAAATCCGTGTCAAAGAAATGGTACTAAAAAGACATAATAGTATTATGACTTACCAGAAAATAGCCTTTTTACAGTGCTGAACATTAATCCTGGAGACTCTTGTCATTTACCACCTTGTTCAAAGCTGCTTAGTAGGTTTAATTTAGAGCGCAAGATTGAATACTTACTGTCCTGGGCTTGTGGGTGTTTTGTTTACTCTTCAATCAACAGCTAACTCTCTGGTTTTGTGTAACTAACTGCTTATTTAGCTGCAGTTATTTCTTACTGAAGGTTTCCCTATCAATAATATTGACATATGTGAAGAGCTAAGATAAAATATTTGTCTTCTCAATGGAGCAAGTTATGCTGAAAGGAAATGTTTCTTCTCATTTGTATTTTTCGTCCATTATTTCAGGAAATCCTTTTGCTGACAGTCAGTTACAAAGCACTAACCATGTGAATCTGCATGTTCAGATGAATATAAGTGTCGATTTCCATATTCTTTGGAATGTTTATGGCCAAAATATCTTACCTTTGTGTTTCCTGCTGCCTCTCTAAATTAAGAGTCATTCAGTGATGTCCTGAAAAAAAATGGGGCTGTATCAGGTGAAAATACTGATGTATAGAAATCAAGCAAAATGCTGGATAATTTGCTGTAGTTCAGAATTGATAATTACTGCTTTGCAATGCAAATTAGTCTCTTGTCCTGACAAACTGCTCAAAGCTATAAAATATATCCATTTGAGTGTTTACTCTTCCTCCAAGGGTTATTTAAAAAGGAAGTCTTGCAGTAAATATTGACACCATTAGGTCACTTACTTGTAGGTTATTTGCATGTTTAGTATTTTGTTCAGAGTGGTTGTTTACATTGTACCGTGTTGTCTCAGCGCTTCTGCATGTTAAAGAAAGAATATATGGAATCCTTTGAAGCCATTTTCAAGGAACAGTATGACACCATTCATCGTTTGGAAACGAACAAACTGAGAAATGTGGCCAAGATGTTTGCTCATCTCCTGTACACTGATTCCATTCCCTGGAGTGTAAGTTAAAACAAAAAGCCTTTGTCCTCCATCTCTTGTTCAGCAGTTAATCTCCAGTACTCCGCAGTAACATAGAATACATTAATTCTCGTATTATCCTGCAATTTGTAATGACTTGTGGCAAACTGGATTATCTTAAGTAACTTCTCAGATGCTGTTGAAGAATTCTGGTTTGCTCTATATCCTCTTTCTCCCTCTTGTGTATCATCATCCTCTCTCTCCATTTTTCAGTAGTTGATTTAAGATGTTATTTTATGGAGTTCAGCTGGAATTGGTTGATTTAAAAGTACTTCTTTTGGAAAACAATTTTGAGCTTCTAAATTTTGATAAATTAGAAATTGTATTGAATTATAAGACAATTAAAAATGCTGCCATTTTATGATTGAAATACCTAAAAAGTAAAAGCAATCTCGCATTCTAATATAATAGTACAGCATTAAAAATGAAGCAATAAATACTAAGGTAACTTTTCTTTTCATTGTTTGATTCTTGTTTCATAGCCTAGTCTAATTATCATTCTTCAAGCACACATAAGTCAGTCCAAATATTTTACCTCTTTGGTATTTAAGTCCCAAACCTCTTAACTTGCCAGAAGTTCACACACCTGATTTTGCCTTGCAGAGCTTTCGTAGATTAAAAAAAATCCTTAAAGAATTACTAGGATAAATATGATCAGCAGCTGCTCCCAGGTGGTAGAAAAGAATTTTTGAGGAAGACAGTCTTGACTAGAATTTATGTACCTTGGGGAGGAAAAAATCAGTCTTTATTAATTATTTCAGGAAGACAAAAGTTTTTAAGATAAAGAAAAGATTGTATGTTTAAACTTAAAGTTTTATGTTTTTCTGAATATTTTCAGGTCCTTGAATGTATAATACTGAGTGAAGAAACTACCACATCCTCCAGTAGAATTTTTGTCAAAATATTCTTTCAGGAACTCAGTGAATATATGGGACTTCCTAATTTAAATGCAAGATTAAAAGATGAGTAAGTTGAAATTTTATTTTCAAAACTGTAAATTTAATTAGGTTCTTCATCTGAAAACATACAGATAAGAACTCTGTGTTGAAGTTCAAGTAGGACTGCCCTTCTGTACCTGCAGTGCTTCTAGAATAAATTCGTGTATGGATTTAGTCATTGCAAGGAGTCACTTTTGAAGCTGAGTGCATTGCTGTCATTTTGGGTTCAAGTACGTGCATGACTCTTGGCAAGATGTATCTGTTCCTCCTCCACCCCCCAGTGACACTCAGCTACAGTAACAATCTCCAAGTTCTAGTTTATTTTTATGTATTGTCAGCTATAGCTGCATAATGAATGTTGCTGGGGCTTCTCTTTCTGACAAAACTTAGGAAAAAAAAACACACAACTATTAGTAACATTTTCTCTAGGATTAGTCACTAATCCTTAAAAGTGGTATAAATAACATTCTTTTAAATCTGTATGGAATTTAATGCATTGCATTCTGTCAATGTTACTTGCAGTTGCTTGAGCTATTTCCCCTAAGATGAAATTTCTTATGTGAATGATGAAGGATCTGGTAGATGCTTTAGCTTATGTAAACTCAAATTTGAAACTCTCCCTATGGCTGTGTATGATGGGATTTCATCATGGATCCCAAGATCTTTGAACTTATTGGTCAGTGCCTGTTACCCTTTGCTATCCCAGACTGCTGCAGTTTCACAAGTGACTTCAGGGCTTTCCAAAGTTGGGGTTTCTGTTGTCATTATCTGTCAGTATGTTTGCAACTCTCCTGTGTGTGAAGTTCCTGTTTTCATAAATGAGCATGCTTTTAAATAGTGTTTGATTAGATGCATCACAAGTACAAACAATGAAAGTCTTGCAAAATGCATGAAGAGAAAACTTGGTTTCCTATGGAGATCCATACATTTTCTCTATGTCAGTGAGAGTGCTGAGCTGGCATGGTGTTTAATTTAGATGTTTGTTTCCATCAGGACACTGCAGCCTTTCTTTGAGGGATTATTGCCTCGGGATAACCCAAGAAACACTCGCTTTGCCATCAATTTCTTCACTTCTATTGGCCTTGGAGGACTAACGTGAGGAATACTTTTCTGATTTGATATTTACTTTCTTCATCTTCCCTCTCTCTGTGAACAAAAAAATAAAATTGAAGAACAATTTTTTTTTTTTTTTTTTTTGCTAATTAGGGATGAATTACGGGAACATCTTAAAAATGCCCCAAAGTTGATTATGACACAGAAGCAAAATGTCGAGTCATCAGATTCCTCTTCATCTTCAGACACAGACTCTTCCTCAGATTCTGATTCTGACAGCAGCAGTAGTAGCTCAGAGTCATCCAGCAGCAGTGACTCCTCATCTAGCAGTGACAGCAGCAGTGACTCAGGTATTTAAACACCAGCAGTATAACTATTTGCTTCTCTTTTATTTATTTCTCTAGATACATTTATTACTGTTTCTGTGTATATTTGTTTTGAGGAAAATCTGACTGTAGACAGTGGTCATTTCTCTGTTTTAAAAACTAAGCAATTTTTTTAACTTAAAGTTTTAAAATATTAAATATTTCTCATGGAAATTTATTTTTAAATTTGAACTCAGAAAAACTGAGTTCCATTTTTACAGACTTAAATATCTGAGAAACGTTGGTTTTTAGATTACTTTTTTTGCGCAATTGATATCTGTTGCACTCTACTATGACCTCAGTTTATTGGAGGGTTGAGGGATTAGAGTCATTCTCAATTATTTTCTCAGTGTTTACTGGTGAACTGTAGAGAGTCATGTCTACAACTCCTTTTTTTCTTGGCATAATTGAGTGAGCTTGATACTCCTTGTGTCTTTCCCTGAAAATATGTGCTTCTTCATGAATCAGAAATCATGTTCTTCAGTTCTAGCAGTGTGTTTAAATACTGTTCTCCATCTGAGTCCCTATTTCTAATTCCTCAGCTTCAGGAAATGTTTGTGTGGTGATACAGTGAAGGTTCTTGTCTGTAGACAAATTTCCAAGGAGGAATTAGCTTTTGCTAACATATTGGTTTGTATTTTTATGCATTATAATTAGTTTTAGTATCTTATACTGTTGTGCTGATGTAGAATGTTCTATTTGACATGAACTGTCATAAACATTGCTTAATCTTTTTAGTAGTTGCTATTATGAGTTAGTGTGTGCAGTCTCCCCTAGTATATATAGCAGGAGCAGATGATAGCACAGCATGACTTCCTGTAGTACGGAAGTTTGCTGATTCAGAGTTAATTTGATTTATGACATGTCTTTGAAATGAAAATGGTTAATAAAATAAAAGCAGTGTGAACTGCTCCTGCTCTGGAAATGCACTTGTGTTCTCCACCACAATCCCCTGTCCGAGGTGGGAGCTGTGTGTCAGGGCTAACAGCATTAGTGACGGCAGCACGAGAGGAGGGCACAGTCAATCAGGGTCAGGGGAGGCACTGGTTCAGCACAGAGCCAGATGGTCCTGCAGGGACAGCTGCAGCTCTGCTGAGCAGCTTGATAGGAACCAGAGGGGTCAGTCCTTAGTGACAAACCAAGTCTGCAGTCTGCAAGTAGAAACACAGGGCTTTTTCAAAGTTTAGAACCTTCTCTTTTACTACTTGCCTTTTCTCCACTGAGGAACACATTCATAAAAATTTGCATCTTGCTGCCTTTGCAGCCTGGTTTCACTTTTCAGTTTGTGTACTTTAATACAGTGATCAAAACACTAATTGGAGATAACAGTATTCTTTAATGGTAAACTGAGTTGAGGTTCCATTACTGGCTGTAACTTCAAAGTCTTCCTGTGTTTGCAGCTTTTTAAATCTATAAAGTAACTTGGAAGAGTTAAGAGGCATTTTTCAGAGGAATGTGCTGTAGTATTTCAGTGTTTTTATGGTGCAGCATATAAAAGAAAAATAGAAAACCTGCTGATTAGAAATTGAACTAAGTTACAGATTACTGTCGTACTGCCTGTTAATGCTTGGAACTTCATCAGCTTGCTCAGCTCAGCACTGCCCTGGAGAGGTAGTTCTAAAACAGGTCCAGCAGAGGATAATATTTATCTGCCATCAAAGCAGCTTGTTCTTTTCTGTTTGCTTTCTCAGGTCTTTTCTCGCATACTGGTGGATGTAAAATAGTATGGAAAACACTGCTTAAAAAAGCTAATGGATTAAAATGTATCTGAATTGATCCATCATTGCATTTTAACAGGATGTCAGGAAGCCTTATTTCAGACATGAGACTAGACAATTCATATAATGCATGTACTAATAAATCAGTTTATGACTGTGGTATTTTCAAAAGGTGATGAGAAGCAGCTGATGTGATTCTATAGTTCATACATTAAGGTGAATTAATGGTTTTTGTAAGTGGCTGTTAGTGTCAAATACTGTCGAGTAGGATCTAAAGGTCCCTGATAAACAGCAAACAGGAAGGGAAGGGCCTATTCCACTGAGATGGGACTACTGCGTATTTAGAAATATAGAAGTTAGTTTTAATCTTGTTGACAAAGCAGTCACTATTTTGCCTGAAAAATGAGCCTGAAAGCCATTGTTATATTGCTGCAATACCGTTATGTCAAGCCATTTCATCCCACCTCTCTTTCCTTCTGGGATGGTGTTGGAGATTTTTCTCATCTGCTGTTATCATCCATTCATCTCCATTGACTGATAAGCTTTTCTGGGAAAAGTAAATTATTTTGAGATTGGATAGTTTGGGATAGTTTCTTCCTAGAAAAAAGATGATTTGTGAGAGTGCTTTGATGTATGACTTTACAGCCTATGCCTGTTCCTTGGGTACAAGTCAGCAAGAGGGTAATGACAGGTAGAGGTTTTCAGAAGACAGGCATCACTTGCAGATAGCAAAGGGATAAAATCAGGAGTTCATTATTTTGGAACCTTTGTCCAGATACATGTGCACAAACCTTTTCTGACAAAAAACACTCTCTAGAACTCTTTCTGTAGTTCAATAAGTTTAACATACTAAATTGAAATGCAACCTTAGCTCCATTATTTGTTATAATTTCAGATGTTTCTAAAGCCAAAAGAAGGAGAATGCAAAAGAAACACAGAGAATCTGATAAAGCTTCCAGGAAAAAACAAGAAAGGAGAAGGAAATCGCTTGAAAAGAAAATAGGAAGGAGGCAGCAAGAGGAGAGAAGTGATACTGAGAGCAAATCAGAAAGAAATCACCGACATTTCAGAGAATCACACAGGAGAGATGAGGTATCAAAATACCATCACAGAGATGAGTCCAATGGCAGAGACGGTTACCACAGCGGGAAGGACAGGAACCATGAAAGAAGTAAGGATCCAGAAAACAAACACAGCAATTCAAAACTGAAGAAAGCAGAAAGAAGAGCTTCTGTGTCCGATGATGAAAATTACAGACACTGGAGCAAAGATGACGGACATCGCAGCAGGAAAAGAGAGAGATCGAAATCCCGAGAGAAGGACCGTAGGCATTGCAGCCCGAGGGAGGAGGAGCAGGAGGAGCGCTCCAGGAACGGTTCGGAGAAGCAGCGGGACAGACACAGCCGCTACCCCGAGCAGCACAGCCCAAGGGAGGAGGAGCGCTCCAGGAACGGTTTGGAGAAGCACCGGGACAAGCACAGCCGTTATCCCGAGCAGCAGCGGGAATCCCGCAGGAACGACCCCGAGCAGGTCCGGGAATCCCGCAGGAACGACCCCGAGCAGCAGCGGGAGTCCCGCCGGAGCGACCCCGAGCAGGTCCGGGAATCCCGCAGGAACGACCCCGAGCAGGTCCGGGAATCCCACAGGAACGACCCCGAGCAGGTCCGGGAATCCCGCAGGAACGACCCTGAGCAGGTTCGGGAGTCCCGAAGGAACGACCCGAGCAGCAGCAGGAGTCCCGCCGGAACGAGCCCCCGAGCAGCAGCGGGAGTCCCGCGGAACGACCCCAGCAGCAGCGGGAGTCCCGAGCGACCCATCCCGGACCGAGCAGCTCCCCAGGAGCGACCCCGAGCAGCAGCGAGGAATCCCGCAGGAGCGACCCGAGCAACAGCGGGAGTCCCGCAGGAGCGACCCCGAGCAGCAGCGGGAGTCCCGGAGGAATGACCCCGAGCATGTCCGGGAGTCCCGCAGGAGCGACCCCGAGCAGCGACCCAGGAGTCCCGAAGGAGCGATGACAGGCGCAGGGAGAACTCCCCGCACCGGCGGAAATGAAGCCCGGCCACCCTTTGCATCTCTGAGCTGTTAGAACTGTATTTTAAAATCTATTACCCAAGTTTCTTTAAGAAAAAAAAAGATTTTGTACAAAGTGATAGTTTGCATTTGTAAATTTTACCAGACTTTTTCAAATTTTCCGTACCACTTTTTTATAACTGTATCATTGAGTCTTTCTGTTATGTTCTTTGTTTGGAAAGACAAAGCTCTTTATTTTGTGAATAAAACAGTAAGATACCAGCAAATTGGGTGTTTTGTCACTTAGTTTCAAGTATTTGTAATTGTAACTTTGCAATCTGAAAAACCTTGGTTTTTAACTTTGCTTGTTAATTGAAAGCCAGATGCTGAGGCTGGGGTGATAATGTACAAATTACAGGTTACAGTGTGAATGTTACATGAGAAAACCATAAAATTTCCAAACAGGCATTCTATATCTGCTCTTTCAGCCATGCAAACATGAAAGCCATTTGACCAAAATCTTCAGTTGATTTTTTTTCTTCAAGAGTTAAAAATTGAAAACACAATGTTGCTGTTTTAAATGTCACATGTGAAAGTGTGTCAGCTTGTTCTGTTACTTTTCACAATGTTTTTTAATATTGTGACATCCTGAGCTAGTTACACTTGTGATCTTTTTAGAAAAAGGGTTGGTTTGGTTTTATTTTTTCGATTGTGACTTTGATTTCCAAGTCTTAGTCTTCAACTCTATCCCTGCAATGGGAACTTTTAAGGAACCTCTTTTCCAGTATATAAAAAACAAGAAAGCAAAACAGGAGATGTTTCAGATCTTTTTAGATGTTTTGAAGTGCTCAAGTTTATTGGAAACAGAGTTCAAAAAAACCACCCCTCAGTAGCTACAGCAGTTTATTATAAAAAGTTGTTCAATCTGGAGTCATGTGGGACAACTCACTCAATCTTGATTTCATGAGAAATTAATCAAAATCATTTGGTTAAGCCTAATTCTCAGTAGTAAGTTACAAGAAAATTTGCAAAGTCTTCAGGGATGAAACAGGAAATAGCGTGGGCATGGTCAGTAGGAAAGAGGTGGTAGTTGCAGATTGTGCAATTACTGATGCTGCATGGCAACATTTCTTTTTCATTTGTGAAGTGAACACAATTGCTGGACAAAAGAGAAGTTTCACATTTCATGTATAAATCATATTTCTTGTATAAAGCATAAGAAATACATTTGAGCTGTTTTATAACAGAAAGTAAAACCATTCCTAAGGAAATAAGGATCAGTTTTGCCTAAATCTTACCACAGCATTTTTCTAAGAAAAATGTCTATTTTATTTTTTTTTTCTGTATTTGACAGAATTTATTTCTGCAACCTTTCATGTAATAAAATGTTTTCAGTCAAAAACATTTTCATAGAAAATAAATTCATATTGCAGAAAAAAGTAGGATTTCTATCTTGTTAAGGCACACAGCTAAAAATACTTGGTGGCATCATGTGGTGTATGTTTAAACTCTTGGCTTTTTGCCCAATGCACGTCTCATTTTCAAAATGATGTGTGCATTTTGGCAGTGTGTTAAATCCACAAAAACTTAATTTGAAAGAATGTTTTCTAAAGAGAATTCTGCTAATTCTTATGCTTCTTTGGTAGCTCTCTGTGCACATTATTGAAAATAATCTATACTTCATAATGCTTTAATTGGAGAAGCTTATTTAATTTATCTAGAGTAATACTTCCCTTGATATGTTATGGGTTTAATAGCATATATTTTATTAACCCATAACACTAGAGATATTCTGGTCAAGTTTAAAAGTTAAGTAATGACATCTTTAATAAATGGAAGTACATTAAAACAATATCTGTGAAAACAGATAACATTTATTCTGCAGCATCCTGTGCCAGTAGTCCAGTGTTTTACTATAGAGTATCTGTACAAACATGTTTCTTTTATAGCCTCTGCCTGATCACTTTAATTTGCTACTTTGTGATGTGTTTTCCATGCCATCTTGTGTGTGATTTTATGGACCTAAACCTGTATATTTGCCTTTTCTTTTCTAGAAGTTAAAATTCACCTGCAAGCTCACCTTATGCTGGTCTGCTCTATAGGCTTGTCCTCCTGCCCTTCATTTATTTATGTATTTTATTGGGGTTTTTTTACAAGGGAAAAAAGTCAAAATACCCTCATTTTGAATACTACAGAGTGTTCCAGGAGATGCACAATGCAATAAGAATTTGGGAGTGGTCAGTTCCCAGTTGCTGCAGAGGTGAGTGGCACTGGGTGAACTGGGCTTGCTTTCCTCAGCGGTAACAGCTGATTGTAGACCCCACACAGTAAACGAGTGGCTCATGCCTCTTGTCTATAATTAATACTGGAGCTCTGGTTTGTGATTGGAACAGCAGTTTTGACTCAAAGACTTCAAGAAGTGGAAGTCCTGTGATTTTCTTCACTGTTTTCTTCAGTTTTTAACCCTTGATACTTAAAACCAAGGTTGAAACACCTTGGCCTTGGCTTGGGGGATGAGTGGTAGAGGAGTCTTCCAGACTCGGCTGTGGATAAGAGATTTGTGGGAAGAAATTTGTGATGACCTGTTCTGTTATTACATGCTTAAAATTTAACTTTCAAATGTGGTTGTAATATCCACATCCATATATACAGCTAGGGAGGCTGCATCCCTTTTCTAGGAGTGCCTGGCCGAGTTCCTGAATTTCCTCGCAGTGGTGGCGTGAGGTGTTAGAGAGATGAGCTGCTGACGCACCCAGCAAATTCATGTTGGTGTAGGAATAAATCTTGACTGAAGCATTTTGGTATTGGTAAGAACTGTAATTCTGCTCTCTAACTATATTTGGAGCAAGGTCTCCAAGCATGGCTGTTCACATGCTCAAGTCTAAAGCGTGTTTTTTGGGGGAAGAAAAAAAAGGCTACCACTGTTTAGGCCACCTTGTTACATAAATCATCAAAATACAGCATCACATTATGAAAGCAGATAAATTTTGGGGAAAAAACCTTTCTGTTTAAAATACATTTAAATTATGTTTAACAGATGATGCTTTCTAAAGCAGTTTTAGTTGCTGTTTAAGCAACATTGCAGTCTTAAGACTGTAGATAGATAGTTCATCTCCTTGGTTCTGCTTAGGAATGGATGCCTGGCTACAAAAATGTTTTCCTGCTTGTGTTATGTTAAATGACTTTCATAGTCAGATCATGTGCATAATGAAAATCAAATTCAGTTTCTGAATGTTACAGGTAGTACTAACTAGATGTTGATGGTACATTATTTTAACCTAGGAGCATTGTGTTCTCTAATTTACTCGAGGCTCCAGTAACATAATGCTTCTTAACTTTTGAATGCAGGGTGTACTCTAAAATAGCTTAGTACATATCAGGCTCCCAAAACTAAATGAGCTGGAATGGCGGCTTTAAGTTCCAGTGGCAATTTAAATGCCTGCCTGCCATTGAATTGGTCCAGTTTTATGAATATAAAAGAAAACAGTAGCTTATCTTCATTCATCATTCTTAAACTACTTTAAATTGTCTTGCACTG
Organism: Eopsaltria australis; assembly: GCA_034509425.1. NCBI lineage: Eukaryota > Metazoa > Chordata > Aves > Passeriformes > Petroicidae > Eopsaltria > Eopsaltria australis. The sequence continues at coordinate 6,196,253 of JAVTVJ010000030.1, forward strand.
CTGAGGAAAGCATAAGGCTAATTTTCTCAATCTAAAAAAGCAGGAGTCTACTATTACATGAGCAGAGAATTTTCTCCAGTTACTCTAATAACATACAGAGAGTAGGGAGACCTGTCCTTCAATTTATTTTCAGTAAGATTTAAGTGTCTTTTTAAAGCTGTTTTAAATCTGTCAAAATACTTTTTTAAGGAGTGAAATCAAAATGCAGACTATAAGGGGGCATTTTTATTAGAACTACACAATGAGTTGTAGGTTAAAAGAGGCACGAGCAAAATATAACTTTATAAACTGGAAAAACTTTAGGTCAGTTCGGAGATGTTCTGCTTTTTTTAGGTTTTCCTCAAGTCTGTAATTTGGCTGAGACTAGTTAGGGATTTTCTTGTCTACTCGTGAGTGTCATCAAGCATTTCCCTTGACTTAAAAAAAAAAAAAGGAGGGAAAGGGTACAGCTTAAAACCTTAGTGTTGTTGGCCCATAAATTGTTTGTTCCTGTCAAACAGACAAGTCCATTAAGAAAATTAATGGCTATATTTTGACTGTTGAAGCTATGTCTATTTTGAGTACTTTATCCCATTATTTTGTGAAAAAAGGCAGCACCAAAATCTTTCCTAAGGGAGAAAATAAGGTGCGACATTCCTTAAGATGGTGAGGGAGGGAGCAAGGATGTGTACGAGGATGCAAAGCTCCGTGAGAGAATTTGTTTCCAGTGTCAGGGTGCCTGTGACAGGTAAGGAGTGAGGGCAGAGCTGTTCTTGCAGGGGCACCACCACCACAGGTGTGTGGGTGCAATGCTAATTGGTTGTCACTTGGTGACTGGTATTGCTCCATAATTACTTAACCAAAATCTTAACCAAATAGTTCTTCACCAAATCATTCTCCCTTGAAAACTGGCGGTCCCTTTGCTTTTTTTCAGTAGCTTACATATCGCTTTTGGAGGCACTTTATGCTCTTTTTACAAACCTCTTGTGAAATTTCACATTCTGGGTTTTTGTATCATAAAAAGCTGTGTTAAAATTCTTTGTTGCTACCTTACCTAGAATTTGAAGAAAATTCCCCGTATTTTCAAGACCCCATGCATAAGCTCACTCCATCCCATAAAGACTGGAAATTTTCAGCACCCTTGTTTTTTTGCCCTGAAGTAATACTTAAGCTAATTGGAGAAATATTCATTGATTTTAAAAGGAGAGGAGTAAGATGTTTGATGTAGTCACAGATACTGCTACTGTATTGCCTGTATTTGTTTTGCTCAGTACTCTTATTCTCATTAGGTTTTTCTTCATTTTCTCCTGCTTTACTTAGAATTTTTTCATTTTTTCCCTGCCCCTTTTGAACTTCATCCTTATCACATGCATTGTTAACCATTTAGAAAAGTATAATGCCAAAACATATCAAAAATTTACTACATACCACTTGCATAATGCATCAAAAAATAATCTTTAAAGGACAGCTTGGCTGAAGGAACAGTGTGTGTCCACACCTACAGTAAAGAACAAGCGTGCAGCATGCTGCTTGCCTTCTCCTTACCTCAGAATAATGAGTTACAGGACAATTGCAAATTTAACGAGGTTAATCAGTCTTCCATTTGTTCACATTTCTTTCTGGTTGCCGTCTTTTTGCACTGCCTTTGTTAGGAAGAAGCATCAGTAGAGTTTTACAGGTTTCTGAGTTTAGAAAAAGAGGTTTTGTGTCTGCCAATGTATCCTGAGAGGAGCCACCATGGTATTAAGTAACAGCAGCAAAAGTAAAGAGGGGTCAACATCCAGCAGAGAATTGGATCCTACAGTCCTCTGTGTGCCTGTAGGGAATGCCAAGAGTTGGTATTTCCTTACTACATCATCAGCCTGAGACTTTTGACCATAAAGGCTCCTGCAGCTGTTCATGGAGAGAGCTCTGAGAGAGCATAGAGAGAGCACCGCTCAGCCTGGTTATCCATCGCTTCCACCTGGACAAGGCTGTTACAGGAGAGATGCATCTCCCTGTGCCCTGCCTTTCCCCAGCACCACACAAATGCAGAGCTGGGTGTGCTGTGCTGCTGTGCATTTTGCTGACTGTTGCTCTACTGACATTTCAAGCAAGGTAAGCAGGTCTGGTCAGCTGTTCCTGCACACTGAGGGTCCACAATGGCTATTTGAACCCTGTGTCTCGTCTGCCATGGCTGCTTTAGGGGTCATAAGCAAAGAGAACCCCTCAGCATACAATGAACTGAAAGCTATTTTGGCTACAGAGAGAGCCCAGAGGGAATAACCTGATTATACCAAAGTTAGCCTTTGCAAATAACTTTCCTCCTTCATCTTCTTCCTGGTTTTCAGTTACAAGCGAATGTCTTTATGGGAAATTGTGAAGTGTCCCAGTTTTTCATTTGATGAATTACAGACACAATGGGAAGCACTGAAATAGTCAGCTAGGAAGTTCTGGAAAAAACAGTGTTGTCCAGCAGTGTTGAAGGAAGAAAGATTCCACTGACAGGTGGCTGACAGCAATCCTGCACTTTGCTGTTTCTGTCCTAGTGAGAATGCCCTCCCTCTCACACCACCACCCCTGGCTGCTAGGAGCTTTAAACACACTTCTTCCCAGAAATGCATGCCAACACACCTCTTTTAAACTGTCCTCCCTGTCTTCCAGGTGCCCCTCCTAAAACAAAATATGGTCACATCTTTCTGTTCCCTTTTAAAAATGGCATTTCATGCCCCAATTCTGGTGTCTATATACACCTTGAGAAGGAGGCTTAAGTAACTGATAGGGTTCAAGTGGCCTTCTCGTGGTCCTGTCTGTTAACCTGTGTTAACAGACTTAAGTCTCAGGGGACATTTATGGTGGACAGAAAGTTCTGTTAATTTGTGGGTTGAAATAGGCAGTTGGAAGGTTGGTGTATTAGACTGTATTATGCTGGGGGTGCAGACAGCCTTTGTGGCCCCCCATGAGGAAAGAAGGCTTAAGTGATGACTACCTGGAATGGAGTGCACAGTTTTAATGAATATGCTTCCTTTGTTCAGGCCGTGAGGTTGGGTGTCTGTTCCGTAGGCTCTGGTTCTTTGATTAGATTCACAAGGTCCCTTCTGCCATAGACTTCATTATGAGTCACCAGAAATGGGACACGAAAGTGCTTAAGAAAAAATTGAAGCCTAGTGACTTACTTGATCAGTGATTGAAATGTGAAACTGAAAATACACATTTGGGGGGGAAAAAAGGTCCCTTTGCAACCGTATTCCATCCTGTCCTCTCTTCTCTGCACAGAAAAAAAAAACCTTGTTATACCTCTTTGTAGAAGAGAGACAGTGCATCAGCCTGTTTTGATCACTGTGCTTGTTTGAACCAGGAATTCTTTGAGGTGTCATCCACAAGTGTTTTGCAGCCCATCATTTTCTGCAGATTGTGTGCATTTTGTGATTATGGCTGTGAGTAGAACTATGAGGATGGGCTCCTTGCTATGGCCACGGCAGGGAGGGACATGCCCTTTGTGGAAGGAACCTCAGGCTAAATTCATCCCCATGTGTGTGGAGTTGGTTTGTTTGCTTTATTTTGCAGAGAAATTCTTTCTTCCCACTTCATTTTTAGCTCTCTGTTTCCAGAGGTGCAGATGTGCTGGATAAGTGTATTTCAGTTCTCCACATATGTATAAGCACACACACTTGCATGCAGTCTTCTATTTTCATTCTCTTGTTACGCAAGGGTTTAAAATTAGTTGTGTTTGTGAATTAATATAGTTCATTGGAATAAATTTCAGCTATTTTTACTCTGTAATGGGCTTTATCACCATGCTATCTGAATAGCTCACAAACACTATTTTTCCTCTATACCCTGTTAACAGTGTAAAATATTTGTAGTTTTGATGATGTGAAATCTGGCTGGGAGAAAGACTGGTGTGTGGTAAATTAGCCAAGGTTCTCTGCTGATGTATGGTGTAATATAATGCCACCAAAGAGGAAAAATGTCTGGGTTTGGATAGTACCTCGTGACAGGCACTTCAAAAGGTGGGATTGCAAAAAACAGCATTGCTAGTGTGTATTTTGGTGTCACATTCTGGTTTTATACACATGCAATTCTACTTTCCTTCCCAGGAGTAAGTTAAGCTTGAAGCTTCACTAGGACACTGTGCATGTGGAGATGAGGCTCTGCCTGGGGATGCCAGGAAGATGGGTGGAGCATCCTGTGGGCTGTGTGCCTCTGATTACCACTGTGGTAAAGAGCAAGGCTGGATTTAGCACATAGGATTTCTACCCAAGACTCGAGGTCTGCCTTATTTTGGTTGCATGTATAATCAAAAGCTTCCTTTGTTTCACAGTATTTATAGGAAGGCTTCATTTCCTTAATTGCAGTTTCACTGTAGTTTATAAAGAAAATATATCATGAAGACTCACTGTTTTTATGATCTGTATATCATGCATTAGTCGAGGGAGAGTGAGCTTCAAGGTTAGTTGCATGGCAGTTGTCATCAGTCTGTGAAATTCTCATTTTGAATGACAGCTTTAATTTGCACTTTACCCCTATTGTTGGCTTTCACTTAGTTATTCCTAATTGTTCCTAATAAGTCCAGTCTCTTCTTTTTCATGGAAGACCATTATAATATCTTTTTATTATCATAATTTAAAGGGGGAGGAGGGAAACTCATATCTCTGGAGGGCCCCTCTTATTTTCTTAATGAGCTTTCTGCTCCCCCTGATTGTTCTGAATTACATGTGAAATATTTAGTTCCATATCAATCAGTGTTTCAGGAGAAGATTCCACAAATCTTGTTGACTATTCTTGTGGAATTGTCAGAAAGAAAAAAGGCTGTAATATGTTTTAAATGTATTGTTTTCATTTTCATTGTATGTTTCTCCTGTTAAAAGATAGAAGTGCTCATTTTCTCTTCCATATAATATTCATTATAGCCTGTGTTCAGGGCTAAGTGCTTTTCTATTCATCTCTTCTGTAAACACTTCTTTAGCATTTCACTTCAGAAGAAAAGCCTCCACAGCCCATAATCATATTTATTACCTCTCCTTTCTCTCTCACACTGTTTCCTGTGATTCTAAAATGTTCTCTGAGGCCATCAAACACAGCATCCCTGTTGATGGGACCATACCACTAATTTTCAAAATGTATTTGTATTTTCTGTTTTGTTTTGTGTTTGCTGGATTGATTTTTGCTTTTCCTTATGCTTTGGAACAGTCTGCATGTTTGCTTCTTCACAGCCACTGAGCTGTCCACAGTGATGCTCTGGCCTTTCTTCTCCAACTCGTACACCAAACTTGTATGAATAATTCACAAGATTTCCTCTAATGTCCATTACTCTCTTCTTGTCAACAAAGACTTCCAGCTGTCAATGCTTTGTACTTTCAATTAATTCAAGTTCTTTAGTTTTCTGTTCACTTTTGTTTCAAGTAAGCTGAGTGACAGCTTGCTGCACTGTACAGTGCTAGACCGTGGGTTTGGGACTGTTTCGCTGTTAACCTTTTGCCACACACAGTTTTGGCCATGTCTCTGTGAGCTGTCTAGCACCATGTCTCAAATCACTGATCTCTTACCTCGCAACTGGCTGCTTTTTTAATAGTCTCTTCTGTGGGACTTATTAGAGGCTTTTTGAAAGTCCAGACAAATCAGATTATCCAAGTAGGTTCCTACAATTTTAATTGCATTTAAGTTAATACTTTTACTTTTTACTCAATATCTATCACATATCTAAAAACTGGGTCAATCATTTCCATAAAGACCTTTGATATACAACTGACTACTTGAATTCAAGGATTAAATTGCCGAAGAAAAGATGAAAATCTTTTCAAGAGGATAATTCAAGGACTTTAGTTCAAATACATTTAAAAACGTATCTAAATGGAGAGGAAATGAGTAAGATAAAGAGACTGGGTGTGAAAAATGTTGTGAGTCCAGGTGGTTGAGCAGCTTCATTTGAAATTACGTGAGGAACAGCTTGAGTTTAATTTGTTTCATGCCAAGGACCAAAAAAATCCAGTGAAATAAAATATTTTACTTATTGAAAACTATCTTAATCCCTTGAACTGCTTAGTTCAATCACAAGTAGGCATTACAGAGCTGCCGTGTCCCCAGCTTGCTACAGCAGGTGACAAAAGCAGGAGGAGGTGTGAAGACGGCATCACTCCCTGTGGATTTATTAATCCACGTTACCCCGGATGCCGGGATGCAGTGCCTGGCACAGGGAGAATGTCACATGCACAAAGGCTTGCAAGCAATGCAGAGGACAGCCTGCCACGTCTCCTTTGCTTGCTCTCTGCTCTCTGCCCTCTGTCCTGAGCACTTGAGCAGCCCCTCCCTGTGCCCTCTGACCCAGTGGAAGCAGTGGCAGCACCAGGGGACCGGCCTGCAGCCAAGGGAAGCTGCTGCTGGGAAGAAGGGCCATGTCCTAGGAACAGCCTGATGCTGGAGCTGAGCATCCTCCTCCGGTCCTACCTGGTGCAGTCCTGAGGAGAGCACGCAGAGACCCCCGGGAAGGCTGAAACAAACCCAGTACAGGGACAGGAACAATCTCCTGGGCTACAGACTTCCTTATTGGAGACACAACTGCATAGAAAGTGCTCCCTTTGGGTCACACACATGCTTTTCAAGCACACAGTCTGTGCCAGAGGAGCTTAGAGCTGGACAGCCAGGGTTGATTTCATCTTCCCAATCTGTTCTGCAGAGCCCTCGCTCCCTTCTCCACTCCCAATTGAGAGCAGTGAGTGACAAAGCTGCAGAGGGTTCTTGTGACAATTTTTTCTCTTGCCCGTTTAGAGTCATTCTACTGCAAAGAAAGAATGAATGCAGGTTCTTAGGGGGAGCCCATCTCCCCACTACAGTTGCTGTCTTGAAGGTTTTAAGCTCCAAAGGGAATTGGTGAAGGCTGAATGGTTTTGTAGGATGATGAGGCAGAGGAGACAATCTTGTGATACATCATTTCCTTTGCAGAGACACAACAACCTGTCTCTGCCATGCACTTGCCAGATTCCCACATATCTTCAAAAGAGGTGATTTCCTGTGTGTCTGCTGGGAAAAAAATATGAAAATTTTTCCCTAATGAGCTAAAAATTGTGAGAGATAGGGACTTTGTGTAGGTGTAGATCTGAGCAGTGCATCACTTAGTCTTCCTCTCATTCTGATCCCAGAATTAATTATTTTGTTTTTGTGGTTCTTTCCAGCAGGGATTTCTCGTTATAAAAAAGTGAGACTACCCATTGTCTTGATACTTTCCTGTTTGCCCATGCTGTGCAAATATAAAAAAAAAATTAAAAATCCTACTGCCTTAATATACCTGCATAGTTTATTATAAGGAATGTTGGTTTTCATTTCTGCCGAATGCTGCTGTAGTCATTACTGCTGATGTGCTGATCAAATTAGTCTTTCATTTCACCTTTACAATGAAGTTGGAGGGAAGAGGGAAAGATTGAATGCACGTGAATCATTTGGTGAAAGATCCTGTAGGTTAATAGCTCATTACCTTAAGTCATTCAAATTCCATCCAATTCATTTCTCAACATAATTACAGAGTGGACCAACTTTGATAAAACCTCCCTAATATACAAAGTGCATTTGTTGTTGCGTAGATAAATGTGCATCTGCACACTGAGGCATTTTCTTATCTATGTGGAGTGCAGAGTATTCATTAGTGTTCCCCTTGGAGCTCCCATCAAATGGTCATGGTAGGAGCTTGGGGGGATTTCCTTCCCTCTTCTGGCACAGGCAGCAAATCTGCTACCAAAGTCTGCACATCCTCCCAAACCTGTACTAGACCTTGAACAGCCCCCAGTGATCCCTCTGCCTTTTTGTTATCTATGGACTGCTGCTGTATTTCCCTATAGCCTGTCACTGGTACTCACAACACCCAGGAGACAAACTTGTGCTACAGCCAGCAGAGGCTTCATGAAGAAGAGACCTCCCAATGTGTTTTTCACTCATTCTGAGGAAGCACAGAGCCTGGCACTTTACAAAGCAGTGCCTCAGGCCTGCAGAGATCCTGAGCATGAAGGGCTCAGCCTCATCTCCCACAGCCATGGGAGAGGTTTCACAGAGCCCCCTTCCCTCTGCTCAGAAAAAGCTGTTGCTCTCTGAGGAGCTTGGTATGGTAACAAACCCACAGGTATAAGTCTAGGTGCATGTTTTTTTTGCCTAAGCAATTCTCTTCTGAGATCTGAGAGCTTCCTGTTCTGCTCTTTCTTCTGACAGTGCTGAAGCTACTCTTTTTCTGTACATGCTAAGCCTCCTCAGAGGGGGAAGGCAGATCTCATGGTGGTGCACTTTTTACATTGCACATTAGGTTTGATTTGCTTCTCTGCGGTTACACCAGATGCAATTTTGTTTGCAGGATACTATTTTAGTGACTGTTCTTTTTCTGGGACTGTGTAATCATGTGGAGGCAGCTTTTGATCTCTTTAGTATATAATTAAGCTCTATCTATTGCTGTCTTTTTTTGACAGAATGGGGAGTAAATGAATGAATGAAAATGTGCTGGGGAAAAAAACAACTTTTTTCAGTTGAGTTATAAACCCTAAGAAAATCAGATGTAGAAATGAAGTTTTGATATAATTTCTATTATTCTTCTCCTAAAATCTTAATGTGCAGTAGCCATCCATACAATCTAAGGAAAGAATAAATATTTTGAAATTGTTGTGGGTCTCAGTGGCAAATACGGTAATTCTAGGGTGTTAATTTTTTAAGGCTGTGAAGTTGTATGTTTAATAAGCAGCTATTTAATTATATATTGTGCTGGGTCTTTGAAATATATGAAATATATATTACAGAGCTGCATATTAAAATTAATCTTTAAAATGAGTAAGAAGTTTTAAGTTTCCCAAAGTTACTTTACTGCATTATCTGCCAACTACAATTCAGTAATCACAATATAACTCTTTAACCAATAGAACAACTCAGTCTCAACACTCTGCATGAAATTCCTGTGTATTTAAAAAATGGTGCATCTACATATCAGTCACTCCTACTAGTTAAGCAGACGTAACTTCCTGCAGCTCAGATGCAGATATGTATGCAGGCATAAAATGGTGCTGAAAGTAAGAAATCAGAATAATCTAAATCTTGTGTACTGTTTCTTTCTCTTCCTGTGCTGTTCCAATGGCACAAGCCTGCTCCAGAAGGTGTCCAATTACTGTGCCTGCAGACTGATTCATGTGACTCATCCAGTGTGTCAAGAGGCATCCACCCTATTGATGCAATTTCTCACATTTCTGCTGAAATTAAACAAGCACAGCTGCAGCTTGTCCTTTAAATTTTCTTACAACTGGTCTTCATTCAGGTTTTGTATGGGTGTAACTATTTCAGTTGGTTTACATTTTGTCCTGTATTTTTTTCTGAGTTATCTTTTGACAGAAAAAGGGGAAAAGAGTTTTAGTATGGAAAAGGAAATGTTTCCACATGAGAGGGAAGTTTTGATGTACTGTCTCTCTGCTGGTGGAGGGAAAAAATCAAGCCAATGAACCTGTAGTCAAAACACTTACAAATTTCCAGAACTGACAGGATGGCTCACACTGTCCAATGACACAGATATTGCTAGTACAAGCTTTTAGTGTAGAGCTGACGTGTATATATTTATCCTTTTAGGTAAATGCTCTTGTGCTGCCCTCCTGCACTGAAATATGCTGCAATACCAGCATAAAGCACCTAGCAGATGTGTCTGCTTTCAGCCTGGTTTCATGGCATGCTGTACCACCTCAGGGAAGTAGCAAGCTTGTGTCACCTGCCTTGCCAAACTTGCACTGGTCTTGTTCAAGACAGAGCTGCAGTTGGAGCCAAATCCTATTCTTGTTGTCATTAGGGTAATTCCCCTTGGGGATTAATTAGAAGGCTGTTATTTATTTTATAATTCTGGATGATGCATTGAGATTTGATACTGAATAGCACTAATTCAAGTACTTGCAATCAAGGACACAACACATTTTTATAATGCTTTGTTTGATTCTTATTGTTCAGAGAAGGTCTTGAGGCTGTTGTGAAGTGCCTTCCACCACCACCCTTTTTATTTGACTCCACACTAACTTTTACAAGGTAAGCTTTGGCTATGTAAAGAATAAAAGATTCTGGTTATCCTTGGTACCTTTTTCAATCCACAGCCCAAGATAGAAGATGACTAGTTTCCCATGTGATCTAAACCACTAGCACTTATATTGGATTTTGTATTTCATAGTTTTCCATCAGGGGAAAAGTGCCAAAATTATGCTGCATATGCTTGGCTTCTTGTCTGTCCTTGAAGTGGCAAATCACTGGGAGAAGAAACTGCCCTTAGCCAAAAAATGATCTTTTCAAATCAGATTTTCTTGGAATTGTGGTTTGTTGCACCATTTTTATATAAATATAAAAATTTTCAATATATAAGCATACTGACTTTTTATTCAGTGACACCAAAATAACAAATGCATTAGTCCAAATGCCTTATACTACCCTTCTCACAGTTCCTCATCTCCTATGCTGTGCAGGTAGTATTATTTTTAAAAACAGATGGGAACTCAGGAGGTGCCTCTGATCTTTCACCTGTACTTAAAAGAGATACTGCATAGTTCTTATCTGGAAACCCCTGGTGATTTTTAATGGACTCGGGTTTAGGAACACTGAGGGAAGGAAATATTCTAATTGGTTTTGTTTTTCAGCTGAAGAACAGTTTGTTTCTATGTTAAATGAAGTAGTGAAAACAAATAGCATGCCATCTGGCTAGCCTACCTGGGTACTTTACCAGGAGGTTTTCAGATGTTCTCTCTGCCAGTTTTCAACTTCTTAAGTCCTGTGTTACTGACGTACTTTCTTTACACAGTTGTTCTTTCCTGTTTAGGAATTATCTTGTTCCTTGAACTGAATAAGAATTTTTAAAATCTTACACGCTTTTGCAAAGATTTCCCCTGTCTGTTGTTTGACTTATTTATCCTCTAAATTAAAAAAATCTCTGGTGTTTCCAGCATTCACAGTAAATCAGTTATACAGAGAAATAGTCCTCCATGTTATCTGTGAAGCTGATATTCTCAGGGGGCAGGATAACATTGATGTACCAGTGAGCTCTCATTCTTGGAACAGATTGTGACTGAAAGGAAGGGTTTAGCAGCTTTTCTAGTGCTTGGAAAGATGTCATATGTTTTTCTTTAGATCACTTTTTTCTGCTTCAGTTTCTCAAAGCAAGAACATCCTGCAAAAAATAAAAACATTTAACATAGCTGGGAATGGAATTAAGTACAGACAAAAGTAGTTTCATAAAGCCAAAATGTTTATTGCTGATTGCAACTTTTAATATTGTTTTTTCTTAGTATGAAACAAACATATGCTCAGAAATATCTTTGAAAATAACTGTGAGCATGTAAATGACAACAAATCTGTGAAGGAGCATTCATATGTGTTTCTGGTTCATCTATTTGTTGTTTATGATGAAGGTGCACATGCAATTCTAATCACAACTTAGACACATGGTTCTCTGAGCGTGACGCAGATAATAAAGAGAATTCCTTGTGCCAAACAGCTTACAATCCAAATCCACGTCATTTTTCTCAACGTGCAATCAGGAAATAGAAATGCTATCATGGGAATTAACTGATCTGTCACACAGGACAAATAGCATAGTTATGTAAGATTGAATGGTTGGCAGATATTTATGTGAGTATACTTTAGGAACTAACTTCTCAAATAATTTGGGATAATGCAGATAATTTGTAGGCACCCTTCCCATCTGATGCTGAGCATTCTAAATATAGCTAGCAGACACAAGTTTTAAAAAAGGGATAACTTTGAGCCATTAAGAAATCAAGTGGGACACGTACACACACTTTAAAAACTCCAGGAAATTGGAAATCTGTGGTCAAAAATAAAGATCAGTAAAAGTTAATAGCAAATTTCCAAAAGCATCTCAAGTAACTCCATCAAATATAGATGCAAGGTAAAAAAAAGAACAAAAACCCAAATCACTGTCCTCCTTTAAAAATAAAGAGAGATTGGTTAGCAAGTAGCAGGTTAGCTAAGTAGTTGCTTTGTCTGCTTATACAGGGGAGGCAGATGGAGATCTGCTAAATCTGGGATTGTTTCCCCAGAGGCAGTAGCAGGGAAGCTGGAAAATGTACAGGCATATAAGATATCTGGTTATAAAATATCAGATTTTCTTAGAGGAACCAAAAATCAAGACATGTGTACAGATGTGAATTTTAAAATGAATAAGGGAATCAATGAAGGTTTCAAAAGTCTTAAAAGAATACTTGATCCAGAAAAAACTCTAAAGAGTTTATTTATTGTAAAAAAACCCACAAAATCCCCCAGTGAACAGGTGACAAACTAGGAATTGCATGCCAGTGGGAAACACTCTAACGAAGTCTTTTGAAGAAAGGTTGTGAAAAAATACCAAAATCTCAGTTTGGTAAGAGATTGGGACATGTATTCAGGTACAGATCTTAATTCAGTCATCAGAGGGACTTTCTTCACCATACTTTTTCCATGCATAAAAGAAAGTTGTTAGATTTTTAGCTGTGTTTTATTAAAATTCTGTTTAGCAGGCCTTAATTTTGAAGACCAGGAAAAGAGTGGGTATCTTCAGGATAAAAAAAACCACAAAACCAAACACCTCTCAAGTTTATTCTTCTCATGTACATGGTGACAAGGCTATTACTGTCTTAGAATGGGTAGAGTGCAAAGCAAACACAGAAGGCTGCCCGTACTCACTTAAAGCCAATATGACTTCAGAGAATCTGGGGCAATGACTCTGGGAAAGAGGATGTGTTGAGATAATCACTTAGAAACATCTCCCATTATAAAAAGAATTAGCACTTAATGGAGGGGAAATATTGAAATTTTGTACCTGTAATTTCTGTGTCTACATCTGGTCTCTCAATTTCTGAAGTGTCTTTTACTGAAACACTACTCAGCAAAGCTAACATTACCACTAGAGAAACCAGTTGAAAAGAAGTCTTGGAAATACTTGGTTTATTTCCACTGAGGGATACTTGTGGAATGTGCCTTGAAAGTATTTATTCTTGTTATTCCTTGCATTATTTGCTATATGGGATTGCCAAAAAGACAAGTCAGCATTTGGAGCATTAGGATACTGGTTTTGTATTTTTATAAAAAACAAACAAACAAACAAACAAGAAGTCTGTAGTCATACCTCAAATGCCCTGTGGTGCTTAGAGGCAGCTTATTTTTGAAATGGATGATAGTAAAACATTATTGAACCTTAATTCTCAAAAAAGGTGTAACAGTCAAATAAAGGAAGACTTCCTCAAAATAAGTGGTAGGCCTTTCATTTATATAAAAAAATAGTTTAGTGCGGAGAACACAGTAGTTTCCCTGTTTGCTGGGGACAGAGAAAAAGAAAAATTTCCTTAGATTTTTGTCACTATGCCTCTTACAGCGTGAGTCATAAATGTGAGGGTTGCTTGAGGCCTTCCAGTGGTGACCTCTCCTCATAAAATGATATCAAATGTCCCTCAGATGTAATATTACTGTTGCCTTTTGTAGAAAATATTTCCTAGCTTTTGGGATATCTTGAACTGATGTTGGGTTGCAGCATTCCTCCGAGGTTTGTTTGCATGCACCATTCTGCATGGACCTACTCCTTTCAGTGACAAACTTGTGTCCCATTAAACCTATGTCAAGTGACAGATGTTTTAGGAAAGCTATCTAAGTTCGTTTGGTAGAGCCAAATTTAAGTTCTGAAAAACCCAAAGTGATAAAATGCAATTCTAATTCATACTCAGCATGTCATATTCATCCCCTGCATATTTTTATGTAGGATAAGATCCCACCTCTGTCTGGTTTTATTTCCAGTAGAAATGCATCCAATAGCAGCCTTCCAGTAGAAATGCATCCAGATTTCCAGTAGAAATGCATCCAATAGCAGCCTCTGCTTTCCATGAGGTTCATCTGAATTGACAGACCTGCTATCTCCTTATAAGATCTCCCAAGCTAAATGGTCTTCCTGTTGCTCACATCACTTTTGAAGTTGTTTTGATATTCCACAACTATTCTGTGATTTCATAACTTCAAGTATGCTTTCAGCATTTGATAGAGATAAAATGTGACGCTGATAACACAGATCACAGGGCATTTAGAATTTCCCACCTTTCACATACAATCTTCTAGGTCACAGGACTGGATAGGGAGCTGGAGTCAAGGATGGTGAGTTGCGCAGTGGAAGACAGCTGCGAAAATGCATCATAAATTTGTGTACAATTGTGGGTTAAATGTTGCTGGTTTTGATGAGGTTAGAGTTCACTGAAATGTATATATATTTATAATCATGAGTCACTGAACAAAAATGTGCTTGTTCCGAAGAATGTTACAGTAATCACAGGGGTTCTTACCCATTTTCATGTTAACAGCAAATATGGTGTGTGGTCATTTACAGACCACCTTTCTATTTGAGATTGAATAACATCTCTGTGGCGACTACAACAGCTTCTCACCTAAGTAAAATAATGCTGCCTGGGTATAATATTCTTAGTTCTTTACAACAGGACTTGAATGTTGGATATGAAGAGAAACTTGCTGAGTTTTTGTCCAGTCATAGATATTTTGAGATTTCTGAGTGTGTTTTGGAGACTATTGTGCTAGTTTACTGCAAGTTTGTCTTGAAAAGGGCTGAAAGATAGACAAAAGATAATGAAATATGAAAATTTTAGATATTGCTAATGTGCAGTCATACATGTATGTGCCTTTTCAAGATAATCAATTTCATCAATTTATTGTCTGACTGATCCCAAACCCTGTCTGGGTATTGTTCTTGTTTGTTTCTGAAACAGACGTGTACACTCAGAATTCCTCAACCACTGATCCAACATTCCCAATTCCAGCAGTGGATTCTTCCTTCCATGCCATCTATTCTGCTGCTACAGATTCAGACAAACTCAGGACTTCCGGGGGGAAAAAAAAGTGTCCTGTTTTCAGCTTCTCTTTCTCTCTGTAGGAGACCAGTGTTTCAAAAACACTTTATGCTTTTAAGTTCAGATTTCTTCTGAGCAAGAAGTTTGTGGTAGGTAAAACACCAGAAGAAAGGTTATATTCATGTTTTTATGGGATGATTAAGTCAAACTCTCAGAATTTCCTGTCCTGAATGCTAAAAGGACTTATTGAACATAAAACTGTAAACAAGGTATGATGCAATTCTTAATAGTATTAAGTATCACTGCTCTTCTCCAGAAGCTGAAATTAAAGTTCAGCAAGAAGTTTTTCTCCAATGTTAACATGTTCTAGTTTTCCTTCCTGCAGAAGGATAACAAATTAAATGCTGCAGGATTCTCCCTGTTTGCATCACATTCTCCAGGAGCAGTGTTCGAACTCAAAAAGCTGTCTCAAATGATGAAAATGCTGTAAAAATGCTTATACTTAACTTTGCATTGATTTTGATGTTTCTACCATTATTATTTTTCTCTTAAGTACTTACAAAGCCTGAAGTTTTCTAGTGTAATGTTTACATCTAGGATACGATTTTACATTTGACAACACAGCACTGAGGAGTAGCGGCTATTGTTTTGAAGCCCTCACAAGTGAGCTGGCAAAGCTGGGAGGCTCGCTAGAGCTTTGTGTGAATTTAGGGGACGAAGAGCAAACCCTGACGACCAGAAGCTGAAGGAGTGAGGGCAGCGGGAGACACGGCGGTGTTCCAGCTGGCTGTTTGGGGCTTGTTTCTCACGGCTGTCGCCCCTGGGACGAGGCTGCGCTGCCCGTGGCACGCCAAGCCCCAGCGGCTCCGGAGCGCACTGAGGTGACCGCGCCCGGCCGGCTGGGCTCGCCCGGGGCGAGCAGACTCGCTGAGCTGGCGGAGAACCCTCCAGCCCCGCTGGCCTCAGCCGGAGGCTCCGGCGCTCCGCTCCTCCTCACGGCCCGGCCGCCGCCACAGGTGCCGGGCCCGCCCCGCCCCCGGCAGTGCGCAGGCTCCGCCCGCGCGGCGACCCCGGCCCGCGCCCCACCTGAGCCCGCGGGCGGGGCCGGGCCGGGCACGGACGGACGGACGGACGGACCGACAGACAGACAGAAGGACAGACGGACAGACGCGTCGGGAGAGCCTCTGGGCTCCGGCGGAGTTGCGCCGCGCTCGCCTCGGTCCGGCAGGAGCGGGGCTGCGGAGCCCGCCGGTGCCGCGCTGCCTCCCTCCATCCATCCCTCCATCCATCCATCCCCCTCCCTCCGGGCGGCTGCTGAGGTGAGCGGTGAGCGGCGGGGGTACCGGAGGGGATCTTACTCAGTGCCACGGCGCGGGGCGGGCAGGGGATGCGCGGCCAGAGCCGAGCCCCGGACCAGCCCGTTCGCTCCGCGGCCGCCGCCGGGCGAAGTTTGCCGGCCGGAGCCGCAGGTAGCGGGGTCCCCGGGGCTCCTCCTGCCCGGGCGCGGTGCGCGGTGCCGGGGGCTCATCGGCGTCTCCGCAGCATCGCTTGTTTGCAGAAAGGATAAAGCGCGTCTCTAAATAGGTCAGGGGCCTCGGCAGCGCCTGGGATTTGCGTAACGATTTTTGTTACGTGGGAAAGGTGCGGGGCTCCTGTTCCCGGGCTCCGAGGCTGGACCGAGCGCTGCTGTCCTGGCACACCGAGTGACTTGTTAAAAAAAAGTAGCTCCATGAGCACAGCTCGTCTTTCTTGTTTTTTTAAATCCGGACGACTTCGGGAAAGTTAAATTTCTTCAGCAAAGGAGGAATTAACCCACATGAAGGAGTCATCCTTGATGAGCTAATTACGCGTGGTGAGTGTAAGTGCTTGGCATCGAAAGTCCGTGGACTGTGGTGGCATGCTTAAAATGTTAAAGTTTATGTCCTGGTGATGCTCTTTCAAAATATGTGGAGGGGAGTTAAGTGCAGGATTGTATTTTCTGCAGCTACAGACAAGAAGTGCCCTTGTTTCAGAGGAATTGTCAGAATTTTCATGCATGTTTGGAGGCTTAGGTTTATTTTCTCTTGTTTTTGACTTTTCATCAAACTTGAGAACTCTCTTCATGGGTTTCAAAGGTTGTGAGCTTGGCATTGTTTAACTTGAGTGGGAAATCTATAAATGGAAAAGTTAGAGAAGTGTGGCACTGTGAGGCCTCAGAAGTTTCAATAAATCTTCAAAACACACATTTAACTGTGGCTAACTACTGGTTGTGGGAGGAGGGAAATGATAGTTTATTTCCCATACTCTGCTGCTGCTTTAGTGCTGCCCTGGACAAAGTATAAAAATGAGATGCAAAACAAGTCCTCTTGCTGTCAGAACATGTACATTTTCTTATCTGAATGAAATGTAAGATGAAGCAGTACTGTAAACCCCTGAAGTCAGTGGGGATGTGTCCGTGTGGTTGCAGCAGGTGTGGATGAAGCAGTGCTGCTGCAGGTCCAGAACGAGAGGCAATGGCAGGATACTGGTGAGATGCCCAGGCTGCTGGATTCAGGGAGAATGCTTTTCGAAGCTTCTGCCTCTCGTGGCAGCATTGTGCTCTCCAGTGGATGCAGCCACCCCTGCCCTGTTACCGCAGCTCTGAAAACAAGGAAAAGGTGTCCCTTTGTGTAGTCCAGAGCAGACGCTAGACTGGTGTGAATGGGTTATGCTGCTTCTCCTTTTCCAAAGAAGTAATCTTGCTACTCCTTTCAATTCACCAGGTCAGTAGACTGCTTCAGGGGAGGGACAAGTCTTTTCTTCTGGTTTGTTTCTAAGGTATTCTTCTATAGTTGCAAACTTTTTTCTAGTGTTGGATCATGCCAGAGGGGTTTTTTTTGTACCTCAGATCTTTTCCAGTGGATGGGAATTGAAATGCTTGTGTGAACTCTGAAGAAGATAAACCAGGAGTTATGAAAGTGGTCACATTAGCAACTTCTTTGTTCAATTGTTTGGCTTAACAATCCACAAGGTAGTAAGAAATTAGAACAGAAACAATCCTCTTACAGGACATTTTCACCAGGCTGGCAAGGTCTTATATTTTTTTTTTCTACTATATTATATATAAGGGATAATTATATAAGGGATGCTTGGTTAAATCTAAAAATATTAACAAAAACCAGCAGGTATCAAGATACTGTGCTGACTTGTGTCTTCCTGCACTAACGGGAGCTGTCCATCGCTCCTGTGCTCCCTCTGCACTGCTCACTTCCTCACAAGGGATCAACGTACTTACACCAGCACCAATTTCTCTTAACTGTCTGTTCTTCACTGCATCTTCTTTTTTTTTTTTTTTAATCTTTTGGATTTTCTCAGCTAAGTTTTAATAGAGAGGCTATCTTCCTCCTCAAGTACAGTTGCTCAGGGATAAGTTGGTATAAAAGCAGCAAAAGGCCTTGCGGAAGATAATCTTTTGGGGGAGTATAGGCTTGTTAGTTAATTAGCTCTGGAAGTCCTAAGATTTTGTACAGCAATGAGGATTACTGCATAAAACACAACAGATGCTTTACAGTTCTTGCAGTTTTTTCTCTTCAGGTTATCACAAGGGATTGTGGTTTGAGAATATTTGCTCTCTGAGTTTGAGAATTTATGAAATGGAGCATTCCTGTTATTTTCAAAATGAGCATATGGTACAGTTGTGGTAGTCTCAAATCTCAAAGCATTCATCAGGCTGTGTTGGGATGTAACAGAGTACAGAACTGGAGTGCAAGGTTCTCTCTAGTGTACTGAAATACACTGCAAAGCTTAGGTCATCTGTAGTTAATGGGAAGAAAAGATGACTTTGCAGTCTGAATAGCTTGCTTTCTGAAATTCTGCTCTCACTTTGTTACATGCCTTAAGCCCTTCAGAATTCCTTGAATGACAACTTGCAGCAGATAAATATTTTGGTTCTGTAACTTTTGCATTGTATTCAGAAAATTATAGTACTTAATGTATGTCACCCATCAAGTTACAAGTGTAAACACTGTATCTTATGTGATCCTGAATTACCTCTGATGCAGTGAAGGTAGAGGCAGATGTTAAATTCCATAATACCCGTTAACAAAGGGAGAATTTTCCCAGATCCATAGAATGCACTTGCATATTTTATCCTCAGGCTGATGAATGTACAGGGAGTTGAAAAAATCACAGGAGCGTCACTCTCTGTGTGACTGTAACATCCCTCTGGCTGCATAGGTTACTAGATTTTCAGCCACATACTCTGCTTGCCTAACTCCAGATGCAGCTCAGATGTTGATTGAAGGGCTATTTTCTATTGTTATTTTACCCACAAGTGCAAAAGGTACAGGTTTTTTCAAATGTAAAATTTGTCTTTTTACTACAGTTTCACGGAACACGCGTAACCTTACAATAGGAAGCTTATGGTTTTCATTATTTAGCAAAGGCCAATGTTTTAAAAACAAAACATCTAAAACCTTTTGAAAACTTGTGTTCTAAGGATTTTTAAAAATGTTTTTTCACAAAATTGGTTTGTTTTCTGATTTTATGTAATGCACAAAGCAAGCAGGGTAATTACGGCAAAAATTGTTTCTGCACTGTGCAGTCTTTTTACATCATTCTATATTGTTGGAGGAAGTGCTGCCAAAGAGTAGCTAGTATTCTAACACAGTTATATTCAGTGGGAGCACTGAATATTATTAAGTAAGCATTGCTTAATTTATGTTATCAGTAGTGTATTGGTAAAAATAACAAAATATTTGGTAATTTGTTCTGGTATAAGGTGTCTTTTGGTGCTAGGAAGTGAGGGTCATACTCTGCCACAAATAAAGCCTTTTTTTCTGATGCCCTGAAATACATCACATGTCATGAAATTGTGCTAATTTCCCAGAGTGATTAATCATGCCCATTAACTTACACATTTTTATGGTTTCCTTTCTAAGTGATTGCTCTCCTCAGATCATGTGCAATAATTCTTTTGAATTTCTCAAATGTGAAGCTTAGAGCCTTAACACATGGTGCATTTTGCATGTAACTGTGATTCTTCTTATATATTAGCTAAAGCTGACATTGCTTTCTATAAACATATTAATTGACACGTTAAAAATTCATTAGACAACCTGAGCTTCCAAGGCTTGTAAAAATAGAAGCCTTGTAAACCAATCTAACTATATCAGTGCAGCCCCAGTCCTTTGCTTATCAATATTGGCACCTTAAAAATTTGCTGCTGCTGAACTACCAGCCAGATCTTGTAATGACAGGTGATGCCAATACACAACAAGGCATGTTAGAGCTGTACTGTTTACATTATTGATGATTGTATGAATATGAGCAAGTTAATCTGTTAGGAAAACACTGATAATGCTTCATTCCTCAGTGAAATTATTCGATAAAACTCCATTTATTGACGACAATGTTTTTTTGGTCATTAAACATTTATAATAAGGAATTTAAGAGGGGGCAGTAGCTAAACATGAGTACAAGCAGCAACTTTAGACAGCTGAAGCCCTTTTTACCTCACCTCATATATTTAAATTCTATTCCATTACATAGCCATCTAAATGTCTCACAAGTTTTAAAATGTTGAGAGTTTGCACTGAACACAGAAATGGCATTAAATAGGTTTCAGTTTACAAATAGGTGAAATGCACTTTCTGCTGTGGCAGAATGCAGGCCCTGCATAGTTATGCATCTTGGTTCACTGTTTTCTAGACCTGGTGATTTTGCTGTGTGACAGGATGATGGGTTGTGGTATTGGTAAGATGCTGCAATTGTGAAATAGACCAGGCAGGTTTCCATTACTCCCTGTTTTCTACTGGCAAACTCTTTGGTGCAGACGTGCCAGTGCTGAAAGTATGGCTAACTTGAGGCACACCTGCAGCTAAGTCAGCTAAACCTCAGGGCTCAAAGCCAGTCTGCTCTGTTATTGTATCCATTACTTGCACCTGTGTGGCAGGGAAAGTGATCCTTAAGACTCAGGTAAGTCTTGTGTGTGAAGGAAGACTGTGGAACTGCTTACTACAGGCACTGAAGAACAGCATTCAGGTCAGGAGAGCAAAGTAAAATTAACTTGAGTTGAAGCTTGAAATATACTGTGACTTTCTTTTTGAAGATTTCTTTGTTTTGTTATCTATTTTTCTGTACCATTGTACATTTACGGTTTATGAGGCTTTTGTTACATCATGGCAGTCAACCTGCTGCTATTCTGCAACCAGAGTGGTCTCATAATGAGTAGTTTCTAATTGAGTTATTTACTGGGGACTGGTGTAGTGCTGATTTCTAGCAGAGGAAGTGCTCCAGTGAATCTTTAACACTTCTCAGCATTACTGAACTTGTAAGATCTAATGTGTTTATAGCATAAGTGGTTATGACTGTAGGCCCTGTTGTTCTTTCTGTATGTTCTTGTGCAGGTACCAGAAAGCTAAACATATGGGAGCAGGCTGTTGTGTTTTAATTTAACACCTCTCAGTACACCCCAGTTAGATATAGTGGACTATCAGGTCTCCTTAGTTCTAATATAATTTGGTACAATTTCAAAGATTAATTAGGTTAAGAATCGGTGATGTGGCAGGCAACATTAGTATGGTCTGCTTCAAAATGGAAATGGAGAAAAAAGTTTAATGTGATTTTCATGTGATCTACTTTACACTTTACAGTGTCCAATTGTATCTGTCATAATTTTGATTAAAAAGAAACTTGTTTTCCTAATCCAGGAAACAAGATTGAGCATAAAGACTCATTATCGAGGTGTATTCCAGAGAAGATGAATTTGGGTAAGATAGTAAGTAAACACCCACAAAGTTCTTACTCTGTCCTGTGCAGCAAGACTCTCAAAGATGATGCAGGAACCTCCTAATGGGATTTTATAATGAAAATGCTAATAAAAGCTAGCAGAGGAGTACCTAGGTCTCTTTCTTTGCATGATTGCATATGACCAAAAAAAGTAATTGCATAATCTTTCTTCCTTTGGCCACCTGCTAATAACTGGATGGTGAATCTTTGACCTGAAATTGCAAATGCATGTGCGTGCCTAGGTGCACTTCATCTTTCTGTTAAAATGAGATTATTTCATATGTTACAATTAAGAAAACCCCTTATAAATCTGCATCAAAGCTTATGGAAAAAGGCTGAGCTTTTGTCTGTTTCTGCAGTATGTTGTCTGCAATGCAGGTGCAGTCTATGCCAGATAGATGCCTATTTGGTAGATTGTGGGGTCTGTGCATAGCCAATACCATGTTTGATGCTTATCTTGGTCCCTTGTTAACCAGAGAATAAGAATAACAATATTACAAACCTCAAACATCATTATGAGAGCTCAAGACTTTCAAAGTTAAGAATTTGAAAACTAGGAAATGCTATACAGCCTTAGCTGGGTCTGTTGGTGGGTATAATCAAGAGTAACTTTTCTTTTTTTCTCACCACACTTTGTGCACAGCATGGGTAATATGTGCTTCAACAACAGTAAAAGAAATTTTACAAATCTTTGCAACACTTCCATGATAGAAATAAAAGAGCATTCTCGTGATATAGTGGGAAACTTCAGCACAGAGAGGGGTCTTCAGCAGTGTTAATGCCGGGGCAGAGTGCTGGGGTCTGGTACATCAGCCCTCAGAAGGATGCAGTGTGTGCTCACAGCAGAGCTGTTGTCTTGAACAGCTGCAGGAGAATTCAGCTCCTCTGTGAACTGGAGCCTGCAGTTCTCCACTCAGGCTCCCAGCAAAGTCGTGTGCTAGTAGTGAGTGATTTAAGCAACTTGCCAAGCATTTCTAGCAGCTCTGTGGTGGAGCCCAGGCTGCAGTCAGATTCTGCACTGCAGCATGAAAGAGCCTTAACAGTGAGAGAATCTTTTTCTCTTGCAGTCTCTTGCTTTTCTTACAATTTCTGCAGCAAATGACATTGTTTTTTTCATGAGGTAGCTGTTCTCATGACTTTGATTGTCTTGACTAATCTTCAGTCTGTGAGGGGAGCAAAAATATGATCTTGTAATTTAAAGAGTCTGTTAGCAGGGTTTCTTTAAAAAACAAGCTATTCTGCCCTAAGGAATCATGGTAAATCTTGAATTTTTCATGAGTGAGTGCTTTTCCAATTGTTAAAACTAGAACCTGGCTTCTGGAACTTCTGGAATGATTGAAGAAATAAATTTTGTGCTACTATGTGGAATAGCATTAGAGGCTTGATGTGCTTTGTGTTTCACTGGTACTTGCTCAGGTGTTGTCAGATGCCACTCTGGAGAACTTCACATTCTCTTACAGAGGTGACATCAGAAGCAGGAGAACCTTATTTTCAGATTTGACAGCTAAAATGGACTTATGACACTCCTAGTCCCATAAGTAATATGAAAATATTAAGCACTCTAACATAAGGGTAGCAGTGTTTGGTGCTATTGCCTTATTCTATATAGGATTAAACTGCTGAAAATGAATATATATGTTGTCTGTAAATGTATAAAATAAATTTTAAAGATGGAAGTAATTATTCTTTTAAAAGTCTCTGAGATTGCTGAAGCTTTGGAGGATGAATCCTATGGGGAGTGGCTGAGGGAGCTGGGGGTGTTTAGCCTGGAGAAGAGGAAGCTCAAGGGAGACCTTGTCACTCTCTACAACGCCCTGCCAGGAAGTTGTTGCCAGGTGGGGATCGGTCTCTTCTCCTGGGTAACAGGTGACAGAGGATGAGAGGAAATGGCCCCAAGCTGCACCTGGAAAGGTTCAGATTTGGACATCAGGGAGAATTTCTTCACTGAGCAGGTAGTTAAGCAAAGGAATAGGCTGCCCAGGGCAGTGGTGGAGTCACCATCCTTGGAAGTGCTCAGGAAACAGCTGAACATGACATTTAGTGCTATGGTTTACTGAACACAGTGATGTTTGGTCAAAGGTTGGACTTGATGACCCTGAAGGCTTTTCCAACCTTAATGATTCTCTGTTTCTATGACTTTTAATGACCTAGGTTTGAATAATGCTAAGTCCACTGTACTCAGTGACCCCTTCTCTGCTGCAGGCAGGTGACAGATGCTCTGGAGCAAGTGGTATTTCTGAAAGGCTAGACAAGAGCCACCTACACTGATATTTTCTTTCTCTTTCAAACAGGTTTGAGAAAACATTTTAAGCAAACTCTGCTGTCTTTCCTTGGCATGTGGGTTAGTCTCACATTCTCATGAATGTTACGAAAATCGCTTTAAAACTAGACAATGGAGCTTTACAAACACCAGCAACAGAGGAATTTGCATTGATGATCAGTAATAACAAATTTTAACTGAAGTAATGTCAAAATCTTATTTGTTGTCAACTTCATAATTTGGTTATATTGTCACCTATGTTAACTTGGTAGATTTGTTGAGTCTCAATTGTCCCCATCATAATTACAATCTATTATGCAACTCAAATAGGATGGAGGTTGACCAAAAAGGTGTGGTGTAATTCTCATTTTTACTGCTTTCAGTGAATTTGCATTAGCCAATATTTCTGCCTATAACTTGGTGGTGGTTTGTTGTTGCAGTGTAAAAGATCTGGAAAATCCAAGCCATTGAAGGAACCGCTTTGGCCTCTCTTATATGTTATTTGTAGTTCTTAGAAGCTTTTTGCTTTTTTTTTCTTGACTGTAAATTAGAATGTTGATCAAGTTTGTCTCGCAGTTTTTTAAGAAAGGATCTGACTTCTTTTCTTCATTTTAAGTCGGACATCTAGATCTTGAGCAAGGATAGGAGAACTTCCTTCTTGTTCAGAGGGGAAGATTTATACTAACCTGATTTGGCAAACGTTTAAAACAAAAGGAAGCACACGCTGGCGTTAAACCCCAGACAACACAACCCAGAGGGACTGCAGGGAGCCTGTGGCTGACAGGAGTGTGTGGGGTTTGTAATCTCTGCGTGCAGCACCACGGCTGCTTCCTGCCTCACACAGTTGATCAGAGGGCTGTTTTGCCATGTGGTTGTGATAACTATGGGAATTGTCACGGGCTGTTAGGAGCCAACATCGTGTTTCATGCTGAGCACGGGGGCTTGGCAGGTTTGCTTTTGTGTGCTTCTACCATATAAAGGCCTTTGTAATATCAGCATGATGGTGTGGCTCATGTTTTTACAGCGCTGGAGATCACATTTGGTGTGACACTGAATCAAAGTTTTGACTGTTTCTGATTACTTATTTTTTTTACTGTATATATATATATATATATGTTCTTGAATATGTTCCTGTCATTTATTTTTGCTACTGTTTTATGGCTTCCATCTTGTGAGAAATCTCAAATTCCTTTCACATCAATGATTTTTTGAAAAAAGCTAATTTATTTTTAAATTTCTTATAAGGTTGGAGTAGCTGACTCTGGACCACAGAAGTATTTTGTTGTTTAAAATGATCATTTCAGCTTGCATTTCCAAATGGGCTAGTTTATAAAACTCAGCACTGCTGTTTTCTAGGAACTGTCAGACTCTCTCTAAAATGCTTGTTACTAGGATTTGTATTTCACGTTTTTCCATAAAGCCATAGGCAGAACTTAATTCACTTACCAGAGTGCTACCAAATGCTTCTCAGAATTAGTAGTGAAGATTAAAAATTGACTTGAGGTTGCTTTGGATGTTTCAGGTCACAGGAGTGTGAGCTGTGGCTTTTGTGGGCTGACTGCAAGCAGCCCTGCTTGGTCCCTGTGGCTTCTGAGCATCCTCTACACCTGCATCTTTGTTGTCCCCTCAGGCAGCTGGAATGCCTTAGTCTTTGGTCTTTCCTTCAGCAGCTATATTTCTTGGCTCTTCTGCTGTCTTGACCCCTGTGTTGGTTGTTGCACTTAGTATTTGACCCATGTCCCCCTTCCTGATTGCAGCCTAATGCAGCAAACTGCAAGAGTGGCCAGCAACTTGCTGGGTTTCTTGGAATCCCCCAGTAAAATATGAATTGTCTTATGCATGGTGCCCCATTTTTAATAAAAATTCTCTTGGGCCCCTTTTCCAGACAGTGAAGCCTGAAATAAAAGTTTTGTTTAATAAATTCACACTCCCTTTTTTTCTTTTTTATTTAATAGAAAAAAGGAAGAATGCTCTTTAAAAATAAAGCTCACCTGTCAAACTTGGGTATAATTTAGAGTGCAAATACATTTATTCTTCCTTTTATAAAGATATTTAGTGGGAAACCACAGTTGGAAAAATGAAGTGTAAGACTACTATATAAGCACTTGGCTATTCCTTGCAGTTACACATTGAGACTAATGAAGATGTATATTTTTTAAAGAAATGTATATTGGTAATGATTACTCTGAGATTCATTCTCTTGCATTTGATGAATTGCTTTAGAAGTTGCAATTATTAGATCTCTAAAAAAAAAAGGTGAAGAAGGAATAGGAATTGAACATATATCTGCATATATCTGTTCCATTAGCAATCTTTCAAAGAAAAAGCTCTTGGAATTTGAGGATCATGCTTGTGCTCTGTTTTTTATGGCTTTGGTGTAACAAGTTAGTTACCTACTAATGGATGCTCTAGATGTCACAGTAATATTATGCATACTTAAAAGCCCTTTTGGGTTGTGATATATGTATGTATTTCAGTTAACATGTCTGCACCAGTTTTAACTCTAATCCTTTTAAAAAGATATTTTCTGACATAATTCCATTAACTGAGAAATCTGGTATCAGGAAATAGATCTTTTTTTCCCCCTCAAATGAGTATTGCCTTATTGGTAAAGGAATTCTGTAAATACCCTGAAGTGTTTGCACTGAAGTTTAAGGGCAAGATTTAGACAGATTTGATTAATGCTTTTCCTTAGTGCATATAGAGACTTCCTGGGTTGTGAATTTCTGTCTTCAGAAGCATAGGAGTTGTAATTAGAAAAAGAGTTAACTAAGTTTTACGACTGTATATAAGACTGCACTGTAATCCAAGGCAGAATGATCTGTTACAAAAAAAAAAAAAAAAGAAAAAAAAAAAGTGAGTCAGGGGTTTCATGGGGCTTCCCTGCTAGGAAATTAAATATTGATGGTTTTCAGGTAGCAGTGCTCAGCTCTTACAGAAAATATCTATCTGCTGGAAGCACCTTTTAATATTTTACAATATATTATACAAAGTATGGCCAATTTTAGAATTCTCTGATATGCAACAATGCAAAATTTTATGCTTAGCTGGCTCTTTAATTAGTTCTCATTCTGTCTCACATGATTTATAGCTTCATGACTCCAATGTAAAAATGATATATGACTTAATGAAGCAGAAAACTGCAACGGGTTCACACCTCTAGTTGTTTAATGGTTTCCTGAAGGTAGGGGAATGTGCTGCAGAAGAAGGAGCTGTAAGCATCTCCTCATTTATTATGGCAAGGATGTAAAAGTCCACGTTGCTGTGACTTACAGTTGTTTGCCTCCTTGTCACATATACAATTCATGGCTCTTCCATAAAGCATAAAAATAGCAGGTAAGATAAAAAAATGCAGATGTCATCTTTCTTGCTCAAGCTTAGTTTAGTGCAGCTGTTTGACGTATTTGGAATCTAACTTTTTCTTGATCCTAGAGAAATAGTGTTTCAATGTAATTTAATTTCAAGAATGGGCTGTAAAACCCTTAGTGGCCAGCTGTTTTTCTTAGCTGAGGAGTTTTCGGGAGATTTTTTCCAAGTGGCTACTTTGACCATACAAGAAAATTTTTTGAGGAAAGAGGTGATTTGCTCTTACACCTGAAGTTTCTCTAATTATGCATCTGTTAGTTTCACAGATTTGTCTTTACAGCATCTTTGATATAGGGGTTCTGATTTTCTTAATTCCAATACTGTAAATTCAAGTTAGTTAATTCTGGATTCTTAATCGTTTAAGTGGTCTAAGCATGCCTTCCATAATGGAAAGGGGGAAAGGAATCGGGGATATCAGAGAAAGGAACTGCCTCCAGCCTTGTTTGGATCCTCCAGTGTTTGGGACAGAAGCTTTCAGTAATTACTGTGGGGTACCCTCTGAAACACATGAGGGGAATGAAGCCTTTTTTTTTTTTTTTTTTTTACTGTGCAGCTGCATGGCAAATGTTAAAGAATTACCACCTTCTGCCAAGAGTACAGTAACATTACAGGTGTATTTCTGACACAAACACATTTATTTCTGAATTTGTTGTGATCTATATCCATTTTCTACTTATTTCAGGAAGTGACTATTCTTTATTTAGCTTATGGTCCTATCTCTATGGACCCACAAAGGCTAGAACATTCCCTGACTTGCATCTGAGGGCTGGAGTCTGCTCTAAGAGTTTTATAGGTACCTCTTCCTTCCCTCTCTCTTTCTCTCTTTCTTTCTATCTTCTTATTTTTTTCCCCTCTTGTGAAGTTTGGACTTACTGGTATTAATCTGCAAGAACTGTGTGGTACTTTTCAGTTTATACATGAACTACTCAGTTTATAAGACTATTACCTATTCCCATGATGGGAGATATTGTTTCTGGCATAAATTCTGGGGTTTGCAGAGAGTAATTTGCTATTTCCAGGTCTTTATTGATTAATTAAGGATTTGTAGAATTTGCAAGTTCTTCCTTCAAATATCTGGTTACTTTATCACACTCATTAAATTTTTTTCAGTATTTCTGGACTTTAGAGTCTCTTCTGGAACCAGCAGTCTTTGGGACAGCTGGTCCAGGAATTTTTAGGTATCTGTGGAAAAAATAACAACACCCCCTCTTTTCAGTCTCCTCTAAGCACTGGCAGTGGCTATAATTGTGCAAGTGGGCTGTGCAAGTCATTGTTGCATTTAGCTTTTGGACTCATATAAGTTCTTTTAAATGTCAGCAGAAGAGAAAATGTGCTTTGCTGTTTTACAGTTGCAGTTTGTGCTTACTTCATGTTTGCAGTTAAACACAAATACAGTATTCAAGGAAGTATGCAACTTTATGAGGTTCTGGTAGATTTTGAGAAATTAGTGAAAAGTAAAGATTACTGCTCTTGGAAACCAAGCTCAGTCCTCTGTATTTGGTAGTGTGTTAGGTTATCATTTCAGAAATGAATTATAGAAGCTTTCCCAGCACTTGTGAAATTGTTGCAACTTCTGGGAAATCTCAAATAAGATGTGGTTTCTGCTGGACCTTTCAAGGAGGCTGTTTTGTAATGTATAATAGGGATCTTGCTCAAAGTGCAAGGAACATCAGAAGGGCTATTTTCAGAGAAGGGTAAGAAGTATACATGGCATTCACTCAATAATCCTGAAGTACTTGCTGCCAGAATGGAAAATTCCATAGTGCAATGAAATGCCCTGTGTTCTGCCTATGTTCTCACTCCTCTCAAATCTGGATGGAGGCTTTTTAAATCTTTTTGTGCCAGCCTGTGACTGCTGTAAACCAGAAATTTGGCCATGGTGGTGGTTCCTGATTCTCTGTATGTGTGAGATCACTCATCACCACAAGGTAGGTTGAGGTCACCTACTGAGAGCAGCCCAGCCTGTGAATGACGGCACCATAAGAAAGTGAACTTTTGACTAGTTAATAACCTAAACTAGAAAGAGTTTTACTTAATATGAAATACAAACACCTGTGTTGAGGTCTTTTAAAGAAACACATTCATATTTGTGTAAGTTAATAGCTACAGATGCTGTTAAGATCATCCAGCATCTTAATTTTTCCTTGGGAATGTTTTATCCAATTCCGAGTCCAGTTCCTGACTTAATTTTGAATATGATCAGTTCTATTTTACAAAGTGGTGTATTTTGTAGGGAGCTAGCATTTTTGTAAGTAAGAAACATATATGTTGGTAAATACATTAATATAAAATTGTGACACTGATAATACCTTTATATATAAAGGTGTTTGCCTAGTTGCTGTCACCATGAAGTTATCACTGAACTATTTAACTGTTTTTATTCCCAACTGTGGCATTTTTTGAGGTGCAAATACATTGATTTACTTAGCTCCAATCATGCATGTGTGGGTCCTTCCTTTTCCAGGGACATGGTCACAGGCTCACTGATCCACCTGTGCAGAAGCATTTGTGAGATCAGAGCCTAAGCATATTACTGCTAAGTGCAATTAGATGCTAGACTCGCCCTGGAGCACAATTGCTTCCAAGTGTCACCCAAGATTAACTGAAGAACAGGAATGATTGAGGACACTTTAACTACTGAATACTTGGGAAACCATTCTGAGGAGACAGACTTTAAAAATTGATACCTGGGGACTGTGAGCCATTACTGAACGTGTAACTCCCTACTGAAAAATGAGTCTTAAAATGTTCCTCTTTGCTTAGTCTTCTTTTAAAAAATTATTTTTTTTCCTATGAAATAGCTTGATCAAAAAGTTGTATCTATGTATTGGTATATTGATTGTTTTGCTGCTGATTTTGCTGAGTGGTGGTGTCCGCTAAAAAATCTTTATTTGTATAACAAATTTGAAATGAGTATCTAAAAGGCAAGGTCAGTATGATCAAATCAAGTATTCCCCAACTTGAATGAAATATTATATTAAAATGGCAAATAATGGATGCCATACTGGCCCTGTTTAGGCTTGCTATGTTTTAGGAACCTTGGGATTAGTGTTTATCTGCCCCATAAAGGACACAAATCATTTAGATTAGAAGTAATCTGATTGTATTGAAGTACAAATTATAGCACAAAGGCCATTCAAGTGGGTTAAGTGACCAGGGTTGGTAAACACCATATGACTGCTGATTGGTCGATGAAAGAGTATTAACTGAAAGATAATGATGGATTTTAATCCAAATCTCTAAAGCACAACAGCTGTAGTTCCCAAATGAGTTCACTCACTGACAGAGTTTTAGGACACCGATTTATTTGTTCCTATTTCTCTTGCACAGCAATTACTTTGAAATATAACTTATTTTTCCTGTGTAGAATACAGCTATTCCACACAGCTTTCTTTGATTAGATTTCTTTTCTACTTTCAGTGAGTCCATTACAATTTTTCTGCATTTTACATTGGTGAAATTGCAGGTTTTTATTTCAGTGTTCTGCAATATGTTAGGGTGAATTGTTAGGGTGACTTGGTTTAGGAAATTCAGCTGATGTCCTTTCTTTTCATGTCTTTTATGAACATAGTATGAAATCTAGTTAAGTATTAAAAAAAAAGGCCAGCTGGTATTCCATATGAACTTATTACCAGAATGCTTACTGATGTTAATGCCTAATGCTTATCACTGATAATAAACTATTTGAATTAGTGTAGTTTTTTTTTTAATTTCAGAGTGCCTATATGTAGTTTAAAAATGGAAAGTGCATTGCATAAAAATGACATTATGATCTCCTAAGAGTGAGAAGTGGCAGCTGTTAAGGACTAAGATGTAACATTGTTTAGGATGTGAAATTAAAAATTTAGGCAGACTGTATTTATTAACTATTTCAGTGTTGAGTTAATACTACCTTTTTTGGGTTGTTGTTGCAATAGGAACTTTAGTGGAAAAGTTTCGCGTTCTCTCAAGTTTTTCTCCCAAATTCATTCTTGCCCTGAAATAAGCATGTTCATTGAAGGAATCAGATGAATGTCTTCAAAAAGAAAGTAATTTAACTTTGTGGTTTCCTGATCCATCTTTCTCTTTGATTTTTGGAAGGTCAACAAGAGACCAGATGAGGTGGTACTTAATTATTGTTTACAGTCTAAATAGTCAGACACATGAAAATATCAGAATAATACTGTTTCATCTTGTCTGTCTTTGTATCTAAAAAATGTATGTGATAAAACCATTCCTCTGTTGTTATTCAGGATTTATTCAAATAGTCTAGATAAGATATGCCCCCCATGACAGGACCAGGCATTAGCTCAGCCTGTGTACTGTCCCCATAGGTTGTTTTGGGAGCAAAAATGGAGTCATTAGTACCTAAGTCATGTTTTGTCCTTTTGATGCAGACACGTCTGATGCTATAAACAGTGGAAGTAGGTATGGAACTTTTCCTTTGGATTTACAGTATAATTCAAAATGCATTTAGGAAAACTGCCTGGTATAAAGTTATTAGTAAAGACCTTTAGCATGAAGGTGGCATGACATTTCTCCCCTTCTTTGTCCCTTTGTGAAATTTCACAGTGTGAGGAATGTTAGGCTTAGCCACAAGTATGCAGTGAGAAACTCCTTAAAATGCAAATACTGACTGTGCCATGAGTTTCTCCTGAGAATCTTTCATGATCAAGTGTGACTCATGAAAATCTTTAGAGAACAAGATCAAGGTTGATCAATACCAGTATAGAGTTGTACTGTGGCTAGAAGTTCTGCTCTAGCATCTGTGGTTGCACAGTTAGAGTGATAGCCCTCTACATTAAGATACTTCTTTCTCCCTATTGTGTATTTTATCATTGTGTTTTGGGTTTTTTTGCTTATTTTTTTAGGAGAGATTTTTAATATCTCAATGGAGGAGACTGGGGATTAGGGTACAGCCCCATTTCCTGAAGAATATTTGTTGATCATGTCCAGCACAGTCACAACTGCCACCTGAGCTCTGCCCCTTTCCAAAACGTGAGCAGGACTGAGGAAATTGGCACGATATCAGCCTGGTTCATAAACAGTCTCTGAATTGAAAGATCTTATTGTAGGTTCACAGTGTTTGAAAAACAAAGCTGCTACCTCACTTCTCAAATTGATTCCTGCCCTAAATTTGGGGAAAAGTCTTTAAATGTTAAACACAAACAATAAACCCTTTGAAAGTTGCTTCTGTAAAGTTTTGAGTTCTCAAGTTTTCAGTTTTTCTGTTTATGATGCTTGTTTGACATTGCTGAAACAGATGCTTATGATGGTATTTAATGACTGTGCAATTTCTGAAAATAACATTTTGACAAAATTGCTTATTTTGTAGAGAAAACTTTGGCTGCAAACCAGGATTTTACAAGGGGAAGTAGAAAATGTAATGGGGAAATTTGTAGCTGTATACATTTGGAAGTTTCTTCTGGAAATTAAGTCCGTAATATCCATTCCTTTGTAAGGCTATTTTGTGATATCTCTGAACTCTAGTTGCTTTCCTAGAGGAAAGAGAATGCTGTGGCAGATGAGTCTGTTTCTGATGACAGCTGAACTGGGCTTTCTTCATTTATTTGTTAGCTAAGGACTGAGAAATACTTAAAAACAATAATGTGGCATTTAATTGACAAATGGCCAATTCAATCATTAGGCCAAACTAGCATAAGCTGAATTAATTACAATGGCTGAGAACTCTCACTTAATTGCCATACCTAATCAAGCATAATTAAATAAAAAATTGATTTCTATATTGTTTAGAAATATTTTGTTAAATTAACTAGCAATTCCTAACCTTCCTGCTTTTCAGGGATAAGAGAGCATTAATGCTGCAATTGCACAACTGATGAGTGTCCATCTGGAGTTCAGGAAACTGATTTAATTAACTCTTGTGATGATTTCAGACTGACATGGGTGCAGAGAAGGGTTCTGGCCAGGGAAAAGGAGATCCTGTTTTGTTATGGGGAGACTTCCTCAGTCTTGGAAAATAAAGGAATTATATTATCATAGAGTGTTTTGGATTGGAGGGGACTTTAAAGGTCATCTAGTTCCAATCCCTTGCTGTAAGCAGGGACACCTTCCACTAGACCAGGTTGCTCAAAGTCCCATCCAAGCTAGCCTTGAATGCTTCCAGGGATGGGACATCCACAGATTCTCGTGGCAACCTGCGCCTCACCACTCTCATAGTGAGGTAGTTTAGATTATAACCTAAACTACCCTCTTTCAGTTTAAAGTCATCACCCCGTGTCCTGTCACTGCACACCCTTGTAAAAATGGGGAGGTTGTGGAAACACTGGAGAAGACAAAACACTTACCTTCTGATGGATTTATGGACTGCACACAGCAAGGAAAGAAAAATTAAACCATCAGCCAGGGCTGACCCAGAATCAGTGCCTGATTGTTCAGGGTTTGTCCTGGACGGAGTACATGAGGACTAGAATTTGGGTTTGGTTTTGTTTGAGTTTTGGTTTTTTAAGTCTTTTGTTTCTTACAGTGATAAAGCATAGCAGCAGTCCAGACCCTGATCAAGTGCATGGCTGAGTGAGGATAAATGCCTGAACATTGTCTGCTCTGAACATTCAAAAATCATCTCACATCTAGAAGAAAATTGAAATTGCATTCTCTTTAATTCCCATCTAGTTTTTGAGCCTTTAGGGTTCATGTTTTCAGTCAGCTCTGCCAGGATTAGAAGGATATTCAAAAAGCTAGAGTTCCTGGGGATTTTTATGACTGCATGACCCAGGCTTAAGAAAAATGCCTAACACTGCAAGATAGAATTCCGAGAGCTAGCTGCCCTGAATTTGGCAGTGGAGTGTCATAAGCAAAGGTGACATCAGATTGATAAATTGGATTTTACTAAGTGAACCTTTCTAAATATTTCAAAACCTCATGCTTTGATGTCAACACAGGAGGTATATTCAACCTGCTGGGTCTTTCAAGGCAGTAAGAGTGTTTAAAACTGTCTTTACAGAAATGGTGTTCAGTTATCAGCTATTTAGCAAAGGACAACTTGAGCACAGATCAGCTAGGTGAGTGAGTGTGAGAGCAGATCTTCATTAAATGGAGGATTTAATAGAAGAATTGTTTATAACAAGGCTGATGTGTGTTACAAAGTCAACTGTCTGCACATCAAAAAAGAATGGGTTTCTTAAAATTTCTATATTAATAAAATGTTGAGGAAATTTAAAACTACCAAATGTCTCCAGGGAATGTGACAGCTCGGACAAGGCTGAGAGCTACTGAAAGAAGGTATAAAAGTCAGCTTTACTGCAATCTTAAAGTTCCAAAGGGCTTTGAAAAGTGAATGACTGGAGAGAAATATCTCCTGAGAGTAAAATGGGCTTCTGAAAGATAACTTCAGCTGAAAATGCTTAAGTTAAAGCTTCTCGTTGTGCACCTCAGCATTTTCTAGTGCAAAAGATATATATTCTGCTCACACTTTCATCTTCCTGGGGGTTATATTTATTCAGAGGAGATTAATGGCCAATTTTCTGTGTGACTGCCATCATCAGAAGTTTATCCCTTTGCAAAATGACTTTTCTTACTTTTTAGGGGAGCAGTATGCATGAATTTCTGTGCTTCAAATTCATAGTTGTAAAATGGCAGGTGGAATGATGTTTATATCCCTGAGCAAATGCCAGCCTTGTATTCTATGCAGGATGGCAGTACAAGACTGACTGTGACTTCTATAATTTTATGTCATATCTTTTTGTCTTAAATAACAGGTATTGAGTTTTAAATACATTTATGATTACCTGGCCATTTAATAAAGCCATGTGCTCTACAGAGAGCTGCACTAGGATTCATGGATTAGTGAACTCTGCAGTAGAGGAAGCAGTCTGTGCTGATTTAAAACAACTGACAGTCGTACAAACACTCATTTAAAGAGGGGTAAGGAAACATGCTTAAAGAGCATGGAGAAAATACCTTGCTGCCCTGCATTGCCTCTGGCTGCACGTCCTGTAGTTTTCCAGAGTTTTTCTTTTTTCAGACAGTCTCTGCCTTTCCTGAGGAGCTAAGCTGCCATTTGCAGTTGGCTGGTGTATTCTGTTCCTGTGCCCTTCATGGTCTGAATACTGGAGGAGGTGGTGCACTTGTGCTGGGCTGGAGGCATCTTCCTTGAGCGTTTGCTGCTGTGCCTCCTGGAGGATCTGTGCTGCTGCAGCCGTGTGGGCTGCAGTGCCAGGGACTCTGACCCTATAGGGCACCTCTCTCTCATCACTGTGTGGTACAGACCTTCAGGATCTCTCTCCTTTGTGTCCTGTTCTTCTGATGTTAATGATTTAAAGGCAATTTGTCCACATTTTGAAATTTTGCTTCTTAAGGGTTGAGCTTAAACAATGCTTTTTTTAATCCAAGCAGACAG
Source organism: Eopsaltria australis (assembly GCA_034509425.1). Classification (NCBI taxonomy): domain Eukaryota; kingdom Metazoa; phylum Chordata; class Aves; order Passeriformes; family Petroicidae; genus Eopsaltria; species Eopsaltria australis. The sequence goes on from JAVTVJ010000030.1 coordinate 6,231,750, forward strand.
TGATGTAACCTTTATACTTGTGCAGGGGTTACTATGCTGCCTCAGTGAAAGGTTTTCATGTACCTGGTGATTTTAAAAGGTTTGGAAAAATTCTTCTGTGTATATATTTTTCTATTCTCTCTGCTTGATTTAGATATTTATCAATGTAAGAAAAGAAATTTAATTAGATAATTTAAAAAGAGTGCATAGAACTATTTTATATGGTTTGACTGCCTAAGAGTTGTTATTGAGGAAATGGCTGTATTTTCTATTAACCCTCTATAAACTGATAAATTGAAGCAGTAGATATCATACAAGTTCTGCTTTTTAATAGTGTTTTCTTCCTTTTCTGTGTTCATAATATGACAGTGCATGAGCAGGAGGATAAGAAGACTCTACGGAGAGAGTAGGAAAAAAATTGGAACTGGGCAAGTATTTAGATAGAGACCAGCTATCAAAATGATAGTAGATAGATTGCAAGAAAAGGAGGCAGAAAAAACATCCTGTTGGCCAGAAAGAAAATTCTTAATATTTTTTTTCAGACCAAGGAAAACTGTAAGTTCTGCAGAATTGCTTCTTGGTCTCAGGTTCCCTCTGAACTTGTGGGCCATATGTGCCTTTTGCCACTGATCTCAGTGAGAATCCTTAGCTGCTCCCAGGTCGGTAGATGGACCCAGCAGAACACTGTAACTTTTTCTTGATTTATTGCCTGTCTTCTACAGCACAGCTTACTCTTATTTTATTGGGCAGTTAGACAGCTATAGCCTCCGATTTGTCTGATCTAAAATAAACTTAAACTAATCTAGTAGGTCTCAACAAATCTCCTAAACTTGACAGCAGATGGCACATGCTTTTTATTTAGCCCTGCATATACTATCTTGGTGGGTGGTAACTGCCTTAGGACAAAATCAGCATCCCACCAGTCACCATCTGGGATGGCAGATGATATGTGGGACTGTCATGAATAAGCATTCTGATGTTTGTAAATGTCTGAAGGAAGACACTGCTTGTTAACGTGGCAGTTGGTATGCAGTCACCACCACGAGAAGCACACTTTATGCAGTAATCAGCAAAAGATGAATTGTGTGCCTTGGGTTCATCTCTGGAATATGGGTGGGTGTAAGTGGTTTCTTCCATAATTTGTTCATTTTGATGGCAAACTTGAATGGCTCTTATCTTGACAGATCTTTAGTCTTTGTCATCGCTTTTGTGCTAAGAATTTTATTCTCTTAGGTACTGTGTCAGCAGTGATATTTAGATGCCTCATACTGCATTGTACCCGATGCTGATAATGAGCACAAATACATGGTATGAAGTCTGCCCTTGCTTTGACAGTGTACTCTGAGTTGATGGGGAAATGGAGGGGACAGTTTGGAGGAAAAGGTATGAAATTGCTTGCAAAAAAACCCCTGTAGTTTTGTTCCAGATGCAGGAATGGAAATGCACATCTCTGGCCCTCCTCCACTCCCATTTTCCCTTGTCCCCTGAACAAGATGCACAGACAGAAGTCTGAACCATGAGGATATCCACAGGCTACTTCCCTCATCTTCTCTATTCCTGGCTCTATGCACTAAGCCTCTTTCCTGAACCTGAGTGTTTTGAGAAATGTTACTTAGGCCTGGTTATATGGAAGAGCTGCTTGTCATTCATGTGACAGGCTCCTTATGTAGAGTATTTTACACAGTAAAGCTGTCCTTGTAGGAAACCCTGAATTGTATCAAGTAACCTCTCTGAAAGGATCTGTGCATCTCTCATGCAATTTCAGTCCTACTGCAGTTACAACATCCACTTTGATTTGTGTTATCATGTTTTTCCTCACACTTAGCTGGTCTGTGTACCAGCTGAAATAGGAGCCATAGAATCACAGAATGGTTTGGGCTGGAAGGGACCTTAAAGACCATCCAGTTCCAACCCCTTGCCATGGACAGGGGCACTTTCTATGAGGCCAGATTTCTCTGGGCCTCATCCAACCTGATCTTCAACACTGCCAGGGATGGGACAGCCACAGCTTCCCTGGGCAATCTGTTCCAATGCCTCACCACCCTCATGGTGAAGAATTTCTTTCTATTGTGTAATCTAGACATACCCTCTTTCAGTTTGAAGCCATTACTTCTTATCCTGTCACTCCATACCCTTGTGAAAAGTCCCTCTCCAGTTCTCTCATAGCCTTTTCAGGTGCTGGAAGGTGCTCTAAGGTCTTGCTTGAAGCCTTCTCTTTTCTAGGCTGAATAACCCCAACTCTCTCAGCCTCTTATCTTAGGGAGAGGTGCTTCAGTCTTCTAATCATCTTTTTGACCCTCCTCTGGACTTTCTCCAGCAGGTCCATGCCCTTCTTATGTTGGGGTCTGCAGAGCTCTATGAAACAACAATTTAATGAAGTGACATCTACTTTAGTTACTCAAATAGCAGGCTTGACTATTTTTTTTTTTCAATGCTTCCAGAATACTTGGTGTAGAGTATCTACAAGAGTGCAGGGCTTAAGAAGTTTATGCAGTTTAGTGGTGCTGGAATTGCCAGTGAACCTTTGGTGTGAAGGTTTTATGGCAGAGCAAGGTATTACCTGAGTATCTTCATGTGGTTTTGACTATTAAGTATGATATGCAAATAGTTTACTGATTTTATACAAATGAATAATAACACGGAAGAAACTCAAATAATCTGCCACATGAATTCTTAATTCAGGTACTACCACTCAGCTTAAAATGTAAAAGTTAGGTCCAAAAGTTTAGAAAACCCTAATTAGATTAAAGCAACAATATGGTTGCACTGGCTGGAAAGGACAGAAACAGGGAGTGTTTGCCAAATTTGTATGAGCAAATCCACTCATTTTCATGGCTCTTAGTTGAGGGGAGAGCCGAGTGGATTATTTACAGCATGAAAGTACATACATGTCGTATTTCTGGATCAGGGTGTGAAATGTCAGCAAAACTAGAAAAAGGCTGGCTCTTCTTTTTTATGAATGGATTTTTAATGTGTAATAATTCAGATATTCAGAATGGATTTTGCAAGCAAGAGTCTCTTAAAGTCTGAGGTGACTGGCAGCTCAAGTTCAGGAGAGGTCTGTGCATGGGAAGGAGGAATTAGGGAGTGGCTGTATCTTTGCAGACTTCTCTCCGAGTTCAGTATCAGCACAAAATATGCCTACTCCTGGTTCCTTTAAACAGGGAAAAGGGCAAGTGAAGGCTTAGATTCAGGTCAGTGCTAACTTTAACCTGGCCTTTCTACAGGTAGCTTCAAACTAGGTAAGCCACTATTTTTATGGTCTGTCACTACCACTTGAATTATATTCTTGTAACTTGATCATTAATCTAAAGTAATTAATAAGACCAAGCAGGGGGGATGTCCCTTTATTTTTAGACTATAAGGCAACATGTGTTTTAATTTTTTTTCAGTTCCAAAAGAGAATCAGTTGTTTACATTGACAATGACAGTATCTTATGAATGGTAACTAATTTGGGACCATCATTTTGGAGCGCTGTAGGACTGACATTCACTGCCACTGATCATGCTTGCAGGTTTCTGTTCTTTGTAACCTTAGTGCTTCCAATAAAGCTTATATATCACAGTCTCACATTTTTTCTAAATGTGGCATGTTCTTTGTTCATGCCAAGCTATTATTTTCACACAATCCTCAAAGTTCTTGTGTCCAAGAGTGCTTTCAAAGCATTACCAGGCTTTATCCTGAATTAATGATTTCCAGTACAACTTACATTCAGCTCCCAGCACTGTCAGATTTAAGAACAAGACAGCCATCTACTAGGCCTGACTTTCTGTTGTGGCTTCTTTTTATGCAGAGAAGAATTCTTGGTATTTTTAAGAAGGTAGGAAATTATTTTTACTTCCTGGGGTCAAAGATTGATTTACTCTTCAAATGTGATTGTACTCAAGCAAGATAGAGTAACAGCCAGGTATAAACACCCTGTAGGAACCTCAGATTATGTCAGCAGGTTTTGATCTCTATTTGTGCAAGCTCATGCCATGAACAACTTTGTTTTATAAATAAAATAGATGCTTCACTAGAAGTACCTTATATTTCGAATCAATTGTCCAATTAGTTAAAATCCATTTGTTTTGCAGTTGGCTTTAAGTTATCTTAAGCTTCTTAAATATATAAAAATAATTTGTTCTTAAAAAAAACCCAATTTTCTGTGGTTCATGTAGTTTGAACCTGCTTTCAATAATAAATCTTCTACAGGATTTTCCCTTTACAGATTTGTGTTCAGCTCTTCCAAGTTGTAAAATCTGATGGAGATGCATTTAATTAATGTTGTGTAATTCAATGTTTTTCTAGGGAGAAATACAAGGAGTCCTTTGATTTTAATAGTACTTGGATCCAATACTTTGCAAGTTACAAATAAAAATCCTAATCTACTAGATTTTTGGAAATCTAGAGATTTAGTAAATAGTCTTAGAAAATTATCTTAGAGGTTGTATCATTCAATTTATTTATTTAATTGATAAGGTAGTGCCCTGGTCTCAAGAAAGCAAATTGTGAAAATGGGCAAAATTGAAAATATACATAAGAAAATTCACTTTGGTAATTTCTACTGGGAAAAATTTAGCTTTTTAAAATTTTGAGGATTTGCTGTTAAAATAACTTGTAATTTTCATTTTCAACATATTAAAAGTATCCTATTTTTTAACTCTTTTTTTCATTTATTTTCTTTTTTTCTTTTTTATTTTTGTTTGTTTGTTTGTGTTTTTTTTGTTTTTTCTTGTCTATTTGGCATTTGGGCATGTTTGGTGTTTTAATCCTGCCTCATTTCCAAGAAAGAACTGATATAAGTCTCTCTATCTTTGTGGTTTGATTTTTTTTCTTCTTCCTTGGTGTTGCTTTAGGAATATGGCATATTTGGGATATAGGTCTTTAACAGAAAACTAGAGTTCATGGATGAAATAGAATGTAAATAGACTCAGACACAGACCATCAGTGATGCCTGGTATGAAATGGGCACCTTTTTTTTTTTTTTTTTTTTATGAGGACACTAAAACACAGACTGGACCACATGGGACCTGACTGAATTTGTGGCAGATGTCATACCAGGGATAGAAGTATGAATATTAGGATTGTTATATGGATTTGTTCAACAGACTTGTTATAAAGCAAGCTAAGGGAGCTGAGTAGCCATTTTCCTAGAAGGTCTATTCTCTGTGATAGGTTTCTGCATGTGATAGGGGAGGACAAATGTCTAAAATGATATCTAAACCATGTGTTGGACACTTTGGGCACCTAAATATTCTTCTGTAATTAACTAAGATTGCTTAGAGTGCAAGTTAACTGAAGGTAAGCAGCAGCTTAATGACAGACTGCTGAGTAGAAGGCACCAACTTGTCAAATGGTTCATCAAGCAAAATTGTATTATGATAATTCTGTGAAACTGTCTGTTTGTCTTGAAGCATAATCTGGGGTAGCTGTCTGGACTCCAAACTTGGTTAGCCTGCTTGGCAGCAGCCTGATATGTTATGTCAGGTGAGGCTATATCTCTTTGGCAAATAAACTGATGTGTAAATAGATGCTTGTGTTCTTGTTAATGCTAAGAGTGCCAGAAATATCTAAGTATGGGGGCTACAGAGGAAAGGATCAACCTTATAATTAGAGCTAACTGCAGATATTGGTACGTGCAACAGCAGTTAGTGATAACCTAACTTGAGAGTCATTTTATTTACTCCAATTTAGCTGAGATCACAGTCTAGGTCTAATTTTAGGCTCCCTTACCATGGAAAATTTCAATGCTGGTAATGCAAAGCAAAATACTATCTACTTGAATGTTTCCACTTTTCTGAATTACCTTGTGCTGAACAGCTAATGTTTGTGTTGTGAAACAACCATCTGTTTTTATAGTTTGAAGAGCATCTCCTTCAAATGTTAAATGCTCTAAAATGTGTTAGTGAAGAGGCTGTCAGCCATTTGTCGTACTATACCATTCAAAACTTTTCGTGCACAGTAAAAGCAAGTTGAGTTTCTATTCCTCTTTGTATCAATAAACTAGCATCAAAATTAAAGTTAAAAATTATTAGCCCAGTTTTGGACTGTGTACTGTGACTAATTGATTATTCTTTATCTGTCTGAAGGAATAAAAATGTGTTTACTTTTCTGAACCATCCAATTTTTACTGTAACTTTGAATAAAAAAACATGCCTTGTATTTTGTAAGTAGGGATGAAAGACATAACCAAGAGTTGATCAGATATGGATGGATGGGTACTAAACAGTTTGACAGGTGGAGATGTTGCAGAATATGATGCCTCCTTGAAGAATTTCAGAACGAGATGAAGATTAAACATGGCAGTTCTCTGTTTGGGTTTGTACTGAAAGAAAGAGGAACACATCTTCTGAAACAAAACAGGTCCCTTAAACATATGGGGGATTTTTCAAGGTTGGCTTCAAAATAGTCTCTAGTGCTTTTTTTAACTCTGTAGGGTACTGAGCACAAGGCACTATGCATATGCTGTTCACCACAGTATCCCAAAAGAACTTGTTGCCCAGATGGTGCAAACCATATGCCTCTTGATAGTTTATCTGTGTTTGGGAAATACTGTCTAAAAATATAAGAAAGGTCATAAGACTTGTAAAAAACAGCTCTAGTGAATTTCTTTCAAAAATGCTCTGGAGGTATTCAAAGTTGGTTTGTACATTTTTTGAGGGTTGGGGTTTTTTCTTTCAGGAGGTGTGTGTAAATGTTTTATGGTAGAGATGAGGAACTAGGGAATCACAGTTGCTCTAGTGCAGAGCTCTTAAGGCATGCATGCAGACTTCACTAGTTCATATCATTGCATAGATAGTTTTTCTCCATGGGAGATGCTTAAGAGGACTCCAACACAAGGCTGGGTCCTGGGTCTCTCTCTTCTCCTCCTTCCCCAACTGTCTGAATGAACTTTTTGTAAATGTAACAACATAGAAAGCCAGTTAATTTTGGTATTAGTTCTCCAACTCATTTGATTATTTCCAAAGGCTAAAGGAGAAAATTCTCTTTGCCCATATGTAAGTTGTGAAAATACGGTTTTCTTTTCTGCTTACCTGGCACAGATCCACAGAAGAAAGGCAGTCTAATTACATTTCCAGCAGAGTGGTTCTTTGAAGTATCAACTAATTAGGAACGGGCATTGCAAAAATTTAGACCAGCACTCAGGAAAAGAATGCATCGTGTAACCATCACTAATTCATTAGGATAACCAAAACTTATTTCCTTTGAATAAAGATTTGCACATTCTCACCTACAGCACTGTACTATATAATACTTCTTTGTAGCTCCTCTGAAAGCACAACTCTGTTTAAAAGTAAATTAGCCAGCCAAATTGAAAGGCTAATTGCCTTGAGCTTCAAGTACAAAGGATACCCACACTTAGATTTCTTTGCCAGCTGCAAGAGGCTGAGATGTGCTTTCAGAAATCCTAACAGGGTATCTCATGACACTTCAGAATTTTAATGTGGTGTCATAAATCACTAACTTATTCTTGCTCCAGTATTGTTTGCAGAATCTATTGAGGTAGATCAGTTCTGTGTACTGGGGAGGAAATGTGATGGAAGGACAACCTTGTTTGATCTGGTAACAGCTTATGTCAAATACCTGAAAAGGTCTTATCCTTTCTATTGCTTCCTCTTATGATTTTGATCAGAATAAAAATGAGTATATCTGGTTTGAATCAGAACTTGTTTTTGCAAGAGAAAGACTGATATGGCATACAATCCCTTTGCAGACTTAACATTTTTCTGGATCATTTCAGCTGGATATATGGATGCTCTTCTGTGTTTCCTGCTTAGTTTTTCTTGTTTTTCCATTCTCACCTTTCAGTTTTTACTTGGGTCCAATCCTCTCTGAGTAAATACAGTGGCAACCTCTGCTCACACAATGTGTGTGCCCAGTGTGATTCACAGAATCATATCCTTTTTGTATAGTTCATTTTAATTTGTGGATATTGTTGTGTATCAGCTGCTCCTAAGACTTGGCTTATGTTGTGTTGTGTTAAGGTCATACAGAAATGGGAGCTTGCAGGATTGATCAAATGTATTTTCTCCATATGGTAATTCCCAGCCTTTCTGCCTTTTAATGAACTCATATTCTTGTTCTTCTCTTAAACCAGCTTCTAAATACTTTGCAATCCTACCTTTAACAATTACTCTAAATTATTTTTTGGTTTCACAGAATGTAATGATTATGTAGCTTCTCTACTCTCAGCTCACTGGCTGTAGTCTCAAGTAGCTGCTTCTGTTACATGATAATGTTATTGAGCTATGTGTAAACCTGAGGAATGAAATGTTTCATACCTGACTCCTTTCTCAGAAGTGATTTGCATCTGCTGCTCCTATCAGTTGTTGGGAGGTCATTGCTGCTTATAATCAGGCCACCTTTTAATTTAGATGCAGAGCTTAAGGCAATGAAGGTTGTTTTTAAATTTCAGCTTGGGGTTTTTAATTCTTAAATTAGTAGCAAGAGATGGCTTCAAGGACTCATTTGTCCTGTGTATGCAACTTTGTAGTAAATTTGAATTTATAGTTCTTTTGTTTCTTAAAAAAAAGTGTACCTTGGCAGAGATTTCTTTTTATTTGTTTGAAGGTTAATTTTCTTTCTAGACTGGCAGCTGGGATGCCTAAGGGTGCAGGCGTTCTCCTTGCTGTGCTCAATTGTTCTTTCTGGGTGCGTCCATATTTATAAACAATTTTGGTGATGTCAGGACTGTGCTTTTGAGGCAAATGTCCTGATTTTCCCCACGTACCCTGCTTTGGCCTATATTTGAGCAGTTTCAGACTTAACCAAGGTTTTGCTCCTTTGGAAGAAAGGAAGTGACAACATGCAGTGCACTAGTGTACATATCTCGTGCTGCAGTGCTGATGTGCTAATGCAGTAGCAGCCTGGTGCTTTCCCAAATAACCCTCCTTGGGAAGGCCTTGGTGCTCTTACAGACAGCTCCATCAGTCTTCCTTCTGATCCATGCAGCTTCCTAATGCAGTTGTTTGCCTCTGCCAATTTCAAAGGTATCCAAACCAACTGAGCTTCGTTAAGAATCGTCTTATAAATGATTGAAATAATTACCGGATTATATTTTGCTTTATTTTCCTTCTGCAACCAAATGTACAAGATTTCTTACAGGCCAGGCTTTTAAAACTGTAACCCATTTTATTATTATATAATTATGTTTGTATGTACAACTTGTAAAAGAATTTTTGTTTCAAAACCTTTTACTTCAGAGAACAAAAACTACAACTGTGCTGTTGAAATAAAAATTTACAGGGAAAAAAAGGGACTAGGGTGGTTATTTATGGTTTAAAATACATTGAAAAATAACAAATACTGAAGCTTTAAGTAGATTAAATTTTCAGATGAAAATGTTATCTTAGCTCAGCTGAGTCGAGGATCTTGGTTGCTGGCCTTGAAATATGATACTTACACTTAAATGATTTAGTGTGACGGTCTCTAGCCTAGGTTTTCAGATTGCCAGTATTTTGTTTTTAGATTAATTAGGTGTCTGTACCCTACAATTATGTTTAATTATTAGTTTTGTTTTTATTTGCTGTGATTTATACCTTAATGTATTGTTAATATTGTTTGTTTGATGACAGAACTCTCACTTGCAAGAAACAAAGACATGAAGTCTATTTAGAATACTTGATCAGTGAATTGTACTTGAAGGAATCTGTACAAATACTAAAATGTTAAGCATGGGTTAGATTTAGGAATGTGATTAAATACTCTATCCTACCATACAAATGACTGTTTCTGAAACTTTTTCCTTGTACATGCCTGTGCCAGAGAACAGAATAGACTTTCTCTGGTAATAAACCAACCTGGATAATGAGAGGGGTACTCTAGTGTTACTTGTGAATACTACACTCTTTTGGGGAGGATTGCTGCTGCCACTTATGGTTTCACTGTTTGTGTCTGTCAGTGCTCCTGCCTAACAGAGTGGTAGGTGCACATGAAGTTCTGTGCTGCTCTGGTTCCTAGGCTGGAAATGGGACCTTGTGTTAGAAGCTTTTTGCTTTTGAAAGCTGAATGTAGGAGCACTCTTGCCTGGAAAGAGCTGCTTTTGTGCACAGCTCTCTGAGCCAGCCTTTGGCCATCCAGAGTATTTGGGTGGTGAGGGAAAAGAATAAACAGAAAGTTGTGTAGCAAAGAAAACAGAATTGTTTTCTATATGAGTTACCCTAGATCCCCCATTTCTTCTCTGGTGGTTTAGCACCATACCTTAAATTAAGTACAGACCTACCCCCTATATATATAAAACTGTTCTTTGTGCAGCCTGATTCATTGATCATGATGAGGGTTTTATTCTCTAGGGCAAGTTAATATTTCAGGCTCTTGACTTGTTGTTCAGAGACTGTCATTTAGCATGTATTTCTGTAGTTTGCACAAGGCTAATGTCTAGCTGACTTTCCTCTGCACAATAGTTTGAGTTGTGAAGGTTTTGATAGGCTAATATAGGTAACATACAATCCTTGTATGAAGCTGAAGATTTGGATGTATGTAGAAGTGGAAAGGCTTCATTAGTCCCATTTGAACAGTCTGCTGTCTTCCAGTGTTTCCATAACATTTCTTTTTGATGTCCTTTTTGTTGAATAATTGTATTTGCAGCAGTGGGCACTGCTATGGCCATTGGAAAGTAAAAAGCTCTGGAACCAGTGTTTAGTAAGGCAGAGGAAATGTATTTGAAAATAATCTTGACCTCTGCTACAGATGCAATAATAAATCTACTTTAAAATAGAGAGCTTGCAGAACAAAGTAATGAATTGTTGCAAGTTGCTGTGCACAGACTGTGATATATTGCCAACTTAATATTTCTGAGCTCTGTGGTGTGTCACAAACGCATTTATTTCTATATTAAGCAATGCCTCTGCAGTTTGGAACCTTATTTGTTAGAACTGGTTGTTGGGTCATGTATTATAGCATTTTCAAAAAGAAAATGCAGTTTTAATAGGAAGGATTAGTTGCTACCTGGTAACAACTTTGTCTCTTTTCTTTGTAGGAATGAAGCGTCCATTAAGTCCTGACCACATCATTGAAGATGGGATTATGAATCAACCAGCTGTTTTACGGGTCTTTGAAGAAAAAGGACTGAGGAATGACAGACAGGATTATCAATTAAGCAAAGAAAAAAAGAAGATACTGTTTTCCTTCTGTGAGGTGTGCAATATACAGCTGAACTCTGCAGCCCAAGCTCAAGTTCATTACAACGGGAAGTCTCACTTGAAAAGAGTGAAGCAGCTAAATAATGGAAAACTCCCTACAAGTACAGCTCCTGGCACTTTGTTTGCAAGTACAAGCACAGGTACATAATTAGTTTGAGATGCTGGATTTTAGTCAAGAATTCTGAGGAAGCTTTAAACTCTACCTTCTCCACCCAACATAACCATTAAACTTAATCTAGATTAATACTGGTAGTTAATAATATTTTGCCATGTTCAGAATTACTGGTGTATTTCTTTTCCTGTGAGGCCAAGTGGTATTGAGGCCATATTCCATTAATGTGTGATTAATTACTGTGTTGGACCTTTGAGATATGGTCTATTTAAAAGCAGCTCTTGTGGATGCAAATGCTTACAGATTTGGTCATCTGCTTTTCTTCCCAAAAGAAAGTTCTGGAGGGATGCTACATGCACAGGAGAAACTTTTAAAAGAAATCTAGTAGTGAAATGATGGAGAAGGAGAGCTGGAATTTACAGGCCTGGCCCTTTCATTCATTCTGCTTTCAGTCCTCTGGGTTTTAACTACTCTCATTGATAGAACTGGTTTTGGTTGGAAAAGACCTCTAAGTAAGAAGTAATTCAAGGACTTTTTACTTACTAGGTAAAAACAAAAGTCTAAAATGCTTGGGCAAAATGCATTTAGCATACATAATGTAAAGATACAAAGCACATAATATCATTCTCTGTTTTTTTGGGGGGGTTGTTTTTTTTTATTTCAGTGTTAGACTCAGTTCATAGCCACTTGAGAAAAATGTAACAGATCTCAAATCTTCATAAAAGACATTTTCTTAATTTTAATACTTGTTTTAATTTGTTACATGGAGACACTGCTTTTGGTTTCTTTTATTTTGTTTTGTATAGAAACAGTCAAGCTGCACTGAGGAGCTGAACTTTTTCTTTTCCGGTTTGTGGTTTTTTTTTTGTTGTTTTTTTGTTTTGTTTTGTTTTGTTTTGTTTTTTGTTTTTTTGTTAACTGAATTAGACTTATTTTGAAGCGTGTGGTACTGTTTTGTTTGATTTAGAACTAAGTAGTGTGAGGGTGTCACTTGTATAAGGCCTGTGATCCAAAAGATTAAATTCTTATTGAATAACATCTAGACTACTTAATTGTGTGCATTCTCAAAATAACTGAATATCTGTGAGACATTATGATTGATTTAAGGTTCCTCTTGTGCTAATCTACAATATGAACATATAAAAACATTTTCTATTTTCGTTGCTTTTTGTTATCTGGACCCCTACATCTGATGCGTCTGCTGTCATTCCTGGAGATCGCAGCTGATGCTCTGGCATTACTCAAAGGATGCTCTGATGCTCAGGATACATTTATATTTTCTGCAGCACAGCTTTGGGTTTACTGCAGAGCTTGGGAGTTAAAATTCGTGCTTCTTTGTACTTTGTTCACTGATCTCTACATTAGACTAGATCCTAGTTGGGTACAGTTAGGCTGGTCTGTCCACTGCGTGTTGAAATAAGCATTCTGTTTTTATAGCTGAAGGATGTTGTGTTCACAGCATTTAAAAGAAAGGAACGCCTTACAATAGACAATTTTTTATTACTATGATTACATAAACAATTTAATATACTGTTTAAGAACCAGTGGGAGGACAAGATTTGCTGAGATGTAGGTCTCAAAGAACATTTTCCAAAAATAAGTAGGCATTAATTTTCTTGTAAATTGACATTATCCAGGCTCAGTTTTAATCCATGTCCTCTGGAGTGTTATTACCTCTTGTAATGGAAGCCTTCCTTTCCCATTTCTTCAGCTAACATTGTAAACAGAACTAATTGTGCAGATGGTAAGAGAGCAATTATATTAATTTCACCTCACTGGTGAATAGACTTTATTCCACATGCAAAGGAAGCAAATAGCCCCTCTCATACTTCACTGTTACAACTACACCCTTCTAACAAAGCACTTAGTGAACAGTTCAACACCTTAGGAAACTTTCTGTAGAAGTTCCTGCCAGTGTCAGGTTCGAGTTTTCCTCTGTGTTCAAAAGATAAACATGAAATCAATATTCCCAGTGGAAAATGAGGTGATTGTAAAATATACGACTGTAAATTTCCCTTGACACTTCAGAAACCAGGATTACAGACCTGCCAGAACTGTCTTGATTCTATGTGACAGAATTGATGGATCACTGACTCCAGTTCTTCCTGACACTTGGTGCACTTTCTTATAAAAGGAGATGAGAAATATTTTCATATTCATTCTGTTTTGTAATCCTCTCTGTGACAGGTGGCCCTCAGTTGTTAGAAAATGTCCTTTTATTTTTTGACTTCCACTATGTTTTACAATTTATAAGCTCAATTTGTTGTTCTTAATTTGCTGGTAATGGTCCTTGTTGTACCACTATTGGAGTGTTTATTAAGATTTGATATCTGGGATTCCAGATCCTGGCAATAATACCTTTAATTGTGTACTTTTTATATATTTAAAGTTGAAATATAATTTTAGAGATGAGTTGAAAGTTACTTCTTTGTATTTAGAGTAAGGGTGCAATTGCTGTAGAATTTAAAATATATTTAACAACTTATTTTTGGCACACATGATGTATGGACAGACTGCTGTCAGAAGGACATAAATGAACTCTCAGGAAAGTAAGAAAAGTGTATGTTTGCCTTTGCAGCTTAAGTTGGAAATGATTTTATGTATTTCCTATGAAGAAAAAGGAAAAGAAAGGGTGGTTTCCTGCAGCCTCGGGGACATATATTTTGGAGTGAGCCTGTTTAAAGCTTTTCAGTGAGCAGGCCTTGCTGGAACCTGCAGCGGCGATGGGCGCGGAGCAGATCCCAGCTGTTCTGGGTACCTGAAATCCCACCTACCCCCGCTGAAAGCACGAGCTGAGCACCCGCTGCTCACAGGGGCCGCAGCCAGCCGTGAGCGTATGGCTCGAGCTTGGCTAAGTGCTAATTAAAGGCCGCTCGCTTCCTCTGTGCTGCCGGCGATCTAATGAGTTAATTGTTGGGGAGCCGAGGGCGGGCGGGCGGGGCGATGCTCCGGCGGGAGCCGGGATGCAGGGGATGCGCGGGATGCAGGGGATGCGCGGTACCCACGCGATGGCGCTGCAGCCCGGCCGTGCCGCAGCCGCGCGTTCGTGATCCTGGCGCTGGCAGGGAGAACTGTGGGCTGCTCGCTGTCACCGGCTGGGGGCTGCTCCGGGCACGGCTGCCTTGTACTCCTCCCTCTTGCTGACACTGGTTTTGCTCCACGAATTCTCACTGCTTCTTCCATGGGGTGGTATCTCCCGGTGAGTCTCCTGGTTCTCTCTCCCTTGCCCCCATGATAACATGGGATCAGTTGGTGTTGTTTTATAAGGAAGTGTACTAGAAATGCCTGTCGAAGTCCAGATTGTACAGATCTCTGGAACCGTGTGGGGAAGTGTCATTTCTGATACAGAAAGTGTCCAAATTTAAAAGCAGGCAAAGGAGAATCCCTTTTCCCTGGGTCCTAGGTGGTTTTAAAGAGCAGATGTTCTTTAGGGCCCACGTGGCACTCACAAATGCCCGTGTGATCTTCCTGCAGGTTTGGCTGGAGGTGTGATTGGGATGTCAGGGTGTAGTGTATTCTGGTATCAGCTCTGCCTTTTTATTCTAGAAATCTCTGATGTTGCAGGAGAGTTTTGGAAATGCTGTAGGACCCCATACCATGACCATTTGTAAGGAGCAGTGCTACAAGTTATTTTATTAACATTGCAGTACTGAGGAAATAATCACTGGTTGATTTCCCGAGAGATTATAAACACACAATTTTGTGTTCTGGTTCACAGCAATGACAGCCTGGGATTTGTCAATATAGCAAAATAAATACATAAATTACTAGACTTCTGTTGTGTTTATGACTTAAATCAGGTAACAAAAAGGGCCTGGTAGTGGAAGGGAGAAGGTAAAACAGCAATTTTGGGCATGGGAGAAGAACAAGGGAGTATGGACAAGGCAGGGTTTCTTCCACTTTTGACAATAGAAATTAGAGCTTCTTTGTCTCTTTGTGCAGTGCCATATAAATTTGTTAGTCTGGGCAAATTATCAAGTTAATGGAGGCAGGGAGGCTTACAATTAAAGAACTCAGAATTATTCTTGAGAGGATCCATGGACTATATAGCTAACTCACATATTACTTTTCCAAAAAAAAATAGAGAGTTAGAAAGTGTGAGTAGTGTCTTCGGTCAAAAAATTAAACAGACTCTTGATAAACATTGGAATATTTTCAGTATAATTTCTCAAATAGCCTTAAATATACGTTCCCAATTTTGGCCTCATGCTTGAGAGGGAGAATTTTTTATTTTTTTAAATTAAACTGTGAAAGAAATTAGCTTGCCAGATGACTAGATCAGTGCAGGATTAAATGATGGTTGGTTACAACAGAATGAATCTGCAGTGCAGTGCTCTCATTTCAGTGGAGTTTTTCCTTAGTTTTTGTTAGAAGAATCTAATCCTAAACACAGGTCTTTGTATGTAGGTTTTAATCCTTATCTGGGCCAAGACTGGCTTTCTGACAGGTAGCTTAGTTGCCATCTAAGACTGCTTTGTGCCAACGTAATGGAGAACAGAACTTCTGCTTACTTTAAGCCTCTTGATCTAGGTCCTCAATTCCTTCTCAATGTTTGTCTTTCATTAATCCAAAAAAAGACAAGGATAATCCGATTTTTATTGCAGAAGATCTTTATGAATTGTTCTAACAAGTACTCAGGGGAATGCAAAGCAGTAACCAGAAGTATCTCGAAAAAGTTTGTGACCTGAGTCCTATTAAATGTGTGCATGCATAACTATAGAATTAGTGTGTGAGTCTATAGAGAGCACTGTGAGCTTACTCTTTTTTTAGACCAGTAGAAGGTCAGCACTTGTTCTGCCTTCCATGTCTGCTGCCTACAACCCAACCTTATGGAAAGCAGTTTCAAGAAAGCTGCTTCTGTGGGGGCACAAAGCAGAGCAACTCCTCAGAGCTTCCCCTCCCTGTCCCCCCATGAGTGGGAAGCTGCTCCATGCTTTGCTGTCCTACTCTAGGTAAAATCCACTTTTCTATTTGTAAAATACTAGACTCTTGCTGAAAAGCAAAACTGTGTCCAGTATAATAGAAATAATAACAAAAAGAGTTATATGCCCATAATGGAACTTATCTTAGTGAGATGTTGAGAAACTCTTAATGTTTCACTTCTCACTACAGGATATATTGACTTTTTTGTTATTTGGTGGTCTCTTGAACAAGATTGCATTTGGTGGATGGTACCACATATTTTGCATCCCTTGAGTCTCTTCCACCATTTCCTTAAGAAATAGGTAATGGTACATAACATTTTTCTTATACTGCAAAATGTATTTATGATAAGCAGTTGCTGTTTTTCTTCCACAGAAGTCATCACAGAAACAGAATATGCTGAATTGGAAGGGGCCCATAGGATTATGATTAACTGCTCTGAAATTAAGTGGATTTATTATATTCTTTTTGGCCACTTGGTACTCCTCACGACATGCTGACGATGAGAGTTAATATCAAGGCCCAGATTTGGCATTAAAGTTGGTTTCTTATTTGCTAATGACTACACACTCTATCCATAATATTCTGTTCTTTGAGTAGCTGCACTGTGAAAGTACTGGTAAAATTAATAAAAATATTAAGTAGATGATATGTGCACTCAGTGGTAGTCTGCAGGAAAAACATGGGGAAATCATTATTTTGTTGAAGGCAGTTGTTTTAAAGTAATTGATAAGTTGCATTAGAGCAAAACACTCAAAAATTCCCTAATGGCAAATTGAAATAATTCTTTTGAAGTTGGCAAAGGTTATCAAACCAATTATTTATTTCTAGGCTCCATTTCATTCTCTCGGAGGTGGGAAACACATGAATGACATTAAGCAAACAAATTATTATGGAAAAATGTGGTTTATGGGGGGTGTTCCTTTGGGTGGAATGTGAAAGGATTTCAAAATAAAATTGGACAGTACATTTGGGACCCTTTGCCACTCTTTTGCATAAATATATTCTTGTAACAAAATGCCTTCCTGAACAGTTTAACCTCTCTTCAAGGGCAGTTATGCTGTAGAAAAAAAGCAGTATTTAAGACATCAGAAAATCAGATGTTCTAGAGTCTAGGACCAAAAATACAGCTGCTCACCAGCCATGGTTTCTAGTTGAGAATGGTTGCAGGAGTGGTGGTGACAACTTCTGCTTCAGTTGGGAGCATATCCCTTGTCATTTAACCTCTTTGGGCATGGCCTGGAGAGCATCTCAAATCAGTTGAGTTGATGTTGCTGCGAGGATTCCTCCACTGTCCCACTGAAAGATGTGACCACAGTTTAGAGGTGTAGACAGCTGGTATGAAAAGGGATCTATAAATTCAGACATTTTTATTCATGTGCACTTCTAACTATGATTTCTGTATTAAAACTACTGGAAAAATAAAATAATGAAGGCTGATTTGTTTAATATTTATATCTCATAAACAGAAAACTGGTATCTTCTTTGTATAGGAAGTTTTCTCTTCAGGCATCAGATCCTGTCAAAATTTCTCTCATAGTTGTCTCATGGCCCAGCAGTGTATTTGGATAACTGTACAGGTAATACAATAAAAAACTCCCATGTCTTTAAACTTCTTGAAAACCTTGTTATGATTACGTCTGTCTTATCCTGTGTATCTCTGGGTGTGAGTATGCCCAGCAACACTTGCTCTCATACCTTTTTGGGGACAGAAAACCTATGAAGTACCTGTAAAAACAAAAATACGTACATTGCGAGAAGTCCATGTGGGAGTAGGAATAGCATGAATTTAATAAGCCGTGGAGATTTTTCATATTAAGTAATTTAAAAATTACTGTTGTTTTGGAAGTATGAAGGCATTGGTCATGTAATGTCATGCTTTTAGTGATTTTTTAGGGTTTTTTTGGGGTTTTTTTGTTTGTTTTTTTTTTTTTTTTGTACAAATACTTAATCTGCTAGACTGTACAGGTCTTTGTTGGGTCAGTATTCTAAATGTTTTCGCCCAAATATTTATTGTTCTTTTTAATAGATATCCTGGTTTTTAATATTTAATAGACTTCATCTGTTACATGGTTAAAAAATACTTATTTCATTTGCATAATTTTGAATTAATCTTATTTCAGAAAGCTGTAAGGAGTCATTAATTTTTATTGCTGAATTTCCCCCCCCCCCAAATAAAGAACCTCATCACAATACAGGCTGCTGATTCTCCTCTGTCTCGTGTTCGTTGTAGAAAAGACAGAGCTATTTTTAACATTTACACAGTCTAGATAGATGATTCCTCGTTCTATGTGGTTTGGAGCTGAATCTGTAGAGCCTTTCATAATCATATCCTTTTATTTTTTTATGGTTTGTTTGAATTTGATCTGTGTAGCTGATTCCATGCATTGATAATGAAGGCTTGGGTTGCCTGATTCTCAGCATAAATTCACGCAGACTTCTACTTTGACAGTGCTCTGTGTTTCGGTACGCATGGAGATACAGAACTGAAATTGCTTTGCTTTCTTTACAAATGACTCAGAGTGTGCTTGTCCTTCCCTAAAATGTTGCCAGCGTGTGAAGGATTTTCAATGAGCAGTGCAATAAGCCTGCATCTGGGAAGGTTTGAGGCTGCTCTGGTACAGCACTGAACTGTCACACAGATGATCGGGGCTGGAGCCAACGCTCTGTAGCACCGTAGATCATATTGGTCACATACTGGAAGTTTTGTTTATGTAACTTGGTTGCTGTTTAACCTGCTTAAATAGTATTGCCATAATGTGGAGTGGGCTTCCCAGTAGAGGTGAGTCTGTTTTTTATTATTAAACTTCACTGAATTGCTTTGTGCTACGACATTAAGAGTGGATGCTTACATGTTTGGCATTATTTCTATGTGCAGTGCATTTCTGTTTTAGTTATTCCAGTGGAAAGGATAATAAAAATGGCAAGGCATATAATGCATCTTTTTCTTCTCATTTCAGTATTAAAAGTAACTAAATATGTGGCAAGCTCCCTTTCCTTGCTTGCTGTTTGCAGAGGGCATCTTTCCAGTAGGTGACTTCCTATGCATTTTAAATGTTTTTTGAATGTCAGTGTTGCTGTGTTGTTGTTGTAGAAAGAAGCTTATTAGCAGTGTGAATAAATACCTTTACCAGAGCTTGCTTTCTGGCATGTTAAATCTCCAAGTATAGTTACAATGATGTGTGAAACACAAGAGCTGTCGGATTCTCCAGATAAACTAAAAAAGTAGTGAATGAAATAAATTGCATACTGGATTTGACATCTTAGATATGTCTGTCATTGTTAATATTAAAAGTTATGATCTGTCATGGCCATGACAGCTTCCAGTAATTCATTTGCACCGACAGCTTGCTTTGAGAAGGGTATAAAATTACTGTCGCTTCTCCCTAACCAGTTAAATTCGAGATTTAGTGCACCAAGTTTTATTTAAGGGAGCAGATAGTGTGCTAAAGGTAGCCTGTGAAGTTCTAGTAGTAAATCTTTAAGCTTGAAAGTATTATCGTAAACTAAACAGACTTTGCACTTATGTGTTAAAAAAGGGGGTTTTATTGAGAATTTCACCTATAGAAGAACACAAAAAATTAGTTCAGCTGAGTAATTTATTAAGCATTGCTGTTATGTGAATATTGAGTTGGTCAGGTGAGACCTTCTATGATTATATTTCTGTACGCTTATAGTAGTTTTTTAATAAAACAAGGAAATATGTTGAAAAATATTTATTTAAATGTTTTTCTTGCTTGCTAAAGAAATATCTGTGCTTACTATGTAAAGACTGCTGTGGTTTTTTTCTTTTTTTTTTCTTCTGAGGAACTAGGACAGCTCATGCTTTTTCCTGCTAAATATATTTATGAGGCAGCTGTTTTATAGCTTTCAGCTCCAAAGTTATAGATAAGTGTGTATTTGTTTGACAGAAGATTCGAGAATTTCCATTTACTGCCAGTACATGTAAAGCTTGGCTAAGCAGACTGCATCAGGAGCACACACCATTTGTATTAGCCAATCTGTCTTTGCAAGTCCCAGGGCCACTATCTTGCTAGAAGCCACTGTGTGCTTTTGAAAGCATGAAATTAGTTTTATACTGAGCACATAGTTTCTCATTTAGCAGTTCTTTTTATGGTAATGGTCAATTTATGGTTCAGTGCCAGAATTTTGGTGTTCTGTCAAAGCTGATAGCTTCTGCTAAGGTGTTCTTTGGAGATAAAGACAAACAAACAAAATCAAAAACAACACCCCGCAACAAAAATGCAGTTTGTGGTGGGGATCCTAGGGAGATGCAAATAAAAGAAAGTTCTCCCTAATGACCTAACTCTGACATTGCTGATAGCATTTTGGAGTTATTTTGTTGTAGTATTTCAGAAAACATTTTTCATTTATGACATAAAATTATTAAATTAATTGTCACCTTTTTATACTGCGTAAGTTTTTTTTTGTTTGTTTTTTTTTCCCATGGCATGTAAAATTGCTGTCTCTCAATGCTAATTTTCTCTGCGTGCTTATTTAATGATAAAGGTTAAAATGCACTTGAAAAATGCATATGAAGCACCCTAAATATTCAGGATGATTTTTAGATAGGAGCTTTAGAATATGTTACAAGCTTTTCTCTCTCTTCAGAAGTCATAATATAAAACTCAAAATAAGTTGTTATTAAAACCTTTGTAAAACCTTCTTTAATACATATAATTCATAAGTTGATGAACCAAGTCATTTTTAACCTGTGTCCGGTTCTTGGAAGCCTTTTGTTATTTTTCTAACTGTGCCAGATGTCTGACTCTGCCCTCACTAGGAGCTGTGCTTGATGAAAGGTTAAGGTGGTTAACATTGTGCACTTCACTTGGGTTACTCTGTCTAGCCTACATTATTCTCTCTTGTATATAGGCAACTTAAAATTGCTTTGATTTAATCTAGGTCTTCGCAATTCTGACTTGATCCTGAAATAAGCATTTTTAATGATCCAATATTTGCTTTTTTGCTCAACTCTGTCTGCAAGGAGCAAAATTTGACATTGCTTTTTTTGTGCAAGATGTGGTGGGCTCTAGAGCTGGTAATATTTCTTCTTTAACTGCTGAGGAGAGATCCTGTTCACCTATTGTTATGCCTTCCTGGGATAAGAAAAAGCTGGAGTTCCTAGTTTCCAGAAGTTTAGTTAAGAAGGAAATGTAAGCTAGTGCACCCATTTTTTATTACTCCATCATCATGGAGGAGAAGGAGAAGCTATGGAGACCACTGCCCTTTGTCACAGGCACTTGGAAAGCACAGCAGTCCCACTTCCACAAAGTTCCATTTTCAAAACTATGTGTGGATGCTTCTGTAGTCATGCAAGAGATGCAGACTGACAGCTTAAAAAAATATATGTTGTCATTTTAGGACCTTTGAATAAATTTGCTTGCTATTCTTCAGTGTGTGTTTAAAGACTACTAGGCAGAAAATATTATGAACATTTGGAAAACAATATGTGACTTTGCTACCATGAAATATATAATTTGTTTTATCTCTCTAAATGCTTGAGCTAGAATGCTTTTTTTCTGTCCTTTCAATTTTTGGGGATTCTTTTTATCATTATGAATATAAGCTTGCCAAATTTCAGTCTTGTTAGTTCTTTGTTCCAAGATGGTTTTTGCGAGGCGCTTTTACCATCAAAGATCTCGCATCCTCTTCCAAGTGTCTTTATTGTGGCTTGTTTCCCCCTATCATATCAGGTGGGTAGTTGAAGTGAGAGGCAAGATGGGGTGTGCTTGTTGTGCTGGACAAAACTATATTGCTTCCTGGTGTGGAGCTCCATTGTTTCTATATCCATTTCATGGCCATTCCTGTATCAGGTTGTCATTTATCACATGGCATCATAATTTTAATTTCTTGTCCTTTGGAAGACATCAGTGTTAAAGTATGGTGAACACTTTGGGAGTGTTTAGGGGGTAGCAACTTCTCTACTGAGGTTACGTTACAAGAAGATTTTGAAGAAGAAGACACTAAGCTAAAAGGCAAAAAAAATATTGGGGAAGTGGTATGTTGTGAGCAATTCCATGTTAGTCACTTGACTCTGGGATCCAAATCTAGCTAAGCTTTTGGTGGAAATCTTGAATTTGGTTTTTTTTTGGGAAGGTCACTGGTGAATCCTGCCAGAGGAGATGTGTGCACTGAGAACTGTAGTTCACTGTAGCAGCCCTGTTGAAGCTTTACTACTGAAGCTCAAGTTTGTATGTTTTTTCCTGTCTAGAAGTTAAAGAGCCAGAGATGTTCTGGAGGTCTCGGCCTGAATGTTCAGCCAAGAAATTGTCTTTTTTTTAAAATATGCTTTCTGTTCTGTTGGTGTTTGAGCAGTGCTCATAACATGACTCTGAAGGGAAAATGAGCTAAGTAACTTCCCTGTTTCACATATGCTTTTCTGTTCCTGTAAGGATGTTTTTAAAAACATTATTTTTTAGTTGGAAGTGAGCAAATCTGGGTATGTTTTGATCTCCAGAGGTGTAAGGAGAGTGCTTTTGTATTGATACCAGCAGTCAGGGCAGGTGAAAGGCTGGATTCCTTAGTCTTCGGTAGGTTCAAGACCTACACTGAAGTGTTTGTGTCTCTGTGCAATGCAGATCTTGGGAGGAGATGAGGAAGTCTTTTAACACTCTGTGAGTACAGGAATACAGCTTCCTTAAGGACTGAGGTTTTAAAATTCATAGAACGTGTTACAGGAGCTACTTGAGGGAAAGAATATGACTATGGCAGCTCAGTGGACAAAATTTTCCCTTTCAGCAACCTGTGAAACTGTCAGACTTTGGGGAAGAATTTGTGTTACAATGAATTTGGCAGCACCACTTTTGGTGTATGGATTGCTCTGGATGGTATAGGAGATCTGTGTTCAGGTGATGAAAGGATGTTTTCATGTCAAGGGACTTCTGAGGTTACTATGGTGTGTTCAGTTCTGGATTTTTTGTTTGGTTTTGTTCACATTGGTACTGTATATATTTTTACTGAGCTAGAAAACACAAAGCAGGTCTGTGGTGTGCCTTTCGCTTGCTTCAAGCACTCTGTAATGGCAGAAGTTGAAATACAGCGCCTGGGTTTGTAACTTTCACCTGGGAGTCTCCATTTTCTTCAGGATATTTCATGGTAGGGGTGGAGGGATGAAGGCGAGGTAAGAGATCCATGTAAGAAGTTCTTAAAATTGTCTGTTTTTCTGCTCAAGCTGGATTCAAAATTTTCACACATGTGCATCTCCTCTGGCTCAGCCTCGAGTGTTTGCAATGATGACATCCTGAAATGTTTTGTGATTGAGCATTTAAATATGAGCAGAAATGGAGGCTTTTTTTTTCATCAGCCCATCAAACTTAAGAGGAACGTGGAAAAAATAAAGAGGTGAGGAAGATTCATAGGCTTTAGAGTGGCACATCTGGATAAAGAGATGCAGAAATCACTTCATCAAGAAAAACCAGGCTAGTTGGAAAGAACTGATGATTATTGTTAGGGATTACAATTAGTGTATTGTGGACACCTTTGTTAGTGGTACCATTTGAGCCTGATGCATCTCTAGAAAGGTTCTGAATAGTAAAAATTGATCTATTAAGTAATCATTGTAGTAACCTCTTTTTAAGGAAACATAAACAGCACTTAGATCCTGTGAACCCAGGTTATTTCTGAACATAAAATTTAAACTTTTCAGTCACTTTGGCTGCTGAATTAAGGCAGAGACTTTGAGAAAAGCTAAAGCTGGAACCCCAGGAGTTTATTTACCAGGGAGTAAATCTTTATGAAAACCCAGGTTTTGGGTATTTAAGCATGGTTATAAAGAATGGAAAGTGGTGTAGTTCCAGATTTGTTCTTGATAACTATTGACAGAAACAAGGACAAATCTGGCAGAAACAAGTAAAAATATTGTTGTCCTTTTATTTTATCAGTTGCAAACCCTTACCCATTCTAATAATTCACCCTATGTAATGAGTATTTCTCCTTCAAGGAAAAATTGTCTTTTTTTTCTTTCAACCTTCCTCAAAACAAACAAGTGAATTTAGTTTCAGAGATTTTCAGATTACTTTGCAGAAAAAAAATATTTGAGTTGATATTGTTCTCTTAAGTGTATATTAGACTTCTACTCTGGGTGTGGGTTATTGCATGGTATCTATGCTGTTGATATCCTTCTGCAGGTCATATTTCTCAACAGGAAAAACTAGTGAAGCATAAAATCCAAATCAATAAAGTAATATTTCATCAGCAACTAATTCATTTTATCTGTAATCTGTATATGCCTTGTAAGAAAATCACTCACCCATGAATATTCGAGTGACAAAGCTAGTTACTTAAATAGTTTATAAATCCCCAAATTTTAGAAGATATCAAATATTGCTCATCAAATGTTGCTTAGATCACTAAGTAACACTTCCACTAGTAGTACCCACTTGTAAAGGAGTGAAAAACATGAGAAAAGTATAATTTATAGGAAGATTAGTCTGAAATGTGTATCCAAACTATGAAGTAAATAGGAGGAAAGAGTTTGTGAGAGCAGAAGGCATTGCTGCATCCTGATGCATGAAATGAAACAGCAGCATGGCTGGAGGCAGGGTGTTCAGACTTCTCAAGGGCCAGCTACCCTCATGAGTGCTTTATGGGAGACTTTAGTGATGATTAATCATGCACCTAAGGTTAAATATTTATGTAAGGTTAAATATTTGTGTAACCTGGGAAAGGTTGCATTAAATCGAGATGAAAAACAACATGATATTTTTGGGAATAGGCATAAAGAAATACTACTTGAGGAGATGCACACTGAATTTTGGGTTGTTTTTTTTTTTTTTTTGTTTGGTTTTTTGTTTGTTTTGTTTTGTTATAATTTTCACTTTCGGGCTGCCATCTTGATCATTTCTTTTATTTTCATATCAGCTGAAAATGAAGCCAATGTGTGTGGTATGCAGTGGTGCAGTACTCTGCTCCAGAAAGTGGGGGATGCTGAAGCATCCCAGGGCTCTGCCCTCCATAATTTTTTAAGTATTTTGGTTGCTTTATATTTTTATACCAAGAGACTAATGTTTGACTAATTATGGCATGCTTCATCTTTTTATCCATGTTTAGGAACAAAACTTAATATACCGAAATTAATTTTACCATTGGAAGTTCGTTTTATGCAAAATAAGCATGCATTAAAGAAGAAAAAAATCAAAGGATTAGAAATAGCTTTACCAGGAATATTTTTGTCAGATGATTTTATTTCATTATTGTTTCAAGTAAAACTTCTAGCCACCTTTGCTGAAGCCTCTTTGAAGAGAAGCTTTGTTGAGTTCTTTAATTATTGATGTAGGTTTCTTGGGGTGGTGGTCTTGTTTATACAAGAGATACATTTGAAGGGCTGTTAATTTACTGAGTACCAGACTTCACTGAAGTTTAAACACCTGTTTGAAACTCAGTAGATTTCATTGGCATTTTATATTAAGACTTCAGTGGCAGAAGGCAAGAGCAGGTTGTAGTGGACAGTGATCCTGTCTGCACATTATTGCACTGGGCATCTATCCTGGCAAAGACAGGATATGTTTGCAATCATAATGTGCTTATTTTTTTGCTTAAATTCTTGGTGGATGATGGAATTCCAGGCACATACTTTGCCTTAGACTAAATTTGGTTGTTTTACGTATTTTTACAGTTTTGCATCAAAAATACTTGTTATGATTATCCAGACTTGAAATCAGAGGATGAATTGGGCAGATAAAGCTATCTGTATTTTAAAAGATTTCTCCTTTATATTGCTTTCCTCGTTTGAAAGCTTGGTGTTGCTTTGATAGATAGCACAGTACCCTGGCTCCTTCAAGTCACCCCTTTGCAAGGTTGATGCAATGCATCAAAGCTGTTTTAACTGCTTTAAATAACTAAGATAAGAACCCTAATCTCAGGAATTGTCATTCATTAATTGAATATCTGCAAAGTGGAAAGCAGGACTGTGTTGTTTCTGCTGGCTGCAGATTAGCAGCCTGTTCTCCTGCTCAGACTCTCATCTATCCTGTACCCACGGTGATCATTCTCAGAACTGACAGCTGTGCACTGTGCACACGGGAGCTGCTCTGCCCCTCTAAAAGAGCATCTGCCTTGCCTGTTCAACACTGACCCCTCTGTGGCAAAATCATACTGCTGGAAGAACACTAGGAGTGGAGAAATACATGGGCACCTCATCCAGTCTCTGACAGGGAGCATGCATGGAGTCTGGATGAAAAATGGCAATTTTTATTCTGTCTTGAGTGGTCCAATACCTGTAGCTAGAAATTACTTATCCTAAAATGTGTCAAAATAGCAGCTTTTAGTAGGCAGCTGAGTGATGATAAATGGCAAGAAACTGCTGTGCTACTGTGCTACCTGGCCTGAAATTGAAATCCCTTTACTCAGTATATTATTTTCTAGGCCATCTATTGCATGAACGTGTTGTTTACTGCCTACCTTTTAATAGAGTTCTAGGGTCAGGAGGAATTGTTATGCAAAGTCAAGGTTTCAGGAGTTGCATAGTTGATAGAACAATAGCCAGTAACAGTGCAGACACAGAGGAGGAGCCTTTGAGGAACCATAATAATTTAGAACTTTTTTCCCCCTTTCTTCTTTTCCCTTTGATGTTGTTGCTGAATGCTAGTGGAACATGATGGTACTGCTGTGGAGGGGAGCAATCAGCTGCCAGCACAAAGCAAAGTCTGAAGGGACATCTACCAATTAACTGAAAATAATGAGAAAATTATTATTGCTACACTAATCAAAGTGAACTTGTTACCAAGAAATTTGGAAGTCAACACATTTGTAATCCGTGCATGGTCTAGGATGACAGTTCTGGTATAAACAAAGTCAGAATCAGTGCATCCACTGGGGCTCATAGGCTCTGAGGACTGAAGGAATCACCAAGCCTTATCTATTCTACAGTACTGGACAAAATAATCTTGAGCATTAATTCCTTTAGGAGAAGAAATTGCTTTCCCAAATATTCCAGTGTTTGCTGTTAAGTCCAATAAATCTGCAATTGAACTAGAACACATTATTTAGAGACACATTCAAGTTCAATTTAAGGACTTCAGGATGTGATGGATTTACTTGTTACGCTGTTGAATTGTTTAATAAACCTTTACCTTTGCAGTTAAGAGCTGCATCTTACTGCCAGTTTGAATTTTCTAATTATGTGCTAGGAGGTCCCTTTTCCTCTCTCCTTTTTAAAGAACCTCTGTGATTAGATACATTCTCCTTATAAAATGGCAAGGAATCTTGATTTCAAGTCTGGCACTGTTTGTATCAAGGATGCAATTACAAGCAGAGCTTGTGTAACATTTGAAAAGGTTATGTATTACTTTTTTAATAACATGATTTTACATCGGTGGCCTCAGTGACTCGCCGATGAATCAGAATGACAACTTTGCCTCCACAGTCGTGGACTGCTGGGTCCTGGTTTTTAAAGTCTGCACGACAGACTTGTAACTGAAACAAATACTCTTTCAAGCAGGAGTGAGTTCATAAAGCTCTCTTTCTTTGAATCAAGTTAGAGGCATGATACTGATACTTCTCAAGATTTTCTGGACTTCTGCTGTCTTTTCCTCTCCTCTAGTTATTTTCAGCTGGCAGGATCAAGCTTTACTCTGAGCACTTGTGAAAGGAGAGTAATTTTCCAGGTCAAATTCCTTGCTTATGGTATGCACTGCTTGTTTTGCTCCTATGTAGATATTGGACTCTGTTTCTGATACTGTATTTTAAATACCGAAAGGCAGCTATGTAGAAACCCCGTGTCCACTCCTTGGTACCGTCTGGGATGTGCAGTGAACTTTGTCACTCAAAGTTATTTTACCAATTTAAAAAAAAGCATAATACTTTATTTTAGCTCAATGTTGATGTAGAATTTGTATTGGCATAGCTTTATCTGATTTCCTGTACATGATGTGTCCTTATCATGTTGCCTAATTTTGTTGGTAGTAGTTTCAAAGGCTTTTCATTGATCTAAAGCATACCTTCATTAAAGACAGAAAATAGAGAATAGAGAATCTAATCAGCTTGTGAAGATCCTGTGTGTATGATTTACCTGACAGATGTTTCCTTACTGTTTTACCTAGGTTTTGGGATAAGAATATCTTTAATATAACCATGTGAAGAATTTTGTTAAGTTTTTATCTTTTTTATGTACATTGGTACTGACAGTCATGCTCATTAGCCGTTGTCTTTTTCTCACTTCATTGTGTTGTTTAGAGACAATATCATCCAGAGTTATATTCAGACTATTATTCTTGGAATATCTTTAACTCCTTTGGAGCACGTCCCCAGCCGCTACATCCATCTATCCACAAAGACTCCCTTCTGTACTTTGTGGTAAGAGTGGGAAGCACAGCATGAGCATACTGATTTATTTGGACAACCAATTCCATCCTGCTTTGCCATTTTACTTAAGGCTAAATGCTTACAGTTGGGTTACAGAACTGTCTTGACAAGATGTGCTGTTAACAGGCTTGCTCCTAAGCCTGTGACCATAATGCTAATACTGATCCTTCTAATACTTTGCAAGCTGGTGTTCAGTATTTCTGATTCCAGAGAGTGTGCTGCCAGAATATGGATTTTTTTTTTCTTGATACTGAACTTTCTCCCACAGAAGTGGGAATGAAAAGGCTCTATGAATTTAAGTATTGCTGGGAATTTATTTCTGCAGTTTGTTTGAAACTTGACCTTTATCTAAGCTCTTCTCACTTCTGGGTCAGGGTATGTGTACCTGTATTCAGGATTTTGAGAGTGCTGTCCATGAATAAATCCAAAAATAACATGGCTTGAATGAAGGAAGAACATTATTTTGCAGTATCTAAAGTGGGAAAGCTGAAACTAAAATAGAAGTAGAGTTTTCTTTTGCACATCCCTGAACGTCTGGGAAGGTTGGTCACTCCTGAACTGCCTGCATTTTTTCCTGCTATGTAAGCCTTTCCTTCTGCTTTCCCCTGCTGAAGTTAAGGAGTTGCCTCAGGTTAGTTACTTATTTTTTCTAAAACATCATCTTACACTCTTTTAGTTCAAATTTTATGTAACCACATGGTAGTATTTTCTCCCCTTCTCTTAGATTTTTCTTTTAGTATCAGGGTTTGTAATTGATTTTTCTCTACAGTGAAGTAAATGTGGTGTGCTTTTCTGTGGCTTACATTCCTTTAGCTGCAAAATGAACTCAAGCCTAACTTTGAAGGTTTGATTTTTTTCTTTCGTAAACAACTATTTTTAATGGACTTTTTTAAATGGAGGCTGCTAGTAACTGCTGAGAAAAAAATACTTATTTTTTGGTAAATAAAGCATTTATAGAAAGATGAAAATATTTTCCTTCCAACTTTTCACAGACTTGGTGAGCTTGGATTGGTTCCTCTGAAATGTCAACACGTGGAAGTGTTTTTCCTCTTTCGTCATCTGTCAGTGGCATGTGCATCTGAGGCTTATGATCTTTGGCTTAAACTACTGTTAAGTTTTCATTATAAATGTGCCACCTACTGGAGCAAAAGGCCCATCAGCAAATATTTATTAATGTTATCTTCTCCCAGACACATTTGCATAGTAATTTCTTGCTAGATTCCTGTGCTTATGGTTGTCAAATCTACACTGCTTTTTGTCAGCCTCACCATAGGGTATGAAAATGGTAATAAGAATTGGAGGGGATGTGGAGCATGAAGGTTTAATAACACGCCTTGAAAAAAAGAGTTTATATACTGAATTATAATGAAAAATACCTGCGTGAAATGAATGTCCAGTAAGGGAATCTTAAATTCCTGGGTACTCTAGGTCTTGATTTCATGATGGAAAAATATCACTTAATTGTTCACTATAGCCTTGTAGCAAAAAGGAAAACTTAAACAAGATTTTTAGATAACACAGTGGTTTTTTGTAGTTGTTGTTTTTTTTAAAAAAATCTTTGGTGTTGTCTTGGCATCGGATTAGTCATTATCATCTTTACAAATAAGAGGCATTTTGCTTGGAGCTTGTTGTCTTTTATGCTACCACAATGCAATGAATTATTATTTGTATTGCATATGTGTCTTAAGAGCGACATTCTATTGTGCTAGACTTGTACAGAATTATGGAAGAGACTTGTTCCCAAAATTTTTAAAGCTGCTTTGAAACATAAGGCCTTAAGACAGTAGTGCAAGCTGGAAGAATAGAGTGATCTGGGAAAAAATTGTTCTGCTAAACTCAAATGATGATGTTTCTCACGAAAGTGAGTGTTTGTTTTACAACATTTGATTGTATCACAGTAGAAAAATGTAATATATGAATAAAACAAGCACAACAACTTCCTGAACATTAATCTGTTTTGCTGCATATTAAATTCATGTGTCCTGTAGGACAGTCTTTGGCTTAGGCAGTGTTGCCTTTTTTTAATTGGGCTAACCATGATGTAGGTGATACATTAACGAGACACCTATAAAATTTGGTGGTTTTCCTTACTCAAGTTGCTGGTTTCTTTCCATGCCTTGTGAGTAAATCTCAGCCATGAGGGCATTTGCTTTTGAAAAGGAAGGATGAGTCAAGGAACCACCCTCGGAAAATGAGTGTGCAGCCTAGCAGGGTATGAAGGAGGAGGTAGGGAGTTAGGAGTTCTCTGATCTCTTCCCACCTCAAATTGTGTGCAAACACACAAGTTTCTAGGTCCTCAATGTTAAATGCGGGGAGTCCAAACTTCATGTTTGCTGAATCTTAAACTACCATTATACTTTAACAGAAATATAAATTGCTTAAATCTGGAATTTTTAACCCAGACTTGTAATGATCATAATCAGTGTCCTTGTACACTGCCTGTTCCTTCTTTTCATCTGTCTAATGCTGTTAAACTGTGTTTTCCTCAGGACGTTTTGGGATGCTGTTACGTATTCATTTGGTCAATATACCGCAGATAAATGAAATGCCAGTTTCTGTGACAGACTGTCAAGGAGGTTGGAGTGATGGGGCTGATAGGGCTCTGTGGCACTCCTGGGATGGCACAGTAACTGGCAGGAGGTAGCACCACAATGCTTTTCAGGTTTTGAACCTATTTCTCTGCATTCAATGGGGAAATTGAATTTCTCAGTCACTGATATTTGTTGCCTAAATTCCCTTTTCAGCTTTTTAGTTTATAATCAAATGACCAATTTAATATTTCTGGGTGAGGGAAATTAAGGTTTTGCGTTGAGTAGTCCTGCTTATGAAAAATATAAATTACTTTTTTTCTTCTTTGGTAGGTGGTGAAGCGTGTCTTCTGCAGTTTTGTGCAACAGGCCAGGGTATTTGTCTGGCTTCACTCCAGGCAGTGAACACTTGGAGTGTGCTGGGGCAGTGCTTCAGGAAGCATGCTGCTTGCAGGAACAGTGCTCACATTTCCATTGGCTGGAAAAGTAGGAACATCAGCTGGAGTCATTAATATTGTTGTCTTTAGAGGTGCCTGTAGCTGATCTGCCTACTTTCCCAGAATAGGACAGTGAAGCCAGTAAATAAGGCAATAAAATATTTCACACCTAATAAATTTCGTAAACCAAAAGCAAATAAAGTCTAAGCAGTTCTAGGAAGAACACAGTTGCTCTGAATATTACAAGATTGAGGTTGTATAGAAAAGACAAGGATAAGAAAAACCCCTGCTATTTTTATAGGAGGAGGTAAAGATTGTATCTCAGGAAACTTCTGAAATGCTTTAAAATACTTCAATAATGATAAAAACAGATGAGGGAAATAAATCCTAAGCAACGTCTGAGAGTAAAAACATTTAACGTACGTGAATGTTACTCAACAAAGTAAGTGGCTACAAGAACATATCCCAAGGAGATATTAAAAATCAGTAGAGTAGGGCATTACAGAAAAGAAATGTAAAAAAAACATAAAGCCCTGCATGCATTTTTATGGGCATATGGAACTGATTCAAAGCCTATTTCTTCTTAACTGGGCTTTTAAGAGTAAAGAAACGACCTTATCTGTTATTACATAAATTAAAAATGCTCATCGGATAATTTGATTTTTTTGTCAGAAATTATTTGGCTAATGGTCTTTTGTCTAATGGGTTAAATCAGCTGTCTTTGTTTTTATAATTTTTACAGGGATATATATGCTTTGGCATAGTATGGACACAACTAACAATAATGCCAGAGTACACAACTCAGGTTCTTATTTCAGTTTATATCCTATTATGCCCAAGCAGAGGAAATTTGGAATTTTGCCTTGGAATATGCAAAATTCAGGATGAGCAAGAGTGGAAGAGACAGGCTAGTTGAAATCACTGAGAGATACACAATGCCTAGATGTCTTTCATAAAATAATGTGGCATTTTTCTTACAGCTGTTTAAAAGTATGACAATTTTTGTAACATTAGCATAAACAATTAAAAAACCCCAACTTTTTGGAGGAGCATCAGGAAGTGTTTTCAGTCAAAGGCCCAAACTTTTCATTCCTGCAAATAATGATGCTTTTCCAGGGTAACCTCAAAATAAGCAGGGTAGTTTCCCAATTGTATGTTGTAGCCATAAATAAAACTGTATTTTTATTTCTCTGCCTACCAAGAAAAATTATTTGATAACTACTTTTCAGTCAATCATATGTAAGCTAAACAAGTGCACATAAAATATTCTATTCATGACATTATATGCTTCTTATCAATGTCATAGCAAATTCCCTTAGAATTGCTTAGAGACATTTTGGGAATTTTGTACTTGCAGCTCTTCTGTGTACAGGGTAAGGTTTGGAGAAGTAAAAACATGAAGGTATAGGATGTATTTCAGTGTGGTGGGGGGCTTTAGGTGTAACAAATTTGAGTGTGTCTGTGCCTCATGATTGTGGCATTGTGGGGCTTTGGATGTTTGGTTTTTTAGTGCAGAAACTTCTATGGCCCTTGGCAAGCCTTACAATCACTTCCACTTTTGTCAGCTGAGAATGACTTGGCTATTGTCAGATCTTGGAGGAGCTTCAGACTCACATGCTATCAGAAAAAATTGTTCCAGATAGTACTCCTTGTGAACCAAAGCTGGCTTCAGCTAGGGGTAATGGATACTGCTGACAATTTTTGTGGTGCCTTTTTATGCTGAAGGATGATTAGGATGGTCCTTAGTTGCACTTGTGAAGCGGTGACAGCCTTCCTTGTTTAGTGTGTTAGATAAAGGCTGTTCTGCATCTGTTCAAGTGCAACAGATTGCAAAGCTTCTCTGCTTGGGTGAAATGACCTGTGCCTGGATGATAACTCTGGTTTTGCCATGCTGCTGAAGAAAACCTATATATGCACTCCTGTGAGTTGAATTTTTTGTCTGGATCATTTGTTTTGAATAGGTATTTTAACATTCTGCATAGTTCTCAAATGCAAACTGTTTTGTTTTTTTTTTTCATTTGTCTTTTCCAAACATAGCAGTTAAGCACCAAATTGCTGAAAATAGAAGCTAGGTAAGCCAGTTTGCATCTGTGGCAGGTGTTGCTGTTTCTGTCTATTTCTCAAATGTTTTCTCTGGTGTGTCATTAAACTTGGCCCAGCAGTGGCTGTTTCAGGGTGTGCACATGAGGAGCAGGCACACTGTGCTGGCATGGCTGGTACTTAGTCCCTCTATAGGCAATACCTATTTATTAAAGGGAAGCTGCTCCTGTTTGCAGAGCTTGTTTGTATTTTCAGAATGTCCCACAGAATTGCCTTCAGATATTCACTGTCCCTCAATTATCTTCTCAACTTAGTGACTGATCATCCCACTTGTAATATTAGATCTGTGATCAAATATTTCAATGTAGCTCTGATCAAGTTGCCCCTTCATGAAACCCAAGCTGAGTCACTTCATTTATCGTGCATTTATCATGCATTTATCATGCATTTATCATCATTGTGCACAGCTGAGTGTTTACACACGAACAGACTGCCATTGTTCATGAGTTTCCAAATTCTGTCTCTCAAAGGTGGACTTGCAGATCCTCATGCCCTACATCTAGAATCCTGCATTTCAGTCTCTGAGATTTCTGAGAGGTCTGTAACACTGTCTGATGCCAAGCTGCTTTCTAGTGAGCACACCTCTGGGAACATTTCTGTGGCTCACTCGTTTTATCTACTCTTTTATCCAGTAGAGTCTAGGAACAGTTTCCACTCCAGAAATGTGTTCCTGATTTCTCAGTTCAAGATGGTAGTCTGCAAAGAGTTAACAGCTTGAAACTCTACTTTTAGCCAGCCTGGATTGTTTTCAAACACACATAGAAAACATAAGTTATCTTAGTGTATGAATATTAAATTGGCATAAGCCTGCATAATGTGAAATTAGACATTATGGTTGAATTGGGTTCTGAGTTTTGGATCAATAAATACATTATGTGATAGACTGCAGTGGATGCTAATATGATAATCTTATCTGATAAATGTGTTGCTACAGGGTATGTTGTCTTTAAGTGTGTTTATAAAGAGTTTTTGGGTTTCACCTGTTAACATGCAGTGTGCTTATTTGGATTTTCATTCTAAAAGCTGTGCTTCAATACTCACTGAAAACCTTTTGAAGATTCACATCAACAATATGAATATTAAAACTAGCAAAACCAGGAAAACTCAAGGTAAACTTGTGTGATAGTTCACCTTATGCCACAGCTGAGTGGTTAAAAACAGTGGCTTTCAAGCATTTGGGTTTGAGCAAGGATTTATTCTGACAAGGTGTTGAGTTTGCAATCCAACAGAGCACTCAAGAACTTACTTTTAAGTTTTTAAATAAATGCCTTGAAGATTTGTGATTAACTGTGGATTTCTCTTCAGTGAGTCAATGGCAGCAAAACCAATTCAATGTCTTTTGCTTTGGAGCTCCTCTACTGATAGCAATGGGATTCTAAATATTGATGGAGTTAATAGAATTCTAGATCCTATTTATTTTTATTTACCACAGTTGCCAAATAAATAAAGGCTAAAGTAGTGGACTGAATTTCTATAGGAATGTAGAAGATTTATTATTTTTAATATTTAATACACCCTGAATTGTGTAAGTATGTCTAAATGTATTGGCAGTATACTCATATTCCAGGCAATGTTTTCTCTTTTCTTTACTTGCATTCCAATTTTGAAATGAGGTGATAAAACTTCTGGCTTTTATCACCTAATTGGCTTCTAAACCCAAAGCTGTATCTGTCCTAGCTGTATCCAATCTTATTGTATTGCATTATTTTCAAAAGAAAGAATGGCACTTCAGTAGTGAAGTTTGCATTTTATATTGAAATAACAAGTGTTGTGTTAGCTCTGGATTGATGTGAGTGAAGTGTGCAGCATTGCACCTACGCAAAGACACACCACAATCTACAGTGTGAGAAACTGTATTTGCACACTTTCTAGAATACTGTCTAGTCATCTTCTTTTATCAATAAATAGCATTCACATTTATTAAAACTATACATTTGTTAGAGTCACAGCCCCTTCTCCCATTTCTTTGAACCCAAAACAATTATGAGACTTTGAATCCTTACAATACCAGGTGCAATTTTTTGGGGGGGCATTTCATTTAGTTGATGAAAATTTGTTGGCTTTATGATTATGATATGAAGTGTAAATAATTATTCTTGTACTATTAATGTAATCAGCTAATATGTGGCTGATTAGAATTTCATAGCATTTCAAAACTTTCTTTGCTCTTATTCCTAAGAAAATCTACAAGACACAAATCTATATTAACCAAAAGGAAGTCAAGAGGTTACTAAAAGGAGGTAATGTATTGTGTAGTACTAATCTATTCAATTATCATCTGTGTTTGAGGTACAAGTATCCATAGGGAAAATATAATATTTTTATACAATTTCCGTGGTATCCAAATAAGTTTTTTGTGCTTTTTTTCCCTTGCAGTTGTTGCTGTTGAAAATAATTTTTTGCCTGCATAAAGCATGACTGTTATTTTTATCACATTTTGTTTATACATGAATTTATATAATGTGAATTCATTCATATGCTGTGTTATGCTTTTATTTGGCTTTCCAAAGATTATTAGTATATGTTGTGAAGCACATTTTCTGAATTCTTTCACAAGCACTTAAGTAAATGAGATTCAGGAGGCACAACCTTATTACAGGTTATGTGCTAGGAATGGGGAAGGATAGAAGGAATCCTCAGTAAAAAAGCAACAAACAGCTTTGAGGTAAATAATGGAAAGTTCATGCATTTGACTGTTTCTGTTAAATTTTCCAATTTTCATCTTTTTTTTTTCAAATTCTTACTTTTGGTATCTTATGTTCATGGCACTTAACTTTAGCATCCTGTTAAAAATGTTGTGTGTCATTCTGGCAGTCAGAGTTGTGTTGTGGTAGAGGATACAAGACAGTACTGATTTATAGTGCGCTCTAAAACCAGGCTCAGGAAGTGTGGGATCACAGGAACATGGTTATAGGCCAAAATAAAAAGGAATATGTAGAAAATACCTGATGTTTATACAACCTAGGTACATAACAGTGTTGCTTTTTCAAAACATGTGCAGTTCTAACAGGTTAAATATTAATCCCCTCACAAACCATCTACCTCACTACTGGGAGGTGAAGGTTTATTTAAAAGAATCCATTGAAGGGTTTATGGTGGGGTGGCCATCAGGCAGAGATTTCCCATGTCAGGGGTGGCATAAGGCAGGACCTGCTTGTGAGAAATGGATCAGTTGATGCTCACTTTTAGTGGTGAAGGATTGGCAAGGGGGTGGAGGATTTGCTTTGCAAAAGGTCTTAAAAGTTCAACACCTAAACATGAGCTATGCTAGGGTTTGTCATTATCTAGTGATGAGAGCTTTCCCACCACTATTCATGCAGCAAGTTTTGGTGTGTTCAGAGTGCAGGCCTTCCTTCAGGCTGGGCAGTAGGGCTGCTCAAGAGGGCTCATCGTTGGCTGCAGGCCAAGAGTTAATTTCTGCACTTCTGTTTAATGAGTTAACATCAACCCTAATGTATGTTTTCTTTCTGGCTTAGAGGGTTGGTCATAATTATAATATCCAGATGCTGTCTTCCATTATTTGAGCATTATTTTCCCATTCTCCTCAGCAAGCTGTGCATTACCGAGCTTGATTGGGGTGTTAAGCACACTAAGCATGGCCTTACAGCAGTGCAGTCCCACCAGATACAAGAAATGGTGCCACAGTCAAAACCAGAGCACTGACAGCTTGTAAAGCAAACCAGAAGTTGCACTGCAACCAGGGTAAATATTTGACTAAAAATGAGCCAGTGTGTAAGGTTGTGCTGTAGAGACTTATTAGCTGTATCTGAAAAGAGCGCCGAAGGACAATCCTATTGATTTTGTTCTTATCTTGATGACCTTGTAGGTTGAGTTAATGGTTTCTAAACTCGATTGATGAGTTTGCGGGACAGTTCTGTTTGTCTCCAGTCAAGGAGAAAGGAAAGTAGTGGAGTTGAAAAATAAACTCTTAAGATTTTGTTCACTCTTTAAACCTTCAATATGTATTATAATTTCCAGGTATTATAATTGTAGAATCAACAAAAAATATAGTAATTGTATAATCTAGACAAGACTGAAATGTAGTTCATCTTTATTAATTAATTTATTTCTCAAATCTTATGACTTGGAATTACAATAGGCATCCTTACACTTGGCTGGTAGACATTTTCAAGGAAGCTGGAGTTTGATGAGGATGG
Source organism: Eopsaltria australis (assembly GCA_034509425.1). Lineage (NCBI taxonomy): Eukaryota > Metazoa > Chordata > Aves > Passeriformes > Petroicidae > Eopsaltria > Eopsaltria australis. Next base: position 6,269,413 of record JAVTVJ010000030.1, read on the forward strand.
GGAAAAAAAGGAGTCTGGTCTTACTGATGTAAAAACCAGGCTGTTTCTCACTGTGGCACTCCTAGTGTGGCTTGTAAGGCAGAATGTTTTTGCCTATCTGTGGATACTTGTACCTGGAGGGGAAGCCATTCTTTTGGGATACTAGGGCTGCAGAATAATCTCAGGGAATGATCTTTTGTGCCAGATCATTAACTGATTTTAAAATTGTCTGTAAATCCAGACATAAAAGCAAGTATGCAGAATTTCATGTAGCTCTTGCTAAGATACATCCTGATTTCCAGTTCCCACGTGGCATAGTGAACTTCACCTTCATACATAATATTGTTAAGGCTTGGATGTTTTATAGATGAAGAGGTTGTTGCTCTCTTGTAAATGTTAACTATGAGAGCAGTCTGCATAAGATCAAGAGCCACTAAGGGATAATGTAATTGGAATTTTTCAAACAACTGTATCTGTTTAAGAATGAAGATTCATGATATAAAAAATAAGACAAAATAGATTTCACAGTTTCAGCATAATTAAGATTTTTGCCAGTGGCTATTATGGGAAAACTTTCTTAAATATTTTACCCTTCCTCCTTTGAAAGTTTGATGTTAAATGAGCAGAATTTTCATTCTGCACCTACTTTATTAAGCAAAAGCATCTCTGATGCCCAAACCTCTAACTAACAAAGAGGACCAGAACTATAATTAGCATTTACTTATTCTTTTCTTTCCTTTCCTGATGGAGAGATCAACAAGTCAATCAAGATGAGGGAAAATTTTGTTAAAGCATAAAGTGTTTTGTTCTTACTTAAAAAGTTGAGGAGAAAACCCTAAGAAACTACATAATAATATATCATTATATAAAATATATATAAGAAGTAAAATAGTGTTGGGGAATTCACTTTATTAGATATGGATTTAAATTATGTAAATAAATCTGCTCTTGGTAACTTGCATATTAGTGTTCTCTTCAGCATAGTGGTTAAGGGTGCTTAAGCATGACCTCTGCTTTGCCCAGGCAAGGAACAAAAATAAAAATAACACAACAAATTTAGGGAAGGGGGAAAAGGGCTTGCATTTTTACAGTTTGTTTGGTTTTTTTGTTTCAGGCCAAGTAAGATTAATGATAATATGTAGAGGCTTCTATATAAAATTCCATCTATTGAGGCCAGTATTAAAACTGTGTTTTAACAGTATTGACAAGCAAACCCTTGACCTCTTATATGTTATTGAGAAGAGATCTTTGAAGTAGTCTTAGTAACAGCTACTTGATTCATTTATTGAAGATGTCTGAGCAGGAAGCTAAGTGTATATTTTAAGGTGGATTCCTGTATTAATGAGCTGGTCTCTCATTTCCTGAGCCAGTATCATAAAGCACAAGGTTGTTGTTTTTTTTAAATGCCTTTTTTTTCTCATTTAAGTGCTAGTGCTGCTAGCTCTGTACTGCACAGAAAAGAGTTTAAACCAGGCGTAGACCTCTTGGCTGAGAATTTATGGTCTGTCCTTTTAACTTATCATGTAACAGATAGGAAATGATGTGATGTTGCTTTATGTTAACATGTAACAGGGAGGAGATTTAAGTAAAACAGTAGCTGATATTGCAGTAATAAAGTTCACATGAAGTAGGGTAGAGAAGATGAAAGAACATGTGTTAGAGTATTGTAATTTACTGAAAATTGATAATGGCTTTATTTTGGTGAGCTAAATTTCTTCTGGACAGACAACACAAAAATGAGAAGTACAAGATTAATAAGGGATTTGGGTTTTGAACTTCTGTTTGTGAAACTAAGGAGTATATGTCATAATAAGGCACAAGTCCAATGAAAAATGGTAATTCCCAGGTGAGTATTAAGATCTGCTCAGCTACAAAAAATGCTTTCTCTGAGGAAGAGGAGCACAGAACATCTGATGTTAAGTGCTATCACAGCTAGTTATAATACAAAAGCACTTTTTTGTCAATACTGTATGAAAGAACCTGACAAATCATAGGGGGTATTTTTTGTTTCCCCTTCAGATGTTGCAGCATCTGAATACATGAAATTATTTCATATTCACCTTTCCAAATCCTGATATTATATAATAATTTTATTTGAATACAGAAGTGGATTTGCTATGTCACTTTCACACTGCAGCTTCAGAGAATACATGGAGTGATGCAGGAATTTAGAAGGCCTCTTAACTGAATCGCTCTTGGAATTTTTTTATCTTCAATATTTTAAGTCACAGTATTTTGAGTTATGATCATTTAGCAATGAGAACAATGCCTTTTCCATCTCTCAGAATTCTCTACAAAGAATGAACTCATTTAACATAGCCTACAGAGATTTTAGCAAGTGGCTGTTAGCAGTATAGATGGCCACTTTTCCTTGTCGAGTGAATTAATGAGCATAGATTTAATGAGATTTCTTAATATTCTTTTATGCTCTAGAACTGTATATATAGGTCTGTCTATTACTAGATAAAACTTGATCTTTGATGAACTGTGCTATGTGTAGTGTCTGTGATCTGGAACTTGCTTAAGCAACAAACAACTGTACAAGCAGAGTTGTGGAAATCCTAATTTCAAATGGCTATTTTGAAAAGAGGTGAACAAGACCTAAATTCTCTGATATAATTGTGTTGTGTTAACATTCATGTGACACATTTTTGTCACTACATTGATTTTTTTTTTTTTTTTTTAATGTTTTTTGGTATCATCATCTTATGTGTGCATACTTGTAACCTTTATCACAATATATTCTTGCTAAACTGGTTAATTGTAATATCGGAGAACAGCCCAGGCTGGAAGGAATCTTGAAGGACCATCTGGTCCAAGATTTCCTGGGAAGGGGAATCTCGATGAGATTTTACTAGCAGCTTGCTCACATTTTGAAATCGTTGAAGCCAGGGAGCAAAGTCCAACTCCTTCAGTCTGTTCTCATAGGGCAGATTCTCCAGCCCTTTGATCTCCATTAAGGGCCTTCTTTGCACCTCTCCTCTCTGTCCACATATTTCTTGGTTTGCAAGGACTGGAACTGTACACAGTACTGTGGGTCCAGCCTGACAAGCACTGAGTAGATTGGGATGATCGCATCTCTATCTCTGTTTATAAAGCCTCTGTGGACTGAGGATTGATGATTAATCTTAATTAAGATTAAACATTTTGAGATTTCAAAGTGATTGATATGACCAGAATTTGTTATGCTGTTTTGCAATCTCTGTGTTTGGGTTCACAGCCAGTAAAGTCAGACGTGGTTTCTATGTTATGCTGTTCTTTCTATGTGAGTTGTTACTGATGGATGGTGTCCATTCCTCTGTCAGTAAAAGTAAGGATATCTGTCTTCCTCAACAAGTAGATGTGAGGTTGCAAGATGTATTTCAGTGCTGGTCTTTATGTCACTCTGTTTCATACATGAAATAGAAGGTTATATGAAGGATTGTGACAAAGCTGCCCTGGCTCTTCGTTGCATCTCAAGTTTCAGTCTAGATCCAAACCTGGCTCTGGTAAGGAACACTTGTCTCATTAGTCAGTTTTTCTCTTGTCAGGAGCCAGCAATGCTGACTGAAACAAATTAACGGGAAGTGTTAGGGAGGGGTGGACAGAAGAGTGCTTGTGTGCCTGACTTCAGAGATGTTCAAAAACAAAATACCGAGTTACCTTTTTGCTGATTTCTTAATGTGGAACTACTCGTATTTCACAATTCTGTTGCTCCCAATCTTTCATGTTTATTTACAATTATGGGAGAGAGTTGCTTGGCTGAAGGTTCAATTTATTTCCAAAGACAGCAGAAATTTTCTGTAAGGGTCCTTTTCTGGGTTCAGGAGGTACTCACGTCTTTCTTGTGATGTATTTGAGAATGGCTGCCCTGTGCAGGTTAACCCACTAAAGACAGAATATGCTTTGGTGGTCTGTGTTCTTCACACTGATGTTGAAGGATGTAAGCTCTTGGCTTGTGGGATTTGACACTGAGTTAATTATAACAGGCTTTTCTTTTCTGTGAGTTATCTTTTATATGAAACCTAGTGTTTCTAGAGCAGTTATTTTACCATGCACAACATATATTTAATGATTTGAGATGCCAAATTAAACACTAAATTACCTACATGTGTGGTGTTTTATGTAGAAGTCCAGTCAGTTTTAATCTTTCTCATCAGAAGAAAATTTTTTAAAGAAAATTCTTAAAGATGTTATCTTATGAAAAATATGAAATTGAGAGGAGGAAACCTAAGGTTAAGTTATTCCAGGATCCATAATTTTTCTTCATGTTTGCTAAGTTTGCTTAACCACTGTGTACCCACTAAATTTTCCTATGAAATAAATGAAATGAAAGATACCCAACATGCTCAGTAGACCAATGGGCTTGAAGACATAGAAATATGTACAAAATACAGAATAGTAAGATAATATCCTGATTAAATAACTGCAGATACATGGGAAACAGCTGCGGTTGTTTCTCGCATTGCCCCTTCACTGAGAAGGCTTTTGTTAAGGTATTTGTTTTAACCAGCAATTTTGTAGACCAGACAGCAAACCCAAGCTACCCAATTAATCTGTCCAGACAATACTTTATTTATATAATCAATTTATTATATAATTTGTTTCTAAAGGGGACATAGAAGAGTTTTTATTGTAATTTTAAGTATATTGTAGTCATTATGATATAACTTATCTTTTTCAGGTGTTTAGTATGGTCCCACAGGTGTCAAAATGAGCAGACTTCATAAACTGACTCATTTACAGAAAGTGGCACTCTGCTCAATTCATTTGAAACTGCTTTTCTAAACTTCCAGCATTCTATTTAAGAACACAACTATTATGATTTTATTAAACTGGAAAATACTGAGTGATGTCCACCACTTTTTTTGCTGAGCCCAACAGGCCAGACATAAATATGCAATGTGAGGGATTCATGGGAATAATTTTGTACATTGGTAGAGAGAGCTGATGACAAAACTTTAGATTAAATGTTTATTTATCCAGAAGGCTTTTTCAAGGAGAGAGTCCTTATATGTTTAAAAGACAAAGTAAATTGTTTCAGTTTTGTTAAATGCCAAAATGTTCTGTGGCTAAAGGAGATATGGGCTGTTCTGCAGAGTCCATCTCATTCAGTGGTTTTAGTTCATCTGGTCCTGGATGTTTGTTCTTCCTGTTTCATTGTGTGCCAATGCACAAAGCTTCCCCAGTGACCTGGCTTGCTCAACAAAAGCTGTCTCGCAGTGTCACTTACAAGCAAGGCACCAGTAAGGCTCATTCACTCTGTCAGATCTTGCCTGTATTTTTGGGGGAAATCAGCCTATCAGGACAGACTAAATTAGTACTGTATAAGCAGGGTGATTGCAGCTGTGGTTCTGTACCATTCATTCCAAGAGAGCTTGGGTTTTGATTTCTTTTTAGGGTACCTCAGAATTAAACTGAGGTGAAGCTGAAGAATTGCAGGAAGACAGCTGGCCTAGTTTTCCAAGGACACACTATCTGCAGTTTCTTTTGGCTTCTGTGCAGTTTCAGAGGATCAGTGCTTTGGGAAACTGAGTTGAATGGCAGATAATAGTGAAATAGCCCTCAGGAATATTCATCATATTAGGGAAAGCTTAGTCAAATGGCTTTACACTTTGATATTTTTATTTAGCTCATAATAATGTTGAAATAGCCTAATTTGAGTAAGATTTTTAAATTAAAAATGCATATGCATGTCTGTTGTGTTAAAAATAATGTGATGCTTATCTGTTTTCTGTATGATGATTAGAAGCTCAGTTATGTTTTTATGAGAATAAATCTGCATCCTGTCTTGCATTGCAGTATGTTGGTACTTTGCCAAAAGGGTGGCAGACTGCAGTGCTATGAATCTGTTAAAGCCCAAACAAACTTGTTTCAGGAAAATCAGAGAAAATACATGCCAGTCTGACTGAGCTAATCCAAATTGCTTCAGTTGATGATTAATTAAATTAGGCTGCTTCAAAATTCATAACAGGTGCCTGGAATGACCTTTCTTAGTGCTGTCAGTGCTTTAAATGTCTCTGGAGAACTTGGATTAGCTGGCTGAGTACCCCCTTAAAGAAAGGATGTTCCATGTGAGCATGTTGTCCCAAAGGGATAAAACGGGTACATCTCAGATGCCCTGATCGAAATACATACCCAAATGCATGTGGTAAAAGGCAGCTGATGTATCATGGAAGAAGCTTAGAGGTTAAAATTTCAAGATTAGTATTTTATCCAAATTGAGCAAGGGAGGATGTCATGTATACAGTGCAAATATAACCTATACAGGATTCATAGTTAATGTTTCAGGATGCAGTAATTGCTCTAAGATGATGCTGTGATTTTTGAACTGTAGTAACATAACCTACACAATTCCTGTGATGTTTTTAGAACTGTTAGCTTTGGAAGCTGCAGAGCAAACTGATGGAATTTTCCATTGAAATGGTATAGGTGGAGGTTTGACAGCAAAGTCACTGCTGCAGCGCTGTTCCTGGAGTTGGGGTGGGTTGTTTTTCTCCTATCCAATGCCTGGAAATTTTCAGCCAAGCTTCTGTATATCTTGCACTTGTTCATACACAGCTTTGGGAGCATATGCTTGTGTTTATAGTAGATATATATACTTATGGAGTCTCAGAAATATTTGAAAGACTGTGTGCATCTGTGAACCTGCAAACCTTTGGGGATGGGTTTTAGCAGGTGTAAATCTACTTTTAATTCTGATGTGCCTGATCACATGCCATCTCTGCAAAGGCCATGTACACAATTTGATGACTTTGTAGAAAAAGAAGTCTGGCTGCCAAGAAAAATTAACCCCATGTCTTGCATCAGTTAAGCAGTTTAAATGACTTTCACACCTAAGGCTGAAATAAAAATGAGTTACTACTTGTCACCATGCTCTGAGAGACTGGTCTCTTTGTTGAGTAACAACATCCATCTGCTTCAGAATAAATTTACTATAGCAGACTGTCCTACTACACAAATCTAGCTGCCTGACCACAGAAACAATCCTCCCAGTGCAGTGCAGAGCCCTGGGTCAGTGTCTCACATGCATCCTCTGTGTCCAAAATAGCCCTGGCATGATGTTTTTTGTGCTGGGTGGTTCCATTCCGTCAGCTTTCTCCCTTCCCATGGTCTAAAATGTAGTTATGCTGATGCAAGAGTGTATTTTCTTTCCAGCTGGCTCTGAAGTGGGTGCCATTGATCTGATGTTTTGCAGATATACTGAAACCCAGATCCAGGATGAGGTATTGTGCAATCCTGGGAGGAGGGGAAAAAAAGGAAAAAGGAAAAAAAAAAACACAAGAAAACCCAGCTGCTAACTCAAGCAGCACCAGAAAGGAAAAGGATTTAGTATGCAGGAAGAGAAAACAAAGAGAGGCCAGTATGATCATAGTTAAGAGCAGTGGAGTGTGAATTTAAGTAGAGAATGGATAAATGGAAAGACCAAGAAAAGGAAAACTGAGAGAAAGTGGCAAACAGAGGAAGGATTGAAGGGTAGGGAGTTTGAGAATTGTGCAATTCCTCCCAAGCTTGAAGGGGCTGTGTGGGAGAAGATTGGAGCCAGTACACAGTCCACGGAAGAACAGACATCTCACTTCATATTTACAGAGTATGGGTAGAAATCAAGTTTCTTGGATTGTGCCAGTTAAGCAACTCAGCCCTGAAGGCAGGAGACCTTCCTCAGCCTCTGTTTTATAACTCTGGATGAACATGAATGCTCTGAGTCAAACTGTGTCATACCTGCACCCAGCTGAAACACCTGGCTTAGAACTTGGGCTGTACAGGCTTCCAGCCCTGCATTTTATCAGAAGTGATTTCACCTGTAGAAACTTCCTGTTGTGCCCTTCCATTAAACAAGAATGTCCATTCAGGAGGGGGGTGGTAAGTTAAAATCTGAACAGAGAGAGATATTGATATCTTGGATAAGTCTTCCAATAAGAGCCCTTAATTAGTGAGCCTGTGAGTCATGAATGGTGTTTTTGATATGGTTTAATTTCTTTTTCTGTTTCTTCTTGCATCAAGATGCTACACTTTTCATTAAAAAAAACCTCAGATGGTAATTTGGAGTCAGTTTGAGCTGTCAGCTCATGTTATAATATACCTGGATGTTATTTATTAAACCTTCATTCTCTCAGTACAAGTGTCTTGATGCTTTTTGCCTGTGTTCAAACTTCTTGGATATTAATCCTTGCAAAAATGTATGTTTGGTTTATGGGGGGGGGGGGGGCTGAGATTTTTGTTGGTTGTTTATTTGTTTTGTGGGTATTTTTAATAATTCCTGAGGCTCTTAGTCATTCAAAGGGTTTAAATGTATTTTCTAAATAATGTCTCAGAAGGCTGTGGTGAACTTGCTTTTTCATGTTGGTGCTGATGTCTTCCTCATTTTTACCATTAATCTAACTTGACTGTGACCCACTCTGCTTCCATTTGATGATTTGCTAATACCTGTTATCCCTTAACAACAGGATGCCAGTTAAAAAAAATTACCCATATGGAAATTTTTATTGTACCTCTCCTATGGCCTTTACTGTGTGGATTTGAGTGGATTTCAAGATAGTTAAAGATGTTTTTCCAAGATATTCACAATAGTGAAGTCAAATACTTTCCTTGGAAATCAGACAGCAGTTCTTACTAGTATAAACATACTCCACAATACACTCCCCTGCACAAACTGTAGAAAGTTCTTTCTTTTCAATGTAGGACAAGAGCATGGACATAGAATCTAAGTGAAAATATGTTTTGTGTAGATGTTTTTGGATTCTGGGTGATTTTTGTTTGTTATTAAAACTTGTTAACTGAGATAATAAGTAACCTATTAAAAGTGCTCAAAATGTCACTTCTCCATTCTCCACATAAAAGAGAGAAAATACAGGGGGGAAGAATTTAAAGCATCAACTTTGGTTTAAAAAAAAACCAAAAACACCACCTGAGTATCTTGGCAGTTGTGTGTCAGCTTCTCTTTCTTTGACTACAGGAGCTGCTCGTGAATGACACCTGAGCACATTTGCCCTCAGATAACCTCTTCAAGAGGCCTTTCCTTTCTTGTAGCTCTGTGGTTCTAGTGTGCAAACTTTTGTGCTCTCTGTCTCTCTTCCCCTTACTTAGATGTGTGGTGTGGGTGTGATGCTTGAAGTGAACAGTGCACCACTCTGATCTGGAAGGTCAGCACTTCATAGCTTCTTGAAAAAAAAAAAAAAAAAGCATTCAGTTTTAGATGTAATTTATTATTGTTCTTTGCCTGTTTTGCTTTCATCTTAATGTTTTTCCTTTCTTTTCATCTCTCATTTTGGTGTAATAACATTTGGCCTTTCAGGGTGTTCTTTTCACACATATTATACTGTCTTTAAACCTTCCCCCCACACCTTTCTCTTCTGTATTCCACTTTCTCCTCTTTCTCTTCCAGCCGCCTATCCTCACCCTTGTGACTTGTTCATCTATAATGCAGTAGCTGCATGATCACCTCTGACTGCTGTTCCAGAAGGAATTGCTGTTGTTCTGCTTTCCTTCTCACCCACAGCACCTCTGCTGTGCTTGCACAAGCGCATTGCCTGCCCTCGGTACCCAGAGTCCATCATGCTCATAGTGTGGGGAGGCATTCCATGCTGTTGTGGATCTCTGGAGAGGCCTTCTCAATAAAAAAAAAGTCAGGGCACCTCCAAAATCTTGGGACAGAGGCTGTCAGTTGAGTAGATGGGAGTTAGCATTGTTTAAAGAGGGGGGGAGGAGAGAACTACAGTTAAACCTGTGATGGTTTGTGCTTAGAGATCCCATCTCAGATGTGAGCTAGAGGGCAGGCTGACACATTAAATCTGACATTAGTATGCCCTAAGACCTTCCTCTGAAACCAAGATCTGGTCTTCTGTGAGACAGGATATTCAGTTCTGTTAAGAGGAAAATAGAAAGGAGCTACAGCACGTTAAACTAGATAAATTAAAATAGTGCATTGTAATGGTTTTAGCAAGGAATTATCAAACATTGCCAAAAAAAGAGACCCTACACTCATTGAGCAAGTGGAGGGAGTGAGGGAGCTATGCCTCCAGTTTGGGGGAGTTACAGTCCTTGCTGTTTTGTCTTGCTATAATACATAAACCTACACGTACTTATGGAACGTGTAAGACACTTGCAGTTAACAGTGAAATTGAAAAAAAAAATCCTTCAGTCATCTCAGAAAATGCAATTATTAATATTATTATCAACATGAAAGAGCAGAATATTTATTGAGAATAGTGGTCATCTTGTGAAGTCATCAGAGTCTATATAAAACCCACATAAAATTTCACAGAAGTTTGGTGCTGCCAATCCCAAGTGTGTAATGAGAATGAGTCACATCTTCCAAGATTTGCTTAAAAATCAGAGAGGATTATTTTTAATTTGGTTTGATTTTTATTTGGCTTTTTATGTCAAAGCTGATTCATTTTTTCCACTGTTAGCAATGTCCACAACCCTTTTTATTTTTTAAAGAAAGGGACTTTTAAAAAGAATACCAAATATTTCAGGATCTGTAACAAAATTATGTAATTGCTGCCAACTCATGTTAGCAGGTAATTATCAAAGTAATCCCCATTTAGTGGAAGGGAGGAGTAGGAGGTTGTAGAATAAAATAAGATTAAGCTAAATTTTCGTATGTGCTGTTTTGAGTAACCAACAGTCGCATACTAGAGAAGAGTGTTGTCACTGGAACAATATACTTTATTCAGGATTGGGTACAAATTTAATCTTGTCACAGAAATCCTGTGTAGTATTTCTAGAGACGTGGAAATTTCTTCCAAGAAGTTTACTTTTCAAAGCCATCTTTTACCTCGCTTCTCATTCCTTCACTTTTGTAAAAAGCAAATGAGAAGATTAAATAAATCTTTATATATTTAACACAAAGCATTAAAGTAGGATTATATACAAGATTTCTTCTGTAATCTTTAGTTCTCTATGAGGAGTTACCTGATGTAACTGCAAACTGCATCAGGTAAAAATGTCTTCCTAATGATCTTGGATGTATTCTCTCTCTCTCTCTCTCTTTTCTTAATTTTTTTAAATTTTATTTTTAATAAAACACCTTCTATCAAGTATCCTTACAAGGATGTGCTTGAAAAAATTCTTTTGAGGAGTCAGAAGTTCTGTGCAGACTCCAGCTGCAGTGTACTGATACAGCACATCCCAGGGTGAAGATTAGAGAGGTTCTTCTTTGTTTTAAGTTTATGATTTGGGTGCCAGCTTTGAGATTATGTGCCTTTTGCCTCTGTAATATGAAGAGGGGTATTTTTTCTCTTCATAGCAAAGGTTGACTTTAATTTTGGACAAATAGTCTGTGGTCAGTTTTACTGGACAGTAGATACTTGCCATGGTAGTGGCAGCATTCTGAATGTTTTTATTGCATGTCAAATTTGCTCATGTAGTCCCAAACCAGCTCCCTGTTTGCATTTCTTTAACAGAAGTCTTTTGTATCAGAGCAGACTAGTTCAGCTGTAAGGAAATCAAGCATTATGGAAAGATGGGACATTTACTTTTGCAAAACTTGCCTCCCATTTAGATTTTCCTTGACACACTGTATTACTTCTGTAAGGAGTTTTTCTCTTGGTGCAAGATAGACAAAACCAATTGTAGGACAGATATACTAAAATATATTAACTTTAGAAATTTTACAGAAGGAGCTACTTTCTCTTTTTTTTACGGTTTTGTTACCTCAAATTAAGGTGGCACCAGCCGCCACCTATCTGCATCACTTGTGCACAGCCTGAAGAGGTACCATTCACCAATGGGAGTGAAGTAAAGTGTCCCAGCAGCTTTGTGGGGCAAGACATATTTCTCAGCAGCACAAATTCACACCCTACTCAAGGCTTGCACCAGGTCAAAAAGGAGCTTGTGAGAACGTTCCTTTTGCCAGATCTATTGTGCAGAAGTTTCTATTCTGCTGAGCTAACTGTAGAGGAGAAACATGCTTCTGGGTAAGTAATTCCATGTGGAGGCTGAAATCTGTCTTTCAAGCAGCTGCATAATAGAGTGCTGTATGCTTGCTCCAGCTGTATGGAAGGAGAAATACAGGCACTGTTTAGCTGATTTATTTTTAATAGCAATCCATTAGTGAAAGCTGCACTCATTTGCTGCAGTTTAGGAACAGAGTAGTCAAATTTGGAAATCTTAGCACTGTGGGTGACTGTGATGTATTTTTTTAGATACTTTTTATCTTTGGCTAAACTGCGTCAAAGGAATACAAATGCCAAAATCAGCATTTGAACTTTTTTTTCCCCTGTTTAGATGGTAATCGTGACATTTTCTGAAGGAAGGCTCTAAATGAAAATTTTTGTTAGTAAGTCCATTGGAAGTATGCATTTCTTAAATATGAAAATAAATGTTTCTTATTTGTAAGCCTACTGATGGTTCACTGTAAAAAAAATAATGCTTGGTTATTGCATGTCTCTAATTCTGTTTTATCATTATGCTGCTAAAACCTGTTGACAAATAGTAGTAGCATTTGAAATAGGGAATGTCTTCATGTGTATTTTAAAGAACAACTTGAATTTATTAAGTTTCTGAATTGTTAATGTTTTGCATGTTATACAGCATTGCTTAACTGCAGTGTTAAAATGTGCATGATGCATTCAATATGTTCCTCTTAGGATCCCTTGTTAGGTCAAAAGTGTAAATGCTCTCTTCTGTCCTCAAAGTCCTGTTCATATTTAGATGATTAGCTTGTAGAAAACACTTTTTTATTTTTTTTTAAATACAAGGCAACCTTGACTGAAGGAATGTCATTGACAGGTTTTTCAGCTGTTGAAATAAATAGCAATAGAATGTTCATTTTCTGTGATTTGAATGTTTAAATTACTTTTTGTTCTGTGTAAGTATGATCACCCTTAGTGGTAAATTACATATCATAGGATTCCTTTGCTTTTAAAGCTACTAATATTTCTCTTTTTTTTACCTAAACTGATGTGTGATTATTGACCATAATTTTTTGCCATTGTCCCCATATTTGAGGACAGTAACAAGAAAATAGCCTGGAGAGGTACTTTTGTGAGGTAGAATTGTAAGATTAGTGCAGAATTTAGCTTAGTCTGCTTGAGCTGATGAGATTTCAGCAAATTACGTTGCATGTTTGTGTGTGCTTGAGCACTGTTAATACAGTTATTTCATTAGCATTTATCCCTTGTCCTTTTTCTCTCCATATGTGTGTCTGTGGCATTGTTTCTGTGTTTTATTTGATGGTCACGGTTTTATACCTTGGGTGCTGGATTCTTTGTTGTGGGGAATTGCTTTCTGGTTTTTCTAGACCTTTTCTTCCCTGTCATTTTGTGTGTTCAGATACTGTCACGACAGGAATTTGCTGTGTTGCACAGAAATACATGTTGTAGCAGATTTAACAGAGAAGCCTGAGAGAAATCTGGTCATTTGGTTCCTGTTGTTCATTCACTTGTTTTCAGCAATCTCTATTTAGAAATGTGTTAATTCTGCCTGAAATTGGAGCAATCCACATCTTCCATGCAGCCTCAAGATGCTTTGTTAAATACCACCAGACACAGTTTCCCTGTGCTACCATTATCATGGTAATGTCCAGATTCCCATTTATCTTTGGCTTCCCAGCATGGCTTATCTGAGAGCTCACAGAATGGGCTGCTCTGCTGGACAGTGCAGACAGCCCAAAAGTCTTGGGATGTTCCTGTCTCCTGGGAGACAAGGCATGGGCAATGGGCAGTCCATGCTGGCCAGGCATTGTCTGTCTGCAGCTTTGGCTAGCAGGAGGCAAGCCCAAAAATTGTTTGTCAGCTCAGAGACAGAAGTGAGAGTCCAAAAACTGGTGTCAAGCCTTTGGGGACAGTTGGACTGGGATTAAAGCAAAAGAGAAAATTCTGTCTATTCAGAAAGTGGAAAAGAAACCCAACAAAAACATAGAAAACAAAAAGAAAACCCCAGTGTACAACCCAAACCAATCAAACTCAACTAAATAAAAAAATTCCAAATTTAACCCATCAAATCTGATTTATTCATAGCATGCAGCTCTATTAAACTGAGAGAATCTGTTGGGAAGGGAAACCCAATAAACTTGGAAACTTGTGTTCCAAATAAGATGAATTTTGGCAACAGCTGAGCAATACAAATGCTGGCAGATGAGGGAAAACATCTGACCCGTACTGGTAGCAGTGACTATCTTGACCCTGCTTTCAGGGAAGCAGGCACAGAAACTGAGTCACAGGGACAAGGGGGTCAGGAAGGGTCTTGGAAAGGGGGTGTTTGAACAGGACTCTGAATTTGTGGGAGGTGTCTGAGTAAAAAAAGGATAATCCATAAGTACTGAACTAGTCTGCTGTCACTTTCCCAATGATGTCTCCTAAAGACAGTAATTTAAAAAGGAAAGATGCAACTAGCTTTACAGGTAAGCAAGAGATTCAGTAATGCAGCACTCGTACTGAACCGTGTGCAAATAAAATATGTGTTAAAGGTTTGTGCTTAGATAGATGAATATCCCAGATGCACGTACAGATTTCTTGATTTTGCAAACAAATATTTGGGTTTGTTCAGTACTTGAAAATTTGGCCTTTGGAGACAAGATGCTTTATGTGCTGTAATATTGAAATGCTTTGAGCAAAGTTTAAAATTATATTCTATGGCTATAGAGAACATTGACATCTTTTGGAATGACTTATTCAAATATCCTTATGGTTGATGGTGTATTCGTATTTGATTAAATTCAGGAAAGATTCATCCAAAGCTGTTTCAATCCAGTGCTGCTTTAAAGAAACAGGAAAATATAATCATTTCATCACTTAAAGCTGCTTAAACCTTCAGGGGAAAAAGGGTTACTACTTAAATTTCAGATGAAAGGAGTGTTTTGTGAATTCATCTGTGTCAAGTATTCATACCTGAATTAAAATGAGCCATGATGTACTGCACTTTCACAGGAACATTACATAAACTTCCTTGTTCTAAAACATGCACAAGTTTGAAATGTGCAGACAGAACTGAAAGAAACTTTGCAGCAGTTTCTCCACAAGCAGGAAGCCTAATATTTACACAACAATCAATAGAGTCAAGAACACGGAGACAAGCAGCACTCTCTCCTACAGAAGTTGGTTTAACTGGTAAAAGAAGGTAGGATCTATCTGAACAACAGCTTGCTTTTAGTTAGACCTGTTGGGTTGGGGATGGGTTTGGCTTGAATTCTGCAGAACCTTGTTGGCCACAGTTTGGAGTTGTGCAATTAAAACAAGGGATTGTGTTTTGGTATGTTACATTTGGAACCATTTTCTCCTGCTTAATTTTGGGATTTTGATCAGGTCTTTCGGTGTGTTGGCGAGACTCTAATGAAGATTAGTTAAAGAGAAATCTGATGCTGATACAGCTTGCTTTGCAGAAAAAAGGGAGTTCCTTTATGTATGATTAACTTCTATATTTCTCTAATTGTTTGCTGTCATGTTTATTTGTTTGCCCTATGTGCCTTTAGGGGGCCTTTTGTCCTCACTGTGGGTGGGTAGGTAAAAGTGCAAGAACGCATTGACCTCAGTGCAAACCAGAAAGGGACAAGAAAGGATGGGGGACAGTATACTTTCATTTCTTGTTATTCTCTGATCTACAAGCTTAATATTATTATCTCCCAATAAAAAGTGTCAATTTTCAATTGAAACAAAAAGTTGCTGAGTCCAGGGACTTATAAGAGGAAGCTCAGCGTGTCTTTGTACCTCTTGTTTTCATTATCCTTCCTGCAACAACTCAGAAAAATATTGTTTTTCCCTATGTTCATTGAGTAAGAATAATAGCTAGTCACATGTGCTACCTGCCGAGAATGGTTTACAGAAAGACCTGCCTGTCCTCAAAGCCCTGGAAAAAACCTGTCCATTGCAATGACAGGAGGCAACTGGGGTATTTATTGGGGCTGAGCTAAATTTCTTGGGTTTGAGAGTGGACATTTTGCTCTCTTACCCTGGTGGTTTTTTTCACTGCTGCAGTGGCTGTAGGGACCAGGTGTGGGAAAGTGGTGGGCATGGCATGAGCTTTAAAAAGCAGCATGCTCCTTTCAGAGGCTGGTCAGAGTTTCTGGGAGCTTGTTGAAATCTCTCTGAGGCAATGGTGAGGCTAGGGAAAGATGATTTTCAACACTTCAGAAGGTACATAAATAAACCATGGATTAGCTGGACAGGTGTAGCAACAGTCAGTGAAAATATGAGAAATTTCCTCAAAATTTTAAGAATCCATTGCAGTGGACAGCATCAGATCACCTTAGTTGGGTAATAATAATCAGTTTTAATTTGTTCAAACTTATATGCACTCAGGTTACTTATAATAGCTGTTATCAGAAGTGACTTGACATTTAAAACAACAGCAGAAATTTAAGCTAGGCAAGGAAAACATCAGCTAATAGACTGATATAAGTTACTGAGAAATGTGGTCTTGCAATAAAAAGTAATGTGCAAACCTCCTAGTTAAATATGTTGCCTGTTGAAGTAGCACAAACCAGACAGTGAAGTTCATTTTATACTATGAAATTTGATTTTGTAGTCTTTGTGGTTGAAATCTGTTTCATTAGGTAATTTCATTAACAGTCATTACCAAAGAGAAATGTACCTCAGTCTTCCATATTTCAAAGGGTAGTGTTCCCCAAAGAACTTTCATATACACCCTTCAGACATAAATCCAAACCAATGTCCAGTGTTCCCTGTTAAAGCAGATTCCTTCATTAGAAGAGGCAGGGACTGGTATGACAGTGATCAGTGTAGCTATCCCCAAGCAGTGAGGTATCCCATCAGATCTCTCCATGAGCAACACAGAGTATCCCCTGGATGTTATTCTCTAAACCCACCTGTTGGCCATCCTGGATCTTCATGTCCATGCAGAACTTCATTTGGTATTGCTTTCTTTTTTAGCACCCTGCTAGTATGGCTGTGTTTGTGTGGTACTTGTTTAAAAAGAAAGACTTTCAGAATGGAGGAAAGAAAATTGCTTTTTGAACTCTTGCCCTTTGTCACTGGGCAACAATACATGCACTGTAAAATGTCAAGGCATTTGCCCAATGCAAAAGAACGCCCAAGATTGTCTCTCCAGATCTTGCTCCTGGTTACCTGTACTTCTTGTTCTTGCTCAGTCAAGCACTCAGTCATGCATTTCATCACATTACACAAACCCACTGCGTTGCTTAACAGCTTGGAATGGTGTCCTAAGCTGTAGAATAGCTTATTTTGATTGATTGAGAAAAGGATGATATTAGTAAAACTCCAAAACAAAACACTGCACCCCAAAAACGTTAAACTTGTCATACAGTTCTGTTGCTGTGTTCAGTTTAAAGTACTCTTCCTTCATTCTTGTAAATAAACTGAATTATAATATATACTTGTATATAATATATGGATTTAGATATAGAGGTATAAGTATTGCAGACTATGGAGACATAAATTACTCTTATGTTGCTTAAGATTACTTAGCAATACAATCCTACAGGGTTATTGGGAAAGTAGTTCTTGCTGCCATGTATCAGGAGGCCTTCATGAAACCAAAGGACAGAATGCAATATTTACAGCAAGAGGCTGTCACGTAAATCAGCCACAGAATAGCTTTTCCTTTAAAAAGTGTGATGTATTTCTAAAGCAACATCCAGTGTTTATTTCAAAAAAAGGATGTGGAAAGATACAATTTTGTCTACATTCCTTGGCTTTGTAGGTGGGTATTTTGTTGGTTTGTTTGGTTTTGTTTTTTGGGGTTTTTTTTGGTTTGGGTTTTTTTTTTTTTGGTAGTTTCATGGGGTTTTAGGTCTACTTCAGGATAGATACCAAATTTGAATTCTGAGAAGGTGGCTAATTCTTAATAGTGTTTGTCAGTAATTCCAGAATTCATGTGTTTTATTTCCAGTGCAAAAATGAATCAGTTTTTTGATATTAACAACAGCTCTTTAGTGACTTGAGATACCATATATTGAAGTCTGTCATCATGTTGTGGTGGAAAAGCTGAAAGAGGTAGAAATGGCAATAACAGATCTAAAAAGTAGTTCTGAAATGGTCTTTGAAAACTTAGCACCAACTTCCTGAAAGGACAGGTAGTAGCACAGCAGAACAAGAAAACACATGAAAAGAGAGTAATTCAAAGTGTTTAAAGCTTCTGAAAAGATTGAGGAATAAGGATGGACTCAATCCTATGGTTTAACTGGAAAAGTAATTACATGCTTGTGTGATTTTGATGGCAATGAAAGAGTAGCTGTTCAGCCAGTAGAAGATGTAGGGAATACTGGGAGGTGAGGGAGTAGAGTGTCCATTTCTCTTTCCCATTCCTTTTATAGCTTATGGTATGTGCTGAGCTATAAAACTGAATGACCAGGTTTTAGAAGGTTCCCTGTGACTGTTGTCCTTTAGCTTTAAATTTTTATCTTGTAATGCTGGTTTTATGGGAAGCTTTGCTGCTTGCTGCAGTGGAATGAGGAGCTGGCCTCTGAAGAGGTATGTTGTATTTCTGACATGCTTTAAAGCAAAAGGCTGATCACCATCTCCACTGCCTATCAGCTGCTTGATGGTCACACTCTCCCAGGGTTCATGCTCTGGCTCAAAGTGTTGTGGCTGGCTTGCTCAGTGTTTATTTTTTACTCATGATTCCTCTGAGGCAAGTGGAATTAATTTAATGGACAAGAGCATCTGTGAGAGTAGAAATAGGATCAGCAATCCACAAAATCTGGTCTTTGTCCAATTTAAATGAAAGATAAGTAAATTCTTAAAAGGGGGGGGTGTTTTCATTTTAGTTTGGTATCTTGAGTGCAAAAGAGTCCATGGGGAGTGATGTACATTTCTGATTAAGTAGAACTTTAGCTGTAGAACAAAATTAATCAGTTTTTCACTGAGCATACTCAATAGTAAGGGATATATTTCAAGATGAGCAGTGTTAGAGACTACATAATTACTCTGTGGCTCTGTGCTCTTTAAATTTTAAAATTATGGTAATTATCACATTTAAAATACATTTTGTAAGTTTTAATATTAAAAATACAATTGAAATACAAGTGAAACTGATATTGAAACGCATGAAAAATAGGCTGCACCCGCTAATTTCATTACTTTCTGGTCTTCCTTTAAAAGTCCTAAGCTATTTGGTTTTCCTGCCTTTCCCATGGGTCACTTTCCTTTTGCTTTATTGAATAGATTACTTTGGATATTGGTTTTCCCAATATTAAGCTTCTGAAATACCATTCATTTCTTCCATCTCATCATTCCTAATTATAACCACAGCGTATCAAACGAAGGGACACTCTTTGCTCACAGTATTCATGCCTCAAACATATGTGATGCAGAGAAGGGTTCAGATAGTAATTTCCTTTGAAATTAATCCTGGTATTAGAGGTAGGAATGGTGTTCTCTGGTTGCATTGAACAGTCTTGATAACCTCATTAAAATATTTATTTTAAAATTGTCAATTTCAAGTTAAATCACAGATATATTTTGGACAGTGCTTTCCCTGCAGTGGAGTTAGTGACTGGCTGTGTCCTGGTCACCAGGATCGCAAAGGTGACCCTGGGTATTCTGCCATTTGTGTGCAGCAGCCTTGGAGCTCCTTTTAGTGGCATTCTCTGTGCATATGTGGTGCTTTGAAACACTTTTCATTACATGAGAGGTCTTTAAGCCAAATGCTTAGTTCCAGCAGCTGTAAGTGGTATCACTTTACTGTTTTAGCAGTCTGCTCATGGGACATTAAGAGCACTCTCATTTTACTTTCTGAGTCCCTGTTTGAGTTTGGCCATTAAGAAATAGTATCAAATAATGAAAGGGATGGGCTCCTATTAGAGCTTAATAACAGTGGAACAAACAAGCAAAGAAAAACAAGTAAATAACTTTCTTTCTATAGGCTTCCAATTAAATTAAACATGTAGACTTACTATACTTTGGTGTGATTCTTGAGAGCTAGTGATAGTCTTAATGTTCCAAAGACGCATTACCAGGATCTGAGTAGCAGTTTGAGTTAACAGGAATGAGCAGCTTTTCTGAACTGAGAGGATGAGTTGATTACAGAAAAACCAACCACAGAATACACATTAAAACTTTCTAATACTTGGTCTAAATAGGAAAGATTCATCCAGATACATTTAACATTCTGAGGCTGCAAACCTATGGATTTATTTTGCACCTAGTTGGAGGGCTAGTTGTAAGATTTGGGAAATCCTTCTGTTACAGCTGCCTGAGAAGTACTTTGAGATCTAGTTATGCAGGTCTAACAAAAATGAGGATCTCGGCATTGTCATTGCTTTTTAAAATTAAACAAAGGAAATACTTTTGTTCGAAAGAGAGGAATTGCTTCCTGTAAATCCAAACATCAGGGATTGAAATTGTAGACCCATAAAGCAAGGAAAGTGTAAGAAATATTAAGAAGCATAACAAAGTTCATACAAAGTCAGTATTTTGTATCCAATTGTGAGTCATTCAGTACTTAAAAGTTATGTAATACTGTCAATTATGAATACAAATCCAGGGGGAATTTTAAGGCCTTTCATCAGAATTTTAAAACTATGATACCCTAAGAATTAATTTCCTAAGGAAATATGAACATAAATAATGATGTATCTGCTGCTGACCTCTGAGAAAATATACAAACGCCAATTAAATTGCATCTGGAATGATTCTTCACACCAAAGGGATCAAAAAGATGAACTTTGTAGAAGGGCAGCAAGTTTTCATAATTTGAGCTATTGCAAGAACATCTCATGGGGGCAGTGGCAGCTCTTCTGTGCTCTGCCCAGGGCCCCCTTGCTCCCATCAACACTGCAGCTTCTCTCTGCCAGACTTTTGAGGGAAAGGCTTCCCACAGCTGTGCCTTCACACCAAGGAAGTCACCTTCTCACAGACTAGTGCAGCAAGGAACTTCTTAGCTCATATAGCAAGACAGTTAAATCTCTGCTAGAAGTTACTGGATGATCTGTGGGTGTGTTTGCCAGTTTCTGTGGTGGTGTTTTTGTGATTTGATGCCTTTTAAAACTTTATGTATTTGATCTCTATTTACTGTTTGTCTTAAATGCAATTTTCCCTCTGCACATGTGTAGTCTGAGAGCCCTACTCCTTCACCCCAGGTTTATCCAGATACTCTTCTTTTTTAAGGTCTTTAAAAATAGAAATATAGAAGCTGAAATACTAGGCAAACTGCTAGCACTGCAAGTCAAGAGTTTATAATCATTTCAGTTATGTCAAGGATAGATTCATACTTTGTCTGAAGAAGTTTTATGTCTATTTTTTTCTCAGGTTTCCTTAAATAAATTAAGCTATGCTTCACAGAGATGCTAGTACAGTGTACCTCACAACAATTTTGTGTGAATAGCTACTACATTTTAAATACACATCTTTTCATATGCCTCATATGTTATGAATGTATGATAATCTTCAAATGCAACTTATTCTTGACATTATCAATGTCTTGCTTTATTTCTTTTTGAGGTCCACCTGGATTTTTTTAAATTGAAAATTCTTTTCCTTAAGTCTTTCCCCTATAAAATAGTCTTTCCATATAACCCTTTAAACTGAAACCTTTTATTTCCTGTCCAACCACATTTCTTTAAATTATGTTTCAGGGAAGATTTTTTTGATCCCAAGGTGAGAGAAATTTCAAACACATTTGAAAAAAATACCACTGGGACTGAGTCTGAGGCTACCACTCAACTTGTTTCCTTTTCCCTTTGAGTTTTACCTTATTTCACAGTGTGTGGACTTCTTTCTCTTCCATTCAGGCTTGACTGTGGGGGCACCAGGATCAGAAATGTCATTGTGGTTTATTATTACTATTTTCATTATCATGGGAGGTGGTTGGAGTCACCTTCCCTTGAGGTGTTTATGAAAAGATTGCCTGTGGCATTTAGTGCCATGGTGACCAAACACAAGGTGGTGTTTGGTCATAGGTTGGACTTAAAGATCTCAAAGGTCTTTTCCAACCTAGTGAATTCTGTGATTATTATTATTACTGTTAAGATTTTCCCTTCAGCTCTCCCTTTCAGAGAGGTCTGGAACTGGACTTGGCAATGTGTCAGCAGTGATGTGCCAGAGTGCATTTTTCTGTCCATAGCTGGAGCTGTGAGCTGGCTCAGACTCAGAATCCAGCAGTTGCTGCTATGTGGGTGGGGTGGTGCCAGGTCTCAGCCTCCTGCTGCCCCTGATGGATGCTTTTCCAGTGGGTGCATGTGTGCTGTTGTTGGGCATCCCTGTCACAGGGGCTGCTGCCTTTGCTCCATCAGAGGAGAGAACTTTCTCTTTTTGAAACACGCTCTTGTCTTGCTGGGCGTCTGCCCAGGTGATTTGCCTAGGCTGTGCAATCTTTGTGTGATTGAGCAAGCCTAGAGCAGAACCTGCTGAGGCAAAGCTGAGGTTGGATTAATGAAACTCCTGAGAGTGGGCAAGAAGCTTATTTAAAATATGGTCTTGCCCTCTTTTTCATGAAGTTGCATTCCTACTCCTTCTCTTTGTTGTTGTGATTGTTTGCATCATGTCCCTTAGCCCCTAGATGAGTGATGTCTGACATGCTGAATTATATCTTCTTCCCCCTCAACTGTTAGAAAACTACTTGTTCAAAAGAATCAAAAACTAGTGTTTTTAAGGATTTTATTTCCACATTTCCACCTTTGCAAAAGATCAGAGACTCTGTAAAACTAGCTCAATCTGTGTGTTTAATTTTGGTTTATCATTAGAATGTTCTCACTCAGCTGGAAACTCCCAAGCTGGAGGAACAGACCTCCACTGTTACAGCCTGCCTGCCCTTTCATATATTAGCATTTAATATTTTTGCTCCTGTGTGAGCTCCAAAGTCAATTCAAGGGTTCTTAGTAAAAGCAGATTTTGTCCAATGTGAGCAAAAGCTCATGATTGTTAGTGTGAAGTGTTCCTTCTGAAGTGTCAACAGAATGTATTTTGGCACAGAGGCCGGGTTGTTGAAAGCTGAGGGTTCACAAGAGGCCACGGCAGAGGTGAAAGGAGCCTCAAGTGGGATGTCAGGGCTGGGGGGAGCAGAGGCAGGGCATGAGAATATTCAGTGACTGGGAAAGGGTGTGCAGAACTCTTTCAGCAGGGAGGCCTGCTGAGGAGGAGGAAGACTCACTTGTATTTCAGTTTTCCTCCTCTTCTGCATTATCCCCTACTACTTGTCCTCCTGACTGTATTATCCTGCACGTCGCAGGAACAGACAAGTCAGGCTCTGCTCATGGGGCAGGAAACTGAGGGGCTAAAGCTGCTCCTGCTGCTGGGGGAGGATCAGGCAGCAGCCCCTGGGAATAGGTTTTGTTTTCACACTGCCACTGAGGTGTTGGGAAGCAGGGCAGCAGTGTCAAGTTGATGGTGAGGGGAAGGCTCTTGGATAGGAAAATATTCTTTCAGCTGTCCCTGACAGCTGCTTGCTTTGTCTGTGGAATGGCTTTGCAGGACAGGTTTCTAATTTATTGCATTTTGTTTGTACCAAACCAGGGATAATCTACTATTTATAATTGTCTTTAGAAATTCTCTGACTCCTCAACAACAGAATTTAAGATAGAAAAGGTAATAATTTGATCCCATGCATTCTGTCTGTTCAGGAGCAGGAGCTGTGGGGAGATGGAAGGATTTCAAAACCTAGGACTGGAATCTGAAAGGTGCCAAGTATCCCAGGGCTGAGTGCCCTCAATTCCCACCAGCTGCAAGTTATACTGTAATATGAGTGAATGGATTATGAGCAGAGAGCAGTGGGATTCAGCTGTTAGTCTGAGCTTCTGCACATAATCTGTACAGGAAGGGTTGTACGAGAGAGGAAGCAGATCTGTATGGCTAGAGGAAAAAATTCAAGGAGGGGATCCTTGATTTTTTCCCTAGGTTGTGTTTTGTTTCTATGGATGAAGCAGCACTTTACGTGAGGTGGTGAAGTACTTTCCTTGGTAAGGAAGATGAAGCATGAAACTTCCTTATTGCCTCCCTTTTTGAGACATAAGAAGAGGAAAAATATATATAAGAAGTGAGAATAAGGTAAGGGTCTTTGTGCAGTGACTGTTTTATCCTCCAGGGTATGGGGCTGGAGTCAGTTCATGCTGTTTTTATCTCTTGTGCCACAGAAGGGAGACAGTCTCCTTTGCTTCTTCATTACCAGCAGAACTACAGTGGGCAGGAGGAAACACAAGGCTCTTTTGTCTTTGCCTTTTTTTTTTTTTTTTTTTTTTGAGCAAGGCTCTGACTCAAAACTTACTATTGAAAATAACTTCCATTAGGACCTGAGACTCCATACTGGCAAGAAGCATCTTATTACTAAAGAATAACCATTTCTTGAGCATTAAGATTGCTATTCAGCTGTTCTTTTGTCTCTATGGCAACTTTAAGCAGTAACAACAAAGCAGTAGGTGATGTTGTCAGCCAAAAATCTGTAACGTTCAAGCTATTGCTGATAGCAACAAAATGGATGCCAACGCAGGATCACTTACAGCCAGTAATTGATACTGCATCTATGGCTGAAGTGTAATAGCATGGGACATTTTGAAGCAGAAAATATACCAGTAAAAGTAAGATTGATGCAACTGGCAGTTTTTATAAATTATGCATGAGGTCCTGCTTTAAAATTCAAAACTGTGGTTTACCTTCTCTGATGGAATGAATTGCACGAAAAGTGAAGAGCTCCTTGTGTGTACAATATATGCCACCAGGAGAGCAGCTCAAGCTTTCTTCTCAGTTTCTTGATGGAACAGAGAACAAAAGCTGCTTTAGAAAAGTGGGATCAGTTCCTAAATGGGATAAAAGTTGAAGTTCTCATCTAACTTCAGTGTTGATCTGAAAAAGGAAGTGTGTTAAAAAAGGCAACGCTTTTCTCAAAAATAATAAAATAAAAAGGGGTTGGGTGGGATTATCATCAGTTTTTTATCTTAATCTCATGGTGTCAAGGATTTGGAAGTTTTATTGACATGTAAAATTGAAAATAATTCATGGGGAAAAAGCCATGAGAAATTCAGACTGAGCACTGCTCAGGCTAGTGCAGAAAACCAGCTATGAGAGAAAAAATTTTTAAAAAGGATGATTGATGCTAAAGCAGGGAGAATAGGAGTTATAGTACTTTTTATGTATAGACATGCTAAATAAGGAAATCTGTTATTAAGAAAATGAAGTGATGGATGTGTTAATGAAAATAAAACTTTAAATAATTTTTGTCTGATATTTGACAAATCTATATGAACTGCTGCTGCTGAATGTACTGTGGGAATTCTGCCTCTTAATATGTATGTATGCATGCTGTCAGTGCAGTGTGTACCCAGACACCTTTTGCAATCTTGAATTAGCTGCATTTGAGTGCCACCTTCTCCAGTTAAAGTATCATGTCAGTGCTCTGTATTGTGTGAAAGTATCACCTCCTTTTTTGAATGTGGGGTTCCCCATTGTTTGAACTGTCTGTGATCAAAGACTTTTCTGCTCTATGAGAAAGATAGAGGATGGAAAGTGCAGCCAGTTGTTCTGCAGAACTTACTTGGCAGCATCCAACAGCCCCCATTTTAATGCAGGCAAACAGAACAGCTTCATTCACTGACAGCAGCACAGGATACCATCTGATGTCTCTTTTAGACTCCAGAGAATGGGACAGATCCTCACATGGTCTGTGGTTACCTATGGCTCCAGTTACACCTGCTTGTGCCCTTCTTAAACTATGATAACATTAATGTATTTTATTTAGTTTGTTGTATTCTAATAATTTAGCCTGCTTGCACTATGATACACATCCAGCTCTTGCTGAAAGTTTGATTTCCTTATTTTTTTTCATTTGTCTCAGATATGAAAGCTTTCTGAGCAGTCCTTTGGGTCTCAAAGTGTATAGACAAACCCAAAGAATGCATCAAATTCAAATAAAATAATAGAATTTTTGACATTCCTTCTTAGACTTTCTTAACACTCTTAATGAAACTGAAATTCTAACCTACATCATTGTCAGCCTTTCAAATATCAGTGTGTTTTGTGACAAAACTTAAGCTGAGATCTTACAGCATATATTAATTTTATTTGCTTACAGCTTCTACTGTACCATTTGAGACCAGACCAGCCTAAGCCTGTTGTGGTTAACACTGGAACATTTCAAAGGAGAGCACTGTTAAAAGCTATTTATTAATAGGTGTTAACAGCTCCCTAATGGTCTTGTGAAAAGTTCAGTATCAGCTTGAATGAACTAATGAAATTTTTGTCTTGCTTATTTTCTCCTTTGTTTTTTTAAGTTTATACAAATATGTATCTTTCAAAACTTGTACCACTTAAGAAGGCTGTCTTTGTAGTCAGCACTGATGTGTTTCTCTGCAAGAGATCTCTTCCAGACCAGGGCTTGAACTTTGTGTGAAGCTGCAATGATGGAAAGTGGAATAGCTTACAGGAGCAGGCTCCCAGGACAGCAGGCCACCATGGGCAGGGAGGGACCCTCAAGGCAAGGTCTCCTGCTTTGCTTACAGAGCAAACCGTGGGCACATGGTGTGGGGAGAGATATCAGTGACATGGGGAAGAGTAAGGCACACTGCATATCCTACCAGTTCTGCTGTCTGCACATCACTGTGATGTCAGCAACTAAGAAAACTGCTCCTGCTTGCCTGTCAGCTGAAAGGCATTGCAGAGAATTTCACAAGTGTCATGATTTTGGTAATTTTTACTTTCAACCTACTCGTTCATTTTTCTCACACATTCAACTATCTGTAAAGCAGTACAAGATGAGAGGATGGCAGCAATCTATTTGAGTGAAATAAACTTGGGCAGATGTTCTTGATGAGATTAGTTGGTATGGGTCCCTGGCAGTGGAGGACTGTAGCTGCCAGGGCTCTTAATGAAATGAACCTTTTTTTTTAATGAGAGACAGCAGCTCCTGAGACTGACAGTCTCTTTTTAGCACGGTAGTTGTAATGCAGGTACTGGAGGTTTCTCTGTACCTGTTTGCCCTCCTGAGAAGGACAGCTATATATATAAAGGTGCCAAATGTATGTCTGTCATAGGAACTGAAGGCCACCAGGTAACTCCAGCCTGGCCTCAAACTGAGCAATGCCTGCTTAAGTCAATATCCACTCAGACTGGATTCTGTGAAATTAAATCTGCTGACTTGATCAGTGAAATTTTATATCCCATTTTAGTCCTTTTCCCTTTGCTTGTCTCTTTTGGGGAGCATTTCCCTTTTGACATGTTGTATATGTTAAGTCTCACCAATTTTGTAATTTGTTCAATCTACAAGCAAAGCTGTTATTGTCCTAAATTCCAGCCCTCTAAACGCTTCTGAAAACTGAAAGTTGCAAATAATTCTTCTTTTGCTGTGGTTTATCACCAGTGACAGTTTTCTTTGCAAGCCAAATATATATTTATACCTTTGGAACTACAGATTTTCCAGCATAAGCAAAATGTGGAGCAGTGGGATTCCAGGGAAAGGTGGTCAATATGGTTGTGTTGTTCTTACAAGTATTAGACAGAACAGTTCTTTCAACATCTAGTTGCTATTGAAGGATGATCCTTGTAATGCCTAAGCAGCAGTTATAATTCTATCAATTATTCTGATTAGTTAACAGCTATCATCTTTCTAATTATTTTCCTCTATATTTTCTTTTAATTAAGGTTCCAGATTATGAGCCAGA